>CM073583.1:85371610-86626630 GCA_037074715.1 Magnolia kwangsiensis
CCCATAACAGCCATTACAAATCCCCTGTAACAGCCGTTACGGTGCCTTTTTTTCTCGGATGGCTTTGTTTTTTATGACAACAGTGTCCCCGCCCCTTTTTTTAAGGAGAAACTAATCCCTACCGTTACACCCCTGTATCACATGACAGGCCCCACCAATACCATTATGTAATGGCCATTACATCCGCAACAAATTCAGCACACCTTGCTATTATCCACATAAGTCATAGAGATGCAAATCTCTTTAATTTGCTGAAAACCTAAAATAAATCTCATTGGACCCTAATTTTAGAACCCTTTGCTAGAGAGGACACCAAATATAATTCCTCAACCCACCACCTAAACCAGTCACTTGTGATTCCTGGCAACCACGGACTAAAGAGGAGCTCACGACACCCTATTTCCTCCCGTAAGCTAATCCTATCTACCACACAAGCTCTCAATCAAATCCCTTCCTGAATTCTACACCTCACTAGCACAAAACACCCACGAACATCTACTTCTAAAAACCCCTCTAAGCAAGGTTAAAACTCGGTTTTGGAGTGTGGCTAACCTATGTACGAACATTTAAATTGATCCATTTGCAATGTTTTCCACTTCTTTACGTCTCTCACATATTCAAACAATTCTAATCCTTTTTTTTAACCTTATTTACAACATATTTATGGGCTAAAACAAGGTTTTTTTTTATTATTATTGACATGAGTGAATCAAAGCTCCTCAGTCCATTTTGGAAAGATTTTGAAAAAAGAGGAAAGTATTATATTTTTTTAAATTCTTATTGGATTAAATATAGAATGCTCAAATATATAGATTCATGCCTTTTTTTGTCATCTTAACCAGTGTTCAAAATATCAGTATTACATTACGTATCGCATCCTTGGGATACAGATACCTATCAGTTATCGCACGGGACATAACATTTATATCGGGTAATTTATCGCACTTTTTGGGAAATATGAGGAAGCATTGGGAAAATGGTTGAATTTTTCAATGAAACTTCAGGGATTGTTAAAAAAGACCTTAATACACACTTTTAAATCATAACATCTCAGAAAAGAAGTGCGCATAATAGGTTTCGTTTGTATGAGGTCCTAAGTTATGCGTTATCTGACTGAATTAATGCACCTATATTCAAATTGAATGCATAACATTTAGAGTGTATATGATGATAATTTCATCAAACACTCCGAAACACTTCGAAATTAGTCTCAATTGATAGCTGGTTGAACAAAATTTTAAAAAATAATAATAATATTTTATTAATTTTTAATTAAAAATTGATTTTTATTTTCCAAAAATTGACAATGACTTAACAAATCAGTAGATCAGCCCTCACACATGCTTGATTTCATGTTTAAAGTGCAACATTGCAAACAATTTGGAAGAAATTTGAGAAATTTTTAATTTTTTCCAATTTTCTCCAAATCGGATCACCTACACTCAAATTTCGACATTAGAGTGTATGTGAAGATCATTTTATGAAATACTCCTAAATACTTCGAAATTAGTCTCGATTGATAGCTGATTGGAGGAAATTTTTGAAAAAAAAAACATGGAGAACATGAAGAACCAATGGATATCGAAATTAGAGCTCGAACTCTATGATTTTCATGCAAAACATGAAGAACCAATGGATTTATAACCATTTGACAGTTGACACTAATTTAACATAATTTCAACAACAAAAAATGATCGAAAATTGAAAATGCTCACTGGATCGAACATGTGAGATGTATCGACAATACCTGTGCATTTCATGTCGCATGGGTGGGATATAAGATATATCGTGGGATATATCGGCCGATATCATCGATATTTAAAACATTGATTTTAACTACAATTGGTTTTTTCTTCAGCTTACTTTTGGATATATATGCATTTTTCTTTTGAAACTTAATGTTGATACATTGAATATATATATATATATATATATATATATATATATATATATATATATATATATATATATTCATGCCTTTTTTCTTGTCATGTTAACTATAATTGCTATTTTTATAATTCTTTTGAATTTTGAATGATTTTCGGATAAACAATGTATTTTATGAAGAAAAAAATTGCATTTTTTTATTTGAAACTTAATGTTGATGTATGGAATATATATAAGATGCTAAAATGTACAAATTCATGCCTTTTTTGTTATATTATTGATCATAATTGTTTTTCCTTCTTTTTTTTTCTTTTTTTTTTTTTTGGCTTAGCAGTGTATTTTCGGGAGAAAAAAAAAATACATTTTTTAAAAACTTATTGTTGATGCAAAAAATATATATAGGATACTCAAATGTTCATATTCATGCATTTTTTGTCATGTTAACAAGAATTGCTATTTTTTATATTTGTTTCAAATTTCAACTGATTTTCTTTTTAAATTATTCACTCATGTGTGTTGTCTATGGTTAATTAATTATGTAAATAACTAAATATAAATAATTAATTGACAAATCATTCACTCATGTGTTGTGCATAGCTACTATAATCTTATTATTGATATTACATATTTAGGAAATTGTTTTTTTAATGAGTTTTGCAATCAATCTTGGCCATTCAGGTACATAAATCATCAAACAGGCCGAGAAAGCATTCTCATAAAAAAGTAAATTGTGTGCCATCATAAATACTATTGAAACCAAAAAAAAAAAGTATTTGGAATCCTCTAATTATTTGGGATTTTTCCATATATTCTGGGTTTTTGGCTTAAAGAAAATTCCAACTGTTAATAGAAACAGTGGGGACCATTATGCCCACAGTTTCTATCACAGCATACCTTGATTACAACTCATGCCAACCTAGTCAAAACCATTATGAATCATTCTGACTTGAACAGAAGTATGTTTCATGTAATTTACTTGGAATAGTGACTTGCAAAACTGAGTAAACCGGGTTTTGGGCTGAGTTTTGATTCCATGCCTCTTTAAGTTCCTAACACATTCCTGAAGCCCATGCTCCCCCGCATGCTTTGTCTCCAAAATCATTCCAACTCCTTCCCGACTCTCCAACGGTGTTCCTCAAAGACCATGGTTCATCTCCAAAATCTCAGCATCGAATTGAGTGCAAGGAAAGCAACCAGAATCATATGATCAACAGCCCAATGGGCGATATATCCATGGCATCTCCAGGCTTTAATCCCATACAAGTTAACCTACAATCCAATGATATTGTTAACTTGATGAACCCCACCATAGAAGGACTACTCTACAAAAATCTCCAAAAATGGAAGGTCATAGTCGTGCAATCACTAGCCTTTTTTCCATCGAATGTGGATCGTTTCTATATTATTTCTAACCATCTATTTTCAGACTACTGATCAAAGTGTTAGAATTGCCCCATCCCTGAAAAAACTCAGGTCATTGCACATTCGCAGTGTATCCCATCAAACCAACAACATGGATAACCAAACAACAGAAGCCCATTTGTGCAATTCCAATTGATCAAGGGAAAACTTCAATCAATAAAGACCACAAAAGAAAAACTGATAGTGATCAACAACAAAGAGCAAACAGTTCTACTTAGAACTACAACTGACCTTCAAGCACCTCCCCAAACACTATATTCTGATTATCAAGCTGCGGGCAAGGCCCCGGCCCCGTCGTAATCAAGAACTCCACATTCCTATAATTCGGGTCCAGCTTTATCCCTTCGTCATCATCGTTCTCCGACAGGCACAGCGACAATGTCCCCGGTCTGGAGTGCTTGAG
This sequence comes from Magnolia kwangsiensis, assembly GCA_037074715.1. Lineage (NCBI taxonomy): Eukaryota > Viridiplantae > Streptophyta > Magnoliopsida > Magnoliales > Magnoliaceae > Magnolia > Magnolia kwangsiensis. The sequence goes on from CM073583.1 coordinate 85,375,323, forward strand.
CGAGAATGATTTGGGGTCAACACTCTCCGGGTTCCGCACCAAATCCAGGGGCGGCTTCACCTCGCCCTTATCCCTGCGTCCCTGGCGGCCCGCCACGAAGTACTGGCCCTGGAAGATCTTGTGGACGAGAGTGCCCTTGTAGGTGGACCCGGAGGAGCCAGTGCACAAGGATTTGAAGTTGGCGACAGTGCGGGGGACGACGTGGCCATAGAGGCCGAGGACGACGCGGCCGAGGGGGACGGAGTCGGAGCATGCAGCGGGGCCCGCAGCGGCATCGCCGAGGGTGGGTTCGGGGATGAAGGAGGTGGGGCAGAGGGCGAAGTCGAGGAATACACGGTCGGTGATGGTGGGGGAGGGTGGTGGAGGGATAGGGGCAATTTGGTCATTCGGGAGGGGAGGGGTATTTTGGTCATTTGCGAGGGAAGGGAGGGTGAAGGAGGTGGCTGTGGAGAGGAAGAGCAAAGAGCGGCGAGTGAGAGAGGAGGATTTGGGAATGGGGTTGTGGGTGTTTTGGGAATGATGGGAGGAGAAGGATGGGGATAGTTTGGGAAGAGATGGACGGTGGAGATTGGGTTTTGGGTGGAAGGAGTGGGGTATGGTTGGGATGAGGGAGGAGTCCATGGAGATGTGTAGATGGGCATTTTTGGGTTTTGAGTATGGAAGTCAAGACAGAGAGTGAGGGAGAGAGAGATGGGTCCTCCACCACTCAATAACAAGAAAAATCTTTTCTGGGTAAATCCATTGATGAAGAATGTTGATGGTGTTTTTCAGATTGGGGGCCACTGTCTGTTGATCCAAATGGTGAAGATGGGAGCGGATTGCCTATGACCCCTGGGACAGAGATATCTGTGTGCCCAGAGCTGTGTGGGCCCTAGAGAGATATCCGTGACAAATCCACTCCGTCCATCTGTTTTGAAAGACCAAAATAGGACAGGATTCTAAAAATCAGGCAGATCCAAAACTCATGTCGGCCATGCCATACGAAACAATGAACGCCTGTAAATGACAGAAGTTTTCTTTCATGATGATATTTGTTCCTATAGTTTATCTGTTTGGTTATAATTCTATGAACGGTTTGGATGGCACATGAACATCATGGTCAGCTCCAGATAGGTTTCAACGGTAGATGTTGTCGTGTCCCACTGACTGCGGTGGATTGGGACCATCGGTTTTACTTACAATCGAATGATTGTACAGGATCATCCAAACTCAAGTTACTAAGAAATTACAAGTGCTTAAAAAAATTCATTATTACAATTTCATATAACTGTAAAATTACATCTTTGCATTCTAAAATAACTTTATCTTGTAGGCCCAGACTTACCTGACCCATAACAAGTTAAACTAACATGGTGGAAGTACGATTACAAGAACCGTCTGGATACCACCAAAAAAGTTACTTTTTCTTTTCACAACCGTACATAAGTAACTTATTTTAGATGAGTAAGTTTGGTTTATGATCACTTATAAATAATTTTTCTATTTAAAGTTACTTAATCACTTTAGTTTGATAAATAGGAATTAAGATGAGTTATTTGAGGCATAACTAACTTACAATCCAAACAGCCTCCAAATGTTTGTTGGCCTAATCCCAAGCTTAAATGAGAGAGAGAGAGAGAGATTAATACTTCTATTATAAAAACTTCCAAAAATCTAAATAAGAGGAATACAGATCATTTATTTGCCACAAATAGAGATTTTCTATTTTTATACATTACTATTGGTCCAAATTATTATTAATGTTGTCAGCACTACTGCATTAACTGCATTTTGTGATGACATGGCCAATCACATTGTAACATTCTAGCAAGCAAAGAATCAGGATTCAAAACAATAGACGCTTATACAAATAAGTAATGCTTTGAGCTTTTAATAAGAAGAGAAAAATCTGCTAATGCTTCCCAGGAACTCAAATACCCTGACGTCTTTGCAAATTTGCAATAAATCCTACTGTTGATGCTGATTTTGGCTCAACCCTTTATTGGCCTTAGAACCTGCACAAATAGGAGGAAAAATGTGACCCCGGCTTTACCACGGGACCCTCCGATATTTAAGTCAAAATGGGGATCTTTGAGTAAAGGTTCTAGGGTGAGCGTTTTTACATACCTGTCACCATGTAGGTAATCTTATTTACAATGGTGTCGTAGTATAAGGCTTTCGCAATTAGGGTCTGTTTGATTTTCCAGTGGAATGGTAAATACCTGGAAAAAGAATAATAATTATTTCGCTCCATAGTTGCCGCACTCTTTTCCGTAACTGATTTGACGGCTACTTTTTGGAGGTTAAAATGGCAAATATTATAAAACATTTGTGGGTCCCACCATGATGCATATCATGTATCCACACCGTTCATCCATTATGTCAGATAAATTTATGGTATAAGCCAAAAAAATGAGATATATTCAATGCTCAAATGGACCACGCAATAGAAATATGTGAATTAAATATTTACCGTTAAAAACTTAATGTGGCCATTGTTTCTTTTGGTACGGGCCAGTTGAGTGTTGGATCTAACTCATTTTTCTTCTAATATCTCAAAATGTTGTGATAAAATGAATGGACCGAGTAAATATATCATATACATCAAAATGGAGTCCAAAAATGTCCACTACTACTTTTAAACCGGTTTCCAAGAAGTGAAATCACCGTGAATATTCAAACAGGTGAAACGGTAATAATCACCCATTTCTTGGGTATTTACCATTTCCCGGTGAAACGATGAAAATCAAACAGGCCCTTAGAGTAGATCTCAATCTCTTGGGATCCGTAATCCATGATGTTCCTAGATTCTTGGGATCTTAATTTATCTCCCGAAAATCTCAAGTGGAGATCCAGAATTTTACTTGGTAACTTCCGAATATGGAGCAATATAGCTCGGCGACTCTTATCTCCCCAACACAGTCATGTCGAGATAGGTTTTACGGTTAATCTCCACCCACTCTATTGGCTGACTCAATTTATGAGTCAGACTAAAGCTTGGGCGACTCTAGGGCCAACTGATCTTAAGTCGGTTTGGGCTTTTCTCTGTGAGGCTTTCGATTGAGCCTTGAGGTGCGCTTCCTCCTGAGAGGCTTCGCTTCATGGCTCAAGACGCTCAGGCTGCGACTGGGCCAGGAGCCTCACAGTTTGAGCTACATATCTCCATGTAGCATTTTGTGGACTTTAGGCTTCGTCCAGACTTGGCAACAAACGAGTCTGAGCCATTATTGCTTCATCGATTTCTCTGACTCTTGAACCGACTCAAGGGACTTGTTATATTTTTCCCTCAACAGTAAGCCCCCCTACTCCGTGCGTCACCTTATGGCGGTTATGGAGTATTTCAGAGTTGAGTCGGGTTATATTTGAGTTGAGTTTATGATGAAGCATTTCTTGATCGTGGCAGTTGGCACGACTTCCAAGACACGTCACCTCGCTTAACCATGCACCGACTCGTTTATCGAGACCTCATGAGCGGAGAGGTCGTCGTTTCGGCATCAGGGTGTATGAGGATCAAACACGTGGCAGAGTATTTCGCGGCAATGTATGGGATGCTGCCACATGTAAGGTTGGAGTACCCAAGGGAACGTCGTTTCGGCTCCTCATTTAATGTTGGAGCTACGTGGCAGCTCTATATAATAGAGTTTCCCTAACTTTCACGCCCTCTTTCGATTTTCCCTCTTTACCTCTTGCGAACTCTGGCCGCCTAGTCCTTTGCTTCGTCGTCGCATTCCGGCATCCTTGGATTTCTCCCGGTGAGCTCCTTCTTCCTCCCTTTCTTTTCTTTTATCAATGTCAGGCCCCGCAAGCCTTAGGGAGGGAGAATACAGCGGTGAGGGTGAAGTGAATAGCTTTTGGGTGGCTTTGGAATCACCCTCACTATTGGCGGAGGTTTCTGGAGAGACAAACCATCTATTTTTCCATTCGCAGAGGATTATGGACCCTCCGGCAGAGAGGCCGGTGGCATCGTTAGAGGCACTGGATCCACCTCCCGAGCATATGGTCGTTAAAGGCTCATCTGATCATTCTAATCCTAAGGAAGGAGGTGAGGAGGAAGTTGAGACCGAATAACGGGTTAAAGGGCCCATGCCTTCGATGATGACAATAGAGGAGTTGTCTAAAATTTGGTCTGGATATCATATTCCGGACTCGGTCATTTTAACACTCCCTCAACCTGGAGAGCTGCCCAATCAACCTCCACCCGAGGCAGTTGTGATTTTCTATGTTACGCTGCAATGCGGTCTCTAGTTGCCGCTTCAGAGGATTGCTCGGAACCTGCTGGGCAATTTGGGCATAGCTCTGGGACAGGTTATACCGAACAGGTGGAGAGACTTGTGTCGGTTGTGCGGTGCTCATGGTCGAGATATGGCAACCCGTGCTAAGTGTGAATGAATTTCTCTACTTGTATCAAGTGCGAGTGCACACTCAATATCCTAGCTGGTTCTTTTTCTACTCTTGGCGGAACACTGGCGGGCCCTTAATAATTGACCCTCCATCGAACAAGCACTGGAGGGATAGGTGGTTTTGGGCCCTCGGTAGATGAGAATCGGCTGAGACAGGACTAATCCACCCTTTCGCCCCTCGAGCTTTTTGCACAGCAGGTAGAGTTGGTGTGATAAATTGCCTTTTACTTAGCCGTATCTTTGCTGAATCACTGACGCAACTTCTCTCTTTCAGCAATACCAAAGCATCCTCCAAAGCTTGACTCGAGTTCACTGACTCAGATTCAGAGTTTATAAGTCCGAAGTCCAGAGAGGAGATCTTGTAAGAGGCTTCTTCAACCGGAGCTTCTTTGCGAGTGAGGCTTTGACTCTTCCGTGGCCAGTAAGAGTTTTTTTTGTTGCCAATTATACTGACGCTCATCTTTTCAATACAGACATGTCTGAGGCTCGGTCCACTCTTCGCCCCCCATCTCAAGTCTGAGCCCCACCCCGCTCAAGCTCCTGGGCCGCAAAGAGGCATAAGGCAGTCTCAAAGGGCCCGAAAAGACCACTCCTCCTCTGACCATTATCGAGGTCGAGGAAGGTACGGAGGTGGCGACGAAGGCGGTAGCGGCAGAGGCTGTAGCAGCAGAGGCGGTAGGGACGACCTCTGAGTAACCTCAGGAAATTCCTGAGCCAGAGCTGGCTAAGACACCTGTTGCTCAAGGGGCAGAGGAGAGGGTGCCTCGCAAGGCGGGTGTAAGACCCGTATCCTAATCCATACTATTCCGTCGACTGTCGCCATCCTTCCCGTCGAATTCCGGCAATCCACGACCAATAATCTATGTTTGCCCGTGACCCTAAGTCGTATCCCGTAGATTTGAGTCGGCTTAATCTGAGACTTGTACCATTGCGACTGCACAGTCGCTGCGGTTACAATGCCGCGACTCGTGCACCAATTTGATACCCAGACAAGGAGATGTGGGCCCGCGTTCAGTTCGAGAAAAAACACCGTGCATTTTGTAATTCCAAGAGAATCTCTACAACATATCAAATCAATCCCATCAAACACCTCTCATGTCAAGTACAAAGCATCCATGCTTGCTTTCTCCACAAGTTAAGCAACCACCAAGTCAACCTATCTCTCACCTCACCCATCACTCACCTCAAATCCATCACCTCACCCATCACTCACATCCATCACTCTCTCTCCTTACATCCCATCTCTCTCTCTCTCTTTGTCTACACCATTTTCCAAGTAAAAAATGAGAGAAAGAGAGGTGGACGTCCAAGCATTCCATGTGAGGGAGAAAAGTGATTTTTGGTGGCCCATTTTTCAATCCCTTTAACCTTCATCCTAGCCATTCAAACTTCATCTCCCTCCATCAAAATGAAGCATAAGAAGATTGGTTATCCAACGGACCAAGACGATCATAGGTGGGTGCTTTAATAGGATAGTTTTTCATGGGCCAAGTGAGGCCTACCGATCAATGGTTTGGATCTCACTTTGGACCCTAAGAAGTGGCCGATGGCCCACCTTGATTGTCAATATCATTTCATGATGGGGTCATTCTCCATGTACCCCATCATGATGTTTACCTTCTTAGCTTGTATATGGGTCATCTAGACTGTCTGTTTTCGTGGAGAAGGGATCTCCACCGTTGGATTTCAATTTTTATGGGCCCACATGTTATAAGACCCACTTGATTTATATTGTAGATCATGGAAGGGAGGGCCCATAGTACCGGGGTCTCTCCATCATGCATGTCCCACTCTCTTTCTCTCTCTCTCCCTCTCTTTTTAATTTTTCTTTCATATGATTATATGGCCATGTGGCCCACCTAGATGGACCCCACCATGAGGTATGTATTGTATCCAATCATCTATAAGTGGGGCCCACTTCATATGTATTGTACCCACACCATACATCATGTGGTGGCCCACTTGAGCAAGCCCACCTTCGTATGGACAGACCGTCCAGCGTCCCTGGACGCTGGACATAAATGGGAAATACAAATATTAACTTGTCTCTAAGCTAATGGGGGTGGCCCACTCATATAGGCCCCACCTTGATGTTTATTTGTCATCCAATCCGTACATATGGTGGGCCCTCAGGGCAATGGGCCACCCTCCAAATTTTAGCCACATCCAAGTCTCAGGTGGCCCACATCACAGGAAGCAATGTGATTGAACATATACCATTGAAATCCATTTTTGGGTTTACAAAAGTTTTAGATTGATATGAAATTTGTTTTTACCCTTCATCTAGGTCCGTGCGACCTTATCAACAGCTTGGATGGAAAATGAATGTTATGGTGGGCCCCACATGGGACCCACAGTGATTTGTGCATTTTATACACACTGTCCAGGCGGACGGTGGGGAGCCCACCATGGTGTATGTGTTTAACCACACCATCCACTACTATGGACGGTGGAACCCCCCCTTGATTTATGTATTTTATTCACACCATCCAGGTGTGGATGGTGGGACCCACCATGGTGCGTGTACTGCATCCAAACTGTCCACCCATTTTGAAAGCTCATTTTATCACATGAGCTAAAAAAATGAGTCAGATCTATAGTTCAAGTGGACCCCACCTTGGTATATGCTTGGGACCCATCTTGATGTACTTTGTGGCCATCTATGAGGCCCACCTCGATGTACTTTGTGGCCCATCCATGAGGCCCACATTTGATGTATTTTGTGGCCATCTATGGGGCCCACCTTGATGTATTTTGTGGCCATTTGTGAGGCCCACCTTAATGTACTTTGTGGCCCATCCATGAGGCCCACATTTGATGTATTTTGTGGCCATCTATGAGGCCCACGTTGATGTATTTTGTGGCCATCTGTGAGGCCCACCTTAATGTACTTTGTGGCCCATCTATGAGGCCCACATTTGATGTATTTTGTGGCCATCTATGAGGCCCACCTTGATGTATTTTGTGGCCATCTGTGAGGCCTAACTTGATGTACTCGTGGCCCGTTGTTGAGGCCCACCTTGGCATTTATAAGGCCCATTTGAGGAGGCCCATCTGATGCATTCGTGGCCCGTAGTTGGGGCACACTTTGATATATAAGGCCCATGTTACGAGGCCCATTGTGATGTATTCAAAGGCCCATGGGATATGGCCCATTGCAATGTACATAAGGCCCCTTTAATGTGGCCCACCTAGATGTATGTATTTTGTATTCACACCGCCCATTCACGTGGCCCCCACCTGATGTACGTGTTTTATCCAAGTTGTTCATAGATGAGCCCATTTAGAATGAGCAGGGCCCAACCCATTGAGATGTATTTGAGGCCTAGTAAGAGGCCCAATATGTATGTGTGGGACCCACTTCAAGTGTATGTGTTTCATCTTGTGATGTGGGTCTCCTTTTATGTATGTGTTCTACACATCGTCCATGTGGACGGTGCATTTAAGGTCCATCTTGAGGTATGTGTTGTGTATTTACACCAAGCCATAGGGTCGTATGATGTATATATTTCACCCTTGTTAGCCATTAGCGATGGAGCCTACCATGATATATGCATTGTATATCCTAATTGTTCATCTGGTGGGGGCCTACATGGATTGTGCAAGCCCACCTCTTGCATGTTTTGAGGCCCAGGTGCAGGGTCCGCCTATTGTGTATTTTGAGGCCCATTTTTTAGACCCACTGTGATGTGTATAAGGCCCATGGGTTGAGGCCCATTGTGATATATTTGGAGCCTATGGGTTAAGGCCCATTGTGATGTATCAGGGCCCATAGGTTAAGGCCCATTATGATGTATTCCTGGCTCATACGTTGTGACCCATTTGATATATTTTGTGATGAGGCCCATCTTGAGGTATTTGTGGCCTGCATGGCTAGGCCCGATGTGGTGTACATGCGACTTAATGTGAGGAATGTGCACCCGATGTAATGTGTGATTTCACTATAATGCAGGAAATGATGTTTATGGCACGCCGTGCCTTGAGAGAAATGATGGTTTGATGTCCACATTGTAAGGATAATATTGGTTAAATGTCCGCATTATGAATCTCCCTAGGGCCCATTGATAGGCCCATACTTGTTGTGTGTAGGCCGTCTAGGCCCATCTTCATTGTGAGAGTAGTTCATCACCTTATAACATGCTTAGTGTAACTCCATGATTCATGCCCATACGCATCATATGCATGCCTGATATGAGGATTGTTTGATCATAGCATATGTCATTGAGCAGACTATTTATGGGACTCCTTATGAGATGGAGTACCCACATTATCGTGTCGTACGCGTAGGATTGCTGCATGACAGGATAGTGTGACTCATGCATCTCGCATATATGTGACTTGATCATTGTACACCCTAGCGACATCAGGGCCTTGGCCTCCACAGGCACATCGTGGATGGCCAGATGGGACACCGAAAATGCTTGGTTCTAGCACTATGGGCACGTATGATGTCCTTGGATGAAAATCTCAGAACCTCCTTGGTACCAAGAGATGCTCCAACGTCTAGACCGAGTGAAATATGAGCGTCGGTGCCTATACCATGAGGCCGTGTCTCCCACTATGTTGTGGTCGGTTGGAAGGGAGTGTGGCCTTATCCGCCTGAGTGAGGGGGCTATAAGCTAGGCTGAGTATGACCAGCACGTAAATGGGTCCGCTATTGACATGCTAGATAGGTATTGGCAAACTATTGGCCAGGCGGATAGTGAGGTCTCTTACGCTCGCTGGGCTGTGAAGCTAGGGAGGAGGCAGTCGGAGTGGAGTGTAATAGACCCCGGTGATTTTCCATAGAGCAACCGTACTGATACATGGACTTGATATGAGGACTGACATGATAGTATGACACCTTGTCACTGTTGCACATGTGGGCGAGCGTACGTGGGCGAACGCTGATGTGGGCGGGTGTGTTGTGGGCAGGGCTGAGGCCTGGGCGAGCTACCAGCGGTTAACAGGCTACTGTGCTGACAGACTACTGAGTAGAAGTTTCATACTCATTCATTCATCCATTCACTATCCACTCGGGCTGGCGGTGCGCAACTATTTGTTATGTGTACCTTCGCAATGGCCAGGATTTTGGTTGGAGAGTGCGACTAACCTGAGATCAGGAGTTTACCACATTGTGTTTGACTATCTAAATTTAGGTATGGGACTGGTTTGGATAGAATTTCCTTATGATGGACCCCGTAGCCTGCGATACTACGTACTATCATCCCGACTTCACATTCCAGCATGGTCATTTCATTCACACCGCATATTACATTGCATCCTTAGCATCTGTTATTGTCTTATTAAGTTTTGCATTGCATGGCCTTAGTATGACCGATAACATTCATGCCTTGCATCACATAGCGTTAGTACAGCTGATTGTATTCATGGACTTACCGCATATTTTCGCATTACTCTGATATCGTATGATTCATGATCTTGTTAGTATTTTTGTTTATCCCGATGATGTATGATTTATGAGCCTTATTATATACCTGACACTTACCTTACACACACTTACACCACCCTCTAAGCTCTTATAAGCTTATGCACGATAGATACGTGCAGGTGGCGTTAGGTTGCAGTAGCGTTGAGCTTGAAACATGTAGCGATTTTCAGGAGCTTTGATTTTGATATATGTATTTTCCTTTCAGTATTGTATTCAAGTGATTATATTAGTCGATATGTGATGATGATGTTGCCTTTATGATTGGGGTAAACTTGTGGTTATGCTTATTACAAGACAAATGTACGTTGAAAAATCGTCCTTGTAGGATCCCAGGATCGAAATCTGGCGTATGTTGCGTTGGGAGACGAGAATGGGGTACTACGGAGGCTGTCGGTACTGGATTCGGTGATCGGGATTCCTGTGAATCTGATTCCTGGGTTTAGGGTGTGACAGCGGGAGCAGCTGAGGAGGAGAGGATAGCCTTCCGCAAGAAGGTAGAAGAGATCCCTTCGTGGGCGAGTCAGCAGATGTTCGCGGGAGATTTCTTCGGCCTTTTGGAGTTGTCTTCCGTTGGCGATACGCTCAGCAGGATCGAGACGCTGATGCTTGAGGTAACATCACCACTTTCCTCAGTTATTTTTTCTTTAAAATTCCTTTTTCTTTATCTTATCTGAAAAAAAAATTTCCTCGTGCAGTTCGCCCCTTGTATGTTGAAGGCCTGAGCCAAGTTATCTACCTTAGCTAGGCTCATTGGGGATGCAGAAGCAAGGCTGTCAGATGCTGAGGCTCAGTGGTTGGAAGCTGAGGCTCAGCGGTCGTTTGCTGAGTCTCGGGCTGTCTTTGTGGAGGGTGAACTTGAGAAGGCAAAGGCTGCTCTTAAATCGGTCACGACTGAAAGAGACCGCATGACCTCGTGATTGGAAGAGGTCAGGCTGGCCTTTGAACAGGCCGTCATGGAATGGGCCTCAGCTTTTAAGAAACTTCAGGAGCTTGTGAGGGAGGACTAAGGCCGCTATTACGGCTATAAAGGTGGAGGCGGTGGATCAATATCTTTCATCTTTAGCCTTTAAGGAGGAGCGGACCCTTGTTTACCGAGAGGGTATGCGGAATGCGTCAAGGTGATGAAAGGTGATTTTCTCCATCTAGATCTATCCGGCTTCGATGAGGGCAAGTCAGGGTCTGGCGGCGAGGCGATGATAGATCCCGAGAAATACACTTATGACACCTCTACTGCTGCTCCTGATGCAGCTCCATCAACATCGCCTGGGTTAGCTCCTGGTGTATTGGGCGAGGCCGAACCTTGAAGTGAGTGATGTGGAACAAAATTCCTTTCTGTTCCTCGCATTTTCTTTAAGCACTTTAAGGACACTAAGGTTCTGGACCGAGCATGTCAATAGCGGCGCGGATCATCCTTATTCGAGTAGCGATTGTTTGTTATTTTATCAATCCAATATAAATGTAAACAATGTACCGACTGATGTAACACTTTTCTAATCAATGAATACATGTTTTTTTGCCACTTATTCGTGCATTCTACATTTTCTCATGATTCTTCTAAGTGTTTAAAGTAATCGGGCTGAGTGTGGACCACTCCTTGGCCGAGCTAAGGATAGTATATCTTGAGATGCTCAACATTCCAAGGATGAGGCAAGAGTTGTCCTCTTAGGTCTTCTAATCGGTAAGTACCTGGTCGGACAGTGTTTGTGACTACGTAAGGGCCCTCCCAATTGGGCCTCAACGTTCTTGCACCGCTTTCTTTGGTATTTTGAAAAGTCCTTCGGAGGACTAAGTCCCCTGCTTGGAATCGCCAACTTTGACTTGGGTGTTGTAAGATCAAGACACCAATCGTTGATAGGCGACTGTCTGAAGTCGAGCTAACTCCTTGATTTTGTCAAGGAGGTCGAGGTTGAGGGTCAGCAGTTCTTCATTTTCTTGTACGTTAAACAAACTTACTCGGGCTGTCAATAGGCCGATCTCCACAGGGACAATTGCTTCCAAGCCATACGCTAGTGAGAATGGGGTTTCTCCTATCGCGGTTCATGCTATAGTTCGGTATGCCCAAAGAACATTAGGAAGCTCTTCAGCCTATGCCCATTTGGCTCGATCTAGCTTGGTTCGAAGGTACTACTTTTTAACCTTGTTGATAGCTTTGACATGTTTGTTCGCCTGTGGATGACACGGGGACGAGTAAACGTTCCTGATCCTGAGGTTTTGACACATTTTCTGGTACTTCTTCTTGTCGAATTATTTTTCGTTGTCGGATACAATAATCCGAGGTATCCCGAACCGACTGATGATGTTTTTCCAAACAAACTCTATGATCTTCTGTTTTGTTATCTTAGCCAGGGCCTCAGCCTTGGCCCATTTAGTGAGATAATCGATGGTCATGATGGTGAACTTAGTCTAACCCTTCCCTAAAGGGAATGGCCCGATGATGTTGATTCCCCATTGGGAAAAAGGTCAGGGTCCGGCCATTGGCGTTAGCTCTTCAGTGGCTGTCGAGGGATGACATCAAACCTTTGGCATTTATTGCAACCCTGAACGAGTTTTTGAGTGTCTTGCTGAATGGTTGGCCAATAATATCCTTATCGAATCACCTTGTGAGCCAGGGATCGGCTGCCCAAGTGATTACCGCAGATGCCTTCATGAATTTCACGTAGAGAGTAGTCGGCCTCACTTGGTTTCAGGCATCGCAGGAGGGGTGCATAATATCCTTTCTTGTACAACACTCCGTTAAGCATGGTGTAACGGGCGACGCGATTCTTCAGTCATCGATCCTCGGCACAATCGTCAGGGAGTTCGTCAGCTTCAAGGTATCTGACGATTGGGTTGACCCAAGATGGCTCAGAACCAATGGGGAGTAGGGTCGAGGGTTCAATTCCCCCGACACTTGGCTCAATCATGCATTCGATAGGAACAGATTGGGGATGTCGTCTTCGTTGGCTGAAGCGAGCTTCGCTAGGAGATTGGCTTTGGCATTCTCTGCCCTCAGGATTCGGGTGACAGAACATGTTCACTCCCCAAATGCAGGGTTGTGATGTAGTAGTAACTCGGTAAGACCGAGGTCGAATCCCAAAGGACTGAAACCTGTACGTTATCTAAAACCAACTAGAACTAGAACTAGAATGAGATGAAATCTAAATCAAATAGAATTTAATGAAGAATTGTAAAATAATTATCTAACACTTAAGAGAATTCAGAGGAAGGAAACTAGGGATTCAGAGGATCCACTTGTAGAGATCAGGGAGATCTTACACTTGCTTCACGAATCATGAAAGTTAAACTGAACTGCCGTTGATATAGTTTTAAAAAGATAAAAGGTATATGAATTAGAATGGATTCCATCACCAAACCATGCCCAAGAGACTATGGCAAACAACCGAATTAAACTAATTACCAACCAATTAACATGCTATGAAAGTTAGGAAGGGTACTGTCATCCGACCATGCCCAGGAGACGATGGTGAACAACAGGGCTTCCTGACATCATAAACATAAAAAGGAAAAGGAAATATTCAAAGCCACCACAGACCCACTGTAATTTTAGTCACAACAGACTATTAAACACTAAAAATATTTTCATAGTAATCAAACTAAAATCAACGTCAATTCATACATTAAAATTAAATTAAAATCATAGAATCTCCCATCTCACTACAAGCTTCACCTCTTAGCCCTAGCTAAGAGGTTTAGCCACTCATATACATGATCAGACTAATCTCTACAAAAAAAGAAAACATTGGAAGGAGAGCAAAAATAGAAGAAGTAAAGGAGGAAAGACCAATGAAGCTCCCTCTCTTGTGCTCCTCTCCACGTCCCAAGCTCCACACCTGAATGAATTCTCACCTCTCTCTCTTTCTATTTTATAGCAGGGAAGGGCGGTGGAGAGCCTACGCATGCTGGAGTCGGTGAAATAGTCGGCTGCGGAAGGATTTTATGCACCGTCGTGTGTAGCACAAAAAAACCGCAACATACTTGCGTTTGTATTGGATTTTGAAATAGAAGATGGTTTATCATTGGAATCTGACTCCGTGGTTGGGGTCTTGGCCCACTGATGAATACATTAAACGGTTCAGATCATCAATCTGACCCCTACTTTAATCATACAATGGCCCACTGCGTTCGGTTTTCACGGACGCAGGGGTTGCATTTTTTTTTTTCGCTGTGATGTTGGTGGGACCCATAAGCCTAGTTATTTGAGAAATCCATCCCATCCACTGATTTTCTATCAGAATTTTGGTTAGAAATATGTAACTTTTACCTTCTGTTGATGAGGTCCACTTGTCTTTTCTCGCTGCCGTTTGTCCGACGTTTGAACGATCGAAACCGATCTCCGATTGTATTGTGAACTTTCTCCACCTAGGCCTTTGTGATAGGGGCCTTGGAAAGCCAATGGACGGTCCAGATTAGAGCTTTGAATCATGATGGTGGCCCACGAAACTCGTCCGCAGCTTCTGTTTCGCAAACGAAAACAGAGGGCGCGATTAGCTGTGATGGTCGGTGGGCCCATTCCTGATTTCTGAGGAAGAATCCAAGCCGTCCATTAGAGTCACGACGAAAATCCAGTGGGAATCGACTGCTTTTGGGTTAGATTTGGAATGGCCCACTAGTTCTTCTACACCGCCGTCCATCTTCCATTTGACAGAAAGAATCTTCCGATCGCTTGCATGGGAGAAAAAAGGCTCCTACGTGTGGGTTACATCCGCCCTATGAATGCAACGAACGGTCCAGATCTAGCCATTGGGTAACAGGTGGGCCCCACTAGGCAAAAAAGGACAGGCAGCGTGGGACGCTGCCCGTTTCTTGAAGATGGCATGGGTCCAGGATGGTTTGACCGTCCTGGAGTTGCTGTGCACACCCGGTGCATATGTGCACGGTGCACACCCAACTTAGGTGGGGTCCACAGTGATGTATATATGAAATCTTCTCCGTCCATCTTCTTCCCCTTCTATTTTAAAGGGTTGAGACCAAAATTGAAGTATATCCAGATCTTGGGTGGGTCTCAAATCATTAATTTATGGGATGATCTATCCGTTGGGCTGCTTCCAAAGGGATCCAACGGATGAAATTTGACATGTACGGTTAATTTATGGTCCTCAGGCCATGTATGAAGTTTCGAGCTGAGCAGATGGTGGTAACCCTGTGATCTTGCATTCTGGACCAATTTGGGGCCACTTGAGCTTCAGTTTCTCGATTTTCTCAAATCTCTGGTGTGTAAATCCATTGATCTTGGTCCCTTGGGGTCCTTCCCTTTGCTTTGGTGACGTTAAAGCATTAAATCCATGCTTTTAGCATCGTATTCCGATCCAAGCTTGTAAATACACCCTGTATCACGAACACAGTTAAAACCGGGCATTAAACAGTATTATGTTCGTAAATCTAAGCAATAACTAGGGTCTGATATGCAATATTTGACCCTCAACACAGAACATTGGTGGAATTTGACAATCATCTCTCTGGTTTCACAAGATAGGCTTTTAGCCTCTCCTTCCTAGCTTGATATACTTTGACTATCTGGTTAACGGCTAGTTAGGAGTCACTGTATACATTTATATGAGTGACTCCTAGGCTGACTGCTAGCCGGAGTCCTAGGAGTGGAGCTTTGTATTTTGCTGTATTGTTGGAAGCTTGAAATCTAAGTCTCAAGGCATATTGAATGACCATGTGATCAGGAGTCTTCAGAACTATCCCTGCCCCGCTTGCCTTAGAATTGGATGAGCCATCGACGTAGAAAGACCAGACAGGATGGGTAAGAGGGGAGGGATCGGACGATGCCCCCGGGTGAGTAGCAGAGATATCTGTTTGCACTGTGACTTCAATGAGGAAATCTGCCACGACTTGTCCCTTGACCGCTACCCTGGGTTTGTAATGGATGTTGAATTCACTGAGTTCGATCATCCATTTTGTAAGTCGTCCTGACGCCTCTGATTTTTGCAGTATCTAGCAAAGAGGCTGATCGGTCATGACAATGGTCGAGTGAGCTTGGAAGTATGGCCGTAAGCGTCAGGATTATATAACCAGTGCTAAGGCCACTTTTTTGAGTGTCGGATACCTTGTCTCTGCTGGGACTAGAGCCTTGCTAATCTAGTAAACGGAGAATTGTTTGCCTTTATGCTCGCGGATCAGGGCCGAGCTTATAGCTGTGTCGGATACTGCTAAATAAATCAGTAGTGGCTTACCTGGCTTAGGCTTAGAAAGTAGTGGTGGGGATCCTAAATATTCCTTAAGTTATTAAAGGGCACCCTCTCATTCTTCTGTCCAATCAACAATTTGTCGACCCTTCAATTGTTTGAAGAAGGGGAGGCATCTGTTGGTAGCTCGGGACACGAAACAATTCAGGGCCGTTATTCTCCTAGTCAACCGCTGAATATCTTTGACTATCTTGGGGGACTCCATGTCGAGTAAAGTTTTGATTTTTTTCTAGGTTAGCTTCGATTCCCCGTTGGCTAACCAATAATCTGAGGAATTTTCCCAAGCCCAAGCCAAATGTGCATTTGCTCGGGTTAAGCTTCATCTTATACTTTTGTAGGATAAGGAACATTTCCTCTAGATCGGCTATATGGTCAGTTGCTTTGATGCTCTTGACAAGCATGTCGTCGATGTAGACCTCCATTGTTCATCCTATTAGAGTTGGGCATTTCATACCCGAACTAGTGGATCCGACCCGATTCGAACAGAACCAATGGTCAGGATCGGTTAGGATCGGGTAGCATAACCAGATCCAAAATATTTTTGGGTCGGATCAGGATAGTCCTTGTTTCGAACTGACCCGTTTCGTAATCCGATCCGATTCTATCCGACCCGATCCGATCTGGAGATGTATGTGTTTTATCCATTCCCTTCATCCATTTTACAGATCATTCTAGGGCTTTATACACAAAAAATGATAGGGATATAAATATCAGGTGGACTACACCACAGGAAAATAATAATGATTGGATATCCACCACTATAATCCTCCTAAGGCCCACTGTACTGTTTATTTGATATCTAATCTGTTGATCAGGTCATAAGGACCCAGATGAAGGGAAACAATAAATATCATCTTGATCAAAAACTTTTATGGCCTCCAAAACATTTTTAATGGTTAACGTTCCTTTAACACTGTTTCCTATAATGTGGTCCACTTGAGATTTCGATATACCTCATTTTTTTCTCGTAAATAAAATGATCTATAAAAATAGATAGAGAGCATGGATGAAACACATACATCATGGTGGGGCCCATAGAGCACCGACCACAAGCCAGTGGCCGGTGGCAAGGGGAGTAGCCAGCCCGTTTCTGGTACAGGTACTGGCGTTTGGCGCTCCTCGAGCTCTGAGTTGTACGAACGGTTCAAAGGAGATCAAAGTGATATGGGCCCCACAGTGATGTATTTATTATATCTATACTGTTCATATGTTTTTAGAGAAAATTATAGAGAGTTATCTAAAAATAAACAATATGTAAAGATCATTTAGACCACACCACAAATAACAACAGAGAATGATTTTCATTGTTAAACAATTCATGTGGTCCACTTGATAGTTAGATCTGTCTTATTTTTTGTCTCAATCCTTAAGAAGAGCGCACCAAATGGATGGACGACTTGGATATAACACAAACCCCATGATCAGACCCACAGAACTTGCAAACGTCGATACAAAATTCATTATGTGGACATTGTGCTTGCGTGAAAAGCAAGCTACTGCCATTTCGTGTAGTGCACCATACACGTCAAAAGTCAAAGTCCAGTAAAAATATATATACGGTAGATTGAAAGTCTTCCAGAGCCATGTGAGGCCCACCTTGATGTATGTATTTTATCTAAGCCGTCTATCCATTTTGAAATATTATTTAGACCATGGGTACAAAAAATTGGTATATTAAAGACTGAAGTGGACCACACCATATGAAACAGTTGAATTAAAGTTCATACGATCCGAATCATACCCAACCCGATCCGACTCGGTTTCCCTGACCTAGTCAGACTTGATTCGAGTTAGGCCAACCATGCATCGGATCTGTCCAAGTCCGATGACCCGGATTGGGTCTCGGATCAGATTGGGTTCAGGTCAAGCCTTTGGGATTTCGGATCGGATCGGGTTGGACGTAATTCGACCTGATCCGGACCGATGCCCAGCTTTACATCCTATGAGTCAGGTGAACATTTTATTGACCAATCTTTGATAGGTTGCTCTAGCATTTTTCAACCCGAATGACATTACTCGGTAACAACAAAGACCTTTGTCAATGACAAAGGTGATTTTTTATTTATCAGATTGATGCATTAAAATTTGATTATAACCCGAATATGCGTCCATAAAGCTAAGTAATTCATGCCCCGTAGTGCTATCAATTAGCTGATCAATTCGAGGAAGGGGAAAACTGTCTTTAGGGCAGGCTTTGTTTAAGTCGGTGTAGTTTATATAGACTCACTACTTCCCATTAGCCTTTTTGAACAACACAACGTTAGCCACCCACTTGGGATAATATATTTCTTCAATGAAATTGGTTTTGAGGATTTTTCTAACTTTTTCCTCGATTATAACATACCTTTCAAGACCAAGTGCACACCGTTTCTGATGAATCGGCTTATAAGATGGGTCGATATTAAGACGGTGAGTCATGACTGATGGATCGATGCCGGACATATCTTCATGAGTCCATGCAAAGACGTCGGCGTATCAGCGGAGCAAGGCTACCAACTTCTCCTTTAATAACGTTATCAGGGACAAGCCAATCCGGACAGTCTTCAAAAGATCCGATTCATTCAACGACACCTGGACGAGGTCTTCTACGGGCTGGCCATGACTGGGAGATTCGTTGTGTGGATCCAGGGTCTCGATCATCGTAATTTTTACAAGTGCTCACAGTACAGTAGTGTAACATCGTCGAGTGTCGAGTTGGTCTCCTTTCACTACTCCTACACCATTCTTAGTTGAGAACTTCATGGACAGGTGATAAGTTGAGATGATGGCTCGGAGTTGATAGAGAGAAGGTCGACCAAGGATAGCATTGTAAACTGAATACTGTTCAACTACCAGAAAGTCAACCATAATAGTAGCTTGATTTGGCACATCCCCAGCAATGAGCGGGAGTCGAATTGTTCCTTCGAGAAGAATCTGTCCGCCTGAGAATCCGATCAATGGAGTCCTTACGGGCCTTAAAGTCGATCGTTCGGTGCCCATCTTGTCAAATGCTTGCATAAACAGCACGTCCGCAGATGAACTTGTGTCAATGAGGACTTTGAAGACTCGACGGTTAGCGATAGTGACAGTGATGACTAGAGTGTCATCGTGTGGGTAATGAATGCCCCTTGTGTCTTCCTCGATGAATGCTATACTGTACTTCTCGAGCTTTCTTTCCTTCAAAGGCCGAGCCAGAACCATAATTTCGGACTCAGGTCGACCAATATTTCTTACATGGTTCTCTCGAGCGTTATTTAAGTCTCCTTTACTCAAATGACCACCGATAATAGTTCATATATCCTTAGTGGGTCAATTATCTTTCGTGCGTTCTTTCGTGGTTTTGGCTCCTAGGTCAACGTACTCGCCAAGGTGGCCCTCTTAGATAAGCCTCTTGATCTCCTGCTTGAGATTATAGTAGTCACTTGTGTTATGCCCATGATCGCAATGGAAATGGCAATACTTACTCTTATTCCACAGGTGTGGATTACCCCGAAGTTTATCCAACCAGTTAACGTATCCTTGATTTCCATCAATACCTGCTCCTGCGACTTATTGAGTGAAGTATACGTTGAAAACATGTGATCAGGCCACTTACCCGTCCTTCGTTCATCGCGGGACCGGTCATCCTTCCTCTTTTAACCACTAGCCGAGTTAACTTCTTTTTTGACTAGCTCTTTGGCTAAGGTTTTTGCATTTTGAGCGGCCTCACACAAAATTTAGGTTTCCTTGGCGTCAGCGTATTTATCCGACCGAGCCATAAATTCTTGTCGAGGGATACAAGGAATGACCTGTCTTTGACACCTTGCATGATGGAATTGAGAGCTATTTCGTCTGAATGCTTCCGGACTTGGAGCAATTCAAAATTAAAGTGTTTGATATAATCCATCAATAACTCTCCTTCTTTTTGGATTATATTGTTCAGGTGCGCGTATGACTTCAACTTTTTCTTCTCACCGATGAAATTAGTAAGGAAATTGTCCTTGAGCTCGATAAATGAGCTAATGGACTTTGGTTTCAATTGCTTGAACCATAGCTGTAAGACCCGTATCTTGGTTCGTACCATTCCGTAGACTTCCGCGGTCTTACCGGTTGAATCCCAGCAACCTTCGACCCTTAACCAATATTCACGCGTGACTCTGATTCATATGCTGTCAACCTGTATCGACTCAACCCAAGACCTTTACCATAGCGACCGCGCCGTCGTTGCGATTCCGATGCCGCGACTCGCGCGCCGAGGCGATACTCTGGTCAAGAGATGTGGGCCAACGTTCGGTGTGAGAAAAACGCTGCGCGTTGCTAAACCCAAGAGAATCTCTACGAGATGTCACATCAATCTCATCAATCAATCAATCTCATCACATCACATGTCAAGTACATGTCAAGTACACATCACCTTTCACCCATACCCAAGCAACCATAAAAGTAAAAAAAGGTCTTATAAGCCCATGCTTTTCTTACACAAAAGGCCACAAAAGTAAAGGATTTCTTACACACCCATCACTCACCACATCCATCACCCATCACTCACTCTCTCTCTCCCTTTACAACTCTTTCTCTCTTTCTCATTATCAAATCTCCTAAGCAATAAAATCCCATACGTATGAGAGTTCTCCAAGCATTCCTAAGCTCCAAGTGTGGCCCACCTTTCCTACCCCTTCATCTCACATCCTAGCCATCCATTTTTCATCTCCTCCATTGAAATCGAAGCTAAGGTGTTAAGGAACCCATAGGAGCAAGAAGATCGGACGGTGGGTGCTAGATAATAGTAGTTTTTCGTATTTTTGGGATGGGCCAAGTGAGGCCAACCAATCAATGGTTTGAATCTCACTTGGGACCCTAAGTTGTGGCCGATGTCCCACTTTGATCATCATGATCATCCATGATGGGGTCATTCTTCATGGATCCCATCATGATGTTTATTTCATTACACTTAAAAGGTCATCTAGACCGTCCATATTGGTGGAGAAAGGATCTCCACCGTTGAATTCGATTTTGTTAGTTCCATGTGTAAAGGGACCCATTTTATTGTATGATCTCTTACAAGAGAGGGCTCATGGTGGCGGAGCCCTCCATCACACGCGTGTCCTACTCTCCATCTCTCTCTCTCCCTTTTATTTCATTTTATTATTATTATTTATTATTTTATGAGATTACAATATGGTTGTGTGGCCCACTTAGATGGACCCCACTAGGATACATGTATTGGATCCAATCCATTTATAGATGGGGCCCACCTTGTATGTGTATGGGTCCATGTGATGGCCCACCTAAGCAGGGCCCACCTTAACCTAATTCCTACACCCAAACAAAAAAAAAGAAAGAAAGGAACCAGTCCAGAGACGCTGTCTCTGGACGTAGCTGTGAAAACACAAATATTTATTATTATTTTTTTTTAAAGCATTGGAGGTGGGCCACTTGTATAGGACCCACCTTGATGTTTGTATCCAATCCATACCGTTCATCCTATTCCTTGGATCATTTTAGGCGTTGAGCCAAGAGATGGGGTTGATTGGAAGATCTGGTGGGCCATAGCATCGAAGATTGCATCATTACCATTCAAAGATCATTTTCTCATTTTATTTTATTTTTTAAACAAAAAAAATATCCTTTATTAGACTCGTTGGATCTGTTACGAGCCAGGGAAGCCAATGGACGGGGTGGATCTTCTTGTTACGGGCTCTAGATGCCAAAAACCCCAAAAAAATGGGTTTTTCCAAATTTTTTTAAAAAAAGAGTATAGAGGCAAAGCCTCTGCCTCTGACGAGTTGCAGCAGCAGCACACGCTGCATGCGACGGGCGGTCGTGCAGCGTCCCACAGCTGGTGCCGTGGGCCCCACCATGATGTCCTTTTTGAAATCCGGGCTGTTCATGAGGTGGGCCCTCTCCAAGTTTCAACTAAATCCAAAACTCAGGTGGCCCACACCACACGAAACAGTGGGATTGAACCTCTACCATTAGAATCCTTTTCTGGGCCCACAGAAGTTTCAGATCAAGGTGAAATTTGTTTCACCCTTTTTTTCAGGGTTGTGTGACCTTACAAACAGGTTGGATTTCAAAAATAAACATTGAGGTGGGCCCCACATGGGAACCATAGTGATGTAAGTGTTTTATATCCACCGTCCAGGCGGACGGTGGAAGCCCACCATGATTTTTGTGTTTTTTCCATCCAGCAGACGGTGGAGCTGAGGCCCACGATAGTGCATGTGCACTATTCACACCGTCCAACCACAGTGGACCCCGCCATGATGCATGTGCTGCATCCCGACCGTCTATCCACTTAGAAAGATCATTTTTAAGCATGAGTTGGTGAATGATGCCGATCTATTTATCAAGTGGGCCACCTATGTTTAGATGTGCCCCATTTGACATGTAAGGCCTATGGAATTAGGCCCACTTGATATGTAAGGCCTATGGGTTTAGGCCCACTTGATATATAAGGCCCATGGGTTTAGGCCCATTTGATATGTATAAAACCCATGGGATAAGGCCCATTGAGATGTACTAGGGCCTATGGGTTGAGGCCCATTTGATGTACATATGGGGCCCAATTGGTGTGGCCCATTTGTTACATATAAGACCCATAAGATTAGGCCCATTTGATACAATCTAAGGCCCACGGGTTATGACCCATTGTAATGCACGTAAGGCCCATTGGTGTGGTCCATTTATATGGCCCATTTGATGAAAAAAAGGCCTATATGACATGGCCCATTGGATGCATTTAAGGCCCAATGGGATGTACCTGAGGTCCATTGTAATGGGTGATCCCAACACTGATTATGTAACGATGTTTATGACGATCGTGCCTTGGGAGCAATGTTGGTTTGACGTCCACATTACGAGTGTAATGTTGGTTGGATGTCCACATTACAACTCTCCTTAGGGCCCATTATTAGGCCTGTACTTATTATGTATAGGCCGTCCAGGCCCATCTGCATTGTAAGGATAGTTCATTTCATTATAACATGTTTAGTATAGTTCCATGACTCATGATCATACACATCATATATATGCTTGATATGAGAAGTGACTGATCATAGCATATGCCTTCGGGCAGGTTGTTTATGGGACCCCGATTAGGCGGTGTTGCCCTACATGAGCGCACGATACGTGTGGAATTTACTGCATGATTGGATGTGTGATTCATGCATTTCACATTGTGTGTTATGGTTAGTATATGCCCTAGCGACATTGGGGCCGTAGCCTCTACAGACATATCGTGGTTGGCAGGATTGGATACCAGAAATTTTATTATACATGGGGTGCTATAGATATCCCTAGGTGAAAGTCTCTAAACCCTTATGGTACCAAGAGGTTGCTCCAATGTCTAGACCGAGTGGGTAGATGATCGTTGAGTGTCGATTACCATACGGTTACGCTCTCCACTGTGTCGTGGTCGGTTGAAAGGGGGTGCGGCCTTACCCGCCCGAGTGTAGGGGGTAATGCTAGGCTGAGTCTGACCAGCTCAAGGAATGGTCTGCTATCGACGAGTCGAGCCCGATATTGGCTGACGGATAGTGAGGTCTCTTCCACTTACCTTATTACGCACGATGTGGTAGCGATCTGGTTTAGAGTGTACTAGACCCCAGTGATATCCCAGAGTTGAGCTGTATTGACATGTGGGCTTAGATGAGGATTGTATGCTTGACTTACATCTTGCATCGCATATGCTTTATATTATGGATCCATCTGCATATTTCGTATTACTCTGATACTGCATGATCATATTACTACCTTGTGCACACACTTTCACCACCCTCTAAGCTTTCTATAAGCTTATGCACGACCGTTGCGTGCAGGTGACGTTGGGGCGTAGCAACGCTGAGGCAGGAGCACTTGTAGATCATTTTTGAGTTTTGTTCCTTACCATTGTATTTTCCTTTATGTTCATTGTACTTGTAAAGTTTTTGATCATAGTGAAAATGTAATGGAGTTCTTGGTTGTTATTTGTAGGTTATGCCTTTGGTTATGCTTATTACGAATCAAACTGACGTTGAAAATCCTCCTCGTAGCATCCCAGGATCGGAACCTGACGAATGGGAGCTGGGAGCCGAGAATGAGGTTCTACGGAGGCTGTCGGCGCCGGATTCGGCGACCGAAAATTTTGTGAGCCCGGTTTCTGAATTTGGGGCATGACAATAGCCGAGCTACATCAGCCAAAGTGAGTGAAAAGGCCCGGCACATCACGGCGTTCGAGGCATCGTACGATTCCATATAGGTCTGAAAGGACTCAACATGCTCGGTCGGATCGATTTTGCCATTGAAGGGTGTGATTTGAGGAAGGCGAAATCGCTCTAATAACCGAGCTTATATGATCTCGTCTGTGAATGGGGACGCTTTTGCCTCGGGTCCTATTTGATTGGCATAGAAGTTTTGCTTCATATATGCAATTTCTTCTCGTATTTCCTTCCATAAGTCCTGCAGCTCATCCTTCCAGCGTTCATCGCTGTCAGCCATACCCTCATCCGGGAGCCTGCTACGCCTTCTCTGATCTATTTCGTGTCGTAGATCGGTAACAGGCAGTGGGGCGGTCACGGAGATATGGGAGCAGGCTCAGTCAGACCGTGGTGTTGGCTTTGCTGAGGAACAGTTCGCGAAGTGACGGGTTGATGATTGAAGTATTGTCATGGGGCATTAGCTCGACCATCGTCTTGCTGGGGGAGTTGGGCCTGTTGACGATGAATTTGTTCTAGGATCTGCTTCATATAGTTCATGTCGGTCCTGAGTTCTTGGACCTCCTTATCTAATCGTTCATTCTCTCGATTCTGTTGAGTATGCCTGGTCGAAACGGAGGTTACCGGACGGGCTGCAGAACCATATCTACTATCAGGTTGGTTCTGGGCCACTTGGGCTCCATTCGTACCAGGCAGGCCTTCGGTCGCCGGTGGTCTGGTGACAGGGACCTCACTGGGCTCGTTCTGGACGGTTCTTCTTATTTTCGATATTAGAGACTGCTTAGTACTTGGAGAAGATGACTTTTTATATCATTTCTTACAGATGACACCAAACTGTTGATGCTGTTTTTAGCTCGCCCCCTTATTGGCCTTGGAACCTGCATAAGTAGAAGGAGAAAGGTGACCCTGGCTTTACCAGGAGACCCTCTGATGTTTAAGTTAGAATCGTGGTCTTTGAGTAAAGGTTCTAGGGTGAACGTTTTTGCATACCTGTCACCATTAAGTAGTCTTATTTATTGTCACACCCCAAACCCAAAAATCGTATTCACAGGAATTTTAATCATCGAATCCGGTGCCGACAGCCTCCGTAGTGCCCCATTCTCGGCTCCTGGCAATCATATGCCGGATTTCGATCCTGAGATCCTACAAGGAGGATTTTAAGAATGAATTTTTTCTTGTAATGGAGCATAACCACAAGTATAACCAAGTCACAAAACAACATCACTACATATCCACTATATCAAAAACTTTAAGTACAATAGGAAGGGAAATACAAGGTGATCAAAAACTCTGAAATAGCTAGATGCACACTCCTGCCTCAGCGCTGCTGCTGTCCAACGACACCTGCACGCAACGGTCATGCAAAAGCTTACAAAAGCTTAGAGGGTGGTGTAAGTGCTTGCGTAAGGCAAGTGCCAAGTATATAATATCAGAGTAATGCGGAAGTATACGGTAAGTCCATGAATACAATCAACCGTACCAAGGTTACGTGATGCAAGACATGAATGCTATCGGCCATACCAAGGCCATGCGCTGTGTGGCCTATGTAGCCAAATGTTATATGCGAGATGCAAAGCAAACATGCCAGTCCTCATCAAGTACGCATATCAGTACAGTTCCCCTCTAGATATCACCGGGGTCTAATATACTTCGCAGTGGCTGCCACCTCCCTAGCTGCACAGTCAAGCAAGCGAAATAGACCTCACTATCTGCCTGACCAGTAGTCTGCCAATACCTACCTAGCTCATCGATAGCGGACTCATTTGTGAACTGGTCAAACTCAGCCTAGCTTATAGCCCCCTCACTCAGGTGGATAAGGCCACACCCCCTTCCAATCGACCAAGACACAGTGGGAGACGCGACCTACTGGTATTCGGCACTAGGGCGCTCGTGTATCCACTCAGTCTAGATGTTGGAGTAACTCCTGGTACCAAAAAGGTTCTGGGACTTTCACCCAAGGACATCCTAAGTACCCACAGTGCTAGAACCAAGTATTTTCAGTATCCGATACGGCCATCCACAATGTACCTGTGGAGCCACGACCCTGATGTCGCTAGGGCGTGCAGTGATCAAGTTACACATATGCGAGATGAATGAATCACACCGTGCGCATATTGCGTGATCATGTGGGGCACTCTGTCTCATAACGAGTCCCATAAATGGTCTGCCCAATAACGTATGCTATGATCAGTCACTACTCATATCAAGCATACATATGATGTGTATGGGCATGAGTCATGGGTTATACTAAACATGTTATAAAGTGATGAATATTAACGAGTATGGGCCTATTAATGGGCCTTAAGGAGAGTTACAATGTGGACATTTAACCAACATTGTACTTACGATGTGGACGTCAAACCAACATTGCTCCCAACGCATGACCCGCCATAAAACCTCATTATACAAACCATGGAGGGATCACACATTGCAATGTACCCTAAGGACGTCCCATTGGGCCTCGACCCATAGGCCTTGAATACATCATATTGGCCGCCTTGTATGGGCCTTATATAAATCAAGTGGGCCGCACAAATGGGCCGCACCAATGGTCCTTATGTACATTGCAATGGGCCATAACCCATGGGTCTTCAATACATCAATTGGGCCTCATAATGTGGGCCTCATACATATACCAAGGTGGGCCTCAACAACGGTCACAATTACATCAATATGAACCTTATGAATGCCAAGGTGGGCCTTAAAAATGGCCACAAATACATATATACATACATATATATACACACACATACATGTATATGAATCATGTCAAAAGATCAACCGATCCTCACTTCAAATAATAGTGGTGGGACCCACTTGAACCACGGATCTGACTCATTCTTTAGTTCATGCCTTAAAATGAGTTTGTAAAATAGATTGAAGGTTGGGGTGCAACACAAGCATCGTGGTGGGGCTGCACAGGGCACCATCTAGATGGATGGGGCAGATGAACACATGCATCCTGGTGAGGTCCACGTGGTGGTCCACCAGCTATTTGGACATGATTTGGTCCCAAGCCAGGGACAGATGGAGTGGAGGAAACACATATACCATGGTAGGCTCCACCGTTCAGGCCGCCTGGACGGTGGCATAAAACACATATATCACTGTGGGCCCCACGTGGGGCCCACCATAACGTTTACTTACCATCCAACTGGTTGTAAGGTCCAGAGACCTGGATGAAGAGTAAAAACAAATTTCATATTGATTCCAAAACTTCTGTGGTGCCCAAAAGGGCTCTAATGGTAGCCGTTCAATCACCCTGTTTTCTACGGTGTGGGCTACCTGAGCTTTAGATGTGCCTCATTTTTGGGAAGGGCCCACCTCAGGGGGTGGGCCACCTCATGGACAGGTCAGATGGTAAATAAACATCAAGGTGGGGCCCACGCAGTCAGCCGTGGGATCCCCTGGCATCCGCCCACAGCGCAGGACGCTTGCGTGTCCTCTCCCTGCATCCAGAGGCAGCAGCCTCTGCTGCTTTTTATTTTTATTTTTTGAAATAGTGGTTTTTCACGATTCATCATGCGTGGGGCCCTCATCTGATGAATCCACTCCAGTCATTGGATTCTACAGCCCATAACAAGTCTATCAAGACCAATATCGGGACTTTTTCAGTGTGCAAAAAAAATCTGGATAGATTTCAATGGTAATGATACTGTTTTCAATACTACGTCCCACTAGATACTCCGATCAACCTCATTTTTCGGCTCAATGCCTAAAATGAGTCAGGGAGTGAGGTGGATGGTTTGGATTAGAAACATACATCAAGGTGGGTCCTATACAAGTGGACCACCTCAAATGCCTTAACCATGGCAATATTTGTGCTTTCACATTCACGTCCAGAGACAATGTCTCTGGACTCTTTTCTTTTTATTTTTGGCCTACACGTATATTAAGGTGGGCCCTACTTATGTGGGCCACCAAATGATAGATGGTGTGGATACAACCCCTATATAAAGTTGGACCCACCTATAATCGGCTTGGATCTACAACATGCTTCATGGTGGGATCCATCCGAGTGGGCCACACAATCACATTTTCACACACAAAAACAAATAAAATCAAGAGAGAGAGAGAGAGAGATCAACACGTGTGATGGAGGGACCCCGACACTATGGGCACTCCTTTGAAATCAACCATACATCGAGTGGGTCCCATTACACGTGGGCCCACCAAATCAAGATCAACGGTGGAAATCCCTTCTCCACCAAAATGAAAGGTCTAGGTGACCTTATTCAACTAAGAAAGCAAATCATCATGATGGGGTCCATGGAGAATGGCCCCATCATGAAATGATCATGAAGATCAAGGTAGGCCATCGGCCACATCTTAGGGTCCAAAGTGAGATCCATACCATTGATCGGTAGGCCTCACTTGGCCCATCTAAAAAAAATATGAAAAACTAATCTATAGAAGCACCCACCACTTGATCTTCTTGGTCCATTGGAAAGACACTCTCCTTATGCTTCACTTTGATGGTGGAGATGAGAAATAGATGGCTAGGATGAGAGTTAAAGGGATGGAAAAGTGGGCTACCAACATGCACTCTCTCACATGGAAGAGAGCTTGGACGTGAGTGTTTTTGGTTGCTTGGACTTGTATGTTGAGAAAGAGAGAGAGAAGGGGTGTAAGGAGTGATGGAGTGATGGGAAGTGAGTGATGGGGTGATGGACATGTATTTGACATGTATGGGTGTGTAAGAGAGAGAGGGAGAGAGTTGACTTTGGTGGTTGCTTGGGGATGGGGTGAAAGGTGATGTGTACTTGACATAAAGTGATTGATGGATTGATGCGTTGATTGATTGATTGATGGATTGATGGGACATGTTGTAGAAATTCTCTTGGGATTGCAACGCGCGGCGTTTTCTTTAAAATAAACGTCGACCCACATCTCTTAGTCAGGGTATTGGATTGGTATGCGAGTCGTGGCATTGGAACTACGACGACGGTGCGGTCGCAATGATACAAGTCTCGGACTAATCCGACTCAAATGCATAGGATACGACTTACAGTTGTGCGTGAACATCGATTACAGATCGCGGATTGTCGAAATTCAACAGGAAGGATCGTGGGAGTCGAATGAACAGTACAGTCTAGGATACGAGTCGTACATTTATAACGGTGTCATACCCCATAGGGCTTTCACAATTAGAGTAGATCTCAATCTCTTGGGATCTTAATTTATCTCCCAAAAATCTCAAGTGGAGATCCGGAGTTTCACTTAGTAACTTCCGGATATGGAGCAATATAGCTCGGTTAACTCTTATCTCTCCAAGACAGTCATGCCGAGATAGGTTTTACGGTTAATCTCTGCCCACTCTATTGGCTAACTCAATTTATGAGTCAGACTAAAGATTGGGCGGCTCTAGGGCCAACTGATCTTAAGTCGACTTGGGCTTTCCTCTGTGAGGCTTTCGATTGAGCCTTAAGGTGCACTTCCTCCTGAGAGGCTTCGCTTCATGGCTCAGGATGCTCAGGCTACGGCCGGGCCAGGAGCCTCACGGTCCAAGCTACATATCTCCATGTAGCATTTTGTGGACTTTGGGCTTCGTCTAGACTCGAAATCCAATGAGTCCGAGCCATTATTGGTTCATTGACTTCTCCGACTCTTGAACTGACTCAAGGGACTTGTTATATTTTTCCCCCAACACCTTCCTTGTAGTTTCATATTATAAAATTGCCCTTAAACTCTAATGGTAGATTTTTTTTACACTGTCATACTCAGCCAGACTGAAAAGCAGGCTTGAATTGTAAGCCTGATACCACAGCCCAAGTCCAGCCCAAGGTGGGTTAAGCATGAAAGCATGACAAGCCAACCTGACCCATCGAACAACCCTAACTTAAATCACAATATTAGTAATTTTTTAGTTTTTTAGCATTGTACATGCTTGGGATGTTTGACATTTCTCTCAAAATAGAATTTTTCTCAATTTCATCAAAATACAGTGTAATGAACTTTCATATTCATCCAACCACCCAATTGTCCATGCCTATTTTAAAGAGAACATTAAATGATTAAAGGATCAAAATATTCCAATCTGAGACATCTTTTCTCATTCCTTGCCCACAGCCAAACCCATGGCAGAAACCACAAGGGGATTAGCTGCTGACTGTGGGGCCCAAATGGGTGTATTTGTAATATATCCATGCCATCCATCCATTTTTCAAGATTATTTTAGGCATGAGACTAAAAATGAAGCAGATCGAAATAGTAGTGATTGAACACCCACCATTAAAAACTTCCTCGGGCTAACCATATTGTTTATTTTCCATCCAACCTGTTAGTAAGGTCACTCAGACCTAGATGAAGGGGAAAAAATATCTAACATGATAAAACTTTTGTGGCTCATAAGAAGTTTTCAATGCTCAATCACCACTGTTTCCTATAGTGTGGTCCACTTGAGATTATATTTGATTTATTTTATACCTTATGCCCTGAAATGATCTAGAAAAATGGATTGACCGCTTGGATATACTACACACATCAAGGTGGGCCCCATGGTCAGTGTCGCGCTTATTCCACTAGGCAACAACACTCTTAAATTGGATGTTATCCATAGCAATGAACCCAACTTGGTTAATTGCAGCTTTTTCTAACTTCAGTTTAGTGGATCAGAACTGTCCACCTACCGTGGGCTTGAAAAAGGATGACAAGATATTATGTGAAGGATCCTAGACGTGATCTAGTAACCTTTAAGTGGACAACAATAGTATAAACGGTCAGCGGCCCCCCTATGAGGGGAAAAATTTATGGTTGATGGCTGAGATCATCCATTATGTGCATACCCTCAGTGTGTCCCACCTAATAGAAGGTAATGATTGGATGTTCGAGTTGCCTTTGAGCTTTGTAGTGTGATTAGAGTTGAGAGCGGGTCATAGTGGGCCAAGTTCAAAATATTGTGTATGTTGGGAAAATGGCGGAATCACACAGAGATGAATCTAGGATAGCAATCCAAAAACCACTAAGAAAAAGGAAAGAGAACACAATGATTTAATGTGAAAAACTCTTTCGGGAAAAAACCACAGTACAAAGTGATAGAAATTCACTATGAAAGCAGAAATTATAGAGAGAGAAGGCTTACCCGATTCGAACAACCTCGAATCTCACCCCTACTACACCCCTCTGAAACCCTAGAACTATTTAGAAACCCTTGGAATGCCTCCCAATCCTGTTTACACCCATATATATAGCCCTGAAAAGAATCTCAAATGAAATAAAAAACTGTAACACCCTGAATTTTGAGGGTCGAGCAAAGCTCTACTCCCGAGATTCAAAACATCACTTATGTCTTGTGGATGGTGATATTCATATTTCTTTCATGTTAGTGAGTTAAGAATGCATGAGATTATACTAAACAACACATTATACTCCGGATTTAATGAAGTTAAGCAAGTGCAGAATTCTAAAACATGTCTGTATAAGTATGCAGATGTTTCATAAGGTTTCTTTCAGAGTATGAGTACGTAATCGAGTTCAATATATACATGTATCCTTTCAAAATGAACAAAATGTGAAAATGTAAATGTGTCCAACTAAGCCTAGATGCCCAATAATCTCCGCGTAACGGTACGTGGCCTAAATCGATCTGCTCGAGAGTTGGAAGTAGGTGAATTCCTCATCCTCATCCAAGAAGTCATGCTCCATTGCATAGACGTCATTCGTACCTACATCTACATCAGAGTCTGGTTAGTGTTTTAAAATACCATCCCAGATTGGGAGTGGTTCTATAAGGCAAAAGTTACACATGTTATCAAGTCAATCAAAGCAGTAATGATAAAGCAATCATAACAATCACTTCCTAACTTTTTTTTTTTAATGCAGGAATAGGGTGAAAGTAATGATGCATACCCTCACCCAACAATGCTCCCTTAACACGTGACTCCGACCGCCTATTTCGCATATGACAACACTTCCTCAACTGTGCAACTCCAACACCTTTTTGGCATGTCTTAACTAATGTAGTGTGATGCATGGTCATATTAGCCAAGTAATTAATTATACTTATTCATACATTAAGTTTGGGAAGCTAAGGTACCTCCTTTTTTAATATTGACCCAAATCGAACATTTGATGTCGGACAACTGCAGTGGTCCTACTTCTATGTTCTGGATCTATCTAGGTTCATCAGTCCTAGTTAAACGCATATGATAGGAAAGTTGCAAGAAGTTGTGCTCGCGATTACTATGGAGATGCTCGTTAACCCAGCGTAGGCCGACAGCACGAACACAATGTCACATACCACCATGCCCGGCTCACGAGTCTTGAGGATCGTGGACTATGGTTAAAGGTGGATCTTTACATTGGTGAGGTGCACCTTAGATTCAAGCAGTCGCGTCCATACATGGTAAACATACAATAGGTCAATCGGTTCGTGAGGCAAGCTTGATTGGTATGAGTGCACGCTGATCTAATCAACATGAAATATATAAGCGCCCTCATGGCCTAGCCACTATTGGCAATCATCGTACGACTCGTATTCATCGAGTTTACCCAAGGTAGCAAGACAATTTGGTCACCTGAACATGGAATTTTACCGATTGCCTGGACTACGTTTGTAGCCTCAATCCTATCTAATGTTATTAAAAACTACGTGATATATCTATCCCAGTATTCAACAAACAATCCAAGTGGATTTCTCACTTGGGCATTTCATCAAACACATAGACCATGTTACCAGCCACTTGCATTTTATCAATTGATTACATAGGAAAAAATATACATATGCATAAGACTAAGGAATCCTATCTTAATCGTAGTAAATACAAATCATCAACAATTTCTCATTTAGACAGTTTATCAAATACATAGACTACGTTAGTTACAACACATGTTTTATCAATTCTTTAAATAGAAAAATCCATATGCATATAACAATGATGAATCCTGGATTAGTAATCATGGCAAGCACTAATCATTTCCAATTTCTCATTTAAACATTTCAATAAACATGTAGGTTGCATTGTTTATTTATCACAATTTGTAGGTGTATCTCACACAGAAATCAACATATTTAAGACAATACAGTAGCAATCAAGACAAGCATAAATCATTAGCTGTGATGAAAGCATTGATAAATCGCAACCTAAGCGTTTATAGTCTGCACCTTTTGTTAGTACACTCGACTCGGACTCGGTCCAAATTCTACGTTTTCAAAAATGAAACGTCAGGCACTTAAATGATGAAACTGGTTTACTAGGCTGACCAAAAACTATCTGGGAGCTCTACATCAATATTAAGGTTGGTATTTGTTACATGAAATTATAGGCGAAAGAGGTTTGGGTTGCAAAAGGAGGTGATTAGGCATGTGGATGTGTGGGAGAAGATTTCCCACAGTTGCAGCGATCTCTCCAAGTTTCCCTTCCTCTTTTCTCTCTTTTCTCTTCTCTCCTCCCCTAGGGCTTGCAAAATTCGTATATGGGAGAGAGAGTGTGAAATGAGAGCTATTTATAGCCCTAGATGTGGTGTAAATTGCCCCAGGACCACTTTATGCTATGTTTCTACCCTATGAGCGGCCGTTTCTGACGAACAGGGCTCTTAGGGAGGCCCACGGCTCATCTACATCATAGGGTACGCTCCCTGATAATGGATCCACACTAGGACCCGATTTTGGTGCGATCGGATAAGCCGATCGACCGTGGAGAGCCTATGTCAGATCAACAATCATACATGTCTAATCAAGGCCACAATTATATGGATATGTGTAGGAAAATTTTTTTTCTTTATGTGTGAAGTTGGGTCACAAATTAACAATCAGAAATCCTCAACTTGCATAAGAGTGAACGGCCCAATTCACTTAAGTTTCAGTTCATTTTCTAAGGATATTCGTGTTTCTCATGCTCTTAACTCACGACTCAAGTTGGGCGTTTCTGGACACTATCTGGGCTTGATTCCTGCGATGGTTATCAAGCCCAGCAGGATGGACATCGTCCTATAGTTTTGTGGTCATTGAACCCTCGACGTGCGGTCTAGGTCCGTTATAGAGTTTCAATGTACTCCCAAGAGCAACAGACCCTTGGGATTTCTCTTAGGTCTTCAAGTGGCATTGAGCCAGCGGAACTCTTGATTCTAGGCCTTCCCATTTGTAAAATAGTGGCCTAAGCTTAATCGATAGATTATTTAACATTTAACTAAATCCCATCTAAATTATATAACCGAGTGCGATCCTTGGGTCGTTCTGCCTGAGGTTGTACTCGGGTCTTTGTACGAATTTTTTTCTGGGACATTACAAAAATAAATCCCACAAATTCATAATTTTATGAAAAATCTGCATAGAATCTGATTAGGTTTAAGATATCAAATACAACAATCTCTACCATGTCTTCAATCTTCAAATGTGTAACTCATTGTCCACTTCTCTTATCTTTACCTCGCATTATAGCTTCATCAATGTTTCTCGTACACACTCCGTCTTCCTTTTATGTCATCGTCAAGCTCAGAGAAATTGCATAGAACTTGAATTATTCTGTAGGAAAGACCTTGGTGAGCATGTCTGCTGGATTCACGTTAGTGTGAATCTTCTCCAGAGTTACGCCTTCTTCTTCAAGCACATGTCGGATAAAGTGGTGACGAACATCAATGTGTTTAGTATGAGAGTGATAAATAGAATTTTTAGCCAAATTTATAACACTTTCGCTATCACAATTAACCGGCACGGTTTCCTGCCGAAGCCCTAATTGATTTATCATGTCTCTCAACTAAACACCTTTCTTAAACACTCTATTACTACCAGATACTCTGCTTCGGTCATGGAAAGAGATACCACAGATTGAAAGTTTGACATCCAATTGATTGCTCCACCCACTAGTACAAACGAGTAACCTAAAGTCGACTTTCTGGAATCTACACTGCCTGCGTAGTCTGAATCCACATAGCCTACCAACTTTACCCATGTTTTCTTAAAAGTTAAGATGAAGTCTTTTGTACCTTAAATGTATCGAAGTAGCCATTTCATCACTTTCCAATGTTGTTTGCTGAAGTTTGATATGTATCTGCTCACAACACCAACCGCCTGTGAAATATATGGTCTTGTACAGACCATGACATACATTAAATTACCAACTGCATTCGAATAAGGCACATGAGATATAATTTACTTTTTCTCATTTGATTTAGGACATTGTTTTAAGGAAAGCTTAAAGTGAGTCGCGTGGGGAACGCTCACTGGCTTTGTCTGGTCTATCCCATACTTGATCAGCACCTTTTCAAGGTATTCTACCTGTGATAAGAAAAGCCTACTCCTCTTCCTGTTTTTATGAATATCTATGCCGAGAACCCTCTTTGCAACCCCCAGATCTTCATCTCGAATGTCCCTTATAACTAAGTCTTCAATACGTTGATTTTAGACATATCATGATTAACGATCAACATATCATCAATATACAATACTAGGATAATGAATTTGTCATCACTCAGTGTCTTGTAATAGACACAGTGATCATATTCACTCCTAGGGCCTATTTGATTTTTTAGTGCAAGTGCAAATACCTGGTAAATGGCTAATTATGACACTTTCACCCATTTGGAAAATTTTGGGAATTCTTGCCTTGAAAACCGGTTTAAAAGTGCTTGTTAGAATTTTTAAACCTCACGGTGATGTATATGACATATCTGTTCCGTCCATCCATTTTACCACAACATTTTGAGATATGAGTCAAAAAATCATGTAAATCCAATACTCAAGTGGCCCACACCAAAAGAAACAGTAGCCCTTAGAAGATTTCAACGGTAAGTGTATGATTTACTTTTTTTTGTGGTGTGGTCCATTAGAGCTTTGGATATGCCTCATTTTTTGGGTCATGCCATAAATTCAGCTGGTATAATGGACGAATGGTGTGGATAAGCGAAATGCATCACAATGGGACTTAGAGATATTTTACTATATTCTCGATTTTCGTGTTCAAAAAGTAGGTAGTCAAATTAAGTATGGGTGAAATGTTGTAGATGCATTGGGAAATAATTATTACCCCCTTTTGCAGGGTATTTACTAATGTCTTAGAAATCAAACAAACTCTTAGTAAATTTCTAACTCAACACGAAAGAATCAAATTTTTTATACCACTACCTAGGCGATTATTTCAGATCGTACAATAACCTCATTAAACTACAACCCTTGTTATTTAACCCTTTAACTTTGTAGCCCTCTGATTGCTTCATGTAGACATGCTCTTCCAACTCCTCATACAGGAATGCAGTCTTGTCATCCATTTATTCTAACTCGAGATCGTATTGGACAAGCAACGCCAACACGAATCTGATAGATACTTTCTTAACCACCGGTGTGAATATCTCTATGAAGTTGATTTATTCTCTCTGAGTATACCCCTTTTGCTATCAGCCTTACTTTATATCTATAACGTTTCTTTTTAAATAATCACTTGCATCTGATCGCTTTTCGGCACATTAAAAGTTCTACCAGTTCCCATGTGTTGTTTTTGTGTAACGAATCCATCTCATCGTCCATAACCGCCTTCCATTTTTCTCGTCAACTCATTAAGAGCCTTCTGAATAGTAGACGGGTTTTTCTCATCTTTAATGAGGGCATATGTAATTTAGAGTTGTCCATTTATCTTGATGGTAACTTGTGATCACGCGGTGAGTTTCTTCTCAAAGGTAACTGCTCCACCTGCTCATGTACCTCTTTCTAAGCATATGTCTCTGCCTGAGTATCATCTGTGTCAATCTAGATGTTACGATCAACCTTTTTAGTTCCTTTTGATCCTCTTAATCAATCTTGTGTAATAGGTAGCTTTCATCAAATCTGACATCACAACTAGTGATGACCTTATGTGTACCCTATCGAATAACTTATAATCGTTCACACCAACACTATAGCCAACAAAGATGTACTTTTTAGCTCCATGGTCTAGCTTATCTCTCTCAACTGATAGTACATGAGAGTAAGCCTTATAACCAAATATGCACAAATTTGAATAGTTTATCTTATGACCACTACATACTGCATTTGAAATTTTACATTCTATTGTTGTAGAAGGAGACTGATTCACCAAATAACAAGCCGTGTTGACGGCCTCTATCCATAGGTCCTTGTTTAACGCAACATTATTTAACATACATCAGGCCCTCTCTAAGAGAGTTTGATTCATCTGCTCAGCCACACCGTTTTGTTTGGGTGTGTGGTGCACTGTGTTGTGCCTAATTATCCCTTCATCCTTGTGATATTCATTAAACTCAATAAAAGTAAATTCTCCTCCATTGTCAGTCTTTAAAACCTTTATTTTTATCCTGACTATTTTTCACCATTGTCTTCCATTGTTTGAATGTGGTGAAAACTTCTGATTTATGTTTCATGAAGTAAACTCAAACTTTTCGGGAGTAGTCGTCAATGAATGAAACAAACATGACGGCCTCCTAATGGAAACCTCTGGTGATGGCCCCCATACTTCATAGTGGACATAATTAATCACTCCCTTGCATACATGTTTTTCATATTTAAAAGATAATTTATATCGTTTACCATATATACAATGCTTGTATATATCTAAACCAAAATTCTTAAATATACGAAATCAAGCAATGATAAGATAGTACATTCATGCCCCACTTGCTCATGTGGCCCAGACGAGCATGCCACATATATGTAGATGTGGAATTTGTAACAGCCATTACTACTCCACCTGCTGAAATGTTCCCGTTCAACCTATAAAGGTTTTCGTACCTTTACATTCTCATAACCACAGTGCCCCTTTTGAAACTTTAAGGACACCACTAAGACCAATGAACTTGCACCCTATAGCCTCGAGTGCACCGAGAGAAATCAGACTCTTCTTTATATCAGGAACATGCCTGACATCAGTCAAGGTACATTCCATCCCAACAAATATCTTGATGCTCACCGTATCAATAACTACAACTTACATGCACTGTCATTACCCATAAAGACCTGTCTACCATCGCATTCTCTGTAACTAGCGAACCAACTCCGATGAGGAGTCGTATGATATGACGCTCATGTGTCAAGGATCCACTCATCTCTATGATTTTCATGCAATTGTCTGATCATGGACATAGATAAAACATCACCTCTTCTTGTGTCGTCATCAAATGTGACAACATTGGCCTCCTTGGAAGAAGCCTCTGACTTTTCTTTCTTTACTTTAAGATTTGTACAATCCTTCTTCATATGTCCAGTTATCCCACAGTTCCAACACTTCAATTTTCCTTTGCCCTTGCCCTTGGATTTGGATTTAGGTATTGAAGATCCTGTATCTTGATCAGTATTCCCGCCTCTCGCAAACAGTGCATCACAAGATATCCCTAAACCACCATTTATCTTTCTCATGGCCTTCCCTTTAAGGGCTGAGATAATGGTGTCCACACTCAGGGATTTATTTATGATGCACAGTGAGTCCCTGAATGACTCATGCGATGTCAGAAGATAATTTAATAACATGCATGCCTGATCTTCATCTTTAACCACTTCCTCCATATCCAATAACTTGCAAATCAATTTATTAAGGTATCCGATGTGAACCTCCACATCTCGACCCTCTACCATCTTGAAGGTGAACAACTATAGCTTCAAGTGTAGGTGATTTTCAATGAATTTTTTCACATAAATATCCTCTAACTTCGCCCATAAACCAGCTGCACTTTTCTCCCTCCATACATTATAGAAAACCTCATCCGTGAGACACAAACAGATCGAGGATAAGGCCTTCTTGTTAAGAGTATTCCAATCATCATCACTCATATTTGGCTTTCGCTCCTTAAGAGCTCCATCCTCACATTTCTTGGTTAAGGAATTGATCATCTTGATCTTCTATAACTCAAAGTTATTTTTACCCAAGTATTTCTCAATGTCATACCTAGTGTTTCCCATTAATGCTAATCCTTCAAATTCAGACCTGCGCCTCAATGATATCATTGATACCACTTGTTGGGAGAATGACGGAATCACATAAAGATGAATTTAGGATAGTGATTCAAAAAACACCAAGAAAAAGGAAAGAGAACACAATGATTTAACGTGGAAAACTCTTTCGGAAAAAAACCACGGCATAAAGCGACAGAAATTCACTATTAAAGCAGAAATTACAAAGAGAGAAGGCTTACCCGATTCGAACAACCTCGAATCTCACCCTTGCTCTACCCATTTGAAACCCTAGAACTATTTAGAAACCCTTGGAATGCTTCCCAATCTCGTTTACACCCATATATATAGCCTTGGAAAGAATCTCAAATGAAATCGGAAAGAAATCTCGCAAATTCGCAGTTTTGCAAAAAAATCTGCGCAGAATCTGATTAGATTTATGACGTCAAATACAATAGTCTAGTCCCGATGATGTTGGATTCAGATTCGATGGTGACCCTTCTAGGTTTGAACTGGCAGTGGTACGTACTCTGTGTACTCGATCATGATGTATATGTTTTATCCATGTCATCCATCCATTTGGGAAAAAGATGAAATATATTGTTAAATTGGATAAACTGGTTAAGGGAATTAATAGATTTAGGTATAATGTAACGCCCTGGATTTTCAGGGGTTAAGTAGGAACTCAGCTTTCGAATTCCCAGGTGCCACGTATGCCCTAATGGGCTCCAAATTCCGATGCATTTGAGTTTATTTATAAGTAATGATGGGTTTAGTAAACCATAAGCATGAGAATATCATAAAATATAAATATTGGCTGCTAAACAGGTAAGATATCCAAAATACAGTACCAAGAAAATCCAACCAGGAATTAGACCCACATATATAAATATCTCACAATGACTAGGGCCCTGGTCCATGTCCCGCGACCATCCAGACATAACTAGAAGAAACCGCCGAAGTCTGGGAGTACATCCACTCCTCGTCCTCGTCTGCACTGACATCGTCCAACGCGTCCCACTTCAGGTTACCTGCATCTATATTGGATTCTGGTTAGTGTTTTAAAACACCATCCTAGAGTGGAGTAAGTAGTTAACTCAGTGGTACCATTAACAATTGGCATACAAATTATCATGCATAGGATACATTTAATGAACAGTAAGCATCATAAAATCCTAAACACTATTGTTAATACAAATGCATGGTTATGATATGATGCATGCTCCTCACCAACCAACGCTCTCTCAAGCGAAGACATCTAACGTTCGTAATGAAACAACACTCCCTCAAAAGCGTCCTTGACTGCATAATCGCCAACAAATATAATGTAATGTCGCGAAATATGTTAGCCTCGTTGATTAGTTAAGTTCATTCGTCCAGCAGGTTAGGAAAACTGGAATACCCTTAGTGAGGTTATTGCCTTAATTTGATCACGCGGCTCAGGGGCTGTGGTCATATGACTCTCGCGACCCTTAGCCATATATATTGGGTTCGTCAATCCTGAAAGGAAGTATAAACAGATACGAAATCAATTGGAACTTAAATGTCCTACTCATCATCACTGTAAGGAGGTTGTCACCCCACCACATGCCGACAACACGGGTACAGTGTCCTCTACCACCGTTCCCGGCTCATGAGTCTAAGTGCTCAATGGACACTACTGGGAGGCTCGTAACCCCAGCGTAGGTTGACAGCATGGGCATAATGTCCTATACCACCATCCTCGGCTCATGAGTCTTGTGGGCTGTAGATTACAATTAATAGTGGGCGCAAAGGTCTTAGGGTACTTTGGGTTCATACAGGCGTGATCAAACATGGTTAACGTTAAAGGATAGCCGACCTAAGAGTCAATATGCCTCCATAAGTTGAACTATAAACTGAACAGCTTGAGACAATTTACAGCTTAACTAATCAGGCCAGATTTACCTATGGGCTGATCCAACGATGGGATTCCCAAAAAAATTTTGGTTATCGGCCTATCCATGAGAGGACAAGTTCATAGATTGATAAAATAAATTCAGCAAATTCAAGAATGATTTCACAAATGGCAACAAAATCCAGTATTCTAAGTATATGAATAACAACACATAAATCTTCACCAAACTACAAGGATCATGTCCAACATATTTCAACAATTGTAATAAGATGGACAACAACATGCAAAGGTCCACCCAAATTTACAGATTATGCATATCATAATCGAGCCTATACATCAAATGGGTAGTCATATAACAATACACCGAAGTTTATCTTCTATAGATCAATCATGAAGCACCCAATTCAACAGTACATTGAATATTAAGGCAAGTAACTCAACCAGTCAGCCAATTCACAACATTTCATGCCTTCACCCGAGCATAATTAATCACAAAATTAGGAAATCAACCACCAATCAACAATATTTTGGAGACAATCAAATATTTGTATCCTACCTGAGCATGCAAATCAACAAGTCACATATATGGGGGTATTAGGGTCAAACCCCTTCCCATAATTTTGACAATTCCTAGTCTATTATCTCATTCTTGCAATCCAAATGAAATTTCAGCAACATGCACTAACATTGCACTACACACATTCATTAAACCTACGCTAAGCGCGATAAACGACCACCTAAAGATAATGGTCTACACATATTGTCGACCGGAAGCCTTTACAAGCGTCATAACATCGCCAGGTCCGCAAACTGGACGTACCGGGGCCTTGCGTTACAAGAAAATAGCGGTAGGATGCATGCATGTAGCTAAAATTAAAGGAAACATGATTTAGAGCCCTATCTTACTTTAGATTGGGTGGAATCTCACTCCAACGACGATTTGGATCGGCATTTTCCACCAAGAGGGAGGTGTAGGTGTTGGGATTCCCAAATCCCAAGCACTAAGATCAAATGCACACTCAAAAATCCTCTCTCTCTCCTCCCTTGCTCTCTCTCTCTCTCTCTCTCTCTCTCTCTCTCTCTCTCTCTTTCTCTCTCAGCTGCTAGGGTTTATGAGAGTGAGAGAGAGAGCTGGACTTTTATATGTCTAGAATTATTTTAGTTAGCCCTATAGTTTAGTGTAATTTCCCCAATGGCCCTGTGGGCCCATTTTTGGTTATTGGGGTCGTCCTGATGGCCTCCTAGCCCATCTAATTTATGGGACCCGATGAAGGGCTGAGCAAAGTTTGACGGTAAATGGATGTGGGGTTTTGCCGGAATGGTCTCGTTTGTGATCAACGGTCACTGATCTTCAATTAACGGTCAGATTTTGCGGACAAGTGTAAAGAAATATCTTCAGCCCATGGTACAAATTTGGGTGAAATATCCTAATTTATTGTCCTAAGAGGCAGAGCCATTTTTCTTAAAATTCAGATTTTAGGCCTGTGGTAGGGCGAGTTGCACTTTACAAGTGCTGACTTAACAACATGAATCACTATTTCTGGGCACCGTTTGAGTCTGTCTTCTGCGAAGGACCACAAGCCTAGTTGGACGAACATTACTCTATAATTACAAAACTAGCGACCCACTAACGAGCGGTCTACAGCTTGTTCGAGTAATCAGGGCACTTCTGGAATAAATTGGGTAGGGAGATTTCTTGAGCGCAGTTGTTGAGGTAAGGATTAACTAAGTTCACAATATAGCCTATTTGAAATCAGTGAAAGTGGAAATTTGGTCATGATCACTCTAAACCGTCGGTTTTAGGCTAAAAGAGTAACTGGGTTGATTCAGTCCATTAATTAAGGTTCGACCCATAATTGGCTCGAGTTTGGGTAGATCTCTAATTAAGTTACGGTAGTTTGATTAGTCGGTGGTAGGTCATTTATATTTGAGCCCTATGTGAATAGATCATGGGGTTGAACTCGATGTTTAAGTGATCGGTTAGATTCGTTGGTTTTATACGGTCGATCAATCTTATTTGTACAGTTCTTATCGGTACCAGCCGTGTATAAGCCCATCTTGAGTGTCAAGGGTCACTAAGTGATAACATGACTAGTTATAAAAAAAGAAAATTTTAAGAATTTTTGGTAATTTAAAATAGTGAAAATTTGAGGT
This sequence comes from Magnolia kwangsiensis, assembly GCA_037074715.1. Lineage (NCBI taxonomy): Eukaryota > Viridiplantae > Streptophyta > Magnoliopsida > Magnoliales > Magnoliaceae > Magnolia > Magnolia kwangsiensis. The sequence goes on from CM073583.1 coordinate 85,418,337, forward strand.
GTTACATATAAGTACATGAGAATTAAGGTTTTGAATGAAAGAAAGTTAGGGATTTTAGGTCAATTAAGGAAATTAGAAATTTAGGGTTTGAAATTTTGAAAAAAATTAAGGAATTAGATAATCTAAGGTTAAGGTTAGGGTTTATAGGTAGAGTTAGGGGTTGGGAATCATAGGGTTTTGATGGGAAAGAAATAAGAAATCAATGGATTGAGGGGTTGTTCACACAGTCGGTCTAACGGCTCTCACATGTGGCTGTACAGTCACATGTGTGGGTCATTGGTTAGGGTTTTTGGGTACTCAATTATTGATTTCGATTGGGGTTGAAGTTGGATGATTAAAAGTTAATGAAAAAGATGATTTGAATGGTTTAGGATAGGAAGGGAAAAAGAGAGATGAAGTTTTTAAGAAAATACATCTTTTAGATAGAAAGGAAGAGAGATAAAAGATAATAGATGACACCCTTATACCTCTGTTGAATAAGGAATGAAATCACACCACACCCAAGCTCCAAATCACATGAATATTCTTCAAATCACATAAAGAAGAGAAAACATGACTTTTTTTTCTTTCAAAATAATGTTATTAGGGACCCTTTTGAAAAAAGTGCTCTCAGATAAGATTTCTCAGCATAAAGATGCTTAATAAATTAAAAGTTGTTCCTAATTTTCTAATTTCAATACAAATATAAGTTATATAAAAAATAACGGAGCATGTAAACAATCTAAACAATTAAATTATTTTGTAACTCATGTGGGTCCACGATCAAGATACTTGATGATGATGATCCAACGGTCCGATCATCGTATCCACCTGATCCAACGAGTTGATGTGTTCATAAAGCTCCTATATGCGGGTCACATGCATATTCCCAATGTGGGGTCTTTAAAGATGCATGAACGTGTCCATGGGGTCTTCAACATGGGTAGAAATGTGAATCAGGCTGAGTGGGCCTCATGTAATTGTCATCTAGCCATAAGGAGACTAGCTCAACACTTATCCTCTAGTATGGTGCTCAGATGTCTTTATCAAATTTCTTCATGTGCAAATTGTCTATTTTTGTCCATATCCATGTGATGGTCTTTTCATCAAGGATATTATAAAGAATGTTGTCTGCTAGACATAATGGGATCAAGATTATAGCTCTTTAATCAAAGTTCATCCCACAATTCATCACTCATAGATACAGGATGCTTCAACTTACCAAGGAGAGCGTATTGCAATCCTTATTGAACTAAAATGCATCTCATCTTTACCTTCTATAGTTCAAAAATAAATTTACTAGTGAGCTTCTCCATTTCATACTTCATGTCATACCCTTTCGTCAACATGTATTATATTAGAACTTGAAACCTTAATGTTATCTCTGATACCAACTTGTTCGGGATCATATGGAAGCAAACTCGAAATCAATCAAATAAGACAAAATCAAACATAGACAAAAGCATATAGAGATCACATGATTTTTACATGGAAAAACCTTTGCGAGAAAAAACTATGGCATGAAGTGATATTGAATCCATTATGAAAGTAAAATTATATGTAACGCCCGTGAAAAATCCGTACTTGGGCTCGAGTACCAACTCGACTCGAAATCGCGTAAAATTAATTTCCATGGAAATTAAGCGTAAGTTAGCTAGCGCAACGCTAGAGTAGCTGGAAAATAGTCCCTGATCACTTTAAATACGTTCTACAAGACCCAAATCGAGTAGAACAAACAACTCTACAATACTCTATAACCTCGGATCAAACTCTAAGCAGGTTTGTTCTCTGGACCACTTTGAATTTTTATATTGGATTTAGACCGCGCGTCGAAGGTCCGATACCTCCCATCTTAGACCGTTAGAACCGCCCAGCTGGACTTGACAATCATCTCGAAAATCAAGTCAAACCGATAATCATAGACTATTTCGTTGAACCCGGACTGAAGCGACGCGAATAGGGACAGAATTGGAATTTCAAATTCAAATCTGGCACACGACTTGACGCGTCAGTATTAAGCGTTCTGACCGTCAGAATTCATCCAGATTACACCCTCGGATCAGGAAAAATTTCTATTTATTATCATGAGACTTTCAGCCCTGATCTACGTGCGGTGACTGCTGAACTGAAACTGGTCCGCCACGTGCGATCTGCGAACCCTGCCAGACTGAAAACTTAATACGTGCTACATCTGGTACGCATGAGCTTAAGTCCGATCGCAATCGACCAGGGGACCACCAGAAAGCAGCTTTTGGACCGAAACAGCCCCGAAATGGATAGGCACTAAGTAAACTTCGTTCCGGAGCCTGTTTCTGGCGTTTTTAAGCTTATAAAAGGGGTTGAAACCCTCATTTCTCTCTCCCATCCGAAAATTGCAAACCCTAGAGAAAAGGAGAGAGAGTTTGAGAGAGAGATTGGAAGGAATTTTTTCCGCTTCCGAGCCGCCGATTGCTACTGTTTCAGCAACTCTTCCCAATCACCTGGATGGTGATTTCTCCACTTTTTCAGGTATGAAACGACCCTAAAAGTTGCTGATTTAGGGATTACTTGGATTCGTAGCGTGTTAGCTAACGTACTTCATAAATCAGGTCCTCCTACTGCCGTAGACGAAGCGTACACGCTCCGTTCGAAATCCCGCATCCGTAAGAGACTAGGTGAGGATTTTAGACGCTTTGATTGACGGTTTACAACGCTTTCAATGTCGTTTAATAGTAGATTATCGACGGCACCGCCGTTTGACATGTACAACATGCTCTCCGTTTCCTGTTTCGTAAATTAACGAAGAATATGAGATTTAGGGCATTTTAGTTATTTGTAGGAAGTACGGTCTACATTCATATTTTGCTGACGTGATTGACATGGTTTGTTGTCGCATTAGGGAGTTAGGAATGCTTGCATAATTAGTTTGGCGAAGAGATTCGCCTAGTTGCGCACTTTGGGTCGACATACTATATGTAGACTTAAGTGTGTAGTGTATGTGTTTGTATAAATGTTTGTATTAGTATGTATTGAATTGAATGATGTTATGAGATAGTTTTTGATTGATTCTTCAATTAATATGCTGACCTAAATGATTTTCTACATGTTGACTATATGCATGATTTCATTACATGCATGGAATATGTGTGTTGGAAGATTTGCTTAAGTTGAATGTTATAACATGTGTTAACATGCTCACATGATTGTATTTCAATTTCAATACTCTCACTTAGATTGCTGATGTGATTCCATAAATGTTTGGGACTAGACTTAGTCCAGGCAGTCGGTAACCGAGCGAATTCGTGGCTGACTGGTCATAGCCACGAACGACGCGTCGATGAACGTGATTCGTGTTTAGAGTTGGCGGCAGTGGTTAGGCCACGCGAAGTGTTTTACGCACTTCATGTCGTTCGACTTGAGATGCGATCGCGCTAGTCGAGCCCGTCAAGTAACCCGACTGGCCGATGTATGTTCACCTTGTATGTGTCATAACTGCTTGAACCTAGGGTACTGAACTTACCACTGAAAACCCTGTTAACCATGGTACCTTGATCCACGAAGACTCATGAGCCGGGCATGGTGGTATGGGACACCGTGGTCGAGCTGTCGGCCTACGCTGGGGCCACAAACCTCCCCGTAGTGACCAGTGAGCACCTAGACTCGTGAGCAGATTATGGTGGTATGGGACACTATATTCTAGCTGTTGGCCTACACTGATCAGGCGACGAGCCCTTTGTAGTGACCGCGAGCGTATTCTGAGTCCACGGGAGGCGACGACCCTTCCGTTGCAGTAGAGTACAGTAGGCCTGTATTGATAAGGTGATGGGGGAGCGGTGCAACGAGTGCGAGCAACAGCCCTGGCAGCCCTTGCAGTGACCTACGAAATATATATCGTATGAGATTACTAGGAGTGACGACCCTAGACAGGATCTGTGTTGGGATTGATATAAGGGAAGTACCTTAGTTTCCCAATCCTGCTGTTTGAATGGACTAATAACAACTTGGAAATCATATCACCATAGCATTGCATGTGCCTGGAAGATGTGGAGCACTCTAGGGAGTGTGGCATGCCGTGGTCGTAAGATGTTGCCGCATGAGAGAGATCGTCGGTGAGGGCATACATCACGTCATGTCATCTTGCATTAACAACAGTATTAGGATTGTCTGATTTACTGCTTTACTATTATCGCATGATTGAATTGTGAATAATGCTAATCCTTGCTCTATGATTCCACTGAGTTGATCACTCACTCCCACGTTACGGGATGGTGTTTGCAACACCCACCAGACCCTGTTGTAGATGCAGGTGAGGCCGAGATCCAGGAGGTAGAGCCAGAGATCGACGAGGACCAGGACGAGTTCTCGTATATGCAGTATCACGACGGCTTCCCGTAGGCGACCTGGATCGATGGGGTTTCAGTGGGACTATTTTGAACATTTTATTTTTGTTCATTTGTATGTATATGAGGCTCAGAGATGTAGTCATACTTTGGAGACAGATGAGATTTACTTTGTTTTCCAGACAGTGATATATATATTGTTTAGTCTTCCGCTTGCTTTTATCACTGGATCTGAAGTATGAATTGTAGTTTTGGTATACTTTTACTCATGTGAATGCTTTAAATCAGACAACATTGAATCATAACCATTTTTGTTGCATAAGTGACGGTCTGGAACTCGGGAGTTGAGTTTATACACGACCCCCGATTTTCAGGGTGTTACATTATAATAGATGGTTGGACTTACCAATCCGAACAACCCCAAAATCCTTTCTCGAAATGTTATTTTTGCGCTGGAACACCTTAGGAATGTCTTAACATTCACTTCGCTTACCCTAATTTAGATTTCACACACATATCATCATAAACAGAATTAGAAACAAATCACGCACGTACATAGTTCTATGCGCTCCATCGATGGAACCTTTGATAGCATTGACAACACCTTCAATTCGTCAAATAGTAACTCTTAAACTATCTAACAAGCAACTGAGATTTTTCTAAATTTTCTCAATGACATCAAGTGGTCTGTTGATGGCAGTGACAGATCCTTGATCTCAGTCAGATTGCAGACATCTAAAAGCAAATTAAGGCATGTGAGCAATTTCTTTACACCTGATATCAACTATCACACTCGATTGGAGTATCGGATTTTTTTGCCATAAAAATAATTGAAAGGGATTGTTTGGATGCACCCACTGAATTTGGGTGGGCAATTATTGGACCAAGAAAGGCCCCATGAGGCGGCGGGTGGCCATGGGTTCAGTCGGTGGACAAGTCATCTAGCTTGGCCTACTTTTGAGGTGGTTACATGCCAAACTAAATAGGTAGCAGGTTGGGTTGTAGTTAGAAATGTGTTCCGTTAAGTTAATGAGTCAACTTCGGTAGATCTCTACCTGACCTGCCCATAGGTTTTAGAAAAGTTGGGTCACATGGGTTGGGTCAGCTGGCCCAACCTGATCCGACCTAAAACTCAAACCCTAAAATAAAATAAAGAAGAAAGGTATAGATAATGTATTTATGTATGTATCCACTGAATAGGCCAAGTTATGCATTCTCTTAGCCTATATTTCAATTTTCTCTTAGCCTATATTTCAATTTTAAACCTAAATTTAGTCATGGAAGGGCAGGTGGGTCAGACAATGCGAACCCAAAAACAACTAATTGGGTTAGTCAGGTCAAGTCGGGCTTGATGAATTTTAAGAGTATTGGGTCAGGTTATAAGATAATGGGTCATGGGTTAGGTTTGGGCTAGAATTCGTGGTTCGTTTGCTGATCTTGCAGAAATATTTACTGAGCTAAAAGAAGTTCTACTTCCATTCAGGATGAGGTTATTAGGACCATTTGTCCCAAAGGTTGCATTTCTATGGCCTCTGCCATTGAAGTTGTTAGGCCAAGGTTTATTCCTGTGCATTGGGTTGACTTTGTTTGGTTTAAAGGAAATGTCCCAAAGCATTCTTTCACTTCTGGGATGGGTTTTTTTGGCAAATTAAAGACAAAGGACATGATGCTCAAAATCAGAATTATCACGTATAGCACTTGTTCCCTTTGTCCGTGCCCTGCAGGGATTATTGAACATATATTTTTTGAATGTCTCTATTCTTCTTGGATTTGGGGGCAAATTCATTTAAAGATGAGTTGTACTCTTACCGGGGGTCTTTCTCTCTTCTAATCCGTCCAATTATTGGTGGAAAGCTCCAAGGGTCCAGTTGATTCACTGATCGGCATGCCTTGTTTTCAATCCCTGGTCTGACATATTTGGTAAGGAAAGAAATAACCGTATATTTAACAACAAATCCCTTCCAAAGGGACTCTACTTTCAAATTCATCCTCTAGGGTACATTTCAGCCGCTTAGGACCTCCCTACATCTTATTAGGGGATCCACATGCACCCTATTTCAAGAATGGTAATAACCTTACATCCTAGAGATGATTGGATCCTTGCTTTTGCTGACATAAGCCTTGTCTTGGTTGGCTGTGTTTGCTTCTCATCTTCCATACGAGTTATGTGAGGCGTGGTCTCTATGACCGATCATCAAAGGGCTTGGAGATAAATGCCTGCGTCTTGCTTATTTTGGTCTTGCTAGGTTTTGCAGCTCTACTGTTGGAAGCTTCTCCCTCGAGATCCAGAATGAAAATTCTATCACTGCGAGTCTGCGCTTGATCGGTTGGATATGTCTTCATGGTCCATGCACTTATATGCGCACTCAGGGGCCCTACTACTTGAGCCATTTTGACGGGCATGCTTCCATCATTCCAAGATCCAGTTGCGTCTAGCCAGACACCTCGCATGGTCTCATCAGATGCTTGCATTCTAGCATTTTTGCTTAGCCTTGTGGGCTCCCTTTGTATCTTGCTTCTCCTACTTGTGCCTCCTGTCTTTCCTCTAGCCTAGCTGGTGAGGTCTTCTTCAAAAAATAATTCTTGGTTCGTATAATAAATGATAGGGGCCAGGTTGACCCGGACCTAGCCAAACCCCAACCATTGCCACAGCTAACTATGAGCGTTGGGCCTATCACTCCGGCCCTATGAAATTTTTTTATATATATTCTTAGCTCAGACTGGCATTGGTGTTCTACTCAGAATAACAATTATAATGAGTAGGGCTGGCAATGGCCCAGCCTAGGCTAGGTAAAATAGATATTTTGAATAGACAGATTAAACCCAGGCTCGCCTGTTGCCAGGTCTACAGATGAGGGCATGTTCTGCCGAGCAATTTCGGCTCATCAGCAGAATGTGGACAGACAGTGTGCGAAATGCAATCACAATGGGCCGGACCTCTGATAATCACAATCTCTCATTCACTGATTGGAGAAAATCGATATAAGCCATTGGATTCCTAGTCACCCAAACAAGCCAATGTGGCATGTGTGGGTAAGATATGGGCCATTAATCCCAAAAATCAAGTTGGCCCTGTCCCATTTTGCATTGACCATTGCATCAATAAATTGCCATTTACACAGACCCTCTGATGAAAGGTGAAGATAATGCAACATTGTAGGCCATATTTGGATGTACAAATGAATTTGATTGAGGATGAAATGATAAAACGTGATTGATATTTCCTTGTACTTAAATAAGAAAGTAGCCCTCAAATTACATATACATTTCTCAAAATTAAAAGCAACATAATTGCAATTTGAAGCCCAAACGCCTCAATTCAAACACTAAGAAGAGAAATTACAATTTGGTTGGTGTTGCTTTATCGGACCGCAATCAATTTGATAGAGCATCCAAACACATCCCAAAGAAGGATAAGAAAAGAAATTCAATAACCCAAATGCAACGCAATGAGCAACTCCATTCAATCAAAATTCATTGATTATAAGGAGTTTCACTCATGTCTCTCCACGTCTTGGATATTTTTTTGGAGAAACATCAAACCAAACCGTCCATAAGTGGACCCAACAAATCAAGACTTCAATGGAACACCCTCCTCTTGATTATGCATCAATTGGTTCTTCTCCAGTGCTACTAGATTTTCATTAGAAGATGATAATGAGAAAGATGTGGGACCCACCATGATCAAGCAACCCGAACTCCACGATCGCCGAATTGGATATGATATCTTCACATTACCGTGAGACCCTTTGGTGCAACCTCTTGATTTGTGTAGAGCGCAACTACAATTGCGATGGTATGGTCTCCGTTCGATCTCCATGTCGTGGGCGACGATGGACCCTTCAAACACACATCGGAGCAATCCCTCAGCAGCCATTCGACAGCTGAGATTGGCCACTGATGAATTCTCCGATAGTATAAAATCTATGAGATTTTTTACCCTTCTTTTGTAGCGTAAGGTGAGGTTCTTGCTATTTATGATATATAGTCACGTGGAAAATAAAGACAGTCGTCGACGGAATATGTGTTTTCGTGGGGTAATCCGTATTGTAATTCCAGAAGGCCCGTCTCAAGGGGCCACGACAAGATGTTCATTGCAACACGACAATGATGGAAGAGACAGACGGGGATGATGGTTGCAGCTCCTGACTGGACTTGATGGCACGAGATCAACGGTTATCTGAGTGACAAACAATCCTAATGTGGCATGAGTGTGCAAGATCATAGTTATTCAACAAGTGGGCCCCACGGAGATTGTCTTCAGGCTCGAAAGCCGTTCTTCGCAGATCATAAGATGAGCCGCATATGTGTGAGAAAATGGACGAGGAAAAATGGCTGATGGGTCTGTATTTTTACGTGAGCGGACATCACTAAATTTTTTATCAATGGCATGTTCACAATGAGCCTGATTTGATGAATGGTCCGGATCTAACATCTATCTGTCACGCTTACGTGTGTGGCGTGAATAAAATCCTCAACCTCACACGACCAATGGGAACGAGAAAGGGCTGATGTCCATGGGCCTCATCGAAATTAAAGTAGTGTGAGTAGTTGGAAAAGTGTAGCAGGAGAAATAACATGAGGTGCCTTGGATTATCTTCTCTCAGTGGTATTACCAACAAGTTACATTTTGTTTTGCCTCTGGGACACCGTCTCCGACTATGCTTCTGGGCCTACCTACGCCACTGACGTGTATATTTCTAGAGAGGTTATGTATTTCTAGGGAGGTTATGTGATGATACTATGATGGAGTATGGTCCACCCTACACGTGTCTCCATCTTGCATTCTGATGTAGAGTGGGTCGCAGATAATTTCATGGCCAAGATGGACTATGTTGAGGTCAAAATCTGGACCACCCACCACTCAATGCTGCGAGCCTCAAACAATCCTTGGTCCTGCACAAAGAGATGAATAAAGTAGACCCTCCGATGCCTAAGTCAGTTAGGGAATATGAGTGTAAGTCGCATAATGTAGAGAAAGGGTGCGATATATTGTGTACATGTAGCAATGGGGTCCCCTAGTATTTATACCTGTGGGTGTTGGGGATTTTGACCTGTAGAATCACACAGATCTAGATCTAAGATAGCAATTCAATGGCACCAAGTACACACAAGAGAACTCAGATTTAACGTGGAAAACCCTTGCGGGAAAAAACCACGACACAAAGCGACAGATCTCCACTATGAAAAATGAAATTACAAAGAGAGACGACTTACCCGATTCGAACAACCTCGAATCTCACCTTTGCTACACCCTTTAATTTTCCTGGAACCCCTTTAGAAAGCTTTCCCATACCCTAAGAATACCTATTTATAGTTTAGGCAACTTCCCTTCTGCAACCCGGTTGCGAAAAGACTCAGATTTTCGCAATCTGCAAAATCGTGGAACAAATCTGCATAGCCTACGACTAGTCGTAGGAGAGCTAGGACTGGTCGAGCTACGACTGGTTGTAGGGGAGCTACGACCAGTCGAAGGACTCTTACGACCGATCGAGCAATCCCTATGACCGGTCGAAGGCGGTGATGACTTTCTCAACAATCTCCACCAAGTCTTCACCCTTCAACCGTGTAGCTCCTTGACCTCTTCTCTTATTTTTGTATCACATCATAGCTTCTTGTGCACACTCCGTCTTCCTTTTACTTCATTGGCAAGCCCAGAGAAGTTACACAGAACTTGAACTTCTCTGCAGGAACAATCTAGGTGAGTATGTTTGCTAGATCAAAATCCACGTGCCCAACCACCTTACTCTTGTCTTCCCAAAAGAAAAGACGTAGTCTTCTTACCATCTCACCGCTACCCAATATTGCTTACTGGGGTACTTGCTTACAACACTGATAGCCTGTGAAATAACTGGTCTAATCCAGACCCTGACATACACTGTCAACCGTATTCGAATAAGGCTCATGAGATATCCTACTTTTCCTCATCTATTTTGGGACATATCTTGAGGAAAACTTGAGGAGAGATACGTAGGGAACGCTCTCCGGCTTTATCCGACCCATCACATCCTTGATCAATACCTACAGATAAGGTATTCCTCCTGTGATTACCAAAGCCTACTCCTCTTTCAGTCTCAATGCCGAGAACCATCTTTGGAGCCCCTCAATCCTTCATCCTAAATGTCCCACTTAACCAAGTCTTCAGTACATTGATTTCAGATATGTCGTAATTGGAGATTTACATGTCATCAATTCCTGACTCACCATGAAAGAATCAAATCACTGCCTAGGCTACAGGTCGAACCACGACCTCTTGTAAATTCTTTTCTCAGCCCCTTTAACTTCAAATCGCTCTGGTTGCTTCATGTAGATTTGCTCTTTACTTTCCCTTACAGAAGTGAAAACTCGACATCCATCCTTCCAGCTCAAGATCACATTGGCCAACCAGCGCCAATCACGGATCTAATAGGCACCTGTTATACCGTCGGCGTGAATATCTCTGAGAAGCCGATCTCTTCTCTTTGAGCATAACCATTTACTACCAACCTTGCCCTGTATCTATGTTATATCCTCCTGAAGATCCACCTGTATCCAACCGCTTTCTGGCCCACTGGAAGCTCCACCTTTCATCCTTCCAGCTCAAGATCATATTTTCCAACCAGCGCCAATCACGGATCTAATAGGCACCTGTTATACCGTCGGCGTGAATATCTCTGAGAAGACGATCTCTTCTCTCTGAGTATAACCATTCACTACCAACCTTGCCCTGTATCTTGTTATATCCTCCTGAAGATCCACATGTATCCAACCGCTTCTGGCCCACTGGAAGCTCCACCCGCTCCCATATGTCGTCTGGTACAATGAATCCATCACATCACCCATAGTCACCTTTCACTTCTCGGCACCAGGCTCTCCTAGAGCCATTTGAATAGAAGATGAATCCTCCTGCGATATTGGAGTCATCCATGTACCTCGCCGATATCCTGCGATCATGTCGTGTGATTCTTCTCATAGGTGGCTGCTCCACCTGCTCTGTATCCCTGTCCGCACGTCTCAGCCTTCCTGTCCCGTCCGTTCATGTGGTCATGCCCAACATGCCACACACATGCAGAGGTGGAATCCGCTACATCCACTGCAGCTCCACCTTTTGAAGTGCTCCCGATCAACTTGTACAAGTTACCGAGTTGTTGCGCTTTCATAATTACCCGTGCCTTCTTGGATACTTTAAGAGCACCATCAATACCTGTGTACTTGCATCCTTTTGCCTCAAGCACACTAAGAGAAATCAGATTTTACTTCAAATCAGGAACGTGCCTCACATCTGTCAAGGTACGCTCCACCCCATCAAACATCTTGATGCGCACAGAACCAACAGCCACAACATTACAGGCAATGTCATTACCCATAAATACCTGTCCACCATCGCACTCCCTGTAGCTGGTGAACCAACTCCGATGAGGAGTCATGTGAAAAGATACCATATATCTAGCATCCACTTGTCCTTACAATCATCGTATGACTGTCTGAGCGAAGACACAGATAAAACATCACCATCACTTCCATCTGACGTGGCAACGTTGGCCTCCCTGCAATTCCAGCACTTTATCTTTCCTTTGTCATTGCCCTTGGATTTGGATCTAGAACCTGAAGAACCTGTACCTTATCTAGAATTCCTATCCATTGTAAACAATGCATCAGAAGATGTCCCCATGTCGCTGTTCAGTTGTCTCATAGCCTTCCCTTGAAGGGCTGAGATAACGGTGTCGATACTCAGAGTTTTATTCGTGCTGCACATAGTGTCCTTGAATACCTCATAAGACGTTGGGAGAGAATTCAACAACACAAATGCTTGTTCTTCATCTTTCATCACTTCCTCCATATCCAATAATTTGTAAACTAATTTATTAAAGTTGCTAATGTGAGCCTCCAGATCTCCGTCCTCTGTCATCTTGAAGCTATACCACTGCCGCTTCATGTGCAGACAATTTTCAGAGAATTTTTTCGCATAAACATCCTCTAACTTCACCTGTAAGACCTGTATCCTAATTCGTACTGTTCCGTCGCTTCCCGCGATCCTTCTCGTCAAATTCTGGCAACCCGCGACCTGTAGTCGACGCTGCGCACGACTGTGAGACGTATCCTCTACATTTGAGTCGACTTAATCTGAGACTTGTATCCTTGCGACCGCACCGTCGCCGCATTTCCAACGCCGCGACTCACGGTCCGATCCGATACCCTAACTAAGAGATGTGAGTCGGCATTTATTTTGAGAAAACGTCGCGCGTTTATATTTTCAAGAGAATCTCTACAATGTGTCCCATCAATCACATCAATCAATCACCCATCAATCACTTTATGTCAAGTACACATCACCTTTCACCCCATTCTCAAGCAACCCCTAAAGTCAACTCTTTCTCACCCTCTCTCTTACACCACCCATACTTGTCAAGTACCACATCACTCACATCCATCACTCACATCCCTCTTACATCTCACCTCTTACTCTCATTTCTCAACAAATCCCAATCAACCAAGAAACACTCCCACGTCCAAGCCTTTCCCATGGGAGAAATGTGACTTTAGTGACCCACTTTCTCATCCCAAAACCTCTATCCTAGCCATCCATCCCTCATCTCCACCATCAAAGTGAAGCTCTAGAAGATAGGCGTTCCAACGGACCGAGTAGATCATAAGGTGGGTACTTCTATAGGGTAGTTTAGTTATTTTTATGATGGGCTAAGTGAGGCCCACCGATCAATGGTGTGGATCTCACTTGGGACCCCAAGATGTGGCCAATGGTCCATCTTGACCATCAAAATCATTTCCATGATGGGGCCATTCTCCATGGACCCTATCATGATGTTTTCTTTCCTTGCATTAAAGAGGTCATTTACACCGTCCATTTTTAGTGGAGAAGGATCTCCACCGTTGATCTTTTACTTGGATGGTCCATGTGTAACGGGACCCGTTGATGTATGATTGGATGGTTGCAACAGAGGGCCCATAGTGCCAGGGTCCCTCCATCACGCGTGTCCCACTCTATCTCTCTCTCTCCCTCCCATTTTTACTTATTTTTCTTGTATGTTGATAAGGCCATGTGGCCCACTTGAATGAGCCCCACCATGATATATGTATTTTATCCAAGCCGTCCATGAGTGGGGCCTATCTTAGATGCATCATTCATGTTGTGGTGGCCCACCTATACAAAAAAAAAAGAAGAAAAGAAATGGAACGTCCAGCATCTAGACGCTGGACGTGGAAAAAATAAAAATAAAAAAAATACAAATAGTGGCTTGTTTTAAAGCCTTTGGAAAGGGGCCGCTTGCATAGGCCCTGTCTTGATGTATATTTCCAATCCAATCCATCCATTCTATTTCCCATTTTATTTTAGGCGTTGAGCAGAAAAATAGAGCTAATCCGTTCATTGGGCGGGCCATACCTTTGAAAACAGCGATTCTCGCCGTTTAAATTCACTTTGATCTTTGCTACACGCTGAAAAATATACAATATTAGACTCATTTGGTCTATCTCGAGGCATAGAATTCAATGGGTGGATTGGATTTATCTGACGCGGACCCCACCTAAGAATTTCTTAGAAAATAAGATTTTTTTTAAAAAAAAAAGGAAAAAGAAAGAAGCAAGCTGCAGACTCTGCTGCATGCCAGAGGAGCAGGCAGCGCCTGCGCTCGCGCTGGCGAGCGGACGGGACCAACCCACGGCCCCTGTCGTGGGCCCCACCTTGATGTATATTAGCCATCCAACCTGTTGATCTGGTGGGTCCCCTCCTCAGGTGGGCCCCCTCCAAAGATGAGGTTCATCCAGATCTCAGGTGGCCCACACCATAAGAAACAGTGAGATTGAATGTCTACCATTGAAATCCTTTTTGGGCCCCACAGAAGTTCTGGATCAAGCTGAAATTTGTTTTCACCCTTCATTCAGGTCTGCGTGACCTAATGGACAGGTCGGATGTCATGTAAACACTATGGTGGGCCCCACATGGGACCCACAGTGAAGTATGTGCCTTGAATCCCACCGTCCGTCCGGATGGTGGAGCCCACTGCCTTATATGTATTACCCACACCGTCCAGTCAATTTTGGGGGTTGTTGGACGGTCAGTGGACTCCCACCCTCATGCTGTATTATATCTAAACCGTCCATTCATTGGTGGGCCCCTATGTGGACCCACCCCCCACCATGATGCATGTGTTGCATCTCACCGTCTATCCATTTTGTAAACTCATTTCTCGAGCTAAAAATGAGTCAAATGTATGGTTTAAATGGGCCCACTTTGGTATGTATATAGGGCCCATGTTGATCCATTTATGGCCATTCATTTAGGCCACCTTGGTACACATCTAAGGCCATGGGATTAAGCCCATTTGGCATATGTAATGCCCATGGGATTAAGCCCCTTTGGCATATGTAATGCCCATGGGTTTTGGCCCATTTGACATATCCAATGCCCATGGGATCCAGCCCATTTATTCTATATAGGGCCCACGGGATTCAAGCCCATTTGATGTGCATGGGCCGCAAATGGAGTGACCCATTTGATATATTTAAAGCTCATGTGTGTAGGCCCATCTGATATATTTAAGGCCCAAGTTGTGAGGCCCACTTTGATGTATTCCAAGGCCCAAGTTGTGAGGCCCACTTTGATGTATTCCAAGGCCCATGGATCATGGACCATTGCAATGTATATAAAGCTCATTGGTGAGGCCCATTAACGCAGCCCATTTGATGTATCTAAGGCCCATGGGTCGAGGCCCAACGGAATGACCTTAGGGTCCATTGCAATGTGTGACTTTCCATGTTCATGTAATGATATATATGGCGGGCCGTACCTAGGGAACAATGTTAGTTTGACATCCATATTGTATGTACAATGTTGGTTAAATGTCTACATTGTAACTCCCCTTAGGGCCCATTGATAGGCCTATGCTCGTTGTTATCCATCACCTTATAACATGCTTAGTATAATCTCATGACTCATGCTCATACGCATCATATGTATGCTTAGTTTGAGTAGCGACTGATCATATCATATGCCATTTGGTAGACCATTTATGGGACCCATTATGAGACGAAGTGTCTCACATGATCGCGCAGTACGCACTGGATTTCTGCATGATTTGACGGCGTGATTCATGCATCTCGCATATGTGTGATTTGATCACTGCATGCCCTAGCGACATTAGGGCCGTGACTCCACAGGTTCATCGTGGATGGCCGTATTGGATACCGAAAATACTTATTCTAGCACTGTGGGCACTTAGGATGTCCTTGGGTGAAAGTTTCAGAACCTTTTTGGTACTAGGAGATGCTCCAATGTCTAGACCAAGTGGATACACGAGCGCCCGAGTGCCGAATACCAGTAGGCCGCGTCTCCCACTGTGTCGTGGTCGGTTGGAAGGGGGTGTGGCCTTATCCGCCTAAGAGAGGGGGCTATAAGCTAGGCTGAGTTTGACCAGCTCACAAATGAGTCCGCTATCGACGAGCCGGGTAGGTATTGGCAGACTACTAGTCAGGCGAATAGTGAGGTTTGTTCCACTTGCTTGACTGTGCAGCTAGGGAGGTGGCAGTCACTGCGAAGTGTATTAGACCCCGGTGATATCTAGAGAGGAACTGTACTGATATGTGTACTTGAGGAGTACCGACTTTCTTGGATTGCATTTCGCATATAACATTCGGCTATGTAGGCCTTGCATTACACCGGTGTGGCCGATGACATTCATATCTCATTGCATAGCTTTGGCATGGTTGATTCTATGGACTTACCACATATTTTCGTATTGTTCTGATACTGTACACTTGGCATTTGCCTTATGCACACACTTACACGACCCTCTAAGCTTTTGTAAGCTTATGCACGACAGTTGCGTGCAGGAGTGTATATCAGGACCTTTTGGAGCTTTTTGATCACCTTGTATTTCCCTTTCCGCATTATACTTAAAAATTTTGATATAGTGGATATGTGGTGATGTTGTTTTATGACTTGGTTATGCTTGTGGTTATACTCCATTACAAAAAAAAAATTAATTCTGAAAATCCTCCTTGTAGGATCTCAGGATCGGAATCTGGCATTTGATTATTAGAAGCCGAGAATGGGGCACTACGGAGGCTGTCGGCACCTGATTTGGTAATCGAGATTCATGTGAATCCGATTTTCGGGTTTGGAGCGTGACATCACTCATAACTTAGCTGCATTTTTCTCTCTCATGACATTGTAGATAACCTCATCCGTGAGACATAAATGGATAGATGATAAAGCTTTCTTATCAAGAGTATTCCAATCAATATCAGTCATAGTAGACTTCCGCTCCTCAAGAGCACCATCTTCGCCTTGCTTGATTAAGGAGCTCATCATCTTGATTTTTCATAACTCAAAATTATTTTTCCCTGAGTACTTCTCAATCTCATACCTGGCGCTTGCCATTATTACTAATCCCTCAAATTCAGATCTGTGCCCCAACGATAGCTCTGATACCACTTGTTAGAGATTTTGACCTGCAGAATCACATTGATCTAGATCTAGGATAGCAATTCAATGGCACCAAGTACACACAAGAGAACTCAGATTTAACGTGAAAAACCCTTGCGGGAAAAAATCACGGCACAAAGCGACAGATCTCCACTATGAAAACTGAAATTACAAAGAGAGAGGACTTACCCGATTCGAACAACCTCGAATCTCACCCTTGCTACACCCTTTAATTTCCCTGGAACCCCTTTAGAAAGTTTTCCCATACCCTAGAAAAACCCTAGGAATACCAATTTATAGTTTAGGAAACTTCCCTTCCGCAACCCGGTTGTGAAAGGACTCAGATTTCCGCAATCCACAAAATCACGGAACGAATCTGCGTAACCTATGACTGGTCGTAAGAGAGCTAGGACTGGTCGAGCTACGACTGGTCATAGGGGAGCTACGACCAGTCGAAGGACCCCTACGACCGGTCGAAGGTGGTGATGACTTTCTCAACAGTGGGTAGAGAGGATCGCGCCCGTTGATCTCAACACAATTTACTCAATCACGCGGATATTGTAATTGTGAAGATATTATCCGCAATCTTTGGATCATGTAGTGTATCGTGTCTTAAAGGCACGTATCCTTGGGTGGGATCTTCGGTCATGTCTGTATTTAGGTTAGTCTCCCAGCTTAGCACTCGGAGTATCCTCACCCAGGCTCGGCCTCATCCTCTCCAAACCTGAGGCTAAGTACTAGCATTCGTAGTCAATCAAATAATTCGCTTTGGATTTGGATGTACCTAAGCTCGGTTGTTCATTAAATGCCGTCTTTAGATGAGGATGAGGACGAAGACGAGCGCTCGTCTCGGCCTGCTTATAGTCGTAATTCTGAGGTCGGCCTACACTTGACACGATGCTCCCCTTCCGAGGCCTTAATAACTAGTTCGGATAGCTTAGGATGACCCTAATCATCCTTATTCAAATTTCCCCATAATAGACTAGACGAGGCCTGATCATAAATGGAAGTGATCCAGACTGTTACGACCTTAAATCAGGAATATTTTGCAAACCAAAATGATTTATTCAACGTACCGTATATGATTTTCAGGTATGTACGAGCCCACCCAACCCACCACGTGGGAAACTGCCGAATTTGTGAAATACCATTATTGTGTCCAACATGAAAAGTGCTTAAAATAATTAGAGAAATGTTAGCCAAATAGAACACTTATAATTTTTAGCATGAAAACCATGGGCACTAGTTCATATCACGACAGTTTATAAATAGTAAACTTACTATTTATAATAAGTCACTAATTCTAGGAGTTTTAGTTGTAGTTTGATTAGAAAACTTCTCCCATAGTTTAATATCCCTATTGGAGGGTTGTAAACTCATTTATTTCAATTATCAATTAAATTATGAATTTTCTTGAATTTATTTTTATTTTCTTTTTCCTGTGGATTCAGAACCATTATTTCTCGGGTAAGACGTTGTTTGACCTCACATCCTTCCCGCATCACATTCTAAGCAGTTGTCAGATGGGGACCCACAATGGATGGGGCATAGAACAAGAGTCGCACTTATTAAGTGATTTCCAACCATCCGATTTTGCATGTTGAATCAGACCATTGATCATTTCTCTTTTTGAACCACCATTCAACAACTATGATCAGATGGTTAGGATTGTCTGATAAGTTTTTTTAGGGCAGTGGCACATCTAGAGTGGGATTGACTATTTCAATGGCCTAGATTAAATTGCAAGTATGGTAGTGTGTGTGCACGTGAGTACGATATACCTTGGTCCGCTAGAGTATTTTATGGTTCCCCTCTATTCGGAACTTCTTCCGTGTTTTAGGACAAACCGGATTTTCCTAGGGCGACAAAAAATGAGAGCTCGTTTTACCTCCCTCCGATTAAGGATCAATTGGTCATCCACATCCATGGGGCCAACAGGCTGAGATGGTCCGACAGTTTGAGCCGTTTATATCCTCAACATTACTACTGTTGTGGGAAAAATGGGCCAATCCATGAGAAAAAATTTGGACCAACAACCAGCACGAATCAATGGGCCAAACTACTTGAAGTATAATTAAGGTTAGATCTAATGATCACAAGGACGTTACAAGCATGTTTTTTCAGCGTTATCATTGGAACGACACAGACCTTCTAATAGTTTGGCATCGTTCATCTTCGAGGCACCGCTACCTCTATCATCCGACCTTATACATGGGTCGGACAAGTTTATCGGCGTTCAACTGACTTTCAATCTTATCCAAGCCAAACAACCTGAAGTTTTCTCCTGAGATCTCGGGGGATAAGATTACAATCCCAGAAATCTTGGAAGCTAGAGATCCCAAGATCTCCGATACATCAGGCATCAGGAATTCTAATTCAACTACAACATGTACCAGCCAAACAAAAAAGATCGCTCGACAGTGTGAACTTCCCTCTATTATAAATAGGAAAAACCCTCGATGGTGAAAGGTACACATACTTTTACACACTAATAACCCCTTTCCTCTAAGATCACTTCTATAAAGACCCATATCCTTGACTTTGGCATCGGAGGGTCCCCTGCATTAGCCAGGATCTTCCTTATTTGTTTTATGTGTAGGCAACAGAGGGTCAAAGAAGGGTCTACCAGAAAACTGCATCAATAGTTGGGCACCGTCTATGGGAATTTTAACATCGAAGTTGTTTCCTACTTTGCCAAATAACTACAATGGCTAGAGGGAAGAAGAAAACTCGAGTCTCCCCTATTGCGCCTGATCTTATGCCGCCGG
This sequence comes from Magnolia kwangsiensis, assembly GCA_037074715.1. NCBI lineage: Eukaryota > Viridiplantae > Streptophyta > Magnoliopsida > Magnoliales > Magnoliaceae > Magnolia > Magnolia kwangsiensis. Next base: position 85,437,824 of record CM073583.1, read on the forward strand.
AATAGCTTGATAATCACCGGGACTCCACTTCCCAATATCAGGCTGACTCCAGTCCTACAAGGCAAGCCTAACGTTCTCGTAATAGAGGAGGGTGGTTGAACTCCCTTGAGTAACAAGTTGAAATGTTGAATAATAATATGAATTTCATGAGGCAGTTACTAGAACAATTACAGCCCTAGCAAGTATAGAGGATCGCCCATGAAGCTAAGCAAGTGGTCCGCGATCCTCATCAACCTTCCAACCCACCTGCCGCCTCTTAAAGAAGCTAACAACTTGGATCGGTAAGGCCAACCCCTTCTCACATTTCTGGGATTGCGACTCTACCCATGTCAGACCCATAACCTAGTATCCATTCCATTCCGTTAGGTCCCGCGGTCCTTCCGGTTGAATTCTAGCGACCCGTGACCTGTAAGTAGCATTTGCGATCATCCCTAAGTTCTGCCCTATAAACCCAAACCGATTCAACCCAAAACCTATGCCAATGCGACCACATCGTCGTCGAAGTTCCAACACCACGTCTCGTGCGTCAATCCTTGTAGATCAAAAGTTGTAGCCCATGCAATATATGGACCATTGATCGTGATTGTAGGACCCACCTATTGCATGTACATGTTTCCCTAGGTGATGACATCACCCTAGTCCATCATTACCTATAGCCTACCCTAGCCTAGCCTATAGCCCAACCTACCTAGCCTAGCAATCATGGATTTTTCTTCTAAAAAATAATCATTTCTCTCCCTATCCCATGTGCCATGATGGCTTTTCTTCTCAAGACCCATGAGTATCTTACAAACCCATGATTACTTTGCTACAAATCTCCATCTCTCTCTTTCTCCCTCATTCATTCTCTCCTCCATTTGCAAGAGAACTTGAGATGTCCCATTCTTCTCAAACTTTCCAGCCCCTTCTTCCCTTAATCCCCCTCAATCTAGCCCTCTAAAACCCATCTCCTCCATTAAAACAATTCCTTGGAGCTAGAAGAGAATAGTGATTGAAGAAAGAAGGATCTTAGAGGTGGGTGTGCTACTAGGCTAGGTTTCCTGATTTTTCTTTCATTTATTCCTGTATTTCATTCTTGAAGCTTGTAGGACCCACCAATCAATAGTGGAGGTCCTCGACCCCGTAGGTATGGCCAATGGCCCACCTTGTGCATGCATGAGCCATGATGGGGCCATTCTCCATGTACCCCATTATGATGATTTTTCTTGATCCATAGTTTGATTGGGTCATCTAGACCCTAGATCCATGGTGGTGATGGTATCCCCACCTCAGATTTTTGATTTGTAGGGCCATGCATGTATAGATTCATGTGATATCTTGATGAAATATTATGATGTGTGGTTTTGATTGATGGAGAAGGACTCAATAGTGGCGGAGCCCTTCTCCTATGGCCATGATCATCTCTCTCTTTCTTTTTTATTATTTCCCTGATGTGTGTGGCCACTTGGTGTGCCTAGGACGTCTAGACTGTCCAACAAGGTGGGATGCCCTTGCTGTCCATTTTCTGGATGTTAGGTGTCCCACTTGTTGTCCATTTGTGACATGTAAGGAGACTTGATATTGTGTCTTAGTTTAGGGATTTGTGGGGACCACTAAGGTAGACCACATCATGGTTTATTTGGGGTATTTCCTTGTGTCCAATAAGTTTTGGATTGATATGTCCAACAACATATTGCTGCCTAGATTTTTCAGGGCCCTTATTGCTGATTTTTATTTTTATTTTTGTATGGAGTTTAGCATTATATGCAGCTTGATTTTCTTCCTGACGTGGGTGGTTCCCTGATGTGTGGACCTCACCTTGATGTATGTTGAACCTCCCATTAGCTAGCCCTTAGTGGACACCCTGGGATGGGCTTAAGGTAGGTTAGACGGTTAAAATTTCACATTTTGCAAGTTGTTTATGGGACTCCCTAAGTAATGGAGTTGCCCCACATGAGCGCGTTGTATGTGTAAGACTGATGCATGGTTGATTGGTATGATTTATACATCTCGTATTTTGCATGACACAATTATTATTCGCCCTAACATCATTAGGGTCGTAGCCTCTATAGGCACATGGTGGATGGCCATATTTAGACACCGAAAATATTGATTCTAGCACTGTGGGCACGTGGATGTCCTTGGGTGAAAGTCTCATAACCTTTTTAGTACTAGAAGATGCTTCAACGTTTAGACCGAGTGAAAACATAAGTGTTGGTGCCGAATACCATTAGGTTGTGTCTCCCATTGTGTCGTAATCGATTGGAAGGGGGTGTGGCCTTACCCGCTTGGGTGAGGGGGTGTATACTAGGCTGAGTTTAACCAGCTCACAAATGGGTCTGCCACCGACGAGCCGAGTAGGTATTGACAGACTACAGGCGGGTAGTGAGGTCTCTTCCACTCGCTGGGATGAGTGGCTAGGGAGGCGGCAGTCAATGTGGAGTGTATTTAACCCTGGTGATTTTCCAAAGAGGAACTGTACTAATGTGTCGACTTGATATGAGGACTGACATGATCGCATTGCATATTGCATATGACATTTGGTTATAGAGGCCCCGCATTGCATAGCCTTGGGATGGATGATAGCATTCATGCGTGGTATTGCATAGCCTTGGTATGGCTGCTGGCAGTCCTGCCTTGTATTATATAGCCCTGTTACGGTTGATGATGTTCATGGTCTTGCCAGCATATTCCACATATTTTGATATTGCATACTTGAGACCTGTCATGCACATACGTACACCACCCTCTAAGCTTTCTATAAGCTTATGCACAATTGATATGTGCAGGTGATGCTAGGCCGTAGCTGAGTAGGAGTAGGAGCGTGCCGCGAAGCTTTTGAAGTTTTTATTATAATCATTGTATCTTTCCTCTTATGTGTATTATAAAAAGTTTTTATTCTTAGTGGATTTTGTGACGATGCTCCTATGGTTATTATCTGTGGGTTATGATCTTGGTTATGTTGATTATGAAACAGACTTATGTTATAGAAATCCTCCTTGTAGGATCCCAGGATCGGAACCTGGTGTATGGGTGTCAAGAGTCGAGAATAGGGTACTATGAAGGTTGTCGACGCCGAATTCGACGATCGAGAATTTTGTGAGCCCGGTTTCTGAGTTTGGGGCTTGATAGCCCGCTTCTGACCTATGTCATGAGCTGGATCAAAAGAAGTACGACAAAGCTCCCGTCAAAGCTACTGCTGAGAGGGCGAATCATGGAAAGCTAAATTAAAAGACTTGTGTGGTTAGATTGGAAACATACGACAAGCCTACTGTACAAATGCTCTGACCCTAATGGAAGTAATAATAGAGGAAATCGAGCCTCCATTCACTATTGACATTATGCAGGCGCAACTGCCAGACAGGTTCCGTATGCCACAAATCACTCCCATCTCGGGAACTACCGACTCGTCCGAACATCCGAAGTCCTTCAGGGTCTGGATGGAACTCCACGACGTGTCAGCTGCAGTGATGTGCCGAGCATTTTCATTGACCCTAACTAAAGCTGCTGAATATGGTTCAGACACCTAAAGCCGAACTCCATTAGCTCGTTCTCCCAAATCGGTCAAGTTTTTGTCACGAACTTTATCGGGGGGAGGAGAGACTCAAAACGACCTCTCACCTTCTCCACGTTATCTAAAAAGAAGGAGAGCTGTTGAAAGACTACATTAAGCACTTAAATCTTAGAGCATTGCAAGTATGAAAACACTCCGAGGAACTTGCTATAATTGCAATAATGAGAGGATTAAGGGATCCTAAGTTCCTCTTCTCGCTGGATAAGAACCTGTCGACGGTGATGGTTGACTTATTGAATAGGTCTAAAAAATATTCTAATGCCGAAGAAGCCTTTACCTTATGAAAGGTTGTCTAGAGTAAAGGAACGACGGCCAAAGAACAACAACCGAAGGTAGAGCTTAAATCGGCCAGTGGGAGCAAGAAAAGAAAGGATGAGCAATCATGAGATAATCAATGCCCGAACAAGTGGACTAACAGTAAATTCAAGTCATACACTCCCCTTAATAATATACCTAAACAAGTCTTGATAGAGATTTAGGACAAACGCATTCTTAAATGGACAAACAAGATGAAATCCGATCTTGGCAAAAGGAGTAAAAATAAAGACTGCCATTTTTATCGGGATCACGACCATTCGACAAGTAATTGTTTCAACCTTAAGGAGGAGATCAAGACGCTCATTTGCAATGGGCACCTTGGGGAATACATTACTTGTAACGTCTCAGAAAAATCTGTACAAATACCTGAGTACCACCTCAGGCAGAAATCTCTGAGGACCAAATCCTTTAGAAATTAAACGAGACATAACTAGTGTTGAACTAGATTGCCTCTTAAATTAGCATTAATCACTTTAAATACGATCTGTAAGACATAAAACTTATAGAATCGTTAACGCTACGTTACCTTAAAATCTAGGATCCATCCCTAAACCTAGTTACTCTCGGGAGCACCATGAAACTCCGTATTGGACCTGGACCACACGTTGAAAGTCTGATTATCCAAAGACTATACGGTTATGACCACTTTGTTGGACTTGACAACCATCTCGGAGATCAAGTCCTAATAGTACCCAAAAACACACAACTTGAGCCCGGAGCGAAGTGTGTGAGAAATGCGAATATTTTTAGAAAATGAACTAAAACTTAAGTGAATTGAGTAGATTCAGTTGCAGGCCAAATCTAAGGATTCAGATCATTAGAATCTGACCTAATTGTTCCCTCAGATCAGGAAAAATTTTCAAGACATGTCAATGTACTTGTGACCCTAATCGAGTGCTGGTGACCGTTGAACTGAAACTGGTCCGCCACGGTCGATCTATAAACCCGATCGGACCGAAAACTTTCACTGACCTAGATCCATAGTCAGGGAGCTTAAGTTCGACCGCATTCAGCAAAGGGGCCTCTAGAAGAGATCCGTTGGATCGGAATAAATACTATTTGGTTGTAACTAAAGTATACCTAGGCCCTGGGGCCATTCCCATCACTTCTGAGCCTATATAAATGGCTTAAACCCTCTCTCCCTCATTCCATACGAATTTGCTAAAACCATAAGAGAGAGAAGAAAAGAAAGAGAAGGAAAGAGAGAGAAAGTGTGAGAGAGAGTGGGAGTTTGTACCTGGGATTCTTCCCTGCTACTCCCCATCCTTAATCACCGCTACTGTATCGTTATTTCAGCGATTCCGACTCCGTACTTAGGTAAGAAATACTAACCCTAATATGTTTTATGGATTCTAGAGGAGTGCGTGATGAAATAGTAACCTATTTTATTATATAGGTTACCGTTATGACGTAGACAAACACGTAGCGTTTAAACTGAGTTCGTTACGAGTCTACTGGCGAAAGATGTGGACTTTTAATGTCAGTAATGGTTTATGACTAACTTGATTGTTGTCACATGTGTTTAGATATGAAGTTTTTCATATCTTATATATAGATATAAATTATGTTGATTTATAATGCATTTCATGTGTTCGTTGAAATGCATGAATAAGTATGGAATTATAATTTATGCTTGCCATGCTTATTGACTGAGGATACATGCTTATTGTACGTAAGGTGAACCCTCTGTGAAGGAGATTTGCTATAATACCTATTATAACTACTTTATTACATGTATATGATATGTGTAGCCTAAGTGCATGATAAAATGCCTGAATGTGAAAATACTTGTTTGAATGTGTGTAATGAGGATGTTGAGATAGGATTCTCAATTCTCTTAACTATGGTTGTAGTATCCTTTACATAACTTATCTTACTATTATGTGTTGTATAGATGAAATGCCTATGTATGATAATATGTATAGTATGTGTTTGTTAAATTACTTAAGTAAGACTTATATTTGATTTCAGTTGTCACTTACTGTTTTGGATCACTATGTGCGAATTCTATTATTGGGATGTAATTGGGGCTACGATGTAGTCCAAGACAATCGGTAAATGTCTGGGAACGGTGGTTGAACTGCTCGACCACGACAGACACGCCCAATGAATCTGAGTCATACACTACTGTCGGCAGTGGTTAGGCCACGCAGAGTTTCTTATGCACTCCATGTCAATTGGCTCGACATATGCTTGTACCAGCCGAGCTTGTCAAGTAACCTGATTAGCTAGATATATGTTCACCATGTATGGATGCTACTGCTTGAATCTAAGGTACCAAACTCACCGGTGAAAATCCATTTAACCTTGATACCTCGATCCACTAAGACTCATGAGCCGGACATGGTGGTATGGGACACCGTTGTCAAGCTGTCGGCCTATGCCGGGGTGACAAGCCCACCCGTAGTGACCAGTGAGTAACCCAGACTCATGAGCTAAATATGGTCGTATGGGACACTGTAAGCTGTTGGCCTACACTGATCAAGTGACGAGCCCTTTATAGTGACCTTGAGTATACTCTGAGACTGCGTTGAGGTGACGAGTCTTTTTGTAGCCACTAGAGTATAAACTAGGCCTACACTGATTAGGTGATAAGCCCTTTGTAGTAACCTAGAACCATAATATCGTATGAGATTTACTAGGACTGATGACCTAGAATAGATCATTGTTTAGAAATTGATATAAGGGAGGTACCTTAGCTTTCCAATTCTGCTATATGAATAAACCTAAGTAAGAACCTGAATAATCATGTGCATGCACCGCACTGCATGTGCTTTGGCGAGGAAGAACACTTTTGGGAGGATGTCATGTGCGCCGTGAGATAAAGATGTTAAGGGAGTGTAGGCGAGGACATGCATCATTATCGCATATCATTCTTACATTAACAAGAGTATTTACGATATGATTGTTGTACTGTTTTATCATTACTGCTTGACTAAATTGATAACATGTTAACCTTTGCTTTATAACTCCACTGAGTTGATCACTCACTCCCACATTCTGGGATGGTGTTTTAAACACCAACCAGACCCTGTCGTAGTTTCAAATGATGGCGTAGCCTGTGAGGCGAAGCCAGACTTCGAGGATGATGAGGATGCATTCTCATATATGCAGTATTCTGGCAGGTTTATATAGACCGCCCTGGTTAACGGGGATCATTGGATTTCAAACTAGATAACATTACACATTTTGTATATTTTGGAATATGATATGTAACTATTTGACCTAGTAACGCAATCGTACTCAGGAGACTTAAAATTGCTTACATGTTTTATATATACTTATTACAGTCTTTGGCTTGGATAGTTAACTATCTTTGGAGTATGACATGTTGTTTGGTATAATCTCACTCATGTTTAAGGCACTAATATAAACAACATTTAATTATCATTATCTATGTTGCATAAGTGATATGTTGGAACTCGAGAGTTGGGCTCCTGCTCGACCCCCGATTTTCAGGGCATTACATTACTCAAAGGGGAGATCGGACTGTCTCAAAAGATTAACAACTCATCAATAATGAAGCAACTGGGAAAATTCGCACTATCTTCGGAGGTCCTGCCGGTGGGGGAGATTCGAACTAGTTTTAGAGAGCCCACGCAAGGAGCATCAGTCGCCCTGATTCGGAACGATAAATTCTCACCACCAGTGGACCTTTGAAAGAATTAAAAATAGCAACATGAAGCCTGACCTTCACTGAAGAGGATGCCCGAGGAGTCCACCATCTGCACAACCATGCGCTCATGGTCACAATGACTATAGCCAATCACAAGGTATTTCAAATCCTCTTGGATCCAGATCCTTAACTGACATCCTCTTCACGCAGGCGTTCAACAAGATGGGGGTTGGTCGGTCCTGACTTCGAGCTGTGAAAACTCATTTACTCAGATTCTTAGGAGGCAGAGTTATATCCGAAGGATTAGTATAACTTCTACTCACTGTTGGAGATGGATAAAACCAAACCACAATGATTGACTTTTTGGTGGTGGACTGCCTGTCTGTTTACAACGCAATCCTCGGTCGACCCTCCCTTAATGCCCTGCGAGCTGTAGTCTTGACCTATCACTTGACAATAAAATTTCTGATTAAGTAGGGTGTTGGGTTAGTCAGAGGAGACCAACATGAAGCTCAGCAGTGTTACACGATGGCACTAAGAGCTTCACATTAGACGATCACCATCGCCTTTCTGGACCCCCGAGAAGATTTTGTAGAGAGGGGTTGTCCCGTGGAAGACCCTATTCCCATTCCACTCAAAAACTCCGATTCATCTAGAACGGTCTAGATTGTGTTGTCTCTATTATCTCTACTACGAGATAAGATTGTGAACCTCCTTTAATGATATGCAGACGTCTTCATATTGTCCCATGAAGATATGCCCAACATCAACCCAAAGGTTATTGTTCATCGACTGAATATCGATCCAAATCACCGACCAATTCGACAGAAGCATAAACCGCTTGGTCCCAATCGATATGCGATGATTAGAGAAGAAGTCGACAAGCTCTTTAAGGGTAGGTTCATCAAAGAAATTTACTATCCGAACTAGATAGCCAATGTCATTTTGGTTAGGAAGTCTAATAGGAAATGACGGGTCTGTGTCGATTATACTGACCTGAACAAAGCCTGCCCCAAAGATAATTTTCCTCTTTCTTGAATTGATTAGCTCGTCGATAGTATGATAGGGCACAAGTTATTGAGTTTTATAGATGCCTATTCTAGCTATAATCATATTGTAATGCATCCGTATGATAAGTCAAAAACAACCTTTATCACTGCCAAGAGTCTTTACTGTTACCAAGTCATGGCTTTTGGATTGAAGAATGCCGGAGCTACCTATTAGCGGCTTGTCAATAAAATGTTCGCCCACCAAATTGGGTGGTCAATGGAAGTCTACACGGATGATATGCTCGTCAAGAGCATTAAAGCCTAGGATCATGTGTCCAATCTTGAGGAGATGTTCCTTGTCCTTTGAGAATATCAGATGAAGCTGAAATTAAATAAATGTGCTTTTGGGGTTAGCTCGGGAAAATTCCTCGACTTCTTGGTCAGTCAACGCAGAATTGAAGCAAACCCTGAAAAGATAAAAGTTCTGCTCGACATGAATTTGCCAAAAATGATTAAAGATGTCTAATACCTTACAGGAAGGATCGTCGCTCTCAATCGCTTCGTATCTCGGGTTACAGACAAGTGTTTAACGTCTCGAAAAAATCTGTGGAAAGACCCGAGTATCACCTCAAGCAAAAATCCATAAGGACCGTATTCTGTAGAAATTTAGGTAAAAATTAATTAAGTACTAAACTAATTAATCATTGGATTTAGCTTCAACCACTATTTATACAAATGGCAAGACCCAAAATCATCAATATCGCTAACTCAACACCACTTAAGAACCTACAAAAAATCCCAAAAGCTTGGGAGTACATTAAAACTCCATATCGGACCTAGACTACATGTTGAAAATTTGATGATCACGAAACTATAGGGTTATATCGATCTTATTAGGCTTGACAACCATCATGTGAATCGAGTCTAGATAGTATCCAGAAACGCATAACTTGAGACCTAAACAAAATGTGTGAGAAACGCAAATATCTTTAGAAAATGTAACAAAACTTAAGTAAATTGGTCCACTTGCTTATGGGTGAAATTAAAAATTTTAGGCCGTTAGTTTATGGCCAAACTTCACCCATGGATTAGGAAAATTTCCCTGCACATAACCGTATAATCGTGGCCCCGATCGTGTAACTATGACTGTTGATCTGATATGGGTCCTTCACGGTCGATCAGCCCATCCGATCACGCCAAAAACACAGTCCTGGCGTAACTCCAATGTCCGAGAACTTATCTTACGCCGTAAATGAATAATGGGCCTCCCAATGTGCCCTGTTTGTAGAAAATAGACACTTTTTGGTTATAAACTAAGTATATCATGGCCCTGGAGCCATTCACATCAGTTTTAGGCCTATATAAGGCCCTTAAACCACCCCATTTCCATTCCATACGAAATTCTCTAACCCTAGGAGAGAGAAGAGAGAAAAGAGTGAGGAGAGAAGAGAAAAATAGGGAGATCGTTGGTGGGATTCTTTCCCGCGACTTCGCCTGCTGTTTCACCTCCCCACCATCGCTACACGAACCATTCTAAATACGATTTGGGTAAGAAATCCTAACTCTAATCTTGTTTTAGAAATCCAAATAGAGTAATTGATGAAATACCTAACCTATTTCATTGCTTAGGTACCCGTTGTTCAGTTTTTGGGAACGTAGGATTAGAACCGCGTCCGAATCGAGGATTTTGACAAAATGTGTAGACTATAAACATTTAGGTTATAGTTTTTAAGGCTTTCAATGTTAGCAATGATTTATGTCTGACTTGATTACTACCATATGATCTTAGTTATAATATTTTCGATAAATTATACATGTGTAAACTATGTTGAATATATGATGCATTGCATGTGTTTGTTGAAATGTCTAAATGAATATGAAATTGTGATTTGTGCTTATCATGACTATAAATCTAGGATTCATGTTTGTTGTGTGTATCACAATCTCATTGTGTAATGAATTGTTATAGTTCATGTCGTAACTAACCTAGTCTATGTAATTAGTTATGTGTAGTCTAAGTGTTTGATAAAATGTCCAAATAGAAAATCGTTGATGAATTGTATTTAATAAGGGTATTGAGATAAGATTCTTAATTACCTTATCTATATGTATAGTTTTTTTCATGAAATCATAATTTTGACTACGCAATTTATGAATAAAATGCAATGTTTGGTAACATGTTCAATATGCTTGATGAAATGCTCAAATGAGATATTGATTTGAATTGTTTGTCAAATACTGAAATGATCTTCACATATATTTACATGCTACACCTGAGTAAGATAGGGACTGCAACTTAGTCTAGGTAATCGGTAATGATCTTGTTGAGTGGCCGAGTTAGTCTCGCCATATTTGATACGTTCGGTGAATCCAAGTCATACGATGATTGTCAACAGTGGTTGAGCCACAGGGAGTGGTTACATGCTCCATGTCGATTAACTCAATGTGCTCCCGTACCAATCGAACTTGGCTAGTAAACCAATGGGCCTATTGTGTGTTTACCATGTATGGACATCATTGCTTAAATATAAGGTACCACTTACCAATGTATAGACCCCACTTCAACCATGGTACCATGATCCGCTAAGACTCATGAGCCGGGCATGGTGGTATGAGACACTTTGGTTGAGTTGTCGACCTACGCTGGGGTGACGAGCCTCCCCGTAGTGACCGGTGAGCAACCTAAACTCATGAGCCGAATACGGTGGAATGGGACACTATATTCGAGTTATTGGCCTCTGCTGAGGTGACGAGCCTCCCCCTAGTGACCGCGAGTATAAACTCTTGAATTTACATATCCACTGCTTTTCATTAAGGGTGATGCCTACAACTTGCCTATCGTATGTGGTTAACTAGGATTGAGGACCTTAGATGGATATTTCGGTTTGAGTAAATGATATAAAGGGAGGTACCTTAACTTTTCAAATCTGTTGTATGAATAAGCTTAATTAAGTACTTGGCTAACACGACCATGCACCGCATTGCATGTGCCTTGGTGAGAAAGTTGCATATTTAGGGAGTTTTCCATGTGCAAATGGTTGACGGAGTTTCTTTGAGGGAGCTTCGTGCAAGGGCATGCATCATTACTGCTTATCATCCGTGGATTAATAAGAGTAGTTAGGAAATTCTTGTTGTATTGCTTTATAATTATGCCTGATTGAATTGATAACATGTTAACCTTTGCCTTATAGTACCACTGAATTGATCACTCACTCCTATGGGACGGTGTTTTAAAACACCAATCAGACTCTGTTATAGATGCAGGTGATGGGGATGTATATGCAGCAGAGTTGGACTTCGTACATGAGGAGGAAGAGTTCTCTTATGTTCAGCTTTCTAGCAAGTCTATGTAGACCTCCTGCTGCTTCGATGGGATTACAGGGATACATGGATTAGCAGGATAATCCACATTTTAATATTTTATTTAGTTTGAACCAATACATGTATCAATTCCAGCTCGGTTATATAATTATACTCCAGAGGTTGTAGAACACTTGCTTGTTCACATATATATATTTTAGTCTTCCACTTGCTGGAGTAAATTATATCTGGAGTATGATATGTTGTTTAATATAATCTCACTCATGTTTAATACATTGATATGGACAACATTTAAATATCATTATCCATGTTGCATAAGTGATGCGTTGGATCTCGGGAGTGGAGCTTTGCTCGACCCTCGAAATCCGGGGCGTTACAAGTTAGTATCAGAATATGATTTGGATTAAACTGGACCTGAGTTTTGGTAACACGACGTAATCTAATGCACTTTGACTTAAGAAGGGGGCGATAGAACTTAGAAACAATCGTAGGATCCCAAAGTCTCACCGACGGTGAGATTGACCATTATAGTGTAGCTCGTACGCATCCGAGATCATGTGAAATGATTTGTCCCTTTTTAGGTCATCAATCGATGGGTTTAAACTATAAGTCGGTGAATTTCAAACTTGAAACAAGCGAGAAAGTACATCAAACGGGCATAGGGGCCCAAATCACAAAATCTAGTGAGGCCCAAGGGGTCCACCGTACGTGTATAGCACCCCAGGGTGAAGCCATCGCAAGACACCCTAGGGGGACGCAACGGCACTGCGGAGGCAGTGGTGCACTACCATCCGACCGACCCTGTGGGGCCCTTCCACGTGTGGGACCACCCTCTAAAACCCTTTTTGCTCCCCTTTGCCCATTTTCACCCTATTTTACCCCTCCAACACCCCAAACCCTCTAAAAAGTCTCTTTCCCTCTCAAATTTTCTTTCCCATACACTCAATCTTCCATCTTCTTCCACATCTTGCACCCATCTACCACCATTACCCTAAAATCCCCTCTTACAACTCTTCATCTTCCTTATTTCCCCACGTTTGAGCAAAAAACCCACATTTTTGTATCTTATAACTCTCAAACTCCTTAAATCCACTTCACTCTCAAGCTTTTCAACTCCATAGCTCTCTTTGAGCTTGTCACCGCCATTTTCTCCATCTCGACGCTCCTTTTTCTTATGGAAAAGAGAAGAGTGGCCCCGGATGAGGCCGGGCCGAGCAGAGCCAACCACGCCGTGCTATGAAAAAGATGGCCGCTGAATCAAGCGCAAGTGCGAGCGAGAGTGAAGATCGAAATGATACCTCAATCCCAGATAACGCTAACTCAGCACCACTTAAGAACCTAGGAAAAATTTCAAAAGCTTGTTGCTCTTGGGAGTACATTGAAACTCAGTATCGGACCTGTACTACACGTCGAAAGTCCAATAACTGTAAAACTGTAGGGTTATATCTGTCTTATTGGGCTTGACAACCGTCGTGGGAATCGATCCCAGATAGTATCCAGAAACACACAACTTGAGCCTTGAGTGAAGTGTGTGAGAAACGCGAATATCATTAGAAAATATAACGAAACTTAAGTAAATTAGGTCATTCTCTTGTGGGAAAAATTGAAGATTTTGGGCCGTCAGTTTTTGACCAAACTTCACCGATGGATTAGGAAAATTTTCCTGCACATATTCATATAACTATGGCCCCGATTGTATACGTATGACCGTTATCTGACACGGGTCCTTTACGGTTGATCAGTCCATCCGATCGTGCCAAAAACACAGTCCTGGCATAAATCCATTGTCAGGGAACTTATCCTACGCCGTAAGTGAATAATGGGCCTCCCAATATACCCTGTTTGTTGAAAACAGACACTCTTTGGTTATAAACTAAGTATACCATGGCCCTGGGGCCATTCACATCAGTTCTGGGCCTATATAAAGCCCTTAAACCACCCCATTTCCATTTCATACGAAATTCTCTAACCCTAAGAGAGAGAAGAGAGAAAAGAAGAGAAAAGAGTGAGGAGAGGAGATAAATAGAGAGATCGTTGGTGGGATTCTTTCCCACGACTCCGCGTGCTGTTTCACCTCCCCACCATCACTACATGAACCATTCCAACTACGATTTGGGTAAGAAATCCTAACCTGAATCTTGTTTTAGAAATTCAAATAGAGTAATCAACGAAATAGCTAACCTATTTCATTGCTTAAGTGTCCATTGTTCAGTTTTTGGGAACGTAGGATTTGAACCGCGTCTGAATCGAGTATTCCGACAAAAGGTGTGGACTATAAATGTCTAGGTTATGGTTTTCAAGGATTTCAATGTCAGCAATGATTTATGTCTAACTTGATTGCTGCCATATGATCTTAGTTACGACGTTTTCGACAAATTATACATGTGTGAACTATGTTGAATATATGATGCATTCCATGTATTTTTTGAAATGTTTGAATGAATATGAAATTGTGATTTGTACTTGTCATGACTATAAATCTAGGATTCATGTTTATTGTTTGTATCACGATCTCTTTGTGTAATGAATTGTTATAGTTCATGTCGTAACTAACCTAGTCTATGTAATTAGTTATGTGTAGTCTAAGTGTTTGATAAAATGTCTAAATGAGAAATTGTTGATGAATTGTATTTAATAAGGGTATTGAGATAGCATTCACAATTACCTTATCTATATGTGTAGTTTCCTTCATGAAATCTTAATTTCGACTACGCAATTTATGAATGAAATGTAATGTTTTGTAACATGTTCAATATGCTTGATGAAATGCTCAAATGAGATATCGATTTGAATTGTTTGTCAAATGTTGATATGATCTTCAAATGTATTTACATGCTATACCTAAGTAAGATTAGGACTGCAACATAGTTCAGGCAATCGGTAATGATTCTCGTTGAGTGGCTGAGTTAGTCTCACCACATTTGATACATTCGGTGAATCCGGGTCATACGATGATTGTCGATAATGGTTAAGCCATGGGGAGTGCTTACTCACTCCATGTTGATTAATTCGGCGTGGCCCATACCAATCGAACTTGGCTAATAAATCGATAGGCCTATTATGTGTTTACCATGTATGGACATCACTGCTTGAATCTAAGGTATCACTTACCAATGTACAGACCCGCTTCAACCATGGTACCACGATCTGCTAAGACTCATGAGCCGAGCATGGTGGTATGGGACACTGTGGTTGAGCTGTCGGCCTATGCTGTGATGACGAGCCTCCCCGTAGTGACCAGTGTGTAACCCAAACTTGTGAGATGAATACGGTAGTATGGGACACTGTATTAAAGCTATCGGCCTGCGCTGAGGTGACAAGCCTCCTCGTAGTGACTGCGAGTATAAACTCTTGAATTTGCCTATCCACTGCTTTTCATTAAGATGCCCTACAACTTGCCTATTGTATGTGGTTAACTAGGATTGACGAACCTAGATGGATCTTTCAGTTTGGATAAATGATATAAAGGAAGATACCTTAGCTTCCCAAATCTGCTGTATGAATAAGCTTAATTAAGTACTTGGCTAACACGACCATGCACCGCATTGCATGTGCTTTGGCGAGGAAGTTACACTTTTAGGGAGTTTTTCATGCGCGAATGGTAGACGGAGTCACTTTTGAGGGAGCTTCATGCGAGGGCATGCATCATTACTGCATATTACCCCTGCATGAATAAGAGTAGTTAGGAAATGCTTGTTGTATTACTTTATTATTACTACTTGATTAAATTGATAATATGTTAACCTTTACCTTATAGTACCACTGAGTTGATCACTCACTCCCACTCTTGGACTGTGTTTTAAATCATCAACCAGACTCTGTTATAGATGCAGGTGATGAGGATGTATATGCAGCAGAGTTGGACTTCGTAGATGAGGAGGAAGAATTTTCCTATGTTCAGCTCTCTGACAGGTCTATGTAGACCTTGTGCTGCTTCGATGGGATTACAGGGATACATGGATTAGCTGGATACTCCACATTTTGATATTTTGTTTAGTTTGAACCAATATGTGTATCAATTCCAACCCAGTTTTATGATCATACTCCAGAGGTTGTAGAACACTTGCTTGTTCACACACACACACACACATATATATATTTCAGTCTTCCCCTTGCTTGAGTAAATTATATCTGGAGTATAATATGTTGTTTAGTATAATCTCACTCATGTTTAATGCATTGATATAGACAACATCTAAACATTATTATCCATGTTATATAAGTGATGTGTTGGATCTCAAGAGTGGAGCTTTGCTCGACCCTCAAAATCCAGAGCATTACAAATTCTTCAAACAATTGAAAGGAAAGTAGGTCATAGACTGGATAGAGGAATACAAGATGGCTATTCCGGAACTTAAGCGATACTTGGGATAGCCACCGTTGCTCTCCAAACCCGAGTACGGAGAACCACTGCTGTTATATTTGACAGTTTCAGATGCAGCAATTAGCTCCGCCTTGATTAGGGAATAAGAATGGAAACAACTCCTGGTGTACTATGTGAGCAAAGCCCTATTCTCAGCCGAAACAAGGTATCTAAACTTTAAAAAACTGGCTTTGGCATTAGTCATTTCCTCTCGTTAATTACGATCATACTTTTAGGCCCACACCATCATTATCCCGACTGATCAACCTCTCCGCCAAGTGCTACAGAAGCCTAAAGCCTCAGGAAGGATGACCAAGTGGGCGATTGAACTAAGTGAGCTTGACATCAAGTATTAACCCCGGACAACAATTAAGGGTTAAGTGGTGGCCTACTTTATCGTCGAGCTCACCCCGACGCATGAACAAGGATTCGAGCTGAGCTCTGATCTGACCATTCAGGCCGACTTAAGCATTCAATCCGAGCTAGAACTTGTTCCGAGCATTCTGCCAAAGCCAACATTTGATTATCAGGTTGATCCCGACCTATTGAGGTGAACATTATGTGTTGATGACTCATCTAACTCTAAAGCCAGTGGGGTGAGGATAGTTTTAGAGACTCCAGATCGTGTATGCATTCGATATGCCTTGAGATTTGAATTCTAACCCTCTAACAATGTAACAAAATATGAAGCCCTACTTGTCGGACTTACGCTGGCGGCCCCCGTCGGAGCACAACACTTTAAAGTTTTCAGCGATTCACAATTGGTCGTCAATCAAATAGCCGAGGAATACCAAGCTAAGAAGGAGCAATGAAAGCATATCTATGGAAGGCTAAAGAACTAATCAGTTGGTTCCAGAAGTGAAACGTTGGCCTAATCCCCCGAGCAGAGAACTCCAAGGCTAATATGTTAGAGAAATTGGCCACTACGACCGAAGATGACATCCTAAGATCCACCCCGATTGAATTCCTCACCAAACCGAGCATTTGCGAATCCGATCTTACCAAAGCTCTTTCAATTAGCTCGGAACCTACTTGTATGGACCCAATTATCGACTTCCTTAAGGAAGATAAGCTACTTGAAAATCAAATGGAAGCACACAAGCTGCGTACCAAGGCAACTCACTATACCATATATGGTCAATGATATCTTATACAAATAAGGATTTTATCTCCCTTATCTCAGATGTCTCCAACCAGATGAAGCAGAGTATATCCTAGGGGAAACCCATGAAGGTATTTGCGGGAACCACTCCAGTAGCCAAGCCTTATCTCATAAGGTCATTCAACATGTGTACTATTGGCTGACCATCCAAGCTAATTCTCAGTAGTATACCCAGAAGTACAATAAATTCCAACGCTTTGCAAACATACCTTGACAACCTCCTGAAAAATTGACTCCTATAGTCGGGCCATGGTGATTCACCTAATGGGGCATCGACATCATCGGTCCTCTCCCGATCGAAAAATGTCAAACCAAGTTTATAGTAGTTGCGATCGATTATTTTACAAAGTGGGCTGAAGCTAAGCATCTGACAAAGATTACTGAGCAGAAGATAGCAGATTTTGTTTGAAAAAATATTGTACGTGGGTTTGGAATTTCCCTCATGATCGTTTCTGATAACGGGAAGCAATTCGACAACAAGCAGTTATGAGAGATGTATGAAAACCTCAGGATTCAGAATGTTTACTCCTCGCCATGACATCCACATGCTAATGGGAAGGTCAAGGCAGTCAAAAAAATCATCAAACACCATCTCTAGACCAAGCTCGAAAAAATGAAAGGAGCATAGACAGAAGAACTCCCTAATGTTCTCTAGGCGTACCGAGCTATAGCCCGGACGGCCACTGGGGAAACAAATTTTTCTTTAGCCTTTTGAGTTGAAGCCGTCACTCAAGTCAAAATCGGGCTACCAACTTCTCAGACCGGATCCTTTGATAAATAGTAGAACTCTGAGCTAATGACACTGTATCTTGACATTCTTGAGGAAAGAAGAGAACAAGCTCGGATCAAGATTGTAATTCGATAATAGCAAGTTGCTCATTTCTACAACGCCAGAGTAAAAGTTAGGAGGTTTCAAGTTGGAGACTTAGTTCTTCGAAGAACCTTCTAAAACACCAAGGAACTTGGCTCTGAAATTACGGTAAAGACCGCTTTAGTTGAAGTAGGAATATGCCATTATGTCCTAGAGGGGGGTGAATAGGAATAATTTTATGACAATTTTAAAATCTTATCACACTAATCCTAACAACAAACATATATTAGGATTACTCAAGAGTAACTCTACTAGCTTCCAAGCCCTGCAGAGGATCCATTGACAAACTATTTTAGAGATAAACAATATGCAAACTAGTTTATGATGGATATGACTGTCTGTGTGTATGAGGTGTGATCTCAAATAATCAGGTATGAAAATATTAAAGGAAATCATACAAGCAATTAAATAGCAATCTCAAACATAATCATTTTTATAGTGGTTCGACTACTTGTCTACTCCACTCCCGGTAATCGCACTCAACCTTTGAGTGTACCGGATTTCACTAAGGAGGTTTCCCACGGTTCACCCTAAATCCAAGGTTTTAAATCAGGTTCACCTTTAACCTTTACAACCTACACCTAGGTTGTCTGTTTATGTTCTCACGAGCAAGGGTCAACACAACGCACCCACTTTTAGGCACACTAGCCAAGGATCTTCTATAAGACCCTAATGGAGGTTTCATACGGTTCACCTCTAACCTAAGGTTTTAGACAGGTTCTCCTTTAACCAGAAGTTTATGCTCTCCACAGAGCAAGGGTCAACACTACATACCCACTATGTACACTCCCGCCAGAGGCGTCTTAGAGGACTTGCAAGGGTGAGAAACACCTTAGACCCAAACCTATAAAGGAATGATCACAAGGGTCCTCTGGACTCTGATAACTTATAAATAAGTAGATGAGTCCCTTTTTCGCTCGTTGATGAAGATCTCCTCATTTGTTGATGAAGAGTCTTTTACTTTCTTGAACCGTAACTCAGAAGAGATACTGATACATGGCAACGGGTTGGATCAAAGTTATGATGGAATCCTACTCTCAAATATTTTTCTATAAAGGAGATAGAGTGATTCCAATCATCTAAGCATTTAAGGCATCCCAACTTAATGATTTGCCATTAAGGTGGTAGCTGAAGGATCCTTGAATGCGAAAGTTCATTCCCCAATCCACTTTATTGAATATCAATGATGAGGGTGGATGAAGGATGAACTCCATTGAGAGAAAGGGCTTTGGGTAAAAAATCTAAGGTTAAACACTCAAAAGCACTCTCTTCTTTCTCTCACAGCAACTAAAGACAAGCTCTCTATATATAAGAAAAAAGTTTCAACGGATATAAAATGGTCACATTTATGACAGAGTTTGATATCATCGAACAGGGTCGATATCATCGAGTGTATACTGTCGATTGCATCGACTGGCCGCTCAATGGCACAAACTAAAATGTCATACACTTTTGAAACTTTTTGCTAGCTGGTCGAGGGCATCGAAACACGCGTCGACGTCATCGGATTTCAAACTCCAATAATATTGATACGAGGATCGATTCCTCGATATTTGAAAAATGAGAGAGACTTACTTTGAAAATTTTCAAGTCAAAAGATATGATCGAAGTACACTCGATATTATTAAAATTTGAATACCGATGATATTAAAAGTCGTGTCGATGCATCGATAAATCTAAAGATTTTATCAATGAGCTTGCTGGATAGTTTATGTCCTTTCTTGATGCAATCGATCCTGCCTCGATATCATCGATATTTTAATATTGATTCTATCGAGTGACCCTCGATCTGAAATAAAAAACCACCTGAAAAATGTTGCTAGAAAGATTGTGTCCAAGACCGATATCATCGATGGCCTTTCGATATCATCGGTTTTTGAATTTCGAGGATATTGAGGGTACTTCGATATATCGAAGGTCTTCATGATTTTCTTATAAAAAATTAGGACACAAATACTCTGCTGTCGATTATATCGAGTCTACTTCGATAAACTCGAGATTCAAATAACGATGATATCGATAGGGGTATCAATATATCGATAATTCCGTCCAAATGTATATGCAATTGCTAGACACTTTATGTCCTCATTCGATTTTATTGATTGAGCTTTCGAGGACATCGACAACACATCTTGATTTTATCGAACCTGATATCAATAAATCGACAAAGCTAAAAAACTTAGAGATTTTCTGATTTTGTAAAAAAGTTTTCTAACTCAAAAACCCTATGATGTTCTAATTAATTTTGAGGGTTTTATATACCTGGTATTTTGGGACAAGGGATGTGAGGCTTAGATTTACCTATGGCGAGTTCGACACACATCTGGTTGAGGCAGACAGCTGATTGATCTTCATATGGAGCTTTTCTGTCTAGTTGACTCAACACTCACGCTAATTGACAAACCAGGGCACTTTCAGGCTCAAGAACTTTGGGCGCTAACTGGGAAGGACCTTACATGGTGACAAGCATAAATTGACCTGGATCGTACTGACTTGAAGATTTAGAGGGTCAGCTCCTACCTCACCCATGGAATGCAGAACATCTCAATTTACCATTCCTAAGGAATTGATCAACATCAATTGCACAGTTTACTATGTACTGATCTCGTTCAAATTAGTGTAATGAAACCCTAAAATCTGTTTCCTGCTTCTGCATCTGTAAATGATCATTCGCTAAAAAAGTCTACAGAGGTCTTCCCAAGACAATTGGAAAGAACAAGCCCTATCAATGCGCTGACCCCTTAAGAGGAGATCAGATTCTACACTACTAGCGCTTATATACATAGTGAGTAGAATACTACTAAGGGTTCTCCCTATATAGTGGAAAAAACCTAATCGACTAGTCGAATCCTGAAAGGAAGAGCAAACTTCCGATGGCTACTACAACGGAGGTTTTGATGAAACCCTCTTCTCAGAATCCAACCTATCTACTTAGAAAAATTTGTATACAAACATTATGCCAAAAATAAAAAATTTGAATTGTATTGATAAAGCTCCGAGGAGCGTATTACATTAAGTATAAAAAAACAAAAGAAACAGAAGGGGCTTGTCTTTAAGCCTTGGGAGGCTGCTGGGAAGGCACGTCCTCAACAGGGGCCTCAGATTTAGAGTTAACATCCTCAAAGCCAGAGAGGTCTAGTTCTAGATAGACTTCCTTAACCTCTTCAATGCATTCTTCGAACGCCATCCAATACAAGGCATCTATGTCTTCCAAGCACTCTTCGGAAGACTTGAATTCCTTAACAACAGTCGCTCGAGCGAGGGAAATAGCCGCCCGAGCCTCTACTTCAGCCTCCTTGAGCTTCGTCTTCAACTCTGCGTTGTCAACCTCCCATTGAGCCGACCTATCAGAAGCCTCAGTGAGAAGCTTCTTTGTCGCTTCTAACTCAGCCGTCAGATCAATAGCTCGAGCCTCCGAAGTAGAGTGGGCTTGGTCGGCCGCAACAGCCACAACATGAGATTCCTCGATGACAATACAGAACTGTTCGGCTTCAACTCTCTTCAGCTAAAGCTTATTCTAGGCCTCCCTCATATTTGTCCAAAGCGGACAATGTCGCAATGGACCCTCAAAAGGCAAGAAGCGAACTACCAAAGAGCGAGGGAAGAAATCAAAAGTAAAAAAAAAAAAAAAAAGACAAGTTCTTAGACAATTAACTCACTCTAAAAAAGCTCTTCGTCACTGATGTAAGGATCCGTTTTGGTGAAGAGTCCAGCATGGCGAGGAATTCGACAGATGGTATATGCTGCTCTACCTAAGGCAAGAGCTCCTCTATCATCCCTCACTTTATCTTAGAAAGACGTTTCCCCTCCTCCTGAGCTTTAGAAGGCCCAACAGAAAGCCTGATGGTCTCCCAGGCCTCTACAAGCCGACCCTCAGCAGCTCCCCAGGTCTCTACTAGATGAACCTCCTTGGAAACGATCTCCTTGACCCGCAACTTTAGCAGCAACAGGGGCAGGTTCAGTAGCCGTCGCCTCATCCTCAATCTCCACAACAGTGGGAGATGAAGGACCGACTCTCTCTTAGCTTTTGGAAGTCATTTTTGGCTTTTTTCATCTTCTTCTCAGCACAGTCTCCTCGAGGAGAGGTGCCTTGCGCTTCGAGATAGGCCTTATCGTGGGATGAGCTTTAGGAATTTCTACATCAGTTAAAACAAAAAGGAATTTAGCCACAAACTCAAAAGTTTTCGAAGTCCTAAGGTCGGCCAAAGCTCATACCTATAAGCTCAGTATCAAGACCCGATTTAAGCAGAAGCTCCGGCTTAAGAAGTCTTCTCCAAGACCTGTCTTTTTCTCTTAATGACCTTTCTCCTTAAATCTGAGCAAGAGAATCAGCCTTAAGTATGGAAGGATATTTGTGAATAGCTACATCAAAGAAAGCGTGCACAAACAATTGAGAACACTAATGATCGACCAATTGAGAAACGATGAAAAAAAGCTAAGTCCGAAGAAAGCCGGCCTGGAGCAGTGAATGTGGTAGGGACCAAATCATGACACAAGGTCAAGCCTGATACTTCCCAACTGGCAGAAGCCCAGAACCATCTATCCTTCTAATTTTTATTAGAGGTTGGGACGTTCGTGACCATAGCTCCTCCGGTTCCCCTCCAAGCAGAGAGGTAGTACCAGCCGCTATAAAAATGGTTGGTCTTCAACTAGTATATGTGGAGGAATTAGTTGACAGTAAGCTCAGGTTGCTCAAGCCCGGACCAAAGGACAGAGCAACCAATCAATGCCCTTCAAGCATTGGGGATCGGCTGCCCAGGGCCAACTCCAGACTAGAAAGCACCTGTCTTACTATATTTTGTAGAGGGAGCCTCAAACCGCACTAAAGGGTGACCTAAAAAATGGCAACTGCCCCTCTGGAGGATGAGTAGGAAGCTGGTTCGGTGAAGGAACTCGAAGGACTATAGATTCGGGTATATGGTATCCTAACTAATTCGAGCTAAGTTGGCCTCCACAAGAGTGGATCTCATGGGACCTCTCTCCTCTCCCTCATCCTCTCCCTCAGGGGATTCGTCTAACTCCCCTTCGATGGGTAGATCGCGCTCTACCCTAACCGGCGGTTCTGCTGGGGAGCTCTCTAGTGCTCGCGATAATTACGACACCTGAAAATTGGTGTCACTCATCATCAACAACGGCGACGGTGGGTTTGACATGGGAAAAAGACTACTCGCCCCACTATCGCTGCTGAAGGCCCCCTCCCATGAACTTAGCAATTCCGACATGGCAATTAGCCTAAAAATATCGAAAGTCGGTAATAAAGAAGAAAGAAAAAAAGGGAGGGGGTGAATTAAAAAGTAGGGCTCACCAGAGGGAGAATGTTGCCCTATCGCCGATGGTTTCACAAGGGCTGGTCGCTAAAAATCACCTCTACAAGCAGTGACTAAGGAAACGACTGGAAAGGGGGAAGATACATACGGACTCCAAAGGCACGTTAGGGTTTCCTTATATTGAGGAACCACGTGGCAGACGTTTGAATGCTCCCGTTAATGCAAACTCGTATGACGCCCCCTCGATTACCCTGTCTCGACACATGGCGCGACCCCGCTTGTTGTTTGACCCCGTTACCGAGAAACGACCACTTGTCACTCTCTCATTTGTCAGATACCGAAAAGGTGGCCTGACAGGTCACCTGGCCTCGAGCCATGACACGCCACCTTAACTACGCCATACATGATTACTGACATGCCTTGACTCTCATGCTGGCCACCATAATCAACATTTATGGTGGAATAGTCTGACCTAGATTTTACGGCCAGAGTTCATACTCGTACCTGAGAAAATCGGGTGTTAATAATGCATAATCTTAGATGCTTTTAAAAATCGACCCTATTTTTTTGCCCATTTGGAGCACATCCAGATACATTCATGAAGGTAACATTCACAAGAATAAAATCAATTGTATTGACTATATTATACTTCATTAAAGTAAAAAAGAAATAATCAAAGGCCTTCTCAATGGAAGCTTATTACAATCATCGAGTTCGCAGTGGGAGTATAAAACTAATTCATAGATTGTCTTCTCATTCTTTTAAAATAATCTTCCTTAGGGAGAATGTTCACAAGGTCTTTAATTTATACGTCACCTGCATAATACGGTTGGGAGAGGGTCAATGCACTACTCATAGTGATGATTACTTTTAAGATTAACAGTAATTCAAGAGATTCATGGAAGCAAGATAAATGTTCTGATATGTCAAGTACCCCACACTAAAAGAGGTATCAATGCACAAGTAATCTATATGAGATGCATGCCTAGCAAAATATATGCAGTGTATTACTCTTAGCGATCTTCACAATGTAAAATACGATTAAAGTTATCAAACTCGACCCGCATCCCATACTACGAAAATTCACCGGCGTGTCCCACACTTAAAAAGGTTTCTCGCGATTATCCCAAGACAAACACCATACATGACCAGGTGAATCTTGCAACCCATATTGGAGCAACTAAAGTGACAACCAACCCCTAAAAACTAGAAAAGGAGTAATTAAGTGACATCCAGTTCCTCAAGAAAAGTTGAAAAAGGAGAGACTAAGTGACATTCAGTTCCCTAAAAACTGGAAAAGGAGCGATTAAGCCATATCTAGTTTCTCAAATTGATATGTCACGTATATAAAATGATTTACACACACCAACTATTGCACTCTCACCCGAGAACATAGAATTACGTGTCACCCTAGGGCTACCGCCAAAAACGCATTATGTCCACAATATTTAATTGATCGCTAGAGGAGGAATTTTCAATATAGTATTTGCATCAAAAAAATATTAACTGAATCATAGAGAATATAAATTGAATCATGAAGAAGATAATCTAAATCATGGAGGTTTTGGAATAACAAGACACATGCCCAAGCCTTAAAGATAGATGACATGAAGCCAACATAATAAAGATAAGAGTGACAATGGTCAACTCAACAAAAGAAGAGTAGCAACGGCTAACTTAATAGATGGAAGAGTAACATGGAAGATTCAAAGTGATAAAAGGCCAGATAAAGTACATGTAAAGGAAAAATCAAATTCACAAAGGCATGTATAAAAGCAAGATGAATTTAATGACTTAAATTAATGTAAGCTCAAAGGATAAAACCCTCACTAGTGTTTTTAGCACTGTAGGACCCAAAAATTGATTTGATCCAGGCCGTGACTCGATCCACCACTCGGCGAGTCAACTCGGCACTCTTCTTCCCTCTTTTCTTTTTCTTTTCTTTCTTTCTCCTTCTCTTTCTCCTTTTTTCTCTTTTCTTTTCCTTTCCTTTCTTTCCTTCTTTCTTCTTCTCTTTTCTTGAAGGATGGTCGTAACACCAGTAGACGAAGTCTCTCTCTCTCTCTCTCTCTCTCTGTTGTCGTTAGACTAAAGTGTCTCTCCCGATCTTGTTCTTTCTCCTCTAAACCTCGCTCTTTCTCCTCTAGACGTTGGATAGGAGCTTACTTATAGGGATGGGGATCTTCTAAGCCCTTCTCTACGTAACCTTGTTTACGCAGCAGGAAGGACGGCGTGATTCGTACGCACTTTGTTTCACAGCAGAGCTGCGTAACCGGCAGACAAGTGATTTTGTAATCACAATTTCGTTATAGCCTTTGATCTGATCTACTCTGCGTGGGGGGTTTCCTTTGATGGAGGACATTAGATGAATATTTCGAATGTCTGTCGTAGATTCAATTTTTCTGTGAAGTCCGGAAGGCTCGCGTTCCACCCCATGATGTTAAACGATTATGATCCGATTTAGGTGACCATTTTTTATCTTCTTACAGAGCAGGGTTTGAGACAATTAGCTTCTTGGCGCTGATTGTGAACAGATCTTGTGGGCATATATCTGCTCGGTTACCCGATTGGTTTGGTGTGGAAGGGTTAGTTTTTCGGTCAAATTTAGATGGTTGATGAGATGGACGGTTTCGATCTTACAGATCAGGCACGGTGGCGGCCTGCTTGGATTGTCCGTCTTAGTCTGGTGCGCTGGATTCCCATTCGCTGACATCTTGTAGCCATTGTCGTGGCCTTATACGTATGCATGGGTGCATAAGGTTCTCATGGGTTAGTCGATTTCACCCTCTCAATTAGCTAGATAGCTCAAATCAGCCCAGAGAGCTATGATGGTGGCCCACCATCAACCGTTTGAACGGTTGTTTGACTATATTGTGAACGCGGGAGGGAAAACCAACCCAATTTTGAATTTTTGTCAGGTCAAACACAGTTTGACCCAACTTCTTGGTTCCGTGCGCTGCTGGTGCATGCATACTGTGCACATGAGGACCACTTGTGGGGCCCACGGTGGTGTTCTCTTGAGGCATCCACATTGTCCATTCAACTCTCCATCCAATTTGAAGGGTTGGGCCCAAAATTGGATCATATCCAAAGTTCAGGTGGCCCAATATCGACGTTTAATGACTAATCTGTCCATTGGGTCATTCCTACAATGATATAATGGTTGAATTTTATCATGTACGATTAATTTACGATACATAAACCTTGTGTAAATTTTCACATTACACGGATCGCGGAAACTAAGTGATCTAGAATTCAAGGGTCTAGGTTAATGACATTATTGAAATTATCGCCAATCTAAGAGTTTTGGGAAATCTAATGGTTCTAGGTGGTTGCAGGAACATTTCTAAACAATTCTTATAAAAGAATGTACATTTAAATCATTATGGATATGGAGTTATTCAATGATTCATTTAAAGGAGGATTGGCACGTCAAATCGTATGATGGATGGTCATGTCTCCAAAATCAATGGTCAGATGGCTTGATCTATGAATGGAGATCATCCCTAGGATAAGGTTGTAAGGTTAGAATAGTTGGATTGGTAACGTACATACGTATATGTTACGTTGAATCTTATGGTAACGTTCGAGGATTTTCGATGGCCGAGTATCGAAAAGTTCAAGGCGTTACAATATGTTTATTATATGTGCAAAATATAAATTAAACATATAATTTATGTATGAATATAGAATTAGAAAAGTATGGGGGGATCACCCACATATTATAAGTGAGAAATTCTAATGTGTTGCTGAAATCACATGTATACGAGTAAGCTTTGGTTTGCACTTACATGCAGGTCTCAATTATACTTGAGCGACTTGATAGGTTTTTCGATGCATTTCAATGAAATTTCTACATGAAAACACACATGTTAATTATACGGGTCTTAATCTAGGGTTTTCGATCTCCTAAACCCAAATGACAACAATTTAGTGAGTCTAAGGTGTATATTTGAATCAAAGGTGATGGAAAGGAGGACTTGATGGATTGACAAATACAGGCTAGTCTTAGCTCTAGGAATTGGTTCGGACGAAGACTTTGTGGGTCAACTCGATGCTCTATATTCTTCTCTTGTTCTTTTCTCCTTCTTTTCCCTTCTCTTTTCTTCTATTTTCTCATTTGATTTCTTCTTTCAAATCACCCTCAGCAAAGGGTGGAAGCAACAACTCAATGAGCCACTCAACTCATATTATCCTCTTTTGATATCTCAAATTCTTTGGATCTCTCTTTTTCCTTCTTTCGATTTATTTTCTTTTCTTCCTTTCCCATATAATCTCTTATATTTTTTCCCTTCAACATGCCCAGCAAAAGAGATTGAAAGATGCGACTAAGCAAAACAAAAAAAATGAGTCAGCATGCTCGATCTTTCTTTCTCTTCCTCGAACTCACTCTCTCCTTCTCTTCCTCTCAATTCCTTTCTCTTGGTTAATGGTTTTGAAACTTCTCTCTCTCTCTCTCTCTCTCTCTCTCTCTCTCTCTCATATGGTGTTCATTTTTATAAAACTCTTAGTTCTAGAATCAGGGTTATAACAAAGCTTGCGAGTGGATGGTTTCCATGAATAAGGAGGTTTCAACATTATAACTTAGTTTGATATGCATGAAATCGCAAGTCTTGATCTTGGATGTTATACAAAGATCAGATGGTGATCAAATGTCCTTATCATGATCGGTTTAGGTCTTGAATCAGGTTCTCTTAAGAACATGAGATGGTGGGTTTCTCGACGGGAGGATGATTCCACTCTAATGGTGGGTTTAAACTCTATTAGTTTTTCTTCAGTTTGATCTATATGATTCCATTAGGTGGGCCACACATGATTAGTGGTTTAATTGATAGTTGGTAGGTTACACTTGTTAGATGGCCCTAGTAATTCAATAAATATGGTTATATACATCATTTTGTTCTAATCTGACCCAAAATATAGTCATTACCCATCTATTTGAGGTTGATATTAAGTCATTTACTATTAAGAATTAATCCAACCATAACTTTAGAATATGCTTGAGCCTATGAGCGGTTAACATCAGCCATATTTTGAACCGAATCAGAACTCTTGCAGAATGGTCTGTTGTGGGAAAAACCATATAACAATCCTTGAGTCTGAGAATGGGGATTAAAGATGATTATGTTAACCACCAAAGTGACCTCAATTGGCAAAAAATTTTACTTTCAAACTTCAGTATATGGAATTCAATGATCATCCATCATAAGATTGCATTAAGTTGCGTTCGTATTCATAGTGGGTGGTGGTTAGGACAAAGAGGTATCATCACTTGGCAGGATGTAAGCTAGATGGAGTGATTGATGATAGTGATATAAATTTGAGAGACTTCTTTCACCCAAAGGTGATGAGTGTCTTAGATTTATTTCACTAACATTAGTCAACTTCATGTTTAGTAGAGTCTCTTATATGTCGTAATTTCACCCAAAGGAAGATTCGTGATGATATATCGAGTTCTTGCTAGAATTTGATGATTATGGCCTATCATCATTTTGGGTCATTTGATTGAAGGCCCCAATCAATCAAATATTAATACATGCACAATTTTTGTGGTTTACATTTATATAATATTATGTGGGACTTGTTTACTTATTAATGTGAGTATTATACTTTATATGTCCAGCTATGATTATTTTCAATGTTCCAAACTAATTCAATTCTATTCATTTTCTTATTAGATCTAACTATAAAAAATGAAAGTCATCCATTGAAATAGTCCTAGGCTACATAGACTTGGATCTAGTCTGTAAGAAACTGAGTCTCCCATCCCATTTGACTCCAGTACGAAATTAGAAAAGGCTTTCTATAAGGCCTAGACCAAGTCAAATAAGATGCGTCTCAATATTATTAAAAACTTGATTTCTTAGACCATGTAGGGTGTCATGCCCAACACTGAGAAAGTTAAAGAGTTCCTGACTGAAATAGGGAACCGATTCACGAAGTTGGATAAAATTGAACTGAGTTCACTTTTACATAAGCTGTCTTAAGCAACTTATAACAGTCAAGGAAACATTGGACAATACATTGATGGATTGTCCAATATGGTGGCCAAAATCTACGCATTGAGCCTTAAGATTGAAAATGAACTCCTAGTTTTCTTGGTTCTAAACTCTATACCCCCACAGTTAAGTCAATTCTAAATCAGTTATAACACCCAAAAGGAAAAGTGATCATTGAACGAATTGATATCTTAATGCGTTCAGGAGGAAGAAAGACTTAGAAGCTGGAGCAAGACACAATGCACACCTAGTAATATCTGGTCAATGATGAAAAGGGAACAAGAAAAGGAAGCATAATTCCGAAAAGTGTTCTACGGGTGGCAATCAGCCTAACTCTAAGGGAAAAATAAAGTAGAAAAAGTGGGATTTTAAAGATGTCTGCTTCTTTTGCAAGAATCATGGTCATTAGAAGAAGGATTATGTATAAATTAAAAAATAACTCGTTTATAAGGATAAGAATCAAGTTTTAGTCTGTTTTGAATATAATTTAATTGATATGTCCATAGAATCATGGTGGATAAACTCTGGTGTAATAGTTCACATATGTAACTGCATGCAAGATATGCTCTAAAGTTGGACACCAACTGATACATAAAGATTAGTCTATATGAGAAACAATATTAGAGTAAATGTGAAAGCTATTGGATTATGTAGGCTTAGGTTATTTTCAGGACAATTTCTTGATTTAGTAAATACTGTTTTTATGCCTTTTATGAAGCATAATTTGTTTTCCATTTCTCATTTAGACAAGTATGCTTATGAGTTTAAATTTGAAAATAAAAAATTGAGTATTTTCTATGATTCAGTTATGATTAGTTCTAGCAATTTACTTAGTAACCTTTATCATCTAGATTTGGATGTTTCACATGCCTATAGCATTAATTTCTTACATGAAAATACTAAAGGCATTAAGCAAAGTTTAGATTGTAAATATTTCTCCATGCCGTGTCACAGACGATTAGGCCACATTTCTCATGAGAGATTGTAAAGACTTGTGTATGAATGAATTTTTCACTCTCTAGACTTCTCAGACTTTGGGGTTTGTATAGATTGCATTAAAGGTAAACAAACTAGAAAAAAAAAAAAAAAAGGTTCCACTAGGAGCGTAGGACTCTTGGAAGTGATTTATACAGACATTTGTAAATCGTTTCCTACAATATCCTGAAATGGATAGAAGTATTTTATCACCGTCATAAATGACTATTATCGTTACAAGTACTTATGTCTCATTAATGACAAATCAAATGCCTTTGATACATTTAAAAATCTATAAAGCTAAAGTCAAGAATAAACTCAACAGAAAGATTAAAGTCGTCAGATCTGATCATGGTGCTAAGTACTATGGAAGGTATGACGAATCCGGCCATAATTCAGGGTCATTCGCTAGATACTTAGAAGATTATGGCATCGTCACCCGGTATACCATGCCGGGTACCCTAGAGCAGAATGGTGTAGCAGAAAGGCATAATCGACCCTAAAAGACATGATGTGGTCCATGATTAGTAATTCAACGTTGTTAGAATATTCGTGAAGTGATGTGTCGAAAACAACCGTGCATATCTTAAATAGAGTCCCAAGTAAGTTTATAATGAAAACTCCGTATGAATTGTTGACAGGGCGAAAGCCTAGTATACGATACTTTTATATATGGGGTTGTCTTGCAAAAGCCAAATCATATAATCCACATAAAAGAAAGTTTGACCCTAAAATAGTTAGTTGCTTCTTTATATGATATTTAGACATATCCAAAGGATTCAGATTTAGTTGTCCATTATATTCCATAAGAGTCATTGAGACTGTGAATGCTAAGTTTATTGAGATTCTGAAGATAGTGGAGCACGGACTTAAGAAACATTGTGTTTGAGGAAAAACGGATTATGATTCCCATCACAATCATTCAGAGTAGCGTGGCCATCTGTCGAGTAGCAGACCCTAAGATCCCTATGGATGATCATGTAGAGCCTCAAATGCAACCCACTGATAAGAAAATAAAAAATTGAATTTAGAATAATGAGCTTTTAAAATGATCACATAGAGAGAAAACATCTGTGATTTCAGATGATTATATCGTCTATCTGCAGGAGCATGAATTTGACATTGGGATTAAAAATGATCATGCATCTTTTTCACAAGTCGAATAAAATGCAAATTCCTCTCATTAGTTCGATGCAATGAAGGATAAATTGAAATCCATGAATAATAATAAAGTCTGGGACCTTATTGAATTGCCTAAAGAGATTCAGCCAATTGATCGTAAGTGGGTATCCAAACCAAACGGGGCTCTAAGGGCAATATCGAAAAGTATAAAGCGAGACTACTTCTAAATGATTTCAGTCAGCGTGAGGGCATTGACTTTAAGGATACGCTCCATCCATTTTGAAAGATAAT
Organism: Magnolia kwangsiensis; assembly: GCA_037074715.1. NCBI lineage: Eukaryota > Viridiplantae > Streptophyta > Magnoliopsida > Magnoliales > Magnoliaceae > Magnolia > Magnolia kwangsiensis. Next base: position 85,469,671 of record CM073583.1, read on the forward strand.
TTTAGGATTTAATCCCAAAAATAAGGTAGATCTAAATATCAGGTGAACCACACCATGAGAAAACAAGTGATTGAATATCCACGGTTAAAAACCACATAGGGGCCCAATGTAATGGTTATTTGACATCTAACTTGTTGAGTAGGTCATACAGACTTGGATGAAGGGATATATATATATATATATATATATATATATATATATATATATATATAGGAAAAGGTACTATGTGCTCGGCCTCACGAGTTCGTCCCATGAGGTCAAGCTGTGTGGGCCCCATCGTGATGCGTTTCGAACATCTACCCCATCAGTCAGATGCACCATTCCATCGTGGGCCTAGGTCTCAAAAATCAAGTCAATCCGTGACTTATGTAGGCCACACCACATACAGAAGTGGAGAGGGGTTTATAATTATTTTTTGGGCCACCGAGATGTGGTTTGCAAATCCAGCCCATCCATTATGTGTGTCCCACTTGGATGAGGGATCAGACCAAGTTTCACCAACATTCAAAACTCAGGTGGGCCCCACCAAGTGCTTTTATATGTTTTAATAGTGTCTTCACATGATTTTAGATGGTATGGCCCACCTGAGTTCCGTATACAGCTGATTTTTGGGATATCCCATAATTTAAAGGGGACTCATCAAATACATGGTTTTGATGGTTGACACGCATCACGGTGGGGCCCACAAAGCTTGACCTCACGAGAGCTTATCGTGAGGTCAAGTGCATAGTACCTTTTCCCTATATATATATATATATATATATATATATATATATATATATATATATATATATATATATATATATATCAGCTTGATCCAATACTTTCGTGCCCTGTAAGTTTTTAACAGTGGCGTTCAATCAACACCGTGTTCCAATTGATATTTGGATGAACCTCATTTTTTAGCTCATACCATAAATTAATCTGGAAAAATGGGTGGACAGCTTGGATGAAACACATACATTATGGCGGGGCCACGGAGAACCGACCACTAGCCATTGGCTAGTGGCAGGGTCAGTAGCCAATCCGTTTCCGCCGGGAATGGGCACCATTGGGCCACATGTCATCTCGTCCTTTTTGGGTAGAATATGCTCATGGTGGGCCATTCCCATCCATTTGCACCTCTGATTCAGCACGGTTGATAGTCGCAATATCCAAGGCGCCCATCAGCTGTCTCCGATCATGTGTAGACATTCCATGTAGAAATCAAGCTGGTCTACTCATCAGGTGAGCCACGGTTGTTAGAAACAGGTGGACGGCCAGAGACCATTCTGCCGCACATTGTTCCATTAGCTGTGCACCACTTGATACTTTGATCAGTTGCCTGCGTAGTGGTGGGACCCTATAGAGATGGATTAGATGCCGCCATGCCGTGCCTATGTGCCATATTGGCATGTGTTTGGAATGGGCTGAATTAGCCCACATGTCATCTGGTCCGACTCCCCCATGTGTCAGTAGGCCAGGAGGCCCAAGCCTAAAGAGCCAGGTCCAGGGCCCCAAAAATCAGCCAAAGGGCTCGGACCGAACTCGAAATCTACACTGTATCCAGGGTGGCTTAGGCAATGATGAATAACTCGGACTAGCCTCTTCGCCCTATTCAAACATCCAGTGGGCCACTATTTAAAAAACAAAATGATTGATTTAAATGATTTTCATTCAAAGTGTACATTCAGAGTTCATGTTTCAATGATCCAAATTAATTACATGAAAGATACATCAAAGAAAATTCTTGAATTGAACTATTTCAGACCTTTGGATCATTTAACTCTTTTTCTTTTAAGGCCCATCCATTGCTTGTTTCAAGGCCAGGGCTAAGACAATGCCTTTTTGATTGAATTAAGGCCAGGGCTGGGTTGAGCTATGGACAATGCTACCAATCTCCTTAGACATTGAGCCGCTTAACGGATCATATGTAGTGTTCCAATGAGATCACAAAACCACCAAGTAATGACCATCAGGTGTGTCCGGTAATGTAGATGTTCGATCTACTCATTAGGTGGGCCACCATGTTAGAAATAGTTGAATAGCTTAATACTCCTTAGGTGGGTCATGATGATAGAAATAGTTGAATGGCTTAAAGAGCTCCAATTAATGTTTTTCGGCCATCAATTGTTTGATGAGCTGTGGCCCACTTAATTAGCGGACTGAGCCATGCTTGGGTCTGCTTATCTACTTAGACTTGGACCGCTACGTATGGATTGGACATCGTGCACACATGCGATGTTGGCATATGTGTTAGCGTGTACATGACCAACTTATACCCGCCTGTGGGTCTTAGCCAACCTCTCTCCTTTCGTTACCTTCACATGTGATACTCAAATGAAACACCCACATCATCAAACTAGTACATGTTTCATGTGATGTATGACATAGTGGTGGGGACCATGATTTATTACCGTACACTTGGTTTAGTGGTACAAACCATTGAGATAGCGTGCAATAGATTACTCTTTTTGGAATAAATCCTTACCATTCAACAGGTGACCCAGTAAATGGACGGCTGGGAAAGAAATAAAGCAACGGTTCACATTCAACCAAGAAAGGCCAATTATTATGTTGTTAAGATCTTCCCATGAAGAGATTGTAGGACACTTTTTGGTAGAGGCCTAAAACTGAATTAATTTCATTTAGTGAATAGATTAGAGACCTAGATCTACACAATGCACTGTTATTGTCCAACTCAGTTTTAAGCATCTACCAAACATGGCCTATTTTGAGCATTTTCCATGGGGTTTGCTAAGCCCACGTGCGTTGGAACGGTAGTCTATGGGCCCACCTTGATGTTTATTTCATCCGCGCCATTCTTCCATTTTTTCCTATCATTTTAGGACTTTGATCCCAAAAATGAGGCAAATTTAAATCTCAAGTAGACCACACTATAGGAAATCAATAGCAATTGAATGTCCACCATTAAAAACCTCCACTGAGAGCTGTATACGAGTCAAGCTTGGCTTAGCTAGTAACTAACTCCAGCTCAAACTTGGCTCGGTCCTCAAGCCTGACTGGCCAGCTCGGCTTGTTTCGGTCAGCAGCTCAGCTAGTTCAAGCTAAGTTTGAACCTATGCAACATTTTCTCAAACGCATGAGTACGTTTTCAATTTCTCACGGAATGCAAAATATTAGTAACAGTTTTATAGGTATTTCATCAAACACTTGATAGGCAACATCAAAATCAAGATACAAGGGTAATTTTATAATATAAAGTTTTTTTTTTTGATAGTGATTTGTTTTGTATTCATTCCTTCCTCGCCACCAGCCAATCCCGCAGAAAATGTATGCATATGAAACAACACTTCGTTGAGTCATTTCATCAAACACTCGGTAAGCAGCGTCAAATATCAAAATAACTGAGTCACCAAGCCAATTCGAGTTGACGTCCGATCCGAGTTGAGTCAAGCTCAAACTCGGCTCAAAATTTTTTCAAGCTCCAAAATCCAGCTTGACTCGGTCCAAATCCAATTTCGAGCCGAGGCGAGTTGAGCAAGCTGGCCGAGCTAACTCGACTCGTGTACAGCTCCATCCACTGTAATGTTTATTTGACATCCAATCTGTTGATATTACATCATACGGACCTGAATGGAAGGGGAAAGCTCCTGGGCGTTCAACGTTTGGCTACTGTTATCACCCTACCAGTAGCCAGTATGGCACTGCAAGGGTCTCGCCATGATGTGTTTCATCCACACTTTCCATCCATTTTTTCAGATCATTTTATGACAGGAGCCCAAAAATAAGATTAGATCAAAATCTAAGTAGACCACATCACAGAAATCAATGTCGATTGAACCCTACCATTAAAAACTTTCTGGGGACACAAAAGTTTCGGTTCAAACTGATATTCGTTTTTTCCCTTCACCCAGGTTTGTATTACGTAATCAACAGGTTGTCAAATAAACGTTACAGTAGACCCTATGAGGTTTTAAGTGGTGGACATTCAATCAACAGGTTGGATATCAGATAAAAATTACAGTGGGCTTTAGGGGGTTTTTAATAGTGAACATTCAATCACTACTATTGTCCTGTGGTGTGGTCTGCTTGAGATTTAGATCTGTCTTATTTTTGGAATCCCTAAAATGATCCCGAAAATGCTAGCTTTTCAGACACGTGAAAAATGCCAACCAGATTTGGATTCAGGTTAGGTGCAGGTAGAGCAAATTCTGGTCGAGCTAGTTCAGACTGGGAATCGGGCTGGGTCAAGTGTAGACGACTTCAGGTTGGAATTTGGGTCAGGTCGGGTTGCGTCCTTTTGAGGTCGGTTTGGACTGGGGTTGACCCTCAACTGGACCTAACCTACCCATGTTGCACCCCCACCAGATACAGGTTGGTGCTTTAGTGGGTCGGGATAGCCTGTTAATCCCTGACCTAGCCTGTCATGAGTCATGTTTGGGTCAATACTCTTGAGCCTGTCGAGTGGGAGCTTATTTGCCCGTTGGGTCTAGTTCATCAGGCTGGGATAGGCCCAGGCCAATGATAATAATAAATCTATAACAAGCCATCATATATGTAATAATGGGTTTATAAATTGGGTTGGGACTAGACAAAATTTTAATTGGGTTCGGTCCATTTTGGGTTCAAGATGGCCTGTCCCATTGACACCCCTAACCCCTAGTTAGGGACACCGATACAAAGATAAAGACTTCTATGCTAGATGAAAAAAGAAAAGAAGAAAAGCATAACTTTATTACTTCAGCGTCACAAAATCCTACAAGAATATCAAGGAAGAGTAAACCACGTAACTGACTGGTTAGGTGACATGGACAAAATTGCAACAGATGAGCCTCCGAGGTCCCCGTCCAGTAATAATAACAATAGTAGTAATAATAATAATCACATTATGTATGAGGAAGAAAATAAGGAATTAGTAAAACTAAAAAGTCAGGAAGGACCACTCTTTGGGAATCTTCATTCGTTGGACTTTCCTGAGACGTCCAAAAGCCCCTGGAAAGGTTACAGGCCCATGTATATACACTTGAACTTCTGCTTGCTTGCTTGCTTGCCCCTAGCGTGTTAATGGTAGGTGTTGATCATTGTTCATATAAGTAGAGATCCTTTGAATCTCAACTTCATTCGAATCACAACACTCAACCGCTGGATCTCAGCTCATCCCGTAGATGTCATCAGAGCCAAAAGCAGCCTCCCCCTCCTCTGGAGCTGGTAGATTAAGATCAAATTGCAAGTGGGCCTTTGCTGAAGCATCCAATGCTGCCTTCGTCATTTCCTTTGTTGTTGGAATCTCCAAACTCAACTGCAGAAATAGAAATGTTGGGTTAGATGGTACCCCTTTTCTCTCACTTCTTATTTTGCTTGTCAGCTAAGGAAAGTATATTGGGTTGTATTTTGCAGCACACCATTGAAACATGTTTTGGGCAGAAGCAGCATCTTTGTGAGGCCATCCACAGTTCCAAAAGTGACATGTTTGGCAAGGAAAATAAATTCTACATCAAGTGGGCTACCTGTTTTATGTCTTCTTTTGCAGACATCAATCCCATCCAGCCGCTGTGAAGGAAAAAAGAAACTAACCATGCCAGATGGAAATGGCACAGATTGTAAGCACATTGTTGCGGTGGACAGCTAGAAACATGTTAAAACAGTTTCAAAACCATGTTCGAATGGAGGAAAGAGTATCTGAAGGATGCTGGATGAGAACTACTAATGACACATGATCAATCCCGTGACCTCTTGCAAGCAATGTAGTTATGTCCATTTTTTTGTTGAAGGATAAAGGAAAAAAGAAAAGGGAAAAGAAAAGAAAAGAAAAGAAAAACAAAAAGAAAAGAAAAAAAAAGGTCCTAAGCCATAGGCATCTGCCTCATGAAATTACCAATGCTTACACACAATTAGTTGTACATACTAATTGGTGTGTGGGACCCAATCGTGGTGTTTGTATGCCATCCCACCCTTCCACCATGGTAACACCGCAATGAAAATCGGATGCCCCAAAAATCAGGTTGATCCGACTATTAAATGGGATCATATGAGCGTGGAGGTTTTTGGGTGGTGGTTCATTGTTTTTAATGGTGTGGCCCACTTGATAGTTGGATCAACCTGATTGTTGGAGCATCCCATTTGCATGGTGGACTACCTTGCTAGACCAGTTGAATATTATACAAACACCATGACCTGCCTCACACAAAACTAGTACAATGTACAAGTAGCTGTATTTTTTATTATTATTAATTTTTTTGTTAGATTGTTAGTCCGCCCACTGTTAGTTCACACTTCACTGTTAGCCACCCCCACTGGGGAATGAATACCAAGACCTCAGTGTTGAAACGTGGTAACCTCAGTGTTGAAACAAGGTATCTTTCACTCAGTCTACCACTTGAGCTATGGATCAGGGTGTACAAGTAGCCGTATTTGAGCATCTCTTTATTTATTTATCTATTTTTAAAAACAAAAACTCTTTCATTAAAAGGGTGCCAAGATGGCACAAATAGCATCTCTTTAAAAATTCTTTATAATTACAAATGTAATAAATAATAATTTTCAAATATCAAGTCGACTCTTCAAGTTGACCCTATCTAATGAACAACATCGAGTGGGGTCAAAGTTTTTGGGTTTTTAAACTAGGTAGAAACTGCAACCCTGACTGAAGTTTTGGACCACTGCCATGATAGCCATCCGATCTTCATGCCGACTTCCCTGAATTTTGGTGTGTGCAACTCAGACTATTGTTACTTGGACATGGAATGCGGTTCAGGACTGCCCAAAAGCTCTTACTCCAGAGAAAATGACTAAGCATGACAGAAACAGAAAAAACCAATGGAGGAATGGAGAGAGGGGATACCTGCAGTTTCTTCAAGCCCTCATTTTTCACCCTCAGATCTTTGCAAGCATTGTCAAGACTTTCAAACTCCTGTTTGACCCCAAAAATTACAAACCTCGTCAAGACATCATAAAAACCAAACCCAGAATTACAAAGCAAAAGAGAAGCTACAAAATCAAACAGACCTTCTTCAAGTTGGACTTCTCCAACAACAACAAATCCACCTCTTTCTTCAATTCAGCATACGTCTGCAGATACCGAATCAAGAGCATTAGCCGCGTTTCTCTAGATAAGCTATTTTGTGCCAATGTTGAAAAAGGTGGGCCATCATGACATGAAGATTACCGAGAGAGGAAATTGGAAGAATCCACTCATCAGGTGGGCCACACCATCAGCGTTTGACGGCGCAGCCCCCCTGATGAAAGGACCATCATGATTTTCGCCCCGGGTGATCTTCATGAGGGGTCCATTTTTTGGATGGCTCTGAAAACATTTCAAGAGAGGCTGCTAAAAAATACCTTCTTTTTTGTCCTTCTGATGGTTAACCTGAGTGGGGTAACTTCGTTTACAGTAATCTGAAAAATGCCATTAAAAACTCATTAATTCATGTCAAATTCATTCCGTTAAAAAAAGAAAATGGAAACGTCCAACATATAAAGGGAAAGGAGATCGGTTTGGTAGTCCGCAGACGCGTCCCCATTAGCCCCCCGGTTGCATGTGAACTTTTATATACAGCTATTTCTTTCCGTCATTCCATGCTAAAGGTGGCAAGGTGGGCCACACCAAGACACTGAGTGGTAACTATTAGAGAGGCACCTACACGTGGTCTATCATCCATGAATGGGTCCCACTGACATCAGCCTCAGCCTCACAGTGTGTTTTTTAATTTTTTATTTTTAATCTATGCCTTCAGCTTTGATTTTCCGTCAGTGGATCCACCTTATTTTTATAACTGTTGATCATCATGTTCTGGCCCACTTTTTGCACAGTTCAGGTATTCTAACTCATGACACGATGGCGGAAAGAGATGGCTGTATTGGCCTCCCCTGTATTTCTAGGGCACACGCGCGTGGAAGATCCTAGCCGCTCACGATCCAATTTGTTTCCTGTTTTAAAAAGGTTTCATGCTGCGGCGATTTTAGGAAGCCTGTGCAACGAAGAGAGCTATGTGGGGTCATGTTGATGTCTATGTGACATCCATTCCGTCCATCAGTGGAGCCAGATTATGTTCAGAGTAGAACTCAAAAATCAAGCAGATCCAAAAGTTAAGTGAGCCGCACCAAAGGAAAAGGTGGGGATGGGACGCTGGCGGTTGAAAGCTCTCTGGGACCCACCGTTCAGAAGATGGATTGCATCCAACCGGTTCACAAGGTGAATCACATCTGGATGACAGTGAAAAAACGAACAAATATCATCCGAACCTGAAACTTCATTGGCTTCAAAATTCTTTCTATAGTGGCTGTCCTCATTCCCTTTTTTTCTGTGGTGTGGCCCACTTTAACTTTTTATCTGGCTGATTTTCTGAGCCACGTCCTAAACTAGGCTGGCACAACTGATGGACGGATAGGATTTCATACAAACGTGACGCTAGATCCCTAAGAACTCTCAGTTGCCGGTTCGTACAAAACCCTCTTGTCCGGATGAAACTCCGTGACCTGTTTTCAAAACAAGCTGTCCCACGTGGCCCAGTGGGAGTGGGAGTGGGAGTGGATTAGGTGAGAGTGAGACCCCGGATCCACCGAAGTGGCTTGGACCCCTGATTGTGGGGCTCAAAGTGATGTATGTGCCTTAAATCCATACTGTCCAACCATTTTCAAAGCTCATTTTAGGACATGATCCCAAAAATGAAGCATACCAAAATCTTAGGTGGACCACACCACAGAAAACAGTCCTGATTGAATCCCCACCATTAAAAACTTAATGAAATCCACCGGAATGTTTAATAGACCACACAAATATCATCTAGATCCAAAGCTTTTGTGGCCCACGAGAAGTTTTTAATGGTCAATGAATACTGTTTCCTGTAATATTGTCCATATGAGATTTGGATCAGATTCATTTATTGGATCAAGCCCTACAATGAGTTTTCAATACAGATGGACGGCGTGGATGTAGCCACATACATCAAGGTGGACCCCACAGTCAGAGGTCCCACGCGCCTAGGTGGATCCGGGGATCCACCGAAGCCGCGCACAGTGGCAGTCTAAATCACCCCTGATAAGCGATTCGTACAAATCGCTTCTCTTCAAGAAGATCAGCCGATCTGATCATCAGCTTGGCGCAAGAGTCCCTGTTCAACGCGGTGTGGCCCACCGACTCAAAACGAGAGGGCATAATATTTGCACCTACAGGATCACCTCTGGAAGAGCGGTTTAGATCTCCCACACGCATATTACGAAGACACGTGTGAGTCAAGTGCCACAAAATGCTTGGCATTTCCAGTTGCGAGTGGAAAGAGAGGAACAAAGAGAGAAAATAGAAACCCAAATCCCAGAAGATAACAGACAGATACGGCCAAAAAAACAGAAAGGCATTAGGGAGAGGGAAAACAGAGATAGGAATCCTCGGCTGCTTATTATGCCACGTAGACCTACAGTTCCTGTCCCAACAGTACCCCAACCAAACACTGACCTAACCCTAAAAACCCTCACCCCTGGGCCCCACTCACCGTCAACCCGCTCTGTGGCCCACCTAATAATCCAATCAGAGCCGCACCGCTCGAAAAAGAACCCGCCTTCATCCAATGCACAATCTCACCACTTTTTCCAAAAGACCCCCTCGTCCCATAATGACAGAACTGCCCTCAACATTCACGTGTACGAAACGGATGAAGCACGTTCCGTCCGCGGACGAGGGGTAGTTTAGTCATTCCGAAAGAACGAGCTGGTTTCCGTGAATTCGCTTCGGAAACCCGCAACCCAAGGAAAAGAAAATCAAGAAAGCAATAACAACCCCGCGATTAAAAAAAAAAAAAAAAAAAACTTCGGTGGCAGGTGAAATTACAGAAAAGCCCTTGAATTGACAAATCTAGGGCTTGTCTCTTTCTTAAGAACGGATGGATCTTGATATTGCAAGGGCACTACCGTCATTACACAAAATGTTACAGAAGTTTGGTAAAGATCCCACACGAAGAGAGTGGAAGATGACAGCTGACCAGAAAAACCGTCCACGAAAAAACGTGACCAAAAGATCCAACATCCACTTCCCCGACGGTCGACGGAGACAGAAACAGGCGTATAAATCCCCTCATTCCAGGGGCATTTTCGTCAAAAAAATAAAGAAAGGGAAACGAGACGCGAGACCGCAGAACCAGCGAAACGAAAAACAAACACAGGAAAGAAAACCCTTCAACCTCCGTCGACGTACGGTCAACTCCAACCAACTCACGTAATTCCACCCATCTACCGAGGGCATATACGTCAATCCAAAAAAACAAGAACGGAGATAGCGGAAGAAAACCCCGAACCTTGGATTTCTCGTCGTCGATCACTCCGGTAAGCCGCGTCCGAGACCGGCTCGACTCTTCGCAGCCGTCGGCGCTGCCGGACGAGCCGCCGCTCCAAGACAGCGGCGTCTTCGGGCTTGCTCTCGCTCGGCTCGCTTCCATCTCCTTCGCTTGTAAGACTCCGCTCCTCAATATCTGTCTCGACCTCGGCTGTCTGAAACCCCACCGCAGCGGCTTCGGAGTCGGCTTCCGCTTCGAGAGCTGCATCAGAATCTCTGCTGCCAGAAAATCCTCCGAGATCGCCGCATCGTTCGACTGCACTGAGTCGACTCCGTCTTTCGAGGTTTCTTCCATGAGAGAGAGAAGGAGAGAGAAATTGGAAAGGAAAAGGAGTCGGCTGAAAGAGAAAACCTTCTGTCTGTAAATATATTTATAGAGGCGGATATGTGTGTGGCGTTGGAGTAGATGCCCACAACCGCTGGTGGGGTCCGTCCTGACACGTGGCAGTAAGTGGCTTGTTCTTTTCCTTTGTTTTCTGGGTTGCCTTGCCGCTACAGAGGTCTATTAGCTTCACACGCGCCAACTCTTCACACGAGTCTTTAACTGCACACGTGTTCTGAGATAGCATTTATTTCGGAAGTCTTGGCAGGTGATAACGTAGGCCCCACCATGAGGTAATCAGGACAATCGATTTTCAGGAGAATCTCCACCGTTGAGATCTTGAACCTTTGTTTTGGTGGATGGATTGCCTGATTCATGAATGAAAAGAGCTGATTATTGCTATCGTTTATATCCAAGGTGGGCTCCATCTTAAGCACGGCTGGATTGTCCAACGAAGATGTTTTTGGCACGTGTGTCGCACGATAGTAGAGAATTCACGTGTGAGGCTCGAGTTCCTCCCGCTGCTACCGTTTTACTATTCTAGCAGCTGTTTCAGAAAGAGCGTGACTCCTCCCTTCCTCACGTGCAGAGTTAGTAGGGTTGGGATGGCACGTGTGAGGATCCTACTAACTGAAAATACAGCCTATCAATGAACTCCTCGACCCGAGCATTTACTCATCGGATCAACGGTTAATCCTATACCCATCACACGTGGGAAAGTCCATGGCACAGTGATCCAGACCGTTGATATAATGGACCTCACTTCCCATGTCATCTACACCGGAGATCCCCAAGATTCAAATATCCTATTTACTAGAATGCGAATCCTTAATGTTTTATCATTTCCACCGTCTATTCATGGGCCACAAGTTGAAGGATTTAGAGTTCTCAATCATGGAAATTATGGTGAGCGGGCCATCTGCAACTGGTCCCACGATATTAACGGCTTAGATCACCAAATGATGGATCAACCTAAAAACCCGCATTATTGAAGACTTAACTTTCGGCCGAGCGTTGGATGATAAACATCTGATATGATTGAGGGAAGATAATACGGTAAAAGCCGTAGAACCGGAAGATGGAAGGTAATTCTCTCCACAGTACACGTGGTAGGGTGATTTATCAATCGGGACCGTCCATTAGTTAGTCCTATCACCGAAGGAAGATATTTCGAAATTCTAATCAATCGGAAAATCTTTATACCGTTCCTGACAATGGATGTCAACCTTTAATATTTTGTTTTCTGCGGCGTTTCTTTGAGAACAATCAGTTAGAAGGATAGGATCATCCAATCTACGTGTATTTTTGAAATTTTGGCATCCAGAGCACTAGAAACTAGATGAACAGTACAGATTAGAAAGAAATTCCATTTTTTTCAGCATTCTACCGAGAGATGGCTATACAATATTCCGTTCTACCGGATGTACCGTATTTTATAGTTGAGGGTGGGTGGGAATTTCTTTGAAAAAACCGTTGAATTAGATTGCAAGTTACCTATTTGTATTTAAAAGGGGGGCATGGAATCAGAGGTGGTGTGGAGCAGTGAAATTGTGATGAGATGGCAACTGAGATTCTACGGTTGAATTTCGTAGACGGTGGGACCCACCTCTTCAGTGGTATGCACTTAGCACTGAGCGTCCGTTGGGAATTTCCCCATCCAGCTGGTCGATAGCAGGACTCGCGCGAGTGAGACCAAATGGTCCTCCCAGCACACGTGCCGATTTGTCCCACGTGTCACTGATCCGTCCTGTTCATCAGTTGGGGCCCACTTGAAGATGTCCATGGTCCAGAGAAACTTACCGGTCAATAGATCGTATGGGCTACAAATGTACACTGGATTCGTGGTAATTCTGTGTAATTTTTATCAGACAAGTTTGGGCAGCTGATTAGTGGTGTGGTGTAACACTCCGGTTTCGGAAACTCGAGTACACTATTCATTTTTTAATAATTCGAGTGTTAACCTTTAAAGATTACCAATTTCACGTACATTTTTTTTTTCTTTTACCAGAGTTAACAATTTAAGCGGAAATAAAAATAATTCAAATATAAGATGGACTCTAAATACATATAACCAAAATTTTAAGTAGTAACTCAAAAACTTATACAACACGGTGTCTAAAGTCTTAATATACATGAAAGAATAAACTAAACACAAAGGAAATCTTAAATAGAGAGCCGCAAGATCATCTAGATTCTCATACTCTTCATAAGCACCTGCATATGCATCATCTGCGTCTCCTACACACTGGATACGGTTTGATAGCATCAGTGGTTATCGCAGTGAAGTATAACCCCCAAGATTTATCGTATCATCAAGATAATTAAGCATAGTTATTAGAGACAGCATATAACAGATATTACACAATGATTATCATGGATATCAGATAAGGTTAATCAGATGCATATTCATTAAATAAATCACACAAGATAATCTTATTTAAATGCATGGATGCATGCATATGCTCACAGACCTGGGGATGCATATCCAGCTGGTAAAAAGTCTCATAAGGAGAACTAGCCACCCGAAAAAGTGTTTAAAGGTACACTCAAGGAAAACTAACCACCTGAAAAAGTGCTCAAAGGTACACCCAAGAAAAACTAGTCACCTGGAAAAGACTATAGTACGAAGTCGCCCAAGGAGAACTAGTCATCTGAAAAAGTACACAAAGGTACGTTTAAGGAAAACTAGTCACCCGAAAAAAGACTATGATATATAGATCACCCAAGGAGAACTAGCCATCCGAAAAAGTATTCAAAGGTACATTCAAGGAGAACTACCTACCTGAAAAAGACCATAAAATATAGATCGCCCAAGAAAAACTAGCCATCCAAAAAAATATTCAAAGGTACACACAAGGAGAACTAGCCACTCAGAAAAGACCAGATGCCGTGAAAATGCATGATTAGCTCAACCATTATTATTCCAATTTCAAACAATCATTTTAAGAAAGCTTAAAGATCACTATGGGGGGTTTGTCACCCAGCATAGGCCGACAACTCAAGTATAGTGTCCAATTCCATTATCCTGGACTCATGAGACTAACAAATAAGATGTTTAAAGGTGACCTACACAACTAGTGGCCAGTACTAATTAAACAAGTGGACCTTATCATCAGGAAGTTGTAAGAAGGTCATTCTTAAAAGCCACTTAGGGCAATTATTCCATCAAGCCGTCAGGGGAAACATACAATCAAAGCTATAAAGGGAAACTAGCCAATCGAAGTCACATAAGGCAAATAGTCCATTCCAGGATGCAATGAAAGGGAATGACCCTAAGAGCCACAAAGGCATAACAATTCCTTAGATGGTAGGTCCATGACAAATTTTGGTTTAATTTATTAGATAAAATGACCACTAGTTAGAGGACCTCTAAATGTCCTATAAAGTAATCACAAGTGGTCAAACAAGCCATGAACAATATCAATGACATTTGCACATATAGGATATTCGTTATAAGACAGGATAAGGATATTTAAAATCCATAGCATATTCAGATATATGAACATAATCCGATTTATCAATCGATTATAAGTAATCAAAATCTATAAGAGTCATGAACCACATTAAGCAATAAAAAGATTAATGAACAAGACTGAATAAACAAGCTAACTATCGTGATGCAGAAAAAGCTTGAAGGTAATCTTCACCTTAGGTGTGGTCTTACTTCTCGCCAATACTCGATTTTGAATTCAAGAAACCTTGGATCTAATCCAACCTAAATTGATTTTAGTCGATTCCAAACAAAGATCTATACCCGGAAGATTTACATTCTACACCTGACTAAGCTTGACCCGGCTTGTTGCAGACCAGCGAGTTGGCTCAGTGAGTTGACTCAGTAGATTAGAAATCCATTCTTCTTCAATCTTCTCTTTCTTTCTTTCTTCCTTTCTCATTCCTTTTCCCTTCTTCTCTGTACACGTTGGAATGTCTAGAAGGGTCTAGACTGAGTCATCTCATACTCAACTCAGCAGAACTCATCGTGATGCAACGAGTCGGTGAGTTAAACTCGACCAACCAACTCACTATCTCCTTTACACCCTTCCTTCATCTTCTGTCACGCCTCAAACTCGGAAACCAAACTCACAAAATTTTCGATCGCCAAATCTGGCGCCGACAGCCTCCGTAGAACCCCATTCTTGGCTTCCAGTGCCCATTAGCCAGGTTCCGATCCTGGGATACTACGAGGAGGATTTTTAACATCAGTTTAATTCGTAATAAGCATAACCAAAGGCATAACCCACAAACAACAACCAAAAACTCCATTACATTTCCACTGTGATAAAAAACTTTACAAGTACAATAAGCATAAAGAGAAATATAATGATGATATACCAAAAGCTCCAAAATAATCTGTCACGTGCTCAAGTCTCAGCGTTGCTGCGATCCAATGTCACCTGCACGCAACGGTTGTGCATAAGCTTATGGAAAGCTTAAAAGGTGGTGAAAGTGTGTGCGCAAGTGGTAATGCAGTTATGCAGTATCAGAGTAATGCGGAACATGCTGATGAAAGCTAAGAATACCATTGGCCATACCAAGGTCATGCGGTGCAAAGCATGAATGATGTCAGTCATACCAAGACCATGCGATTCGAAATGTAACTCAAACATACAAATCCTCATCTAAGTCCACATATCAATACAGCTCAACTCTAGGATATCACCGGGGTCTAGTACACTCCAAACCAGATTGCCACCCCATCGCGTACAATAAGTTAAGTAGAAGAGACCTCACTATCTGTCTGCCAATATTGGGCTCGACTCGTCGATAGTGGACTCATTCCTCGAGCTGGTCAAACTCAGCCTAGCTTTGCCCCCTACTCTCAGGCGGGTAAGGCCGCACCCTCTTCCAACCGACTACGACACAGTGGAAAGTGCGACCGTCTGGTAATCTGCACTCGACGCTCTTGTACCCACTCGGTCTAGACGTTGGAGCAACCTCTTGGTACCATAAGGGTTTAGAGACTTTCACCCAGGGATATCTATAGCACCTCACGTAGAATAAGATTTTTGGTATCCAATCCTGCCAACCATGATACGCCTGTGGAGGTTATGGCCCTGATGTCGCTAGGGCGTACAGTAACCATGTCACACAATACGAAATGCATGAACCACACTATCCAGTCATGCAGCAATCCTGAGCGTATCGTGCGCTCATGTGAGGTAACACCGCCTATTTGGGAGCCCCTAAATAATCTGCCCGAAGGCATATGCTATGATGAGTCACTTCTCATATCAAGCGTACATATGATGCGTATGACCATGAATCATGGAACTATACTAAACATATTATATGGTGATGGATGGTGTTCATAACGAAGATGGGCCTCTACGGTCTATAAGTATGGGCTTAACGATGGGCCATGGGGAGAATTTTAATACGGACATTTAACCAATATTATTCTTATAATGTGGACATCAAACCAATATTGCTCCCAAGGCATGTCCGTCATAAATATCATTACATAAACCATGTTGGGATCACACATTGCAATAGACCTTGGGTACATCCTATTGGGCCTTAAATACATCAAATGGGCCAGATCATATGGGCCTTATATTCATCAAGTGGGACACATCAATGGGCCGCACCAATGGGCCTTTTGTACATTTCAATGGGTCATAACCCTTAGGCCTTGAATACATCAAATGGGCCTTAACCCATGAGCCCCTAATACATCTCAATGGGCCTTAACCCATGGGCCTCTAATACATCAAATGGGCCTCAACCCATGGGCCTTACATATATATCAAAGTGGGCATCAACCATGGGCCACAAGTACATTGAATGGGCCTCATAACATGGGCCTTACATCCACATCAAAGTGGGCTCCAATGGACTACCACTGGTACATTAAGATGGGCCTCATAACATGTGTGGTCTACTTGGACTATGGATCTGGCTCATTTTTTAACTCATACTATAAAACGAGCTTTTAAATGGATGGATGGACTTAGATGCAACTCATGCATCATGGTGGGGGCCCACATGAAGGCCCACTATCCTGTATATTATATATAATATAATATATAAACTATATATAGTATGTATATATATATATATATATATGTGTGTGTGTGTGTGTGTGTGTGTGTGTGTGTATAATATTACATATAATATAATATTATATATATATATACACACATACATACACACACATACACCATCCCACACGTGGGGGGTAGGTCCCACCGTCTAGTGGTGGACGGTGCGGATAGAACACATAAATCATGGTGGGTCCCACTGTCCAAGGGTGGACGGTGCAGATAGAACACGTAAATCATGGACGGTGCGGATAGAACACGTAAATCATGGACGGTGCAGATAGAACACGTAAATCATGGTGGGTTCCACCGTCCACAACCGTGGACGGTGCGAATAAAACACTTACATCATTGTGGGTCCTACGTGGGGCCCACCATAACATTTGTTTTTCGTCCAAACTGTTGGTAAGGTCACACGGACCTGGATGAACAGAAAAAAAAACAAATTTCATCTTGATCCAAAACTTCTATGGACCCAAAATGGATTTCAAGGGTGGAGGTTCAATCCCACTGTTTCCTGTAGTGTGGGCCACCTGAGCTGTGGATGGAGCTGAAATTTTGAGGGGGCCCACTGCTGGGAGTGGCCCACCTCGTGAACGGTGTGGATGTAAAATATACATCATGGTGGGGCCCACATGTAGGGTCGTGGCCCTTGGCCCATCCGCCCATACGCAGCAGCGTGCTACTGTTGTTGTCAGGGGCAGCAGGCGCTGCTGCCCCCTTATGTATGTATTTTTTTTCTTAAAACACGTTTTCTTGCGATTTTTCGGGTGTGCGGCCCGCATCATGTAAATCTACCCCAGTCGTTGGTCTCTATAGACTATGACAAGTCCATCAAGCCCAATATTGGACATGTCTTGGCGCGTAGGAAATTTTAAGCAAATTTGAAAGGTGAAAATCACTATTTTTAATGTTATGGCCCACCAGATACTCGGATCAACCTCATTTTTTTAGCTCAATGCCTAGAATAAGGTGGGGAAAAGAATGGACGGCGTGGATTAAGTTCTTACATCGAGGTGGGGCCTACATGAGTGGGCCACCCCATAAGCTTTGAAATAAGCTAATATTTGTGTTTTCTTTAGTTTTGGATGTGGCTCCTCCATTGAGGTGGCCCCAGCTTAGGTGGACCACCAAATGATAGATGGTGTGGGTACAATACATATAATGTAGGCCCCACTTGAAGATAGTTTGGATAAAATACATGCTCCAGGGTGGGGTCCATCCAAGTGGGCCACACAACCATATCATGATCACATAAAAAATTGAAATAGAGATGGAGAGGGAGAGATAGAGAGTGGGACACGCATGATGGAGGGACCCCGACACTATGGGCCCTCCCTTACAACTAATCATACATCAAGTGGGTCCCATTACATATGAGCCCATCAAATCAAAATCCAACGGTGGAGATCCCTTCTCTACTAAAATAGATGGTCTAGATGACTCTAAATATACAAGAAAAATAACCATCATGATGGGGTCCATGGAGAATGGCCCCATCGTGGAATGATCATGATGATCAAAGTGGGCCATCAGCCACATCTTAGGGTCCTAAGTGAGATCGAAACCATTGATCGGTTAGCCTCACTTGGCCCATCTTAAAAATATGAAAACTACTCTATCAAAGCACTCACCGTTCGATCTTCTTACTCCCTTGGGTTCCTTAGCTCCTTAGCTTCAATTCCAACGGAGGAGATGAGGTTTGGATGGGTGAAATGGGAGATCTTGGGATGGAAAGGTGGGCCACACTTGAAGCTTAGAAGAGTGGGAGAGGCTTGGAAGTATGGTGTTTCTCTTGCTTGGGAATGGTTTGAAAAAAATGAGAAAGAGAATCGTAAAGAGAGAGGAGTGATGGGTGATGGATGTGTTGATGTGGTGAGTGATGGGTGTAAGAACCTTTTTTGACTTTTGTGGTAGAATGTGTAAGAAAGGTATGAGCTTTATAAGAACTTTTTAGCTTTTGTGGTTGCTTGGGAATGGGTGAAAGGTGATGTGTACTTGACATGATGAGATTGATTAATGTGACAAGTCATAGAGATTCTCTTGGGTTTTGCAACGAGTAGCGTTTTCCTCACACCAAACATTGGCCCACATCTCCTGACCAAGGTATCACCTTGGAGCGCGAGTCACGACATCGAAACTGCGGCGACGGCGCGGTCACTATGGTAAAGGTCTTGGGTTGAGTCAACTCGGGTTGACGGTGTGTGAATCAGGGTCGCGCGTAAATGTCAGTTAAGGGTCGAAGGTTGCCAGAATTTGACCGGAAAGACTGCAAAAGTTTACGGAACGGTATGGACTAAGATACAGGTTTTACAGCTCTCCCCTACTAATAAAAATTTCGTACTCAAAATTTACGCAATCATCGCAACTAGACATAACTCATGAGGAAGAAGGAACATGACATCGCCATATATAATTAGACATAACATACGAAATACAATACAATCAATCATAAAAAAGATGGGGATAACGCTCTCGAATCTCGACTTCGTGCTCCCAAGAAGCCTCCTCAACAGAATGGTGACCCCACTGAACCTTCACTAACGGAATGACCTTGGTCTTGAGGACCTGCTCCTTCCAATCAAGGATACGAACTGTCTGCTCTATGTAAGAAGCATCTTCACGAACCTCCAGCGGCTGCCAATCAATAACGGGAACTATGTCTGACCCACACTTCCTCAATATAGAGACATGAAAAACGTTGTGGACGCCAGACAACTGAGATGGTAAGGCAAGACGATAGGCCACGGTGTCAACGCGCCCAGTGATCTCAAAAGGTCATATGAATATTGGGGCAAGCTTGCCCTTCGCCCTAAAATGAACTACACCCTTCATGGGCGAGACCTTGAGATACACATGGTCCCCTACATCAAACTCCAAAGGACGACATCGACGATCAGCAAAACTCTTTTGTCAGCTCTGAGCTGTGCGCATCCTCTTCCTGATGATATTAATAGCCTCTAATGTCTCCTGCACAAGCTCGGGACCTAGGAGATGGTGCTCTCCAACCTCGGTCCAACAACTCAGTGATCTGCATGGTCTGCCATATAGTGCCTCAAAAGGAGTTATGCCGATGGTCGCCTGATAGCTGTTGTTGTATGCGAGCTCAACCAATCATAGATGCTCATCCCAGCTACCCCCAAAATCAATCGTGCAGGCCCAAAGCATATCCTCAAGAATATGGTTGACCCTCTCGGTCTGACCATCAGTCTGCAGATGGTACGCGGTGTTGATCTGCAAATTAGTCCCCATCGATCTCTGGAAGCTCCCCCAAAATTGAGACGTGAACCTCGAATCTCGGTCAGAAACGATCGAGACTGGAACACCATGCACTCTCACAATCTCCTCGATAAATAACCTCGCAAGTCGGTCCATAGACCAAGTTGCACGCATCACAAGGAAATGTGCCAACTTTGTCAGACGATCCACAACAACCCAAATGGCGTCATGACCGCGCTGAGTCCTCGGCAAGCCCATAATGAAATTTGTCAATAAGTGCTCTTCCCTTCTTCTTATTTTCCTTTACTTTCTCTAACAATCATGTAATATCAGCACTTGACTTGGCGTGTTTGGACATGGCCCAAAATCACCAGATTCAAATGGTGACTCGACAGCTGACCGGTAACAACAACCCAGTCTTGACTCAAACTGCATCCTTGTCACCACACCCTCTCTTGTTTCCTCTTCTCATTCTCTGATTTCTCTTCCTCCTCCATCCTTTCTATTTCTCTTCTCTGCCCAAACAGTCTGTACTAGGCATAACTTCAAACTAGATCCAAGACTCAAAAGCCCAACTCATCCGAACTTGGTCCAGATTCGGTGAAGCAAAACTGAGTCCTACTCGGTCTCTTTTCTTCCTTTCCTTCTTCTTCTTTGTGGAAAATGACTAGTAACAACCTCTAAACCGACATAACCTAGTCCAAACTCATCAAGAACTTGCCTCGACTTGGTGCGGGCTCATCTTGATTCGAGCTAGCGCAACCCCACATTCTCTCTCTCTCTCTCTCTCTCTCTCTCTCTCCCCTTGCTCTCCTTCTTCTCCTTTCGATTGCTCTGTTAGGAAGGCCGACAACGGTGATGGACTCAGTCCCGGCTTGATGCGGGTTTGACTCTCAGGTGAGTCGACTTAGTGCAACAGTGTTTCCTTTCTCACTTCCTTTTTTTTTGGAATGGCTGCCCTATAAGGAATCCTTTAATAGGCCCTACTAATCTAGTTCTAGATGTTTCGAATGTCAACTAATCCTTAGATTAGTTATGCGGGGTTGTTTTGAACCCGACTGCAATACGGTTTAATTTCACTGCTTTGAGTTGGATCGATCCAGCCAGCTTGCATGACATCAATCCAATGTTAGTGATAGGTTCATGGGTTCCCAACTCTCCATATGATCGTCTCTGATTAGGATTTATGGCCCAAGGTCGGATGGTGCGTTAGCTGGCCAGACGAGGAAGACAACCCCACCGTCAATGGAAATTTCTCAATGATTGGATGATCTTCAGATCTGATGCTTTTAGAAGGTTCGGATGAGTCATAAAAACCTTGTGGGACCCACCATTTGGATGGACAACCACAAAAACTTGGTGGGTTTCGAGTTCCTATATGCTTTTCGTGAGAAGCCGAGTTATCGCACGAGAAACATCTCATTTCATTGCGGAAGGCTTTGAGTTGCCCTAACAACAACGATTGAGATGTTCGGGAAGGTTTCTAGATGCAAACCAGTGGCTGGGATCGTGCCAGCCTCGAAATGGCGCGATTCTTTCCGCTAGCTCATCTTACTTTGTAGGAGAAGCCCTAGAGAGTACGGAGGGGAATGGATGGTTGGGATTTTCCTATGCTGATGGTTAGGATTGAAGGAGAATCATGCATGATGTTTGCTAGCCTGACAGATATTTTTCACTTCTGGAAAATACACGAATGCAGGTTGGTTTTGCGCCTGATTTTGTGCACACTCACGTTAGCTAAGCCGTGCAAATCTTTAAGGTTTTGATCAGGTTTGGACGCCCTACCAGATAGATGGATTAGATCTTTCATTTTGTTGATGAAGGTGGGCCACGATCATCTTCAGAGACAGTCGCTCGTTCAAACATCTCATGGGCGGGGAAAACGGAAGGAGAGAGAATCTCTCCATTTTTGAAAATGCACGGGGTCAGTACCCGTTCGACTAATTCATGGTTCTGGTAGGATTTGTCTATTGATCATGATGGATGGTCTTGATCATTGATCGGGACTCAATTAGTGGGCTCATTTTCAAATCCTTCATAGGTGGGAGAACGAAGGAGAGAGAAAGTCTCTCATTTTTTTAGAGAGGACGTGGGTCAACACCCTATTGACCAAACCATTAGTCAGGTGCATCGCGGGTGTACACTCGGTATAGAGGTGGGGTCTATGGTGATATTGTATTGGATCCACACCGTCAATTCCACACTACAACTCCTGATTTTCTAGTAGATCCGTCCATCAAACGGGCCGTAAATTTAGGTTTTGGCCCTTTAATTGTAGATTTTCCATTCATCTAATGGTCGGATTACATTCAATCTGACTATCTACGGATATAATGGTCCTAGGGATTCTAATGTCTATTTGGATGAGTTTTTAACAGTTGAGTTTGAAGCTAGATGGTCATGATCCCTAAATTTGTGGTTAACCCACAACTCATGAAACTCTAATGATCAAATCACTTCATGAGACAAGTTTCTCAATGATTCAGGGTTCTAAGACTAATTACACGGGATTTAATGACTAATATGGGATTGAATAGCCCATTTGTTACATTAAGGTGGAGATTTTATCTTATCAGATATTAATGACTAACGGTTAGTGGATTCGACGACCTCGCTCCCAAAATTGAGTTCGTATAACTTTGTCAATTTAGCAAGGCTTAGTTGATGTTTTATCCCAATTGGGTTTCTAAACTTAGGCCTTTTATGCTTCGATGTGAATTCTTTGTTGATGTAATAGTTCTTATTGTAAATCAATGGTTGGATGACTCAATCTATGGACAGAGATGGTTCCTAATGATCTGATTTATGTTAGAATGAAGTGAACAATTAAATGAGTCGGCTTGTGCCTACATTTAGTTAGGTCTCTATGGTAACACCCGAGTACTGTAAAGTACGGGGTGTTACATGTGGTCTATTCTTTGAAGCTGGGCAGTTCCACAGTGAGCCTAAATTGGTAACTACCGGATCTGGTATCCGAGTTTATAAGTAACAGCATGTCTCATTAATGGCCTTCAAATGGATGGTTAAAACATTGAAAACAAAAGAAGTCAACCGTGTCACTCCCCGGACTCGGTGATCGGACTTACAAGGAACCCGATAGCCGATTTCGGCCGCAACAACCTCTGTAGTACCCCATTGTCGGCTCCTGAGATAGGTTCCGATCCTGTAATCCTACAAGGAGGATTTCTATATCATAAATCCGATCCAAACGAGCATACCCAAGATCATAGCAAGTAAATCTTAGGAATATAACTACATGAAACACATTGCAAAATCCACTAAGAATTAAAACCTTTCAAGTACAAAGGCTCAAAACGAAATACATAATGAAGGAAGGGAAAGGAAAGGTCTGCAACAGACCCTTAGCTCATGCCAATCCAATGCTCCACTGCTACTGCAATGACCTAGGATCTCCTGCATGCATCAATCGTGTATAAGCTTATAGAAAGCTTAGAGGGTCAGGAAGTCGTACCAAGGCTATGTAATGAAATACATGAGTGCTTAATGCCATGCCAATGTGATGCAATATAAGGCTTATACAACCGATGTAAATGCAATGCGAAGTAATGTCATTCCTCATATCCAATCCACATATTAAGTATAGTTCCATCATAAGGAATCCACCGGGGTCAAATACACTACGGGATGACTGCCGCTTTCCAAGACCCACACAGTCAAACAAGTGTAAGGGACCTCCCGCCTATGGATAACCAATCACCAACGAAGCTTGACAGTAGCGGACCCATTTACGATCTGGTCAGACTCAGCCTAGTTATGCTCCCTCACTCAGGCGGGTAAGGCCAAACCCCATCTCAACCGACCTCGCAACAGCGAGAGTCGTGGCCTAATGGTATAAGGCACTTGGCGCTCATGTTTTCCACTCGGTCTCGGAGTTGAGGCATCTCCTTAGTACCGTGAAGGTTTAGGAGCTTTCACCCAGGGATATCCCATGCACCCTAAATGCTCAAGTATCATTTCTGATGCCCATACACGGCCATCAACGAATAAACCTGTGGAGGCTATGGTCCTGATAAAGTAAGGCGAATATTCACATGTTATGCAATGCTAGATGCATGAATCACAAAATCACCCATGCATCAATCCCAATCATCCATCGTGCTTAAGAGGTAAAAACTCTATCCCTCGGGGAGATACCAATATTTCCCACACAATGGCACAACCATGGCCAATCATATCTCAACCAAGCATGCATATGATGCGTATGGGAGTGGGCCATGAAGATGAGTAAGGGTGCCGATGAGGTGAATGAGAAGATGCACTCTCTACCTACTTAACTGCTTCCTCATAAGGGATACAACCTCTAATGGGGGCCCATTTACCTGTGGTAGCCCACGAGACTAATCATACAAAAATACAGGCTAGATAATATAGATGGGCATAACAAGAACTAAGGTGGGCATTCAACCACTCTTAGAAACTAATGGGCCTAAAGGGGTCCAAATGGGGACTTTCAACAACCATTTTCCCAAGGCATAACCAACCATACATCATATAGCTATGAGGCCCAAGGCCCATATCCAAACCATATGTACATAAGTCCCATACAAGGTATAAGGAATTGGGCTAATACTTCCATTAACAATCACGGGCCCAAAGAGAGGAATCAAGGCCCAAGGCCCAAGTTCCAATGGCCATAGGATCCATGCATTTAGCTGGACTTAGTGGGCAACTCATGTACACAAATACATGGCCCAAAACAAGTTTAAGTTCGGTGGATTGGGCCCCACTACATTAGTCCAATAATTAATAATTTAAGTGAGCAACCAAGGGCCTAATACTACCCTTATCTCAGCCCATAAGTCCATCAAAATGGTGGAAGATCAACCCAACATATGGCTGACTAAGGTGGGACGTTCCAGCCCAAATCTGAGCCCATAAGGAAGTCCTAAAAATTTGTTATGTGTTTGGGTCCCACGAATGGTCATCAATGGGTGGCCAATCATGCATCAATTAAGCCCAAGAGAATACTAAAATATAAGGGGTAGAAAATATCCAAATCCCTAAATGTGGTGGGTCCCTCATCCAATGAAAATCCATCCATACAACACACATTTAGTGCTCAATGGCTGGACTTTCAGTCCACCTAATTTCCTGGACCTATTGAGGCCCAAAAACTTTTCTAAGTATGTGTGAATTATTTCTAAAAGGACCAACATTACTTATAAGGGGGCCCACCAAATGGAGGAAAAGGGTTTTGGCACCTAAACTAAGTGGGCTTGCTGCTAGAATGCAGGCCCAGCGGTAGCTCATGGCATGGGCCTCCCAAGGGGTGGGACGGTCTAAGGCTTGGACGGCCTAGCCAAACACATGCAATAAGGTGGGCTCCACACGTCCCAAGTGGGCCCCACATGGGACATCCACTTAGGGTGGACCCAGCCTATGTGGGCCCCACAAAAAAATAGAGGGACAACATGGATGAAAACATACATCATGGTGGGCTAGCACGTCTAGACGGCGAGCCCTGCTGGATGTCCACAAGCTGGACGTTCAGTAGGACTTGCTAGTCCAACTGGTTAGTCCCACAAACATGGCCTCCAAGGGCCTCAATAACATCAAGGATGGACCCCACAAGCATTCACTAAAATCTAATGGGTTGGGGCCCAATTACTACTACAACATGAAGAGGACAGCAAGGTAGAAAAAAAATTCGCAATGTACATGTTGCTGTCCTGAATTTGGCCACTCCAATGGAGTGGGTCCAGGGCCTCTAAAATTCTTAAAATTGAGGGCCAAGGTCCCTCATCATGTACACAACAAAGTGGGACCCAGAAAGGTGGCCCACTATCAGAGAAAATATTTTTAAATTATGATTTTATGGGACAATGTTGCTGGACCATATAGCAAAAATTTCTGCTAGTTCACCATGTTGTCCCACCCTTTTGGAGGCTCAAATGGGGTCAGTTGGGGTTGAAATATGGCATGCTTATAAGTGAGATATACGCTTTCAAGAATCATATAGTACATGGTACCAATCTCTCCACCAAATGCCCAAAAATCAGGCCCCAAGATGGCCCAAAAATCTGTCCAGACAGTTCTGGACAGCAACATATATCTGAAATAAATAAATTATAAACATTATTTAAAAAGGGATTTAATCAAAATCATGGTGTAGTCCACCCTAGTGGGCCCCACAAACATCCAAACCATACAGACCTTCCAAACACTTTCCATGCACCCCATTTTGTACATTTTGGGGGTCACACGTCCAAGGGATGGACTGTAAAAAATGTCCTTCCACTTGGGATGGTTTGGATCTTGTTGGTCCACAGGTGGGCCACACATAATGATCAGAAGCATAATAATAAAAAAAGAAGGAAGACCGGACACAAGGGAAGGGTCTCCGCCTCATTGAGGCCCTTCCCCTCATCACACATACATGCACATTCCATTATCACAATATGCACAAGATCTACAAGATCAAAGGGCTATCT
Source organism: Magnolia kwangsiensis (assembly GCA_037074715.1). NCBI lineage: Eukaryota > Viridiplantae > Streptophyta > Magnoliopsida > Magnoliales > Magnoliaceae > Magnolia > Magnolia kwangsiensis. The sequence continues at coordinate 85,495,972 of CM073583.1, forward strand.
ACTTGGGATGTATGGTGGAGATCCAATCTCCACCAAGGATCAAGGGTCTAGATGACCCAAAGATCCCTGATCAAAGGAAGAAAAACCATGAAGGGATCCACGGAGAATGGTCCCTTGTATGAAACATGCATGCAATGTAGGATGAGCTACAAGCCACATCCATGGAGACTTGGGGCCACCATCATTACTTGATGGGTCCCACAAGCTCCATCATGAGAAGAAGAATGAAGAATAAGAAAGGAACCAAAGAAATTTGAATTTTTACAAATGCTAGCACACCCACCTATGGATCAAGCTTGAAAGTTACACTATCTTCATCTATAAGCTCCAAGGATTATGAATCTAAGATTGAGAGGAGTTAAGAAGGGATGGATTGGGATGTATTTGGGGTAGCAAGGGCTGGAAAATAGAGGGGAGGTGGGATGTTTGGAGAGTTGCTAGGGAGAGGAGAGAGGAAGGAGTTAGAGAGAAAAGAGAAGAAATGAGGGTTGCTTCGGAGGTGTAGAGAAGCAATCATTACTTTTTCTACCTAGGTTAGGGAAAACACTTATTAGGCTATGCTGATATAAACAAGGTTGCTAGGGAGGTAGGCTTATAGGGTAGTAGGGTAGTAAGTTTTCTAGAAACCCTACGCTAGGCATGACATCATCATCCACATGCTCATAGGAAAATGTGTGGGGTGGGGTCCACCAGCCACACATTAAGGGTCCATATCGAACAGTGCCCACAACTTTAGATGTACACGCCGGATTCATGCACGGAACGCGGCGCCGATACGGATGAAATGACATAGGTTTTCAGTTAATCCGAATTGGGTCTACGTGACCGAACTTGAGGATGACTGCAAACACTATCCGTAGGTCGCGGGTCGTTGGAATTCGATCGGTAGGACCACTGACCTAAAGAAATGGCGTGCACACTTAGGTTATAGTCTTACAAACCGTCCACATTCGGTAAAATAATGTTCATCAATTTGATCTTTTATAAGTAAAAAAATCACTTCTCGTGGTGCCCTTCGAATGGATAGTTTAAACTCAAGACCAAAAGAAATCAATTCTCCAGACTTAGTAAAATAAATGCCTATCAATTTCAGCTTGAAGCATATTACTCTAACATTGGAGTCTTATCAAGTCTATTGTAAGACCCGTATCCTAGTTCGTACTGTTCCGTCGGCTTCCGCAATCCTTTCGATCAAATTTCGGCAATCCTCGACCTGTATTCAACGTTTACGCTCGAATCAAAGTCGAGTCTCGCATATCAGAGACGACTCGACCCGAAACCTATACCTTAGCGACCGCGTCGTCGCTGCGGTTCTAACGCCGCGACTCGCGCACCGAATTGATACCCAGGCTGGAAGATGACGGTCTGCGTCCGTTCCGAAGAAACACCGCGCGTTGCGAATTACGAGGAAATTTCTATGAGATGTCTCATCAATCAATGTCAAAGTACAACCATACCTTAAGTACAAGCCCCATCCCTCCTTTTTCCATCAAGTCAACTCTCTTTCCACCTCACCATCTCACTTTACAAAAATTTCAACCATAACCATCCCTCTTTTACCCATTTTTCAAACCAACCCATACTTCATTAATTACACCCATCACTCCAACTATATCTTTTATTATTCTCTCTCATTTTTCAAAATCTCCCAAGCAAAAAAATTTCCATACGTCCAAGCCTCCCAACTCTCTCCCAAATCACAAGTGTGGCCCACTCTCTCATCTCTCATCATCACCATCAAAGGTCCATCATCCACCATCCAAAGCAAAGGCAAGGAGCTAAAGAGGCTAGCGGAGCAAGAAGGAAGCCAAGAGGTGGGTGATCCACCGTTGAATTCGTTTTAGGAACCACTTGTTGGTGGGACCCATTTTTGATGTAGATTTGCATTATGTGGGGTCCATAGTGGCGGGGCCCCACCATCATCGTCTCTTGTTCTCTCTTTCTCTCTCTCTTTTTCTCTTCTTATCCTTCCCCTAAAATGAAGTGGGCCCCACCGATTCATGATAAATCTACTCCATCCATCAAATGGTGTGACCCACTACATATTAGACAAAATGATATTATATATATATGTATATTTTTGGTGGGCCACGATCATGTGAGACCTACCTTGATGTGTGGGCCACGTGAATGTGGGACCCACACAGTGCATGTGTTCATCCATGACCGTCTGGCATCTTCGGACGCTGGGCGCGGGCATGACTAACATGGGGTGTGTACTTACAGGGGTAAAAAAAAAGAAGAAAGATTCCTTTTAGTGTTTTGGAATGGGCCACTCATGCAGGCCCTAACGTGATGCGTGTATTCAATCCAATCCGTCCACCACCTTCCTCAGACTATTTTGGACGTTGAGCCAAAATTTGGGACCAATCCAATTCTCAGGTGGGCCATACCATCTAAAATCATATAGGGACATGCCTGAACATATAAAAGTACTTGGTGGGGCCTACCTGAAATTTGAATGCATCTTAAACTTGGACTGAACGGTCCACCACGTGGCACACGCATATTAGACGATTTGGATCATCTTATTGTGGGCCCCATATTTTTTAAAAAAAAAAAAAAGAGAAAGAAAAGGGAAAGGAAATGGTGGGCTGCTCCAACATGGCCCCACCTTAATGTATATATTTAATCCAAGCCATCCATTATATTCTCGGGATCATTTTAGGCGTTGAGCCGAAAAATGAGACCGATCCAATTATCTGGCGGGCCGTGGCATTAAGAATACTAGTATTTTCCTTTAAAACTTGGAAAAATGATTGATGGGGTCCACCAAAAGCCTGGACCCACATGAAACTTATTTTGGACCCCTATTTGTGTGAGACACATGCAATGGTCGGGGTAGATTTGGTTAATGTGGGTCTCACCTAGGATAAAAATAAAAATAAAAATTTATTGGCATGACTTGGTGCATGACGTCCAGAGACGTCCACGTGAAAAGGAGGCCCCCACCTTAGCCCTACTTGTATACTCCACCATGATGTATGTTTTACATCTATACCGTTCATTTAATAGGTCCCCTTGAATGATGCGTTGACTCCAAAAATTATCCACAAACTGAACTCAAGTGGGCCATACCATCCAAATCATGTGAAGACATGCCTAAATTATATAAAAACACTTAGTGGGGCCTACCTGAATTTTGAATGTGGCTGAAACTTGGTGTGGACCCTTAATTTTGTCGGGCATACATAATGGATAGGTTGGATTGTAAATAAACACTTTGGTGGGCCCTACATGGGACCCACTGTGGTATGTGTGGCTTACCACACTGTCCACAACAGTGGGTGGTGACACCCACTGTGAGGTAAGTATTTCAATCACGCCGTCCGTCCACAGCAGTGGACGGTGGCCTCCACTTGATGTATGTATTGTGTCCACGCCGTCCATCACGTGGGCCCCTGGCCACATGAGGTTATGAACAGGTTTGGATGGCAATAAACATTATAGTGGGCCCTAGGCCATGTGATTCTATGAACAGTTTGGATGCAAATAAATAGTACAATGGGCCCATGTTGGGTAGAAAATATAGATTTTGGTGGGCCCTGGGTCTATATGACCTTATCAACAGGTTTGAATGGAAAATAAACATTTTGGTGCCCCCCCCCCCCCCCCCCCCCCTGCCACATGGCCATATCAGCAAGTGAGATGTAAAATAAACATTTTGGTGGGCCCCTTGCCACATGGCCTTATCAACAGGTTAGATGTAAAGTAAACATTATAGTGGGACCCTTGCTCACGTGGCCTTATTAATAGGTTGGGTGGCTAATAAGCATTTTAGTGGGCCCAGGACTGGATGGAAAATAAATGTCATAGTGGGCCCACATGGGAGCCTACCATGATGCATGAGTTTCATCCAAACCGTCCAACCATTTTGAGATCATCTTAAGGTCATTGTAGAGGCCCATCTTAATGTATTTGTGGCCCACCTACTAAGGCCCACTTTGTTATTTATGGGCCCATGTGTGTAGGCCCATTTAATGTATTTGTGGCCCATTGTTGAGGCTCACCATGGTATATATAAGGCCTATGTGATTAGGCCCATTTGATGTACATAAAACTCATGTGATTGGGCTCATTTTAATGAATTCTAAGGCCCATGGGTTATAACCCATTGCAAAGGACCTAAGGCCCATTGGTGAGGCTCATTAAGGTGATCCATTTGATGAATGTAAGGCCCATATGATACGGCCCAATTGATGTACTTAAGGCCCAATTGAGTGCAACTAGGTTCATTGCAATGCGTGATCCCTCCATGGCATATAACGATATTTATAGTAAGTAATGCCTTGGGAACAATGATGGTTAGACGTCCACATTGTAGGTACAATGTTGGTTAAATGTCCGCATTGTAACACTCCCTAAGGCCCACTAATAGGCCCATACTTGTAGTAAGTAGGCCGTCTAGGCCCATCTCAATTATACACAGAGCCCATCTTTATATACATGTTTAGTATAGATCCATGATTCATTATCATACGCATCATATGTATGACTGATATGAGAAGTGACTGATCATAGCATATGCCTTCGGGCAAACTGTTTATAGGCTCCCTGGTAAGCGGAGTTGCCCTAGTGCATGGTACACTTAGGACTGTTGCATGACTGGTAGTGTGACTCATGCACTTGCATTTGTATGATTGTGATTATTGTATGCCCTAGCGACATCAGGGCCATAGCCTCCACAGATGCATCGTGGGTGGCTGGATTGGATACCAAAAATATTTGGTTATATCATACGGGCGCCATAGATGTCCCTGAGTGAAAATTCCTAAACTCGATGGTACTAAAGGATGACTCCAACGTCGAGACCGAGTGGATACACAAGCGCGTGAGGGCCATATACCAGCACGCCGCGTCTCCCACTGTGTCGTGGTCGGTTGGAAAGGGGTGTGACCTTACCCGCCTAAGTGAGGGGCAACTTCTAGGTTAAGTTTGACTAGCTTGAGGAATCGGTCCGCTATCGACGAGCCGGGCCCGATATTGGCAGGTGGATAGTGAGGTCTCTTCCGCTTTCCCAGTTGTGCGTTCGGATAGGGATGATAGGCTGGCTAGAGTGTACTAGACCCCAGTGATTATCCAGAATGAGAACTGTACTGATATATGATGAGGATTGGCATGCTTAATTTACATCTCGCATTACATGGTCTGGATATGGCTGATCGCATTCATATCTTGCACTGTATAGCCTTGGTACGGCTGATTGCATCCTTGTATTCATCAGCATGATTTCGTATTACTCTAACCCTGCATTCTGAGCATGCTTATATTGCGCACACACTTACACCACCCTCTAAGCTTTCTATACGCTTATGCACGATTGATGCATGCAGGTGACGTCAGGACGCAGCCGTAGCATAGTAGTAGTAGGAGCGTGCAGTCAAGCTTTTAGAGTTTTGTTATTATCACTATCTTGTATTTCCCTTTATACACCTTGTACTCAAAGTTTTTGATCATAGTGAATTTTGTGATGGTGTTCTTGTGGTTATTGTTTGTGGGTTATGCTTATGGTTATGCTCATTACGAATTAAATGGATAGTAGAAATCCTCCTTGTAGCATCCCACGATCGAAACCTGGTATATGGGTGCCGGGAGCCGAGAATGGGGTACTACGGAGGCTGTCAGCGCCAGATTCAGCGATCGGGAATTTTGTGAGCCCGATTTTTGAGTTTGGGGTGTGACATCTATGGTGCTTAGTTATTGGGTGGGTCATGTTGGATTTCTATGTCAAAATGCAGTGGAGTAAAATGGGTTTCATGAAATTCCAATTCAAGATATAGATTTACAGATTCACATTATGATAAATAATATGCCTGAATGGGAAGCCTTGTTTGATGCCAGCAGATGAGGATGAAACATGATCTTTCACACCTTATATCATTATAGAATATTGATATAGGAGAAGAGATTTCCTATATATATCTAAGTGAGAGTGTAACACCCCAGATTTTTGCCAACCTGGGATTAGAAACATACGTAGGACTTCAGTTTCGCCAATAGGCGAGGTCTACTCAACTCATTCGTTTCGATCGAGTCCATAATGCATCTAGGGTTGCGTGAAGCGACCTAAGTAGCCAGTAGGACGTCAGTCGGTGGGTTTGAGATGTCCTCTGAAAGGTTTTAAACCTGAAAATGCATGTCTTTGGGTCGTGAGGCAACCACAACCCTTACATTCAAACGCTAGGGCTTAAAAACCCCGTTTCACCTAATTCCTTCAAAATTCTTCCTCTCACCGCCCCATTCTTCAATTATTTTTCAGTCCTTTCATATTAGGCATTAATCCAAATGTAAAAATGATATAAAATCATACTTAGGCAAAATTTTCCAATGAATAGTAAAAATATAAGAAAACTGGTCATTTGGACATTCTAACTTTGCAATATTTAGCAACTAATAGTCTAGATGGATGGATTAGCTCCTCCTACCCCAAAATAATATGCTATATGATGGGTAAATGTATTCTGGTTTACAGATTGGCCCCAGAATATCCTGAATGGAAGTTTGGGCCTCCCTAGGTCAAAATACAATGATCTGGGGTGGGGCCCATATATATTTGGGGTCCCTAGGTCAGGGGGACCCAACCCATGTGGTCTCACCGGCCGGATTGGTGGCCGGCCGGCGTTGCCATCGCCGTACAGTGGGGCCCAATTGCTGTTAAAATCGGGCGCACGCCCTTATGTGGCTAGTACACCCCTCCCACATAGCGCTCGTCCGTCGAAAACCCCTAAAAAGGGTACTTCCTTCACAAACTGCCCCCTCCTAAGCTCCCTTGCTCGTTTTTCTTGCTGCCTATCTCAAAACCGCAACCCCAAATCACTCCCAATTCCTCCCATTGCTAAAAATGACCCTATCCCATCCCTCCAACGTGATTAGCAACCCTCTCCCTCTCCAATCTCATCGTTTGAAGCTCCCACAACCTCCAATCGAGGCTGAAATCGTGTGGAGCTCCATTCCCCTTTATAGTTCTCTTTTCCCTTTGAAAATCCAGCCTTTGGGAGCTTGATGCATCCCTCTACAGGGCCTAGATTCGTCTTAGTCCATTTGGGCAACCATTTCTCTGCATTTCCTCTGCTTTCCATGGCTATTGTTAAGGCTATTTTAGCCTTTTTTTTCTCCCTTTCCATCGTCCTCTCTCTCATGTCCCTTCTATTTGATCCTCAGACTAGTGAAAACCTGCTTACCCATCCCATTTCTCCACGTTCTTCGCTTGTCTGATTACCGTTTTAAAGATTTCTGTGTTTTGTTGTTGTTGGGTCTAGTGATGTCATAGGTAGAAATGTGTTTGCGTAATGTTTTGGGTTTAATATAGCCGAATGCATTCCTGTCATAATTCATGTGGAACTTTATTTCATATATTGTGACTAATTTTGTTGAATGAAGTGCATGCCATTTCGTTTGCTGTAAGGTACTGTCCTTAGATTGGGAGTATCCTATGGTTGCCACTGCCATATTGTAAATCCCGGGATTCAGCCTACAAATTGATTTTTATCCCAACCCACCCTCCTACCAAGCATGCCACACCCAATCCCGACGTGGGATTAGGAATGCAGTTCCATTTAATGCAACTTAATGCTACTGGCCACATAGGCCCTTGGCGTTTTGGACCTAGTGTTAGCACTCCTAGATTTGAAGAATCTGATGATATAGGAAATCCAATTCCATTTAGATAATCTTGACCCTAAGCGATAGAGAAATTCCCTGTTTTAGTAATGGTATGGAACCATTTAGCGTATAAACTTAGGCCTTGGATTATAGCTACTGAGTTACAGACTAGGCTACTAGTTACCTTAAGTAGTGTAAAGCCTGTATATGCTAAGGAATTGTAGGTTAGATTTGGTTAAAGTAGAAGCTTATTCCTTCGATAGATCCCCTTATTACTTATAGACTTCTGTTGTAACCCATAAGAAAGTGGTTTTAACTTAGAACCATTCACTCTCAGGGAAAATTTATAAATCCCTCAGATTGAACTTATAATGAACTAGCACGCCCCTTAGAATTGCCTTCCCTAAGGGCTTATTGCATTCGGGAACGCGGAGTAAAGGAACTGTATATGTAAGCGAAGTATTCGCAATTTGAATCGAATTCTTAATCCTAGTAGTTACCAATAAATCCAATGCTCTGATCAAGCAGAAGATCGGCATCGACTCGGATTAAGAACTGATACAATGCATTTTCTGTCCTGATTAGACAGAAGGTTCAACGTATCCAGCTCAGACCCACTACAAAACCTTTTTTCTGTGATGGCCCAATCACCGACAACCAAACGTGATCACATTGCCTTTGGAAAATGGCGAGGACTTATAGCCAGTAGAGAATTAGACATCTTGCCACCAACTCATACCTGCCCCTGAACTCAACCACAATAGAGATTAGGCTCATCTCTATCACCATAGATACCAATGCCATAGAACGTATCATTAGCAAAGGAAAACCACTTTAATGAGAGGTTGTTTCCCAATTCATGTCAAGGATAGCCCCTAAGTTGCACCTCGTTCCGATATATGGAGCGATGCAATGATTCTTAAACTTTAAGTAGAACCAAGTTTTAAGGGGGGTAGAACGTATTGAGACCAATCCAGTTAGGTCAGTCAATACAACCGTTCGATCAGAGTAGCGCAGCGAAAGCGTGGTTGACCTCTTCCCCACTGTCCCAGGATCGAAACATTTGATTTAGGTTATACGTACGGTTAGGTCATTAAATAGGATTAACCCTTCCTTAGAATGTCAATACTGAAGTCTTGCTAGATACTCCTTACCCTTCGCTAATTTCGGAGACAAAATTATGTTTTAAGGGGGGTAGATTGTAACACGCCATATTTTTTTCAACTTGGGATTAGACGTCCTTAGGCAATGGGTCAACCAAAACACCTTGATAACCGCTCAGAATCCAATTCCATAGCCAAATAAATCACTTAGGATTAATACCTTTAGAAATTAAGCGTAAGGTAGCTAGCGCTACACTGGAGTAGCTGTGAAATTGTCCCTGACTACTTTAAATACATTCTACAAAACCCAAAACTTGTAGAATCAATGGTTCTATAATACCCTGAAACCTAGGATCAAACTCTAAACCCGTTTGCTCTCAGGAACCCTTTGAAACTTTATATTGGATCTATACCGCGCGTCGAAAGTCCGATACCTACAATCTTAGACAATTATGACCGCCTTGTTGGACTTGACAATCGTTTCGAAAATCAACTCCAACCGACGTTTAGAGGCTATTTCATTGAGCCTGGAGTGAAGAGAGTGAGAAAAGGGTTAAGTTTGGAAATTTTAATCTAAATCTGGCACGTGACTTGGCGCGTTATTATTAAGCGTTCTGACCGTCAGAATTCAGCCAAATTTCACCCTTGGATTAGGAAAAATTTCTCTTTCATATCACGAGACTTGTAGACCTGATCTAGGTGCGGTGACCGCTGAACTGAAATTGGACCGCCACGTGTGATCTGCGAACTCTTTCGGTCTGAAAACTTGATGTGTGCTAGATCCAATATGCATGAGCTTAAGTCCGACCGCGTTCGGCCAGGGGATCTCCAGAAATGCTCTTTTGGACCAGAACAGCCCCGATTTGGTTATAACCTAAGTAAACATTGTTCCCAAGCCTAATTTGGAAAGTTTTAAGCTTATAAAAGGGGTTGAAACCCTCTCATTTCTCTCCCATCCGAATTTGGTTAAAACCCTAGATTGAGAGAGAGAAAAAGTGAGAGATTGTGAGAGAGTGTGGGAGAGATTTTCCTGCCACCTGCTGCTGCTACTACACGTGCTAAAGCAGCGCACTCCAATCACTTTCCTGGCGATTCCAACGCACTTCTAGATAAGAAAAACCCTAACCACTTGCTGATTTAGGGATTTCTTCGATTCAAATAGAAAAGTAGCTGATGTACGTGTGTATTAGGTCGCCTGATTGTCGTAGATGAAGCGTATATGCTCCGTTCGAAACGATACACATCTAAAGTGAAAGGTGTGGATTTTAGACGCTTTGATTGGCTTATTTCAACGCTTTCAATGTCGTTTAATAGTAGATTATCGACGGCAACGCCGTTTGACATGTACAACATGCTGTCCGTTTCCTGTTTCGTAAGCAGACGAAAAATATGAGATTTAGGGTATTTTAGTCATTTGTAGGAAATACTGTTTGTATCCATATTTTGCTGATATGATTGACATGGCTTTTTATTACCTTAGGATATTAGGAATGCGTGCATAATCAGTGTGGCGAAGAGATTCGCCCAAATGCGCACTTTGAGTCGAAATACACTATGTAGACTTAAGTGTGTAGACTAAGTGTTTGTATAAATGTTTGTATTAGTATGTATTGAATTAAATGGTATTGTGAATTAGTTTGAGATTGAATTCTCAAATAACATGCTGATGTAAATGATTTCCTTCATGTTGGCTATATGTATAATTTCATTATATATATGAGATGCATGTGTTAGATGATTTACTTAAGTTGTATGTTATAACATGTGTTAACATGCTCACATTGTTATAATGCATTTTCATTACCTTTATATGATTGCTAATGTGGATTCATAAATGTTTGGGACTATACTTAGTTCGGGCAGTCGGTAACCGAGTAAATTCATGGTTGGCTTATCTTTGCTACGAAGGACGCGTCGATGAACGCGAGTCGTGTTTTGAGTTGGCAGCAGTGGTTAGGCCACACGAAGTGTTTTATGCACTTCATGTCGTTCAGCTTGAGATGCGCTCGTGCTAGTCGAGCCCGCAAGTAACCCGACTGGCCATTGTATGTTCACCATGTATGAGTCATAACTGCTTGAACCTAGGGTACTGAACTTACCATTGAAAACCCTGTTAACCATGGTACCTTGATCCACAAAGACTCATGAGCCGGGCATGGTGGTATGAGACACCGTGGTCGAGCGTCGGCCTACGCTGGGGCCACAAACCTCCCCGTAGTGACCAGTGAGCACCCTACTTTGAGCAGATTATGGTGGTATGGGACACTATATTCTTGCTATCGGCATACACTGATCAGGTGACGAGCCCTTTGTAGTGACCTTGAGTTTATCCTAACACCACATGGGGGCGACGAGTCTTGATGTAGTCTTAAGGATATAATAGGCCTGTATTGATACGGTGATGGGGGAGAGGTGCAACGAGTGCGAGCAACAGCGCTGACAGCCCTTGCAGCGACCTACAAATATAACATCGTATGAGATTGGTAGGAGTGACTACCCTAGACAGGATCTGTGTTGGGATTGATATAAGCAAGGTACCCTAGTTTCTCAATCCTGCTGTATGAAAAGGACTAATAATAACTCGATAATCATATCACCATCACATTACATGTGCCTGGAAGATGTGGAGCACTGTGGGAAGAAAGCATGCCGCGGGCGTAAGATGGTGCCGTATGAGGGAGATCGTCGGTGAGGGCATCCATCATGTCACGTCATATTGTATTAACAATAATATTTAGGAATGTTTGATTTATTGCTTTACTATTATCGCATGATTGATTTGATAACATGCTAATCTCTGCTCTATTATTCCATTGAGTTGATCACTCACTCCCACATTACGGGATGGTGTTTCCGGACACCCACCAGTCCCTATTTTGGTTGCAGATGATGGCGCTGCTTGAGAAGCGGAGCTGGACTTGATGATGATGAGGAGGATCCCTCCTTTATATGTGTTCTGATTGACGGGATTACAGGGAGGTTGATTAGATGCCTTGACACTTGTCATTTTATATTTTTAGAGCACTCATGTATATTCTTTTTTTTTTACTTTTAGAGTGTACATGTATGTATATAACCTGGTAACATGTTCACACTCTGGAGACATACAACAGTTTATATATGTTATACATACTATCACAGTCTTCCGCTTGTTAATTTAACTGTCTCTGGAGTATGATATGTTGTTTTGGCTTAATCCCAATCTTGTTTAATGCCTGTTTACTGACAACATGCATCTAATATTATCTATGTTGCATAAATAACATTTTGAAACTCGGGAGTTGGGTTTTTACTCGACCCCCGATTTTTGGGATGTTACAGAGAGGAACGACACCTTATTTATATATAAGAATGAGGATTGAAATAGTTTAGCCCGTTACAACTCTTCCTTTTAGAGTCTTAATAACACATCTCTTTAAAATAATAACTATTCATACATAGTATAGTATAAGTGCAACCACTTATTGCATATCTGACTTGATCATGAATACTTTTGGTCCATTGGTATGCTCAATCCAAATATCCCATGATCAATAAGTTTGATCAATCTGAGCCATTGATCATGTAGGCTCACTTAACAAAAGTCTTACATTATTGTACTTGGGTCATAATGATTAATGTTAAAACATATTTTTTGGAAACCTCCTACTAAATTTTAAAATCACTACCATTGGGTAACATGAACAACGCTTCCTAAATTATGTCCATCAAAACTACTAATATTCGTGATAGTTTAAACTCTCACGCACTTTTCCCTCATGAGCGGTTTGTGCTTATAGTTCCTAGGAATTGCAATGTTGATTTAAGAAATGGTGTGATTCACTTGGAGTCATCAATAGTTGATAAAGCTTAGAATCCACAGTTAGTTATACGTTGTAGAATCGTTTAGAGTTGGGGAATAAAGCACTCTATAACTTGAATGATACGTGTGGTTGGCCTGCGACCGTAGATTCTGGATAAGTACCACCATGACAAATAAGGAAGGGATTTGACACCCTCATTCACCCGTACTGAAGTGCTTTCTCTATTTTAAATGATTCCATAATTTTCTTTGAGGGCAAACTTAATTCCAAAAGGGTCAAATAAAAGAATTAGAATGGACTTGTTAAGTTTATCACCATGGGGATATGGCGTTCAACTTTGGTTATAGCTTAGTAAACATTCCTATCGTATTAAATGAAGAGGAAAAAACATGGGGTGTATGAGAAAAAATATGTAGTAAGTAATTGTAAATGCACGGTTTATCGAAGATGTGAGAGGCGATAAAAGAAACCAACACCCTTTAAAGAATGAAATGATTAAATGTCTCCTACCCCGTCCTTGTTTTGCTTGATTTGGATCATGAGTCTTCATTTTTCTATAATTTTTTCTTTCGTTTCTATTTCTCTTTTCAGAAATGAAGATTAGCCTCTCTTTGGATCTCTCTGAACACCTTTTCTCTCTTAGTTGCTTCTCTTTTTATTTCTCCCCTTTTCTTCCTCCTTTTTTCTTTACGAGAGTGATTTGCTTATATAAAGAAGCTGGTAAAAATTAGAATTCCACCAGTTTCTTAAGTGGCTCAATATGAACCCTGAAACTCCCCTTTACTAGGTACATTGACATTCAGATTTGGCTTGCTCTTGCAAAAATCAGATGTCCTCTACTGGGCCCAACTTAACTTAGGCATGTCAACGAGTTGGAGCCGGATTGATCAAGGTGGATCTGGAATCGATTTGATTATAAATGGATCAACATCTTAAGATCCAGACTCACCCCGTCGGACCTGTATAGTGGAACTAGACTCGCCCGGTCGAATCTGTTAATGGGTTAAAGTCGGATTGGATTTGCTAGCCACCTATCCAGGTCCTGTCAATGGATCAACATCTACCCATGCCGAGCTCAGGAATAATCTAAAATTTTTTTAAAAAATCTATCAAGAATCAACTCCATCAAGTTAAAATAATATTATTAAAGTAAACTAATACAAAAAAGAAACAGAGTCATGAAACTCTATTAACTCTAAGAAAATATCATACATATTTTTCCTCACTAAGTTGAAGAGATTAACTATGGTAATTCTAACTTTAGCTCGTACTCATACATATGGTAGGAGAAGAAACACCTAACATATACATAAAATTGATACTTAGAAAAATTTTAATGAAAAAAATAATAATAATTAAAAGTAAATAAATTTTAAATATACTTAATCTCTTTTGGATGTCACAGCCAATCCTATCCATATATTAAACCCTCCATAACTTCTAAATAAGTAATGATGAGTCTTATCAAGCACTTTACCACTAGTACTAAAGTTGATTCCGATGTAATAATAGAGACTAGAATTATCAAAATGTTATGGGTTATTCATGAAAGTGTTCGGAACTTTGGAACGTTGATTCTCCATCAACTTAATATGTTAAACTCTTGGTTGCGAGGAAATAGTGGCTCTTCCAAATACTGATTTAACTCTGATTTTTGGAAGAAATCCTAATTGCTAGGATGTACATGAGAATATCACTTATCAAATCCTCTTAATTTATCTTTAATATTATCAGGAACACCACTAGATGATGAAAAGCTGTTATTACAATTGCTTTCACCAATGGTTGAAAAAGTTTTCATTGATTTATCCAAGTCAACAACTTTATATTCTAAAAAAATATCAACCATTGTGTTAGGCCTGCATCCTAGTATCTCGTCATTTCGTAAGATCCCACGGTTCTCCTGGTTGAATTCTTGCGACCTGCGACCTGTATATATCATTTGCGTGCGACCTTAAGTCGCAACTTGTAAACCCGAGTCGACTTAACCCGAGACCTATGCCATTGTGACCGCGCCATCGCTGCGTTCCAACACTGTGTCTCGTGCGTTAATTCGATGCTTACATCATAAGATATAGCCCACACATTATTATGACCATTGATCACTTGATTGCGGGACCCGCCTATCCTGGTTGTTACTTTTTCCTAGAAACTCATCATTAGGATGATGTTACCCTAGGGGTGACATCACTCTACCCTAGCCCCTAGCCCCATGCTTCTTACATGCACTCATTGCTAGCCCCCATGCCTCTTATACAACCACTCATTGCCTAGAAACTATCACCTCTATCTCTCTCTCTCTCTCTCTCTTATCTCTCTCCCTCTCTCTTTCATTTCTCATTCCTTCCTTGCAATAGTCATGGACGTCCCAACCCATCTCTAAAATCCAGCAACTTCCACCCTCTACACCTCCCAATCTAACCCTTCCAAACCCATCTCAACCATTGAAATATCTTCCCTTGGAGCATTGGAACCTAATAGTGGAAGAGGATGTCGAAGATCTAAAGTGGGTGCATGTTTAGGACTAGATTTCCCTTCTTATTTCATGTATCTTTGTCTTTTATTGCATGGGAGCATGTAGGGCCCACCAATCAATAGTGGAGATCCTACTTGACCCTTTGGATGTGGCCAATGGCCCATCCTTGTTGCATGCATGATCCATGATGGGGCTATTCTCCATAGAACCCATCATGATGTTTTATTTGAATCCATGCTATTTATGGGTCATCTAGACCCTTAGATTTTCTTATGTAGGGCCATGGAATGCATGGGACCCGTCTTGATGAATGTATGATGTATGATGCATGTATTGAGGGGCCCATAGTGGCGGGGCCCCACCATCACACATTTTCCTTCTCTCTCTCTCTCTCTCTTGATCCTTTGCATGATGGCCCACTTAATGCATGTTGCTGTCCAAACATGGGACACCCACACATCCAAATTTTTGGGGACACCTTGTTGTCCATTTTTGGGCCAATCTGGATGAAGAAAAACATAAGGATCGGCCTGATTTTCTGGATGGGTGGCCCACCCACGTGGACCCCTTGCATGATGTATATGTTTCATCCATGCCGATCACCCATGGGGCCCACCTTGCGACCACCTTAATGTATGGGTTTCATCCTCACCGTCCAGCCTTCTGGACAGTGGGATCCACCTCCATGTATGTATTCTATAGCCACGCTGTCCATCTGTTGCTGGACGTGGGACCCACCCTACATGTGCTGCACGCGTGGGGGTGGGACCCACCTTGATGGTATGTGTTGTATCAGCACCGTCCACTCCCTGGACGGTGGGGTTCACCATGATGTGTGCGTTGTGTATCC
The DNA here is from genome assembly GCA_037074715.1 of Magnolia kwangsiensis. Lineage (NCBI taxonomy): Eukaryota > Viridiplantae > Streptophyta > Magnoliopsida > Magnoliales > Magnoliaceae > Magnolia > Magnolia kwangsiensis. The sequence continues at coordinate 85,511,806 of CM073583.1, forward strand.
AAACCGTCTAGATCATGGGGCTGGCCATGATGTAAGTGTTTTATCCACACCGTCCAGTCCTTGGACAAGGACTGGACCCCACATGATGCATCTGTTTTATCCACATTGTCCGTCCATTTTCTGGACGTGGGCCCACATGCTGTACGTGTTTTATCCAAGCTGTCCACGTGGGAAGTGGACCCCACCATGATTTATGCATTTTACTCTACACCCTCTAGGAGCAGCAATGATGTATGCATTGTATGTCCAACTGGTGGGGTCCATTTTGTGATGCATAAGGCCCACCTTGATGTGTGTATTGCAAGCACACGGTCCATCTATTTTTCTAGACCATAAGGTTGACCTATGAGGCCCACCTTGATGTATTTCCTACACATGCATGTTGATCATCCATTTTTACCAAATCATGGGTTGCCCTTTAAGGCCCACTATGAAGTATATGAGGCCCATATGATGAGGCCTAATGTGATGTATATAAAGCCCATGTGATGAGGCCCAATGTGATGTACATGTGGCCCTTGTGTGAGGCCCAATGTGATGTATATGTGGCCCATGTGTGAGGCCCAATGTGATGTACATGAGGCTGATGAGGCCCATTATGATGTATACGAGGCCTTTATATAACGCCCAATGTGATGTGTAACGTCTCAGAAAAATTTGTACAAAGACCCGAGTACCACCGCAGGCAAAAATCCTTAATGACCAAATCTTTTAGAAATTAGATGAAAATTAGTTAAGTACTAAGCTAAATTAATCGGTGGATTATCTCGAAACACTATCTATACGAACTGCAAGACCCAAAACTATTGAATCGCTAACTCAATATTACCTAAAGACCTAGGAGAAATCTTAAAATCCAGTTGCTCTTGGGAGCACATTAAAACTCCGTATCGGGCTTAGACCGCGCGTCAAAAGTTTGATTACCACGAAACTATAAGGTTATGACCGCCATACTGGGCTTGACAAGCATCGTGGGAATCGAGCCTAAATAGTATCCAGAAATACACAACTTGAGCCCTGAGCAAAGTGTGTGAGAAATGTGAATATCCTTAGAAAATGAACTCAAACTTAAGTGAATTGGACCATTCTCTTACGGGCAAAATTGAAGACTTTAGAATGTCATATTCTGAACAAACTATACCCTTGGATCAGGAAAATTTCCCTTTACAAGTCAGTATACTTGTGGCCCTGATCGGGTGATGATGACGGTTGAACTGATATGGGTCCTCCATGGTCGATCAAAAAATTTGATCGGACTGAAATCATAACCTGACTTAGATCCATGGTTAGGGAATTTACTCCATGACTTAAGGTGAGAAATGAGCTTACTTAAGGGTCCCGTTGAAATTGCGATGAAGACCGCTTTAGTTGAAGTAGGAATAGGTCAGTATATCCTAGAGGGGGGTGAATAGGATTTTTTAAAGTTTTTATGAATTATTAAAAATTCTTATTACACTAATCCTATCGCAGAGTATTGATTAGGATTACTCAACCTTAACTCTACTAGCTTCCAAGCCTAATAGAGGATCCAATCACAAACTATTTAAAAGACAAACAATGTATAGATGAGATTGTGATGGATATGACTGTGTGTGCATAGGATGTGATCATATATAAAGACATGCAAGACAATCATATAAATAAAAGATAATATCAAACTCAAACACAGTCATTTTATAGTGGTTCGACAACTTGTCTACTCCACTCCTGGCTTCCACACTCAACCCTTGAGTGACCGAATTTCACTAAGGAGGTTTCCCATGGTTCACCTCAAACCTAAGGTTTTAAATCAGGTTCACCTTCAACCTTTACAGACGTTTCTACTCGGTTCACCTCAAACCCTGGAGTTTTACTAGCGTACTCCTAACCAGATGTTTATGCCCACACAGGACAAGGGTCCACAAAATGCACCCTGAGGTTTCTACTCGCTTCACCTCAAACCCTGGAGTTTTACTGACGTACTCCTAATCAGATATTTATGCTCTCCACAGAGCAAGGGTCCACACAATGTACCCCGCACGTATACTCCCGTCGGAGGCCTCCTTCAAGGACTTTAAATGGTGAGCAACACTTAAAACCCAATCCTAAAAAGGAATGATTGCAAGTGTCCTCTGGACTCTTAGTACTTACAGATAAGTTGATGAGTCCTTTTCAGCGCAATGATGAAGATCTCTTTCTTGTTGATGAAGAATCTTTAGCTCCCTTGATCCACAACACAAAGATGTATTTATGCTAGGCTTAGGTTGGGTCAAGGCTATGATGGAATACCACTCTCTGAAGATTTTTCTATAAGGAAGATAAAGAGGTTCCCATCATCTATGCATTCAAGGCATCCCAGCTTAATGATATGTCATTAAGGTAGTAGCTGAAGGATCCTTGAATACGAAAGTTCATTCTCCAATCCACTCTATGTGATATCAATGATGAGGGTGGATTGGAGGATGAACTTCCTGAGAGAAAGGGCTTAGGTAAATGATAGGAAGGTTAAAACACTCTAAAGCACTCTCTGCTTTCTCTACCAGCAATGAAGACAACTCTCTCTATTTATAGGCAAAAGGTTCCAACGGATATAAACGGTCATATTTATGACAGAGTTCGATATCATCGAGTAGTCGTTGATATGATCGAGCGTATACTCTCGATTATATCGGCCGACCTCTCGATGATAAGAACTCAATTGTCATTTCACTTTTGAAAACCTTCCGCCAACTGGTCGATGGGATCGAGACACACATCGATGTTATCGGATTTTGAACTCCGATTCCATCGAGTGATGGTTCTATCTATCGACAGGTGAAAAATAAGAGAGAAGCCTTGAAAAATTTCAGGATTACAGACATGATCAGGGAAACATTCAATGTCATCGGAATTTGTACATCGATCATATCGGATACCTTGTCGATGGGATCGATAAATCGTATATATTTACATATAAGCTTGCTGGACGATTTATGTCCTGACTCGATCCAATCGACAAAGTCTCGATATGATCGATATAAGAATATCGATTAATCGACTGGCACCCCGATCAACATTAAAAGCAACTTGAAATTCTTGCTGGAGAGAACATGTGCCCCACAATCGATATGATCGACTGACTCCCGATATGATCGATATTTGAGTTCAGATTGAATCGGACAGTCATCGATATATCGAAGCATATGTTAGTTTTCTTTAGAAAAACAGGGGCGCCAGAAGGCAGTCTGTCAATTATATCGATCCACTTCAGATATGATCGATATACGAATATCGATGATATCGACACTTAAGTCGATATATCGATAAATCGTCCAGATGACTGTTTTGATTGCTAGACGCATTCTGTCCTCACTTGATTGTATCGATTGTGATGCCAAGGACATCGACAGAGTTGGCCGATCATATCGAAGGGGTAATCGATATAATCAACAGTGTAAGAAAAACTTCACTGATTTTTGTAACATCACGAAAATCGGGGGGTCGAGCAAAAACCCAACTCCCGAGTTTCAAAATATTATTTATGCAACATAGATATGTATGATTGAATGTTGTCTGTGATAACGTATTAAACATGAGTGAGATTAAGCTAGAACAGCATATCATACTCCAGAGACAGTTAAATTAACAAGCGGAAGACTGTGATAGTATGTATAACATATATAAACTGTTGTATGTCTCCAGAGTGTGAACATGTTACCAGGTTATATACATACATGTATACTCCAAAAGTAGACAAAACAAATATACATGAGTGTGCTAAAAATATAAAATGACAAGTGTCAAAGTATCTAATCAACCTCCTTGTAATCCCGTCAATCAGAACACGCATAAAGGAGGGATCCTCCTCCTCATCATCAAGTCCAGCTCCGCCTCGCAGGCCGCGCCATCATCTGCAATCACAATAGGGATTGGTGGGTGTCCGGAAATACCATCCCGTAACGTGGGAGTGAGTAGCTAACTCAGTGGAATAATAGAGCAAGGATTAACATGTTCTCAAATCAATCATGCGATAATAGTAAAGCAGTAAATCAAACAATCCTAATACTGTTGTTAATGCAATATGACATGACGTGATGTATGCCCTCACCGACGATCTCCCTCATACGGCACCATCTTACGACCGCGGCATGCAATCGACCCTCAAGTGCTCCACATCTTCCAGGCACATGCAATGGTATGGTGATATAATTTCTAAGTTGTTATTAGTCCATTCAAACAGCAGATTGGGAAACTAAGGTACCTCCCTTATATCAATCCCAACACAGATCCTGTCTAGGGTCGTCACTCCTAGTAATCTCATACGAGGTACATTTTATAGGTCGCTGCAAGGGCTGCCAGGGCTGTTGCATGCACTCGTTGCTCCGCTCCCCCATCACCTTATCAATACAGGCCTACTGTACTCTACTGCTACTGAAGGGTCGTCGCCTCCCGTAGACTCAGAATACGCTCGCGGTCACTACAAAGGGCTGCCAGGGCTGTTGCTCGCACTCGTTGCACCGCTCCCCCATCACCTTATCAATGTAGGCCGACAGCAAGAATATAGTGTCTCATACCACCATAATCTGCTCACGAGTCATAGGTGCTCACTAGTCACTACGGGGAGGTTTGTGGCCCCAGCGTAGGCCGACAGCTCGACCACGGTGTCCCATACCACCATAATCTGCTCATGAGTCTTCGTGGATCAAGGTACCATGGTTAACAGGGTTTATAATGGTAAGTTCAGTACCCTAGGTTCAAGCAGTTATGACTCATGCAGGGTGAACATACAACGGCCAGTCGGGTTACTTGACGGGCTCGACTAGCGCGATCGCATCTCAAGTTGAACGACATGAAGTGCGTAAAACACTTCGTGTGGCCTAACCACTGCCGCCAACTCCAAAACACGACTCGCGTTCATCGACGCGTCGTTCGTGGCAAATATAAGCCAACCATGAATTCGCTCGGTTACCGACTGCCTGGACTAAGTATAGTCCCAAACACATACGAATCCACATCAGCAATCATGTGAGAGTATTGGAAATGAAACACAATCATGTGAGCATGTTAACACATGTTATATCATACAACTTAAGTAAATCATCTGACACATGCCTTTCATATATATAATGAAATTATGCATATCGCCAACATATAGGAAATCATTTCCATCAGCATATTAATTGAGAATTCAATCTCAATCTAAATCATAATGAAATCATCAAGCACATGTTATAACATACAACTTAAGCGAATCATCAAGCACATGCATTTCATTCATATTATGAAATCATGCATATGGCTAACATGTAGGAAACCATTTACATCAGATTATTAATTGAGAAATCAATCTCAAACTAATTCATAACACCATTTAATTCAATACATACTAATACAAGCATTTATACAAACACTTACACTACACTCTTAAGTCTACATATAGTATGTCGACCCGAAGTGCGCATTTAGGCGAATCCCTTCGCCAAACTAATTATGCACGTATTCCTAACATTCTAATGTGACAATAAACCATGTCAATCACATCAGAAAAATATGAATGAAATCAGTACTTCCCACAAATGACTAAAATGCCCTAAATCTCATATTCTACGTTGGTTTACGAAATAGGAAACGGATAGCATGTTGTACATGTCAAATGGCGTTGCCGTCGATAATCTACTATTAAATGACATTGAAAACTTTGGAAACAGTCAATCAAAGCGTCTAAAATCTGCAACTTGTCTCTTATGGATGTGTAAATTCGAACGGAGCGTATACGCTTCGTCTACAGCGATAAGAGAACCTAATTCACGAGTTACGTCAGCTAATAAGCTATGAATCCTAGTAAACCTCAAATCAACAACTTCTATAGTTATTCCTTACCTGAAAATGCAGAGAAATCACCGGCCAGGTGATCGGAGTGTGTTGCTTAGGCACTTGCAGCAGGTGGCACGAGCAGCAAGAAATTCTCTCCTACTCTCTCTCACAAACTCTCACCTTTTCTCTCTCCCATTCTAGAAATTTTTGTAAATTCGGATGGGAGAGAGGAGTGAGGGTTTCAACCCCTTTTATAAGCCCAAACTTGCCCGAAATAGGCTCGGGAACAAGGTTCACTTGAGGGGTAACCAAATCGGAACTGTTTCGGTCCAAAAGGATATTTCTGGAGGTCCCCTGGCCAAATGCGGTCGGACTTAAGCTCATGCATACCGGATCTAGCATACATCAAGTTTTCAGTCCAGTAGGGTTCGCAGATCGCACGTGGTGATCCAGTTTCAGTTCAGCGGTCACCGTACGTAGATCAGGCCTGCAAATCTCATGATATGAAATAGAAATTTTTCCTGATCCGAGGGTGTAATTTGGCTGAATTCTGATGGTTAGAATGTTTAATACTGACACGTCAAGTCGTGTGCCAGATTTGAACTTGAAATTCCAATTCTGTCCCTATTTGCACTCTCTTCGGTCCGGGTTCAATGAAATAGCCTGTGATTATCGGTTTGACTTGATTTTCGAAATGATTGTCAAGTCCAACAAGGCGGTTCTAACGGTCTAAGATTGTAGGTATCGGACTTTCGACGCGCAGTCTAGATCCAATACAGATTTTTAAAGTGGTCCAGAGAACAAACCTGCTTAGAGTTTGATCCGAGGTTATAAAGTATTATAGAGTCATTGGTTCTACTTGATTTGGGTCTTGTAGAACATATTTAAAGTGATCAGGGACTATTTCCCAGCTACTCTGGCGTTGCGCTAGCTATCTTATGCTTAGTTTCTAAAGGAATTAATCCTAAGTGGTTTCTTTGGCTATGGAATTGGGTTCTAAGTGATTTTTCAGGTGTTTTAATTGACCCACTGCCTAAGGACGTCAAATCCCAGATTGGCCAAAATTTGGGGTGTTACAATTTTCCTTTTTGATAAAAAGCTTTCTTACACAGAAACCCTAAGATGTTCTAGTTCTTTTTAAGGGTTTAATCACCTGGTGTTTTGGGACATGGGATGTGAGACTATGATTTACCTTTTGGCGAGCTTTCACACATTCAGATGAGGCAGACGCTTGACTTGATCTTCTTGTTAAGTGCTGTCGTCCGACTGACTCAACTTACAACGAAATTGACAAACCAGGGCACATAATAGGTGCACTTTTACCCGTTTGCTCAAAATAGGCACCCTTTGGTTATAACCTAAGTATACCATGGCCCTAAGGTCATTGACATCAGTTCTGGGCCTTTATAATGCCCTTAAACCACCCCTCTCTCATTCCATACGAATTTTCTCCAAACCCTAGGTGAGAGAAGAGAGAAAGCTAGAGAAAAGAGTGAGGAGAAGAGAGACAGTTTGGGAGATCGAGGTGGTGTTTCTCTCTTACGCCTACACGCACTAGATCGCCTCCACATCTAGCTACACGAGTCATTTCAACTCTGATTTGGGTAAGAAATCTTAACTGCAATCTTGTTTTGGGGATTCAAATAGAGGAAACGATAAAATAGCTAACTTATTTTGTGATTTAGGTAGCCGTTGTGTTGTAGACGGAAGCATAGTGCACGAAATGAGTTCGTAATGGGCATACTGATGAAAGGTGTGGACTATAAATGTTTAGGTTATGGTTTTCAAGGCTTTCAATATCAGCAATGATTTATGTCTAACTTGATTGCTGCCATATAACCTTTCTTACGGTGTATTCTGTGAATCATACATGTGTGTGAATTATGTGAATATAAAATGCATCCCATGTGTTTGTTGAAATGTTTGAATGAAAGTGAAATTATGATTTATGCTTGCCATGACTACTAATCTAGAATATATGTGTGTTGTGTGTATGATAACTCCTTTATGTAAGGATTTGCCAAAATATATACAATAACTAACTTAGTTTATGTATATAGTATTACATAGTCTAAGTGTTTAATAAAATGTCTGAATAAGAAAGTGTTTAATAAACTGCTTCCAACAAGGGTGCTGAGATAGGATTCTCAACTACCTTGTCCACAGTGATAGTTTCTTTCATGTAATGTAAATTGTCACTATATGATTTATGGATGAAATGCATATGTATGTCTGCGTGTCGAATGTGTTTGATAAAATGCTCAAATGAGATTTATGTTTGTATTATTTGTTAAATGTTGATATGAGTAACATATATGATTCCCTATTGCAATTGAGTATGATTAGGACTACTACATAGTCCAGGCAATTGGTAATGATTCTCGATGGAGGGGTTGAACTAGCTTCGCCACATTAAATACGTTCGATGAATCCAAGTCATACGTTGATTGTTGACAGTGGTTAGGCCATGTAGGGTGCTTATGCATTCCATATTGATCAATTCAACGTGTGCTCGTACCAATCGTACTTTTTAATTAACCCGATTGGCCTATTGTGTGTTAACCATGTATGGACACTACTTCTTGAATCTAAGGTACCACTTACCAATGTAAAACCTGTTTAAATATGGTACCAAGATCTGCTAAGACTCATGAGCTAGACATGGTGGTGTATGGGACATCGTGGTTGAGCTGTCGACCTATGCTGGGGTGACGAGCCTCCCCGTAGTGACCAGTGATCAACCCAAACTTGTGAGCCGAATATGGTAGTATATGGGACACCATATTCGAGTTGTTAGCCTACATTTAGGTGACGCGCCTCCCGTAGTGATCTCGAGTATAAATTTAGTTCTACGTTAATGGTGACGAGCCTCTCCGTAATGACCTCAAGTGTAAACTCTCAAACTTACCTATCCACTGTTTTCATCAGGGGTGATGCCCTACAACTTGCCTATTGTATGTGATTGACTTGGATTGACGACCCTAGATGGATCCTTATTTGGGTAAATGATATAAGGGGAGGTACCTTAGCTTTCCAAATCTGTTGTATGAATAAGCCTAATAAATTACTTGGCTAACACGACCATGCACCGTATTGCATGTGCTTTGGCGAAGAAGCACACTTTTAGGGAGTTTATCATGTGCGATCATGAGATGATGTCACTAAGGGAGTGCAGGTGAGAGCATGCATCATTATAGCATACCATTCCTTCATTAACAAGAGTACTTAGGATATGATTGTTGTATTACTTTATTATGACCGCTTGACTGAATTGATAACATGTTAACCTTTTCCTTATAGTACCACTGAGTTGATGACTCACTCCCACTCTAGGGTGGTGTTTTAAAACACCAACTAGAATTTGATTTAGATGCAGGTTATGCAACGGAGCTAAATTTCATGGATGAGCAGGAGGAATTCTCCTATATTCATCTATCAAGCGGGCCTCTATAGACCTTGTTCTGAATCAACGGGATGCAGGGTTACTTGGATTAGTTGGGCAGTTACATTTTCATATTTTGTAAATTTTGGAACAAATACTTGTATATATTCAACCTGGAGCAGATTCATACTCCGGATGGTGAAACACTTTCATATTGTGCTACAAGTACTTAAGTCTTCTGCTTGCTAAATTTTATGCACCTGGAGTATGATATGTTATTTTAGTGTTAATCCCACTCATGTTAGTGCACTAATATGGACAAAATTTAAACATCATTATCTATATTACATAAGTGATGCACTGGAACTTGAGAGTTAAGCCTTTGCTCGACTCATGGGAAAGAGAAGGGCATCCACAGATGAAGCTGGGCCTAGCCACCCAACCCGTCCAAGGAAGAAGACAGGTGCCAAAGTGAGTACAAGCACTGAGAGAGAGTGAAGGACGAAGCTGGACCTTGATCTCTAGATTCCCATCGAAAGAGCTCTTCCATCGGGCATCGAACACGGTAAGTTTCATGGCCGTAAAGTTGTGTTTGAAGCCCATGTTGATGAAAGACTATTTGGGCTATATTCAGGTGGGATCCCATATTTGAAGGTAAATTTCATGCGTGTAAAAGAACTGTCTGAACCTTCTATGCCCACATACAGGATCCATTACTTAAGCCTCTACAGTTCACTATTCCTATGGGAAGGCGGGAAGCCATAGTCAATATAGATGTGATTTCCTGAATTATGGGGATTACATGTGGAGAATTACATGCTAGTGAATCTCATTTCAAGAGTGTATGAGAAAGAGATCGTCGCACGCAGTTTCTTTTTGGCTGACTGGTTCACTGGAAGAAAGGCAATTGCCTTCCAGTGATCGAGATGACGGTAGACTTTCACCTATTCCACCACATCTTCACATACAATGTGTATCCTAGGTGGAGCAATTGTACCGAGTGCACTCGCCTGATGGTAGACTTCCTCTACAGAGCTGGGTAGGGAGACAAGCTGTGTCTGACTACGTTCATTCTATTATAGATAATCCAAACTGCATGCTCTGTTAGGACAGATATTTCACTCCCATTCAGCCGACTTATATGCAAGATTGGTTATGAGTTCGGCTACAGACTTAACATAGATGTGCTTGCCCCAATCCATTTCATAAATGACACTATACTTAACAACATGAGAATCAACCCACGACAACGGTAAGCCCATCTTGATGAGTTTGGAGATAAGATAGAGGAAGAGAGTGAAGAGGAAGAAGAGAGTGAAGATGAGGAAGGCAGTGAAGAGGAAGGTTTTGAGGAAAGAAATGAAGAAGAAAGCAGTGAGAATGAGGAGGAAGCCCAAGACTCTAATGGGGGACATCCTACTGCTTCACATGATCACCGCCATGATCGGCTACCATAGAAGCCTGCATGACTCAGATTGAAGAAAATCAGACTGCCTTGAGATAAGAGGTCAGGGAGGCCTAGGCCGAACTGAAGTAAAATCTTAAAGAGAATCAAGCTTATATGAAATAAAAACTCAAGAGGATGTCTCGCACTCTGAAGACTTTCCTATGCTACATGAAGGACAAGGGTGCCCCTCCATCATCACCAGAGTCGGACGACTAGTCATATGTTGTGGTCGTCTTTGAGTTTTCTTTGTTTCTTGTCTTTCCATGTAGTGGCCTCAATAGGCTAGTGGTGTGTTAGTTTGCTTACTGTTTAAAGCTTTTGTTAGATAGCTCGCATGCATCTTTTATTATGATCCATGTAAGACTACATCTCATGTATTGTGACAATTTTGGCTAAATGAAATGCATGGAGCTTCTTCTATTATGAAATGTGTAGAATGCATAGAAAATTGAGGATTATTGTTCAAAATCTTACACATGTTGCACCATATGTTGTATATAGGGAATGCTACCTAAGAACACTCAGAGCACTGTACGTCTCGCACTTGATAGATCGTTTGACGGGGCACCTCCCCTAAGCGATAGCCATATGGACCTTACTTTGGGCCTTGATAGTGACACTATGCCTGATTCTCAGTGGGCCACTGGCCCCACCAATAGGCCAACACCTAGTGCACCACCGGTTCCATAACAAAATCGTACGTCTACCTCGACGCCACATATGCCTCAGGCGACTCCTTCTGATAGATTGGAGCAGACGATGCTCCTAATGTAGTAGCAGCAGCAAATTTGGACCACAATTGCGTGGTCTCTTGCCCAAAATATGAATATGGTCCCGCCTGCAGCACCTATGTAGCCTGCTAGGAATATGAATGCCAGTAGACTTTTTGAACACTTCCGGCATTTCGACCTCCCACTTTCACAGGCACTCACAGGCCCGAGGAGGCCGAATACTGGCTTAATCACATCTTTAAGATGTTCAAGTAGCTGCACTACACTGAGGCAGAGCAGGTAGAGTTGGTCACTTACATGTTCGAGAAGGAGGCTGGTCTCTGGTGAGACAGCGTCCTATAAACAATTGCCCTTGGATATAAACTTGGGAGGCATTTGAGACCTACTTCCATGGGAAGTATTTTCCCATCACTTACCATAATGAGAAGGAGAGTGAGTTCCTTCACCTTCGATAGGGAGAAATGTCTGTGTCAGAGTATAAGAACAGATTCACGGAGCTAGCTAGATACGCTCCTTTGATCCTAGCAAATGAGCCAATGAAGATGCGGCGTTTCTCAAAGGGTCTGTGGCTTGAAATTCACATAAATATGTGTTAGTTAGCATTCTCAATTATGCTGAGCTAGTGAGCATGTCCCTGCGAGCTGAGCAGGATGGGGACAGACTGTCCCGTACGCGTATGCCCATGGGCCCGAGGCCTCGACCTAACTTGCAGAACCGACCATTCCTTGGCAAGAGGCCACGTGCCGATTCGCCTCTTAGACTTGCAGCTCCATCGACCAAGCAGAGGTGATCAGATTCGTGGTGCACCTACTGTAAGAAGTTGGGCCACACAAACACTTACTGTTTTACTAAGATGAGGGATAATGGCTTTACGCCACCTCAAAGGATCAACCGTTAGTTACCTCAAGCCATTTTAGCTCCACCTTTACGATCGACACCGCGAGCATAACCTTCTTATAGACTGAATGTACCTCGGAGTAGGCCACCTCAACGGCCTATGGCAGGGCATCCGAATCATCCTCAACAAGCTCGTGTGTACTCACTTGCAGCTGAAGCATCTGAGTTAGCAACCATAGTGCTATTGGCTTTCGAAGTCACAACGCACATCTAAGATACACCAATCTTCCTATTGGTGGACACTGGGTCCATTATTTCGATAATATCATGCACAACAGTCAAGCGATTAGTGTTGAAAACTACTCCTATGATTGGGGTGAGACTCCTTACCACCACAGGGACCTTCTCAGACTTTACAAAGATTTGTAAGGGTTGCTCGATAGACTTAGGAAACAAAACAGTACTCGTTGGCCTGATCGTTACCTTGCTATGTCATTATGATGCTATCCTTGTTATGGATTGGCTCACCGAGATGAAGGCAAAGATAGATTGTGATACAAGATTGGTGACAACACATGCACCTGAGGGCACAACCTTTACTTTCCTAGTTCAGGTTAGTTGGTACTACCACATTAGTTATTATGCTACCTTACTAGGAAATGTTGATGGTCTGACACTTTGGAACGCCCCCATAGTGTAAGATTTCATAGACGTGTTCAGAATAATCCCCAGATTACCCCCTCTGCACGAGATCGACTTTAATATCGACCTTGTACCTGGTGTGACACCCATTTCCTTACCCACGTATCGTATGCCTCCATGTGAAATGGAGGAATTAAGGAGACAGATTGATGATTTGTTGAATTCAAGTTTCATACGACCGAGTGCATCTCCTTGGGGAGCACCTATGTTGTTTGTGAAGAAGAAGGATGGATCACTGCGTTTGTGTATTGATTATCATAGGTTGAACCAAGTCGCAGTCAAGAACAAGTATCCTTTACTCAGGATGGATGATCTGTTTGACCAGTAGAAAGGGGTACAATATTTCTTGAAGATCGACTTATAGTCCGGGTATCATCAATTGCACGTGAGGAATGAAAATGTGCAGAAGACGGCATTCAGAACTAGTCTCGGGCACTACGAGTTCGTCGTGATGTCGTTCGGGCTTACGAACCCACCCGCAGTGTTCATGCACCTCATCAACTGGGTGTTTCGGCCGTTCCTGTATCGGTTCATCATCATATTTATAGATGACATTTTTATATACTTCAAGAGCTGAAAGGATCATGAGGAGCACTTACGAGCAGTCTTCGATACTCTTATGAAGAACCAGTTATTTGCTCAGTACAAGAAATGTGACTTCTGCAAGGAAGAAGTCAAGTTCTTGGGACATGTTGTGTCTAAGGAAAGTATCACTGTGGACCTTGCTAAGGTGACCGCAGTTCAGGACTGGGAGCAGCCTAGTTTGGTTACAAAAGTGAGGAGTTTTCTAAGACTTGCTGGCTACTATCACCTATTCATTAAATATTTCTCCAAGATAGCCAGACCGTTGACTTAGCTTACGCGAAAGGATCTTAAGTTTGCCTGGAATGAGAAGGCAGAAGCAGCCTTTCAGAAACTGAAAGACAAGTTGACATCCACACCCGTGCTAGTATTACCAGAGAAAGGGGTCAGATATACGATATACATTGACACGTCTCGTGTTAGTTTGGGTTGTGTTCTTATGCAAAAGGACAGAGTGATCGCTTATGCCTCGCAACGGTTGAGGAAACACGAAGTAAACTACCCCACGCATGACCTAGAATTGACAACAGTTATCTTCGCATTAAAGATCTGGAGACATTACCTCTACGGAGAGGAGTTCGAGCTCTTTTGCGACCATAAGAGCCTCAAGTACATATTCACGCAAAGGGACCTGAATATGAGGCAACAACGATGGATGAAAACCTTGAAAGACTTCAATTTTGAGATTTCCTACCATCCTAACAAGGCTAATCTTGTGGCAGATGTGTTGAGCTACAAGAAGACAATAGAATTTGTGGCTCCGCTAATGATTAAAGAATGAAACATGGTAGAATTTGTGTGAGACTTTGAACAGAATCTTACTGTAGAGTAGCTGTTCATGAGCGTCGCACATATTCGTACATAACCACTTACTGATGATTGGATCATTGTGGCTCAGAAAGAAGATGAATGGTTGGTAAAGATGAGAAAACAAGCTAGTGACGATGAAGACTCTGAATAGAGAGTTAGTTCGGATGAGGGTTTACGTTATCGTGGCTGCCTATGTGTCCTAAATATTTATGACTTGAGAAAGGAAGTTCTCGAAGTTTCTCACAATTCGAAGATGGCGATGTATCTTGGTAGTACAAAGATGTATCGAGATATGAAGAGTTCGTACTAGTGGGACAATATGAAGGCCCACATAGCATATTTTGTATCCTATTGTCTCACGTGCCAGCCGGTCAAGGTTGAGCATCGCCAACCTCTTGGATTGCTTCAGCCCATGCCCATAGATGAATGGAAATGGAACTTCATATCTATAAATTTTATTTTTGGGTTACCGAAGACGAGGAAGGGACATGACTCCATTTGGGTGATTATGGACCGATTGACGAAATCGGCTCATTTCCTCCCAATTAGAGTGTCTCAAACTTAGCAGACGATTTATCTAAGCTATACATTAAGGAGAAAGTGCATCTACATGGAGTGCCTATGAAGATTGTGTCGAATAGAGACATGCGATTCACGTCCATCTTTTGAACATGAATCTAGGAAGCAATGGGGGTGAAACTGAAGTTCAGTACCACGTTCCACTCACAGACTGATGGGCAGATAGAACAGGTAAATCAGGTGTTAGAAGATATGTTGTAAGCATGTCTTCTCAATTTCAAGGACAGTTGGGATGACTGTCTTCCCTATACTGTGTTCACTTATAACAATAGTTTCCATGCGAGCATTGGCTTGGTTCCCTACGAAGCATTGTATGGGCGTCCGTGTCGAACACCTTATTATTAGGAAGAGGTTGGTGAGAAGAGTCTGATTGGCCCAAATTTAGTATAGGTGACCTCAGAGGAGATTGAAATTATCAGGCGCTGACTTCTTGCAGCATAGAGCAGACAGAAGAGCTACGTTGATACTAAATGGCAGTAGTTGGAATTTGAGGTTGGGGACCATGTATTCCTAAAAGTTTCTCCCATGGAGTAATCCATTTTGGCAAGAAGGGGAAGCTCACGCCGAGGTTTATAGGTCCATTCTAGATCCTAGATTGAGTGGGTGTGGTAGCATACTATCTCGCCTTTCCCACACCACTCGTCGGCGTGCACAACGTATTTCACGCTAAAGAAGTATGTTCCTTATCCTTCCTATATCATCAAATGGGAGTAGGTATAGTTGAGTGAAGATACTACTTATGTACTGTGACCAACGCGGATTCTAGACAGGAAGGAACAGGTGCTACGCAGTAAAGTTATCTCGCTTGTTAAAGTATTGTGGACTCACCACACTGAAGAAGAGGCTACTTGGGAAACAGAAGTTGAAGTTTGTAAGAACTACCCTTAGATTTAAGAGGAGTACGAAAAGGTACTAATTTTGAGGATGAAATTTTTCTTTAAGGGGGGTAGATTGTAATGTCTTGAAAAAATTCGTACAAATATCGGAGTACCACCATAGGCAGAAATCCTTAATGACCAAATCCTTTAGAAATTAGATAAAAATTAGTTAAGTACTAAGCTAAATTAATTGGTGGATTATCTCAAAACACTATCTATACGAACTGCATGACCCAAAACCATTAGAATCGCTAACTCAATATTACATAAAGTCCTAGGAGCAATCTCAAAATCCAGTTGCTCTTAGGAGCACATTGAAACTCCGTATCGGACCTGGACCGGGCGTCGAAAGTCTGATTACCGTGAAACTATAAGGTTATGATCGCCATACTGAGCTTGACAAGCATCGTGGGAATCGAGCTCAAATAGTATCTAGAAACGCACAACTTGAGCCCTGAGCAAAGTGTGTGAGAAACGCGAATATCCTTAGAATATGAACTCAAACATAAGTGAATTGGACCATTCACTTACGGATGAAATTGAAGACTTCGGACTGTCAAATTCTGACCAAACTATACCCTTGGATCAGGAAAATTTTCCTGCACAGGTCAGTATACTTGTGGTCCCGATCGGGTGATGATGACCGTTGAACTGATACGGGTCCTCCATGGTCGATCCACAAATCTGATCAGACTAAAATCATAACCTGACTTAGATCCATGGTTAGGAAACTTACTCCATGACTTAGGTGAGAAATGAGCCTTCTTAAGGGTCCCGTTTGCTCGAAACAAGCACCCTTTGGCTATAACCTAAGTATACCATGGTCATGCGGCCATTGACATCAGTTATGGGCCTATATAATGCCCTTAAACCACCACTCTCTCATTCCATACGAATTTTCTCCAAACCTGAGGAGAGAGAAGAGAGAAAGGAAGAGAAAAGAGTGAGGAGAAGAGGGAGAGTTTGGGAGATCAAGGCGGTGTTTCTCTCTTATGCCTACATGCACTAGATCGCCTCCACATCTAACTACATGAGTCATTTCAATTCCGACTTGGGTAAAAAATCCTAACCCTAATCTTGTTTTGGAGATTCAAATAGAGGAAACGATGAAATAGCTAACTTATTTTGTGATTTAGGTAGCCGTTGTGCTGTAGACGGAAGCATAGTGCACGAACTGAGTTCGTAATGGGCATACTGATGAAAGGTGTGGACTATAAATGTTTAGGTTATGGTTTTCAAGGTTGTCAATATCAGCAATGATTTATGTCTAACTTGATTGCTGCCATATGACCTTTCTTACGGTGTATTCTGTGAATCATACATGTGCATGAACTATGTGAATATAAAATGCATCCCATGTATTTGTTGAAATGTTTGAATGAAAGTGAAATTATGATTTATGCTTGCCATGACTACTAATCTAGAATATATGTGTGTTGTGTGTATGACAACTCCTTTATGTAAGGATTTGCCAAAATATATACTATAACTAACTTAGTTTATGTATATAGTATTACATAGTCTAAGTGTTTGATAAAATGTCTAAATGAGAAAGTGTTTGATAAACTGCTTCCAACAAGGGTGCTGAGATAGGATTCTCAACTACCTTGTCCACAGTAATAGTTTCTTTCATGTAATGTAAATTGTCACTATATGATTTATGGATGAAATGCATATATATGTCAACGTGTCGAATGTGTTTGACAAAATGCTTAAATGAGATTTATGTTTGTATTGTTTGTTAAATGTTGATATGAGTAACATATGTGATATCCTATTATAATTGAGTATGATTGGGACTGCTATGTAGTCTAGGCAATCGGTAACGATTCTCGATGGAGGGGCCGAACCAGTTTTGCCACATTAGATACGTTCGATGAATCCGAGTTGTACACTGATTGTCGACAGTGATTAGGCCACGTGGGGTGCTTATGCATTCCATGTCTATTAATTCAACGTGCACGCATACCAATTGCACTTGTCAATTAACCCGATTATTCTATTGTGTGTTTACCATGTATGCACGCTACTACTTGAATTTAAGGTACCACTTACCAATGTAAAACCTATTTAACCATGGTACCATGATTTGCTAAGACTCATGAGCCGGACATGTTAGTGTATGGGACACCGTGGTCGAGCTGTTGGCCTACGCTGGGGTGACGAGCCTCCCCGTAGTGACCAGTGAGCAACCCAAACTCGTGAGCCAAATATAGTGTTGTATGGGACACTGTATTCGAGCTGTCGGCCTATGTTCAGGTGACGAGCCTCCCGTAGTGACCTCGAGTATAAATTTATGCCTACATTGACGGTGACGAGCCTCTCCGTAGTGGATGAGCCTAATAAATTACTTGGCTAACACGACTATGCACTGTATTGTATGTGTTTGGTGAGGAAGCGCACTTTTAGGGAGTTTACCATGTGCGATCGTGAGATGATGTAGCCGAGGGAGTGTAGGCGAGGGCATGCATCATTATAGCATACCATTCCTACATTAACATGAGTACTTAGGATATGGTTGTTGTATTACTTTATCATTATTGCTTGACGGAATTGATAATATATTAACCTTTGCCTTATAGTACCACTGAGTTGATCACTCACTCCCACTCTGGGACAGTGTTTTAAAACATCAACTAGAATTTGATTTGGATGCATGTTCCGATGCGGCTTACGCGACGGAGCTAGATTTCATGGATAAGGAGGAATTCTCCTATATTCAGCTTTCAGGCGGGCCTCCGTAGACCTTGTTTTGAATCGACGGGATTGCAGGGTTACTTGGATTAGTTAGACTGTTACATTTTCATATTTTGTAAATTTGGGAACAAATACTTATATATATTCAGCATGAAACAGATTCATACTTCGGATTGTGAAACACTTTAAGTCTTCTGCTTGCTAAATTTTATGCACCTGGAGTATGATATATTATTTTAGTGTTAATCCCACTCATGTTAATGCACTAATATGGACAACATTTAAACATCATTATCTATGTTACATAAGTGATGCATCGAAACTCAAGAGTTGAGCCTTTGCTTGACCCTTAATTTTCGGGGCGTTACAATGTACGTGAGGTCTATGAGTGAGGCCCAATGTGATGTATGAGGCCCTTGTGTGAGGTTCATTATGGTGTATATAAGGCCTATGTGATGAGGCTCAATTGTGATTTGCGATTCCACTATAATATATGTGATAATGTTTATGATGCCCAACCATTTCCTAGCTAGTAGAAGGTCATGGGTCCCCATCATAAGATAGGCTCTAAATGGCCCATGCTTTAGGAGTAATGATGTTAAATGTCCACATTGTAAGCCTCCCGAAGGCCCATTGTTAAGCCCATTACCTTGTGAGCAATCATGATTAAAGGTCCATATTGTAACCTCCCTATGCCCATCCATAAGCCCATTTTAATCTTTCCCTAGTGGGCTAATCCAAATTGATGGGCCCCCACTAGTATTAGTATGATCCATCTCACCTTATTGGGCTCTCCCAATTCTTTGTGCCCCCATTAATATTTGCATGATTTACCTCTTTGGGTTTACCCCAAACCGTTGGGCCCCCATTATTGTAAATGCTTCCATCATGCCTTGTAGATTGTCCAAGCTATTGAGTCCATGTTATGTTTAATGGGCCCCTTAGGGAGCTTGGTTTACTTATATGACGGAGGGGGCGAGGAAGCCCACTCTTTGTTCTTAGGCCCATTCTCGATATGAGTAGGCCATTTAGGCCCATCCTTGTTATGAGGAGGATGCATCATCACCTCTTGCCATAGATGAAAGAATCTATGGTATTAGATTTGGTATATCCACTGTTGAGGACCGATCTTCATGTTATAGTAACACAAACTCATAGTCGAAATTGATAATCGACATGCATATAAGGCGACCCCCACTAGTATTAGTATGATCCATCTCACCTTATTGGGCTCTCCCAATTCTTTGGGCCCCCATTGAAATTAGCATGATCTACCGCTTTGGGTTTACCCCAAACTGTTGGGCCCCCATTATTGTAAATGCTTCCATTATGCCTTGTAGATTGTCCAAGCTATTAAGTCCATGTTATGTTTAATGGGCCCCTTAGGCAGCTTGGTTTACTTACATGATGGAGGGGGAAAGGAAGCCTACTCTTTATTCTTAGGCCCATTCTCGATATGAGTAGGCCATCTAGGCCCATCCTTGTTATGAGGAGGATGCATCATCACCTCTTGCCATAGATGAAAGAATCTATGGTATTAGATTTGGTATATCCACTGTTGAGGACCGATCCTCATGTTATAGTAACACAAACTCATAGTCGAAATCGATAATCGACATGTATATAAGGCGACCCCTGCTATATTAGTATGATCCATCTCACCTTATTAGGCTCTCCCAATTCTTTGGGCCCCCATTGACATTAGCATGATCTACCTCTTTGGGTTTACCGAAACCGTTGGGCCCCCATTATTGTAAATGCTTCCATCATGCCTTGTAGATTGTCCAAGCTATTGAGTCCATGTTATGTTTAATGGGCCCCTTAGGGAGCTTGGTTTACTTACATGATAGAGGGGGCGAGGAAGCCCATTCTTTGTTCTTAGGCCCATTCTCGATATGAGTAGGCCATCTAGGCCCATCCTTGTTATGAGGAGGATGCATCATCACCTCTTGCCATATATGAAAGTATCTATAGTATTAGATTTGGTATATCCACTGTTGAGGACCGATTTTCATGTTATAGATCAGATCAGCTGTCCTTCTATGGACCCCGCCTTATATACATGTCGATTATCGATTTCAACTATGAGTTTGTGTTATTATAATATTATGATACATGCTCATACGCATCATCTGTATGCTTGTTATGAGGAGTGATTGATCATAACATTATGCCATTGGGCAGATTGCTTATGGGACTCCCTGATAGGTGGAGCTGTAACGCCTCATGTTTTTAGGACCCGAGTACATGACTCGTTTCCCAAAAACTCGAGTGTTAACTTATAGAGAGCTAATTCCATATTTTTTTCTTTATCTTTTAAAGTTAGCAATTTAGCGCAGGATGGACAAATCAACATGAAGAAAAATTTACATTTACATTTAAAATATACAAGAGGCTGCCCATAATAACTTATATAAACCAATGTCTTTGAAATAACAAATATAATAATTTCATAATTTATACAAGAGAAGTAATAAAATGCACATAAATTTAAGCCACAAGATCGCGCAGCTCCTCTTGGCAAATATAGTCATGCATCCATGGCACTTGTACCCTACTCCTCATCAAGTCTGAACAAGCATGTCATTTATGCCACCTATACTACCTGTACGGTTATATATTTAATGGATGAGTGGCCAACTCAGTGTGAATTTTTCTTAAGATTACACACCGCCGCCTTAGCTAAGCATAGTTAAAAACAACAAGGTATTCAAAACAATACATGATGCAGTCTTTTTAAATATATGGATGCGTGAATGCACATCGACCTGTGGATGCTCATCTAGTCGGACTTGGGCTCGTCACCCATGCATAAGACTTGTCACTGCCGTAACATATCTTGCTTAGTATAGTGACCAAGTCATCGTACATATAACGTACGTAGGTTGATAGTCGATGGTCTTAGAGCTAACGAAACAATACCCCACTCAGCCTAAGGGCACGTGCTATAGCGTTCAGAATTAGCCACCCGTCATCACTAATATGCTATGAATGCATAATTAGCCAAACCATTATTATTCTAATTACAACCAGTCAATTTAAGTAAACTCAAAGGTCACTATGGGGGGCTTGTTGCCCAGCTTAAGCCGATAGCTTGGGTGTAGTGTCCCATGACTACCATCTTCGGCTCATGAGGTTTTTCCATCTTACGATGTTTAATGAATGCCCGTCGACCAGTGGTCAATCAAATTCCTTAAGTAGGGACTACCATCGCATGGTTATAGGTCATCGAAGGCATACAAGGCAATCATCAAAACATGTGTAATACCCCGAAAAAATTCGTACTTGGACTCGAGCACCAACTCGACCAGAAATCGCATAGGATTAATTCCTTTAGAAAATAAGCGTAAGTTATCTAGCGCAACGCTAGAGTAGCTGTGAAATCATCCCTGATCGCTTTAAATACATTCTACAAGACCCAAAATGAGTAGAACCAATGACACTATAATACTCTGAAACCTCGGATCAAACTCTAAACCGGTTTGTTCTTAGGACCCCTTTGAAACTTTGTATTGGATCTAGACCGCGCGTCGAAAGTCCGATACCTACAATCTTAGACCGTTGTAACCGCCTAGCTGGACTTGACAATCATTTCAAAAATCAAGTCCAACCGACATTCAAAGGCTATTTCATTGAGCCTGGAGTGAAGAGAGTGAGAATAGGGTTAGATTTAAAATTTTGAAATTCAAATCTGGTACACGACTTGGCGCGTTATTATTAAGCGTTCTAACTGTCAGAATTCAGTCAAATTACACCCTCGGATTAGGAAAAATTTCTCTTTCATATCATGAGACTTGTAGACTTGATCTACGTGCGATGACCGCTGAACTGAAACTGGACTGCCACGTGCGATCTATGAACACTACCGGTCTGAAAATGGGATGTGAGCGACATCCGACGTGCATGAGCTTAAGTCCGATCGCATTCGGCCAGGGGACCTCCCGAAATATCTTTTTGGACCGAAACAACCCCGATTTGGTTAGACCTCAAGTAAACATTGTTCCCAAGCCTAATTTGGGAAGAAATTAGCTTATAAAAGGACCTTAAACCCTCACTTCTCTTACCCATCCGAATTTTCTAGAAACCCTAGCTGGTGTGAGAGAAAAGGTGAGAGATTGTGAGAGAGAGTGGGAGAGAACTTCCTGCTGCTTGCACTACCTGTTGCACGTGCTTAAGCAACGCACCTCAATCACTTTTTCGGTGATTCCACTGCATTTCTAGGTAAGAAAACACCCTAAATACTTGCTGATTTGAGGTTTCGTCAATTTCTTAGCAAAGTAACTTATACATCTTGTGAAATAGGTAACCTGTTCGCCGTAGACGAAGCGTATACGCTCCGTTCGAATCGGTTCACCTCTAGGGAAAAGGTGCGGATTCTAGACGCTTTGATTGGCTGATTTCAACGCTTTCAATGTCATTTAATAGTAAATTATCGACGGCAATGCCATTTAACATGTACAACATGCTATCTGTTTCCTGTTTCGTAAGAAGATAAAAAATATGAGATTTAGGGTATTTTAGTCATTTGTAGGAAATACTGTTTTCACCCATATTTTTCTGATATGATTGACATGACTCTTTGTCGCGTTAGGATATTAGGAATGCATGCATAATCAGTTTAGCGAAGAGATTCGCCCAAATGCGCACTTTGAGTCGACATACTTTATGTAGACTTAAGTGTGTAGACCAAGTGTTTGTATAAATGTTTGTATTAGTATGTATTGAATTAAATGGTGTTATGAATTAGTTTGAGATTGAATCCTCAAATAATATGCTGATGTAAATGATTTCCTACATGTTGGCTATATGCATGATTTCATTATATGTATGAAATGCATCTGTTAGATGATTTAGTTAAGTTGTATGTTATAACATGTCTTAACATGCTCACATTGTTGTATTTCATTTCCAATACTCTTACATGATTACTGATGTGGATTCATAATTGTTTGGGACTATACCTAGTCCAGGCAGTCGGCAACCGAATAAAGTCGTGGTTGGCTTATCTTTGCCATGAACGACGCGTCGATGAACGCGAGTCATGTTTTGGAGTTGACGGCAGTGGTTAGGCCACGCGAAGTGTTTTATACACTTCATGTCGCTTAGCTTGAGATACGCTCGTACTAGTTGAGACCGTCAAGTAACCCGACTGGCCATTGTATGTTCACCTTGTATGAGTCATAACTGCTTGAACCTAGGGTACCGAACTTACCATTGTAAACCCTATTAACTATGGTACCTTGATCCATAAAGACTCATGAGCCGGGCATGGTGGTATGGGACACCGTGGTAGAGCTGTCGGCCTATGCTGGGGCCACAAATCTCTCCGTAGTGACCAGTGAGCACCTATGACTCGTGAGCAGATTATGGTGGTATGAGACACTATATTCTTGCTGTCGGCCTACACTGATCAAGCGATGAGCCCTTTGTAGTGACCGCGAGCGTATTCTGAGTCTACGGGAGGCGACGACCCTTCCGTAGCAATGAGAGTACAGTAGGCCTGTATTGATAAGGTGATGGGGGAGCGGTGCAACGAGTGCGAGCAACAGCCCTAGCAGCCCTTGCAGCGACCTACAAAATATACATCGTATGAGATTATTAGGAGTGACGACCCTAGACAGGATCTGTGTTGGGATTGATATAAGGGAAGTACCTTAGTTTCTCAATCCTGCTGTATGAATGGACTAATAATAACTCGGTAATCATATCACCATCACATTGCATGTGCCTGGAAGATGTGGAGCACTGTGGGAAGAAAGCATGCCGCGGGCATAAGATGGTGCCGTATGAGGGAGATCGTCGGTGAGGGCATCCATCATGTCACATCATATTGCATTAGCAACAGTATTAGGAATGTTTGATTTACTGCTTTACTATTATCGCATGATTGATTTGAGAACATGCTAATCTTTGCTCTATTATTCCACTGAGTTAGCTACTCACTCTCACGTTATAGGATAGTGTTTGCAACACCCACCAGACCCTGTCTTCGATGCAGGTGAGGCAGCGATTCAGGACGCAGAACCGGATTATGATGAGGACCAGGACGAGTTCTCATATATGCAGTACCACGACGGCTTTGCTTAGGTGGCCTGGATTGGCGGGACTTCTCAGTGGGACTATTTTTGACATTTTGATTCTGTTTATTTACATGTATATGAGACTCAGAGATGTATTCATACTTTGGAGACAGTTGAGATCTATTTTATTTTCCATACAGTGATATGTATATCCTTTAGTCTTTCGCTTGCTTTTATCATTGAATCTGGAGTATGAATTACAGTTTTGGTATAATTTTACTCATGTGAATGCTTTAACTCAGACAACATTGAATCATAAACATTTTTGTTGCATAAGTGACGGTCTGGAGTCGGGTTTATACACGACCCCCGATTTTCAGGGTGTTACAACATGAGACAGATGTTAAATCGCAGCGGTAAAAGGATGCTCAGAACATTAAATCGAAGCGGCAAAGGGGTCAGGAAAGATTAAATCAAAGCGGTTAAATAGATCATTTCTAAGCCACTCAAGCCCTATGACCTATGGATGGTAAATTCCATATTAATGTTCCATGTCCCGTATAACCTCTAAATCGAGGGTCCATTTCTTAACACACTCTATCTTGTTACATCTTAAGTATGGGTTCACATACATAAGAAGGATTACTCACTAATAAGTGCAGTGAATAGAGATCCATAAGAGACTCACAACAATCCATGACAAAGCATATAGTTATGGCATGCCCGTCATAAGTTGATTCATAATAATCGCAATAAGTCATGATAAGAACTATCAATTGAAGTTCAAATGAAAACCATTATGTAAGTAGTTATTGTATGAAATCATGGTTTACAACTGTCAATATAATTCAAGTATAAGTCATGCATTAAGAATTGATAAAAGATCGCATGCTATGAGATAATATTTGTGATTCAATTAAAGATTATTACTTAAACTAATTTAAAAATGGAAAGCTTAAGGGAAAGAAATCATCACCTTATGTTTTGAACCGCCTACGTCATTGCTAGGAGGTGCATTCACTTAGAATCAAATCCTACCATAAATCGTAAAGTTCTACAATTAGATCCAACTTTACACATTATTTGGGGTTAAGGTCTTAACCTAGGGTTTGAATTAATTATTCTTAGTGTTTGACGTATAATTCGGGTTTCATCCTTGACTTGAGTCCTAAACTTAGATTCTAGGATTTGAGCTCTAGTTGGTGTACCATTAATTATAATGTAAACTTAATAATTATAAGATAACTATTAGTATTAGTGTTATTAATTTATATTAGCTAACATAGTAATAATAATCATTATGATGATAATTAATAGTAGAATTTTAATTGACGATAATAATAACAACAACACTAATTAATACATTATAATATTAATTAAAATTTTTAGTCAATAGTATTAAAATAACATTAATCGTTACAACAGATAGGAAATAATAACGATATTATTAATAACAAAAGTAACTAATGACAAATCTAATTGATGAAAAGAAATGAAATTTCTCACCTTTATTGACTCGGTTCGACCAAAATCCAGATTTGATCCCAACTTAGCAAGTCACCCAGGTGGCTTTAGATCTCCACGATCATTCGTTGGTCTATTGGACCAAATCAGTCCCAATCAGTGACCCAGTTGGTTTGCCGAGTCAACTCAACAATCACCCCCTAAATCTCACTTTCTCCTTCCTTTTTTTTTTTTCCTTTCTTTTCCCTTTTTTCCTTCTCTCTCTTTCTTCTTGTTACTTGTCTTCTCTCTCTTGCTTATTTCAACAAGGTCGCTGAACTATAGCCACTCAATCATAGACCTAAACAGGGCCCACGACATTTAACTGAGCTCGTCATCCAAGTTGACTCAGCTCAACATGACAACCATCAACGCTCTTTCATCTTCTTCTTCTAGCCCCATTTTTATTTTTCTTCCTTCCTTCTCTGCTAAAAATGTCCAGAAACAGCCCTACTAGACCCAACTCGGACTCAACGGGCGAGTCTGCCCGACTTGACAAAAACAGCCCTCCTCTCTCTCCTCTCTCTCTCTTCTTCTCTTCATATATCTCTTTCTCTCTTCTTCTCTTACTATGCTGGAATGCCCAGCAGCAGTCAAGCCAACACACCAACAATGATCGTTGAACCCACTTCGACCTTAATCAGACTCAACGTGTCGAGTCTAGTCGGCCCAGCAGCGGTGCAATGTGACCTACACTCGCACTCCCTCTCTCCTTCTTTGACTTCCTCTTTTTTTCTCCTTTTTAGGATGGCTGGAGTGAGCCTGGACTCAACCCCGACTCGCCAGGCCCAAGGCATAGCTCGGGTGAGTCGGGTCGTGATGGTGTGGTGCAACAGCTGCATACCTTCGCTTCTTCTTTCTCTTTAGTTTCTCTTTCTTTTTTCCATGCTTCTCCTCCATTCCTTACATCCCAAGCATACCCAAAAACAACCAACAAAAGGGCCGCAGTTGGGTTTAATTTCATCGAGGAAGATGAAGTGGTGGCAATGGCGGATTCACACATATTGCATCTTCTTCTGATCCAATCATTGTGGATGGTGTGGGTAGGCCTAGGGAAGCTCGGAGGATGGGAGGAAAGAAGCTTGGAACCGGTTTAGGTGGTGGGTTCAGATGTTGAAGGTGGCGGGTGGTTTTGGATCTTTTATTTTTATTTTTTTTCTTTCCTTTGCAAAGCCCTAATGACAAGGTATAAATGGTTAGGATTGGTTGGGATTGAGTAGTCGAGATCGAGGGTGAGAAGCACACGCGGATTGCTAACCTGACAGTGAAACAGTTTTCACTTTAAAAAACGGTGTGTTTGTAGGCTCTCCTTGGGTCGAGAATTGTGTGTCCACATGTATCGAAAAACCTGATATAACAGTTAGGTTTTGGTTAAGCTCATTGCCTGAGTCAGATGGACGATTTGGATTGTTTAGATGGCCAGTGTTAGTGGGCCACTGATCAAGGAATGGATGTTCGTCCGTCCACTGTCAAAAACCAAAGAGAGAGAGAGAGAGAGAGAGAGAGAGAGAGAGATCTTTTTAGAGAAATTACAGGTCAGCCCGCTTTGACCCGGCTCCCCGGACTGGTTCACAGCGAGTGCATGTGAACTGTGTACATGCACTTCCCAAAAGTGGGGTCCACAAGACCGTATTAGGAGATCCACTTCGTCCATTCCCTTAGTTCTCTCACTTTGGCCATGGGCCAATGGACAGGGCTAATCTAAAACTCAGGTGGGCCCTGCTATTTGATTTTTGGGGTTTTTATTGACGTTTACTAGCAACTTAATGGTCAGTTTGGCTTTAGACGTTAATTTGAATGATCCCAAGTGATTCTTAAGTTGCTCAGTTCATAAAATAGGGTGTATAACTCCATCTAACCATTAGATTATGTTATTTCGAGCAGATACATTTATACACTTAAACTACAACGTTTCCTTTTGTAAATTGGTGATCGGATTGATTCAAAATCTCTTATTGACGGTCTTAGTAGTCTTGTGAGCCATTAAGGTGGACTTTGACATTTGATTTAATGCTTTGGTTATTTGATTAGTGAGATCAAGTGGCGGATCTGTAACACCCTGAAAATCGGGGGTCGTGTATAAACTCAACTCCCGAGTTCCAGACCGTCACTTATGCAACAAAAATGGTTATGATTCAATGTTGTCTGATTTAAAGCATTCACATGAGTAAAAGTATACCAAAACTGCAATTCATACTTCAGATCCAGTGATAAAAGCAAGCGGAAGACTAAACAAGATATATATCACTGTATGGAAAAACAAAGTAATCTCAACTGTCTCCAAAGTATGACTACATCTCTGAGTCTCATATACATGTACATAACAAAAGAATAATGTTCAAAAAGAAAAGTCCCACTGATGTCCCCTCGATCCAGGTCACCTACGGGAAGCCGTCATGATACTGCATATACGAGAACTCATCCTGGTCCTCGTCATCATCTAGCTCCACCTCCTGGATCTCATCGTCACCTGCAACTACAACAGGGTCTGGTGGGTGTTGCAAACACCATCCCGTAACGTGGGAATGAGTGATCAACTCAGTGGAATCATAGAGCAAAGGTTAGCATGTTCACAATTCAATCACGCGATAATAGTAAAGCAGTAAATCAGACAAGTCCTAAAACTGTTGTTAATGCAAGATGATATGACGTGATGTATGCCCTCACCGACGATCACCCTCATACGGCAACATCTTACGACCGCGGCATGCCACACTCCCTAGAGTGCTCCACATCTTCCAGGCACATGCAATGCTATGGTGATATGATTACCAAGTTGTTATTAGTCCATTCAAACAGCAGGATTGGGAAACTAAGGTACCTCCCTTGTATCAATCCCAACACGGATCCTGTCTAGGGTCGTCACTCCTAGTAATCTCATACGATGTACATTTCGTAGGTCACTGCAAGGGCTGCCAGGGCTGTTGCTCGCACTCGTTGCACCGCTCCCCCATCACCTTATCAATACAGGCCTACTGTACTCTACTGCACGGAAGGGTCGTCGCCTCCCGTGAACTCAGAATACGCTCGCGGTCACTACAAAGGGCTCGTCGCCTGATCAGTGTAGGCCGACAGCTAGAATATAGTGTCCCATACCACCATAATCTGCTCACGAGTCTAGGTGCTCACTGGTCACTACGGGGAGGTTTGTGACCCCAGCGTAGGCCGACAGCTCGACCACGGTGTCCCATACCACCATGCCCGGCTCATGAGTCTTTGTGGATCAAGGTACCACGGTTAATAGGGTTTACAATGGTAAGTTCAGTACCCTAGGTTCAAGCAGTTATGTTACATACAAGGTGAACAAACATCGGCCAGTCGGGTTACTTGACGGGCTCGACTAGCGCGATCGCATCTCGAATTGAACGACATGAAGTGCGTAAAACACTTCGCGTGGCCTAACCACTGCCGCCAACTCTCAACACGAATCACGTTCATCGACGCGTCATTCGTGGCTATGACCAGTCAGCCACGAATTCGCTCGGTTACCGACTGCCTGGACTAAGTCAAGTCCCACACATCTATGGAATCACTATAAAAGGTATTGGAATTGAAATACATCATGTGAGCATGTTAGCACATGTTATAACATTCAACTTAAGCAAATCTTCAAGGCATACTTCCCATGCATATTCAACTTAAGCAAATCCTCAAGCACATACATTCAATGCATGTAATGAAATCATGCATTTTATCAACATGTAGAAAATCATCTAGGTCAGCATAATAGTTGAAAAATCAATCACAAACTATCATATAACATCATTTAATTCAATACATACTAATACAAACATTTATACAAACACATACACTACACACTTAAGTCTACATATGGTATGTCGACCTAAAGTGTGCAACTAGGCGAACCTCTTCGCCAAACTAATTATGCACGCATTCCTAACTTCCTAATGCGACAACAAACCATGTCAATCACTTCAGCAAAATATGAATGTAAACAGTACTTCCTACAAATGACTAAAATGCCCTAAATCTCATATTCTTCGTTAGCTTACGAAACGGGAAACGGAGAGCATTTTGTACATGTCAAACGGCGATGCCGTCAAGAATCTACTATTAAACGACATTGAAAGCGTTGGGAACCGTCAATCAAAGCGTCTAAAATCCTCACCTAGTGTCTTGTAGACTCGGGAATTGAAGCGGAGTGTATATGGTTCGTCTACGGCGAGTAAGGAGCCTAATACATAAGATCCATAAGCTACATCGCTATGGAAACAAGAAAAACTCAAATCACCAACTATTTAGGGTTTTTACTTACCTAGGATTGCGGTGGAATCGCCGGGAAAGCGGTAGAGGAGTGTCGCTTAAGCACGTGCAACACGTAGCACAAGTGGCGGGAAGAACTCTCCCACTCTCTCACAATCTCTCACTCTTTTTCTCTCTCCCAAGCTAGGGCTTCTCTCAAATTCGGATGGGAGAGAGGAGTGAGGGTTTCAACCCCTTTTATAGCCTGAAACATTCCCAAAATAGGCTTGGGAACAATGTTTACTTGGTGCCTAACCAAATCGGGGCCGTTTCGGTCCAAAAGGGCATTTCTGGAGGTCCCCAGGCCAGATGCGGTCGGACTTAAGCTCATGCATACTAGATCTAGCATACATCCAGTTTTCAGACCGGTTGGGTTCCCAGATCGCACGTGGCGGCCCAGTTTCAGTTTAACGGTCACCGCACCAAGATCAGGCCTATAAGTCCCGTGATATATAATAGATATTTTTCCTGATCCAAGGGTGTAATTTGGCTGTATTCTGACGGTCAAAATGCTTAATACTGATGCGTCAAATTTGTGTGCCAGATTTGAATTTGAAATTCCAACTATGTCCCTATTCACACTCTCTTCGGTCCGGGCTCAATGAAATAGCCTGTAATAATCGGTTTGACTTGATTTTTGGAATGAGTGTCAAGCCCAGCTAGACGGTCCTAACGGTCTAAGATAGGAGGTATCGGACTTTCAACGTGCGGTCTAGATCCAATACAAAGATTCAAAGTGGTCCAGAGAACAAACCGGCTTAGAGTTTGATCCGAGGCTTTAGAGCATTATAGCACCCTTAGTTCCACTCGCTTCGGGCCTTGTAGAACGTATTTAAAGTGATCAGGGACCATTTCCCAACTATTCTAACGTTGCACTAGCTAACCTAGTCAAATTTTCCAAAGGAATGAATTCTACGCAAATTCGGGTCGAGTTGGTACTCGAGCCCAAGGATGGATTTTTCACGGGCGTTACAATTTACCCCCCTTAACAAATAATTTCGTCCTCGAAATTTTGTACCTTTTCGTACTCCTCGAGAAGCTGTGGGTAGTTCTTTCTGATCTCGGCTTCTGTCTCCCAAGTAGCCTCCTCCTCAGTATGATGCGTCCATAGTACCTTCACAAGGGGAATCACCTTGCTACGTAGTACCTGCTCCTTCCGGTCTAAGATGCGTGTCGGTCGCAGGATATAAGTAACATCCTCTCCTAACTGCACCTGCTCCCATCTGATGATATGAGAAGGATCAGCAACGTACTTCTTCAGCATAGAAACATGAAATACGTTGTGGACGCTCGCGAGGGGCGTGGGTAAAGCCAATCGGTAAGCCACTGCTCCCACACGATCGAGGATCTGAAAGGGGCCAATGAATCGCGGTGCCAGCTTCCCCTTCTTCCCGAACCGAAGGACTCCCTTCATAGGGGAAACTCGCAAAAACACATGATCCCCGACTGTGAACTCTAGTGGTCTCCGTCTCGTATCGGCGTAGCTCTTCTGTCTGCTCTGCGCTGTAAGTAGCCGACGTCGAATAATATCAATCTTCTCTGACGTCGCCTGCACCAACTCTGGGCCAATCAAGCTGCGCTCACCGACCTCTAACCAGCAATGCGGTGCGCGACAAGGTCGCCCATACAGCGCCTCATAAGGTGCCATGCCGATACTCGCCTGGAAGCTATTGTTGTACGCAAACTCCGCATATGCAAGACAGTCATCCCAACTGTCCTTGAAGTCCAATGCGCAAGCTCGCAACATGTCCTCCAGGATCTGGTTCACTCGCTCTGTCTGTCCGTCCGTCTGTGGGTGGAAGGCAGTACTGAACTTCAACTTCACACCCATAGCCTCCTGAATACGAGTCCAGAAAATAGAAGTGAACCGCGTGTCTCTGTCCGACACGATCTCCAACGGAACTCCATGCAGACGCACGATCTCTCTAATATACAATCTAGCCAGCTCGTCTGCAGAGTTCGTAACTCTGATCGGTAGGAAGTGCGCCGACTTCGTCAATCGGTCGACGATCACCCAAATAGAATCATGCCCCTTCCTCGTCTTCGGCAACCCAGAAATGAAGTCCATGGAAATGAAATCCCACTTCCACTCTGCAATCGGCATAGGCTGCAAAAGTCCAGGTGGTCGGCGATGCTCTGCCTTCACCTGCTGACAAGTGAGACAACGGGACACGAACTCAGCTATGTGGGTCTTCATACCTTCCCACCAGTACGTTCTCTTCACGTCACGATACATCTTCGTGCTGCCAGGATGCATCGCGAGTCTAGTAGAATGCGCAGCCTCGAGAATCTCTCGTCTCAAGTCAGGGACATCAGGAACGCATAGGCGGCCACGGTAACGTAAGCCCCCATCCATGCCAACTCGCCAGTCGGCGTCAGCATCATCACTGGCCTGCTCTCGAAGCTCAGTAAGATGCGCGTCGTCCCTCTGCGCCTCGATGACACGGTCATCGATAGGGGATCGCACCTGAACATGTGCGATGAACTCAAATGGCTCCTCTACGGTGAGTTTCTGCTCAAAGTCTCGCAAAAACTCAACCATATCCCACTCGGCAACCATCAGCGGAGCCGCAAACTCTATCGCCTTCTTGCGGCTCAACGCATCAGCCACAAGGTTCGCCTTCCCAGGATGGTAAGAGACTTCAAACTTGAAGTCCTTCAGCGTCTCCATCCATCGCCGCTGCCTCATATTCAAGTCCCGCTGTGTGAATATGTACTTGAGGCTCTTGTGGTCGCAAAAGAGCTCGAACTCCTCTCCATAGAGGTAATGTCTCCAGAGCCTCAGTGCGAATATCACGGCTGCCAACTCCAGGTCGTGTGTAGGGTAATTCTCCTCGTGCTTCCTTAATTGTCTCGAGGCATACGAAATTACCCTGTCCCTCTGCATAAGGACACAACCCAAACCAACGCTAGACGCGTCAGTGTATATAGTGTATTTAACCCCTTGCTCTGGCAATACTAGCACAGGGGCGGACGTAAGTCTGTCCTTCAGCTCCTGAAAAGCTGACTCCGCCTTATCATTCCAGGCGAACTTCACGTCCTTCCGTGTCAACTGAGATAAGGGTCTCGCGATCTTCGAGAAATCCTGAATGAAGCGCCGATAGTAGCCAGCGAGACCCAAGAAACTCCTCACCTCAGTGACAGAACCAGGCTGCTCCCAGTCCTGCACCGCAGCTACCTTAGACAGGTCAACTGCCATGCCATCCTTGGACACCACGTGTCCCAGAAACTTCACCTCCTGCTTCCAGAAGTCGCACTTCTTATACTGTGCGAACAACTGATGCTGTCTGAGCGTATCAAGGACCAAACGCAAGTGCTCCTCATGCTCCTCTCGACTCCTAGAGTATACCAAAATGTCGTCGATGAAGACAACGACGAATCGATAGAGGAAAGGCCGCAATACCCGGTTCATCAGATCCATGAACACGGCCGGTGCGTTCGTGAGACCGAACGACATCACGAGGAACTCGTAGTGACCAAAACTGGTCCTGAACGCTGTCTTCTGCACGTCCTCATCTCTGACGCGCAGCTGATGATATCCTGACTGAAGATCAATCTTCGAGAAGTACTGCGCTCCTCTCAACTGATCAAACAAGTCATCGATCCTGGGCAAAGGGTACTTGTTCTTCACTGTGAGTTGGTTCAGCCTGCGATAATCAATACACAATCGCAGCGAACCATCCTTCTTCTTCACGAACAAGACCGGTGCTCCCCAAGGAGATACGCTAGGCCGTATAAGGCCAAGCTCTAGTAGACCATCAATCTGCGTCCTCAACTCCTCCATCTCACATGGTGCCATGCGATACGTCGGCAGTGAGACGGGTGTAGAACCAGGAATCAGATCGATAGTGAAATCGATCTCACGTCGGGGTGGCAAACCAGGGATCTTCCTGAACAGATCCCCGAACTCAGAAACAACTGGCGTCTGCTCAAGTACCTGGGCACCAGCGTTGCGCAACAGAGTGGCGTAGCTAAGAATGCGGAAAGGAAGATTTACCCGCACTGAAAATGTGAAAGGCGTGCCCTCAGGCTCGTACACCGTCACCACACGAGCCTCGCAGTCAATCTCGGCTCTCGCTGCAGTCAACCAGTCCATGCCAAGAATGACGTCGAGATATACGAGCGAGGGATCGACGACCAAATCAAGAGTCATCGTCCTGCCTCCCAGATCAAGTAAACAACCCTCACACATCTGGGTGACATCCGAATAATCTCCATGAGCTGCAAGGACTCGCACGCTATCCATAGTAATAGTCTGCAACCCAAGACGTCTGACTACGGCACGCGATATCAAAGAAATCGTGGAACCAGTGTCCACCATGACAAGAACGGGAGTACCTCCGATATGGCCCGTGACCTCGAAGGCTGAATGCTGGAAAGTCGGCGTCGTAGCTGCCTCAGCGGTCAGTGCATGAACTCGAGCCTGCTGTGGCCGGTTCGGCCGCTGTGTCAAGGGCCGTGGGGGCTGTCGAATCTGCGATACTGTGGGTCTGAAAGAGGACTGCGCAGGAGCTGACCGTATAGGCGGTGCTGATATCGCCTGTGGACGTACACGATCAATCTTCTGCGGCGGCGAGAACCCACTGTCCCGCATCCTCGTAAAGCAACTCGGCGCTAGGTGGCCCGTCCTCCCACAGTATGTGCATGATAGATCAGGGCGCCGAAACGGTCCTACTGGCGCCGTGGTCCTGGTAGGAGGATCAATGCGAGGCCTCTTGCCCGCGAAGGGCCTATCTGGCAACTCCGGTCGCGGCCTAGAAGTAGTCGGGCCTCGTGATCGCGCAAGTCGATCCACGTCCTGCTCTGCCCGCATGGACATGTGAACCAACTCCGCATAGGAGGAGAAACTGA
The DNA here is from genome assembly GCA_037074715.1 of Magnolia kwangsiensis. NCBI lineage: Eukaryota > Viridiplantae > Streptophyta > Magnoliopsida > Magnoliales > Magnoliaceae > Magnolia > Magnolia kwangsiensis. Next base: position 85,546,860 of record CM073583.1, read on the forward strand.
TACAGCACATCTTCGACCGAATATCCGGTCGCAAGCCCTCCAAAAAGCGCCGTATGCGCATCTGCTCATCAGCTAGAATCGTCGGGACGTACCTGCCCAACTCTGTGAACCGATGCTCATACTCGGTGACCGTCATCGCTGCCTGCCTGAGACGGAGAAACTCATTCTCCCTCTCGTGTCTGTAGGTCTGAGGATAATACTTCTCATGGAAGCGAAACTCGAATGCTGCCCATGTCCATACGAAGTCTGCGGTAACAGTCCGCAATACACTATCCCACCACATACTGGCCTCTCTCTCAAACTGGAAGGTAGCCAGCTCTACCTGCTCTGCCTCAGTACAGTGCAACATGCGCAGAATCTTCGACACTCGGTCGAGCCAAAACTCAGCCTCCTCGGGTCTGTGAGAACCCGTGAAAGTAGGAGGCCGCAAGCGCTGAAATCGCTCCAGAAGGCCCCGTGTGTCGGCAGGGTTCCCCGCAGGGAAAGCAGGCTGCGCAGGAAGTGCTATGCCCTCATCCTGGGCGTAAGCATAGGCATCCTCAGCTGGATGCGCAGGTGGTGCAGGCGGAGTAGATGCAGTAGCACCCCCACCCTGGGCTAACGTCCCGACTATGGTAGTCAATAACTGCTGCTGCTGTAGCATCATAGCCATCATCTGCTCGAATCTATCAGGTGGCGGAGCAGGCTGTGGCGGATGAGGTGCGGAAGTAGATGCGCGCTGTGGCTCTCTAACTGATGGTGTAAACGGCGGTGGTCCATCTGTAGGACCGACAGCAGGCTGAGTCGACCGAACAGTCTCAGGAATCGGGCCCACAGCAGGGTCCGGACGAGTGCCAGACTGAGAGGGAGTCTGATCCATCTGCTCAGACAACGAAAGCCGAACCGTGCTCCTCGTAGTCTTAGGTGGCATTCCCTATATTCAAAATAGGGCGCAACCTTGTCAGTCTCAATTGCTCAAATACACCACAATCATTCACTAAAGAGTCAAAGGCAATCCATGCATTTCAATTAATCAAAATTGTCACAATACAAGGGATATATCCTTACAAGCATCATGACTAGAATGACATGGAAATTAAGACAGTTAAGCAACAGCAACAAAAGCAAAGCACTAGCCCTAATAGGCTTTACACACATAAAACAGAAAATAGCTAACTACTCATAACAACATCAAAGATCGCGTTGCTAGTCGGAGTCTGGCGACGGAGGAGGAGCACCCTTATCCTGTAAACAACACAGGATTGCCTTCAAGGTGCGAGTCACCTTGCCAAACTTCTTCTTCGTAACGGCCTTGGCATCAGCGACTTCTGCTCGAAGTTCTTGGACTTCCCTTCGCAAAGCGGTCTGACTCTCCTCCATCCGAGCAATGCGATCGTCAATAGTAGTCTGCGCAGAAGGAGGAGGGCTCTCGTCAGTATCCTGAGCCTCCTCTTCTGCTTCTTCCTGAGTCTCTTCCTGAACCTCTGCACTAGGTTCTCCTTCGCTTTGATCTTCCTCTTCATCAAAGTCGTCCCCACTATCCCTTTCAAGTTGATTTTCACGATATTGCGACCCAATCTTCATCTTAACCATCGTCGACTCATCGATGGTGTGAATCGATACCGGCAACTCGGGTCCAAGTCTATAGGCAAACTCAAGCGCAATCTTGCAAATGAGTCGGCCAAAGGGAAGGGATTCGGATGTTCTTCTCGACCTGGCTATGAGAACTATCTGCCGTAAGATGAAAGTGGCCATACATACGTTCTCTCCCTGGGCCACCAGAAATAAGAAATCGACCATAAGACGTGTACATTCAATGCGGTTCGTCGACCTAGGATAAACATTGAACGTGCAGATGTGATGCAGCAGACGTAAATCCTCAGACATGTACGTCGCCTTGAGGCTATTATTAGGCTGCCATGGAACCAACTTACCGCACAGAAACCTGGTGCGGCGATCTCGTTCACGTCTAGTCCTCAAATTCTTCTCACTTGGATGTACATCACCTAGAGGCACATTGAGAAGTCGCGCAACCAACCGGACGTCGATCGTAGCCATCCGATCTCTACCAAAAGGGATTTTGAACTGCAAGGGCTCCAAGGTAGGACTCTGGATGCTAACATAGAAGGCACGAACAGTGCTCACATTAGCACGAGCGCGAGCTTCAAAGATCGGTCCCCAGTGCGCGGCTTCAATGCGTTCGAACAACAGATACTCGCCGAACAATCGCCCATCTACGTCCACCTCAAATAACACTCTACGATCAGTGTATTCACCATGAGGCATCTCTGATAGGATGGTTCGTCCAAGATGTGCATGGGGATCCAAATCCCGCTTTGTACGGCACTCCAGGACTACCGCTGGACCTGCGGCGGCGCTTGAACTTGCGGCACCACCCCGCGGTCTTCTCAATCGAGCAGGGCGGCTCGGCCCAGCCTCGTCTGTTGCAGTTTTCCTCTTACCCATCAAAGACAGGATGGATGAGAGTGACAAAAGACCCAAAATAGCTTCCACGAAAGCCATGGAAAACGCCGAAAATGCGGAGAAATGGCTGCCCAATCTGACAAAAGGAAATCTAGGCGTCGTAGAGGGATGCTTCAAGCTTCCCAAGGCTGTAGTTTCAGGGAAAAATAAGAACAAAAAGATGGAATGGAGCTGCTCACGATTTCAGCACTATTTGGGGGATTTTGGAGCTCCAAATGGGAAAATTTTCAAGGAAAGGGGCTGCCAACACCCAATAATCAATGGGTGGTGGTCGGTTTTGGCCAAGGAAGGGATTAGGAGGGGTTTGGGTCGCCGGGGTTTGGAATGGAGCGCTGAAAATCAAATCTAGGGCATGCAAGGGGGCTGTTTGTGAAGGAGAGGGGTGTTTTAGGGTTTTTCGTGGGATGGGAGGTAGCTAGGAGTGATGGGGGAGGTATTTAAGTGGGTGCACCCAAAGGGAAGCACCATCGGAGGTGGCCGGCCGGCGATGCATCGCCCGGCCGGCGATGGCATCGCCGGCCAACCTTCAGGTTGGCCAGCGGGACCCCATGGGTCTGGTCCCCCATGGTCCCAGGGCCCCAAAAAAGTTGGTCCCACCCCTTGGTTCATTATATTTTGGTCCCTATGAGCCCAAACATGTGTTCGGGGCTTTCCGGGTCCACATCGCAATCCCGAATACCAAACCATATGATGCAGCATATGAATTTGGGGTAGAAGGATCCAGTACATCTTTCTAGCTCCTTAGTTGCTAAAGAAAGTGAAGTTAGAATGGCCTTATGGCCATTTTTCATGAAATTTTACTATTCACTGTAAAATTTGGTGAATGTACTAATTTGTGTTATTTTCACATTAGGTTTGATGCCTAACATGAAATGGATAAGAAAGAACTGAAGGTTGAAGTGTTTAGAGAGGGAATTTTGAGAATTTTTGGCAAAACGGGGTTTTTAAGCCCTGGCGATTGATTACTGGAGTCGTGGTCATTCCACGGCCCAAAGATTCACTTTTGCGGTTTAAAACCGCTCATAGGACGTCTCCACCCGACTTCCTACAGCTTAGAAGTGATTCGGGTCGCTTTACGCGACCCGAGATGCGTTACAGACTCGATCTTGCGATCGATCCTTATAGACTTCGCCTATCGGCGAATTTGTGATCCTAGAAGTGTTTCTAGACCCTTCTCGCACCCACCTAAGTCAAAGGAAGCGACAGCGTACGTCGCAAGACCATAACCCAGGCCCAGTATACTCTCATTCATGCTCTGATACCAACTTGTAACACCCTGAAAATCGGGGGTCGTGTATAAACTCAACTCCCGAGTTCCAGACCGTCACTTATGCAACAAAAATGGTTATGATTCAATGTTGTCTGATTTAAAGCATTCACATGAGTAAAAGTATACCAAAACTGCAATTCATACTTCAGATCCAGTGATAAAAGCAAGCGGAAGACTAAACAAGATATATATCACTGTATGGAAAAACAAAGTAATCTCAACTGTCTCCAAAGTATGACTACATCTCTGAGTCTCATATACATGTACATAACAAAAGAATAATGTTCAAAAAGAAAAGTCCCACTGATGTCCCCTCGATCCAGGTCACCTACGGGAAGCCGTCATGATACTGCATATACGAGAACTCATCCTGGTCCTCGTCATCATCTAGCTCCACCTCCTGGATCTCATCGTCACCTGCAACTACAACAGGGTCTGGTGGGTGTTGCAAACACCATCCCGTAACGTGGGAATGAGTGATCAACTCAGTGGAATCATAGAGCAAAGGTTAGCATGTTCACAATTCAATCACGCGATAATAGTAAAACAGTAAATCAGACAAGTCCTAAAACTGTTGTTAATGCAAGATGATATGACGTGATGTATGCCCTCACCGACGATCACCCTCATACGGCAACATCTTACGACCGCGGCATGCCACACTCCCTAGAGTGCTCCACATCTTCCAGGCACATGCAATGCTATGGTGATATGATTACCAAGTTGTTATTAGTCCATTCAAACAGCAGGATTAGGAAACTAAGGTACCTCCCTTGTATCAATCCCAACACGGATCCTGTCTAGGGTCGTCACTCCTAGTAATCTCATACGATGTACATTTCGTAGGTCACTGCAAGGGCTGCCAGGGCTGTTGCTCGCACTCGTTGCACCGCTCCCCCATCACCTTATCAATACAGGCCTACTGTACTCTACTGCACGGAAGGGTCGTCGCCTCCCGTGAACTCAGAATACGCTCGCGGTCACTACAAAGGGCTCGTCGCCTGATCAGTGTAGGCCGACAGCTAGAATATAGTGTCCCATACCACCATAATCTGCTCACGAGTCTAGGTGCTCACTGGTCACTACGGGGAGGTTTGTGACCCCAGCGTAGGCCGACAGCTCGACCACGGTGTCCCATACCACCATGCCCGGCTCATGAGTCTTTGTGGATCAAGGTACCACGGTTAATAGGGTTTACAATGGTAAGTTCAGTACCCTAGGTTCAAGCAGTTATGTTACATACAAGGTGAACAAACATCGGCCAGTCGGGTTACTTGACGGGCTCGACTAGCGCGATCGCATCTCGAATTGAACGACATGAAGTGCGTAAAACACTTCGCGTGGCCTAACCACTGCCGCCAACTCTCAACACGAATCACGTTCATCGACGCGTCATTCGTGGCTATGACCAGTCAGCCACGAATTCGCTCGGTTACCGACTGCCTGGACTAAGTCAAGTCCCACACATCTATGGAATCACTATAAAAGGTATTGGAATTGAAATACATCATGTGAGCATGTTAGCACATGTTATAACATTCAACTTAAGCAAATCTTCAAGGCATACTTCCCATGCATATTCAACTTAAGCAAATCCTCAAGCACATACATTCAATGCATGTAATGAAATCATGCATTTTATCAACATGTAGAAAATCATCTAGGTCAGCATAATAGTTGAAAAATCAATCACAAACTATCATATAACATCATTTAATTCAATACATACTAATACAAACATTTATACAAACACATACACTACACACTTAAGTCTACATATGGTATGTCGACCTAAAGTGTGCAACTAGGCGAACCTCTTCGCCAAACTAATTATGCACGCATTCCTAACTTCCTAATGCGACAACAAACCATGTCAATCACTTCAGCAAAATATGAATGTAAACAGTACTTCCTACAAATGACTAAAATGCCCTAAATCTCATATTCTTCGTTAGCTTACGAAACGGGAAACGGAGAGCATTTTGTACATGTCAAACGGCGATGCCGTCAAGAATCTACTATTAAACGACATTGAAAGCGTTGGGAACCGTCAATCAAAGCGTCTAAAATCCTCACCTAGTGTCTTGTAGACTCGGGAATTGAAGCGGAGTGTATATGGTTCGTCTACGGCGAGTAAGGAGCCTAATACATAAGATCCATAAGCTACATCGCTATGGAAACAAGAAAAACTCAAATCACCAACTATTTAGGGTTTTTACTTACCTAGGATTGCGGTGGAATCGCCGGGAAAGCGGTAGAGGAGTGTCGCTTAAGCACGTGCAACACGTAGCACAAGTGGCGGGAAGAACTCTCCCACTCTCTCACAATCTCTCACTCTTTTTCTCTCTCCCAAGCTAGGGCTTCTCTCAAATTCGGATGGGAGAGAGGAGTGAGGGTTTCAACCCCTTTTATAGCCTGAAACATTCCCAAAATAGGCTTGGGAACAATGTTTACTTGGTGCCTAACCAAATCGGGGCCGTTTCGGTCCAAAAGGGCATTCCTGGAGGTCCCCAGGCCAGATGCGGTCGGACTTAAGCTCATGCATACTAGATCTAGCATACATCCAGTTTTCAGACCGGTTGGGTTCCCAGATCGCACGTGGCGGCCCAGTTTCAGTTTAACGGTCACCGCACCAAGATCAGGCCTATAAGTCCCGTGATATATAATAGATATTTTTCCTGATCCAAGGGTGTAATTTGGCTGTATTCTGACGGTCAGAATGCTTAATACTGATGCGTCAAATTTGTGTGCCAGATTTGAATTTGAAATTCCAACTATGTCCCTATTCACACTCTCTTCGGTCCGGGCTCAATGAAATAGCCTGTAATAATCGGTTTGACTTGATTTTTGGAATGAGTGTCAAGCCCAGCTAGACGGTCCTAACGGTCTAAGATAGGAGGTATCGGACTTTCAACGTGCGGTCTAGATCCAATACAAAGATTCAAAGTGGTCCAGAGAACAAACCGGCTTAGAGTTTGATCCGAGGCTTTAGAGCATTATAGCACCCTTAGTTCCACTCGCTTCGGGCCTTGTAGAACGTATTTAAAGTGATCAGGGACCATTTCCCAGCTATTCTAACGTTGCACTAGCTAACCTAGTCAAATTTTCCAAAGGAATGAATTCTACGCAAATTCGGGTCGAGTTGGTACTCGAGCCCAAGGATGGATTTTTCACGGGCGTTACAGGATCACTTTAAGGATGTTGTGAGCATGATGGACGGTGGATAGGATGATACAAGCCTCGATATTAAAATGAATAGTTTGATTGGCCTATCTGAGTGATTGAAGTCCTAGAGTAGGTGTATCTGAAGTCATGATGGACCTTTCTAAGAACCAATCAAATGAATAGTTTGACACGTGTATGGGGATTGCTTTCGATGGCTGGATTTAACCTATAATAAGGGTGAACGTTCAAGTAAGCTAGGTTAGTATTCATACTAAGTTATGTGACATAGTAACACTTGAGTATTGAAAAGTATAAGGTGTTACAGGAGTTGTCCCTCATAAGCGCATGGTACGTGCTGGATTGGTGCATGATTGGATTGTATGACTCACACATCTTGCATTGTGTGATATGGTTACTGTGTACCCTAGTGACATCAGGGTTATGACCTCCACAGGCATATCGTGGATGACAGGTTTGTATACCAGAAATATTTAGTTCTAAGCACTAGGGTACAATGATGTCCTTAGGTGAAAGTCCCCGAACCCTTATGGTATCAGGAGGATGCTTTAATGTTGAGATTGAGTGGATGCATGAGCGCATGTGTGAGACCTAACCTGAGTTCGCATGTGTGCATGTGTGTGTGAGTATGCATTCCGTCCATCTTGGTCCTGTGGTCCTACCGATCAAATCACGGTGACCCATGACCCTTGGATAGTGTTTGCGGTCATTCATAAGTTCAGTCATGGAGACCTGACTTGGATCAATTTGAGATCTATGCCATTGTGACCACATCGTTGTTGCGGTTCCAACGATGCATCTTGTGCGTCTATCCGACCTATGGATCAAAAGTTATGAGCATTTTATCATGTGGCCCACTTTTTGTAAAAATACATGTGGACCATCATCACCCTTGACACAAGTTTCAAGGTACACTACTCACACACTACACGAAGATCCATAACTAACACCACTAACCACAAACACTACCAAGAGACCTACCCTATCCCTAGCAACTTTGGTTTCTCCTCCCTAAGGTAATCATTTCTTTTCTTATAAATAAATCATTACTCTCTCTCTCTCTCTCTCTCTCTCTCTCTCTCCCCTTGTCTCTCTCTCTCCTTCTCATTTTCTTCATTCCAGCAATTTTCTCTCCCAAACATCCCATTTTCCTTCATTACTCCAGCCCCTTGAAGCTTCAAAATCCCTCAATCCCATCCTTAGAAATTCATCCTAGCCATTAAACCTTCTTCCTTGGTCCAACATCTATCTTGTGTGGGAGATTGAGAGCTTGATTTAAAGGTGGGTGTCTACAACTTGCTGATCTTTCTTCTCTATCTTGATCCTTTTATTTATTCAGGTATGGAACATGTGGGACCTACCAATCCATGGTGGGGATCCCATCTGATCCATTGGATGTGGCCTTTGGCCCATCCTACATGCATGCATTGTCCCATGATGGGGCCATTCTCCATGGACCCCATCATAATGTATCTCACGATCCAAATAATTCTAAAGTCATCTAGACCTTCATTTTATGGTGGGGATGGTATCCCAATTATCCGTTTTAATTTTTAGTCATGCATGTATGAGATTCATAGTGTAGATGTATATTGGTATATGATGTGTGGTCGGATTTTCTTGGGAGGGCTTAATAGTGGTAGAGCCCTTCCCTATGGCTGAATTTTCCTTCCTTCTCTTCTTTTCTCTTATTCTCATCCCTGATCATGGTGTGTGGCCCACCTTGTGGGCTAAAAAAAATCCAGCCACCCAAAAAGGAGAGGACACCCATGGCATCCCATCCTATGTCATGTATCCCTAAAATCCAACTAATTGGGACACATGCAAAGGTGTTTTGTATGGTAGGATGATCTGGATATTTGTGTGACCCACTAGGGTGGTCCATCCTCTAATTTTCTGGGATTAAATCCCATTTTAATTACTGATTAAAATTATTTTATTCCAATGTAATGTTGCTGTCCAAATTGCTGGAATTGTTTCTTTTATGCTGTAATGTATGGGTTGTAGGCATTGTTTATGGCTTCTTTTTCCCTGATTTCTTAGAATTTATTTTGAGGTGTGGATCCCACCTAAGAGTATGTTAAACCTCACCCTCACCCGTCCCTGTTTGATCACCCAAAAGGGTGGGCCAAGGAGGTTGGACGGTCCAGATTTCTTGGACTGTCCGGCCACTCTGCTTGCTGGAAAAACATAAATGTCAGTTGATTTTTAAAATGGTGGGCCACCTTCGTGGACCCCACCTTATTTTATAGTTGGACAGGGATGTTGGCCTTGCATTTCTCCAAATTTTGGCAGACCTGGGCCCTCTCTAATGGGGTACACAAGTCAGGGACAACAACTTTGTTGCAGCAGGAAAATAAAATCTGGACCTTACTGTCCATAATTTGTATGAAATAAATAAAATATTTATACTAACTCAAAAATATTAATAGTAGGACCTACCTGTAAAATTTTAGGGCTAATGGATCCCATTTGGGCATCCAAACGGGTGGGCCAACATAGTGGACTGCCAGAAAAATTCTGCTGTACAGACCAACAGTATAATTCCATAAAAATAAAATTAAAATTTTTTTTTCTTAGAAGGTGGGCCATCTTTCTGAGTCCCATAATGATGTAGGCTTAATGAGAGACATTGGGTCCAAATTTTAAGAATTTTAAAGGCCCAGAACCTACCCATTTGGATGGCCCAAATTCAAAACAGTTACATTCCAGTAATAGTTCACCCTGGATAGATTATATTCTTAAAATTTATTAAAATACTTTTGAGTGTTTAAAAATTATAAAAATTTACAGATATGTGTTACACTCATGTTAGGATCTACCTGCAAAATTTTGGACCCATTGGATGCCTATACACACCATAGTGGCGGTTGGACCGGCCCACTATAATATGGTGTCCAGATCAGTCCGAGTTTCTGGACAGATTGTTTTATTTAAATTAATTAAAATATTTTTAGACGTCCAAAAATTATAAAATTTTATGGGGGTCTGACCCACCTTTGGAAGGACCACTTTATAAATTTTTAGGGCCATCGGGCCTTTGTACCGACCGTGGTGTGACCTACAATTTGTATCAGTTTGGGCCAAATACCCAGGCACGCCCCTACTTTGGGTTGCTGGGCCTGCATTCTAATGGCATGGCTCACTTGAAGTAAGTGTTGTATATCTCTCTTTTATCTGGTGGGGCCCACTATGATATATGTGGATCACCATGGGTCAGTAACCCATCTAAATTAAATAAATTTCTGAACTCCAGCAAGCTCAGGAAATGGGTGGGCTGGAATTCCAGCAAGGGGCCCAAAATTTGCTACATGATTGATTGTTTAGGAACTATTGTACCACACCAGATTTGAGAGAGTTTTGTACACACTCCTTGCTTTCCTTCCTTAAATATTTTTTTGGGTGTAATTAGTACCTCTTAAGGCCCATCTTTGAAGTGATAATATGGGTTAGCCTTAACCAGATTTTTGGTAGTATTATGGGACATTTGGGATAGAAACCTATTCCTTGAGCCCAAGATTGTGCAGGGGCTGACCTTATTGATTTACGAGCCCAATGGGCTGTCTACAAGCTGATCATGTGCATTTATTATCCTTAATGCCCTCATAAAATGCTTAATTGTAGGCTGACTTGCAGGGCCCACATAAATGTATATTGTGGAGGGCCTTGTTAAGTCTTTGGGCTCATGTGACAAGGTCCACACTGTCAGTATAGGCCTTACCCTTGTGTATTCTTAGGCTTATGGGCTGACCTCAAGTCCACCATAATGTATAAATTGGATGACTTTTATTTTGGGCTATTTCCTTAGGGCCCATTATGTAATATAGTATATGCATGGCCGTCCCTTTTCTGGTAGTGATTAGGCCTTTTGGACTCAGTTCTTTTGGATAGGCCCATTGATCTTGGGGCTATACTCTCCCATCTATTGTGATGGGCTTAAGTGCAATAATATGCAAGAAGTTGGGCTCTTGGCTGCCCACTAAATTGACCCTGTACTTGGGCCAAAAGTGAAGCCCAACGCACTTGTGTTAAACGTAAAACTTGCCCATGTAAATGAATTACTGGGCTGCCCATGAAGCCCACCAATGTGGAATTATGACCTTTGTGGTTGGGCCCAAACCTTACTTGAGGGTCCACTATTTGGCCCATAGGTTGGGCTTGGTGTATGGCTCAGTAGGCCATGCATTGCATGGACTTTAGACCTTATATTATATGAGTAGTGGTAGGCTACCTCTTGGAAGCCAGTTGAGGTTGAATGTCCTCCTGGGTGATCCTAAGGTAGGCTCATAGGTTTCTCTATGGATGGTTAAAGGCCTACCATAGACCTTAGGCCATTTATTTAGGGCTTAATGTGTATGTATGTGAAACCTACCTTAACACATGTTTGGTCCAGGCCATCCAAGCCTTAGATTGCCCTATTATGGATGTATTCTCTGCCTTGGGTTATAGCTGGACTAACAATCTAGTAACAGGCCCACTTGATCTTTTCATGATATATACACACTCTCTATCTGGTGGGGATCCCTAGTAAGTATAGTTGGCCTTCATGGGATTATTTCCACATAGTTAACTAATTTCTGCACCTTAGCAGATCGAGGAAGTCAAACAGGCTAAAAGTTTATCAAGGGCCTTAAATGTACAATTTTATGGTTAAAACTTTATTTGGCTGTGGGGCCCACCATATTGAGAACTTGTGTACGTGTTACATGCTTATGTTTTCTTATAATCTTTGGGCTTAATCAGTGCATTCTTTTGGGTCACCTTTAGTGTGATCAGATGAGGACCCCATCTTAGATCAGATTTTTTTTTGGGCATCTCATGGGCTCAGAGTGGGCAGGGTTGTCCCAACTTGGCCCAACCATATATTGGGCCAACTTTTACCATTTTGATGGACTTGTGGGCTAAGATAATGATAGTATTGGGCCCTTAGTTGCCCACTTAAATTGCTAAGTTATTGGGCCGATATAGTTGAGCCCATTTCATCCAAACTTAAACTTATTTAGTCGTATATTGTGTACGTGAGCTGCCCACCAAGTCCGACTCAATGCATGGATTCTATGGCCATTGGGAATTGATCCTTGGGCCTTAATTCTCCGCTTGGGGCCCATGTTGTTAAAAGTGGTATTTTATCTTTTATGGCCTATTATGAGGAATATATATGTATATGGTTGGTTACATTTATTTTTATCTTTAATGTAGGCCTTATGCCTTCTATTCACATTATTCATGGTTGATATATTTTTTTGGAGAATAGTGGTTAAATGTCCCCATTATGGACCCCTCTAGGCCTGGTTATATTTAAGAGTGATTGGATGATCATCTTAGACTCTTGTTAGGCTCATTTCTATATCGCTTAGACCCATAGTTTGTATACTTAGTCTCGTGGGTTACCCCAGGTAAATGGGCCCCCGCTAGAGGTGAGATTCCTTATGGATATTGTCTAAATACCTAGTCTTGGTCCCTTCTTGGATAGGAGGAGTGTACTACTTTGTATATCACCGCATAATGCGTCTAGACCCATCTTCATGGCCCATATACATCATTGTATGCTTGGTTGACACTATGTGTGTGTGGTCATATTGTGTCATTAGGCATTGCATGATACTTTCCTCGAGGGACGTAGTATCCCCTCTTGAGCACGTTGGATGCTTGGGATTGATACATGGTTGATTGTGTGATTTATGCATCTGGCATTGCATAGCATATGAGCATTATCGTCCTTACTTCATTAGGGTTGTAGCCTCCATAGATACATCATGGATGACCATGTTTGGATACCAAAAATGTTACTTGAGCATACCAGGTGCATAGGATGCCCATGGGTGAAATTTTCAAAACTTTCATGGTACCAAGGAAATGCTCCAACGCCGTGATCGAGTGAAATATATGAGCGCACGAGGGCCTTATACCGTTAGGCCGTGACTCCCACTGTCGTGTAGTCGGTTGGATAGGGGTGTGGCCTTACTCGCCTGATGTAAGAGGGCATTGCTAGGCTAAGTCTGATCAGCTCGTGAATGGGTCATCTACCTTCAGGCCTTGCTGGTGATTGGCTGTCCACAGATGGGTAGTGAGGTCTTTTGCGCTCGTTTGACTGTGCGGGGTCTGTAGAGCGGCAATCATCCAGCAGTGTAATGGACCCTAGTGATTTTCTTATGATGAAAATGTATTTGATATGTGGATTGGATTTGAGCATTGACATTACTTCGCATTGCATTTGCATCGACTGTGTAAGCCTCATAATGCACTGCCTTGGCATGATGCCCAATACTCATTGCATTACATTACTCATTGCACCATATAGCCTTGGTATAACTTCCTACATTATCATACTGCCTTGGTATAGCTTCTTATGTTCATGATTGCCTTGGTAAGGTTATTGGTATTAGTATTGATCGTGACTCCTTTCTGCATTCTCTATCTTCTTCTAAGCACCATTGTCACACACTTCTACCACCCTCTAAGCTTTCTATAAGCTTATGCACGATTGATGCGTGCAGGAGATCTTAAGTTGGCGTCTTAGCAGTGGAGCTTGGATAGGTGTGCGATCTGAGGACCCAGTGTTGCGGATTCTCTTCCTTCTTTCTTCTGTTATCTTATGTATATCCTTTTGGACCTGATGTAAGCTTGTAAAAGTTTAAATTCATAGTGAATTTTGTGATGTGTGCCTTTGTTATTTTCAGATTTACTTCCTGTGATCTTGGGTATGCTCGTATTGGAGATGATTACATTGTTATGAAAATCCTCCTTGTAGGATCCCAGGGTCGGAACATATCTCATGAGCCAAGAATGGGGTGTACAGAGGCTGTGCGGTCAGAACCGGTCATCGGGTTCCTTGTGAGGTCTGGTTACCAAGTCTGGGGTGTGACAGCACGAGGACCATATATGTAAGACCTGTATCTTAGTCCGTACCATTCAGTAGACTTCCGCGGTCTTACCGGTCGAATTTCGGCAACCTTCGACCCTTAATCGATATTTGCATGCGACCCTGATTCGCACGTCGTCAACTCGAGTCGACTCAACCCAAGATCTTTACCATAGAGACTGCGTCGTCACTACGGTTTCGATGCCACGACTCGTGTGCCAAGGCGATACCCTGGTCAGGAGATATGGGTCAGCGTTCGGTGCAAGGAAAATACCGCGCATTGCGAAACCCAAGAGAATCTCTACGAGGTGTCACATCAATCCCATCAATCAATCAAATCTTATCACATCACATCACATGTCAAGTACATGTCAATTACACATCACCTTTCGCCCATACCCAAGCAACCACAAAAGTCAAAAAGGTCTTACAAGGTCATGCCTTTCTTACACAAAAGGCCACCAAAGTCAAAAAGGTGTCTTACACACCCATCACCACCACATCCATCACCCATCACTCTCTCTCTTTACTACTCTCTTTCTCAGTTTTTCAAACCATTCCCAAGCAACCAAAACCCCATACGTATGAGAATTCTCCAAGCCTTCCAAGCTCCAAGTGTGACCCACCTTTCCATCCCAAGATCTCCCATCCTAGCCATCCATTCCTCATCTCCTCCATTGGAATCAAAGCTAAGGTACTAAGGAACCCATAGGAGCAAGAAGATAGAACGGTGGGTGCTAGATAATAGTAGTTTTTTATGTTTTCAAGATGGACCAAGGGAGACCAACCGATCAATGGTTTGGATCTTACTTGGGACCCTAAGATGTGGCTGATGGTCCACTAGGATCATCATGATCATTCCATGATGGGGCCATTCTCCATAGACCCCATCATGCTGTTTATTTCATTGCATTAGGAAGGTCATCTAGACCGTCCATATTGGTGGGGAGAGGATCTCCACCGTTGATTTTCGATTTTTGATGAATCCATGTGTAGAGGGATCCATTAATGTATGATTTCATATAAGAGAGGGCTCATAGTGGCGAAGCCCTCCATCACACGCGTGTCCCACTCTCCATCTCTCCCTCTCCCTTTTTATTTCATTTTTTATTTTTATTTTATGAGTTTATAATAGGGTTGTGTGGCCTATTTGAATGGACCCCATCATGAGGCTTATATTCTATCCAAATCATCAAGTGTGGCCCACTTTGTGTGTGATGTACCCACACTATTCCCCATGAAGTGGCTCACCTAATCAAGGCCCACCTCAATTGCATACGTCCAACCGTCCAGCGTCTGGGACGCTGGACGTCTCTTTAAAGGAAAACACAAATATAAGCTTGGTTCAAAGCTTTGGGGGTGGACCATTGTGTAGGCCCCACCTTGTTGTATGTATTCAATCCACGCCGTCCATCTCCTTCCTTGGGTCATTTTAGGCGTTGAGCCAAGTGATGGGGTTGGTTGGAAGATCTGGTGGACCATAGCGTTGGAGATTGCATCCTTACCATTCAAAAGATCATTCTTTTTATTTTATTTTATTTTCTAAACAAAAAAATACTCTATATTAGACTCGTTGGATTTGTTACAAGCCGAGGAATCCTATGGCCGGAGTGGATTCTCTTGGAGCGGGCCCCACACTCGAAAAACCTCAGAAAATTTGATTTTTTTTTAAAAAATTATTAGCATTAGAGGCAGCAGGCGCTGCCTCTGACATAGCAGCAGCAGCAGCAGCAACACGCTGCTGCGTGCAGCAGGCGGGTTGGCAGCGTCCCACGACTGCTGCCGTGGGCCCCACCATGATGTATATGTGAAATCCATGCCGTTCATGTGGTGGGCCCCCTCCTTAGGTGGGCCCCCTCCAAGTTTCAACCGTATCCAAAACTCATGTGGCCCACACCATACGAAACAGTGGTGATTGAACTCTACCAATGAAACCCTTTTTGGGCCCACGGAAGTTTCGAATCAATCTGAAATTTGTGTTTTCTCTTCATCTAGGTCTGAGTGACCTTATGAACGGATTAGATGACTTGTAAACATAATGGTGGGCCCCACATGGGACCCACAGTGATGTATGTGTTTTACATCCACCGTCCAGACGGACGGTGGTACCCACCATTATATATTTGTTTTATTTCCACCGTTCGATTTCCGTGATGCATGTGTTTTGTTTGCACTGTCCAGCGACAGTGGGACCTACCACGATGCAGGTGATGCATCCAGACCGTCCATCCACTTGGAAAGATCATTTTAAGGCATGAGTTGAAGAATGATACCGATCTATGATCAAGTGGGCCACCGATGTATGGATTTAGGCCCATTTGACATATAAGGCCTATGGATTTAGGCCCACTTGATATATAAGGCCGATGGGTTTAGGCCCATTTGATTTATATAAGGCCGATGGGTTTAGGCCCATTTGATTTATATAAGGCCTATGGATTTAGGCCCATTTGACATATATGGCCTATGGATTTAGGCCCACTTGATAGATAAGGCCTATGGGTTTAGGCCCATTTGATTTATATAAGGCCTATAGGATTAGGCCCATTTGATATGTATAAAGCCCATGAGATTAGGCCCATTTAAGACACATAAGGCCTATGTGATTAGACCCATTATGATATACTCTGACGCCCATGGGTTATGACCCATTGCAATGTACCTAAGGCCATTGGTAAAGCCCAGTAATGCGGCCCATTTAATGAACGTAAGGCCCACTTATGTAGCCCATTTGATGTAATGAAGGCCCAATAGGATGTACCTAAGGTCCATTGCAATGTGTGAAACCAACATGGTTTGTGTAATGATGTTTACTACGGGTTATGGCTTGGGAGCAATGATGGTTTGACATCCACATTGCAAGTATAGTGTTGGTTAAATGTTCATATTATGTCTCTCCCTAGGGCTATTGGTAGGCCGTAATCGTTGCGTGTAGGCCGTCTAGGCCCATTTACGTTGTAAGGATAATTCATTACTTTGTAACATGCTTAGTATAATTTCATTATTCATGACCATACGCATCATATGTATACTTGATATGAGGAATGTTTGATCATCGCATAAGCCATTAGGCCAAGACATTTACGGGACTCCTTATGAGACGGAGTGTCCCACATGAGAGCATGGTGCGCACGAGATTGTTGCATAATTGTATAGTATGACTCATGCATCTTACATGTACGTGACATGTGACATCAGGACCATAGCCTCCACAGGCATATCGTGGTTGGCAGGATTGGATACCAAAAATCTTATTCTACATGGGGTGCTATAGATATCCCTGGGTGAAAGTCCCTAAACCCTTATGGTACCAAGAGGTTTCTCCAACGTCTAGACCGAGTGGGTAGATGAGCATTGAGTGTCGATTACCAGATGGTTGCGCTCTCCACTGTGTCGTGGTCGGTTGGAAGGGGGTGTGGCCTTACTCGCCCGAGTGTAGGGGGCAATACTAGGCTAAGTCTGACCAGCTCGAGGAATGGGTCCGCTATAGACGAGTCGAGCCCGATATTGGCAGACGGATAGTGAAGTCTCTTCCACTTACCTTATTGCGCGCGATGAGGCGGCGATCTGGTTTAGAGTGTACTAGACCTCGGTGATATCCCAGATTTGAGTTGTATTGATGTGTGGACATAGATGAGGATTTGTATGCTTGAGTTGCATTTCACATCGCATGGCCTTGGGATGGCCGATATCATTCATGTCTTGCATCGCATAGCTTTGGTACGGTTAATGGTTTTTCATGGATCCATCTGCATATTTTGTATTTCTCTGATATTGCATGTTCATATTACTACCTTGCGCACACACTTTCACCACCCTCTAAGCTTTCTATAAGCTTATGCACGACCGTTGCGTACAAGTGACGTTGGATCGCAGCAGCACTGAGGCAGGAGCACCTTGCAGATCACTTTGGAGATTTTATTCATCATCATTATATTTTCCTTTATACTCATTGTACTTGTAAAGTTTTTGATCATAGTGGAAATGTAATGAAGTTTTTGGTTGTTGTTTGTGGGTTATGCCTTTGGTTATGCTTATCACGATTCAAACTGATTTTGAAAATCCTCCTCGTAGCATTACAGGATCGGAACCTGACGAATGGGAGCTGCGAGCTGAGAATGGGGTTCTACAGAGGCTGTCGGTGCTAGATTCGGCAATTGAGAATTTTGTGAACCCGATTTCTGAGTTTGGGGCGTGACAATATACTAGTAGGTCCTGTCTCCCACTGTGTCGTGGTCAGTTGAAAGGGTTTTGACCTTACCCACCCGAGTAAGGGGGCAATATTAGATTGAGTTTGACCATTTTGAGGAATGGGTCCGCTATTGATGAGCCGAGTCCGATATTGGTAGGTGGATAGTGAGGTCTCTTCCACTTACCCAGTTGCGTGCTTAAATGGGGTGACAAGTTGGCATAGAGTGTACTATACCTCGGTGATTATCTAGAGTGAGAACTGTACTGATATTTGATGCTCCACTGATGAGCTATATTGATATGTAGATTCAGATGAGGATTGTTATGCTTGCATTGCATCTTGCATATTACATTGGCCATGTAGGCCTTGCATTGCATCATAGCCTTGATATGGCCGATAGTATTCATGCCTTGCATTGCATTATAGCCTTGATATGGCCGATAGTATTCATGCCTTACATCGCATCATAGCCTTGATATGGCCGATAGTATTCACGCCTTGCATGCATAACCTTGGTATGACTGATAGTATTCATGGATTCGCTAGCATATTCCGCATTACTTTTATATTGCATACTTGACATATACCTTGCGCACACACTTACACCACCCTCTAAACTTTCTATAAGCTTTTGCATGACTGTTGTGTGTAGGTGACGCTAAGACATAGCCAAGCAGGAGGAGGAGCATACAACCAAGCTTTTAGAGTTTTGATATTATCTTATATTTCCCTTTATGCATTGTACTTAAAAGATTTTGACTATAGTGGAAATGTGATGATGTTGTTTGTTGTTGTTTGTAGGTTATGCTTATTATGAAATAAATTCATGTTAAAAATCCTCCTTGTAGAATCCTAGGATCGGAACCTAGTATATGAGTGCCGGGAGCTGAGAATGAGGAATTATGGAGGCTGTCGGCTCCGGATTCATCGATTGAGAATTTTGTGAGATCGATTTTTAAGTTTGGGGCGTGACACATTGTATGTCAAATTTTCGTAATGTAGAAATGAACACTACCACCATAGATTTGATAATAGTCGTACTCCACTGTCGGGCCACTATAAATTAATGTACTTCATACTTTCTCGTATTTTTTAGAGCACTATGCTATCTCGTAAGCCATCTTGCACAATTAAATTAAGAATATGAGCAAAACAATGGGCATGAAAACAACTCCCCAGATAATGCAAGTAATTCTTGAAAAAGAAAACAAGTCTTCATACTTTTAACAATCGCATCGTTAGTGGAAGTATTGTCTATAATCATGGTGAATAATTTTTTTAATTAATATTCCACTCTAGGACTATTCATAACAATTCTATATAGAGTCTCTACATCATAAGGAGTTTTTATTGTTGTAACAGCAAGAATATTCTTTTGTAATTCCCATACATCATCAATGAAATGCGAAGTTGTACAACAATACCCAATATTTTTTTAGTCTGATGTCCATAAGTCAGTAGTAAGGCCAATTTGGAAATAGAGTTTATTAAAGTACTCATAGAGTTTTTCTTTCTCTTGCTTGTTGTAACACCCTGAAAATCGGGGGTCGTGTATAAACTCAACTCCCGAGTTCCAGACCGTCACTTATGCAACAAAAATGATTATGATTCAATGTTGTCTGAGTTAAAGCTTCACATGAGTAAAAGTATACCAAAACTACAATTCATATTCCAGATTCAGTGATAAAAGCAAGCGGAAGACTAAAGGATATACATATCACTGTATGAAAAACAAAATGTATCTCAACTATCTCCAAAGTATGAATACATCTCTGAGTCTCATATACATGTAAATATACAGAATCAAAATGTCAAAAATAGTCCCACTGAGAAGTCCCGTCAATCCGGGCCACCTAAGCAAAGCCGTCGTGGTACTGCATATATGAGAACTCGTCTTGGTCCTCATCATAATCCGGCTCTGCGTCCTGAATCGCTGTCTCACCTGCATCTAAGACAGGGTCTGGTGGGTGTTGCAAACACCATCCCGTAACGTGAAAGTGAGTAGCTAACTCAGTGGAATAATAGAGCAAAGATTAGCATGTTCTCAAATTAATCATGCGATAATAGTAAAGCAGTAAATCAAACATTCCTAATACTGTTGTTAATACAATATGACATGACATGATGGATGCCCTCACCGACATTCTCCCTCATACGGTACCATCTGCGTCCGCGACATGCTTGCGTACCACTCAGTGCTCCACATCTTCCAAGCACATGTAATGTGATGGTGATATGATTACCGAGTTATTATTAGTCCATTCAAACAGCAGGATTGGATAACTAAGGTACTTCCCTTATATCAATCCCAACACAGATCCTGTCTTGGGTCGTCACTCCTAGTAATCTCATACGATGTATATTTTGTAGGTCACTGCAAGGGCTGCCAGGGCTGTTGCTCACACTCGTTGCACCGCTCCCCCATCACCTTATCAATACAGGCCTACTTGTACTCTCATCGTTACGGAAGGGTCGTCGCCTCCCGTAGACTCAGAATACACTCGAGGTCACTACAAAGGGCTGCCAGGGCTGTTGCTCACACTTATTGTACCGCTCCCCCATCACCTTATCAATGTAGGCCGACAGCAAGAATATAGTGTCGCATACCACCATAATCTGCTCACGAGTCATATGTGCTCACTGGTCACTACGGGGAGGTTTATGGCCCCAGCATAGGCCGACAACTCGACCACGGTGTCCCATACCACCATGCCCGGTTCATGAGTCTTTATGGATCAAGGTACCATCGTTAATAGGGTTTACGGTGGTAAGTTCAGTACCCTAGGTTCAAGCAGTTATGACTCATACAAGGTGAACATACAATGGCCAGTCGGGTTACTTGACGGGCTCGACTAGCACGAGCGCATCTCAAGTCGAACGACATGAAGTGCATAAAACACCTCGTGTGGCCTAACCACTACCGCCAACTCCAAAACATGACTCGCGTTCATCGACGCGTCGTTCGTGGCAAAGATAAGCCAACCACGACTTTACTCGGTTGCCGACTGCCTGGACTAGGTATAGTCCCAAACAATTATGAATCCACATCAGTAATCATGTAAGAGTATTGGAAATGAAATACAACAATGTGAGCATGTTAAGACATGTTATAACATACAACTTAACTAAATCATCTAACACATGCATTTCATACATATAATGAAATCATGCATATAGCTAACATGTAGGAAATCATTTACATCAGCATATTAATTGAGAATTCAATCTCAAACTAATTCATAACACCATTTAATTCAATACATACTAATACAAACATTTATACAAACACTTAAACTACACACTTAAGTCTACATATAGTATGTCGACTCAAAGTGCGCATTTAGGCAAATTTCTTCGCCAAACTAATTATGCACGCATTCCTAGTATCCTAATGCGACAAGAAGCCATGTCAATCACATCAGCAAAATATGGATGAAAACAGTATTTCCTATAAATGACTAAAATGCCCTAAATCTCATATTTTTCGTCTGCTTACGAAATAGGAAACGGACAGCATGTTATACATGTCAAACGGCGTTGCCGTCGATAATCTACTATTAAACGACATTGAAAGCATTGAAAACAGTCAATCAAAGCGTCTAAAATTCGCATCTTTTATCCTAGAAGTGTATTGATTCGAACAGAGCGTATACGCTTCGTCTACGGCGAACCGGGAACCTAATACACAAGATCTATAAGCTACCATGCTAAGGAAATGAAGGAACCTTAAATCAGCAAGTGTTTGGGGTATTTTCTTACCTAGAAACGCAGTGAAATCATCGGGAAAGTGATTGAGGCACGTTGCTTAAGCACGTGCATCAGGTAGTACAAGCAGTAGGAAATTCTCTCCCACTCTCTCTCACAATCTCTCACCTTTTCTCTCACACCAGCTAGGGTTTCTAGTAAATTCGGATGGGTGAGAGAAGTGAGGGTTTAAGCCCCTTTTATAACCTAAAACATGCCCAAAACAGGCTTGGGAACAATGTTTACTTGATGCCTAACCAAATCGGGGCTGTTTCGGTCCAAAAAGGCATTTCTGGTGGTCCCCTGGCCGAACGCGATCGGACTTAAGTTCATGCATATCAGATGTCGCTCACATCCCATTTTCAGACCAGCAGTGTTCGTAGATCGCACGTGGCGGTCCAGTTTCAGTTCAGCGGTCACCGCACATAGATCAGGTCTATAAGTCTCATGATATGAAATACAAATTTTTCCTGATCCAAGGGTATAATTTGGCTAAATTCTGATGGTCAGAACGCTTAATAATAACGCGTCAAGTCGTGTGGCAGATTTGAATTTCAAATTCCAAATCTAACCCTATTCTCACTCTCTTCACTCCAGTCTCAATGAAATAGCCTCTGAATGTCGGTTGGACTTGATTTTTGAAATGATTGTCAAGTCTAGCTAGGCAGTTATAACGGTCTAAGATTGTAGGTATCGGACTTTCGACGCGCGGTTTAGATCCAATACAAGGTTTCAAAGAGGTCCTGAGAACAAACCGGTTTAGAGTTTGATCCGAGGTTTTAAAGTATTATAGCGTCATTGGTTCTACTCGCTTTGGGTCTTGAAGAACGTATTTAAAGTGATCAGGGACTATTTTCCAGCTACTCTAGCGTTGCGCTAGCTAACTTACACATATTTTCCAAAGGAATTAATCCTACGCGATTTCTACTCGAGTTGGTACTCGAGTCCAAGTACGGATTTTTCCAGGGCGTTACACTTGTATACATGCATCACATCGCCACTAATTGTGCTGCGGAAACCACTTTAAACATGGGTTGAAGATTGTTCACGAATATTTCAAAATACTGATGTCCAACCATGTTAAATGGGTACTCATGCTTCATTATCATACGATAAAGATCCAAATGACTTAAAGTTCTTCGAACAACGTCTTTTAGCCTACATTATTGTTCAATGATATTAATTGTTGAAAAATATCCATATGCTTCTTCCTCGGACATCTTGTCAAGTGCTTATTCAAATGGCTAGTTCAACTATTACTCACACACACAAACTTTCCCTTACAATGCCTGTAAATAGCCACTCCTCACCACTTGGGGATCAATGTTTATTAAAGACGTCATTCATACTTTAGATGTTAATTTTCATGGTTTACGAGAACTATATTGCCTGACACTTCAACAATATTCTCATCAATAGGTTGATTGGGTTTAGACATAGTGATCCAACAAATTATTTGCAGTCATAATGCAACATCAATGAAATAACACAAAAATAAGTAAAGGAACAATATGCATTATATTTTTCAGGTTAAGCACATCAAACGGAAAAAACTTCAATAACAATTTTAAGCACCAAAAGCAGCATTCTCTCTATAAAAAATCATGAAATGGAAAAATCAAAATTAGAAACACTAAAACAGATTAAGATAATTCAAAGCAACGTATCAAAAAAAACATTAAAATCAAGAAGAAAATGCACTCATAGAAGATAATACAATGCTTTTTAGATTGTGGATTTATGAATTCTCTAGGAAACTAAAATCTCAAATAAATATATGTAATTAAAGAGAAAGTAATCCTCAATTTGTTGAACAAAGCCCACCCAAAATAAGAAGAACATTAAGAAAAAAAATAAAAATAAAAGAACAGAAAGGAGAGGAGAGGAAGAAGAAGCGATAAGAGAAAGAAAACCTTTATGATATCAGATATTAGAAGAGGTGGGCATGGGCATGGTGGCTTGGCCATGGTTTGTGGAGAGAGAGAGAGGGAGAGAGAGAGGAGAGAGAGAGAGAGAGAGAGAGAGAGAGAGAGAGAGAGAGAGAGAGAGAGAGGATTATTATTTTTGGTGTGGTTTAAGCTCCAATGAAAGACTTCGATGTTCTCACTACAATAAACATAGACATACTATAAAGATGAGTGTTGGATTATTCATAGAAAATTGCAAGATGCTACAAATAGTGCTAATATTGCCAACTCTAATATTTCTCTACAAAGATTCCCTTAGCTACTTAAATAATTAAATAAGTCAAAGATTACACCTCATTCAGGTATTATTTCTTCTGGCTTTTTTGCCTAGAGTCTACCAAATTCTTGGATCATAGACTCTAGTGCTATCAATCATATGAGAAGAACATCATAAAACCTATCTTCTATAACATTCATTGAAGGAAATAAAATAGTTTTCCTTGTTGATAGATTGCCAACCCTAGTTCATGGAATTGGTACGACTACCTTATCTTTCGATTAACTTGTTATGAATTATTTGGTTTTCTACCTTTCCATCCAATTTTTTTCATAAATTAATTAAATCTCTTAATTATTTAGTCACTTTTTTTTTTTTTTCAAAATATTGTCTTTTAGGACCTAATCACAGGGAAGGAGATTGGAAGAGGAGAAAAAGGCCAGGGGCTCCACTATTTGAATCCGAAAACAAGATCTTTGTTAAGCAATGAAAGTGATGTAAACAAAGATCAATTTGGCATTGGAGGCTTGGACATCTATAACACAGAGTGCTACATCTTGCATATCCATTTATTACTTCTTCCTTTAATAAATGTGAGACTTTCCATTATGCTAAACAGACGAATGCATATTTTTAACACAGTGAAAACTCTTGTGACAAGCCTTTTATTTTGATTCATTGAGATATTTAAAGCCTGCACTGATTGATTCTTTCTTTGGCTTTAAGTATTTTGTCAGCTTTATTGATGACTTTTCAAGATCATTATATATTTATATATTAAAATCTAAAGAAGAGGCATTTAATGCCTTTAAAGAATTTCATAAGATGGTTGCTACTTAATATTATGCCAATGTTAGAATTCTAAGATCTGATAATGGAGGGGAATACATGAGTAAAATGTTTCACGATTATATTGGACATAATGTGATCATTCATCAGACAACTTGTACAGACACTCCACAATAAAATGAAGTGATTGAACGTACGAATCGTCACTTACTTAAAGTCACAAGGTCTATTATGTTTCAAATGAATGTCTTAAATTTCTTGTGGCTAGATGCGTTACTGTTAGCCAACTATGTTATTAAAAGATTTCCAAGTGTGGTTTTGAATGGAAAAAGCTCATTTTAAGTTTTGATTGAAAAACTTTCCAACATCTCACACTTACATATGTTTGAATGAGGATTTTATGTTCACATACCAGAATCTAGTAAGAACAAATTGGAAAAAAATGTCATAAATTATATCTTCATTGGTTATTCCCCCCACCAAAAAGGATACTAATGTTTTGATCCAATAAAAAGAAAATTCTATTATACTAGAGACGTATAGTTTGTTGAAGAAATTTCGTATTACAAAAAATCTAATGATTTCAAACTCCTAAAAGTTTTGAACAAGGAGAAGAAAGATAACAATTGGTTATCAAATCCTTCTAGAGTTATATAACTTATTATACTACAAAATCAAATAAAAGATGAAAATCAAATAGTGAATGAATCGATGGATTCCTCTCCCATTTTGTCTAAGAACCAAATATATGTTACTCTCAAATCTATAACTATGGACCCAATGACTTTAAGCTATTCTCATCAATTTCCATCCCTTGCAACAGGTTCTATACTAGGTATACCTCCCTCTCATACTCCTATTGCCTTATGAAGAGAAAAAAAAAATGATTCGTCATCCTGTTTATTTATCTGATTTTTCATTTGAAGTTGCTTATCCAATCCAACCGTATGTTTCCCATAAAGAATTCTCTAAGCAACATGTAGCTTTCTTAGGCTCCATATCTACCCATGTCGAACCTGGAAATTTTGTAGATGCATGGACAACAGACGAATGGAAAAAAGTTATGGATGAATAATTAAAAATATTTGCAAAAATGACACTTTGGAAACAGTGTGTTTGCCCAAAGAAAAAATTTAGTTGGCTACAAATGGCTATACAAAATCATATATAAAAGTGATGGCACTATAGATAGGTATAAGGCTAGATTGGTTGCAAAAGGATTTTTCCAGACTTATGGTGATTATCAAGAAACTTTTGCACATGTGGTAAAAATGAGCTCTATACGCATGTTGTTGTTTGTTATAGCTAATCGAGAGTGACTTTTATATTAGTTAGATGTAAAAAAATATCTTCTTTCCATGAAGATCTTCATGTGGAAGTATATATGAAATTACCTTCCTGACATCTTCGAGAGGGGGAGCACGGTACAGTATGCAAGTTATAGAAAATAATTTATGGGTGTAAACAATCACCAAGAGCTTGGTTTTAAAATTTTAGATCGACTCTAATTGGTTTTGGATATAAACAAAGTGGAGCACTATACGATGTTTGTCAACCAGAAAGCTTAAAAAAGAGTGATTATTTTAGTGTATGTGGATGATATTATAGTCATAGGCGATGATGATAAAGCCATTTAATAGTTGAAGTAAAATCTTAAAACACCTTTCGGCATACAAGATTTTGGTAGATTGAAGTACTTCTTGGGCATAGAAGTAGCTTCTTCAAAAAATGATTTGTTTTTATAACAGTGAAAATACGTATTAGATGTTCACATCCCCAAGTGTAGGGTTGCGATGTAGTAATAATTCATGAGGATGAGGTCGAATCCATAAGGACTAAACTTGTACATATTCTGAAAGGAAATAGAACTAGAACTAGACGAAGATCTGAATCTAAATTCTGGAATAAAAGAGAGTAATTGTGAATAATGTTTAAACTATTAATTAAAGGTGAGAACTAGGGTGCCAAGGATTCACTTGTAGCTATTAAGATGCTACCTTGCTTGGTTCAATAAACACGATTGGAATTGGAGTCCTATCCTATCCAATTAGAAGATAATAATTTAAATCAAATCTGAACTTTTCATGGACCTAATTCTTAATGGAGGAGAATTATAAAAATTGAAAGGGATTTCATCACCCTACCATGCCCAAGAGACGATAGTGAACAATGAGATTTATCAATCTCATTATCTCAAAACAGAAAAAAGAAGATATTCAAAGCTATCACAACATCTATTGTAATTTGAGTCACAATAAATCATAGAAAACTAAAAATATTCCTTTAATATCAAACTAGAAATCAATGAAGTTCAATAAGAATAAGAATCAAAGTAAAATAAACATCTCAACATGCTACAAGCTTCACCTCTTAGTCGTAGCTAAGAGGTTTGGCCAATTATAAACATGATTGAAACCAAATCTCTTAAATAAAGCATGAAAAATAAACTAGGTAAGAAGAAAAAATCTTTGGCGGCTGCCCCACCCATTTGTTATGCTCTTTAAGACCTTTTCAAACCTTAGAAGATTGTTTGGAGCATCCTAGGAAGTCCTATTTATAATTGTGGAACTCCAACTTTCGCACCTAGTTGGAAAAATCTAGAAACCGCCTCAAATTTATGCACTCTCTATAGTTTGCTAAATTAAACTTCACTTTGCATAGTTTTTCAAAATATACTTCACTCTACATAGTTAAAATAGACTCTGAGTTTCAAAAAATGCTTTTTCAGGACAATTTTAGGATTCCTTTTCTTCACTTCAAAATCTTCATTTAATAATCTTTTGAGCTTAAATCTTCCTTTTCACATCAACTTCACTTTAAGCTCTCGAAATCACCTCGCATATGAAAACGTGCATAATTAAATCGATTAAGCACTATCCTATTTATAAAACTAAGGAATAAATAGGGAGAAATATGTAATATTTCACAATTAACACACCCCTCAACCAACATTTTGCTAGTCCCGAGCGAAACATGGGTGAAGTAATCTTCAATTCTCAATGTTCAAAGTTCTTCAAGAAAATAATCATTTGTGCAAACAAGTATGAATGAGTATAATCCAAAGAAGCTAGAGTGAAAATTTTTAAACCTATAACTGAATCAAATGAGCAATTAATCAAATAGATTTTTTATCAATCAATCTAGAGCATAAGTTCATATATCAAGTTTTCTCAATGTGCTTAGTGAATTTCAATTTACTTTTCATAAAAGTATATTATCATTACATAATAATAGCCATGATCATCACCTCAAGATTAATTGAATAATCAAGTACTGATTCTGAACTTATCCCTTTTTCCTTCCTTTTCTAATTTTTGATTTTATAGCGACGGTCTCTTTTTCTTTATTCATTCTTTTCAGACTTTTTATTCTTTTACAGCCTTTTCATTCTTTTCCAGTCTTTTCATCATATATGACTTTTTTATCGATCTCACTATTTTTTTAACTGGTTCTTTTCATCTTTTAAGGTGATAAAATTATGTAAACTTAATTCTCAATCATCTATCAATGCTTCACATACTAATAATTAGAAATTCTAGTATAATTCACCGAAAGCAACCTGTACATGTCTTGTGACTTAGATTAACATAATATTCAAACTTCGTCTTAATCAATTACAGGCAAGAACTGTAGGTGATAGATTATTTAGTTGATCAAACTCCAACAATTCAAAATTCAATCTCAATCTTATCATCATATTCAAAACATTCTTTACATACACAGATTTCAACTTGAAACATTGAAAAAAAAAAAAAAAAATTACTCAGAACTAAGAAAACACTGATTAGTTTACCTAATCCACACCCCAACCTAAAATTTACATTGTCCTCAATGTGTGTGTGTATGTATAAGCATGCAATGCATATAAGACAATGAAAAGAAATGAGAAGTGATGGAAATATAGTATCTGAAGAAAGGGGATTGAAGCTTTTCCAAGGTTTTCAATGTGAAGATGTGTTAGCACAAAGACTCAAATAAACTGAAAGCAAACTATCATAATCCTAAATCTTACTAAAACAATAAAAGCTAACTACACCTCCATTAGATTAGGAGATCAATCCTGGTACACAAGATCAGTCAGATGCATAGACATATCCACTGAGTCAAATTTCTCAACAAACGGCTTTAAACAATGTCCGTTCACTTTAAAAACATGGCCATTCATTGAATTCTTTATCTCAACGGCCCAATGTGGATAGACATTAGTAACAGTGAAAGGGTCGATCCATCGAAATCAGAATTTATCCAGAAAAAGGTGTAACCGAGAATTGTATAGGACTTTTGACCGGTTATGAATGATTTTCAAAGGATGTTCCTGTCGTGAAACACATTCATCCCATCCTTATAAATTCTAGAGTTCTCGTATGTGTTGTTCCGAATTTCCTCAAGTTCATTCAACTGTAGTTTGTGCAATGAACCAACATTGTCTAAATTAAAGTTTAAATTTTTGGTAGCCCAATAGGCTCTATGTTCTAACTCTACAGGCAATTGGCAAGCTTTCCCATAGATGAGTCTAAAGGGCAACATTCCAATTCGGGTCTTAAAAGCTATACGGTGTGTCCATAAAGCATCGGTCATATGAATTGACCAATCCTTACAATCAGGGTTAACCATTTTCTTTAGAATGTGTTTAATTTTTCTGTTGGAAATCTCAACCTGCCTACTTATCCTCGGATGGTATGGAGTGCTCACCTTAAGTTTTCAAATGGCCTATTACAGAAGTGTGAACCTCCATCACTAATGATGGCCTGAGGCATTTTGAACCTAGAAATGATATTTTCTTTTAAAAATCGAATGACTGTACGATGGTCATTGTTCTGGCACAGGATCGCTTCGACCCACTTAGTAACATAGTCTACTGCTAGCAAAATGTATAAATTCCTAAAGGATTGGGAGAATGACCTCATGAAATCGATGCCCCAGTAATCAAATGCTCCAATGGTAAGAATGGGGTTCAAAGGCAACATATTTCGACAGGACAATGCACCCAGTTTCCGACAACGATCATAAGCTTTACAAAACTCATGAGTTTCCTTGAACATACTGGGCCAATAAAAGTCACACTGCAGAATTTTGGCCATGGTCTTTTAAATAGAAAAGTGACCACTGCAGGCCTACGAATGATAGAAGGAGATAAAACTTTGGTGTTTATTATCTGGAACACATCTCCTTAGAATTTGGTCTATCTAATATTTGAATAAATACAGGTCATCACAGAAGAACTTACGAACCTTGGTGAAGAATTTTTTCTTATCTTTTGCGTTCCAATGAGTCAGTGTGAAACCTATGGTAAGATAATTGGCAATGTCAACAAACCACGGTAACTGGAAAACTTTAAACAATTGTTTGTCAATGGAAATATCGTTTATAGGTGACGTTTCAAAGGAATTTGGGAGATCAAGTCTCAAAAGATGATTAGCCACTACGTTCTCTACTCCCTTTTTGTCCCGTATTTCCAAATCAAATTCATGGAATAAGAGGATCCATCTTATCAAGCGGGGCTTAACATCATTCTTAGAGAGAAGGTACTTCAACATCGCATGATCAGTATAGATGATAATCTTAGATCTGATCAAGTAGGACCTAAATTTGTCCAAAGTGAACACTACGGCTAAGAGTTCCTTCTCTGTAATAGAGTAGTTCACTTGGGCAAGATTTAGAGTTTTACTTGCATAGTGAATAACGTAGGGCTTCTTTTCTTTTCTCTAGCCTAACACCGCCCCAATAACATATTGAGACACATCACATATAATCTGAAAAGGAATGCTCCAATCGGGTGGCAGTATGATAGGTGCAATAGTCAACATGCCCATGAGCTTAGTCAAAGCTTCCTGGCATTACTCAGTCCACTCGTATGGTACATCCTTTTAAAGTAGATTGTATAAATGACGAGAGAGGTGACTAAATTCCTTTATGAATCGTCTGTAAATGAAAAGGCCGAGCTAAGAGTCCTAGAGAGAGAGAGAGGGGGGGGGGGGGGGGGGGAGGGGGTTGAATAGGACTATGCCAAATTAAAATTTTAAATGCGGAATTAGAGAGATATAAATAAAGATAGCACTTAACAATCTGCTAAGCATAAATGAATAACAACCTCAAATGTACAAGTATTGTGAGGTTGATACAGATGTTGTTCTAAGAACAAACTTACACAAAAAACTAATGGCTTATGGTAGGACAACCTGATTTTTAGAATGGTCTGTGTATCAAAATTCCAACCAATATAAAGGAGAATAAAAATAGCAAAGAAAATAAATTAAGATTTTAAAGCATTCCCACACTTGCATAAAAGACATTACAACATTATCCACAAAGGCTTAAAAAGAAATTACAACATTCATATAAAGCCACAATCAATTAACCACCACAACACTAAAAATATAGTGGTTCACTTGTGTGTACACCAACTATTTAGAAAAACAGCCACACAACTACTCCACTCCCAATATCCTCTCCCTCGAGATATTGGTGTTCACTATGAAATAGGTTTTTCAAGGTTCACCTAAAACCTTTACAATTGTGTCTTTCAAGTGGGCTTACACAATTCAAAAAATCCCACACTGAGATTTTCTAGATCACCTTTGATAAACCAAAAAGAGATTTTTCCTATCACAACCTCAAAAACTAAAAAAGAGATTTACAAAAAATGTAAATTACTTATCTAGATATTCTCCTTTGATGAAGCCCGGTAAAACTAATTCGAAGTAGATGTTCAACGTATATGTTCAATGTTCACACTCACTTATGAAAGGGTTCTAAATAATTTTTAAATTAAATCAATTTGGGCTAGCTTGATTTGATTTTAATTTCGAGAAAGGAAAAAAGCTTAAATCCCTTCTTTAAATAAGATTGGAATATAGAACTCAAAATCAAATGCAAAAAGCTAAATTAAAGAGAATATTAAATGAACACTAAATAGCTTAAGAATATCACAAACTTATCTCTCAGAGTAGTGTCCTGATTTTACTTGAATTGAATGAAAAACTCTGAAAATCCTTCTCTATTTATAAGTGAAAAAACTGTTCACTCGACTGGCCCATGGTCGATTCGATGGGCACAATAAGATAAGACCGTTCCACAACTGGTCGAGTGGCCTGCTCGACTAGTCCAGCTCTGCACTCAACTAGTCGAGTGGGACCAAAAATGGTTGTTGGACTTTGAGTCGAGTCAGCTCGATTGGTCGAGCACTATTCACTTAACTGGTCGAGTAGTCTCCAAGATTGGTCAAGGGTATAATAAAAAATCTTATAAATTAGTAACAAACCTTGGACTAGTCGAGGAAATTCTTAGACTGGTCAAACTAGTAACAGGATTAGTCGAACATAGGCTAAGACTAGTTGAGAAAAAGCCTATAAATTTATTTAGTGACCCAATTTAAGTATGCAATCAATATGACCTAATCCTGTGGTCAATCTAGGGTCATTCATACCTTATCGGTGAAGATTTGAACATTGAAACATTATTTTCTTCGTTTTATAATTGATCTTGAAGTACTTGAAACTTGACATCTTGAAGTACTTTGAAGCATAAACTTGAAGTACTTTGAAAACTTGAACTTGAAGTACTTTGAAGTCTAAACTTGAAGTACTTTGAAAACTTGAACTTGAAGTACTTTGAAACTTGAACTTGAAGTACTTGTGACTTGTATTTCACCTTGAACTTTGAGTTCCAAAGTAAAGCACATTGTTTTGACATAGTCGAAGCTTAAAGGCTTGATCTATTACTTGATGTTGTACTTGAACTTGTATAAGAATTGCTTGATCTTGAATATGAAGATGAGCTACACAAGATACAGATTCCAAGAGGTTTTGACACTACAAATTTTGACAACCATAGGAGCTAGATAGAATATCATTTATAATCTTCCACTTTGTCAAATTTTTGACAAAACAAAATAAATAAAAATATCATACATGCACAACAAAGAATCATGCAACAGTTACAACCTAGTCAAAGAATCATGCCCCAGTTACAAACTAGTCAAATCAATACTCATAAATACTCATCAATACTCCTCCTTAATACCTTACTGCATAGAATCCAAGAGGAGAATTGAAAAAATTGCTACCTATCACTTAACCACATTCTCCACAGTTCCACATTCATTCTCCGCATTATGAAATATGCATGTTAGGATTAATTCTCCCCCTTTTTGTCATAGCATGACAAAGGAAAGAACCTATAAATAATGATGAAAACACAAGAGCAAGGAGAGAGGTAAGGTTAAGATAACCTAATAATAAGATAACCATTAAAAACATGTCCAATCATAAGAAGAAGTTCAAGTATTAAAAGTTATTACATATTAGATACTCAAAACTAATCCGAACCAGAACAAGGAGCAGGTCTAGATGGATCAATTTGATGAAGTCCCTTATTAATGCGCCTAAGATATTTGCGCATATATTTAAATTGCCTTTCTTGGGACACATGCATACCTTCAACCTTCTCCTCAAGTGAGTGCAAACGCGCATCAAAATCAGATGGCTGATAATCAGGATCACCAGCAAAAATGGATTCAATTTCATCAAGAATGTCATCCATATTGACATCATCTGGAGGCAAAGCATCTTTTGCTTCATTTGCTTCAGCTGCTCCACTAACACCCACATCAACTTGGCCTAGGGCCAACTTCAAATTCATCTTGTTAATGTTAGAGTTATTCAAGGGTAGATGGTGAATGAGAGCTTCTCTAACAGGCATAACAACTAAACTATGGGTGGCTAATATAGTCATAAGATAAGAAAAAGGTATATCATTGTGATCGAGGTGGAGACGGAACTGAATCATGATATAACAAATAAGAGAAGGAAGACACATAGAGACTCCAGAAATGATAAAAAGAAGAATACGAAGCATGAATGTAGTAAACTTAGTTTTATTACTAGATCGAGGATAGACATTTGAAATAATAATCCTATGAAGAATTCTGTATCTGGGTAACATAAACTTGAAAGCGAACACATTCGCAATACTCCATTCCGCATCCATATTACATAAATCTCTAATGAGCATTCGCTTCTCAGATTCAGAAGGTTTTGCAACAAGAGAACTAATGGGAATACCGTCGTCATTAACAGGTATATCCATTAACCAAGAAATAAGATGACGGTCCACATCAATTGGACTTTCTCTAGTTATAATTGTAAGTGTCAGCTTCTCAAAAGAGAAGTCACTAATGCAAGCATACATAGCCTACGCAATGGAGTGGTATGTCAGTCCATCCCAATGTAATATGTTATCCCATCCTACAGACTGAAGGAGAGGAACAATGTCAAATGATGCCAAATGATCAGGATTAACAGTTCGTTCAACTATCACATTGCACAAGTAAATATCTCGCACAAACTTGGGATCTTCGTCGGGTGACTGAAGATGGCCACCGTTATAGGAGTTGAACGAGAAGAAGAGGGACCATGAGATCCTTTCTTCTTGGTTCTACCCTCCATTGCAATAAAGAAATTAAGGAATAAAGAGATTACAAAAGAGGCAAGAAGGGTTTCTAGTAGATCAGATTTTTTGATAGAAAATCCTAAAAACAATCATAAAGCATGAAATAAACCACACGAATGAAGAAAAATAAGTGCAAATGACTTAAATCTAGAAGAAAATCGAAAATAATGCACTAACCATGGAGGAATCGAAGATGGGTTCGATCGGTCGTGGTAGGGCTTGATGGAGAAGAAGACCCAAATAAAAATAAAGAAGATTTTCCCCAAATAAATGGTCAAACCTGAGATTTACGACTGGTCGAGTACATACTTGACCGGTCGAGCCATGACTAGTCGAGTTTGTACTTGACTGATCATGTAACACTGAAAATTTATAATTTTTCATTAATTTAAAATTTAAAATTTTAAAATAATAAATATATATGTTATGATACAAAAAGGTTCAAATCATCAGTTCATATTACATATACCAAGATCAAATTTCAATTTTGCAAACTTGTTTTTGTCGAGCGGTTTTGTAAATATGTTTGCAAGTTGAGTCTCGGTTGGAATATATTCTAATGAAATTATCGTCTTCCACCAGTTCATGAATATAATGATATATAATGTCAATATACTTGGTTCGTGAATACTGAATTAGATTTTTAGAGATATCAATTGCGCTTGAATTATCATAATATAAAACCATGGATTCTTGTGCAATTCTGTAATCACTTAGCATTCTTTTTATCTACACAAGTTGAATGCAAGCATTACCGGTAAAAATATATTCAGCTTCAGCTGTGGAGAGCGATACGGAACTTCGTTTCTTACTTAGCTATGAAATCAGACAGTTTCTGACATAGAAACAACCACCGCAGGTTAATTTATGATCATTAATGTTACTAGCCCAATCAGCATCCATGTAACTAGCTAATTGCACACTAGTATCATGTGGATACTAGAGACCAAGATTAGCTGAACTAGCGACATATTTCAAAATGTGCTTAATAGCTATTAGATGTGACTCTTTAGGGTTCGACTGATATTTAGCACAAATTCCTACGCTAAATGCAATATCAGGTCAGCTAGTAGTTAAATAAAGTAAACTACCTATCATACTGCGATACAACTTAGGATCCACACTCTTACCTGTTGAATCCTTAGAGAGTTTTAGAGTAGTACTCATTGGAGTCTCAAAATTTTTTCCACTCTCAAATCCAAACTTTTTAACTAAGTTTATAGCATATTTGGTTTGAGAGATAAAGAAACCATCAGGGAGCTATTTGACTTATAACCCTAGGAAATAGTTTAGTTCTTCAACCATGCTCATTTCAAATTTTGACTTCATAAGATCTGCAAACTCAACAGTCATGTTAACATAGGTAGATCCATAAACAATATCATTAACATAGGTTTGTACTATTAGTATGTGATCGTTATGTTTCTTTACAAATAATGTCTTATCAACACTTCCCATTATAAAGTTATGACTTAGTAGAAACTTAGTCAACTTTTCATACCATACCTTGGGAGCTTGTGTCAAACCATAGAGTACATTTTTCAAGCGGTAGACATGATTAGCATGGTTAGGGTCTTCAAAATCCATTGGTTACTCAACATACACTTCTTTATGCAAATCGCCATTTAAGAATGCACTCTTTACATCTATTTGGCATATTTTGAATTTTCTAAAGCACGTAATGAATATAAATAGTCTAATTGATTCAAGATGAGCTACTGTGGCAAAGGTCTCATCATAATTAATGCCTTCTATTTGAGTGTACCCATGTACAACCAGCCTAGCCTTGTTTCTAATAATATTACCAAGTTCATTAGACTTATTTTAAAATATCCATTTTATTTCGATAATGTGTTTATCTTTTGGTCTTAGAATCAAGTACCAAACATCATTTCTTATAAACTGATTTAGCTCTTCTTGCATTGCAACAATCCAGTTTTTGTCAGTAAGAGCTTCTTTTACATTAACCGGTTCTCTCGGAGATGTAATGCACACGTAGTTACACATATCTTCAAGTTGTTTATGAGTGCGTACACCAGTGAGAGGTTTTCAAGGATTTGATTAGATGGATGGTCTTTAATTGTCCTGAGTTCAGTATTATTTTGGCTTGATGAAGAGTCTGGTTTATCAATTAAAAGAACTTTATAATTTTCTAAACTTGAGGCAGGTGTATTTAAGTGATCGTCTATAACCACATTAATGGACTCTTGAATTACACCAGTCATCTTGTTAAGAACCCGATACGCTCGACTATTTAGAGCATACCCTAAAAATATCCCTTCATCACTTTTGGAGTCAAATTTACCCAGATTTTCTCTGTCACGTAAAATGTAGCACTTGCTATCAAAAACTTGAAAGTATTTGATAGTAGGCTTCTTATCAAACCACATTTCATAGATAGTTTTACTGTTTGATTTTTTAGTGTAAACGCAGTTAATTATATAACAAGCAGTATTTACTGCCTCAGCCCAAAGATTTTTAAGAAGCTTCACATTATTTAGCATTACATTTTCCATTTCTAAAAGCACTCTATTTTTTCTTTCCACTACACCATTTTTTT
Source organism: Magnolia kwangsiensis (assembly GCA_037074715.1). Taxonomy (NCBI): domain Eukaryota; kingdom Viridiplantae; phylum Streptophyta; class Magnoliopsida; order Magnoliales; family Magnoliaceae; genus Magnolia; species Magnolia kwangsiensis. The sequence goes on from CM073583.1 coordinate 85,583,557, forward strand.
GTAGTGTTTTTGGTGCAAAAAATTCATGTGATATTCCCTGATCATTGTAAAATTTCTCAAAATTGTTATTTTCAAATTCAGAACCATGATCACTACGGATCTTAGTGACTTGTGATTCTTTTTCAGTTTGGATATGTTTAATGTCACACCCCAAACCTGGAGATCGGATTCATAGGAATTTCGATATCCGAATCCGATGCTGATAGCTTCCGTAGTACTCCATTCTCAGCTTCCAGCGCTCATACGCTAGATTTCGATCCTGAGATCCTACAAGGAGAATTTTTTAACGTACATTTATCTCGTAAGACTCATAACCACAAGTTTACCCAAATCACAAAGGCAACATCATCATCACATATCCACTAATATAAACTTTGAATATAATACTAAAAGATAATACATATGTCAAATAAAATCAACGCTCTAAAAGACAGCTGCACGCTTCAAACTCGACACTGCTGCAACCTAATGCCACCTGCACTCATCTATCGTGCATAAGCTTATAGAAAGCTTAAAGGGCAGTGTAAGTGTGTGAGCAGTATATGCGTGCTCAGAATGTAATATCAGAGTAAACGGAGATACTGATAAGTCCACAAACCATACAATATCAAAGTAAACAGAAATACTGACAAGTTTATGAGTCATACAATATCAGAGTACGCATACAAATTAACTATGCAAATGAGGAGTCAAGAGAGCCAAATATCAGATGCCGAGGATACAATGTAATATATAATTCCTACTAAGTCCGTCTAGGCCATATAAGTGTAAAAACAAAGCAACCCAAAATGTCATATGCCGAGGATGTAATGCAATATGAAATATGTGGTACGAATGAAATGACCAAGCTGCAGTGTGAAGTCAGGATGATAGTATGTGGTATTGTAGGCTATGAGGCCTATCACAAAGGACTTCTATTCAAACCAGTCCCATACCTAAATTTGGATAGATGGACATAATGTGGTAAGCTCCTAATCTTAGGTTAGTCGCGCGCTCTAACTAAAATCCTGGGCATTGTGAAAGTACACATAACAATATTTGCACACCACCAGCCTGAGTGGATAGTGAGTAAATGAATGAATGAATATAATTCTGAGTATAGAACTCCTACTCCACAAATTAGTATTGTATATCTCTGGGATCATCACTGGGTATAGTACACTCTAAGTTGGCTACAGCCCTAGCCAGCTGCGTAGCCCAACGAGTGGAAAAAACCTCACTACCCGCCTGCCAGTAATATAACAATGCCTACCCAGCTCGTCGAAAGTGGACCCATTTGGGAGCTGGTTAAACCCAGCCTAGTTTATAGCCCCCTCACTCAGGTGGATAAGGCCATACCCCCTCCCAACTGACCATGATAAAGTGGGAGACGCGACCTAATAGTATTCGGCACTCGGGCGCTCATGTATCCACTCGGTTTAGATATTGGGGCATCTCCTAGCCTCAAAGGTTTAGAGACTTTCATCCACGGACATCTAAAGTGCCCAAATGCTCGAACTAAACATTTTCGGTGTCCCATCTGGCTATCCACGATATGCCTGTGGAGGTCACAGTCCTTATGTCGCTAGGACGTATAATAATTACAATCACACAATGCAAGATGCATGAGTCATGTAGTTCAATCATGCATTAATCCTGTGCATACCATGCGCTCATGTGGGATAACTCCACCTATCAGGGAGTCCCATAAACCATCTATACTATGACATATGCAATGGTCAATCATGTCTCACAATAAACATGTAGATGATGCATATGTGCATGTATCATGATGCTATGCTATCACATACTCATAATCGGTATCAATAACCGGTATCAACAATTGGCCTCAACAATGTGGTCATTTAACAAACATTTCTCCCAAGGAATGACCCACATAGAGCTTAATATATAGTGGACCCATGACCTCACACAAGGGCCTAATATATAACATATTGGGCCTCACTCAAGAGCGTAATACACATTACAATGAGCCTCTCTCATGGGCCTAATATACATCATAATGGGCTCTATCGCCTGGCCCTCAAATGCACCACAATGAGCATCATCACATAAGACTCATATATATCACATTGGGCCTTAAACACGGATTGAATACACATCACAATGGGCCTTAAATATGGGCAGTATATACATCACACCAGGCTTCGACAATCGGTCTCGACAAATCAGAATTGGCCTATATAATCGGCCTCGAAAAAATTATTGAGGAGAAGCCTTCAATCTTCAAGTTTTCATGTTGTTCGACTGGTCGTGGGGAAGCCACGACCGGTCGTGAGAGGTGATCAACCGGTCGTAGGTTCGAGCCCTGGCACGACTCGAAGTCCAGCGAGTTGTGCTGTTTTTTTTCCAGGGTCTAGGACTGGTCGTAGGAAAGTTAGGACTGGTCGTAAACCCCTACGACTGGTCATAGGAGGGCTAGGACCAGTCGTAGGAGCGCTAGGACCGGTCGTAGGTTACGCAGTTTGTTCCGTGATTTTGTGCGAAACTGCGGATTTGAGTCCTTTCGCAACCGGGATGCGAAAGGAAAGTTTCCTAAACTATAAATAGGTGTTCTTAGGGCTTTTCTAGGTATGACAAAAGCTTTCTAAAGGGGTTCTAGGGTTTCTAAAGGGTGTAACAAGGGTGAGATTCGAGATTGTTCGAATCGGGTAAGTCCTTTCTCTTTGTAATTGATGCTTTCATAGTGGAGATCTGTCGCTTTGTGTCGTGGTTTTTTCCCGAAAGGGTTTTCCACGTTAAATCTGGGTGTTCTCTATGTTCTCTTGTGTGCTTGGTGCCATTGGATTGCAATCCTAGATCTAGATCTGTGTGATTCCGCAGGTCCAAAATCCCCAACAACTGGTATCAGAGTGATCGTTGGGGCACAGATCTGAATTTGAGGGATTAGTAATAATGGCGAGTGCTAGGTATGAGTTTGATAAGTATTCAGGAAAAAATAATTTTGAGTTATGGAAGGTTAAGATGATTAGCCTGTTAACCAAGCAAGGCGAGGATGGTGCTCTTGAGGAGAGGAAGTCTACTATGAAAGATGATGAATGGAATACTCTTGATAAGAAGGCTTTATTATCGATCCGTTTATGTCTCATGGATGAGGTTCTCTACAACGTCATGAGGGGAAAAACTGCGGATGGTTTGTGGGCGAAGTTAAAGGATGTCTATGCGAAGAAATCTTCAGAAAATCGCCTACACCTGAAGCGGCAATGGTATAACTTCAAGATGGCAGATGGTGGAGATCTGGAGGCTCACATCAGCAACTTTAATAAATTGGTTTGCAAATTGCTGGATATGGAGGAAGTGATGAAAGATGAAGAATAAGCATGTATGTTGCTGAATTCTCTCCCAGCGTCCTATGAGGCATTCAAGGACACTATGTGCAGCATGAATAAAATCTTGAGTGTCGATACTGGTATCTCAGCCCTTCAAGGGAAGGCTATGAGACAACTGAATCATGACATGGGGACGTCTTCTGATGCACTGTTTACAATGGGTAGGAATTCTGGACAAGGTACAGGTTCTTCTGGTTCTAGATCTAAATCCAGGGGCAAAGGCAAAAGAAAGGTAAAGTGCTAGAATTGTGGGAAAGAAGGACATGTGAAGAGGGATTGTAAAAATCCTAAATCGAAGAGGAAAGATTCTGAGGCTTCATGCAGGGAGGCCAATGTTGCCATGTCAGATGGATCGAGTGGATGTGATGGTGATGTTTTATCTGTGTTTTCACTCAAACGGTCATACGATGATTGTAAGGATGAGTGGATGCTAGACATAGGGGCATCTTTTCACATGACTCCTCATCGGAGTTGGTTCACCAGCTATAGGGAGTGCGATGGTGGACAGGTATTTATGGGCAATGACATTGCATGTAATGTTATGGCGGTTGGTTCTGTGTGCATCAAGATGTTTGATGGGGTGGAGCGTACCTTGACAGATGTGAGGTACGTTCCTTATTTGAAGCAGAATCTGATTTCTCTTAGTGTGCTTGAGGAAAAAGGATGCAAGTACACAAGTATTCATGGTGCTCTTAATGTATCTAAGGGGGCACGGGTAGTCATGAAGGCGCAACGACTCGGTAACTTGTACAAGTTGATCGGGAGCACTTCAAAAGGTGGAGCTACGGTGGATGTAGCGGATTCCACCTTTGTACATGTGTGGCATGTTGGACATGGCCACATGAGCGGGCAGGGCAGGAAGGCTGAGACGTGCGGACAGGGATATGGAGCAGGTAAAGCAGCCACCTGTGTGAAGAATCACACGATATGATCGCAAGACATCAGTGAGGTACATGGATGACTCCAATATTGTAGGATATTCATCTTCTATTCAGATGGCTCTAGGTGAGCCTGTTGCTGAAAAGTGAAAGGTGACTGTGGGCGATTGTAACACCCTGAAAATCGAGGGTCGTGTATAAACTCAACTCCCGAGTTCCACACCGTCACTTATGCAACAAAAATGATTATGATTCAATGTTGTCTAAGTTAAAGCATTCACATGAGTAAAAGTATACCAAAACTGCAATTCATACTCCAGATCCAGTGATAAAAGCAAGCGGAAGACTAAAGAATATATATATCACTGTATGGAAAACAAAGTAGATCTCAACTGTCTCCAAAGTATGAATACATCTCTGAGTCTCAAATACATATAAATAAATAAAAATCAAATGTCAAAATAGTCCCACTGAGTAGTCTCGTCAATCCAGGCCACCTAAGCAAAGCCGTCGTGGTACTGCATATATGAGAACTCGTCCTGGTCCTCATCATAATCTGGCTCTGCCTCCTGAATCGCTGCCTCACCTGCATCTAAGACAGGGTCTGGTGGGTATTGCAAACACCATCCTGTAACGTGGGAGTGAGTAGCTAACTCAGTGGAATAATAGAGCAAGGATTAGCATGTTCTCAAATCAATCATGCGATAATAGTAAAGAAGTAAATCAAACATTCCTAATACTGTTGTTAATGCAATATTACATGACATGATGGATGCCCTCACTGACATTCTCGATCATACGGCACCATCTGCATCCGCGGCATGCTTACATACCGCTCAGTGCTTCACATCTTCCAGGCACATGCAATGTGATGGTGATATGATTACCGAGTTATTATTAGTCCATTCAAACAGCAGGATTGGGAAACTAAGGTACTTCCCTTATATCAATCCCAACACAGATCCTGTCTAGGGTCGTCACTCCTAGTAATCTCATACGATGTATATTTTGTAAGTCACTGCAAGGGCTGCCAGGGCTGTTCCTCGCACTCATTGCACCGCTCCCCCATCACCTTATCAATACAGGCCTACTATACTCTCACTGCTACGGAAGGGTCGTCGCCTCCCGTAGACTCAGAATACGCTCGCGGTCACTACAAAGGACTCGTTGCCTGATCAGTGTAGGCCGACAGCAAGAATATAGTGTCCCATACCACCATAATCTGTTCACGAGTCATAGGTGCTCACTGGTCACTATGGAGAGATTTGTAGCCCCAGCGTAAGCCGACAGCTTGACCACGGTGTCCCATACCACCATGCCCGGCTCATGAGTCTTTGTGGATCAAGGTACCATGGTTGACAGGGTTTACAGTGGAAAGTTCAGTACCTTAGGTTCAAGCAGTTATGACTCATACAAGGTGAACATACAATGGCCAGTCGGGTTACTTGACGGGCTCGACTAGCACGAGCGCATCTCAAGTCGAACGACATGAAGTGCGTAAAACACCTCGTGTGGCCTAACCACTGCCGCCAACTCCAAAACACAACTCGCGTTCATTGACGCGTCGTTCGTGGCAAAGATAAGCCAACCACGACTTTACTCGATTGCCGACTGCCTGGACTAGGTATAGTCCCAAACAATTATGAATCCACATCAATAATCATATAAGAGTATTGGAAATGAAATACAACAATGTGAGCATGTTAACACACGTTATAACATACAACTTAAGTAAATCATCTAACACATGCATTTCATACATATAATGATATCATGCATATAGCTAACATGTAGGAAATCATTTACATCAGCATATTAGTTGAGAATTCAATCTTAAACTAATTCATAACACCATTTAATTCAATACATACTAATACAAGCATTTATACAAACACTTAAACTACACACTTAAGTCTACATATAGTATGTCGACTCAAAGTGCGCATTTAGGCGAATCTCTTCGCCAAACTAATTATGCACGCATTCTTAGTATCCTAATGCAAAAAGAATCCATGTCAATCATATCAGAAAAATATGGATGAAAACGGTATTTCCTACAAATGACTAAAATACCCTAAATCTCATATTTTTCATCTACTTATGAAACAGGAAACGGACAGCATGTTGTACATATCAACGGCATTGCCGTCGATAATCTACTATTAAACGACATTGAAAGCGTTAGAAACAGTCAATCAAAGCGTCTAAAATCTGCACCTTTTCTCCTAGAAGTGTATTGATTCGAACGGAGCGTATACGCTTCGTCTATGGCGAACCGGGAACCTAATACACAAGATCCATAGGCTACTTCACTATGGAAATGATGAAACCTCAAATCAGCAAGTATTTAGGGTATTTGCTTACCTAGAATCGCAGTGAAATCGTCGAGAAAGTGATTGAGGCACGTTGCTTAAGCACGTGCAACACGTAGTGCAAGCAGCAGGAAATTCTCTCCCACTCTCTTTCACAATCTCTCACCTTTTCTCTCACACCAGCTAGGGTTTCTAGTAAATTCGGATGAGTGAGAGAAGTGAGGGTTTAAGCCCCTTTTTAACCTAAAACTTGCCCAAAACAGGCTTGGAAATAATATTTACTTGATGCCTAACCAAATCGGGGCTGTTTCGGTCTAAAAAGACATTTCTGGTGGTCTCGTGGCCGAACGCGGTCGGACTTAAGTTCACGCACGTCAGATGTCACTCACATCCCATTTTTAGACCAGTAGTGTTTATAGATCGCACGTGGCGGTCCAGTTTCAGTTCAGCGGTCACCGCACGTAGATCAGGTCTACAAGTCTCATGATATGAAATAGAAATTTTTCCTGATCCAAGGGTATAATTTGGCTGAATTCTGAGGGTCAGAACGCTTAATACTGACGTGCCAAGTCGTGTGCCAGATTTGAATTTCAAATTTCAAATCTAACCCTATTCTCACTCTCTTCACTCCAGGCTCAATGAAATAGCCTGTGAATGTCGGTTGGACTTGATTTTCGAAATGATTGTCAAGTCCAGCTAGGCGGTTTTAACGGTCTAAGATTGTAGGTATCGGACTTTCGACGCGCGGTCTAGATCCAATACAAAGTTTTCAAGAGGTCCAGAGAGCAAACCGGTTTAGAGTTTGATCCGAGGTTTTAGAGTATTATAGCATTATTGGTTCTACTCGCTTTGGGTCTTGTAGAACGTATTTAAAGTGATCAGGGATTATTTCCCAGCTACTCTAGCGTTGCGCTAGCTAACTTACACTTATTTTTCTAAAGGAATTAATCCTACGCGATTTCCGGTCGAGTTGGTACTCGAGCCTAAGTACTGATTTTTTCAGGGCGCTACAATCTACCCCCCTTAACAAAAAAATTTCATCCTCAAAATTTGTACCTTTTCGTACTCCTTGAGAAGCTGTGGGTAGTTCTTTCTGACCTCGGCTTCGATCTCCCAGGTAGCCTCTTCCTCAGAGTGATGCGTCCACAATACCTTCACAAGGGGAATCACCTTGCTACGCAGTACCTGCTCCTTCCTGTCTAGGATATGTGTCGGTCGTAGGATATATGTAACATCCTCTCTTAATTGCACCTGCTCTCATCTGATGATATGGGAATGATCAGAAACGTATATCTTCAGCATAGAAACATGAAATACGTTGTGAACGCTCGCGAGAGGCGTGGGTAAAGCCAAACGGTATGCCACTGCTCCCACACGATCGAGGATCTAGAATGGACTAATGAATCGTGGTGCTAGCTTCCCATTCTTCCCAAACCGAAGGACTCCCTTCATAGGGGAAACTTACAAAAATACATGATCCCCAACTGTGAACTCTAGCGGCCGTCGTCTCATATCGGCATAACTCTTCTGTTTACTCTGCGCTGTGAGAAGCCGACGTCTAATAATATTAATCTTCTCCGACGTCACCTGCACTAACTCTGGGCCAATCAAGCTACGCTCACTGACCTCTGCCCAGCAATGCGGTGCGCGATAAGGTCGCCCATACAACGCCTCGTAAGGTGCCATACCGATACTTGCCTAAAAACTATTGTTGTACGCGAACTCCGCATATGCAAGACAGTCATCCCAACTGTCCTTGAAGTCCAATGCGCAAGCTTGCAACATATCCTCTAAGATCTGGTTCACCCGCTCTGTCTGTCCATCTGTCTGTGGGTGGAAAGTAGTACTGAACTTCAACTTCACACCCATAGCCTCCTGAATGCAAGTCTAAAAAATAGAAGTGAACTGCGTGTCTCTGTCCGACACGATCTCCAACGAAACTTCATGCAGACGCACGATCTCTCTGATGTATAGTCTAGCCAGCTCGTCTGCAGAGTTCGTGACTCTGATCGATAGGAAGTGCGCCGACTTCGTCAGACAGTCGACGATCACCCATATGGAATCATGTCCCTTCCTTGTCTTCGGCAGCCCTGAAACGAAATCTATGGAAATGAAATCCCACTTCCACTCTGTGATCGGCATAGGCTGCAAGAGTCCAAGTGGTTAGCGATGCTCTGCCTTCACCTGCTGGCAAGTAAGACAACGGGACACGAACTCTGCTATGTGGGTCTTCATACCTTCCCACCAATAGGTCCTCTTCACGTCGCGATACATCTTCGTACTGCCTGGATGCATCGCGAGTCTGGTACAATGCGCAGCCTCGAGAATCTCTCGTCTCAAGTCAGGGATATCTGGGATGCATAGGCGGCCACGATAACGTAAGCCCCCATCCATGCCAACTCGTCACTCGGCGTCTGCATCATCACTATCCTACTCTCGAAGCTCAGTCAGATGCGCATCATCCCTCCGTGCCTCGATGACCCGGTCATCGATCTGAGATCGCACCTGCACATGTGTGATGAACTCATACGGATCCTCTACAGTGAGTTTCTGCTCAAAGTCTCGTAAAAACTCAACCATATCCCACTCAGTAACCATCAGCGGAGCCGCAAACTCTATCGCCTTCTTGCGGCTCAACGCGTCAGCCACAAGGTTCGCCTTCCCAGGATGGTAAGAGACTTCGAACTTGAAGTCTTTCAAAGTCTCCATCCATCGCCGCTGCCTCATATTCAAGTCTCGCTAAGTGAATATGTACTTGAGGCTCTTGTGGTCGCAAAAGAGCTCGAACTCCTCTCCATAGAGGTAATGTCTCCAGAGTCTCAGTGCGAATATGACGGGTGCCAACTCTAGGTCATGTGTAGGGTAATTCTCCTCTTGCTTCCTTAATTGTCTCGAGGCATACGAAATTATCCTGTCCTTCTGCATAAGGACACAACCCAGACCAACGGTAGACGCGTCAGTGTATATAGTGTATCTAATCCCTTGCTCTGACAATACTAGCACAGGGGCAGATGTAAGTCTGTCTTTCAGCTCCTGAAAAGCTGACTCCGCCTTGTCATTCCAGGCGAACTTCACGTCCTTCCGTGTCAACTGAGATAAAGGTCTCGCGATCTTCGAGAAATCCCGAATGAAGCGTCGATAATAGCCAGCGAGACCCAAGAAACTCCTCACCTCAGTGACAGAACCAGGCTGCTCCCAGTCCTGAACTGCAGCTACCTTAGACAGGTCAACTGCCATGCTATCCTTGGACACCACGTGTCTCAGGAACTTCACTTCCTACTTTCAGAAGTCACACTTCTTGTACTGTGCGAACAACTGATGCTGTCTCAGAGTATCCAGGACCAAGCGCAAGTGCTCCTCATGCTCCTCTCGACTTCTGGAGTATACCAAAATGTCGTCAATGAACACAACGATGAATCGATAGAGGAAAGGCCGAAATACCCGGTTCATCAGATCCATGAACACGGCTGGTGTGTTCGTGACACCGAACGACATCACAAGGAACTCGTAGTGGCCAAAGCTGGTCCTGAACGCTGTCTTCTGCACGTCCTCATCCCTGACACGCAACTGATGATATCCAGACTGAAGATCAATCTTCGAGAAGTACTGCGCTCCTCTCAACTGATCAAATAAGTCATCGATCCTGGGTAAATGGTACTTGTTCTTCACCGTGATCTGGTTCAGCCTGCGATAATCAGTACACAATCGCATCGAACCATCCTTCTTCCTTACAAAAAGGACTGGTGCTCCCCAAGGAGACACACTAGGTCGAATAAGGCCAAGCTCCAACAGACCATCAATCTGCGTCCTCAACTCCTCCATCTCACACGGTGCCATGCGATACGTCGACAGTGAGACGGGCGTGGAACTAGGCACTAGATCGATAGTGAAATCAATCTCTCGTCGAGGCGACAAACCAGGGATCTTCCTGAATAGATCCCCAAAATCACAAACGACTGGCGTATGCTTAAGCATCTGCGCACCAGCGTCCCGTAGTAAAGTAGCGTAGCTAAGTATGTGGAAGGGGAGATTTACCCGCAATGGGAATGTAAAGGATGCGCCCTCTGGCTCGTAGGCAGTCACTATACGAGTCTTGCAGTCAATCTCGGCCCTCGCTGCAGTCAACCAGTATATGCCAAGAATGACGTCAAGATAAACAAGAGAGGGGTCGACGAGAAAATCAAGAGCCATTGTCCTGCCCCCCAGATCCACCAAATAGCCCTCACACATCAGGGTGGCATCTGTAAAGGACCCGTGAGCTGTATAAACTCGCACCTCATCCATCCTAATAGTCGGTAGCCCAATGCGCCTGACTATGGCATGTGATATCAATGAAATCGTGGATCCTGTGTCCACCATCACAAGAATAAGAATACCTCCAATGTGGGTAGTGACCTAAAAGGTTGAATGCTGAGAAGTCTCTGTCGCAGCTGCTTCAGCTGTCAAGGCATGCACCCGTGCCTGCTGTGGCCGAAGCGGCCTGAACTGAGATACCGGAGGTCTGAAGGAAGGGTGCGCAGGAGCCAACCGTAAAGACGGTGCTGATATAGTCTGTGGACGTGTACGGTCGATCTTCTGCGGCTGCGAGAACCCACTATCTCGCATCCGAGCGAAACAACTCTGTGCCGAATGGCCCGATCTCCCACAATAAGTACATGATAAATCAGGACGCCGCAATGGTGATACTGGCGCGGTAGCCTTAGAAGGAGGGTCGGCACGAGGCCTCTTGCCCGCAAGGGCCTGTCCTGCAACTCTTGTCGTGGCCTAAGAGCAATAGGGCCACGAGATCGCGTAAGTCGATCCACATCCTGCTTTGCCCGCATGGACATGTGAATCAGCTCTGCGTAGGAGGGGATGCTCACGCAACACATCTTAGACCGAATATCAGGTCGCAAACCCTCAGAAAAGCACCGTATACGCATCTTCTCATCTGTCAGTATAGTCGGGACGTATCTGCCCAACTCAGTGAACCGATGCTCATACTCAGTCACCGTCATGCCTCCCTGTCTGAGGTGCAGAAACTCGTTCTCCCGGTCATGCCTATACGTCTGGGGATAGTATTTCTTGTGGAAGCGGAACTCGAACGCTGCTCAGGTCCATATGTAATCAGCGGCAACGGTCCGCAACACACTGTCCCACCATAAGCTGGCCTCCCGCTCGAACAAGAACGTAGCCAACTCGACCTGCTCAGCCTCTGAACAATGCAGTATCCGTAGTATTTTCGACACACGGTCGAGCCAATACTCGGCCTCCTCGGGTCTATGAGAACTCGTAAAAGTGGGAGGCCTTAAGCGCTGAAATCGCTCTAGTAAGCCCCGTGTGTCTGCGGCATTCCCCGCAGGGTAAGCAGGTGGTACAGGATGAACCATGCCCTCATCCTGAGCATATGTATCGGCATCCTCAGCCAGATGCGCAGGTAGTGCAGGTGGAGGCACACTCCCACCTTGGGCTAGAGCCCCCACTATAGTAGTCAGGAGCTGCTGCTGCTGCTGCATCATGGTCATCATCTGCTCAAATCTATCTGGAGGTGGAGCAGGCTGTGGCATGTACTGCGTCGAAGAAGACGCATGGTACTGCTCTCTGACGGGCGGTGTGAAAGGCGGTGGTCCAACCGCAGGACCAGTAGGAGGCTGAGACTCACGTGCTGTCTTAGGAATCGGGCCCACAGCAGGGTCCGAATGAGCACTAGACTGAAAGGGAACCTGATCCATAGGCTCACCCAGAGTAAGCCAAGCTGTGCTCCGTGTAGCCTTCAGCGGCATTCCCTATATTCAAAATAAGGCGCAACCTTGTCAGTCTCAATAGCACAAACACACCGCAATCATTCACATAAAGAGTCAAAGGCATTCCATACATTTCATTTAATCAAAATTGTTACAATACAAGGGATATCTCCTTACAGGCATCATGACAGGAAGTACATGGGAACTAAGACAGTTAAAACTACAACAGCAACACAAGTAAACTACTAGCCTTAACAGGCTTACAAAACATAAAGCAGGAAACAACAACTGCTACCAAACAACATCTAAAATCTCATCGCTAGTCTGAGTCGGGTGACGGAGGAGGAGCACCCTTATCCTGCAAGCAGCAAAGGATCGCCTTCAAGGTATGAGTCACCTTGCCGAATTTCCTCTTCATAATGGCCTTGGTATCCTCGACCTCAGCCCGAAGTTCCTGAACTTCCCTTCGCAAGGCGACCTGGCTCTCCTTAATTCGGGTAATGCGATCATCACTAGTAGCCTGAGCAGAAGGAAGGCTCTCATTTGTATCCTGAGCCTCCTCTTCTACCTCTTCCAGGACTTCTTCCTCAACTTCTGCTCCAGGTTCTCCCTCACTTGGAACCTCTTCATCATCAAAATCATCCTTGCTATCCTCCTCAAGCTGAGTCTCACGGTACTGAGACCCGATCTTCATCTTGACCATGGTAGACTCATCAATGCAGTGAATCGGAACTGGCAACTCCGGCCCAAGTCTGTAAGAAAACTCAAGCGCGATCTTGCATATAAGTCGGTCAAAAGGAAGCGACTCAGACGTTCTTCTTGATTTCTCTATGAGGATAATCTGTCGCAATATGAAAGTGTCCATACACACATTTTCTCCCTGGGCCACCTGATACAAGAAATCAACCATAAGGCGCGTACACTCAATACGATTTATCGACCTGGGATACACGTTGAACATGCAAATGTGGTGCAGCAGGCGTAAATCATCAGACACATGAGACGCCTTGAGGCTATTGTTAGGCTGTCATGGAACCAGACTACCGCATAGGAACCTGGTACGGTGATCTCGCTCACGCCTACTCCTCAAATTCTTCGCACTGGGATGAACATCACCAAGGGGCACGTTCAGAAGTTGTGCTATGAACCGAACATTGATCGTAGTCATCCGGTCTCTACCAAAAGGAATCTTGAACTGTAATGGCTCCAATGTAGGATTCTGGATACGAGCGTAGAAGGCACGAACGGTGCTCACATTAGCACGAGATCGAGCTTCAAAAAGCGGACCCCAATGTGCAGCTTCAATGCACTCAAATAACAGAAATTCACCAAAGAGTCGCCCTTCCACGTCCACCTCAAACAACACCTTACGGTCAGTATATTCACCGTGAGGCATCTCTACTAATATCACTCGTCCAAGTTGAGCATGGGGATCCAAATCCCGCTTTGTATGGAACTCTCGGGCTGTGCTTGGACTTGCGGCGGTGCTTGAGCTAGCGGTGCCACCCCTCGGTCTTCTTGATTGCGCAGGGCGACTAGGCCCAGCCTCATCTGCTGCGGTCTTTCTCTTTCTCATCAAAGAGAGGATGGTGGAGAGAGGGAAAAAACTCAAAATGGCTTCAACAAAAGCCATGAAAAATGTGAAAAATGTAGAGAAATGACTGCCCAAACAGAAAAAAAGAAATCTAGGTGTTATAGAGGGATGCTTCAAGCTCCCCTAGGGTGGATTTTCAAAAAGAAAAGAGAAGGAAAAAGGGGAATGGAGCTCCACACGATTTCAACCCATTTTGGAGGTTGTAGGAGCTTCAACGGATGAGATCGGAGAGGGAGAGGGTTGATAATCACGTTGGAGGTATGGGATAGGGTCGTTTTTAGCAATGAGATGATCTGGGGTCACGGTTTTGAGATGGGTAGCAAGAAAAATGAAAATGAAGGCTTGGGAGGGGCTGTTTGTGAAGGAAGTACCCCATTTAGGAGTTTTCTATGGATGGACCGCATGTGGTAGGGGTGCCCTACCCCAAAAACCACACGCGCCAAAGTTTTACAGCAAGTGGGGCCCACCGGACAGCGATGCATCACCGGATCGGCGATGGTATCGCCGGTCATCTCACAAGATGGCTGGTGGGACCACATGGGTTGGGTCCCCCCTGCCTCAGGGACTCCAAATATGTATGATCCCCACCCTAGATCATTGTAATTTGACCTAGGGAGGCCCAAACTTCCATTCTGGGATTTTCAGGGCCAATATGTAAACCTGAATATATTCCCCTATCATGCAGCATATGATTTTGGGGTAGAATGAGCTAATACATCCATCTAGCTCATTATTTACTAAATAATGTAAACTTAGAATGGCCTAATGGATAATTTTCATGAAATTTTACTATTCACTATAAAATTTTGTCAAAGTATGATTTTATATAATTTTCACATTAGGATCAATGCCTAACATGAAAAGAATAAGAAATAATTGAAGAATGGAGTGGTGAGAGGAAGAATTTTGAAGAAATTAGGTGAAACGGGGTTTTTAAGCCCTAACGATTGAATGTAAGGGTTGTGGTTGCCCCACAGTCCAAGGATTTATATTTACGGGTTTAAAACCGTTCAAATAATGTCTCAACCTGCCTACCTACAACCTAAGAGCTACTTAGGTCGCTCCACGCGACCCTAGATGCGTTACGGACTCGATCGCGTGATCGATACGAATAGACCTCGCCTATTGGAGAATCTGTGATCCTATAAGTGTTTCTAGACCTTTCTCGCACTCACCTAAGTCAAAGGAAGCAACAGTGTATGTCGTGTGACCATAACCCAGGCCCGGTATAATCTCATTCACGCTCTGATACCAACTTGTAACACCCTAAAAATAGGGGGTCGTGTATATAATCAACTCCCGAGTTCCAGACCGTCACTTATGCAATAAAAATGATTATGATTCAATGTTGTCTGAGTTAAAGCATTCACATGAGTAAAAGTATACCAAAACTACAATTCATACTCCAGATCCAGTGATAAAAGCAAGCGAAAGACTAAAGAATATATATATCACTTTATGGAAAATAAAGTAGATCTCAACTGTCTCCAAAGTATGAATACATCTCTGAGTCTCATATATATATAAATAAATAAAAATCAAATGTCAAAATAGTCCCACTGAGTAGTCTCGTCAATCCAAGCCACCTAAGCAAAGCCGTTGTGGTACTGCATATATGAGAACTCGTCCTGGTCCTCATCATAATCCGGCTCTGCCTCCTGAATTGCTGCCTCACCTGCATGTAAGATAGGGTCTAGTGGGTGTTACAAACACCATCCCGTAATGTGGGAGTGCGTAGCTAACTCAGTGGAATAATAGAGCAAGGATTAGCATGTTCTCAAATCAATCATGCGATAATAGTAAAGCAGTAAATCAAACATTCTTAATACTGTTGTTAATGCAATATGACATGACATGATGGATGCCCTCACTGACATTCTCCCTCATATGGTCACAATGTGGACATCTAACCATCATTGCCCATCAATGTGGACATCTAACCAACATTGCTCCTAAGGAGTGGCCTATATAGGGCCAAACATATAGTGGGCCCATGGCCTCACACAAGGACCATATACACATCAAGTGGGCTGCATTGCACGGGCCTCTCATACATCACATCGAGTCTTGCCATCTGGCCTCACATACATCACACTGGGCCTTACTCCTGAGCCACATATACAACTCATTGGGCCACGCATATGGCTGAAAATACATCACACTGATCCTCCATGCATGGCCCTGAAATATATCACAATGGGCCACTCATACAGGCTTAATATACATCACCATGAGCCACAACCCATGGGCCTAATGCACATCATAATGGGCCTCATTAAATGGGCTACAAAATATCATAATGATCATGCCATATGAGCTAGCAATACATCTCAATGGGCCACGACCCATGGGCCTCAGTACATCATAATGAGCTGCAAACCATGGGCCTCAAATACAACAAGTGGGCCGCACCAATGGGCCTCATATACATAACAGGTGGACCTTGCACATAGACCTCAAATACATAACATGTGGGCCCCACACATGGGTCCCGTATACATCAAATGGGCTACATATTTGGGTCTCGAATACATTAAATGGGCCACACATCATAGGCCTAATACACATCACAGTGGGCCACACGATAAGGGCTTAATACACATCATAATGGGCCTCGTGTACATCAAGTTGGGCTTCATCATATGAGCCTCATATACGCAAAGTGGGCCGCATCAACGGGCCTCGCCAATGGGCCTCATATACATCAAGTGGGCCTCATGTACAGCAAGTGGAAGGTGTCCATGGGCCGCATCAATGGGCCTCATATCCATCAAGTGGACCACGTCCATGAGCCGCACCAATGGGCTTAATATACATCACAGGGGGGCCGGATTACGGTGGGCCAAATACATCAAGGTAGGCCCCATGATATGGATGATCATGATAATAAACATACATCATGGAGGTCCCACATGGCAGGTGGGTGCCACACATGCATCACAGCGGACCCCACCCACCACACCATCTAAATAGACGGTGTGGATACAAAATACATATATCAAGGTGGGTCCCACCTACCCACACGTGTCACATGTGTGGGGTGGGCCCACACCCATAATAGATGGGAGGCGTGGATGAGCATATACATAAAAGGTGGGTCCCATGGATGGACTGTGTGATATCACACATATATCAGGTGAATCCCACGTGGGGCCTACCATTATATATATATATATATATATATATATATATATATATATATATATATATATATATATATATATATATATATATATATATATATATATATATATATATATATATATATTTACACAATGCATTGGCATCCAAGCCCTGGATGGATGGCCTAGATGCAGGATACATATCTCATGTAGGTCCCACCGTCCTGAAATGGATGGTGGACACAACATCCACAAATACATTAAGGTGGGACCATGCATGTGGCCCACTAGTCCAGTAAGACAGACGAACAGCTTGGATAAGATCCAATCGTTAGGTGGGGTCCCTCATGCATGGACAGTTTAGATATAACACATGCCTCATGATCAGGCCCACAGAACTATCTAACGCCAGCAGTAGCAACCGTACAGGTGGTGGGTTCCACCGTTCACATATGGATGGTAGTCAAAACACATATCAGGGTGGGGTCCACGGACAGACTGGGTGGATGCAACATTCATCATGGTGGGCCCCATGATACTTGTTGATGTCATCATAAAAAAACAGATGAACGACAGGGATATAGAATACATCACGATGGAGTCCTACCATCCAGCAGCTGGACGGTGGGGATGAAACCAAACATCGAGGGTGGGTCCACACGTGTGAGACCCACTAGCTTTTAGATTAAGATGATATTTATGCTTTCTCTTCATACGATCCAGCAACAAAGGCTGCTGGATGGCATGGATGTAATACATCCATCAAGGTGGGGTTTCCCACACGTGCCATCTAGGCAGGCCCCACCACTTGCTAACGTAAATGTCAATACAATAGCTACATGGCTATGTGAGGTACCCCAACCAATCCACACCCACAGTCCATGGATTGGACGGTGTGGATGCGATGCATCAATACAAGGTGAGCCCCACACGCTGCCATGGTGGGGTCCACAACATAAGGGAGGGAGGGAGAGAGAGAGAGAGAGAGAGAGAGAGAGAGAGAGAGAGAGAGAGAGAGAAAGAGAGAGAGAGAGAGAGAGATGGCGTAGTGAAGGGGCCCTGCCACTATGGGCCCCTCATGTTTACAACACATACATACAAATGGGTCCTACATATAAGTGGGCCTTCAAATGGAAATCAACAGTAGATCACCCACCTATGGACTCCTTCTTTAGCTCCTTGGACTCCTTGACTCCTAAGCTCCTTCTTTAAGGGAGGGAGATGAATTTTGAAGGGTTGAATGGTGAGATGAGGGGTTAGGAAAATGGGCCCTCTCTTGCATTTTTCTCTCCTTAGAAATTCTCTCTCATGGGAGTTTGGGATAGAATTTTGGCTGAGCTACCATCTCCAAATGTGACCGATCCTCCATCAAAGTTTAAATACTCACAAAAGTGAGATTAATCACCAGTCATGTGTCTGGAGCATCCACTATTAAGGTACCATTTTAAACTATTGCCAACTTTCAGAGCAGTATGGATTACTAGGAATTGTTCTGATTTGTCAAACCTCTTGAGACACTGTCGACCATGATTCTAACTTTAGTCAAGATCACTCTCTAGGCGATGAAGCCCTTAAAGAGAGACCCTCTCAGATACCAATTGAAATAGCCGTGAAGACCACTTTAGTTGAAGTAGGAATATGCTAATATGTCCTAGAGGGGGGTGAATAGGACTTTTTAAAGTTTTTATGATTTATTAAAAATCCTATTACATTAATCCTAACAATAGGCACTTATCAAGATTACTCAAAAGTAACTCTACTGGCTTCCAAGCTCAGTAGAGGATGTAATCACAAACTATTCAAGAAATGAGCAATATATAAACTAGTTTATGATGGATATGACTATGTATGTGTGTGAGGTGTGATATTTAAATATGAAAATATTAAAGTAAATCACACAAACAAAAGAATAGCAATCTCAAACACATTCATTTTTATATTGGCTCGACTACTTGTCTACTCCACTCCCGGTAACCACACTCAACCCTTGAGTGTAACGGATTTCACTAAGGAGGTTTCACAGCGGTTCATCTCAAACCTAAGGTTTTAAATCAGGTTCACCTTCAACCTTTACAACCTATACCTAGGCTGACTATTTATGCTCCCTAAGCATGGGTCAACACATAGCACCCGGTTTTAGGCACATTGGCCAAGGATTCACACAAGGAACTTAACTGTTTATGCTCTCACGAGCAAGGGTCAACACAATGCACCCACTTTTAGGCACACTGGACAAGGATCTTCCACAAGACCCTAACTGTTTATGCTCTCCATAGATCAAGGGTCAACACAACGCACCCACCACGTACACTCCCGCCGGAGGCCTCCTAGAGAACTTACAAGGGTGAGAAACACCTTTGACCCAATCCTACAAAGGAATGATCAAAGGGTCCTCTAGACTCTAGATACTTACAGATAAGTAAATGAGTCTCATTCAGCACTTTGACGAAGATCTCCTCCTTATTAATGAAGAATCTTCTACTTTCTTGATCCACAACTCAAATGATGTACTAATATATGGCAACGGGTTGGTGCAAGGTTATGATGGAATCATACTCTCTAAATATTTCCTATCAGGAAGATAGAGCAATTCCAATCATTTATGCATTCAAGGTATCCCAGCTTAATGATTCGCAATTAAGGTAGTAGCTAGAAGATCCTTGAATGCGAAAGTTTATTCTCCAATCCACTCTATTGAATATCAATGATGAGGGTAGACTAGAGGATAAACTCTATGAGAGAAAGGGCTTTAGGTATATGATCTAAGGTAAAACACTCAAAAGAACTCACTTCTTTCTCTACCAGCAATAAAAGATAAGCCCTCTTTATATAGTCAAACAGTTCCAATGGATATAAAATAGTCACATTTATGACAGAGTTTGATATCATTGAGTGGGATCGATATCATCGAGCGTATACTCTCGATAACATCAATGGTCCGCTCGATGACACAAACTCAAATGTCATACGTTTTTAAAACCTATTGTCAGCTAGTTGATGGAATCGAAACACGTGTCGATGTCATCGAATTTCAAACTCCGATTTCATCGATGTGAGGTTCGATTCCTCGACATTTGAAAATGAGAGAGACTTGCTTTGAAATATTTTAGGTTTACAAGAATGATCAAGTGACCTTCAAGATCATCGAAATTTGAATGTCGATGATATCGATAGCTGTGTCAAGGCATCGGTAAATCGAAAGAATTTCTTTTTAAGCTTGCTGAACAGTTTTTATCCCTGTTCGATGTCATCGAGACCATACTGATATCATCGATATTTGAATATCGATTCTATCAAGTGACCCTCGATCATAAATAAACTATCCTGAAATATTTTTCTGAAAAACTTCGCGCCCATGATCGATATCATCGAGAGCCTTCAGATATCATTGAGATTTGAACTTCGATGGTATTGAAGAGGGCTTCGATATATCGTAACATATATGATATTCTTAAGAAAAAATAGGGGCGCCGAAGATCTGCTTGTTGATATTATCGAGTCACCTTTAATGGACTCGAGATTCAAATATCGATGATATCGATAGGTATATCGATACATCGATAATTCTGTCCAAATATATCACTACGTGAAAAATGGAAAAAAAAAAGGATGGATTTTGAGACGGTTGTGGATCGTCTCTAAAACTCCTTAGTTTAAAGACGCTTTAGAGACGGTTGTAAACCGTCTCTAAAATTTCAGACGGCTCTTGACCATCTTTAATATTGTCTTAAAATGTTGAACATCCACAAATCATTTAAGACAGTCAAAATCCGTTGTTAACTGCAGAGAAAAGATGGCTATCGACCGTCTAGAATAAAAGATGTTCTTTGACCGTCTTATATGCGATCATCTGAGACGGTCAATGACCGTCCGTTTAGAGATGGTAATTGGTCATCTTTTACTGGTAATCTGATACCGTCAAGGACTGTCTGCATTAGAGACGGTCATTGACCATCTTTTACTAGTAATTTGAGACTATCAAAGACCGTCTGCATTACAGACGGTCTTTAGCCATCTTATAGCGGTCTTTTGAGACTGTCAAATACCGTCTGCAATAAAGACAGTCCTAAACCGTCTCTAATGCTTGGGTCAAAAATTAAGAATAAAAAAATTATGAATTTTGAAAAAAAATTGTTGAGAAGCTTAGAAAAATAATTAACAATGTTTTGGAAAAATTTAGATTTTGAAAAAAAAAAACTGTGATTTTATAAAAATTTAGATTTTGAAAAAAATAAAATTAAGAAGTTTGAATAATGTTAATAATTTTGAAAAAGAAAAATATTTCGTTAAAAAATGATATTTTAAAAAAGAAAATATAAGAAATTAAACAAAACTGTGAAAAAAATGACAAATTGTAAAAAAATATATTTTGTAAAAAAGAAAACTAAATTTTATATTTTAATAAGAAAAATTTAAAAGTTATATTACAAGATTTCGATAAAAAAAATGATATTTTGAAAAAGAAAATTTAAGAAATTAAACAAAATTGTGAAAAAATTGATAAATTGTAAAAAAATATATTTTTTTAAAAAAGAAAACTAGATTTTGTATTTTGACAAGAAAAATTGAAAATTTATATAACAAAAGTGAGATTAAAAAAAATGATATTTTGAAAAAGAAAATTTAAGAAATTAAACAAAATTGTGAAAAAATTGACAAATTGTAAAAATATATATTTTTTAAAAAAGAAAACTAGATTTTGTATTTTGACAAGAAAAATTGAAAAGTTAGATAACAAAAGTGAGATTTTGATGATGTGTTGTATATCCTTGCCACCCTTATGTTTCTCCAACCCATTTTTGGGCCGGGTATAAAAAATTGTGTAGATTTAAATCTTAAGTGGACCACACCACTGGAAAGAATGATAATATAGTACCTCGCCATTTAAAATTATAAAGAGCCCATTGTAAGGTTTTATTAATGTTTATTTGCAATCCAACTTGTTGATAATGTAAAAAAGATCTAGATGAAGGTAAACTACAAAGATCAAATTGATCCAAAACTTTCGTGTCCTTCAAAAGGTTTTTAATAGTTATTCATCATTGTTTTGATTGGTATGACCCACCTGAGATTATTGAGTTCTTATAATTTGAAATCACATCCTAGAAAAATATATGGACGGTGTCGATATACATAAAATATATCAAGGTGGCCCCTACACGGTTAGAGTAACACCCATGAAGGAGTTACCTAAATAGTGAAATGGTACTATAAGGTCACCTCATGGGAACTTCCCATGAGGTTAATCTGTGTGCGCCCCACCATGATGTGCGTAGAACATCAACACCATGCATTTGATATGCCCCCTTTAAGTCCAAAAATCAGTCGTATATGAAACTCAAGTGGGCCATAGCATTTAAAACTATGTGAAGACATCCCTAAAATATATAAAAGCATTTGGTGGGGCCCACATGAGTTTTGGATGTGTATGAGACTTGGTCTGACTCCTCATCCAAGGGGGACACACATAATGAATAGGTTGGATCTATGAACCACATCTAGGTGGGCCCAATAAATGATTATGAATGTTTTAATGGGAGGGTAACCCTCTTAACTATAATATGTGGTGTGGCCCACCCAAGTCATGGATTGACTTTATTTTTAAGCTCGCGGCCCACCATGGAATGATGCATCTAGAAGTTGAGAAGTTGAAAAACAAATGTGATTTAGGAAAAAAAAAATATCTAGGAAAATTTGTGAAGTTTGAATAAATTGATAAATTCACTTATATAAAAAATGAACCTCCAACTATTCATACATACACACAAGTTCACCATTTTTCTTTTTATTTTTTTAAAATGATGCCCTAGTATAATGAAGTGTAATTGCAAAGATAACTTATAATGATGAAATTGATCAATTTTATGATCAAGCCATCCTAAAATTAATCTGAACGGTCAGGTGTATCCAGAATGTGCTAATTAGGACAGAACAAAATTCAACTCATTTAGATCTAAAATGAATCAGACTTGTCCAAAACACTTTATATGGGCACATTCATTTTATCTAGATTTACATATATTTTGGACAATCTGATTAGTCCAAAATTGAAGAGTAAATGACTTCATATGTTTAGATTAAATTTTATTCAAATCTGATCGTTGAATTGAAAGATATGGCCCATCATATTGTTAAGCAATCTTGTCCATCCAATATCTTTCTCATTCGAAACTCAATCAGGATGAGTGACTAGTCAAATTAAAGATCTTGACAAGTAGAACAAATTGAATGGATCAGATTTTCAAATTGGGACAAATTTTTAGATCAAAATTGCATGGAAACTTGCTGAACTAATAAAAAAATAAGTGAAGATTGAACACCTGCCATTGAAAATGTATTGTGGGCGGTAAAAGTTTTTGATCAGGCTGATATTTGTGTTTTTCCTTCATCCATGATTTTGTTAACCTATGAACATATTATATCTCAAATAAACATCATGGTAGGACCTAGGAAGGTTTCAATGGTGGGTGTCACTGTCCCCCATTGTTTTTTGTGGTGGGGTCCACTTGAACTTTGGATCTTCTTTATTCTTTGGATCATCAACCGTGCATCTCATCATATCAGCCGTTTGGATCACCAAACCATGGCCCTGCATTTATGAAGATTCTACCTTCCAATCTTGGGACATCATGCTCTTTTTCATTTTTAACCGTCTATTGCAGGCAACGAATATAAACGTCAAGATCATTCTATCAATGAAATTCTTTATATATGGAATCAAGTAATCAATGACCTAGATTTTGGAACCATGGGCTCTACCCGTCACAATAAAAGACACGCTTACACCATATAAAAGCTCACGTTGTGCGCCATATGGTGTTAGTTTTGGTTTTAAATGTGCTAGTTTTGGGTCCAATGTAAAATGGTGGTGATTTATGCAGTCAGTAGTGGAAATGATATAAAGTTATTCAGACCATCCAAATAATGGGTCCTCATGTAGATGGTTAATATTTACCCTGTACCCATATTATACAATCTTAACTATCTGGTAAATGGGCCCTTATATATATGGCTGAAAACTTAGTTTATTATATAATTTGGTGTTAAACTCACATTGTTTGGATGTGAATCAAAAACTCATTTTGAAAGAGGCATTTCTGAAACCCTCTTTTAATGTCTTTTCCTCTCTCACTTTCTCTCCTGCTCTCGCTCTGGATTTCTCCCTCACTCGTTGTGACGCTTATTCTCTCTCCACCTCTCTGAGCAATGTCGGCCCTAACCAATCTCCAATCAAAACATTTCAGCACCGTCCAAACCCCATCGTTTTCGCCCCATTGTCGTCGGCAGGAACTCGCTGCACCCGTTGCCGCTACACTCATTTTCATTTTTGATTTGGTAGTGGATCCTCAATGGATTTGCTAATTTTAGGAGAATCAGGGGATATGGTTTTTGCATAATCCCTCCATCCCGAGCGTCAAGTTCTTGCAGGTAACTCCATCCATATTCTCTTCTAATTCAGTCAAAAATTGGGGATACGGTTTGTACATTAGCTATTTGTTAAATTTCCTAAGAGAAGGCGGGATTTGTCTTAGGACCATGCTTTTATTTTAAAATTATTGCATTAATCTGTTCTCAAAGAAATGAGATTTGGATTTCAGGTTGATTATGATTCATGGCCATCCATCCATTGGTAACCATCGTGCATCAAGAAGTCTATTGCATCAAGGTTGTGTTTTATGATTCAGTTATCTTATTCTTAGCTTGTATGGTCACCAGAATATTGATATCATGTGCCCTTATTTTATATAAATATGCTCTCTGCCATGAAGTGTGTATGGAAGGTCTAATTGTTTGATCCGTGAAGTGAAAGATGAGGGCAATAAGATGGAACATGATGATGGTAGGCTTATTACTATATTTTTTGCTCTGAACTATTGTGACTAGGTAATCAACATTGTGTTTCAGCCCTATACATGTTTAATGTGGCATGATGGGTTTCTTTGTTATTGCTTGCAGCTTCAGGGGCAATATTTGTCTGCAATGCCTATCAAACAACTTGGTAACCTTTCAATCCTATCCTGGGCATGAGACATGAACTGGTCAATCATGGGGGAATTACAGTCATTGCAGTGCAAGTGAGTTGTTCAGGGCATTCATTTTCCTTGAACTTTGTATGGGACTTGGCCTAATAAACCACTCCATGCCCCACGCATGCTGACTTGGCACATGTATGGGACATTGAAGCTGCACAGTCAGGTGGGCCGCAACAAGTAGCCTTAATGAGTGGATAGCCTAATTTTTGTGCAGGGTTGGCTACTCATTGGGGGCCATGGATTTTGTGTATCATTCTCAGATTGGCATGTATTCGAGTGTATAGAGGAACTGGGCTATACATGGATGTTGAATTAACAAACTTCTAGGAAATTATTTCACCAATCTTGATACTTCTGCAATTTGTGAATGGGTCTGTTGTATAAACGGAAGTCAAGTTCATCTATAGAATTCTTTTTCTAGATCAACCCATCCATCTTGAATGTAGATTGCTAGCTCCAAGATACTAATTTCTTGTGCATGTGAGGTTTACTTAATCAATCAGATAGATTAAAACATTTAACTGGAAAGTAGGGATTTTATGAATTTTTGGAATGGTGAAGCCCACACGACCAATCGTTGGTATTGGGATTAGGCTTAACACTTCTGTGCTAGGCCCATTCTAGACTTTGGTCTGGCATAAGCCTAGGTCTGGGCCTAGCCTGGCCTTGTACATGTGGCATATGACTTAAGAATCAACCTAACAAGTCCTGATTTTAAGCCCAATGTTTAAAGTAAAGATGGATTAATGTTGAGTCATGCTAATGTCTGTTGATATTAAATTCCATGACTTTTGAGGGAAGAATTACCGTTGTGCCATACTGAATTTTTATTGGTAAGGGTTTAGCCAATCTTAATAATTTTTATGGATGCAGAGGCCAATTAAATGTTTTGAGAGAGTAGTTGAAAGGTGTTACACAGATTCACTATCCAGTATAGTTGCATCATGTTCTTGGGGTAAACATGTCGCTGTTGGCATAGGAACACCTTTCTAGATTATGTGGAGCAAGAAAGAAGTTAGTTTTCTTCCCTTTACCATTGTTGTTTGATTGTTAATCCATGCACAGGCACACATCCCTGCATGTGTTACTCTCACTGGGGCCCACATGATTACTAATTCCATTATCAGAACCGTCAAAATCTTCCATATGAAAAAATCCTAACCTTTCATTAGGTTGCCAAAAAATAGGTGAAGAAACAAAAACAACAAAAGCATTAAAAAAAGAAAAGAAAATAAAAAGAAAAGAGGAAAATACCAAGATGTTCTCTAGCTAGGAAACTCCAGAATTTTTTATGAACAACCCTTGATGGTGAGGTCCATCATATCCGACAATTTGGATTGCCCATGGGCCTATATGATACTCAAGTGGGATATCAGATCTCTCCATAAGGTGGGACAATATGACCAGATCTTCTCCCTTAAATCAGGCCATTGTACCCAAAAATGAGCTATTGGGTATAAAATAAATATCTGGCTAACTAAAAAAATTTAGTTATCCATTTATTTTGTTCATTTTGGCCCACCTGAAGAGTGAAATGTCCTGAATTTTTAGTGATTACATCTAATCAGTGTGCCCCACCTGATGGAAAGTTCGGATCTCTTGCACACGTGAAATTGGCACCTGTGCTTGCATGTGGATGGCCAAGATCTAAACTAAGATAATAATATTTATTTTCACAACTAAGATAATAATATTTTCTTAATGATTACTGCATTTATGATCCAAAGATGGAAATTTTTGACTAAGAGAAAAATTGGCGATTTTACCCAATTATTTTGCACCCTAGCTAAGGTATTAGGATGAACTCTTAGTTCAAAGGAATTTGATTTTTTCTCAATTTTCACTAAGTCAGCCCCATTTCTTTTAGAAGAGATCCAAGTGCTTCCTCTTGCTGGTGGCTATTCTTTGGTGTGTGGAAAGGAATAACTGATGCTTTGGAAATGTTTTTAGGGTTAACTTATGTTTGATGGATAGCTTGCCTTAATGGTTATTATAATTTTCTTTTTCTGGTACTTTCTATTGTATTTATTTTCCTTCTTTGTTTGTTTGTTTGTTTTTTTTTCCATTTCTTTAATTCTGGCCTCTTGGCCTTGAATAAATCAGTATCTTAAATTGAATAAATCAGTATCTTAAAAAAATAAAATTAAAAAGCCAGCTAAATGGGCCCCCATGTACATTCATCACTCTATTTCTAGCATTTTGCATTCCTCTACCTAAGCCTCCTACGAACTTTCCTTAGAAGTGACCCTATTGGTCAAAGGCCAGCTATAAAAGTGTTCATGTCATGAACATGCCCAGGTTATCCTAGTTAAAATTATTAGTTTACTATCATCCGACTCTCAATCCTAGCACATCTGCGAGTCACATCAAAGCATACAACTGGTCAAGATGTGTGAAACTGGTAGCCATGTACATGAATCTTCTAGGCTTCTCCCTTCACAAGAAAAATCCATGCCTAGCGATGGAGGTATGCTTTGGCACATAGTGACATTACATGAAGATCTAGATACTTCACCATTTCCTTTGTTTGCGAAACAAATGTTATTGGCTATGAGGGAATTTTCCTTTTACGAAACAAATATTATTGGCTATGAGGGAATTTTCCTTTTTTTTTTTTTCCTTTTCTTTCTTGAAATTTTTTCTTTTGTTTTTTGCAATAATTAATAAATCGATTAAAGATCCAGATACTTCACCATTTCCTTTGTTTCATTAGTTTTTTTTTAAATTAAAATGTTGCTTTCGTCGGGTTTAATGCAGAAATCGTTGTCAACTTCACAGAAAGATAAATAATATCAGTGGCCACAGATTGTAACTTGGATTTAAATAAGGTTCGAGGTGTCGTCAACAATGCTAACAGAATCCTCCAGGTCAGATTTTTTATTGGACTTGATTTTATTTAAATAATCTTGATAATCCATTTTATTTAAATAAGCAAACCCGAATGTATGTCAGATCTATCCGAATGTTAAACGGGGGTCCCTGGAAGGTGGGAACTACTGTTATGACCATGATGAAGTTATTCATTTCCTATGGACAACATTGGAGGGGCCTGACCATTTGGACAGGTTGTGTTTATGTATTTGCTCAAAATTAATGGAGCAAACTCGGATGTGTGTCGGAGCTATCCAGATGAGCGGGGGTCCTTAGAAGGTGGGAACCGCTGTTATGACTATGATGAAGCTGTCCATTTCCTATAGACAGCATTGAAGGGGCCTGGCCATTTGGACAGGCCGTGTTTATATCTATATTTGCAGGGACCACACCCTTAACCTAAACTACACCCTAAACTTATAACCTAAACCTATTCTTAATTCCTTAAAGCTATAAGCTATAACTTATAACCTAAACCTAACCTAAACCTCAACCTAAACTTTAACCTATAACTTTAATGTCACACCCCAAACTCGGAAACCGGGCTCACAAAATTTCCGATCGCCAAATCCGGCACCGACAGCCTCCGTAGAATCCCATTCTTAGTTCGTGGCACCCATTCGCCAAATTTCGATCCTAGGATGCTACAAGGAGGATTCCAAATATGATTTGATTCATAATGAGCATAACATAAGCATAACCCACGAACAATAACCACAAGAACACCATCACAAAATTTACTATAATAAAAAACTTTACGTATAATGCGTAGGAAAGGAAAATACAAGATAGTGACAATAACAAAAACTCCAGAAGCTCGGCTGCACGCTCCAACAATGGCAAGACTAAGGCTGCATCCTGGCGTCACCTACACGCATCAATCGTGTATAAGCTTATAGAAAGCTTAGAGGGTGGTGTAAGTATGTGCGCAATATAAGCATGCTCAAAATGCAGGGTTAGAGTATTGCAGAATTATGCTGATGAATACATGAATGCAATCAGCCGTACCAAGGCTATGCGGTGCAAGATATGAATGATATCGGCCATATCCAGACTATGTGATGCGAGATGCAACTCAAGCATGTCAATCCTCATCATATATCAATACAGTTCTCATTTTGGATAATCACCGGGGTCAAGTATGCTCTACGCCAGCTTGTCACCCCTATCTGGATGCACAACTAGGAGAGTAGAAGAGACCTCACTATCTACCTACCAATATCGGGCCCGGTTTGTTGATAGCGGACCTATTTCTCAAGCTGGTCAAACTCAACCTAGAGATTTCCCCCTCACTCAGGCGGGTAAGGTCACACCCCTTTCCAACCGACCACGATATGGTGGGAGACGCGGCTTACTGGTATACTTCCCTTGCACGCTCGTATATCCACTCGGTCTCGACGTTGGAGTCATCCTCTGGTACCATCGGGTTTAGAAATTTTCACCCAGGGACATCTATGATGCCCGTATACCAGAACCAAACATTTTTGGTATCTAATCCAGCCACCCACGATGCGTCTGTGAAGGCTTTGGCCCCATTGTCGCTAGGGCATACAATAATTGCAACCATACAAATGTAAGTGCATGAGTCACATTGCCAGTCATGCAACAGTCCTACGTGTACCATGCGCTCATATAGGGAAACTCCGCCTATCGGGGAGCCCATAAACAGTCCACCCGAAGGCATATGCTATGATCAGTCACTCCTCACATCAGGCATACATATGATGCGTATGATCATGAATTATATATCTATACATGGTGATGGGCTATATGTATAGTGAAGATGGGCCTAGACGGCCTACACACTACAAGTATGGGCCTATCAGTGGGCCTTAGGGAGAGTGACAATGCGGACATTTACAATGTGCACATCTAACCATCATTGTTCCTAAGGCACTACCCATCATAAACATCATTAAATACACCATGGAGTAATCACACATTGCAATGGACTTGATTACATCCCATTGGCCTTAAGTACATCAATTAGATCGTATCATATGAGCCTTATATTCATCAAGTGGGCCATATCAATGGGCCTTACGTACATTACAATGGGCCATAATCCATGGGCCTTGCATACATCACAATTGGCCTCACAACGTGGGCCTTATACAAATCCAAGTGGGCCTCAACGATGGGCCACAAATATGTCAAGATAGACCTAGTCTCCTGGGCCTTATATGTATACCAAGGAGGGCCTCATGAATATATGAATCAAATTAAAAGATCAACTGGACCGCACTTCCAATACAGTGGTGGCAATGATTTCCACCGTTAAAATCTTTCAAGGCCCACCATAACTTTATTTTTCTCATACCATGAAGTGATCTTCCAAAATGGTTGGACGGATTAGATGCAACACATGCATCATGATATGGGTCCACTTGAACTCTAGATCTGACTCATTCTTGGCCTCAAGCCATAAAATAGGCTTATAAAATGGTTGAACGGTATAGATGCAACACATGCATCATAGTGTGGGTCCATTAGCCGTCCAGTAGTTCGGCTCATGGCTGGACGACATAGATAAAACACATGTCATGGGGCCCCACCAAATGAATGATGGTGTGAATAAAACACACACACCGTGGTGGGTTCCACCCTGCCAAGACACACACTCCAGTCAGTCACCTCCGCCAGGGATCGATGCCAAGACCTTAAGTGTTGAAACGAGGTATCTCCAAGCGGCTGGTAGGTGAGCTGTGGACAGTGGGTCCCACATGAGGCCTACTATAATGTTTATTTTCCATTCATCCTGGGCCCACTGTAATGTTTATTTTCATCCAAACTGTTCATGAGGTCACGTGGACTAAGGGGGGCCCACAAGATATTCATTTTTTTTCACCTAACCGAGGGGGGAGGGGGGCACTGAAATGTTTATTTGCCACCCAACCGTTCATTGGGTCACACAGTCGGGGGGCCACCATAATGTGGTTCACAAATCCAGTCCACTCATTATGCGTGTCCCACTTGGATGAGGGTTCAGACCAAGTTTCAGCCGCATCCAAACTTCAGGTAGGCCCCACCAAGTGCTCTTATATGTTTTAGGCATGTCTTCACATGATTTTAGATAGTATGGCCCACTTGAGTTCCGTATACGGTTGATTTTTGGAAGGAGGCCCACCGCCCTAAGGGGTCACCTAATGAACGGGATGGATGTTTGAAACACATCACGTGGGGTCCACAGCTGGGGCCATGAGCCCCAGCCAATCCGTCCGCCCGCCAGCGGTCCAACGCTGGACGCTGTGGTGCCCTTAGCAGCAACAACAACTGCTGCTTCATTTTTTTTGAAAAAAAGGGATTTCGTGGTTTTTCCCCGGTGGGGCCCACGTCAGATGGATTCACACTGTCCATTGGATTCCACGGCTCAAGACCAACCATTTGAGTCTAATATGCAGTGTATTTGGCGAGTAAAGAAAAATATCCAGCAGTTTTAACGGTAAGCACGACTATTTACTATGGTATGGCCCGCTTGATTATCGGATCGGCCTCATCTTTTGGCTCAACGCCTAAAATGATCTGAGAAAGAGGATGGACGGCTTGGATTAAGTTCTTACATCAAGGTGGGGCTTGCATGAGCGGCCCACCATTTTCCTTCCTTTTTCCTTTTCTTTTCTTTTTTTTAGCTTGTAAGTACACACCCATGTCAATGCACATACTCCACGTTAGCCACCCCTGTCCACGGCTACATGTCTGGACAGTGTTGCTACAACACATGCACCATGGTGGGTCCCACATGTAAGTAGCCCACCACCATGTATAAATACATATATTAATATAGTATAAAATAAATATAATATATTATATAGAATATGGGACTTCCCACCATCCCAAAATGGACGATGGATTTCGCCTAAAATGTGGTGGGCCACACCATTGATGAATGGAGTGGATTTAACATGATTTGGTGGGGCCCACTTCATTCTAGGGAAAGGAGAGAGAGAGGGAGAGAGAGAGAGAGATACACGATGATAGAGAGGAGGGTCCCCGCCACTATGGGCCCTCCATAGTTACAACACATACATCAAGTGGGTCCCACAACAAGTGGGCCCTTAAAAATTAAAATAAAGGATGATCACCCACCTCTTGGCCTTCACCTTGCTCCCTTAGCCTCCTTAGCTCCTTTGCTTGACTTTTAACGGTGGTAGATGATGGATCAACGGTTGAGATGGAGATGAATGGCTTGGATAGTAGGTTTTTGGGATGAAAAGTGGGCCACACAACTCAATTTCTCTTTTTCTCTCCTTGGAAAATTATGGACGTGTGAAGCTTGTTGGTTGCTTGAGAATTTTTAAATTTGAGAAAGAGAGAGGTGTGATGGTTGAGAGAAGTGATGGGTGATGGATGTGAAGTATACTTAACAAGTATGGGTGTGTAAGAGAGGATGAGAAAGAGTTGACTTGTGATGTTGCTTGACTTGTGGAGAAAGAAAGCATGGGTTAGTTATACTTGACTTGATGTATGATGTGTACTTGATTGATGGGACATCTCATTGAGATTTTCTCATAATTCGTAACACGTGGTGTTTTCTTCGAATTGAATGCGGGCCTACATCTCCTACCCTGGGTATCGGGTAGATGCGCGAGTCACGGCGTTAGAACTGCGGCGACGGCGCGGTCGCTATGATACATGTCTCGAGTCGAGTCAACTCTGATATGCGGGACTCGGCTTAAGTTCACACGTAAATATCGAATATAGGTCGAAGGTTGTCGAAATTCGACCGGAAGGACCGTAGAAGAATATGAAACGGTACGGTCTAGGACACGAGTCTTACACTTAACCTATAACTTAAACCTGAAACCTTAACCCAAACCTATACTTATAACCTAAACCTATTCTCAAATCCCAAAACCTATAACTTAAACATAAATCTTAACCTATTCTCAATTCCCTAAATCATAACCTATAACCTACACTTATAACCTAAACCTAAACCTATAACCTAAACCTGTAACCTTAACCTAAACATAAAACCTAAACCTAAACCTAAACCCGATCCTGAACCCGAATCTAAATCCTTAAACCCTTATCCTAAACCTAAAACCCAAACGTAAACCTTATCTCGAACCTGAACTTAATTTCCTATACCTAAACCTTAATGTATTCTCAAATCCCTAAAATTAAACCTACACCTAATCCTAATCTCAACTTCCTAACCTAAACCTAAACCTAAACTTGAAAACCCAAACCTAAACCCGAACCTAATTTCCTAAACCTAAACTTATAACCTTAACCTAAACTTATTCTCAAATCCCAAAACCTATAACTTGAACCTAAACCTTAACCTATAACCTAACCTTAACCTATAACCTAACCTAAACCTAAACCTATAACCTACACTTATAACCTAAACCTAAACCTATAACCTTAACCTAAATATAAAACCTAGACTTATTCTCAAATCCCAAAAGATATAACCTAAACCTAAACCTAAACTTAAACCTAAACCTATAACCTAAACCTAAACCTAAACTTAAACCTTAACCTATAACCTAAACCTAAACCTAAAACCTAAACCTAAACTTACACTTATAACCTATAACCTAAACCTAAACCTAAAACCCAAACGTAAACCCGATCTCAAACCCGAACCCGATTTCCTAAACCTAAACCTTAACGTATTCTCAAATCCACAAACCTAAACCTACACCTAATCCTAATCTCAACTCCCTAACCTAAACCTAAACCTAAACTTAAAAACCCAAACCTAAACCCAAACCCAAACCCGATCCCGGTTTCCTAAACCTAGACTTATAACCTTAACCTAAACCTATTCTTAAATCCCAAAACCTATAACCTAAACCTAAACCTTAACCTATAACCTAACCTTAACCTATAACCTAAACCTATAACCTACACTTATAACCTAAACCAAAACCTATAACTGAACATATAACCTTAACCTAAACATAAAACCTAAACCTATACTTATAACCTAAACCTATTCTCAAATCCCAAAACCTATAACCTAAACCTAAACCTAAACCTAAAATCTAAACCTAAACCTACACTTATAAACTATAACCTAAACCTATAACCTAAACCTAAACCTAAAACGCAAACGTAAACCCGATCTCGAAGAACCTGATTTCCTAAACCTAAACCTTAATGTATTCTCAAATCCATAAACCTAAACCTACACCTAATCCTAATCTCAAATCCCTAACCTAAACCTAAACCTAAACTTGAAAACCCAAACCTAAACCCAAACCCGAACCCGTTCCCGATTTCCTAAACCTAAACTTATAACCTTAACCTAAACCTATTCTCAAATCCCAAAACCTATAACCTATACCTAAACCTAAAACTAAACCTTAACCTATAACCTTAACCTTAACTCAATTCCCTAAACCTTAACCTATAACTTAAACCCAAACCTAAACCCGAACTCGAACCTGATTTTTGAAACCAAAACTTACACCCATTCTCAATTCCCTAAACCTTAACCTATAACCTAATCTAAACCTAAACCTATTACCTACACTTATAACCTAAACCTATAACCTTAACC
Organism: Magnolia kwangsiensis; assembly: GCA_037074715.1. NCBI lineage: Eukaryota > Viridiplantae > Streptophyta > Magnoliopsida > Magnoliales > Magnoliaceae > Magnolia > Magnolia kwangsiensis. Next base: position 85,617,933 of record CM073583.1, read on the forward strand.
TAAACTTAAAACCTAACCTAAACCTTAACCTATAACCTATAACCTAAACCTACAACCTAACCTAAACCTTAACCTAAACCTATAACCTAAACCTATACTTATAACCTTAACCTAAACTTATAACCTTAACCAAAACCTATTCTCAAATCCCAAAACCTATACTTATAACCTAAACCTAAACCTTAACCTATAACCTAAACCTATACTTATAACCTTAACCTAAACTTCTAACCTTAACATAAACCTATTCTCAAATCCCAAAACCTATACCCTAACCTATAACCTATAACCTACACCTATAACCTATAACCTAAACTCAATTCCCTAAACCTTAACCTATAACCTATTCTCAAATCCCTAAACCTATAATCTAAACCTAAACCTTTAACCTATAACTTAAACCTATAACCTAAACCCAAACCTAAACATAAACCTTAACCTAAACCTATAACCTAAATCTATAACCTGTAACCTAAAATCTAAACCTAAACCTAAACGTATTCTCAAATCTCTAAACCTAAACCTACACCTAATCCTAATTTCAAATCCCTAAACCTAAACTTACACCTAATCCTAATCTCAACTCCCTAACCTAAACTTAAACCTGATCCTGAACCTGAATCTGGATCCCTAAACCCTTAGCCTAAACCTAAACCTAAACCTATAACCTAAACTTAATTCACTTAACCTAAACCTACACCTTAACCCAAACATATAACCCGAACACGAACCTGAACCCGAATTCCTAAACCTAAACCCAAACCTATAACCTATAACCTTAACCGATAACCTTAAACTAAACTTATAACATATAACCTATAACCTAACCTAAACCTAAACCTATAACCTAAACCTATTCTCAAATCCCTAAACCTAAACCTATTCTCAAATCCCTAAACCTAAACCTAAACCTATAACCTAAATCTATTCTCAAATCCCTAAACCTATAACCTAAACCTATAACCTAAACCTAAACCTTTAACCTATAACCTAAACCTATAACCTATAACATAAACCCAAACCTAAACCTATAACCTTAACCTTAACCTAAACCTAATATGTAAAACCTAAACCTGAACTTAAACCCGATCCCGAACCCGAACCCGATTTCTTAAACCTAAACCTTAAACTATTCTCAATTCCCTAAAGCTATAACCTATAAATTAAACCTAAACTTGAAAACCCAAACCTAAACTTGAACCCGAACCCGAACCTTATTTCCTAAAGCTAAACCTTAACCTATTCTCAATTCCCTAAACCTTAACCTATAACCTAAACTAAACCTAAACCTAAAACCTACACTTATAACCTAAACCTTAACCTATAACCTAACGTAAACCTATAACCTAAATGTAAAACCTAAACCTAAACCTAAAACCTAAATGTATTCTCAAATCCCTAAACCTAAACCTATAACCTACAACATTAACATAAACTTATAACCTAAACCTATAACTTACAACATTAACCTAAACCTATTCTCAAATCCCAAAACCCATAACCTAAACCTAAACCTTAACCTAAACCTAAACCCGATCCCAAACCCGAACCCGATTTCCTAAACTTAAACCTTAACCTATTCTCAATTCCATAAACCTATAGCTTAAAATCTAAACCTAAACCTTAACCTAAATCTAAACCTAAACCTTAACCTAAACCTATAACCTTAACCTAAACCAAAACCTATGACCTAAAACCTTAACCTATAACCTATAACCCAAACGTATAATCTATAACCTAACCTTAACCTAAACCTTAACCTATAACCTAAAACCTAAACCTAAACCTAAAACCTAAATGTATTATCAAATTCCTAAACCTAAACCTACACCTAGTCCTAATCTCAACTCCCTAACCCAAACCTAAACCTAAACTTGAAAACCCAAACCTATACCCGATCCCGAACCCAAACCCGATTTCCTAAACCTAAACCTTAACCTATAACCTAACCTAAACCTATAACCTACACTTATAACTTAAACCTAAGCCTATAACCTAAACCTAAGCCTAAAACTTAAACCTAAACCTAAAACCTAAATGTATTTTCAAATCATTAAATATAAACCTACACCTAATCCTAATCTCAACTCCTTAACCTAAACTTACACCTAAACTTGAAAATCCAAATCTAAACCCGATCCCGAACCCGAACCCAATTTCCTAAACCTAAACCTTAACCTATTCTCAATTCCCTAAAGCTATAACCTATATACTATAACCTATAACCTAAACATAAACCTTAACCTAAACCTAAACTAAAACCTATAACCTTAACCTTAACCTATAACATATAACCTAAACTTATAACTTATAACCTAACCTTAACCTAAACCTAAACCTATAACCTAAACCTATAACCTAAAACCTAAACGTTATCTCAAATCCCTAAACCTAGACCTACACCTAATCCTAATCTCAACTCGCTAGCATAAACCTAAACTTAAAAACCCAAACCTAAACCCGAACCCGATTGCTGTAATAATGTATCCCAATCACATGACAACAAACAAGAATGTATCCCTTTTAACACATGCCCCTTTTTATAAAGCTTTAATTTTTTTTTTTTGTTTCTATTAACTTGAATTGAAACATTTTTTTGCATTATTTGCTTAAATTAGTTTTATTTTAATGAACAGTTTTATTTTAAAAAAGTGTGCCCACTTTTTTGGAAGAAAAAAAAAGTGAATGAAGTTTCTGCAACTCTTCATGATTCTGAATTATAATGTTTTATTGGTTGAATATTTTTTTTATTAGATGAAAGACACAAAAAGAATTATTGCTGATTTTTTTCTTTTTTATTTATGATGTTAAACTTATATGTATTTATGCGTAGATGAATGTAATGTGGATAAGATTGTTTGTGTTTGGATAGATGTAGGTTTTGATTGATTTACGTAGTTGGGGTTTAGATGGATGTGAATGTGAATATGATGAAATATATTATATAACAAGTGTATATCAGGAAGAATATGATGAAATATATTGTAACAGGTGTATATCGATCGTCTCATATTTGAAAATTTCTGACAGCTCTAGGCAATCCATATTTTTCTAAATATTCAAATATGAGATGGTCGAAGAACGTCCTTTTAAGAGTCATAAGAGATGGTTCATAGCAGTCCTTTTTAAGGACAGTCCATGACCGTCCTTTTAAGGTTCATAAGAGACGGTTCATAGCAGTCCTTTTTAAGGACAGTCCATGACCGTCCTTTTAAGGTTCATAAGAGATGGTTCATAACAGTCCTTCTAAAGGACGGTCCATGACTATCTTTTTAAGGCTCATAAGAGACGGGTCATGGCAGTCCTTTTGAAGGACGGTCCATAACCGTCCTTTTAAGGGTCATAAGAGACGGTTCTTGATAGTCCTTTTTAAGGACGGTCCATAACCATCCTTTTTATAGGTGGTCTATGACTGTCCTTTAAATGTCAATAAGAATGATGGTTCATGACCGTCCTTTAAGTAATATGACACCCCAAAATATGACGGCCCATGCGACGGTTCAAAACTGTCCTTTTTAGTCATTTGAAACGGTTTTCAACTGTTCTTTTTTAGCTATTTTGGCGTAGTGTATATGTGGTTGCTGGACATTTTTTGTCCTCATCCCGATGGAATCGATTCATCTTCAAGGACATCGACAACAAAAGTTGATTATATCGATGCGTGTTTCGATAAAATCAACAAATCAAGAAAACTTAGAAATTTTTTAATTTTTGAAAAATCTTTCTTACCTTAAAAACTAGAGCTGGGCATTGAACTGAGTCGAATTAGATTAGGTCCACTTGACTCAGTCCGAGTTTTGAATGGCCTGACCCGAACTCGGTCCGATCCGGGACTGAGTCTATGTTATCTAACTTGACCCGATCCTAACGCATACTGGGTTGAACCGATCCGAGTCCGACTCAGTTAGGAAAACCGAGCCGGATCGGATTTGGCTAGGTCCAAATCGGTTGTGGTTCAAATGATCATTTGTCTCAAATGAAAAGAGCCATTCTTTTTTAAGGGCATTTGTGGCCCACTAATTATAGGACTGATATGGGAAAAGCATTTTGTTGAAAGGTTCGTCTTGGACTAAAATTACCAGCTTTTTCCTTTTCTTTTTCACCTGCTACCATACAAGTGTCCAATCAAATATTTTCGAATCAATTGACGAGCGCAAGGTGCGTTGTACAATAGGAGAACTGGTCACATACAGGCAACGGTTTCATACCATGTTTCCCTCCAATAGACCACTTGCATAGGAAATCAGTGCCATGGAAACGATTGGCCCCACTATGAAGATCTTTATTCTTGAAAATCAGACTGATCCACTGGCAAAGGGCTCCACAACGGTATGTTGAATCACTCAGTCGATATTCCATTGATTCTAACGGTGTGGCTCACCTGATGATCAGAAGGGCCTGATTTTTGCACAAGTTTATCATCATATTGGGGCCTACCATCTGCTGACGTCCTTCATAATTCTTTCTTTTTTTTGGAGGGAAAGATGTCATGGTAGTGGTACCTCAAGTTGTGGTACGGCGTCTTATATGTGATCCGTTTTCATTTAGCAGGATAGCAGGGAATGATGACTATCGACAAGCGTGTTGATAAACCGTATTCAAGTTTGAGCGCGACTTGGCTGCACACCTGAACGAGAGATGTGGGTGCTGTAAGTGTTATGGTTTTAAGCTCCTTTGGTTGTCAAATTTTGTGGTGCCAAAACATCATACATATGTTCAAGACACTGCATCTTCAAAGTTTCAACTTTAGAATGAAGCTCTATTTCAAGACATGCAAGGTATGCAAAGTCAAGTACGTTGTTCACTCCTATAAACTTCGATAATAAAAGTCTTTCAAAAGCTACAACAAAAGACAAGTTCTGCTCAAGACTCAAGTGCAGATCAAGACTCAAGAAAGTGTACAACTCAAGAAGAAGTTTTTAAGTTCTAGAAGATCTCAAGTTCAAGCTACATCAAGTGTAGAGATCTCAAGCTTCGTAATCTTCAAAGGTCAACCATCTTCTGAAGAAATGAAGTTGTGATGTTTATATCTCACTTTCAAGGTATGAAAGACCTTAGATTGACCTTAAGGTAGGTCATTTTGTATACATAATTCAATTTGAATCTTATTATAAGTATTTGGTCTGTTCTAAGACTAGTCCTAGCACTGGCTCGACCAGTCTAAGATATTTTAGGACCAATCCTAAGTTTGTTATAAATTTTTAAAATTTTTTATTATGCTATGACCAGTCCTAGAGACTGTTCGACCAGTTGTGTGAACAGTGTCGACTCGTCTTACGACCAGTCCTGGATCTACGACTCAAAGTACAACAACTAAATCTGGTATCTCACGACCAGTCATAGGGTGCTTACAATCGGTCGTAGATAACCTTCAACCTGTCGTAGATGACCTTCGACCAGTCATGTAACGGTTGTTTCCGATCGCGCTCAAAAATTCGTTTCTCCTACGACCAGTCATAGGTGCGATTTCTGCAGCTATAAATAGACGATGAATTTCAGAGATTAAGTACGAAATTCAAGAAAAGTTAAGGCATCACTTTGAGATAAGTTTATATTTATTTTAAGCTACATTGTGCATATTTAATATTCTCTTTTGTCAGCTTTATTGATTTGATTTTGTTTCTATATTCCAATCTGAATTGAAAAGAGGAATTACTGTATTCCTTCTTCTTAGAATCAAAATCAAATCTAGCTAGCCCAACTGGTTTAATTTAGAATCAACTTAGACCTAGAACCATTTTAAAGTGAGTATTGGACATTAAACTTCTATTCGAACTTGTACTCCGATTTGGTTCTTTCGGGCTACAACAAAAGGAAAATTTTAGGTATTTTATATGTGTAAATTTCCTTTATTTTGATTTTATTTAAGATTAAGCTAGAAAAATCTCATTGTGTTGGTTATCTGAGGAAAGCCAAAAAACTCAGTAGAGGGGTTTTTTGAATTGTGTAAGCCCTTAGTAAAAGACACTATACGAGAAAATCCAATAAAAAAATTGCTTATGAAATGTGGTTTGATAAGAAGCCTACTGTTAAATACTTTCAAAATTTTGGTAGAAAGTGCTATATTTTACGTGACCATAAAAATCTGAGAAAATTTGACACTAAAAGTAATGAAAGAATCTTTTTAGCATATTCTTTACACAGTCGCGCATATCGTGTACTGAACAAAAGGACTGGTGTTATTCAAGAATCTATAAATGTGGTCATAGACGATCACTTGAATACACATGCCCCAAGTTCAGATAATGATGAAGTTCTTTTAATTGACAAACCAGATACTTCATCAAATCAAACCAATTCTGACTTAAGGACTGTTAAAGATCATCCAACCACTTAGATTCTTATAAACCCTCTCACTGGTGTGCGCACTCGTAGACAACTAGAAGATATATGTAACTAAGTATGCTTTACATCTCAGATTGAACCTACTAATATTTAAAAAAAGCCCTTTCTGACGAAAACTGGATAGTTGCGATGCAAGAAGAGCTTAACCAATTTGTGAGAAATGATGTTTGGTATCTTGTTCCTAGACCTAAGATAAACATATTATCAAAACTAAGTGAATTTTTAAAAATAAGTTTAATGAACTTGGTAATATAATTTAAAACAAGGCTAGACTGGTTGTACAAGGGTACACTCAAATTGAAGAAATTGATTATGATGAAACATTTGCCCCAGTAGCTCGATCGTCTTGAATCAATCCGCCTATTTATATCCATTACTTGCTTTAGAAAATTTAAAATTTATTAAATGGATGTAAAGAGTGCCTTCTTAAATGGCGATCTGTATGAAGAAGTGTATGTTGAACAAACAATGGATTTTGAGGACTCTAAGAATGTTGATCATGTCTATCGCCTAAAAAAGGCTCTCTGCGGTTTAAAACAAGCTCCCAGGGAATGGTATGAAAAATTGACTAAATTTTTACTAAGTCATGATTTTCAAATGGGAAGTGTAGATAAAACTCTTTTTGTTAAAAAACATAATGATCATATCTTAATAGTACAGATCTACGTTGATGATATTATTTATGGATCTACCTGTTCTAACATGATTGTTGAGTTTGCAGATTTAATGAAATCCAAGTTCGAAATGAGCATGGTTGGGGAATTAAATTATTTCCTAGGGTTGCAAGTGAAACAACAATCTGATGACATTTTTATTTCTCAAACCAAATATGCTCTGAACTTGATCAAAAAGTTCAGATTTGAGAATGGTAAGAATTTTGATACTCCTATGAATACAACCTTAAGACTCTCAAAGGACTCTACTGGTAAAAATGTTTATCCTAAATTATATTATAGTATGATTGGCAGTTTACTTTATTTAACTGTTAGCCGACCTAATATTGCTTTAAATGTTCGTATTTGCGCTAGATATCAGTCTGATCCTAAAGAATCTCATTTAATTGTTGTTAAGTGGATTATGTGATATGTCGCAAGTACTTCTAAATTGGGTCTCTGGTATCCACATGAAACTAGTTTTCAATTGGCTGGGTACTCAGATGCTGATTGGGCTGGTAATATTGATGACAAGAAATCAACCAGTGGTGGTTGTTTATATATTGGAAATTATTTAGTTTCCTAGTTTAGCAAGAAACAAAGTTCTATATCGCTCTTTACTGCTAAGGTTGAATACATCGCAGCTGAAAATGCATGTACTCATCTTGTTTGGATGAAACGCATATTAAACGATTATGGAATTGCACAAAATACAATGGTTTTATATTGTGATAATTCCAGTGCATAAATATTTCAAAAAATGCTATCTAGCATTCACGTACCAAGCACATTGACATTAGATTTCATTATATATTTGTGAATTAGTAGAAGAAAAACTGATATCTTTAGAATACATTCCTACCGAGACTTAACTTGCTAACATTTTTACTAAACCACTTGACAAAAGCAGGTTTAATAAATTGAAATTTGATCTTGGTATGTGCAGTCTAAATTGAATAGTCACGTTTTCTTGTATCATAGTGTATATATATTTGATAATTTATTGGTTTAAATTTTAATTTTATATGAAAATTGCATATTTTAGTCGATACACGACCAGTCGAGGATGTACTCGACCAGTCGTGGCATGACCAGTCGAGGACATCCCACGACCAGTCGTGTAGCGCGTTGGGTCTTTTAAAATTTAGAAAAAATCTCATCTTCCTCATTTTCTATTTCCTCTCCAACGAGCCGATGCCCGTCCAGTCAAACCCACCGATTTAGATCTTCAAGGTTAGTGCATCATTTACAATTTTCTTGTAGATTTTAGTCTATATTACTTCATTTTCTCTCTTGGGGTAATTTTTTTTATGATTCATTGAGGTTTTGGGGTTTTTATTTTGAAAAATCTGATCTAAGCAAACCCCACTCTATCCTCTTTGCATCTTCTTGTTTCTTTGTGTTTCTTCTTGGAAATGGATGCTAGAGGGAAAAAGAAAACTTCCTATTGTCCATCTTCTTCCAGATTTACTCCAATAACTCGTCGCCACCTTCGGTCACCCGAAGATGATCCTTCTTTTGTTAAGGATTTAAGAATGCAAAAAGTTATTGTTGAGCGACCTGTATTTCTTGATCACATTGCTCCAATTGGTATCCTTCCACTCCTCTAAACTGTAAGATGAGATAACATCTTACATTGGGGTGGGCCTGCATACCAATCTATTACTCGGTCCATGTTTACATGTATCTCTGATTTTTTGACTGAGAATTTAACATTAATTGATGTTAAAGAAGGTCCATTTGAAATTGACCGCCATCTAATTTTAGGGCTAATGGAGATACCTGTTAATGACGAGGGTATTTCTATTCGTATTCTAACTGAAAATCCTTAGAATCAGAAAAATGAATGCTCACTAGAGATTTATGCAATATGGATGTGCAATGGACTCATAAAGGAAATGTGTTCCCCTCAAAGTACCTGTTACCTAGATACAGAGTTTTTCATAGAATCTTTACTTCAAATCTGTATATGTGTTCTGGTAATTAAATAAAACTAACTTCCTTTATGGTTCATTTTTTTCATTCTGTCATCTCTGGTACTAAAGTTTGTCTTCCTTCTTTGATATGTCATTCCATCATTCAGTTTCGTCTCCAACCAGGTCATAGTGATATTCTATTTGTCTATCTTATGACTGTTTTAACTTCTCTTATATTGGTTGCTATGCCTATTGGAAAGGCTCTCATGCATCATCTTAGCTTTAATAACTCAAATATAAACAAGTTAAAATTAGAATTCGCTCTTGGCTAAGTGGATGTGGGTGGTGGTGGTGGAGCTGAAGCAGGGAATGAAGAAGACACTGATGATCTTCCTCCTGATGATGTTAATATGGATGATATTTTTGATGAACTTGAATCAGATTCTACTAATTATCTTGATTATGAGCCATTCGAATTTGATGCGCATCTTCGTGCTCTTGAGGAGCAGGTAGAGAACATGAATGTTGCCCATGATTTACAATTTAAATATATGCACAAGTATCTTAGGCGCTTAAACAATGGGCTTCATCAACTTGATCCTATCATACCTGCTCCTTCTTCAGGTTCAGATTAAGTGATTTACTCTTTAGTTTATAATAACTTTAAGTCTACTTGTGTTGGTTTGTGAACTTTATCTGGTTTACTGACTTTTGTTTGAACTCATTTATGGTTTGTGAACTTTAATTTGCTTATATCTTGACCAGTTAATCCTTTCTTACTCCTATTTATTATCCTTTTCGATTATTCTTCTTCCTTTGTCATATTGTGACAAAAAGGGAGAGAATTTATATAGTTTTGCATATGGATTGTGAGTAGTAGCATTTTTTTTGGATATATGTGTGTTACTCAGGGGGAGTATGTGAAGAGATGTTCAGTGCTAGTTGATGATAACTGGTGCATGATTCTTTAACCAGGATGTAACTGGTTTCCTCTTATAACTGGTGCATGATTCTTGGACTGTTTGACCAGTCATGTGAATAGTGTCAACTTGTCCTTCGACCAGTCCTGGATCTATGACTCAAAGTATAACAACTAAATCTGGTGTCTCACGACTAGTCGTAGGCTGCTCACGACCGATCGTGGACAACCTTCAACCGGTCGTAGATGACCTTCGACCAGTTGTGGAACGGTTTTATTTGATCGTGCTAAAAAATTCAAAAAATCATTTCTCCTACGACCAGTCATATTGTCCTCAAGACCAGTCGTAGGTGCGATTTTTGTAGCTATAAATAGACGATGAATTTCAGAGATTAAGTACGAAATTCAAGAAAAGTCAAGACATCACTTTAAGATAAGTTTGTGTTTATTTTAAGCTACATTGTGCATATTTAATATTCTCTTTTGTTGGCTTTATTGATTTAATTTTATTTCTATATTCCAATCTGAATTGAAAAGATGAATTATTGTATTGCTTCTTTTGGAATCAAAATCAAATCTAGCTAGCTTAATTGGTTTAATTTAAAATCAACTTAAACATAGAACCATTTAAAGTGAGTATTGGACATTGAACTTCTATTCGAACTTCTACTCCGATTTGGTTCTTTCGGGCTATAATAAAAGGAGAATTCCAGGTAGTTTACATTTGTGTAAATTTCCTTTATTTTGGTTTTATTTGAAATTAAGTCAGAAAAATCTCATTATGTTGGTTATCTGAGGAGAGCTAGAAAACTCAGAAGAGGGGTTTTTTGAATTGTGTAAGCCCTTTGTAAAAGACACAATTGTGAAGGTTTTAGGTGAACCTGAGAAACCTATTTTCATAGTGAACGTTAATATCCACTGTGTGAGGATATTAGGAGTGGAGTAGCAAGCTATGTGGCTTTTGTTTAACAGTTGTCAAGCAAACTACTATAACTCTTTGTGTTTTGTGGATGTGTGCTTTATTTTTCCTATCTTTTATCATTCAAAATTGTGGGATGTATATGTGAATGTGAATGTTGTAATATTTACATTTCAAGCATTGTGGGGAATGTTGTAATAATTTACATTTAAATTTTTATAACTTATTTCAATTCCTTGCTATTTATTTGTTCCTCATTAGTTTGAGTCTTTGATACAAAGACCGTTCTAGAAATAAGGTTGTCCTATCATATACCCTTAGTTTTTTGTGTAAGGTTGTCCTTAGAGCAACATTTGTATCAACCTCTCAATACTTGTTTTTGAGGTTGCTTTTCATTTCAGCACTGTGAATTAATTTTCTTTATTTGGCTATCTCATTATTTAATTTCACTGCTATTATTTTAAATTTGGCATAGTCCTGTTCACCTCCCCCCCCCCCCGGACTTATAACTAGGCCTTTTTAGGTGTGACCCTGACTATACAGCCCAGTTTGATTTATGCAGTGTATATCCATGCCGTCCATATGTTTTTACATATTATTTTAATATACATAAAAGAAAATGAACTTGATGAAAATTTCAAGTGGACCACACCACTAGAAAGAGTGGTTGTTGAACGCCCACCATTAAAAAATTCCTAGGGTCCACCGTAAAGTTCTTTTACCATCCAACCTATTGATAGGGTTACACAAACATGGATGAAAGGGAAAAACAAATATGAGCTTGATCAAAAACTTTCGTGTCCCACAAAACATTTTTAATGACTTATAACTTCTGTTTCTGTGATGTGGTCCACCTAAACTTTTTCTCCGCTACTTTTTTCAGACCATGCCTTAAACTAAGCTGGAAAAATAGATTGTCGGCGTGGATATTCGAATACATACATCGAGTTGAGCCCTACAGTCTGGGTCTCACCCACATCAATAGTTTCATGGTCGCACCCACGTCGCGCTCGTGGCATGTGCCCCTTACTTATAGAAGTTATATATAGGGTTGGTTCTGTTCAAATCTGATCGTGCCAGTTCTAAACGGATCAAATTTTAGATCGGTCTGGTTGGATTTGCTATTGACTCGAACCCGATCCGATTAATGGTCAGATCTACCTGATCCTACTTGAACCTATCCAATCCAGGTTGTCGGTTCTGTTTGAATCGAGTCAGATCGGGTACGATTAGGTCGGATCCACCAGATCTGGTTCATTATGCCCAACTCTATTAAAAATCCTATGATATTCTAACTTGTTTTAAGGGTTTTATGTACCTAGTGTTTTGAGACATGGGATGTGAGGCTTAGATTTACTTGTGGCGAGCTTGTATACATCCGGTTGAGACAGATGCTTTGAATTAATCTTCCTATATGGCTTTGTAGTCTGGCTGACTCAACACTCACGCTAATTGACAAATCAAGGCACTTTCAATCTCCCCCTTTGCCAATTATGTGACAAAATACCAAAACACCCTAGACTAGCTTCTATACTAACATCCTAAATTGTGTGTACATGTTCTTTACACAATCGTACAATTCTAACAATGTCATATACACATTATATTCAGAAGCTACTCCCCCTAACTACAAACTCCCCCTCACTTGGTGCAGCTGCTCTCCCTAACACTTGCAACACCATACTCAAGCAGATATAAACTTCTTGACGAGGTGTTTCAATCGTTCTCCCCCTTTTTGTCAGTCATTGACAAGGATTGCATTATAGTAGATATTGACTGAAGTTTAAAGTCATGTGGGAGAACCAACAGATATGGATGTATAAGGATTAAAGTAGTTTTATACATACGTCATTTGTAGACAGTATGGATGCATATCAGATCAAATAGAGCAGTGATAAAAGCTGATAGAATAATCATTAAAAACATCACATGCATTCCACATATCATAAACTAGATAAATTAGGGGGTCTTAAATCATAGTTATGGCAGTAAAAATAGAATTATATCTAACCACATTCGACAATATCCAAAAAAAACATATACTGCCCAAGTTTGGTAGTAGAGCATTTATTCAGTCCAAATTCATCCAAAAAGTAGCAGAAAGTTAACACAGCAATAGACACGCGTAATATTCCAATGACAACTACACTTTACAGCTGACGCTTAATGTCCTCGAGGATTACTATGTGTGAGCAGGTCCACCACTTGCTGAGTTGTTTCCTAGAGGACGTCGACTTTCTCTTCAATCGTAGTGAGGCGCCTTTCACAATTGTAAAGGCGTTCCTCCATCTCAGCCATCCCGTTCAATAGATGAGATTCTAAGTGATGGGTCTAGCGGTTCATGATAGATTTTGGGTTGACCATTGGTGTGCAATTGGACCCCTCAAGTGTAGGTCGGACTGATGGTTGAGCATGTTAGACAGCCCGCGACATGGGAAGACTATGCCTGGGAAGAGACAAAGAAGGACATAATTGTTGGGCTTCTTGAGCTGCATCACTGTCAAACCATGCTTCCGGATACACAGCATCAGTTGTGGTAGGAAGCCCTACATGGTGTGGAAGTTGTATATGAGCACTAAAAAGGGCAGTTTCTCCTTGTGATTGCCTTGAATTACACGAATGACTTGCTTGAGGAGAAGAGTCAGCAAGCACACTTGATTTTCTTGATACACATCATAGAGTACATTGATCACAAATGGAGAAAGATGATTACCTTTGACATCGCAGGGATATACATTCAACCTAAAAATGCTATGAAGAATTTTGAAAGTAGGTCCAAGATAGTTGATGTGCAGCAAATTTTCATCATTTCACAGAACAATAGTGCATTGACATAATGCACGAGTTATTTCTCCCCACACACCCAAACCGTTGAGATTCCTGTTAGTCACTGGGATTCTAGTGATATCAAGATCTAGAAGGTGAGCTAAGGTGATTGGAGTGATAAGCTTTGAGTAATGTGAGAGTTCAACCTGAATGCTGGGGGGATCATCACTAACGACTCGACAGTAATTGAAGAATTCGTGAATCACACCCAGTTGATATGATCCTCCAAGATTTAAAATATTCTGCCAACCTATTACTTCCAAAAGTAGGTCCACTCCAAAAGGTTCTATAGCACTATTGAGCACTAGACGTTCAACAATGGTGAGTGGACGACCTTCCATAGGTTGATGCTTTTTGGATTCTGATTGTATGTTCTTTGATTACAGAGAATGAAGAGAAGACTTACCTTTCCCCTTGATCATGTTTTGTAGATATGAGAGGCTGGTAAGGGCGAGAGGAAGTACTCAAAGAAGAGAATGAATGAGTTTGAATTCAAATGCAGTCTTCTCTCAATATAGCAAATTCGTCAACTATATCGATCAGTTATCGATAACATCGTCATGACTTTTATCAAGAATTGTGCTGACGGTCGTTGGAAACACAATAATTCATTAAATGCAGTTCAATCGTTGGGAAGGGCTGGTAGTTAAGGAATTGCATTCCCAAGACCCATCAATTGCATCAATAGAGTAACTCGATGGCATCAATGTTCGAATCACGATGGTATCGAAACTGCTTGTGAAAATTTAGACATGTTAGTTTATCACTGTTAACTTTAAATGGTTTGGATGAATATCTCAGACTTAAGATTTACCTATGTGGGTCATTGTTCCTGAGATATCATTAATGAGTACATACGCCAATTGATTTTTGAGGGTCACAAAACCTGTTTGTATCAAGAGGCTTTGTGAGGATATCAGCAAGCTGTTTTTCAGTAGTTACATAATCCAATACAATGATCTTTTCTTCAACAAGTTCTCGAATAAAATGATGATGAATGTCAATATGCTTGGTCCAAGAGTGCTGAACTGGATTTTTTGAGATATTTATAGCACTTATATTGTTATAAAAAAGACAGATTGTAGGTTGTGCAATCCCATAGTCTAATAACATCTGTTTCATCCAAAGGAGTTGTGCACAGTAACTACCTGCAACTATATATTCAACCTCCACAGTGGATAATGAGATTGAATTTTATTTCTTACTTTGCCAGGAGACCAGACAATTGTCAATATAAAAGCATCCTCCACTCGTCGATTTTCGATCATCCAAATTTCCAGCCCAATTTGCATCAGAATAGCCTATAATGATGATGGATGTTTCAAATGGGTACCATAGACCAAAGGTGGTAGTTCCTGCTACATATTTGATAATCCTTTTAACAGCCATTAGGTGGGATTCCTTAGGATCTGCCTGACACCAAGCACACACTCCCACACTAAAGGATATATCTGGACGACTGACTGTGACGTATAGTAGGCTTCCGATCATACTCTTATAGAGATGTTGGTCCACACTTTTGTTGTTAGTATCTTTGGAAAGTTTAAGTGTGGAATTTATGGGCATGTGATAAGTGCGTCCAGATTCAAACTCAAATCTTTTCACCAAATCTTTTGCATACTTGGTCTGATTTATGAAAATTCTATCATTTAGTTGCTTGACTTGTAATCCTAAAAAGAAGTTTAATTCACCGACTATTCTCATTTCAAATTCTGATTTTATGAGGTTGGCGAATTTGTATGCAGCTTCCCCACATGTTGACATAAACACTATATCATCCACATAAATTTGTACAATAAGCAATGTGTTCTTTGTTCTTTGGGTAAACAGTGTCTTATCTATACTTCCTCTATAGAATTCATGGTCTAAAAGAAATTTTGTTAATCGTTCATACCAGGCACGAGGTGCTTCTTTAAGACCATACAGAGCTTTGTCCAGATGATACACATGATGGGGGTGATGAGGATTTGAAAATCCTTTTGGTTGTTCTACATAAACTTCTTCAGTAAGATCCTCATTAAGAAAAGCACTCTTAACATCTATTTAAAACAGTTTAAATTTTAGTGCACATGCAATGGACATAAGAATTATAATAGACTCAAGACAAGCGACAGGGAAAAATGTCTCATCAAAATCAATCCCTTCTATCTGTGAGTATCCTTGAACAACTAGCCTTACTTTGTTTTTTATCACATTGCCTAACTCATCAGATTTATTCTTAAAGACCCATTTGGTTTCAATGACATTTGTATCGGTTGGCCAGAGAACCAATTTTCATACCTCATTTCTCTGGAATTGTTGAAGTTCTTCTTGCATGACATTTATCTAGTGTTCATCTTGAAGATCTTTTACAATATTCTTGGGTTCAATCTTAGAGGTAAAACAAAAATGACTATAGATATTTTGTATCCACCATCTGGTTTTCACACCATCATTAGGATCTTCAATAATTTGCTCTCGAGGGTGATCCTTTATGATGGGTATGTCAGATGATGGTTGAGGTTCAATGGATGATGGAGATTTGTTATCAGATTTTTCTAGTATGCATGAATCTACATCATCTTCTAATTCATTTACCTGGGTATCTTCCTCATGAGGATGATCATCAATTATCGCATTTACAGACTCTTGAATAGTAAGAGTTCTTAGGTTGTACACTCTATAAGCACAACTATTCATGGCATACCCTAGAAAAATACCTTCATCACTTTTAGACTCAAATTTTCTAAGGTGATCTCTCTCTTAAAATGTAGCATTTACTGTTAAACACCTGAAAATATTTCACACTAGGTAGTTTCTCATATCATAATTCATATGGAGTTTTGTTCAAACTTTCTCTAAGATATACTCTATTAATGATATAGCAGGCGGTATTGATGGCTTCTGCTTAGAAACTTTTTACCATATCTTTCCCATTTAGCATAACTGACCCCATTTCTTACAATACTTGATTTTCTCTTTCAACGACTCCATTTTATTGTGGGGTTTTTGGGGCTGAGAATTCACGATGAATTCCTTTCTCATTGTAATATTTTTCAAATTCCCCACCATGATTACTTCTGATGCGATTAATGCAATATCCTTTCTCATTTTGAAGTCGCTTTGCCAAAATTACAAATTCTTCAAAGGCATTTAATTTCTCTCGAAGGAATGTGACCCAAGTAAATTTGGTGTAGTCATCTACTACCACCAGGAAGTATCTTTTTCTTACCATGACTTTCCACTTTGGTTGGGCCAACCAGGTCCATATGTAGCAAATCCAAAGGTTTTTTTGTTGTTATGGTAGTTATCTTTTTGTGGCTGACTTTTATCTGTTTTCCTTTTAGACATTTTTCACAAGCAACTTTTTCTTCTTTTCTAATCTTGGGAAGACCTTTAACTAAATTTTTTGAACTCAGCTTAGCTAAATTCCGATAGTGAACATGTCCCAACCTTTGATGTCATAATTTGGAGTCATTCTTTACAGCCATATTACACTTTGTGGACACCACACTCTCATTTGTACTTTCAATGACATAACAGTTATCGCTAGTGCGTAAGCCTTTTATGAGCGATTTTCTTGTATGATCTAAAATTCTACACACGTCTTTTGAGAAGGTGACCAAATATTCCTTGTCATAGATTTGGGAGGTACTAAGGAGATTATGCTTCAGGCCTTCAACACAGAGAACATGTTTAATTTTTGGAAGGCCTGGTACAGTTATTGTTCCTTGTCCAACAATTTTGGCTGAGCTACCATCTCCAAATGTGACTGATCCTCCATCAAAGTTTGAATACTCACAAAAGTGAGTTTGATCACCAATCATGTGTCTAGAGCATCCACTATCAAGGTACCATTTTGAACTGTTGCTAACTTTCAGAGTAGTATGGATTACTAGACAAATATTCTGATTTGTCACACCTCTTGAGACATTGTCGACCATGATTCCAACTTCAATCAAGATCACTATCTAGGCGGTGAAGCTCTTAAAGAGAGACCTCTCTGATACCAATTGAAATAGCGGTGAAGACCGCTTTAGTAGAAGTAAGAATATGCCAATATGTCCTAGAGGGGGGTGAATGGCACTTTTTAAAGTTTTTATGATTTATTAAAAATCCTATTACACTAATCCTAATAATAGGCACTTATCAGGATTACTCAAAAGTAACTTTACTGGCTTCCAAGACCAGTAGAGGATCCAATCACAAACTATTTAAGAAGTGAGTAATATGTAAACTAGTTTATGATGGATATGACTGTATATGTGTGTGATGTGTGATATTAAGATATCAAAATATTAAAATAAATCACACAAATAAAAGAATAGCAATCTCAAACACAGTCATTTTTATAGTGGTTAGACTACTTGTCTACTCCACTCCCGGTAACCGCACTCAACCCTTGAGTGTACCGGATTTCACTAAGGAGGTTTCACAGCAGTTCACCTTAAACCTAAAGTTTTAAATCAGGTTCACCTTCAACCTTTACAACCTACACCTAGGTTGATTGTTTATGCTCCCTAAGCAAGGGTCAACACATAGCACCTGCTTTTAGGCACACTAGCTAAGGATTCACATAAGGAACCTAACTATTTATGCTCTCATGAGCAAGGGTCAACACAATGCACCCACTTTTAGGCACACTAGCTGAAGATCTTCCACAAGACCCTAATTATTTATGCTTTCCACAAAGCAAGGGTCAACACAATGCACCCACCACGTACACTCCCGCCGGAGGCCACCTAGAAGAATTATAAGGGTGAGAAACACCTTAGACCCGATCCCACAAAGGAATGATCAAAGGGTCCTCTGGACTCTAGATATTTACAGATAAGTGGATGAGTCTCATTCAACACGTTAACGAAGATCTTCTCCTTGTTGATGAAGAATCTTCTACTTCCTTAATCCACAACTCAAATGATGTACCAATATATAGCCATGGGTTAGGTCAAGGTTATGATGGAATCTTACTCTCTAAAGATTTTCCTATTACGAAGATAGAGCGATTCCAATCATCTATGCATTCAAGGTATCCCATCTTAATGATTTGCTATTAAGGTAGTAGCTAGCGGATCCTTGAATGCAAAAGTTCATTCCCCAATCCACTCTATTGAATATCGATGATGAGGGTGGATTGGAGGATGAACTCCCATGAGAGAAAGAGCTTTGGGTATATGATCTAAGGTAAAACACTCAAAAGCACTCTCTTCTTTCTCTACAAGCAATAATAGAAAAGTCCTCCTTATATAGGCAAAAGGTTCCAACGGATACAAAATGGTCACATTTATGACAAAGTTCGATATCATTGAGTGGGATCGATATTATCGAGCCTATACTCTCGATAGCATTGGAGGTCCGCTCAATGACATAAACTCAAATGTCATATGCTTTTGAAACCTATTGCCAGCTGGTCGATGGAATCAAAACATGTGTCGATGTCATCAAATTTCAAACTCTGATTTCATCAATGTGAGGTCCGATTCCTCGACATTTAAAAATGAGAGAGACTTGCTTTGAAATATTTCAGGTTTACATGAATGATTGAGGGACATTCGAGATCATCAGAATTTGAATGTCGATGATATCGATAGATGTGTCGAGGCATCGGTAAATCGAAAGAATTTTCGTTTAAGCTTGTTGGACAGTTTTTGTCCCTATTCGATGTCATCGAGACCATACCAATATCATCGATATTTGAATATCGATTCTATCGAGTGACCCTCGATCATAGATAAACTATCCTGAAATATTTTGGTGAAAAACTTCGTGCCCATGATTGATATCATCAAGAGCCTTCAGATATCATCGAGATTTGAACTTTGATGGTATCGAGGAGGGCTTCAATATATCGAAGCATATATGATATTCTTAAGAAAAAATAGGGGCGCCGGAGATCTGCCTATGGATATTATCGAGTCACCTTTGATGGACTCAAAATTCAAATATCGATGATATCGATAGGTATATCGATACATTGATAATTCTGTCCAGATATATATGTAGTTGCTAGACACTTTTTGTCCTCATCCCGTTGGAATCGATTTGTCATCGAGGACATCGACAACGCAGGTCGATTATATCGATACATGTATTGATAAAATCAACAAAGCAAGAAAACTTAGAAATTTTTTGATTTTCGAAAAAGCTTTCTTACTTTAGAAATCCTATGATGTTCTAACTTATTTTAAGGGTTTTATGTACTTGATGTTTTGGGACATGGGATGTGAGGCTTAGATTTACCTGTGGCGAGCTTGTACACATCCGGTTGAGACAGATACTTTGAATTGATCTTCATATACACTTTTGTAGTCTGACTAACTCAACACTCACACTAATTGACAAACCAGGGCACTTCCAAAGGATATGGAGAGTATGGGCTTAGTTGAATTCTAGATGAAAGAGGGATTGGTGGAGAGAGAGAGAGAGAGAGAGAGAGAGAGAGAGAGAGAGACAGTTGACTTAGGGTAAGGCTTGTGTAAGAGAGGGATAGGTGTTGGTAGGATGTGTACTTGACTTTGATTAATAGATTAATGTGATGTTTAGGATAGAAATTCTCTCAAAATTTACAACGTGCGGCGTTTTTCTTGAAATATACGTGGGCCCACATCTCTTGGCTAAGCTATCGCATCAACATACGAGACGCGGCATTAGAACCACGACGACGACGCAGTCGGTAGGGTACAAGTTTCAAGTCGAGCCGACTCCAGTTTGCAGGACTTGGATTAGGATCATACACAAACATTGGGTACAGGTCGAGGGTTGTCAGAATTCGACCGCAAGGACTACAGAATCCTACGAAATAGTACGGTCTAGGATACAGGCCTCACATTTAAGTATCCTTTTTACTTCATCGAGAGTTTCTGATTTTTCTCTCAAGAAGACTACCCGAGTATATCTGGTAAAGTCATCTACTATCACCAGAATATACTTCTTGCCACCTCGACTTTCCATTCTAGTCGATCCAATGAGATCCATGTGGAGAAGTTCAAGTGGTTTAGATGTGGCATTGGAGTTCACCTTTTTGTGAGTACTCCTGGTTTATTTACTAATCTGGCATTCGCCACATATTTTGTCTACTTTCTTTACTTTGGGTAGACCTCTTACCAACTCTCTTTTGCTCAATCTATACAAGTTGCAGTAGTGTACATATCTGAGGCGCTTATGCCATAATTCAGTTTCATCAGTATGAACCATGTAGCACGATAGCTTAGATGAGCTTGAATCACAAAAAATGTAGCAGTTCTTAGAAGTTCTGCGACCAGTTAATATTACAAAACCATTTTTATTTATAATTTTACACCCTTAATAAATTTTACACCCTTAATAAATTTTACACTATGATTATTATCGCATATTTGAAAGATGCTTAATAAATTATGTTTTAACCCTTCTAGATATGAAACATTCTTAAATAGAGGGAGGTTAAAGAGCTGAACCGTACCTTGGCCAATAATTCTGCAGTTACTACCATCACCAAATGTGACTGAACCACCAGTCATGTCTTTAAGATTGGTGAACAGACCTTTGTCACCTGTTATATGTCTGGACCAACCACTATCTAGGTACCACTTTGAATGGCTTGAAGCTTTGAAAGCGGTGTGGGCAATCAAACAAGTAATCTTAGGGACCCATTTCAATACTGTTTTGGGGTATAGTTGGTCTTCTTATGTTTATAGTTGTTATAAGTCTGATCCAATAAGTTATATTTTAAGAGTAAATCAACAATTTTCTTAGCTAAAGGATTATGATTCTGATTTTTATAGTTGATATGGTAAGAAAAGGTGTAAAAAGGGCACGTGAAAGTGCTCGTTTCTTTATCTTTAAGGGCTATCTCTATCTGATTGTAGCCCGAATATCCGTCAAGGAAGTAATAATAGTAGTGATCAACTAGCCTTTTCAAGATTTGATCAATGAAGGGTAAAGGAAAGTGGTCCTTCCTCGTGATAGTATTTAGCTTTCAATAGTCAATGCACATTCTCCAACCTGTGGTAACTCTAGTTGGCACGAGTTCATTGTCAGCATTGGATACGATGGTGATTCCGGACTTCTTAAGAACCACCTGAGTTGGACTCACCCATTGACTATTGGATATAGGGTATATGATACCTACATCCAACAACTTAAGTACTTCGGCCTTAACCACTTCCTTCATGTTTGGATTTAAACGGCATTGTGGTCGCTGGGAGGTCTTCACATTATCCTCAAGATGAATGTGGTGAGTACAAATCAAAGGGTCAAATTCCTTGAGGTTCCCAATCGACCATCCAAGGGCTCATTTATACTCAATGAGAGTAGAGCTAAGCATACTCTCCTGTTCTTGCTCATGGTGGGAAGAAATCACAACTAGGTATGTCTCATCTTGACCTAAATCAATATATTTAAGATTAGAGGGCAAAGGTTTTAGATCAAGCTTTGACTCTTTGATGTTAGACAGTAGAGGCACTATATTAGTTTGGGGTAATTCTTCAAATTGTGGCCTCCATCAGTTAACTTCAAGTACCCTGTAGCATCAAGTAGGGCATCCATCTCCCTAATCATAGAGCTGTACACAAGCAGAGTTAGCTCGGTAACTCACTTGACTCAACTTGAAAAAGCTCGACTTGACTCGGCTTAAAATGAGTTCGAGTTGAGCAGGAGCTGATTTTTGGTGCTCGAAATGAGTTCAAGCCGAGCACGAGCTTAACCCTACTCGACTCGGTTTGACTCGAATAGTACTTAAAATTGACTCGACTCGGCTCAACTCAGACTCGACTTGGAACAGGGACCAGGATAAAAAGACAATTATATCACCATCACCCTTGGGAATTTCACAATCGTGCTTCTGTAACGAATCAGCCATTATATAAAAATAAAAGGGTAAAACTGTCCTTTTTCCAAAACCCTCTTACCAAATAATGCAGCAGATAGAGAGGGATGAAACAAAAACCCTAGCTTTCCTCTCATGGCTCTCGTCCATCTTTCCTCCCTCCATTCCCAAGTCTTGTACCTCCTTCCAATTCGACCGTTCAATCTCCATCAATCGCGAAGAAATCATGCTTCAATCTCAACCATTGATGGCACGAATGAAGCTCCACCACTGACAATACCTAAATGTAGGGGCCGACCGAATTCGAAGTCAACACTCTCCTCTCCTTCCCAAAAAAAACCAGCCGCTCGAGTAAAAAACCAGAGCCCATGAGCAGAAAAATGACAAACGTTGAAGAAGAAGACGAGGATTTCGACGACGGGATGGATTTCCCCTATGAATATCCACCGTTGATCTGCTGCTTCGGCGTCGCGCAGTGGGAATTCATACAGATGGATCCGAATAAGTATTCGACTCTGCTCGAACTCGGACGAGCCGAGCACAATCTGTTGTTCTGAGCGCGAAGGCCGAGCCGAGCCGAGCACGAGCTGGGACTCGAGCAGTCCGAGCTAAGCACGAGCTGGGCAATATTTGACTCGGCTCAACTCGTGTACACCTTTACCTAATCGTGTCATCATCCAAATTAGGAGAGTGGGCCAAGCACGTCTCTAGAGTGTCAAAGTATAGAGTCAAAAGTGCTTTATCTTATACGAAAGAATCGATCATGTTAATGTCATGGGTATCATCATCATCCTCTGATTGTTTGCTTATATTGAAAAAGATGTTGAGCTCCAATGTCATATTTCTGAAAGATAGATTCATAATCCCATTATTACAATTAATGATAGCATTTGATGTAGCAAGGAATGGGCGATCAAGAATGATGAGAATTTCAGTGCGCACATCTATGATGGGTTAAGTATCCAGGACAATAAAATCTACTAGATAATAGAATTTATCAACTTGGACCAACACAACCTCAATCATCCCTCTTGGTACATGAATTGAGCGATCAGCAAGTTGTAATGTGGTATGGGTGAGTTTTTGTTCACTTATACCCAATTGTTCATAAACCGAGTAAGGGATCAAGTTCACACTCGCTCCCAAGTCAAGAAGTGTGTGCTCAATCCGATAGTTCCCAATTACACAAGTTGTCACGCCCCAAACTCGAAAACCAGACTCACAAAATTCTCGATCACCGAATCCGGCACTGACAGCCTCTGTAGTATCCCATTCTCGGCTCCAAACACCCATATGCCATTTTCTGATCCTATAGTCCTACAAGGAGGATTTTTTGTAACGTCTCGAAAAAATCCGTATAGGGACTCGAGTACCGACTCGACCAGAAATCACGTAGGATTAATTCCTTTAGAAATTAAGCATTAGTTAGCTAGCACTACACTAGAGTAGCTGTGAAATTGTCCCTGAACACTTTAAATACGTTCTGCAAGACTCAAAACTTGTACAATCAATGACGCTATAATGCCCTGAAACCTAGGATCAAACTCTAAACCCGTTTACTCTCAGGAAACTTTTGAAACTTCATATTAGATTTAGACCGTGTGTCAAAAGTCTAATACCTACAATCTTAGACCGTTATAATCGTTAAGCTGGACTTGACAATCATTTCGAAAATCAAGCCCAACCGACGTTCAGAGGCTATTTCATTGAGCCTGGAGTGAAGAGGGTGAGAAATGGGTAAGGTTTGGGAATTTGAATTTAAATCCAAATCTGGCACGAGACTTTGCGTGATATTATTAAGCGTTCTGACCGTCAGAATTCAGCCAAATTTCACCCTCGGATCAGGAAAAATTTCTCATTCATATCATAAGACTTGTAGACCTGATTTAGGTGCGATGACCGTTGAACTGAAATTGGACCGCCACGCGTGATCTGCGAACTCTACCGGATTGAAAACTTGGTGTGAGCAACATCCAGTGACAATGAGCTTAAGTCCGATCACGTTCGGCCAGGGGACCTCCCGAAACACTCTTTTGGATCGAAACAGCCCCGATTTGGTTATAACTCAAGTATACCTTGTTCCTAAGTCTAAAAAGGTTAGCTTTTAAGCTATATAAGGGCCTTAAACCCTCACATATCTCTCCCATCCAAATTTGCTACAAACCCTAGATTGAAAGAGAGAAAGTGAGAGAAAGTGAGAGACTTGTGGGAGAGATTTCCCACCACTTGCTGTAGCTGCTACATGTGCTTAAGCACCGCATTCAAATCACTTTGTTAGTGATTCCAACACACTTCTAGGTAAGGAAAATCCTAACTACTTGCTGATTTAGGATTCCGTAGATTTAAATAGCGAAGTAGCTTATACATCTTGTCCATTAGGTCGCCGTTACGCTGTTGATGAAGCGTATACGTTTCGTTCGAAACGATACACGTCTAGGGCAAAAGGGTGAGGATTTTAGACACTTTGATTGACTGATTTCAAAGCTTTCAATGTCATTTAATAGTAGATTATCGATGGCAACGCCGTTTGACATATACAACATGCTGTCCGTTTTCCGTTTCGTAAACGTATGGAAAATATAAGATTTAGGGCATTTTAGTCATTTGTAGGAAATACTGTTTACATCCACATTTTGCTGAAATGTTTGCCATGGCTATTTGTCATGTTAGGATATTAGGAATGCGTGCATGATCGATTTGGCGAAGAGATTTGCCCAAATGCGCACTTTGAGTCGACATACGCTATGTAGACTAAAGTGTGTAGGCTAAGTGTTTGTATAAATGTTTGTATTAGTATGTATTGAGTAGATGGTGTTGTGAATGAGTTTTGAGATTGAATTCTCAAGTAATATGCTGATGTAAATGATTTCCATCATGTTGGATATATGTATTGATTTCATTATATACATGAAAAGCATGTGTTGGATGATTTGCTTAAGTTGTATGTTATAACATGTGTCAACATGCTTACATTGTTGTATTTCATTTCTGTTACTCTCACATGATTACTAATGTTGATATTCAAGTGTTTGGGGCTATACGTTAGTCCAGGCAGTTGGTAATGGATCAAATTCATGGTTGGCTTCTATTTGCCACTAAGGACGCGTCGATGAACACGGGTCGTGTTTTGAGTTGGCGACAGTGGTTAGGCCACACGAAGTGTTTTATGCACTTCATGTCGTTTAACCTGAGATGCGCTCGTATTAGTCGAGCCCGTCAAGTAACCCGACTGGCCATTGTATGTTCACCCTTTATGAGTCATAACTGTTTGAACCTAGGGTACTGAACTTACCATTGGAAACCCTGTTAACCATGGTACCTTGATCCATAAAGACTCATGAGCTGGGCATGGTGGTATAGGACACCGTGGTCGAGCTGTCGGCCTACGCTGGGGCCACAAACCTCTCCGTAGTGACCAGTGAGCACCCTACTCTGAGCAGATTATGGTGGTATGGGACACTATATTCTTGCTATCGGCCTACACTGATCAGGTGACGAGCCCTTTGTAGTGACCGCGAGCGTATTCTGAGTCTACAGGAGGCAACGACCCTTCCGTAGTGACGAGAGTACATTAGGCATGTATTGATAAGGTGATGGGGGACCTGTGCAACGAGTGCGAGCAACAGCCCTGGTAGCCCTTGCAGCGACCTACAAATATAATATCGTATGAGATTTCTAGGAGTGACGACCCTAGACAGGATCTGTGTTGGGATTGATATAAGAGAAGTACCTTAGTTTCCCAATACTGCTGAATGAAAGGACTAATAACAACTCGGTAATTATTATCCATATCGCATTGCATGTACCTGGAAGATGTGGAGCACTGAGGAATGCAAGCATGCCGCGGGCGTAAGATGGTGCCGTATGAGGGAGTATGTCGGTGAGGGCATCCATCATGTCATTTCATGCATGCATTAACAACAGTATCTAGAAATGTTTGATTGATTTCTTTACTATTATCGCGTAATTGATTTGATAACATGTTAATCTTTGCTCTATTATTCCACTGAGTTGATCACTCACTCCCACGTTACGGGACGGTGTTTGCAACACCACCAGACCCTTTTTTAGATGCAGGTGATGAGAAGATTCAGGACCCTGAGCCGGATTATTACGAGGATCAGGATGAGTTCTCGTATATGCAGTTCTACAACTGCTTTGCGTAGGTGACCTGGATCGGCGGGACATGCTAGTTGGACTTTATGACATTTTGAGTTTTGTTACATGTATATGAGACTTAGAGATGTATTCATACTTTGGAGACAGTTTGAGATTTATTTTGTTTTCCATACAGTGATATATATATTCTTCAGTCTTCCGCTTGCATTTTATCACTGGATCTGGAGTATGAATTACAATTTTGGTATGATCTTACTCATGTGAATGCTTTAACTCAGAAAACATTGAATCATAATCATATTTATTGCATAAGTGATGATATGGAACTCAGGAGTCGGGTTTATACACGACCCCCGATTTTCAGGGCGTTATAAGTTGGTATCTGAGCATGATTTGGATTGAACCGGACCTGGGTCATGGCCACGCGACGTACGTTGTCGCTCCTTTAACTTAGGTGGGTGCGAGAAAAACATAGAAACACTTATAGGATCACAGTTTCGCCAATAGGCAAAGTCTACTCAAATCAATCATTTTGATCGAGTCCATAATGTATCTTTGGTCACGTGAAGCCACCTACGTCGCCTCTAGGTTGTTAGTTGATGGGTTTGAGACATTTCCAGAAGAATTTCAAACCCAGAAATGCATGTCCTTGGGTTGTGGTGCAACCACAACCCTTACACTCAATCTCAGGGCTTAAAAATCCCGTTTCATCCAATTCCTTCAGAATTTTCCCTTTCACTACCCCATTCTTCAACTTTTTCCAAGTCCTTTCTTACTACACATGAATCCAAATGTGTGAATGATGATGAATAATACTTAAATAAAAATTTTACTATAAATAGTAAAAATATGTAAGAACTGGACTTCTAGCCATTCTAATTATGGAATCTCTTGTAATAAATAGGTTAGTTGGATGAATTAGCCTCTCCTACCATAAAATCATATGCTATATAATGCATAAACTCATTCTGGTTTACAGACTGGCCCTGAAACGCCCCAAATGGAGTCTTGGGCCTATCTAGGCCAATATGCAATGAACCAGGGTGGGACCCATGTACATTTAGGGCCTACAGGACAGGGGGAACCAGTCATGGAGGGTGCCCATTGCTGGACACCACTTTGGCTGGCGATGGCATCGCCGGTTCGGTGATGCATCGCCGTACGGTGGGCCCCACTCGGTCTAAAATTTGGGCCGACGCCCTTTTATGGTCAGGGCATCCCTCCCATAGGTGGTTCACACCTTTAAACCCCCACCTCCTTCACAAAAAACTTCCCCAAGCTCTTCTTTCTTCACCTTCTTACTGCCTCTCTCTCAAATCTCGTCCCCAAACCACATCCATTCTCATTCTCGGTCACAACCGACCCCACTCCATCCTCCACGGTAGTAGACAGTCCTCTCTCTCTTATATCTCGTCCGTGGAGGCTCTTACAACCTCCATTTGTGGCTGAAAGTCGGGTGAGTTCCATTCCCACTTATGGTTCTCTTCTCTCTTTGAAAATCTAGCCTTTAGGAGCTTGATTCATCCCTCTACAGCGCCTCGATTCTCTTCAGTCCATTTGGGCAGCCGTTTCTCCCCATTTTCCACATTTTCTATGGCTTTTGTGGAGGCTATTTTGGCTTTTTTCTCTTTCTCCACCATCCTCTCTCTCATGGGAAAGAGGAAGACTGCCACCGATGAAGTGGGGCCTAGTCGCCCTTCACGATCAAGAAAGCCGAGGGGTGGCGCCGCTAGCTCAAGCGCCGCCGCAAGTCCAAGTGTAGTTCGTGAGTTTCACAAAAAGCGAGATTTGGATCCTCATGCTCACGTAGGGCGAGTACTGTTAGCAGAGTTACCTCATGGTGCTTATACTGATCGTAAGGTACTATTTGAGGCGCACGTATTTGAACGGCTCTTTAGAGAATTTCTATTGTTTGAGCGCATTGAAGCCGCCAGTTGGGGTTCGCTCTTCGAAGCTCGTTCTCGTGCGAATGTGAGCATCATTCATGCCTTCTATGCTCGTATCTAGAATCCTACGTTGGAGCCATTGCAGTTCAGGATTCCCTTTGACAAAGATAGGGAAGCTACGATCAATGTTCGGTTGATAGCTCGCATTTTGAAGGTGCCTCTTAGTGAACTTTATCCAAGTGCTAAGAATTTGAAGAGTGTTCGTGAGCGAAATCGCCGCACCAGGTTCTTATGTGGTGGTTTGGTTCCGTGACAGCCTAACAGGAGCCTCTTAGCGTCCCACATGTCGAATGATTTTCGCCTGCTACACCACATTTGTACGTTCAATGTGTATCCCAGGTCGACAAATCACAGTGAATGTACGCGCCTTATGGTCGATTTCTTGTATCTAGTGGGCCAGGGAGAGAATGTATACATGGCTACCTTTGTGTTGCGACAGATAGTCCTCATAGAAAAATTAAGAAGAACGTATGAGTCACTTCCTTTTGGCCGGCTCCTATGCAAGATCGCACTTGAGTTTGCTTACAGACTTGGGCTGAAGTTGCCTATACCGATTCACTTCATCGATGAGACTACCATGAACAAGATGAGGATCAGGCCTTGACAGCGTGAGGCTCAGCTTGATGATGATAGCGAGGGCAATTATGATAGCGAAGAGGATGCAAGTGAAGAAGAAGCTGGGGCAGAAATAGAGGAAGAAGACCAGGAAGAAGAAGAAGTGGAGGCTCAAAATACTGATGAGATCCCTCCCCCAGCGACTCGGGCTACTAGAGATGCTCACATTGCCTGACTTGAGGAGAGTCAGGTTGCCTTACGACGGGAAGTCCAGGAACTTTGGGCCGAGGTTGAGAATACCAAGGCTGTCATGAAGAGAAAATTTGGCAAGGTGACTCGCGCCTTGAAGGTGATCCTATGTTGCTTGCAGGATAAGGGTGCTCCTCCTCCATCCCCAGACTCGGACTAGTGATCTAGATCCCGATGTCATTGGTTGTAGTTAGTCGTTTCCTGCTTTCAGTGTGTAAGCCTGATAAGGCTAGTAGTTTGCTTATGTTGCTGTAGCAGCTTTGACTAGCTTAGTTCCCATGTGTTTCTGGTCATGATATATGTAAGGATATATCTCTTGTATTGTGTCAGTTTTGGTTAAATGAAATGCATGGAATTCTGTGATTTAGTATGTGAATGATTGCGGTGTGTTTGTGCTATTGTTAAAACTGACAAGGTTGCGCTCTATTTTGAATATAGGGAATGCCGCCTAAGGCTACGCGGAGCACTGCATGACTTACATTGGGAGAGCCTATGGATCGGGTTCCTTCCCTTATCGATGCGCATACAGACCCTGCTGTGGGCCTTCTTCATGAGACTCCACCTGAGTCTCAGCCTTTCACAGGTCCTGCATCTGGACCACCGCCTTTCACACCGCCCATCAGAGAACAGTACCGTGCGTCTTCCTCGACGCAGTATGTGCCACAGCCCGCTCCACCTCCTGATAGGTTTGAGCAATTGATGGCCATGATGCATCAGCAGCACCAGCAGCTCTTGACTACGATAGCAGGGGCTCTAGCCCAGGGTAGGAGTGTGACACCACCTGCACCATCTGTGCATCCAGCTGAAGATGCTGGCACTTCGACTCAGGATGAGGGCATGGCTCATCCTGCACCTTCTGCTTACCCTACGGGGAGTTCTGCTGATTCACGGGGCCTACTCGAGCGATTCCAGCGCTTACATCCTCCTACCTTTACGGGTTCTCACAGACCCGAGGAGGCCGTGTATTGGCTCGACCGTGTGTCGAAGATACTACAGATGCTGCATTGCTCAGAGCCTGAGCAGGTTGAGTTAGCTGCGTTCATGTTCGAGCGGGAAGCCAGCTTGTGGTGGGATAGCGTATTACGGACAGTTGTTGCTGATTATATCTGGACTTGGACAGCGTTCGAGTTCCGATTCCACGAGAAATACTATCCATAGACTTACATGCACGAGTGGGAGAATGAGTTTCTACGCCTCAGACAGGGAGGCATGTCTATGACAGAGTATGAGCATCGGTTTACTGAGTTGGGCAGATATGTCTCAACGATACTTGCTGACGAGCAGATGCGCATACGATGCTTTTCTGAGGGCTTGTGACCGGACATACGGTCGAAGATGTGTTGTGTCAGCATTCCCTCCTACTTAGAGTTGATACACATGTCTATGAGGGCAGAGCAGTATGTTGATCGACTGGCGCGATCTCGTGGCCCTATTGTTCCTAGGCCATGACCGGATATGCAGGACAGGCCATTTGCTGGCAAGAGGCCTCGCATCGACCCTCCTCTTAGGGCTACAATGCCAGCACCCCCGATGAGGTGTCCCGATGTGTCGTGTACTTATTGTGGTCGATCGGGTCACACAGTAGATAGTTATTTTGCTCGGATGCGAGATAGCGGGTTTTCACCACTGCAGAAGATCGACCGCCCACGCCCACAGGCTTTATCAGCTCAGCCTTTGCAGTTGGCTCCTGCGCATCCTTCCTTCAGACCTCCAGTATCTCAGTTCAGGCCGCCTCAACGGCCCATGGTACCGCGGCCGAACCGTCCACAGTAGGCTCGGGTACATGCTTTGACAGCAGAGACTGCTCAGCCTTTGGCCTTTGAGGTCACCGCCCATATTGGAGGTACTCCTATACTCGTGATGGTGGATACTGGATCCACGATTTCTTTGATATCACATTCCATAGTCAGGCGCTTGGGCTACTGTAACACCCCGAAAATCGGGAGTCGGGTAGAAACCTAACTCCCGAGTTCCAGAACATCACTTATGGAACATAGATAATGATAAATGCATGTTATCAATAAAATGGCATTAAACAAGATTGAGACTAAGCCAAAAATAACATATCATACTCCAGAGATAGTTAAATTAGCAAGCGGAAGAATGTGATAAATATATAGAATATATGAACCGCTGTATGTCTCCAGAGTGTGAACATGTTACCAGGTTAAACATATACATGTATACTCCAAAAATGGAAAGAAAAGAATATACATGAGTGCTCTAAAAATATAAAATGACAAGTGTCAAGGCATCTAATCAACCTCCCTGTAATCCCGTCGATCAGATTACGCATAAAGGAGAGATCCTCCTCATCATCATCAAGTTCGGCTCCGCCTCGCAGGCCGCGCCATCAATTGCAATTACAAAAAGGTCTTGTGGTATCCGGAACACCGTCCCGTAACGTGGGAGTGAGTAATTAACTCAGTAGAATTATAGAGCAAAGATTAGCATATTATCAAATCAATCACGCATTAATAGTAAAAAAAACAATCAAACATTCCTAGATACTGTTGTTAATGCAAGCATGAAATGACATGATGGATGCCCTCATCGACATACTCCCTCATGCGGCGCTATCTACGTCCGCGGCATGCTTTCTTCCTACAGTGCTCCACATATTCCAGGCACATGCAATGCGATATGGATAATGATTACCGAGTTGTTATTAGTCCTTTTCATACAGCAGGATTGGGAAACTAAGGTATTTTTCTTATATCAATCCCAACACAGATCCTATCTAGGGTCGTCACTCCTAGTAATCTCATACGATGTTATATTTGTAGGTCGCTGCAAGGGCTGTCAGGGCTGTTGCTTGCACTCGTTGTACCGCTCCCCCATCACCTTATCAATACAGGCCTATTAATCCTTAAGACTGCATCAGGACTCGTCGCCCCCATGCGGTGTCAGGATAAACTCAAGGTCACTACAAAGGGCTGTCAGGGCTGTTGCTCGCACTCGTTGCTCCACTCCCCCGTCACCTTATCAATGTAGGCCGACAGCAAGAATATAGTGTCTCATACCACCATAATCTGCTCAGAGTAGGGTGCTCACTGGTCACTACGGGGAGGTTTGTGGCCCCAGCGTAGGCCGACAGCTCGACCACAGTGTCTCATACCACCATGCCCGGCTCATGAGTCTTTGTGGATCAAGGTACCATGGTTAATAGGGTTTTCAATGGTAAGTTCAGTACCCTAGGTTCAAGCAGTTATGACTCGTACATGGTGAACATACAATGGCCAGTCGGGTTACTTAACGGGCTCGACTAGTATGAGCGCATCTCAAGCTGAACGACATGAAGTGTATGAAACACTTCGTGTGGCCTAACCACTGCCGCCAATCCAAAACACGACTCGCGTTCATCGACGCGTCCTTCATGGTAAATAGAAAACAACCATGAATTCGATCCATTACCGACTGCCTGGACTAGGTCATAGCCCCAATCATTTGTGTATCAACATCAGTAAGCATATATGAGTAACAGAAATGAAATACAACAATGTAAGCATGTTGACACATGTTATAACATACAACTTAAGCAAATCATCCAACACATGCATTTCATATGTATAATGAAATCAATACATATAGCCAACATGATGGAAATCCTTTACATCAACATATTAATTGAGAATTCAATCTCAAAATTAATTCACAACAACATTTACTCAATACCTACTAATACAAACATTTATACAAACACTTAGTCTACACACTTTAGCCTACATAGTGTATGTCGACTCAAAGAGCGCATTAGGGCGAATCTCTTCGCCAAACAGATCATGCACGCATTTCTAATATCATAATACGACAAATAAACATGACAATCATTTTTGCAAAATACGGACGTGTACAATATTTTTTATAAATGCCTAAAATACCCTAAATCTCATATTTACCGTACATTTACGAAACGGAAAACGGACAGCATGTTGTACATGTCAAACGGTGTTGCCGTCGATAATCTACTATTAAACGACATTAAAAGCTTTGAAATCAGTCAATCAAAGCGTCTAAAATCCTCACCTTTTGCCCTAGACGTGTATCGTTTCGAACGGAACGTATACGCTTTGTCAACGGCGTACGGGCGACCTAATGCACAAGATACATGAGCTATGTTGCTATTTAAATCGAAAGAACCCTAAATCAGCAAGTAGTTAAGAGTTTTTCTTACCTAGGAGTGCGTTGGAATCGCCAGGAAAGTGATTGGAGTGTGGTGCTTTGGCACGTGCAAAAGTTGCAGCAAGTGGTGGGAATTCTCTCCCACTGCTCTCTCAAAATCTCTCACTTTCTCTCTCCCTCAATCTAGGGTTTAAATCAAATTCGGATGGGAGAGATATGAGAGGGTTTCAAGCCCTTATATAGGCTAAAACTTCACCCTTTTAGACTCAGGAACAAAGTATACTTGGGTTAAAACCAAATCGGGGCTGTTTTGGTCCAAAAGATCATTTCGAGAGGTCCCCTGACCGAATGCTGTCGGACTTAAGCTCATGGATACTGGATCCTGCTCACACCCAGTTTTTAGTCCGGTAGAGTTCGTAGATTGCACGTGGTGGACCAGTTTCAGTTCAGCGGTCGTCGTACCTAAATCAGGTCTACAAGTCTCATGATATAAAAGAGAAATTTTTCCTGATCCAAGGGTGTATTTGGCTGAATTCTGATGGTCAGAACGCTTAATAATAACGCGCCAAGTCACGTGCCAGATTTGAATTAAAATTTCCAAATCTAACCCATTTCTCACTCTCTTCACTCCAGGCTCAATGAAATAGCCTCCGTACATCGGTTGGGCTTGATTTTTGAAATGATTGTCAAGTCCAGTTAAGTGGTCATAACGGTCTAAGATTGTCGGTATCTGACTTTCGACGTGCGGTCTAGATCCAATACAAAGTTTCAAAGGGTTCTTGAGAGAAAACGGGTTTAGAGTTTGATCCTGAATTTTAGGGTATTGTAGCGTCCTTGTTTCTACAAGTTTTGGGTCTTGCAGAACGTATTTAAAGCGATCAGGGACAATTTCGCAGCTACTCTGGCGTAGCGCTAGCTAACTTACGCCTAATTTCTAAAGGAATTTATCCTAAGTGATTTCTTTGGCTTTGGAATTGGGTTCTGAGCGATTACCAAGGTGTTTTGGTTGACCCATTGCCTAAGGACATCTAATCCCAGGTTGGCAAAAAAATTCAGGGTGTTACAACTACCGACTATTCGGATGGATGGAGTGCGAGTCCTTATGGCTCACGGGGCTTTTTCTGATGCCACCCTGATGTGTGAGGGTTGCTTGGTGGATCTAGGAGGCAGGACGATGATTCTTGATCTTGTCGACCCCTCTCTTGTTTATCTCGACGTCATTCTTGGCATGGATTGGTTGACTATAGGGAGGGCCGAGATTGATGCGAGACCCGTATGGTGACGGTATACGAGCTAGAGGGCATGCCTTTCACATTTTCAGTGTGGGTAAATCTCCCCTTCCGCATACTTAGCTACGCTTCTTTACTACGGGATGTTGATACCTCGACACTTGAGCATACGCCAGTCGTCCGTGATTTTGGAGATCTGTTCAGGAAGATCCTTGGTTTGCCACCTCAGCGCGAGATTGATTTTACCATCGATCTGGTACCTAGTTCCACGTCCGTCTCACTGCCGACGTATCGCATGACACCGTGTGAGATGGAGGAGTTGAGGAAACAGATTGATGATCTGTTGGAGGTTGGTTTCATTCGACCGAGTGTGTCTCATTGGGGAGCACCAGTTCTGTTTATGAAGAAGAAGGATGGTTCTATGCGATTATGTATTGATTATCGCAGGCTGAACCAGATTACGGTGAAGAACAAGTACCCTTTACCCAGGATAGATGACTTATTTGATCAGTTGAGAGGTGCGCAGTACTTCTCAAAGATTGATCTGCAGTCAGGATATCATCAGTTGCGCGTCAGGGATGAGGACGTGCAGAAGACAGCATTCAGGACCAGCTTTGGCCACTACGAGTTCCTTGTGATGTCGTTCGGTCTCACGAATGCACCAGCCGTGTTCATGGATCTGATGAACAGGGTATTTCGGTCATTCTTCTATCGATTCGTCATTGTGTTCATAGAAGACATTTTGGTATACTCCAGGAGTCGAGAGGAGCATAAGGAGAACTTACGATTGGTCCTAGATACACTCAGGCAGCATCAGTTGTTCGCGCAGTATAAGAAGTGCGACTTCTGGAAGCAGGAAGTGAAGTTTCTAGGACATGTGGTGTCCAAGGATGGAATGACAGTTGACCTGTCTAAGGTAGCTGCAGTTCAGGACTGGGAGCAGCCTGATTCTGTCACTGAGGTGAGGAGTTTCTTAGGTCTGGCTGGCTATTATAAACGTTTCATTCGAGATTTCTCGAAGATCGCCAGACCCCTATCTCAGTTGACACGGAAGGATGTGAAGTTCGCCTGGAATGACCAGGCAGAGTCAGCTTTTCAGGAGCTGAAGGACAGGCTTACGTCCGCCGCTGTGCTAGTATTGTTAGAGCAAGCGGTTAGATACACGATATATACTGACGCGTCTAGCGTTGGTCTGGGTTGTGTCCTTATACAGAAGGACAGGGCAATTTCGTATGCCTCGAGATAATTAAGGAAGCACGAGGAGAATTACCCTACACACGACCTTGAGTTGGCAGCCGTCATATTCGTATTGAAGCTCTGGAGACATTACCTCTATGGAGAGGAGTTCGAGCTCTTTTGCGACCATAGGAGCTTCAAGTACATATTCACGCAGCGAGACTTGAATATGAGGCAGAGGCGATGGATGGAGACTTTGAAGGACTTCAAGTTCGAGGTTTCCTACCATCCCGGTAAGGCAAACCTTGTGGCTGACGCGTTGAGCCGCAAGAAGGCAATAGATTTTGCTGCTCCGCTGATAGTTGCTGAGTGGGACATGGTTGAGTTTTTATGAGACTTTGAGCAGAAACTCACTGTGAAGGAGCCGTATGAGTTTATCGCACATGTGCAGGTGAGATCTTTTATCGATGACAGAGTCATCGCGGCACAGAGGGATGATGCGCGTCTGACTGAGCTTCGAGAGCAGGCCAGTGATGATGCAGACGCCGAGTGGTGAGTTGACACGGATGGGGGCTTACGTTACCGTTGCCGCCTATGACTTCCAGATGTTCCTGACTTGAGACGAGAGATTCTCGAGGCTGCGCACTGTACTAGACTTGCGATGCATCCGGGCAGCATAAAGATGTATCGCGACGTGAGGAGGACGTATTGGTGGGAAGATATGAAGACCCACATCGCAGAGTTCGTGTCCCGTTGTCTCACTTGCCAGCAGGTGAAGGCAGAGCATCACCGACCACCTGCACTCCTTCAGCGTATGCCTATAGCTGAGTGGAAGTGGGATTTCATTTCCATGGATTTTATCTCAGGGCTGTCGAAGATGAGGAAGGGACATGATTCTATTTGGGTGATCATCGACCGACTGACGAAGTTGGCGCACTTCCTACCGATCAGAGTTATGAACTCTGCAGACGAGTTAGCCAGGCTGTATATCAGAGAGATCGTGCGTCTGCATGGAGTTTCCTTGGAGATCGTGTCAGACAGGGACACACGCTTTACTTCTATTTTCTGGACTCGCATTCAGGAGGCTATGGGTGTGAAGTTGAAGTTCAGTACTGCTTTCCACTCACAGACAGACAGAGCAGGTGAACTAAATTCTAGAGGACATGTTGCAGGCTTGCGCATTGGACTTCAAGGACAGTTGGGATGATTGTCTTGCATATGCAGAGTTTGCGTACAACAACAGTTTCCAGGAGAGTATCGGTATAGCACCGTATGAGGCTTTATATAGGCAACCTTGCCGAGCACCGCATTGCTGGGCAGAGGTCGGTGAGCGCAGATTGATTGGCCCAGAGTTAGTGCAGGCGACGTCGGAGAAGATTGATATCATTAGACGCTAGCTTCTTACAGCGCAGAGCAGACAGAAGAGTTATGCCGATACGATACGGCGCCCGCTAGAGTTCGCGGTTGGGGATCATGTATCTTTGCACGTTTCCCTTATGAAAGGAGTCCTTCAGTTTGGGAAGAAGGGGAAACTAGCACCACGATTCATTGGTCCATTCCAGATTCTTAACCGTGTGGGTGCAGTGGCTTACCGTCTGGCTTTTCCTACGCCTCTCACGAGAGTTCACAACGTATTTCATGTTTCTATGCTGAAGAAATACGTTTCTGATCCTTCCCATATCATCAGATGGGAGCAGGTGCAGTTAGGTGAGGATGCTACATATACACTACGACCGACGTGTATACTAGACAGGAAGGAGCAGGTACTGCGTAGCAAGGTCATCCCCCTTGTGAAGGTGTTGTGGACGCATCACTCTGAGGAAGAGGCTACCTGGGAGACAGAAGCTGAGATCAGAAAGAACTACCCACAGCTTCTCGAGGAGTACGAAAAGGTATAAATTTTGAGGACAAAATTTTTTTGTTAACGGGGGTAGATTGTAACGTCTCAGAAAAATTCGTATAGGGACTCGAGTACCAACTCGACCAGAAATCACGTAGAATTTATTCCTTTAGAAATTAAGCATTAGTTAGCTAGCGCTACGCTAGAGTAACTGTGAAATTGTCCTTGAATACTTTAAATACGTTCTGCAAGACTCAAAACTTGTAGAATCAATGACGCTATAATGCCCTGAAACCTAGGATCAAACTCTAAACCCGTTTGCTCTCAGGAACCTTTTGAAATTTCGTATTGGATTTAGACCGCGCGTCGAAAGTCCGATACCAACAATCTTAGACCGTTATGACCGCTAAGCTGGACTTGACAATCATTTCGAAAATCAAGCCCAACCGACGTTCAGAGGCTATTTCATTGAGCCTGGAGTGAAGAGGGTAAGAAATGGGTAAGGTTTGGGAATTTAAATCCAAATCTGACACGAGACTTTGCGCGATATTATTAAGCGTTCTGATCGTCAGAATTCAGCCAAATTTCACCCTCAGATCAGGAAAAATTTCTCCTTCATATCATGAGACTTGTAGACCTGATTTAGGTGCGATGACCGTTGAACTGAAATTGGACCGCCACGCGCAATCTGCAAACTCTATCGGATTGAAAACTTGGTGTGAGCAACATCCAGTGACCATAATCTTAAGTTTGATCGCGTTCGGCCAGGAGACCTCCCGAAACACTCTTTTGGATCGAAACAGCCCCGATTTGGTTATAACCCAAGTATACCTTGTTCCTAAGTCTAAAAAGGTTAGCTTTTAAGCTATATAAGGGCCTTAAACCCTCACATATCTCTCCCATCCGAATTTACTAGAAACCCTAGATTGAAAGAGAGAGAAAGTGAGAGAAAGTGAGAGACTTGTGGGAGAGATTTCCCACCACTTGCTGTAGCTGCTACATGTGCTTAAGCACCGCATTCAAATCACTTTGTTGGTGATTCCAACACACTTCTAGGTAAGGAAAACCCTAACTACTTGCTGATTTAGGATTCCGTCGATTTAAATAGCGAAGTAGCTTATACATCTTGTCCATTAGGTCGCCGTTACGCTGTTGACGAAGCGTATACGTTCCGTTCGAAACGATACACGTCTAGGGCAAAAAGGTAAGGATTTTAGATGCTTTGATTGACTGATTTCAAAGCTTTCAATGTCGTTTAATAGTAGATTATCGACGGCAACGCCGTTTGACATGTACAACATGCTGTCTGTTTTCTGTTTCGTAAACGTATGAAAAATATGAGATTTAAAGCATTTTAGTCATTTGTAGAAAATACTGTTCACATCCACATTTTGCTGAAATGTTTTCCATGGCTATTTGTCGTGTTAGGATATTAGGAATGCGTGCATGATCGGTTTGGCGAAGAGATTCGCCCAAATACGCACTTTGAGTCGACATACGCTATGTAGACTAAAGTGTGTAGGCTAAGTGTTTGTATAAATGTTTGTATTAGTATGTATTGAGTAGATGGTGTTGTGAATGAGTTTTGAGATTGAATTCTCAAGTAATATGCTGATGTAAATGATTTTCATCATGTTGGATATATGTATTGATTTCATTATATACATGAAAAGCATGTGTTGGATGATTTGCTTAAGTTGTATGTTATAACATGTGTCAACATCCTTACATTGTTGTATTTCATTTCTTTTACTCTCACACGATTACTGATGTTGATATTCAAGTGGTTGGGGCTATACGTTAGTCCAGGCAGTCGGTAATGGATCAAATTCATGGTTGGCTTCTATTTGCCATGAAGGACGCGTCGATGAAAGCGAGTCGTGTTTTGAGTTGGCGGCAGTGGTTAGGCCACGCGAAGTGTTTTATGCACTTCATGTCGTTTAACCTGAGATACGCTCATATTAGTCGAGCCCGTCAAGTAACCCGACTGGCCATTGTATGTTTACCCTGTATGAGTCATAACTGTTTGAACCTAGGGTACGGAACTTACCATTGGAAACCCTGTTAACCATGGTACCTTGATCCATAAAGACTCATGAGCCGGGCATGGTGGTATAGGACACCTTGGTCGAGCTGTGGGCCTACGCTGGGGCCACAAACCTCCCCGTAGTGACCAGTGAGCACCCTACTCTTAGCAGATTATGGTGGTATGGGACACTATATTTTTTCTGTCGGCCTACACTGATCAGGTGACCAGCCCTTTGTAGTGACCGCGAGCGTATTCTGAGTCTACGGGAGGCGACGACCCTTCCGTAGCAACAAGAGTACATTAGGCATGTATTGATAAGGTGATGGGGGAGCGGTGCAACGAGTGCGAGCAACAGCCCTGACAGCCCTTGCAGCGACCTACAAATATAATATCGTATGAGATTTCTAGGAGTGACGACCTTAGACAGGATCTGTGTTGGGATTGATATAAGAGAAGTACCTTAGTTTTCCAATACTGCTGAATGAAAGGACTAATAATAACTCGGTAATCATTATCCATATCGCATTTCATGTGCCTGAAAGATGTGGAGCACTGAGGAATGCAAGCATGCCGCGGGCGTAAGATGGTGTCGTATGAGGGAGTATGTCGGTGAGGGCATCCATCATGTCATTTCATGCATGCATTAACAACAGTATTTAGGAATGTTTGATTGATTGCTTTACTATTATCGCGTGATTGATTTGATAACA
Source organism: Magnolia kwangsiensis (assembly GCA_037074715.1). Lineage (NCBI taxonomy): Eukaryota > Viridiplantae > Streptophyta > Magnoliopsida > Magnoliales > Magnoliaceae > Magnolia > Magnolia kwangsiensis. The sequence continues at coordinate 85,658,271 of CM073583.1, forward strand.
TGTTAATCTTTACTCTATTATTCCACTGAGTTGATCACTCACTCCCACGTTACGGGATGGTGTTTGCAACACCACCAGACCCTGTTTTAGATGCAGGTGATGAGGCGATTCAGGACGCTGAGCCGGATTATTACGAGGATCAGGATGAGTTCTCGTATATGCAGTTCTATGACGGCTTTGCGTAGGCGACCTGGATCGGCGGGACATGCTAGTTGGACCTTATGACATTTTGATTTTTGTTTTATTACATGTATATGAGACTCAGAGATGTATTCATACTTTGGAGACAGTTTGAGATTTATTTTGTTTTCCATACAGTGATATATATATTCTTCAGTCTTCCGCTTGCGTTTTATCACTGGATCTGGAGTATGAATTGCAGTTTTGGTATGATCTTACTCATGTGAATGCTTTAACTCAGACAACATTGAATCATAATCATATTTGTTGCATAAGTGATTGTCTGGAACTCGGGAGTCGAGTTTATACAAGACCCCTGATTTTCAGGGCGTTAAATTTTTAGTGTGATTTTTTTTTAACACTTGATCTGTTTAGGCGGTTACACTTTTGTACATGGTATCAACGCACATCGAAGAGACGAACCTGTTCTACATGTCACACATAATATGATGCACCTGTTTAACAGTAATGAAGGAAACAATAGCAAACTCCTACAACTCTTGTATGCATCTTGAAAAAGTGTAAGTCATACATATGAGAAAACCACATCTCGTGAGTCTACTGCGTGCTAGGAGTAAATACATCTTATCAGGGCACTCCCGTAAAGACATCCAAAACAACCATAGGCATGTTATCAACCAGTGTTATCATAGGTAAGTAGGTTATTAATCAATCATGTTGTACAACTACACATGTTATCATGTTATCATGAACACGACATCAATAATAGGCATGTCACTCAACAAGCAACCATGAATCATTAAAATAGCTAATTATCATGAGCAAGATAATCAAATTCTATTTTTCTACTATATGGCATACGATGGAAGGGCAATGACAAAACTAGTGTGTAACACCCTGCACTTTCTAGTACTTGGGTGGTACCTCATAACCTAACTTACTATAAATACAAACCTAGCCTATTTGAATATCTACCATCATTATAGCCTAAACTGACCATTAAGAGTAACCTTCATCCAAAAAATTATGCCATCTGATTGTTAATTTGGGAGATCCACCGTAGATCTTCATCTCAGCAATTACAAGTCTTGTGAGCTTCTCAAATAGAAAATTTAAAGGTTAATAACATAGATTATTCGTATTGTCACATCCAACCATTAATCTGAAATAAAATAAAATAAGTGAAATAAATAAATAGATAAATAAATTAGTTTGAAAAAGCCTATAATACAACTCCTAGTGATAGAATCATCATATTAGAATATAAATATTCAATGATTAGAAATATAGTAATAATAAATTTAATAATGATAATAATAACGTTATTAAGAATATTGTAACAAAAATATTTAAAATTATAAATACATATTAGACTATCTTATCAATAATCCAACCATTAAATTCCAACTAAGGGACCCTTGGGACCATTTTGACCATTGACGTTCAATCTTAGAGTGATCTGATCATCATATCAATGGAAATCGTCAGTTCAACTCACAAAAATGGAAATTATGGTCCACCTGAGTTCTTAATCTAAGCCACCTTCGGTCCAAGACCTTAGAATAACTGGTCAAGAAAAATAGACGGTGCAGATCTCACCGAGCATCACGTGGAACCCACCCGTTAGTCCGCGCACGTACACAAATCTGTGCACACCCGCCAAGCATGGGATCAAGTATCAGGTCAAACAGAGTTTGACCTGATAAATGTGAAAGAAAGAGGAATTTTCCCTCTTTTCTCAAATTCAAACGGACGGCGTCCGTGTGTGATAATCATGGCCCACCTTTTGCAACTGTATAAGTGATCCAAACTGGTCATCTCGTAGAGGACGTAAAACAGACCAAAATCCGCAATTTTACACCCGTATCCGCTCACATTCTTGTGCACAATCTCGGGTGAAAGGTGAGTCACGCACGGTGTATTTCCGGAAACGGAAACTGTCATCCGAGACAGCTGGCAGCGCATTTGCTCTCCATCCCTAGATCCCACCCATGCAAAGGAATCCCAGCCCTCTATTCTCTCCACATGCCTTAGGGTTTCCGTCCTCTCACAAGAACCGCCGCACATATTGAAACCGAGACTCGAAACGTTAATGGCAATACATCTAGTGGATCCCACAGTGTCCAGTGGCCCAATCAGAACCGTCTATGTGCAGCAGATCACAAGTTCAGCCATTGAACAGCGATCCGCCATTAACGGCTGGATCATCTTCCACGTTAAGAAGACTGACCCATCGTCTCTAAGTGGGTCCCACCTCCTGATCTGAGATGTTAATCTGGTGGGCCATGCTGCCAGAACATCATTTGTAATGTTAGATTATGGCTATGCGAGCTAGTTTAAGCTACGTTTGTGTTGTCTGTTAATCATCCCGATCTAACCGTAACTAATCTAAAGATTACTTAGCCTTCGAATCCTCTAGAAGAGGATTAATACACACTATAAAAGGTTGCCTTTTAGGGCAACCCTTCCGAAAAGCGAAAGAAAATCAAAACAGAGAGGAAGGGCGCCGTTTTGGTGCCGCATCTAGACGATTCGACTCGGTGCGTGCGGCTGCAAGTTCGGGCCGAGTTCCGGGTGCTCGCTGGATCTTTCCAGCAGAGAAAGGAAGGAAGGAGAAAGAAGAAGAAGGAGGCATAAAAGAGAGAGGGAGTGCGCTGGTTTATTTCACCGGCCCGACTCGAGTTGAGACGCTGACTCGCTCGGCCTCCGTCGAGTTGAGTCCAGACTCTGGTGGGTTCAACGGAAGCAAAGAGAAGAAAGAAAGGAGAGGGAGAAGATGGAGATGGGATGCTTGTCTTGCTGGTTCGAATCCAGGTAGAGATCGAGTTGTGTAACTCGTCTCTAGATTGATTCAGCGAGTCACGTAACGAGTTCAACATAAGCCTATCCTGGGATCGGTTACTTTCATCCGCAGACAGAGATGAGATCTTTTGGGGGTTTTCAAAGATCACACTGGATATTGTATCTTGGATTTTTCGGTCCTCTGTGTGTTGCTCTCTTCCAATTTTGTTGAGGCAGCTGCAATCTTGCATGGAGTTCAAATAGCTGCAGAGCAGGGGTTGTCTCTGCTGTTCGTTGAGTGTGGTTCTGCAAATACAATGTAATAGGCTACCTCCTGTCGTGTAGCTTGGGAACTGGCTAACTACATGGGGAATTTCTGTGCATTTTCTCCAAACGGTATTTTCAAGCTGTCTCATGCCCACTGAGTGCCCAAATCGTGAGGCAGATGTCTGGCAAAGGCTAGAATTGGCAGGGAGTTTAGTTTTGTTGCTTGAGATTTATTGAAGGCTGGAATCTGATTTAACATCTTTTGGAGAGAATGCTTGGCGGGGCATCCATTCCATGGGACCAAATGGAATCGGGATCTTCATAAGCTAGAACCGAGCAAGCCGTGTTATGAACTCGGTGAGTTAACTCATTGCTTTCATGTTTCGTGAACTAATTTAAGGGCCATATTAGGAATGTTAATAAATATTAATGCTTTGAGTGCAAGAAAGATCATCCTCCTCATATTGGAATCAACGGAGTCGATTGTCTTGTTTGAGGTAAATTAACCTCTCGAATTGGAATTCAAGTTTAAATCGGGGTTAGGGTTAACTGTGGTTGAATTCAAATTAGGATATAGGAAATTTGGCATCAAAACTCAACCTCTTGATCCACCTTGACTCAACTTGGAATTGGAGTAGTAGAATTTGTTGAGTCAATTCCTAAAGTCTTCTTTAGAATTTTAAAGTGACCCTGATTTAGGTAAATTAGTTTTAGAATTTTTATTTTAATCGAAGATGTTTAATTCCATCTCCAAATTTTCTCTCTTATGATTTGCATTTACACCTCCTAAACCAGGAAAACAGAACCTCTAATTCAAAGTGAGGATTACCCTTCAAGATTTTTCTACATCTTGATGATTAGATCTGCTATTTATCCTCACTCATTATCACATTAATTGCTTAATATAGTGGATTGCTCTTATTAATTTTGATTCCTTAAGATAATAGATGAATGGAATTCGATATGAATTAAATACCTCTAACCTGATTTGAAATATACACTTTACATATGCATGTGCTATCTTGATAATATCATACATGATTTAATTTATTATTCATGATCACTTGATGGAATGATTGGAGGTCTTAGAACTACTGGCCATTTTGTCTAATAAATTAAATGAAACATTTATTGTGGACTTATCATCTTATGGATCGTTTGTTGCTTAAGTGACTTTTGGGATAATCCCTTTTATTTACATCCTTCGGATTGGCTATTTGCCTCTGCAGCTTTAATGAATTACTATTAAATAATCTTTTGATGATAAGTCTCACTTATAAAACTATAATTGGCCATTAGTTGAGTAGGTTATCTTTAAATATCATATTCGTTAGCCTCATGAGCCAGGGATGGAGGAATGGGATACTATGCCTGAGTTGTCGGCTTATGCTGGGTGACAAACCCCTCATAGTGACCTTTGAGCTTTCTTAAAATGATTGTTTGAAATTGAAATAATAATGGTTGGGCTAATCATGCATTTTCCTGGTATATATTACGGTCTTTTCCGGGTGGTTAGTTCTCCTTGGGTGTACCTTTATGTACTTTTCCGGGTAACTAATTCTCCTTGGGCGATTTATATTATTTGGTCTTTTTCGGGTGGTTAGTTCTTCTTGGACGTACCTTTGTATATTTTTTCGGGTGACTAATTCTCTTTGGGTGATCTATATTTTATGGTCTTTTCCGGGTACCTAGTTCTTCTTGGGCAACCTCGTTGCATAGTCTTTTTCGGGTGGCTAGTTCTCCTTAGGTGTATCCGGGTGACTAGTTCTCTTTGGCGACTATTTACCAGCTAGATGGTGCATCCCCACGTTTGTGAGCATGTGCATACATCCATGTACTTAAACAAGATTATTTTGTGTGATTTATTTAATGGATGTGTACTTGATGAACCTTACTTGATTTTCATGATAATCATTGTGTAATAATTGTTATATGTTCTCTATGATAACTATGCTCAATTATCTTGATGATACGATAAATCCTGGGGGTTATACCTCATTGGATAGCCATTAATGCTATCGAACCATATTCGGTGTGCAGGAGATGTAAAGGATACGTATGCTGGTCTTCATATGAAATGGGAGGAGCCAGATGATCTTGCGACTCTCCATTCCTGATTTTATTTGTATTTAATTTATGCTATTGTGTTTATAAAGATTAAGACATTCGTTTGTATAAGTTTTTGGGTAACTACAAGAATATTTTGTTATGTATATTTGGACTCCCTCTTATACTTAATTGTTTCTATCCCGCTAGTTTATTAACTCTGATAAAAAGTTTTTAAAAAATGTACGTGAAATTTGGGTGTTTTCAAAGGTTAATACTCAAGTTCTTCGAACTTGAGTAGTGTACTCGGGTTTTAGGAACCTGGGGTGTTACATGGTGTGTGAAGTTGGGATGATAGTACATGGTATCGCAAGTTATGGTGTCCATCACAAGCGACTTCTATCTAAACCAGTTTCATATCTAAATTTGGATAGCTAGACTCAATGTGGTAAACTCCTAATCTTAGGTTGATCGCGTACCCAACCAAAATCATGGTCGTAGCGAAGGTACACATAATGATTTAGTTGCGCACCACCAGACCAAGTGGATAGTAAATGAATGAATGAATGAGTCCAATGCTGAGTACACAACTCCTACTCAGTAAGTCCGCATATAACGACCACAACGCTTTTGATGTGGGACAAGGTTCCGCCCCACTGTATGTATAGTAGCCTACCAGCATAGTAACCTGCCAACCACTGGTAGCTCGCACAAGCCCTTAGGCCCCGTCCACATCAACGTCCACTCACGTGTGCCTGCCCGCATGTGCAATAGTGATGGGGCATCACAATATCAGTACCGTACATCTCTAGGATATCACCGGGGTCTAGTACAATGTTGTCAGCCATACTAAGGCTATGCGGTGCAAGGCATACATGGCCGATGTCATATGCAAGATGCAATGCAAGCATGTCAGTCCTTATTGAGATCCACATATCAATACAGTTCATCTTTGGACAATCACCGGGGTTTAATACACTCAACACTAGCTTGCCGCCCCATCTAAGTGCACAACTGGGTAAGTGGAAGAGACCTCACTATTTATTTGCCAATAACGGGCCCGGTTCATCGATAGCGGACTCATTCCTCAAACTGGGTCAGACTCAGGCTAGTCATTGCCCCCTCACTCGGTCGGATAAGGCCACACCTCCTTCCAACCAACCACGACACATTGGGAGACACGACCTACTGGTATCTGGCCCTCATGCGCTCATGTATCCACTTAGTTTCAACATTGGAGCATCCTCTTGGTACCATAAGGGTTCAAGGACTTTCACGTAGGGACATCTATGGCGCCCCATGTCTCGAACCAAAACATTTCTGGTGCTCAATCCTGTCATCCATGATATGCCTGTGGAGGCTACGGCCTTGATGTCACTAGGGTGAACAATGATCATATCACACAATGTAAGATGCATGAGTCATACTATCCAGTCATGCATTAATCCTGCGTGTACAGCGTGCTCATGTAGGGCAACTCCATCTCTCAGGGAGTCATATAAACAACCAGCTCAATGACACATGTTATGATCAACCACTCTTCATAAAAAGCTTGCAAATGATGTGTATGGGTATGTATCATGATGCTATACTAAGCATATTCTCAGTGTGTCCTACTAGACTAAGTACACTAGCATGACCATCAGATATAAATAATAATCGGCCTAAACACAAAAATAGTCAATGTGATGTGGGTCCATATATTTAAGTGTCTTCATAGCACACTGAGGCCCTATACCTCTTATGAATACTTAACAAATGGCCATCAGGGCTTCTATAACATGCACATGTATAAAGTGCATAGGTTATGGTGGTATACAAGTTTTAACATGAATCATCATTATCATAGACATCATTCAACATTAAATTTATCCTCATAACATGTATCATGCAATCATGTGCATAGAGTACATAACATATACGGATTCACATGCATCATCAATATCATAGTCATTGTCCAATACTATCATTATACATGCCCTAGGCATTAGTTGTCTATCATGCATATGGTTATCCTTACGTCCACCAACATCATTTATTTATCATTATCCAAGCATCAAGTAAAATATGGTTGTCTTATCCACATTATCCTTACGACAATCAATACGTGCATTATTATCACTTGGATATCAAGCATGATAGTCAACTAGCATGTTTTGTCATCATGCATATATATATGTACGATAAATAATTACCATGAGGATCATTTTCACTTTATATTTAACATAAACAATGTCATAAGTACTATAAATAATTACTCATCCATCATCAATGCATATGCTATAATTGATCATCCATTAAATCATTTCTATCATTTCAACTAACAACTCATAATCATCATTATCATGTTACTATACATGTATCGTCATCTCACTCATCACTATGTGCGTCCTACCTAGTGTACTTCTATACTGGACTTGAACTACATGCAAGGCATGGGGTCATATAGGTCAAGTGTGAGTCCCACTTGGTGAACCACTAGGCCAACCCAAGGGCATAAATGTCCAACCACAACGCTTTTAATGGTGTAGATCTAGTTCCACAACTAATTGGGCGCCACACATTCCACCAACTAGAAACAATGCACAATCTTAAACATAAAGGATAACATGCTAACATCTTTCATGTCATATATCATACTGGGCCTACTAGCCACATACTCAACAAACCAAGAAAATGACCAATTATTCAGTTTATGCATTGTAAAATAGGCCTTGGGCATTACGGTTGCATCATTTAGATGGGCCCAAGGCCACCTATGTCTTAAGAGAATATTTGGACTGTAAGATCTGTCCACTATATATTTTACAAGTTATACAACACCCATTTGTAAAACATGCCTCACAACAATATCTAAGAGTTATTTTTTTAAAGTTTCGATGCTGTATTAATGCTTTAGGAAGGTGGTGGACCCCATTGGCGTGGCCCTACAAATTCTATGTCAAACAGACTTTTGGCGCAAGGTTGGTTCTGGGCCATTTTCAATTCAAATTTATGATCATGTGAGACCCACATATGGTGAAAGGAAGGATCCATCTGGTAGCTCTATGTATGGGCTTTAAAAGGTATAAGATGATCCTCATTAGTTTGGTGTATACAATTTATAGTGATGTCCCAAACATGGGTTCATGGAGAAACTATATAGGAAATATAGTGAAGAGTTAGTTTTGGCCCGATTTTGAGTACATCCCATGATCATAGAGGACCACCTTTCAACGTCCCATCAGGTGCACTTGGTTGTACTATATATGTACTTCAAAAACTATAAGTTGAAACCAACTGGTTGTGTACACGTAATATTTGCTATAGGGCCAAACATATGTACTTCTGCATATAATTTTCTACACAACCATGCCTGACCACATTTTAGGATCCACTCCCTTATCATATGGGGTCTGATTTAGCCCGAGTAAAATATTATTTATCTATTCATTGGTATGGGTTAAAGGTTTCAAGTGGTGGCTTACTCATATCTCCAGTGTGTGGTCCATTACAGAGGACCAAAGTTGGTACAAAACACAAATAATCAGACAATTTTCAACAATGGGGTTTGTCACAACTTAGGGCCCAATTTCCAAACACTTAGGGAATCATTCCTGACACAAAGATGGGACATCCCAGCTCACTTATATAAGAAATAAACATCCCCCAAAGTGGGACCCTTAACTGCAGAGTGTGGGGCCCACTATAAGGTGTCAAAGAGGCCTACATGGGATACAGTCAAATACTTAAAATTTCAGCAAATAGAAAGTGCGAAATGAAATAAATCCAATGGCAAGTGGGGCCCACATGCTAGCAAACCATAGATAAGAAACATATAAAAATATACATGGGTTTTCATATTAGATGAACTAATAAAATGCATAAATCACAAGTGATCCCCAAGTGGGTCAATAAGAGGATGAATGTTATGTACAACATATATCCAACATACACATCTAGTAGCACATGAAATATATTGATCAAATCTCTATGATCAGATTCTCTATTGGAAAATTCAATTCAATGTATGGTTTAGTAATACATCATTTAGGTTATATATAGGTTTCTAACCATACAAAGCGTTGGATCCATCTGGAGCATACAAAACAATTTAAGATTTATCCTTACGGAAGTATATGTCGGTTCAAAATTTCTTTAATTCTATCATGAAAGAATCTGACCATAGGGACCGTACATATGATTAAAGTCAAGAACAACTATCAAATGCATCTGACTGTTGGAATCACGGATATCGACTACATAAGAATGGTCATAGCAAGCCCCCAAATACATCTTTCGTATAAGGCCAAGATCTCAGCCGTCCGAACTCCGATTGAGGCTTATTATATACCTTTGGAAAGCTAGTTCAATTTTATACGAATCTAACAAAATATATATTTTTAATACATTCATTAAAAGAGTTAAAAATGGGTCCATTTTAGGCAAATCGGAATCCTACATGTGCTGTTGGACATCAGCCAAGTAAACTTGATGTCACGGATGATTGGACCGTGGAATGGTTACGAAATTTGGTCCAAAGTTAGTTCATATTGTGATTAATATTATTTTCAAGTTTCAACTCTGATCTTAATATAGTTGAGTTTATACGAATTTTACAAATTGCTATCCAAATACAAAATGGGATTACATGTGAAGTGTATGGATAAACTGTTCATCATGGTGGGCCATATTGACATGGGCCACTTTGTTGACTACCATAGCCATAAATACATGCACATAAGAACTCCACACTAGTGGGGCCCACACATATCAAGAAAATAAAAAGAGGAAGAAGGAGGAAGATGAGAAGGATGGGGGGAGGGGTGTAGACTCACCTCAATGGATGAATGGTTGGATGATGATATGTGGTCCACTCCCTCTAGGTTAGATGATGGGCCACACCTGGCCCCACTCTCTCTCACTCTCTTTAAAAATCTCAGAATTTTTCTAAGTATAGGAAAAGAATAAGTGCAAGAGAACTCTTATTCCTATATAGGGAATTGGGGGTTGAGGCGGCAAGATGATGTGGCAAGTTTATGGGGATCTTATTGGTATTAAAAGTGAGGTGGAAGGTGATGTATGGTATGGGTAGTGGATGGATGAGGTGGGTGGTGCTAAGCATGCATTAGCTAAGGTGGAAGAAATCTAGACATGCATTGGCTAATGGATGGATAAGGGTTATGGGTTGTAGGTGATGCATAGTGGATGATGAAGTAGAGTGTTGCAATTGGTTATTTGAAGTGATGTGTCACAAATCAAGGCATGCATTGAATGCATGTATAGGATGAGGTAGACATGAGCAATGATTAGTTTTTAAGACATGAGAAAAAAGCTAATGATGAATTTTGGGAAAGAATCCAATTTTGTCTTATAGTGCTTGTCTTATATGTGCTAGCTCATATTTTTGTCATGTAGCAATTATCCTATTTATTGGTAATTTCCATATTTTAAAAGTGGGCTTTAGGCCCACATAGGATCAAGTCCAATGGGCCTAGCATATTAAAGGTTGCTTGTGTTACTAGACACATAATTTGGGCCTTACAGTCGATGGGTCATATCTCACTAACGGAGCGTCGGATTGACACACGGTTTTCACCATTACGATCGAAACGACGATGTAGTCTACATGATAGAGGTCTTAATATCATCCAGAATAAATCACTTGGGTGAGTTTTCTAGGTGCACTAGGGTGCAATGTATGGTCTATCAATGGTGCGAGTTAGGACATGTGTGCATATGAGTGATGTTGTAAAAGACCGGGATCCCACACAAGTGATGGTCAAGCTACCGGGATCTTTGTATTTTATGGCACATCTTACTTGAAGATAGCACTCACTTTTTCTGTCAAAAAGATTTTCTTTTATATGTTTTGTTGTCTTTTGGTTGTGTGTAAATCTTTCAAAATTTTGGCATATGAATGGATTTGTTTAATGACATCTAGTAGAGGGATGTTGACCTTCACTTGTCTAAGAACCTTTAGAATATCTTGAGACTTAGATAGAGGTTTTGGTACAATCAACTGTTGAGGGAATGGCGTAATCGACTTACTTTGAGGTTTCGATTCTAACCCATGTGGAGTAATGTTAGGTCTATCATTCTTATCTTCTTTGGGGTCCTTAGGCTTTTCAACCTTACAAGAATAGATTTGTCAATTGTCTTTTCACACCTAAGAGTGGTGATAAACTTGGCTTGCTCCATTTGATTTGAAGAGCTTGGGTCACTAATTTCACATTGTGACTTCGGATTGGGGACAGGATGGGTTGGAAGCATCCCTTTCTCCCCACTCGCTGAGGGTGACTCAATCCTTTGAATGGATGATGCAAACATTCTCATTATTATTTTAATATCCTGCAATGCTTGTATCGTATTTTGGTTGAATAGCTCTTGGTTTTGCATGAATTTTTGGACCGTATCCTCTTGAGGCCTCTTTTGATTTAAAAATTAAGGGTCTCTTGTGGGTTAGCCATTTGTCCATTCCTTCAACTGAAATTCAGATGGTTTCTCTAGCTGAAATTGTATGTATTTGAAGTGGGTCCTTTGAAAGGTCTTTAGTAGTTGTTCACGGCATTCGATTTCTCATTCAATATCTATTAAAAAGCAGGAATTGTTGGAAAATTCTCAGTAATATGTATGTTACAAGCACAAATACCACAAACAACTTCGGCAGCCTTATCAGATTTGATAGGTTTCTCCTTATTAAGTTTCATGGCCTAGACTTTTCTTGTGAGATTGGTCACTCTTGTACTCAGATGTCATGCCCCAAACTTGGAAACCAGGCTCACAAAATTCCTAATTGCCGAATCTGGCGCTGACAGCTCCATAATATTCCATTCTCAGCTCCTGGCACCCATACATCAGGTTTCAATCCTGGAATTCTATAAGGTAGATTTCAAACATGATTTTGATTCAGTATAAGCATAACCCTAAGGATAACCCATGAACAAAAACCATAAAAATACCATCATAAAATTCTCCTATGATCAAAAACTTTGAATACAATGCGTATGAAGGGAAATATAAGATAATGATAATAATAGAAACTCCAAAAGCTTGACTGCACACTCCAACTGTGGTAAAGCTACGGCTGCGTCCTTGCGTCACCTGCACGCATCGATCGTGCATAAGCTTATAGAAAGTTTAGAGGGTGGTATAAGTGCATGCGCAATGTAAGCGTGCTCAGAATGCAAGGTCAGAGTAATGCGAAATCATGTTGATGGATACATGAATGCAATCAGCCGTACCAAGGTAATGCGGTGTAAGATATGACTACTATCGGCCATATTAAGACCATGCGATGCGAGATGCAACTCAAACATGTCAATCCTCATCCAAATCCATATATCAATATAGCTCATCATTAGAGCATCAAATATCAGTACAATTATCATTTTGGATAATCACCGAGGTTTAGTATACTTCAAATGGCACTGCCCCTTTTCCAGTCGCGTAGTCCAAGTGAGTGTAAGAAATCTCACTATCTGCCTGACTAATAGTCTCCCAATATCTATCCGACATGTCGATAGTGGATCCATTCACGAGGTGGTCAAACTCATCTTAGTAATACCCTCTACCCTTAGGCGAGTAAGGCCACACCCCTTTCCAATCCACCACAACACAATGGGAGACACGGCCTCCTAGTATTCGATCCTCGTGCACTCATATATCCACACAGTCTTGAGTTGGAATCATCCTTTAGTACCATCGGGTTTAGGGAATTTCACATTAGGATATCTATGGTGCCCCGATGCTTAGTAACAATATTTTTGATGTCCAATCCTGCCATCCACGATGTGCCTGTGGAGGTCATAACACTGATATCGCTAGGGCGTATAGAAATTATTTTATACAAATGTGAAGTGCATGAATCACCTAACCAGCCATGCAACAATCCTACGTGTACCGCGCACTCATAAAGGGTAACTCCGGCTATCAGGGAGCCCATAAACATTCTGCCCGAAGGCATATGCTATGATCAGTCACTCCTCATATCAAGTATACATATGATGCGTATGGGAATGAATCATGGAACTATATTAAACATGTTATGTGGTGATGGATCTTGTTCATAATGAAGAGGGGCTTAGACGGCCAACATACTACAAGTATGGGCCTATAAATGGGCTCTAGGGAGAGTTACAATGTAGACATTTAACCATTATTACTCTTACAATGTGGATGTCAAACCATCATTGCTCCCAAGGCATGGCCGCCAAAACATCATTACATACATCGTGGTGGAATCTCACATCATAATGAGCCTCATGTACATCACAGTCGGCCCACACAAAGGCCTCACATACGTCTCATTAGGCCTCATATACATCAAATGGGCCGCATCATGTGGGCCGCTCCAATGGGTCAATCATGCATCAAATGGGCCGAATCAAAGGGGGTGAATCAAATGGGCCGATTCATATGGGTCGATCAAATGGGTCGGGTCGAATAGGCCGAGTCAAATGGCCGAGTTGAATAGGCTGAGTCAAATAGGCTAAGTCGAATGGCTGATTCCAATACACCATACATTCATTGTTAGATACCATTGTAGAGCATAAAAAAATGAATCATGTCCAAAGGATCATTTGGACCATACCACAAATGACAATGGTGATAATGATTTTCACAGTTAAAAATTTAGAAGGCCCACCATAGCATTTATTTTCCATCTAAACTGTTCATAAGGTCACAAGGACCTAAACAGTGAGATAAAACAAATATCATATTGGTTCAAAACTTTTGTAATTCCAAAAGGGATTTCAATGTTAGGCTTTCAATTCCACTGTTCTGCAGTGTGGTCCACTTGATAACTGGATATGTCTTATTTTCAGTCTCAAGCCTTGAGACAAGCTCACCAGATGGATGGATGATTGGCTGGATCACATACATCAGGGGTGGGGTCCACGTACGTGGCCCACCAGAGATGTGAATCTACTTCATTTTTAGTCTCAAGCTTGAGACAAGCTCGTCAAATGGTTGGATGGTTTGACATAACACAGACCTCATGTGTGGGACCCACAACATGTCAGATAGATGGATGGTGTGGATGGGGTCCACATAGCAGTTGGGCCCCACACGCATACATCACGGTGCAACCACACCCACGTCGAGACCACTGGATGGTCTGGACTAATTAGATGGATGGAGTGGGTATACAAATACATACACCAGGGTGGGTCCCACATAGGTGGGCCACCCACTTCTCTCTCTCTATATATACATTATATTATATTATATATATATTTGAAATGAATCACCGTCCAGACCCATGTTTGGACGGACGGTGTGGATTTAACAATACAACAGCATTTGCTGCAAGGGACCCACTGTATGAATGGTGTGGATGCAAATCACACCTCATGACCAAGGCTCACCTGGCCTACTGACACCTGCAGCTGCATGCTGGCTACCATCCATCAGACGGTCCGTTTGTATGAAAACAGATGGACGATGCGGGTGAGATCCACACAAGTGGGTCCCACGGAACTTGGTGACGCTAGCAGCTAGTGTGGGTCGTACGCCACCCAATCTGATTCCCATGGTGGGTCCCACCTCCAACGTGTCCAGCCCACCGTCTAACAAGCTAGACAATGCTGGATGGCATACATACATCATGGTGGTCCCACGTAGTGGGCCACCAAATTGGATCAAGCTGATATATATTTTTCCCCTCATCCGGGTCTATGTGACCGTCCAATCATGCAGGCCCCAAATTTGGATCAAGGTGGCCCATTCATCGGGTTGCATGGATAAGATACACATATCATATGTGGGCCATTGATCGAAGAAAGAGAGAGAGAGAGATCGTGATGAAGAGGAGGGACCCCACCACTATGGGCCCTCCATTTCTTACATTGTACACTTCAAACGGGTCCCACCACATGTAGTCCCCAAAAAAGAAATTTAACGGTGGATCACTCACCTATTGTACTCCTCCTTGATCCCTTGGACTCCTATGCTCATTGCCTTCACTTTTGATGGTGATTGGATAGTTGAGATGGGAGATGAGAAGGTGGGCCACACTTAGTATTTGGGAGAGAGCTTAGATGTTGGAGCTCTCATGGAATTGGAGAGTAAAGATAGAAATGAGAGAAAGAGATAGAAATAAATGATGAAAGGGATGGATGGAGTGGTTGTTGTAAAGAAAGGAGATGGAGAGGTAAGGTTTAGTTTGAAATTTGGAAAAAGAGGGATGGGTAGGGGTAGAAAGTGTTGACTTGTGGAAAAAGGAGGGATGGGAGTTAGTACTTGAGGTATAGAGTATACTTGACTTGATTGATTGATTGATGGGACATATTATAGAGATTCCCTCAAAATTTGCAATGCGCGGCGTTTTCCTCGAAATGAAAGCAGGCCCACAACTCCTAGCCTGGGTATCAGATCGGTGTGCGAGTCACGGCGATGACGCAGTTGCTAGAGTACAAGTTTCGAGTTGAGTCGACTCTAATATGTAGTACTCGGCTTAGGATCGTGCGCAAACATCGGATACGGGTCGAAGGTAGTCGAAATTTGACCAGAAGGACCGTAGAAGCCTACGAAATAGTACGGTGTAGGATACGGGTCTTACAACTCTCCCCTCCAAATAAAAAATTTTATCCTTAAAATTTACACAATCATCACAGCCAGACATAACTTATAAGGAAGAAGAAACATAACATCATTATGTAAAATCAGAGACAGCATACATGATACAACATATCATCAATCATCAAAGAGATAGGGATAACGCTCTCGAATCTCAGCCTCGCGCTCCCAAGACGCTTCATTGACAGAATGGTGACCCCACTGAACCTTCACTAAGGGAATGACCTTGGTCCAGAGGACTCACTCCTTCCGATTAAGGATACAAACTGGCTTCTTAATGTAAGAAGAGTCCTCACGAACCTTGAGCTACATATCCGTACCATCTTGGTCTGCAATGGCTGCTGATGCTCTGGCCACAACCTCCCACTCCTGCTTTCAGCGGCGTATCCATACCATCTCGGTCTGTCCATCGGTCTACGGATGGTACGCAGTGTTTGGCTACAAAACAGACCTCATTTCTCTCTGAAAGCTCCTCCAAAACTGAGACATGAACTTCAGATCTTGGTTAGAAATGATCTAGACTGGAACGCCATGCAGTCTCACAATCTCCTCGATGAATAAGCTCACAAGTCGGTCCAAAGGCCAAGTCGTACGAATCGCAAGAAAATATGCTGACTTCATCAGACGATCAATGATGACTCAGATGGCATCGTGACCCCGTTGAGTCCTCGGCAAGCCCATGATAAAATCAATACGTGCTCCCACTTCCACATCGGGATGCTCAACGGCTACAATGGATTAAGGGGTCTCTGATGATAGACCTTGACACACTGGCATGTGTCACACTCGGCCATAAAACTGGCGATCTGACGCTTCATCCCCACCCAAAAATACTATCGCCTCATGCCATGATACATCTTCGTCAAGCTAAGGTGGATAGAAAATCACGATCGATGTGCCTCGATCATAAGGTCTCTGCACAACTCAGGAATTTTCGGGACACAAAATCGACTTCTGAAGTGAAGTCCACCATCAGAACCAATCTACCAGTCTGTCTGACTCTCAGATGCTGCCTGTGCTCGGTAATCCTGTAATGACTTATCTGTCTACTAAGCCTCGATCACCATAACGACAAGAGAGGATTGAATTGACAAGCTCGATAGCTGAACGATAGAAGAGTGCAAACCAAAATCGAAGTCATACTCTGCTATATCCTCGAGCATCCTCCACTCCTGAATTATCATGTGTGCCAGCAAGCCTCGTGGCTGACGGTTGAGGACATCCGCCACCACATTTGCCTTACCTGGGTGGTACTAAAGATCAAAATCATAGTCCTTCAAGAGCTCCATCCGACATCTTTGCCTCATGTTCAGCTCGGACTGAGAGAATAAATACTTCAAGCTCTTATGGTCGGAGAAGAGCTCGAACCTGACCCCATAGAGATAGTGTCTCCACACCTTCAGTGCGAAGACAACTGCTGCCAACTCCAAATCATGCGTGGGGTAGTTCAGCTCATGGACCTTAAACCAACAAGATATATAAGCCACTGGTCTCCCGTGTTAGATCAGGACAGCATCCAAGTCAATACGCGAAGCATTAGTAAATACAACAAATCCATTACTCCCAGAGGGAAGAGTGAGGACAGGAGTGGATGTAAGGCGGTCCTTCAGCTCCATAAATGCTCTCTCACAGGCGTCGCTCCAAATAAACTCTACACCCTTCTAAGTCATCCTGGTCAACGGGGCCACGATACGAGAGAAGCCCTTAATGAAACACTAGAAATAAGCCATTAAACCAAGAAAACTATAGATCTCAGACGTAGTCGTGGGCTGGTCCCACTGACGTAATGGCTCAACCTTCGAGGAGTCCACTGCAACACCTTCTCTCGTCATCATGTGACCAAGGAACTTCACCTCCTCCTGTCAGAACTCACACTTCTCCAGCTTCGCATATAGCTGGTGGGCACGGAGGGTCTGCAATACGATCTCTAGATGTTGCATATGCTCCTCACGGGTCCTTAAAAATATCACAATGTCGTTGATGAATACTACAACAAATTGATCAAGATACGGACAGATGACCTCGTTCATCAATTACATGAAGACCACGGGTGCATTGGTCAGTCTGAAGGACATGACCTGAAACTCAAAATGACAATTACGCGTCCTGAAAGCCGTCTTCGGGATGTCCTCCTCTGGACCCAAATCTGATGGTAATCGGAACGCAGGTCAATCTTCGAAAAGAACTGTGCACCCTGCAACTGATCAAACAAATCATCTATCCTCAAAAGCTGTTACTTATTCTTAATCGTGACCCGGTTGAGCTCGCGGTAATCTATGTAGAGCCTCAATGAGCCATCATTCTTCCTGATGAAGAGTACCGGCACTCCCCATAAAGAACTACTTTGACAAATGAATCCCAACTCACGCAACTCATTTAACTGTTGCTACAGCTCTCTCAACTTCATCGGTGTCATACAGTACGGGGCCTTCAAAATAGGTACAGTATCGGGCACAAGATCGATCTAGAACTCAATATGTCGATGAGGCGGTAACCCCGAAATCTCCTGGAACACATTGGAAAAACATAAACCACCAGAAACTGATCGATACACAAAACAACGGGCTCCTCGACTATGCAGGACATGAGACAAGACAATGACTCTCCTTTAAGCTTGGCAATGAACTAGAACTGCGGCAAGCCGGGTATATAGAATGTGACAGTCCTCGTGAAATAGTCCAACATGGTGTGGTACTTAGCATGTCAATCCATGCTGAGGATAATGTCAAAATCTGACATCGGCAGCACAAATAAATCAGCGAGCAAGAAGATATCACTGAGCAGGACAAGGCAAGATGAATAAATGGCCTAACACTGTAATCTTCCCCAAGGGCATTGATACGGTCTACCCCTTGTGAGTAGACTCTGTCGGTAATCCAGACGATCGGTAAAAATTCTCAGACATGAATGAGTGTGAAGCTCCAGAATCAAATAATATTCGGGTGATGCATGAATAGACTAAAAGTATACCCTCAACGACTTCTCATGAGGTCTGAAGGTCCTACTGAGCCGCATAGAATCTAGCCTGAGCTAACTGGGGAGGTGTATGTCCCCTCTGAGGTCTCTGGTGATACTGTTGCCTCTGCGACGGCCTGTACTGCAATCTCTGTTGTTGCTGGGGCACCGACACTGAGGTGGCTGCGGTCGTTGCTGATGGAGTCACTGTTGCGCCAGAGGTTGCTACTACTGTCACTGCTGTGTTGGAGGCTGTTGTAGCCCTCTTGGCTACTGCAGATGAGGGCAGGGGCATTCATACACGCGGTGCCCTGTCCCACCACATCCATAACAACTCCCTGTAAACGGTCGCCGGGGTGACACTGGAGGTGCTGCTGGTGCTCTCACAGGTGGGTGGCTCTTATACCTCTATGGCCGTCGATGCTGTTGGGAGCTACTAGAGGGGGCCTACTTCTTCCGGCCTCTCCTCTGATCTCGATCACTCTGTAAGTCAGCCCACTCAATCTCGTAAATATAAGCCCTCTGCACTACTGCCTGAAAAGTCCGGAGCTCATGCCCAATAACAAGGCCTCAAAGACTGTAACGTAAGCCGTTCTTGAAACGTTGAGCCTTCTACCCCTCATCATCAACCAAATATAGCGTGAACCTCGATAGCGCCACAAAACGAGCCGCATAGTATGTCACAGACATGTCTCCCTGCACTAAGGTCTCGAACTCTAGTGCTCGCTACCGACGAATGTGGTCGAGGAAGTACTGCTGCTTGAATCAGTCAATAAAATCCTCTCATGTCAAGACAAAATCAGGTCCTACAACACAGGTAATAGAGGTTCATCAATGTTCGACCTCACCCTGGAGAAGAAATACTACCAACAGGACTTTCTGCTCAGTCGTACATGACATAGTAACAAAAATCTTCTCCACATCGGAGTACCACCTCTTGGCTGCAGTCGGATCTGGCTTACCCTGGAAACGTGGAAGATTAAGCTGTCTGAACTCTTGAAGAAGGGTGCTCATGCGCTCCTGCTCTGCCTGGGCTGGAGAAACAACATGGTGCCTGCCTTGTCCCTGAAGTGCAGCCATTATAGCCTGCAACATCTACTGTAACTGAGAGGCACTCACGGGTACGGTCAAATCGGCACCAGTCTCAGGTGGAGGAATGACATCCTCAGGCTGGGGAGCAAGGATCTCTGGAGGTGGAGTGAAAGTCGTAGGTGGTAAAGCGGGAGCCTCAGGTGGTGGAGAGGAGTCGATCGGGTCACTCTTCTAGGTGGCATGTCCTATAGAAAAGAATAAAGACACCTATCAATCTTTAAAAACTCCTAAAGGCACATTAGAGGACTAAATCGGAAGGTTACACACTCAGAACCTAATTGACATAAACTCATACTAAATATGTGATGTTGTTTTAAGTTGTTCCCAAGTTATGTTCTAATACCAACTTCTGTCACACCCCAAACTCAGAAACCGAGCTTACAAAATTTTCGATTGCTAAATCTGGTGCTAACAGCCTCCATAGTATCCCATTCTCAGCTCCTGACACCCATACACTAGGTTCTGATCCTCGGATTCTACAAGTAGGATTTCAAACATGATTTTGATTTAGTATAAGCATAACGCATATACAATAACTACAAGAACACCATCACAAAATCTACTATGATAAAAAACTTTGAGTACAATGCGTATGAAGGGAAATATAAGATAATGATAATAATAGAAACTCCAGAAGCTCGACTGTACACTCCAACTGCAGTGAAGCTACAGCTGCATCCTGACGTCACCTGCACGCATCGATTATGCATAAGCTTATAGAAAGCTTAGAGGGTGGTGTAAGTGTTGTGTAATATGAGCGCACTTAGAATGTAAGGTCAGAGTAATGCGGAATCATGTTGATGGATACATGAATGCAATCAACCGTACCAAGGCTATGCAGTTCAAATAATAATTAATATGAATGATATAGGCCATATCAAGACCATGCGATGCGAGATACAACTCAAGCATGATAATCCTCATCCAAATCCACACATTAATGCAACTCATCACTAGAGCATCAAATATTAGTACATTTCTCATTCTAGATAATCATCGGGATTTAGTACACTCCAAATGGCACTACCCCTTTCCCAGGCACACAGTCCAAGTGAAAGTAAGAAACCTCACTATCCTCTTGACCAATAGTCTGTCAATATCTATCCTACACGTCGATAGCGGACCCATTCACGAGCTGGTCAAATTCAGCCTAGTAATGCCCACTACCCTCGTGCGAGTAAGGCCACATCCCTTTCCAACTGACTACAACACAGTGAGAGATGCAGCCTCCTGATATTCGTCCCTCATGCGCTCATATATCCACTCAGTCTTGACGTTGAAGTTATCCTCTGGTACCATCAGGTTTAAAAAATTTTACCCAAGAACATTTATGGCACCTCGATGCTTAGTAACAATATTTTTGGTGTCTAATTCTGCTATCCATGATGTGCCGGTGGAGGTCATAGCCCTGATGTCGCTAAGGCATATAGAAATCATGTCATACAAATGCGAAGTGCATGAATCACACTACCAGTCATGTAGCAATCCTACGCGTACCGCGAGCTCATGAAGGGCAACTCCGCCTATCAGGGGGCACATAAATATTCTGCCTGAAGGCATATGCTATGATCAGTCACTCCTCATATCAAACATACATATAATGCATATGACATAAATCATGGAACTATACTATGCATGTTATGTGATGATGGATCCTATTCATAACGAAGAGGGGCTTAAACGGCCTACACACTACAAGTATGGGCCTATAAATGGGCCTTAGGGAGAGTTACAATGCGGACATTTAACCATCATTGCTCTTACAATGTGAATGTCAAACCATCATTGCTCCCAAGGCATGACTGCCAAAACATTATTACATACATCATGGTGGAATCTCATATCGCAATGGGCTTCATGTACATCACAGTCAGCCCACAAAAAGGCCTCACATACATCTCATTGGGCCTCATATACATCAAATGGGCCGCATCATGTGGGCCGCTCCAATGGGTCAATCATGCATCAAATGGGTCAATTCAAATGAGCCGAATCAAAGGGGGCGATTTAAATTGGTCGATTCAAATGGGCCGAGTCGAATAGGCTGAGTCAAATGGCCAAGTCGAATAGGCCAAGTCAAATAGGCCGAGTCGAGTAGGTCGAGTCAAATGGCCGATTCCAATATGCTATACATCCATTGTTAGAAACCATTGTAGAGCATAAAAAATGAATCATGTCCAAAGGATCATTTAGACCATACCACAAATGACAGTGGTGATAATGATTTCCATAGTTAAAAATTTAGAGGGCCCACCGTAACATTTATTTCCCATCCAAACTGTTCATAAGGTCACAAGGACCTAAACAGTGAGACTAAACAAATATCATATTGGTTCAAAACTTCTCTAATCCCAAAAGGGATTTCAATGGTAGGCATTCAATTTCACTGTTCTGCAGAGTGGTCCACCTGATAATTGGATATGTCTTATTTTCAATCTCAAGCCTTGAGAGAAGCTCGCCAGATGGATGAACAGTTGGCTGGATCACATACATCAAGGGCGGGGGTCCACGTACGTGGCCCACCAAAGATGTGAATCTTCTTCATTTTTAATCTCAAGCTTAAGACAAGATTGTCAAATAGTTGGATGGTTTGATATAACTGTAACGCCCCGACTTTTTAAGACCCAAGTATATGACTCGTTTCCCAAAAACCCGAGTGTTAACCTTAAAGGATGGTCAAATTCTAGTATTTTTTATTAGAGTAAGCAGATGAGCGTAGAATGAACAAGTAAGCATAAAGAAAAATTTTCAATCTCATTTAGAATATACAAGAAGTTGCCCATAATGACTTATACAAACCAATGTCACAGAATTTAAATAAGTACAAGATTTACATGATTCAATATATGAAGAATAACAAAAAACATATAAATACGAGCCGCAAGATCACGTTGCTCCTCCAGGCAAATACAGTCATGCATACCTGGTGATCATACCCTGCTCCTCATCAAGTCTGAACATACATATCACTTAAGCCACCTGTACTACCTGTACAGTTGTATATTTGGTGGATGAGTGACCAACTCAGTGTAAATTTTTCTCAAGATTATACACTGCCGCATTAGGTAAGCATAGTTATAAAATAAAACATACAAAACACTACACGATGCAGGTCTTATTAGATGCATGGATGCATGAAATATGCAATCATTACCCCGGGGATGCTCATTCGTGCGGACAGTGGGCTTGTCACCCATGCAATCATCGAACCTGAAAAATATCATCCGGTCAGAACAATACGTACATCATGTACGACAACAATAGATGCTGGTCTATGCCATGTATGCATGATTAGCTAATCCGTTATTAATCTAATTACAATCAGTAGGTTTAATAGCTCAAAGGTCACTACGGGGAGCTCAGAGCCCATTGTAGGCCAACAGCTCGGGCATAGTATCCCATGACTACCATCCCCGACCCATGAGACTACCATCTTAGGATGTTTAATGGAAGCCTATCGACTAGTGGTGAATCATATTATAGTATATGGGGCTTACCATCGCATGGTTGCACAAAATAAAATACTGAATCCATATATGGAAAATACAAAATCAAAGCCACGTAGGGCCAATATCAAAGCAAGCCACATAGGGCAATTATAAAAATATGCCACATAGGGCGAGTGTCAAAACCATGTGATAAAAGACCATCCTTGAAAACCATTAGACACAGTAACCCTGGACGGTAGGCCCACATCAATGATCCATCAATGGTAGGTCCATTGCAATCACCGTCAATCGAGTTACATCCCAAGTATGGGTGTACATTTATAAGTAGGGGTTTCCCACTGATGTACCAATTTAAATTCTATAAGTAATCCATAAATAATTCATGAACAAATATACAGGATGAACATTAAGCAGGCAATATAGCAATTCGATTTCCACCAACTGACACATGTGATTATAAGAGAGATATCAATTATAAATTTAAATAAAAACTATAACTTAAGCTAATGGAAAGATGAAAAGCTCAAGGGGAAGAATCATCACCTTATATTTTGGATAGCCCACCAGCATTGTTAAAGAATGTGTGTTCCCTTAGAATCAAAGCCTACCAAAATTTGTAAGGTTATACTGTTATATCCAAGCTTATGCACTATTTATGGTTAAGGTCTTATCCTAGGGTTTAGATTACCTAGGTCCTAGGGTGTCATCCTTGGGTTTAGTTTTAGGCTTAGATTTAGGATTTTGAACTCTAGTTGGTGTACCATTAACTATGATGTAAATTTAATAAATACAAAATGACTATTAGCATTAGTGTTATTATTTATATAGGCTAACATAGTAATAACAAATGTTATGATATAACTAATATTATGACTTACTATTAATGATAACATTTAAGAGTGACAAGACTACACTAGTATTAGTAATGATATCGTTTTATATGTAGTAACTTATATCGGTACATATATAAGTTACTAATGGTTATTCATGCTTAATAATTAGCATATTCATGGTAATGAAACTAATAGCAATGTAGGGTAATCTAATATGGGAAGGGAGAGCTACCTTATCCCTGGCTAGTTTATAGTTATTACTAACACGGGAACTTAGTATTCCATGTGGGATTTGAACCTGCAACATGCTACTCACATTTAAGAGATTTAAATGCAAGGTTGGAAGTTGCCCGGCCCCAATTACTTGTCGGTTTAGATGCTTCCAAGATTGATCATGAACTCGATTAAGGGGCTTAACTGAGCTAATCATTCCCATACCTTTCTTGGTTGTTTGCTCATTTTGGTAAATGTGATGTGAACTGTGGGCACCACGGGATGCATCTGGAATGTTGCCTTTTCCTAAAGAAAATCCTAGCCCCTTTGATTTGTAGCACTCACAATGAATACAAGAATGATGCCCAGGGCATGATCCATCCATTGTAAGTACTGTTGGGAAAAAATGGCAAGTCTGGAGACTCAGTCGTAAAATGAACTAATTCTGCTTACCTAACCCAAAGTAACTATAAGAGCCGACTGAAGATAAAGCTTAAAGGAGAGACTTAGGTTAGATCTGTAGGATATTAACCCCAACCGAAAGTAAAAGAGTCAAGAGCCACAGGAAAAATTTGTAAGACATGAAGTTGACTTGGTCAAAGAGACAATAATGTCCAAAGGGACAGATTAAAGGCCCTAGAGCGAAAAGCCTCCTGACTAACTGTAAAACCGACCCATAGGAGGTTGGTTGTAGTGTCAGCTATCGGATTAAGAAAGGGCATCGGTCGTAAATCGATTCTGTTTCATCTGACAGTAGGAAAACAACCCCATCTTTGTAAGCTAGCCGAGACTGTATAGTCAATTGAGGCTAAGCCAAGCAACAGAGAGACGATGTAATCTTAAACATCGATTCAAAAATCTTGTAAAAGGATCCCTGACCCCGAAAATCTTGGGATTGGGGAGTATCCGTAAACGAGATGGAAACTAAATCAAATCTCCCAAAAATCAGGAGAGAATCCTCTCACGCAGGGACCTCTCACGCCTATAAAAAGAGGGCTCTCCAGGAACCAAGGTACGGAAGAAAAAACCCTAAAAGCTCCTCTTCCTGGATCCTTACTGACTTAAGCATCGGAGGTTCCCCGGCTCTAGCCAGGGTTCTCTTTATCTTTCATTGTGGTGCAGGTGGAAGTACAGGAAGAGGTTGATCCAGATTTTTGCATCAACAAGTACTATGAGTTCAATGGTTTGCATTATTGCAGAAGGGTCTCATTTTACCATCCTGAGAAACCAAAAGGTGATAGGTATGCCTTTGAACATAAATGAGGTGAGATAAGGAGCCATGAACCCAAAAACCCAATAGGGCCACCATGATGTTGCAGGACATCTACTTCCTCTATCACTCACGTTTGGCTCGGCTAGGTTGTTGCCGAACTCACCCGAGTTGGGTCTGAGGGTGCACAACAACCGAGGGTTGCAACTGTGATCGTGGTGACTCACACAGCTGTGATTCGTGAGAGTCGACTCAGTGAGTCAAGCCAAGTCTGACAGCAACCTATGGGGGTAGTAGTGGTGATGTTTGAGTCAGGTTTTCATCTAAGAGGACTCGAATGTGGCAAGATTGTCTCACCTGAGCTGAGGCGGTGCAAGATCATGCTGCTGAATGCATCATTGTTACGAGGAGTCGAGTGGAATCGAGTTGTTAAGTTCAGCCAGGGACTCGAGTTGGCTTCCACAGTTGAGGGTGAGTTATCTCAACCTGATGCAACAGTTGTTGACCGTTGGAAACCTGGCCTCCCAGTGCAATGAGCCAGCAACAAGGGGCTCGAAGTCCGCACCTGAGCAAGCTCGGGCGAGTCTCACTAGCAACCAGGTCGGGCTGAGTTGGTGCACCAACTACACTCTCTCTCTCTCTCTCTCTCTCTATTCTCTCTCTTTTCTCTATTTTTTTCCTTTTTTACTCCTCTGAAGGACCGACAACGTCAATGGGCCCTGTTTGACTCAGCCCAAACTCGGCCGAACGAGTGGGTCACAGTGGTGTGATGTAACAGCCGCACCACCCTCCTTTTTTTCTTCTCTTTTCTTTCTTATTCTTGCCTTCTTTCTCTTTTCTTCACTCTTCTCTCCAAACACCATCACCAGATGGTGAGAGCTCAAAAATGGCATCACAAACTGAGCTGACTCAGTTAGGAGCGGTGGAGAGGATCGCTGTCATTAATAGCATCTTTGAAAATAAGGCTTCTGCCTCCAATCTGTTCCTTCCAGACGATCCCAATGGACCCTAGGAAGCTTGTAGTTAAGCTTTATTGAAGCTTCAAAGAGGTTAGGTCGATGGGTTTGAATGGAGAAGGTGGCAGCCAATTTTTTCTTTCTCGAGCGGCCGTGATAACTGGAGAAAGGCTCATCATTATTTGATCCAGTTGCCTTATATCATGCCCTGGGTTCTCTCAGAGTCATCAGATAAGGGCTAGATGGCCTGGATCAAATCTTGCTGTCTAGTTTTTCTCAAAACCATGGGAAGGAGCTGAAACCATGCTTAGTTTCACTTGGAACACCCTAAATAGTCGGACGGTCAAGATCTCTCCTAAATGGAAGGTCGGGATTGGAGGATCCCTTCTCTCACACGGATCGCCAAGCTCGCATGCAGACAGTTTCCTCTTTTGGAAATGTTAGTTTTGTAGGGTCTGTTTGCGCCCACAACTGTGTGCATGCACACGTGTTTGAAGGTCTGAAACCATATGGGGTTTGCTCGGACGTGGGCCCTCCATTAGATGGACGGTCCTGATCACATGTGTGACAGCAGGTGGTGGCCCACCGATCAGGGACATGTTGTCCGTCCACTGCCTATATGAAGAGAAAGGAAAAACCTTCCCTTTTCTGTTGAAGCACGGGTCAGCCCGTGCTGACCGGTTTGATGCATCTGGTGCACAGTGGGTGTGCACCAATTGCATTCACGCACCCCATTGACCGAGGTCCACCATGATGTTTGGGATCAATCCACTCCATCCATTAGCTTGGGAGGCTTAAATGAATGTCTTTGACCAAAGACCAAGCCGATCTAAAGCTTAGGCGGGCCATACGAACTAGTTTCTAGTCCTAATGGTGGATTTCCGTTAATCTACTGGTCAGATCATTCCAAAATTAAACGTCGACGTTTAAAAGGGCCTAAGGCGCCATTTAAGCTACAAATCAAAGGCTAGATCATGGATATGTGATCTGTTATGTTTTTATATTATTAAATATCATGTTATAATAATTTTAATAATATTATTTATTATTATCATTATTATTATTATTTTCTCTTTCACACATGCATGAAATTTTAATTCATGACATGGGTCCCACTCTATAAGTTAGGGCTTTCCATCTCATGATTCTATGTTATTAAATGTTTAGTTATTATTATAATTACCTATGCATTGTTATTTATTTGTCCCTTTTTATTTATTTATTTTTATTATTATTATTGTTACCATCTTTATTATTAAAATCCTAAATTAATCTTCTCTGATGACTCGATAATCTATTTTAGAAACAGATGGCTTAATTGGTGTTTATACTAGATTAGGTTTACATCCTAACACCTGAGTACTAAAAGTACGGGGTGTTACAATAACACAGACCTCATGTGTGAGACCCACAACACGTCAGATAGATGGACGGTGTGGATGGGGTCCACACAGCAGTTGGGTTTCACACGCATACATCACGGTGTAACCACACCCACATCCAGACCGTTGGACGGTCTGGACCAATAAGATGGACGGACTGGGTATACAAATACATACACTAGGGTGGGTCCCACGTAGGTGGGCCACCCACTCCTCTCTAGCTATACATTATATTATATTTTATATATTTGAAATTAATCACCATCCAGACCCATGTCTGGACGGACGGTGTGGATTTAACAATACAGCAACATTTGCTGCAAGGGACCCACCGTATGAATGGTGTGGATGCAAATCACACCTCATGGCCAGGGCCCACCTGGACTGCTGACACCTGCAGCTGCCAGCTGCATGCTGGCTACCGTGCATTAGACTATCCGTCTGTATGAAAACAAATGGACGGTGTGGGTGAGATCCACACAAGTGGGTCCCACAGAACTTGGTGATGCCAGTAGCTAGTATGGGTCGTACGCCACCCAATCTGATTCCCATGGTGGGTCCCACTTCCAGCGTGTCAAGCCCATCATCCAGCTTGTCACGCCCCAAACTCGGAAACCGGGCTCACAAAATTCCCGATCGCCGAATCCGGCGCCGACAGCCTCCGTAGAACTCCATTCTCAGCTCCTAGCGCCCATTCGCCAGGTTCTGATCCTGGGATGCTACGAGGAGGATTTTTAACGTCAGTTTGATTCGTAATAAGCATAACCAAAGGCATAACCCATAAACAACAACCAAGAACTCCATTATATTTCCACTATGATCAAAAAATTTATAAGTACAATGAGCATAAAGGAAAATACAATGGTAAGGAACAAAAACTCTAAAATGATCTGCAAAGCGCTCCTGCCTCAGTGCTGCTACGCCCCAACGTCACCTGCACGCAACGGTCGTGCATAAGCTTATAGAAAGCTTAAAGGGTGGTGAAAGTGTGTGCGCAAGGTAGTAATATGATCATACAATATCAGAGTAATACGGAATATGCAGATGGATCCATAATATCATGAGCCGTACTAAGGCTATGCGATGCAAGATGCAAGTCAAGCATACAATCCTCATCTAAGTTCACATATCAATACAGCTCAACTCTGGGATATCACCGGGGTCTAGTACACTCTAAACCAGATCGCCGCCACATCGTGCGCAATAAGGTAAGTGGAAGAGACCTCACTATCCGTCTGTCAATATCGGGCATGACTCGTCGATAGCGGACCCATTTCTCAAGTTGGTCAAACTCAGCCTAGCATTGTCCCCTACTCTCGGGCGGGTAAGGCAGCACTCCCTTCCAACCAACCACAACACAGTGGAGAGCGCAACCGTCTGGTAATCGGCACTCAACGCTCATCTACCCACTCAGTCTAGACGTTGGAGCAACCTCTTGATACCATAAGGGTTTAGGGACTTTCACCCAGGGATATCTATAGTACCCCATGTAGAATAAGATTTTCGGTATCCAATCCTTCCAACCACAATACGCCTGTGGAGGCTACGGCCCCGATGTCGCTAGGGCGTACAATAACCATGTCACACAAATGCGAAATGCATGAATCACGCTATCCAGTCATGCAACAAATCCTGCGCATTTCGTGTGCTCATGTAGGGCAACACCGCCTAACCGGGAGCCGATAAACAACCTGCCCGAAGGCATATGTTATGATCAGTCACCTCTCATATCAAGCATACATATGATGCGTATGATCATGAATCATGAAACTATACTAAACATGTTATAATGAGATGAACTATCCTCACAATGCAGATGGGCTTGGACGGCCTATACATAATAAGTACGGGCCTAATAATGGGCCCTAAGGAGAGTCGTAATGTGGACATCCAACCAGCATTACACTCGCAATGTGGACGTCAAACCAAAATTGCTCCCACGCCATAACTCATAATAAACATTATTACACAACACATGTTGGGTTCACACATTGCAATGGACCTTTGGCACATCCAATTGGGCCCTCATTACATCAATTGGGGTACATTAGTGGGCCTTATGTTCATCAAATGGGCCGCATTACTGGGCTTCACCAATGGCCTTAGGTACATTGCAATGGGTCATAACCCATGGGCCTCAAGTGTCTTAAATGGGCCTAATCCCATGGACTTAATACATATCAAATGGGTCTAACCCTATAGGCCTTATATAAATCAAATGGGCCTAAACCCATATGCCTCATACAAATCAAATGGGCCTAAACCCGTAGGCCTTATATAACTCAAATGGGTTTAGTCCCATGGGCCTTAAAATACATCAAATGGGCTTAGTCCCATGGGCTTTGGAACATATCAAGTGGGCCCAATCCCATGGGCCTAGAGGCCCACTGTATTATTTATTTGCCACCCAAATTGGCGAGGGGCCCACCGTGCTATTTATTTGCCATCCAGCGTGTGGGCCAGGGGCCCACTATAATATTTATATATCATCCATTGTGTGGACCAGGGGGCCCACAATAATTTTTTTTTGTTGTTCAGCCAGGGAAGGGGGGTGGCGTGAACAAACACATGCGCTAGGTGGGATCCATCGTCCGCTGGACGGTGGAGGATAAAACATAAATATCGTGGTGGGCTTCCACCGTCCGTCTGGACGGTGGATATAATACACATACATCACTGTGGGCTCCACGTGGGCCCACCTCAATGTTTATACACCATCCAATCCGTTCATAAGGTCACTCTGACCTGGATGAAGAGAAAACATAAATTTCATTTTGATCTGAAACTTCTGTGGCCCAAAAAAAATATTTTAATGGTAGGGATTCAATTCCACTGTTTCTTATGGTGTGGGCTACCTGATCAGTGGTTGAGGCCAAAATTTGGAGGGGGCCCACCTGAGGAGGGGACCTACCTCATGAACCGGTCAGATGACAAATGAACATCATGGTGGGGCCCACGGCTGGAACCATGGGTCCCCTATTGGGAGGCCGCCTGCCTGCTGCTGCTGGCGTAAGAGACAGAGGCTCTGCCTCTTTGCAATTTTTTTTAAAAAAATATAAAAAACCCATTTTTTTGGGGTTTTTGGCACCTAGGGCCCGCAACAAGATCATCCATCTCGTCCATTGGCTTCCCTAGCTCGTAACAGATCCAAAGAGTCTAAAGTTTAAATTTTTTTATGTTTAGAAAATGAAATAAAATAAGAAAATGATCTTTGAATGGTAATGATGCAATCTTCGACGCTATGGCCCACCAGATCTTCTAATCAACCCCAACTCTTGGCTCAATGCTTAAAATGATCCAAGGAATAGGATGGACGGTATGGATTGGATACAAACATCAAGGTGGGGCCTACACAAACGGTCCACCCAAAAAGGGCTCTTTTTCCTTTCTTTCTTCTTTTCTTCTTTCCCTTTTTTTTTTCTTCTAGCGTCCAGGGAACGTTGCCTGGACCATAACACGTACATGGAGGTGGGCCTTGTTGAGGTGGGCCACCACTGATGGATGATGCGGGTACGACATATAAGGTGGGCCCCACTTAAAGATGGGTTGGATAGAGTACATGCCTCATGGTGGGGTCCACTCGGATAGGCCACACAACCTTATCATAATCTCATAAAAAAATAAAATAAACAGGGAGAGAGAGAGAGAGTGGGACATGCGTGTGATAGAGGGATCCACCACTATGAGCCCTCCCCTGAAGAAATCATACAATCAAATGGGTCCTTTTACACATGGACCACCTAAATCGAAAATCAACGGTGGGGATCCTTTCCCCACCAATATGGATGGTCTAGATGACCTTTCTAAAGAAATAAACATCATGATGGGGTCCATGGAGAATGGCCCCATCACGGAATGATCATGATGATCAAGTGGGCCATCGGCCACATCTTAGGGTCCCAAGTAAGATCCACACCATTGATCGGTGGGCCTCACTTGGCCCATCATAAAAATAAGAAAAGCTACTATTATCATGCACCCATCGTTCGATCTTCTTGCTCCTATGGGTTCTTTAGTACCTTAGCTTTGATTTCAATGGGTGAGATGAGGAATGGATGGCTAGGATTGAAGATCTTGGGATGGAGAGGTGGGCCACACTTGGAGTTTTGAAAGGGAGGGAGAGGCTCATACGTATGGAGGGTTTTTGGTTGCTTGGAGTGGATTTTAAAAATGAGAAAGAAAGAGAGAGTTGTAAAGGGAGAGAGAGATGGGTGATGGATGGATGGAGTGATACATGTGTAAGAACTTTTGACTTTGGTGGCCTTTTGTGTAAGAAAGGCATGGGAGGTGTAAGAGATTCTTGACTTTTGAGGCATTTTGTGTAAGAGAGGTATAGGCTTTATAAGGAAATCTTGACTTTTGTGGTTGCTTGAGAATAGGTGAAAGGTGATGTGTACTTGACATGTACTTGACATGTGATGGATTGATTGATGGGATTGATGGGACATCTCGTAGAGATTCTCTTGGGTTTCGAAACCTGTGGCGTTTTTCTCACACCGAACGTCGGCCTACAACTCTTGACCAGGATATCGCCTCGGCGCGCAAGTCGCGGCATCGAAACAGCAGCGATGGCGCGGTCGCTATAGTAATGGTCTTGGGTTAAGTCTGTACGGATTGACCGCATACGAATCAGGGTCGCGCGTAAATATCGGTTAAGGGTCAAAGGTTGTCGAAATTCGACCGGTAAGACCGCAGAAGTCTATGGAACGGTACAGACTAAGATACAGGTCTTACATAGCTGGATGGCACACATACATCACGGTGGTCCCACGTAGTGGGCCACCAGATTGGATCAAGCTGATATATATTTTTCCCCTCATCCGGGCCTGTGTGACCGTCCGGTCATGTAGGCCCCAAATTTAGATCAAGGTGGCCCATTCGTTGGGTGGCATGGATAAGATACACATATCATAGGTGGGCCATTGATCGAAGAGAGAGAGAGAGAGAGAGAGAGAGAGAGAGAGAGAGAGAGAGAGAGATGAAGAGGAGGGACCCCACCACTATGGGCCCTCCATTTCTTACATTATACACTTCAAACAGGTCCCACCACATGTGGTCCCAAAAAAAAGAAATTTAATAGTGGATCACCCACCTATTGTATTCCTCCTTAATCTCTTAGACTCCTATGCTCCTTGTCTTCACTTTTGATGGTGATTGGAAGGTTAAGATGGGAGATGGGAAGGTGGGCCACACTTAGTATTTGGGAGAGAGCTTTGATGTTGGAGCTCTCATGGAATTGGAGAGTAAAGATAGAAATGAGAGAGAGATAGAAATAATTGATGAAAGGGATGGATTGAGTGGTTGTTGTATGGAAAGGAGATGGAGAGTTAAGGTTTAGTTTGAAATTTGGAAAAAGAGGGATGGGTAGGGGAAGAGAGTGTTGACTTGTGAAAAAAGGAGGGATGGGTGTTGGTACTTGAGGTATGGAGTATACTTGACTTGATTGATTGGACATGTTGTAGAGATTTTCTCAAAATTCGTAACACACGGCGTTTTCCTCGAAATGAACGCGGGCCCACAACTCCTAGCCTGGGTATCGGATTAGTACGCGAGTTACAAAGTTGGAACCGCGGCGATGGCGCAGTCGTTAGAGTACAAGTTTCGAGTCGAGTCGACTCTAATATGCGAGACTCAACTTAGGATCGCGTGCAAACATCGGATACGAGTCGAGAGTTGCCGAAATTCGACTGGAAGGACCAAGGAAGCCTACGCAATAGTACGGTCTAGGATATGGGTCTTTCATATCATCTTCCTCTTTTAGAACATAATTTTTTCTCATTCCTTTGATTAAGTAAGCTTAGAAGTGGTGAGTCTTGGAGAGGTGTCCCATGATTGTGCATTTTCTGTCAATTGATCAAGGTAATCCTATGCATCATCGACCTCTTTGTTCATGAATTCACCATTAACATCATCTCTACGAACTGGCGCATTGGTGAAGTCAATCCATATTAGAAAAATCTTATTGCTTGTCATACTTCATAGCCATGATGTGGACATAGATTCATGAGATCTTTGAACCTTTCCCAACATTGGAAGAAGGTCTCTTCCTCTTTTTAGGCAAAGCTCATGATTGCCTTCCTTAATGTGTTAGTTTTATGAAACAGAAAAAACTTTTTGAAAAATTCCCGGGTCATCTCGGCCCATGTGCCAATAGATCTTTGATTTAAGGAGTGTATCATGTCTTAGCCTTCTCTTTCAAAGAAAAAGGAAACAATTTATGTCACACTATGTCCTCAGACATGTTTGGAAAGTGTAATGTAGTGAATATCTTATCAAGCTCCTTGATGTGAAAATATGAATTTTCAGAATCTAGTCCATGAAACTTATGAAGGAGTTGTATCACTCTAGGTTTGATATCCACATTTCCTCCATTAAGTGGAAAGAACATGCAGGAAGGTGTAATCACCTCCACCGGTTGTAAATAATCGTGTAGAGTACGAGGCGGGGGTGCATTATGCACCTCATTTTCATCTTGAACTTCCTTAACTAGTGGTTGAGGTTGAGGTTGATTTGCATCCATCACTTCAATTAACTGAGGGGATCTCAAGTGGTGTCTAATCCTTTGATAGATAGGTAACCCTTTGACTAATCCTCCTTCACTCAAGAGACGTTGAGTGTTCTCACGAACCCATTTAGGCATGAAACACGCACAACCCTCAAGTAACTAAATAATTAAGTCTAAAAAGAAAACTAGAAAAGCTAAAACGAATAAGAGATCTAAAAAAAAATAAGAGAGAGGGTTGGAACAAAATTACTGAATAAGAGTTGCTATATTAAGAATCCTACAAAACAGAAAATAATGTTAGTTTCTAAAAATAATTTCAGAAAAAATCCTAACCTAAAAACATATCAGAAAAATAAATCTTAATCTTAACCTAATTCTAATACCAATTAATTTCAGAAAAATGTAGTTATAGTCCCTGGCAATGGTGCCAATTGTTCACAACCCCAAGTGTAGGGTTGCGATGTAGTAATGACTTGTGAGATCGAGGTCAAATTCACATGGACTAAACTTGTACGTATTCTAAAAAGAACTAAAACTAGAATTAGAAAAAAAATCTAAATCTGAATTCTAAAATAAAAGAGAGTAATTGTGAATAAACTATCAATTAATATCAAACTAGAAATCAATCAAGTTCAATAAGAACAATAATCAAACTAAAATAAACATCCCAATATGCTACAAGTTTCACCTCTTAGCCATAGCTAAGAGGTTTAACCAACCATAAACATGATTGAAACTGAATCTCTTAAACAAAGTATGAAAAATAAACTAGAAAAGAAGAAAAACTCTTTGGCAGCTGCTCTACCCTTTTGTTATGCTCCTTGAGGCCTTTCCAAACCCTAAAAGATGCTTTGAAGCATCCTAAGGGGTCCTATTTATAGTTGTGGAACTTCAACTTTCGCACCTTTTTAGAAAAATCTAGAAACCGCCTTAAATTTACTCACTCTCTGTGGTTTACTAAATTAAACTTCACTCTACGCAGTTTTTCAAAATATACCTCACTCTGCACAGCTAAAATAGACTCTAAGTTTCAAAATATACTTTTAAGGACAATTTCAAGAATATGTTTGTTTTCAGGATAATTTTAGGATTTCTTTTTTTTACTTCAAGTCTTTGATTCTCTTCATTCCTCACTTGCTTTTATTGAATCTTTAGCATGTGAATTCTTCATTAATAACTTTCAAATCTTTATTAATAATCTTTTGAGCATAAATCTTCCTTTTGGCATCAATTTCACCTTAAGCTCTCGAAATCACCTCGGACATGAAAATACGTATAATTAAATCGATTAAGAACTATCATATTTATAAAACCAATGTATAAATAGGGAGAAATATGTAATATTTCACACTCAACATTAGACCTACTTAAGGAGACAAGAAAGTTAGTTGTAAAGCCTGTTGATACATCAATCGATTGCAATGTTCAACTTTCTAAAGATATGGGAAAGCCTATAGAAGACATTGGGCAGTATCAACGACCTGTTAGATGACACATATAGTTCATTATTAGATGTGCAAACATTGTTCAAGATGTTTATTTGGTCAATCAATTCATACACAAGCCATCATCCATCCACATGGAAGCAATAAATTGAATTCTCCAGTATCTAAAGGGTACTCTTAGAAAAGGAGTCCTAATGAAGTGTAAAAAAAATTTAAAAATTACAAGTTACTTAGTTGCTGATTGGATTGGTTGTTCTTTTGATAAAAGGTCTACAATTGGTATGTGTACCTTTGTTGGTGGTATCTTAATTACTTGGAAAAGTCAAAAATAAAGTGTTGTTATTAAATCGAATGAAGAAGCAGAGTATAAAGCAATAGCCTCAACCACATGTGAACTTATCTAAATAAAAGCTTTACTTAAAGACATTGACTTTCTTGATGATAATCCTTTTTTTTTTTTTTTTTGTGACAATCAAGCGGCCATTCATATTACAACTAATCATGTGCTTCATGAGCAAATAAAACACCTTGAAATAGATTGTCACTTCATCAAGGAGAAGGTTTAGACTAAGGTGATATCTACTTTGTTTGTACAAACTGAGGACCAACAAGCTTATTATTTTACCAAAGCTATTAGAAAACTAAGGTTTTAAAATTCATTGTGCAAGTTGGGCATTGTTAATATTTCAACCCCAACTTGAGGGGGAGTGTTAGAATATCTATAAGACTTTACTCCATCTATGCCTCACACTTCCTGTAAGATTCTATTTCTCATCTTTTTTTTATAGTTGTATTGAATACAACTACTTCTACCTCTATTCAAATTATTTATATATGTAATTATTTATCAAGGAAAAATAATAAGAAAATTCAGAATAATTCCATATTAGATTTTTCACATAAATTTTCTTATCTTTTTATGTTGTAGAGAAGTTAGAGAGTGTTCTAAAAAAGATTACTATTCCTCTAAAGTAAGTGCGGTGGGGTATTTATAGGCTTGTGGGGCTCAATTTTCCTAGCTTGCAAAAGCGGCTAATTTGTCCGGACGTCTACATCTGCCTTAACAGATTATGGTGCAAGGATGCTTTTAAATGGTTTGCTCCTTAGTTATAGAGAGGTGATGCCATCTTATTGTGCAAGGTAAAATGGGATGAATTTGACTGGCACAATGAGTCCATTAGACACATGAGGGCTTGTTTTGACAACACCAAAATTAAGTGTCAATTCCCCATTTCACCCCCTCATATTACAAATTGAACCACTCCTCACAATATTTATTATCATTACTCATCCTCATGAGCAGTTACCAAACTTTCACTCTTCGTTATTGTAATCTACTTATTCGAGTCATCTCATGACTCAATGTTCTTATTGGACCAGTGCCCTGAAAAGCATACACGTACTTTAATTCCACTAGCCATATGGATGTGATGGAGTCAATTTATGATTCAAATTATGATGACCAAGTCCTTAACAAACAAGTAATGCTTCCTTAGTTAATTAATGATGTCATCTTAAATACATATGAGTATGCGTTATTCAAATGATTAGTTCTTGGGAACTTGAAATTGGATACAAGATCATTGACCAAGGAGAATTATATGGTCCATGGATCTCAGTACCTTAATATACCATGACCATCACAAGTGCTTGATATACACTTGTGGACATCACATTATAGGATGTACAATCATCCTATGTGATGAGATTGACTTAAGTCAATATAGACAATCTCCACCATCAAACTAACTTAGTATTGGTATGCCTTTTCCCTTATCCCACATAAGAGTGTATGCATGCAATGGATATATGATCCAAGATTGGACATTTAGACACTTCCATTGGTAAAATCAAGATCAAGTTGATAGTCTAGGGGCCACCCATTAGCCTAAAATATGATGAATTGGTTATTAGGAGATCAAGATCAAGTTGATAGTTTAAGAGCCCATTAGCCAAGAATATGAAGAATTAGTAATTAGGACTTGACAGATGTATGAAAGATGATTAATTGTTAGACTTTGGGATGTGTAAAGGTCATAATCTTGATTAGTTGAGTTTAGCTCTTCTTACTAGGTCTATGCAGGGGCCATCAAAACTAGATGTAGCTAGGTACTTGTAACACCCTGACCCTACAATATTTGGGTATTGAATGTCCCCGAGTGTTACCAGTAAAATTTTGATTGAAAATAGGTGATCACACATGCCTACATGCACGTATGCTCGAAGAACTAGGGATCACGAGTCGAAACTTAAACTTATAAATCCATAACTTAACTTCATACCTTAACAAAGCAAACCAAATTGTAACGTCCGTGGGGCTAAGTTATCAGATCCTTGATCCATTGAACCTTGTTGCTTGATTAGATAGAATCTGTGCTTAGGTGTATGACCTGAATGTCCAATTTGAACAATAAGCCAATAGAGAGCATGATTTAGAACCATAGGGCTATAAAATAGCAGAAAGCCCCATTTTCAAGTGAGAACATGCTCTGTTAGTTCGATCGATAGTCCCGTCAGTCTGACCGACATGTGTAGCTTTAAAACCTAAAAAAGCCATGTTCTATCGGTTTGACTGACAGAACTGTCAGTTCCTGTCAGTCCAACCAACAACCTTTGAATTTTAATACATTTTCAAACCACCAATTTTCCAAAGGGGCTATAAAAGCCCCCTCTCCTCCCATTTTTTTCATTTCTTGGGTTTGAGAGAGAGAGAGAGAGAGAGAGAGAGAGAGAGAGAGAGAGAGAGAGAGAGAGAGAGAGAGAGAGAATGGGGGATTGAGAGAGAGGAGTGCGTCATAATGCATGCGCAACACATGCCCTTCATCGGCGTATGAATGCCAATATGCTCTATCTAGCACATGCATGTGGGGTTTCTGAAGTCGGATTCATCTATAATAGTTTTTCAGCTGCATACATGGGTCATGCTGTGTTGTAGCGACGTTAGATCATCTATGTGGGCCCAAGTTCTGGGCCGAATCGCCAAGTTGGCTTGACTCCATAACTAATAGGTAGTAATTTCCTAATTTGCCCTTGATTTAACTTAGATTAAATGGTTTAGCATTAAATTAGGATTTTAACAGTAGTATTTCAACTTTTCCCCAAATCTTCAACTACAAGTGTCGCCTCGATCGAATTGTACCCAACCAAGAGAGATCGAGACCTAGGAATCCCGACAATATGAGGTGAAGATCTACCCTTCATGCTTTTCCCTGACATTATAGCTCGGTATATGCTCAATATGTACATGGTATTATTTCCTTGTCTCTTATTTTACATGCTAAGTTGTTTATATGTTAGGGATCACGAAGATGTGGTTTAAATTCTGTTAATATGTATGGAATCCTGAATAGGTGATTTAGATTTATGTTAATATGTTTAGAAATTATGAATATGTTGTTGAATTACCTTTTGGTTGAAATTGTATAAGCGTTATGAATTACCATTTTTTAATTGTGTATGATGTTGGCTTGTCACTTTTGTCAACTGCCTATGTGGACTTGAATGAAAATTTATGAATAAATTAAAGCATACCTGTGACCAGTGGCCTTGCCTGATAGTTTGATAAATTCCATCTTTAACATTGGTGTCCGTCATGGCTTTTTCTCGAGAAGAATCTCATTTTGTTTGTCCCTTTATTGGACATTTTCAGCCTAAGCCACTTTTTGGGTTGAACCTTTTATAACTGTCCTAATTGGACTTTCAATGGAAAATATCTTTAAATATAGTTTGTTGATATCAGTTTGGAAGGGCCACTAGTCTAAAGGTTTATTGCATATTAGATTTTTTGGAGATTGAATTGCTTGTCAACTAAGCTAATAATGGTTGAGCTTTATACGCATATGATGCATGAAGATTTTACTAAGTGCCTAACCAGCATGGGCATAATTTTCTCTGTATTTTACTGACTAGTTAGCCACTATATGTGTCGCATGTTAATTAGATGTGCATCCCTCGACCTAGCATTCATTGATGAATTGAATTACTTGTAAATTGGATTTCTTGCAGATATGATTAATAATGGCTTTTAATACGCATCAAGGGCATAAAGATTTTACCGGGTGCCTAACCAGTATAGGCATACTTTTCTCTATATTTTACCGACTGGTTAGCCACTATGGGTCTCGCATGATAGCTAGATGCGCATTCCCGACCTAACATTGTCGGTGAATTGAATTACTTATAAATTAAATTACTTATAAACAGGATTAATAATGGTTGTTGATACGCATATGAGGCATGAAGATTTTAGCGAGTCCCTAACCAGTATTATGGGCATACTTTTCAGTATATTTTACCGGCTAGTTGTTGAGAGTCAAATATTTCCTATTAGACTTTAATTATTACCTGAATTTACGAACATGATATCATTTAACGGCCTATTTTAATTGTGTTTGTGTTGCAAGGTGAATTTTGGAGCCTAGACTGAAAAATGGTACTAAATGTATGAATTTAATGTCCTGAAATCACCAAGGCAAAGGACGAACCCTAAGGGACCGAGATCGAAGAATTTACATGCCAGATATTCGAGAAAATCAAGCAATTCACGTTAAAGAGGCCTGAAAATCATCTAGAATACAAGATCATAGGGTTCCCACCATCTGTTCCTGTCAAAAATTTATATGGCCGAAGGACCATAAATTAACCGTACACATCAAATTTTAAATATTGGATCCTTGTGGAAGTGGTCCAACGGACAGATCAGCCACCAAATCTCTGATTTGGGGCTCGCATGATATCTGGATATGCTTCAATTTTGGTCTCAACCCCTTAAATTAGAAGGGAAGATGGATGGACAGTGTGTATTTTCCAAAAACATCAAAGTAGGCCACACCCTGCATTGTGCAAGTGCACAGCATAGGTGTGGCCGCTGTGCACTGAATCGGTCAGAGGAGTCAAAGACTGCCGACCCGCGCCGTCCCAGACGGATTTGAAATTCGCTGCGAACTCAAGAACAGGGACTTGCTGCCCTTTCTTGTAGGCCACCATCGTGATTCGAAGGACCAATCCGGACCGTCCATTGGAATTTCACCGGGCCACTTACCAATTCCTAGGTGAAAAAATTCCAAGAAGCAACGAGGATCGGATTTTATCCGTTCAAACGGACGATAGACGGTGCAATGAAACATTCCGTGGGCCACACTTAATATGAGTTGAACCACGTCATTTCCGACCGGTTTTTTGATCCAAATCCAATGGACGGACTGGATTTCTCAGATAATCCATATCATGGGCCCCACAAATTATCAGCGCAAGAGACGTGCGCGAGCCCTGTTTTGCGAACAGATCTGACGATCAAGGTGGGCCACCACGGATGGGTCTGCATGAAGATCTGGACCGTCCATATTATATTCACTCCAAAACCGTCCAAAGGGACGTTAGCCTTTTGGGAAGGAAGAACGTTAGGAGATTGGCGTTCTTGTGTTTTCACTGTGTACGCAAAGGGGGTGCGTAAAGGCTACGCACGCACCACCTCCTGCTGCGTAAACATTCTTACGCATGCACTATTGTCGACTTCAGCAGCACCGACCTGGGATGGCTATAAAGAGAGAACGTGGAGGAGAGAAGGGTATCCTGTGAACGAGAGAGAGAGAGAGAGAGAGAGAGAGAAAGAGAGAGAGAGAGAGAGAGAGAGAGAGAGAGAGAGAGAGAATCAGTCGGGCATCATCCTGGGGAGTTTTCTTCCCTGTCTTTCATGTGGAGCTGCTGTGGAGTTTCTTTTCTTTTTTAGTTTCTTGTTTTCTTTATGTTTTCTAAGAGATCCTAGCCTGATCATGCCCGGCTAAACCTCTTAGCTAGGGCTAAGAGGTGAAGCCGGTAGCGTGATGGGTAGTTTCCTATTGCTTTGATTCATGTGATGAACTCTTTTTGATACTCGTTTGATTATAAGATATACTTTTAGTTTTTAATAGTTTATTGTGACTTAAATTACAATGGATCTGCAAAAGCTTTAAGTATATTATTTTCATTATTGAGATTATGAAGCCACGAGGCCCTATTGTTCACCACCGTCTCCTGGGCAAAGTTGGATGATGGAATCCTTCCTAACGTTCATAATCTCTTAGATTGGTTGTGGATTAGTTAAATTTCGTTGTTTACTTTGTCTCATGGGCATGGTTTTAAGATAGAATCCATTATAATTCTTATACCTTCATCTCTTAAAAACTAGATCAAAGGAAGTTTAGATTAAATTTAATGGATTATCTTCCAATCGGGTGAAGATGGGACTCTGATTTCAGTTGTATTCATGAATCAAGCATAGATCTTCCTGATCTCTACAAGTGGATTCTCATAAACCCTAGTTTCCCACCTTTGAATTTCACAAGTTTTAGATTAAGATTTCACCATTATTCCTTTAAATTTTCCTGATTTATATTACATCTTCATCTAGTTCTAGTTCTAGTTCTAGTTCTAGTTTTAATTACTTTCAAATTACATACAAAGTATAGTTGTAACGCCCGTGAAAAATCCGTACTTGGGCTCGAGTACTGATTTGACCCGAAATCGCGTAGGAATAATTTCCATGGAAATTAAGCGTAAGTTAGATAGCGCAACGCTAGAGTAGCTGGGAAATAGTCCCTGATCACTTTAAATACGTTCTGCAAGACCCAAATCGAGTAGAACAAACAACTCTACAATACTCTATAACCTCGGATCAAACTCTAAGCAGGTTTGTTCTC
Source organism: Magnolia kwangsiensis (assembly GCA_037074715.1). Taxonomy (NCBI): domain Eukaryota; kingdom Viridiplantae; phylum Streptophyta; class Magnoliopsida; order Magnoliales; family Magnoliaceae; genus Magnolia; species Magnolia kwangsiensis. The sequence goes on from CM073583.1 coordinate 85,700,783, forward strand.
TGGACCACATTGAATTCTTGAATTGGATCTAGACCGCGCGTCGAAGGTCCGATACCTCCTATCTTAGACCGTTAGAACCGCCCAGCTGGACTTGACAATCATCTCGAAAATCGAGTCAAACCGATAATCACAGAGTATTTCGTTGAATCCGGACTGAAGCGACCGCGAATAGGGACGAATTTGGAATTTCAAATTCAAATCTGGCACACGACTTGACGCGTCAGTATTAAGCGTTCTGACCGTCAGAATTCATCCAGATTACACCCTCGGATCAGGAAAAATTTCTATTTATTATCATGAGACTTTCAGCCCTGATCTATGTGCGGTGACCGCTGAACTGAAACTGGTCCGCCACGTGCGATCTGCGAACCCTGCCAGACTGAAAACTTAATACGAGGTACATCTGGTACCCATGAGCTTAAGTCTGATCGCAATCGACCAGGGGACCACCAGAAAGCAGTTTTTGGACCGAAACAGCCCCGAAATGGATAGGCATCAAGTAAACTTCGTCCCGGAGCCTATTTTCGGCAATTTCAAGCTTATAAAAGGGGTTGAAACCCTCATTTCTCCTTCCCATCCAAATTTCACAAACCCTAGAGAAAAAGAGAGAGAGTTTGAGAGAAAGGGAAGAGGAGATTTTTCCCGCTTCCGACCCCTGATAGTTGCTGTTTCAACACTTCATTCCAATCACCTGGCTGGTGATTTCTACCCTTTTTCAGGTATAGAAAAACCCCAAAAACTTGCTGATTTAGGGTTTACGTAGATTCAGGGCATGTTAGCTAACGTAATCCATGAATCAGGTTCTCTTACAGCCGTAGACGAAGCGTACACGCTCCGTTCAAAATCCCGCGACCGTAAGAGACTAGGTGAGGATTTTAGACGCTTTGATTGACGGTTTACAACGCTTTCAATGTCGTTTAATAGTAAATTATCGACGGCATCGCCGTTTGACATGTACAACATGCTCTCCGTTTCCTGTTTCGTAAATTAACGAAGAATATGAGATTTAGGGCATTTTAGTCATTTGTAGGAAGTACGGTCTACATGCATATTTTGCTGACGTGATTGCCATGGTTTGTCGCCGTATTAGAGAGTTAGGAATGATTGCACAATCAGTTTGGCGAAGAGATTCGCCAAGTTGCGCACTTTGGGTCGACATACTATATGTGGATTTAAGTGTGTAGTGTATGTGTTTGTATAAATGCTTGTACTAGTATGTATTGTATTGAATGATGTTATGTAGTAGTTTGAGATTGATTTCATGATTAAAATGCTGACCTAATACATGCTTACCTTATGCATGATTGCACTACATGCATAGAAAGTATGCCTTAAAGATTTGCTTAAGTTGAATATGCATAGGAAGTATGCCTTGAAGATTTGCTTAAGTTGAATGTTATAACATGTGCTAACATGCTCACATGCTGTATTTCAATTCCAATACCTTTGTATATAGTGTTAATGTAATTCCATAGATGTGTGGGACTTGACTTAGTCCAGGCAGTCGGTAACCGAGCGAATTCGTGGCTGGCTGGTCATAGCCACGAACGACGCGTCGATGAACGTGAATCGGGTTGAGAGTTGGCGGCAGTGGTTAGGCCACGCGAAGTGTTTTACGCACTTCATGTCGTTCAACTCGAGATGCGATCGCGCTAGTCGATCCCGTCAAGTAACCCGACTGGCCGATGTTTGTTCACCTTGTATGTGTCATAACTGCTTGAACCTAGGGTACTGAACTTACCATTGTAAACCCTATTAACCGTGGTACCTTGATCCACGAAGACTCATGAGCCGGGCATGGTGGTATGGGACACCGTGGTCGAGCTGTCGGCCTACGCTGGGGCCACAAACCTCCCCGTAGTGACCAGTGAGCACCTTGACTCGTGAGCAGATTATGGTGGTATGGGACACTATATTCTAGCTGTCGGCCTACACTGATCAGGCGACGAGCCCTTTGTAGTGACCGCGAGCGTATTCTGAGTCCACGGGAGGCGACGACCCTTCCGTGCAGTAGAGTACAGTAGGCCTGTATTGATAAGGTGATGGGGGAGCGGTGCAACGAGTGCGAGCAACAGCCCTGGCAGCCCTTGCAGTGACCTATGAAATATACATCGTATGAGATTACTAGGAGTGACGACCCTAGACAGGATCTGTGTTGGGATTGATACAAGGGAAGTACCTTAGTTTCCCAATCCTGCTGTTTGAATGGACTAATAACAACTTGGAAAGCATATCACCATAGCATTGCATGTGCCTGGAAGATGTGGAGCACTCTAGGGAGTGTGGCATGCCGCGGTCGTAAGATGTTGCCGCATGAGGGTGATCGTCGGTGAGGGCATACATCACGTCATATCATCTTGCATTAATAACAGTATTAGGATTGTCTGATTTACTGCTTTACTATTATCGCGTGATTGAATTGTGAACATGCTAATCTTTGCTCTATGATTCCACTGAGTTGATCACTCATTCCCACGTTACGGGATGGTGTTTGCAACACCCACCAGACCCTGTTGTAGCTGCAGGTGAGGACGAGATCCAGGAGGTGGAGCCGGAGATCGACGAGGACCAGGATGAGTTCTCGTATATGCAGTATCATGACGGCTTCCCGTAGGTGACCTGGATCGAGGGGACTTCAGTGGGACTATTTTGACTTTATTCTTTTGTTTATTTACATGTATATGAGACTCAGAGATGTAGTCATACTTTGGAGACAGATGAGATTACTTTGTTTTTCCATACAGTGATATATATATTGTTTAGTCTTCCGCTTGCTTTTATCACTGGATCTGAAGTATGAATTGCAGTTTTGGTATACTTTTACTCATGTGAATGCTTTAAATCAGACAACATTAAATCATAACCATTTTTGTTGCATAAGTGACGGTCTGAAACTCGGGAGTTGAGTTTATACACGACCCCCGATTTTCAGGGTGTTACAAGTTGGTATCAGAGCATGAATGAGAGTATACTGGGCCTGGGTTATGGTCTTGCGACGTACGCTGTCGCTTCCTTTGACTTAGGTGGGTGCGAGAAGGGTCTAGAAACACTTCTAGGATCGCAGATTCGCCGATAGGCGAAGTCTATTAGGATCGATCGCAAGATCGAGTCTGTAACGTATCTCGGGTCGCGTAAAGCAACCCGAATCGCTTCTAAGCTGTAGGAAGTCGGGTTGAGGCGTCCTATGAGCGGTTTTAAACCGCAAAAGTGAATCCTTGGGCCGTGGGATGACCACGACTCCAGTAATCAGTCGCCAGGGCTTAAAAAACCCCGTTTTGCCAAAAATTCTCAAAATTCCTCCTCTAAACACTTCAACCTTCAGTTTTTTCTTATCCATTTCATGTTAGGAATCAAACCTAATGTGAAAATAACACAAATTAGTACATTCACCTAATTTTACAGTGAATAGTAAAATTTCATGAAAAATGGCCATAAGGCAATTCTAACTTCACTTTCTTTAGCAACTAAGGAGCTAGATAGGTGTACTGGCTCCTTCTACCCCAAATTCATATGCTGCATCATATGGTTTGGTATTCGGGATTGCGATGTGGACCCAGAAATCCCCGAACACATGTTTGGGCTCATACAGACCAAATTATTGTGAACCAAGGGGTGGGACCTAACTTTTTGGGACCCTGGGACCATGGAGGACCAGATCCATGGGGTCCCACCGGCCAACTTGAAGGTTGGCCGGCGATGCCATCGCCGGCCGGGCGATGCATCGCCGGCCGGCGGTGTTGGTTGGAGCCGTCCTTCGGGCGCACCCCCTTAAATAGGGTCCACATCATCCCTAGGTACCTCCCACCTCACGAAAACCCCCAAATCCTACCTCTCCTTCACAAACAGCCCCCTACATAGCCCTAGATTTGATTTTCAGCAACCCATTCCAAACCCCAGCGTCCCAAACCACCTCTAAAACCTTCCTTGGCCAAAACCGACCACCCCCCATCATTTATTGGGTATTGGCAGCCTCTTTCCTTGAAGATATCACCATTTGGAGCTCCAAAATCCCCCAAATATAGCTGAAATCGTGAGGTGCTCAATCCCATCTTTTTGTTTGTATTTCTCTTTGAAACTACAGCCTTGGGAAGCTTAAAGCATCCCTCTACGACGCCTAGATTTCCTTTTGTCAGATTGGGCAGCCATTTCTCCGCATTTTCGGCGTTTTCCATGGCTTTCGTGGAAGCCATTTTGGGCCTTTTGTCACTCTCATCCATCATATCTTTGATGGGTAAGAGGAAAACTGCGGCAGACGAGGCTGGGCCGAGCCGCCCTGCTCGATCGAGAAGACCGCGGGGTGGTGCCGCAAGTTCAAGCGCCGCCGCAGGTCCAGCTGCAGTCCTGGAGTGCCGTACAAAGCGGGATTTGGATCCCCATGCACACCTTGGACGAACCATTCTATCAGAGATGCCTCATGGTGAATACACTGATCGTAGAGTGTTATTTGAGGCGGACGTAGATGGGCGATTGTTCGGCGAGTATCTGTTGTTCGAACGCATTGAAGCTGCGCACTGGGGACGATCTTTGAAGCTCGCGCTCGTGCTAATGTAAGCACTGTTCGTACCTTCTATGCCAGCATCCAGAATCCTACCTTAGAGCCTTTGCAGTTCAAAATCCCTTTTGGTAGAGATCGGATGGCTACGATCGACGTCCGGTTGATTGCGCGACTTCTCAACGTGCCTCTAGGTGATGTGCATCCAAGTGAGAAGAATTTGAGGACTAGACGTGAACGAGATCGCCACACCAGGTTTCTGTGCGGTAAGTTGGTTCCATGGCAGCCTAATAATAGCCTCAAGGCGACGTACATATCTGAGGATTTGCGCCTGCTGCATCATATCTGCACGTTCAATGTCTATCCCAGGTCGACGAACCGCATTGAATGCACACGTCTTATGGTCGATTTCTTATTTCTGGTGGCCCAGGGAGAGAACGTATGTATGGCCACTTTCATCTTACGGCAGATAGTTCTCATAGCCAGGTCGAGAAGAACATCCGAGTCCCTTCCCTTTGGCCAACTCATTTGCAAGATTGCGCTTGAGTTTGCCTATAGACTTGGACCCGAACTACCGGTATCGATTCACACCATCGATGAGTCGACAATGGTCAAGATGAAGATTGGGTCGCAATACCGTGAAAATCAACTTAAAAGGGATAGTGGGGATGACTTTGATGAAGAGGAAGATCAAAGCGAAGAAGAACCTAGAGCAGAGGTTCAGGAAGAAGCTTAGGAAGAAGCAGAAGAGGAGGCTCAGGATACTGATGAGAGCCATCCTCCTGCTGCGCAGACTACTATCGACGATCGCATTGCTCGGATGGAGGAGAGTCAGACCGCTTTGCGAAGGGAAGTCCAAGAACTTCGAGCAGAGGTCGCTGATGCCAAGGCCGTTACAAAGAAGAAGTTTGGCAAGGTGACTCGCACCTTGAAGGCTATCCTGTGTTGTTTACAGGATAAGGGTGCTCCTCCTCCGTCACCAGACTCCGACTAGCGATGCGATCTTGGTGTTGTTATTAGTAGTTAGCCATTTCCTGTTTTATGTGTGTAAGCCGGTTAGGGCTAGTGCTTTGCTTATGTTGCTGTTGCTTAACTGTCTTAATTTCCATGTAATTCTAGTCATGATGCTTGTAAGGATATATCCCTTGTATTGTGACAATTTTAATTAATTGAAATGCACGGAATGCCTTTGACTCTTTAAGTGAATGTTTGTGGTGTATTTGTGCAATTGAGACTGACAAGGTTGCGCCCTATTTTGAATATAGGGAATGCCACCTAAGACTACGAGGAGCGCGGTTCGGCTTTCATTGTCAGAGCAGATGGATCAGACTCCCTCTCAGTCTGGCACTCGTCCGGACCCTGCTGTGGGCCCGATTCCTGAGGCGGTTCGATCGTCTCAGCCTGCTGTTGGTCCTACAGATGGACCACCGCCATTTACACCATCAGTTAGAGAGCCACAGCGCGCATCTACTTCTGCACCTCATCCGCCACAGTCTGCTCCACCCCCTGACAGATTCGAGCAGATGATGGCTATGATGCTACAGCAGCAGCAGCTTCTGACCACCATAGTTGGGACTTTAGCCCAGGGTGGGGGTGCGACTACATCTACTCCACCTGCACCACCTGCGCATCCAGCTGAGGATGCCTATACTTACGCCCAGGATGAGGGCATAGCACATCCTGCGCAGCCTGTTTTCCCTGCGGGGAATCCTGCCGACACTCGGGGCCTTCTGGAGCGATTTCAGCGCTTGCGGCCTCCTACTTTCACGGGTTCTCACAGACCCGAGGAGGCTGAGTTCTGGCTCGACCGAGTGTCGAAGATTCTACGGATGTTGCACTGTACCGAGGCTGAGCAGGTAGAGCTGGCTACCTTCCTGTTTGAGAGAGAGGCCAGTATGTGGTGGGATAGCATATTGCGGACTGTTGCCACAGATTTGGTATGGACGTGGGCAGCATTCGAGTTCCGCTTCCATGAGAAGTATTATCCCCAGACCTACAGGCATGAGAGGGAGAATGAGTTTCTCCGTCTCAGGCAGGCAGCGATGACGGTTACCGAGTATGAGCATCGGTTCACAGAGTTGGGCAGGTACGTCCCAACGATTCTAGCTGATGAGCAGATGCGCATACGGCCCTTTTTGGAGGGCTTGCGACCGGATATTCGGTCGAAGATGTGCTGTGTCAGTTTCCCTTCCTATGCGGAGTTGGTTCACATGTCCATGCGGGCAGAGCAGGACGTGGATCGACTTGCGCGATCTCGAGGCCCGACTACCTCTAGGCCGCGACCGGATTTGCCAGACAGGCCCTTTGCGGGCAAGAGGCCTCGCTTTGATCCTCCTACCAGGACCACGGCGCCTGTACCATCGTTTCGGCGCCCTGATTTTTCATGCACATACTGTGGGAGGACGGGCCACTTGGCGCAGAGTTACTTTTCCAGGATGCGGGACAGTGGGTTCTCGCCGCCGCAGAAGATTGATCGTGTACGTCCACAGGCGATATCAGCACCGCCTATACGGTCAGCTCCTGCGCATCCTTCTTTCAGACCTACGGTATCGCAGATTCGACAGCCTCCACGGCCCTTGACACAGCGGCCGAACCGGCCACAGCAGGCTCGAGTTCATGCACTGACCGCTGAGGCAGCTACGACGCCGACTTTCCAGCATTCAGCCTTCGAGGTCACGGGCCATATCGGAGGTACTCCCGTTCTTTTCATGGTGAACACTGGTTCCACGCTTTCTTTGATATCGCGTGCCGTAGTCAGACGTCTTGGGTTGCAGACTATCACTATGGATAGCGTGCGAGTCTTTGCAGCTCATGGAGATTTTTCGGATGTCACCCAAATGTGTGAGGGTTGTTTGGTTGATCTGGGAGGCAGGACGATGACTCTTGATCTGGTCGTCGATCCCTCGCTCGTTTATCTCGACGTCATTCTTGGCATGGACTGGTTGACTGCAGCGAGAGCCGAGATTGACTGCGAGGCTCGTGTGGTGACGGTGTACGAGCCTGAGGGCACGCCTTTCACATTTTCAGTGCGGGTAAATCTTCCTTTCCGCATTCTTAGCTACGCCACTCTATTGCGCGACGCTGGTGCCCAGGTACTTGAGCAGACGCCAGTTGTTTCTGAGTTCGGGGATCTGTTCAGGAAGATCCCTGGTTTGCCGCCCCGACGTGAGATCGACTTCACTATCGATCTGGTTCCTGGTTCTACACCCGTCTCACTGCCGACGTATCGCATGGCACCATGTGAGATGGAGGAGTTGAGGACGCAGATTGATGGCCTACTAGAGCTTGGCTTTATACGGCCTAGCGTGTCTCCTTGGGGAGCACCGGTCTTGTTCGTGAAGAAGAAGGATGGTTCGCTGCGATTGTGTATTGATTATCGCAGGCTGAACCAGCTCACGGTGAAGAACAAGTACCCTTTGCCCAGGATCGATGACTTGTTTGATCAGTTGAGAGGAGCACAGTACTTCTCGAAGATTGATCTTCAGTCAGGATATCATCAGCTGCGCGTCAGAGATGAGGACGTGCAGAAGACAGCATTCAGGACCAGTTTTGGTCACTACGAGTTCCTCGTGATGTCGTTCGGTCTCACGAACGCACCGGCCGTGTTCATGGATCTGATGAACCGGGTATTTCGGCCTTTCCTCTATCGATTCGTCGTTGTCTTCATCGACGACATTTTGGTATACTCTAGGAGTCGAGAGGAGCATGAGGAGCACTTGCGTTTGGTCCTTGATACGCTCAGACAGCATCAGTTGTTCGTACAGTATAAGAAGTGCGACTTCTGGAAGCAGGAGGTGAAGTTTCTGGGACACGTGGTGTCCAAGGATGACATGACAGTTGACCTGTCTAAGGTAGCTGCGGTGCAGGACTGGGAGCAGCCTGGTTCTGTCACTGAGGTGAGGAGTTTCTTGGGTCTCGCTGGTTATTATCGGCGCTTCATTCAGGACTTCTCGAAGATCGCGAGACCCTTATCTCAGTTGACACGGAAGGACGTGAAGTTCGCCTGGAATGATAAGGCGGAGTCAGCTTTTCAGGAGCTGAAGGACAGACTTACGTCCGCCCCTGTGCTAGTATTGCCAGAGCAGGGGGTTAGATACACTATATACACTGACGCGTCTAGCGTTGGTTTGGGTTGTGTCCTTATGCAGAGGGACAGGGTAATTTCGTATGCCTCGAGACAATTAAGGAAGCACGAGGAGAATTACCCTACACACGACCTAGAGTTGGCAGCCGTTATATTCGCACTGAGACTCTGGAGACATTACCTCTACGGAGAGGAGTTCGAGCTCTTTTGCGACCACAAGAGCCTCAAGTACATATTCACGCAGCGAGACTTGAATATGAGGCAGCGGCGATGGATGGAGACGCTGAAGGACTTCAAGTTTGAAGTCTCTTACCATCCTGGGAAGGCGAACCTTGTGGCTGATGCGTTGAGCCGCAAGAAGGCGATAGAGTTTGCGGCTCCGCTGATGGTTGCCGAGTGGGATATGGTGGAGTTTTTGCGAGACTTTGAGCAGAAACTCACCGTAGAGGAGCCATTTGAGTTCATCGCACATGTACAGGTGCGATCTCAGATCGATGACCGAGTCATCGAGGCGCAGAGGGACGACGCGCATCTTACTGAGCTTCGAGAGCAGGCCAGTGATGATGCTGACGCCGACTGGCGAGTTGGTATGGATGGGGGCTTACGTTACCGTGGCCGCCTATGCGTTCCTGATGTCCCTGACTTGAGACGAGAGATTCTCGAGGCTGCGCATTCTACTAGACTCGCGATGCATCCAGGCAGCACGAAGATGTATCGTGACGTGAAGAGGACGTATTGGTGGGAAGGTATGAAGACCCACATAGCTGAGTTCGTGTCCCGTTGTCTCACTTGTCAGCAGGTGAAGGCAGAGCATCGCCGACCACCTGGACTTTTGCAGCCTATGCCGATTGCAGAGTGGAAGTGGGATTTCATTTCCATGGACTTCATTTCTGGGTTGCCGAAGACGAGGAAGGGGCATGATTCCATTTGGGTGATCGTCGACCGATTGACGAAGTCGGCGCACTTCCTACCGATCAGAGTTACGAACTCTGCAGACGAGCTGGCTAGATTGTACATCCGAGAGATTGCGCGTCTGCATGGAGTTCCGTTGGAGATCGTGTCGGACAGAGACACGCGGTTCACTTCTATTTTCTGGACTCGCATTCAGGAGGCTATGGGTGTGAAGTTGAAGTTCAGTACTGCCTTCCACCCACAGACGGACGGACAGATGGAGCGAGTGAACCAGATCCTGGAGGACATGTTGCGAGCTTGCGCATTGGACTTCAAGGACAGTTGGGATGACTGTCTTGCATATGCGGAGTTTGCGTACAATAATAGCTTCCAGGCGAGTATCGGCATGGCACCTTATGAGGCGCTGTATGGGCGACCTTGTCGCGCACCGCATTGCTGGTTAGAGGTCGATGAGCGTAGCTTGATTGGCCCAGAGTTGGTGCAGGCGACGTCAGAGAAGATTGATATTATTCGACGTCGACTTCTTACAGCGCAGAGCAGACAGAAGAGCTACGCCGATACGAGACGGAGGCCACTAGAGTTCACAGTCGGGGATCACGTGTTTTTGTGAGTTTCCCCTATGAAGGGAGTCCTTCGGTTCGGGAAGAAGGGGAAGCTGGCACCGCGATTCATTGGTCCATTCCACATCCTCGATCGTGTGGGAGCAGCGGCTTACCGATTGGCTTTACCCACGCCCCTCGCGAGCGTCCACAACGTATTTCATGTTTCTATGCTGAAGAAGTACGTTGCTGATCCTTCCCATATCATCAGATGGGAGCAGGTGCAGTTAGGAGAGGATGTTACTTATATCCTACGACCGACACGCATCCTAGACAGGAAGGAGCAGGTACTGCGTAGCAAGGTGATTCCCCTTGTGAAGGTACTATGGACGCATCATACTGAGGAGGAGGCTACTTGGGAGACAGAAGCCGAGATCAGAAAGAACTACCCACGGCTTCTCGAGGAGTACGAACAGGTACAAATTTCGAGGACGAAATTATTTGTTAAGGGAGGTAGATTGTAACGCCCGTGAAAAATCCGTACTTGGGCTCGAGTACCGATTTGACCCGAAATCGCGTAGGAATAATTTCCATGGAAATTAAGCGTAAGTTAGCTAGCGCAACGCTAGAGTAGCTGGGAAATAGTCCCTTATCACTTTAAATACGTTCTGCAAGACCCAAATTGAGTAGAACAAACAACTCTACAATACTCTATAACCTCGGATCAAACTCTAAGCAGGTTTGTTCTCTGGACCACATTGAATTCTTGAATTGGATCTAGACCGCGTGTCGAAGGTCCGATACCTCCTATCTTAGACCGTTAGAACCGCCCAGCTGGACTTGACAATCATCTCGAAAATCAAGTCAAACCGATAATCACAGAGTATTTCGTTGAACCGTCAATCAAACCGATACACTTGATCTTCAAGGCATACTTCCTATGCATATTCAACTTAAACCGTCAATCAAACCGATACACTTGATCTGCGAACCCTGCCAGACTGAAAACTTAATACGAGGTACATCTGGTACCCATGAGCTTAAGTCTGATTGCAATCGACCAGGGGACCACCAGAAAGCAGTTTTTGGACCGAAACAGCTCCGAAATGGATAAGCATCAAGTAAACTTCGTCCCGGAGCCTATTTCCGGCAATTTCAAGCTTATAAAAGGGGTTGAAACCCTCATTTCTCCTTCCCATCCGAATTTCACAAACCCTAGAGAAAAAGAGAGAGAGTTTGAGAGAAAGGGAAGAGGAGATTTTTCCCGCTTCCGACCCCTGATAGTTGCTGCTTCAACACTTCATTCCAATCACCTGGCTGGTGATTTCTACCCTTTTTCAGGTATAGAAAAATCCCAAAAACTTGCTGATTTAGGGTTTACGTAGATTCAGGGCATGTTAGCTAACGTAATCCATGAATCAGGTTCTCTTACAGCCGTAGACGAAGCGTACACGCTCCGTTCAAAATCCCGCGACCGTAAGAGACTAGGTGAGGATTTTAGACGCTTTGATTGACGGTTTACAACGCTTTCAATGTCGTTTAATAGTAGATTATCGACGGCATCGCCGTTTGACATGTACAACATGCTCTCCGTTTCCTGTTTCGTAAATTAACGAAGAATATGAGATTTAGGGCATTTTAGTCATTTGTAGGAAGTACGGTCTACATGCATATTTTGCTGACGTGATTGCCATGGTTTGTCGCCGTATTAGAGAGTTAGGAATGATTGCACAATCAGTTTGGCGAAGAGATTCGCCAAGTTGCGCACTTTGGGTCGACATACTATATGTGGATTTAAGTGTGTAGTGTATGTGTTTGTATAAATGCTTGTACTAGTATGTATTGTATTGAATGATGTTATGTAGTAGTTTGAGATTGATTTCATGATTAAAATGCTGACCTAATACATGCTTACCTTATGCATGATTGCACTACATGCATAGAAAGTATGCCTTAAAGATTTGCTTAAGTTGAATATGCATAGGAAGTATGCCTTGAAGATTTGCTTAAGTTGAATGTTATAACATGTGCTAACATGCTCACATGCTGTATTTCAATTCCAATACCTTTGTATATAGTGTTAATGTAATTCCATAGATGTGTGGGACTTGACTTAGTCCAGGCAGTCGGTAACCGAGCGAATTCGTGGCTGGCTGGTCATAGCCACGAACGACGCGTCGATGAACGTGAATCGGGTTGAGAGTTGGCGGCAGTGGTTAGGCCACGCGAAGTGTTTTACGCACTTCATGTCGTTCAACTCGAGATGCGATCGCGCTAGTCGAGCCCGTCAAGTAACCCGACTGGCCGATGTTTGTTCACCTTGTATGTGTCATAACTGCTTGAACCTAGAGTACTGAACTTACCATTGTAAACCCTATTAACCGTGGTACCTTGATCCACGAAGACTCATGAGCCGGGCATGGTGGTATGGGACACCGTGGTCGAGCTGTCGGCCTACGCTGGGGCCACAAACCTCCCCGTAGTGACCAGTGAGCACCTTGACTCGTGAGCAGATTATGGTGGTATGGGACACTATATTCTAGCTGTCGGCCTACACTGATCAGGCGACGAGCCCTTTGTAGTGACCGCGAGCGTATTCTGAGTCCACGGGAGGCGACGACCCTTCCGTGCAGTAGAGTACAGTAGGCCTGTATTGATAAGGTGATGGGGGAGCGGTGCAACGAGTGCGAGCAACAGCCCTGGCAGCCCTTGCAGTGACCTATGAAATATACATCGTATGAGATTACTAGGAGTGACGACCCTAGACAGGATCTGTGTTGGGATTGATACAAGGGAAGTACCTTAGTTTCCCAATCCTGCTGTTTGAATGGACTAATAACAACTTGGAAAGCATATCACCATAGCATTGCATGTTCCTGGAAGATGTGGAGCACTCTAGGGAGTGTGGCATGCCGCGGTCGTAAGATGTTGCCGCATGAGGGTGATCGTCGGTGAGGGCATACATCACGTCATATCATCTTGCATTAATAACAGTATTAGGATTGTCTGATTTACTGCTTTACTATTATCGCGTGATTGAATTGTGAACATGCTAATCTTTGCTCTATGATTCCACTGAGTTGATCACTCATTCCCACGTTACGGGATGGTGTTTGCAACACCCACCAGACCCTGTTGTAGCTGCAGGTGAGGACGAGATCCAGGAGGTGGAGCCGGAGATCGACGAGGACCAGGATGAGTTCTCGTATATGCAGTATCATGACGGCTTCCCGTAGGTGACCTGGATCGAGGGGACTTCAGTGGGACTATTTTGACTTTATTCTTTTGTTTATTTACATGTATATGAGACTCAGAGATGTAGTTATACTTTGGAGACAGATGAGATTACTTTGTTTTTCCATACAGTGATATATATATTGTTTAGTCTTCCGCTTGCTTTTATCACTGGATCTGAAGTATGAATTGCAGTTTTGGTATACTTTTACTCATGTGAATGCTTTAAATCAGACAACATTGAATCATAACCATTTTTGTTGCATAAGTGACGGTCTGAAACTCGGGAGTTGAGTTTATACACGACCCCCGATTTTCAGGGTGTTACAATAGTCCCTGTGGATTTGACCTCAGTCTTACCAAGATTATTACTACATTGCAACCCTATAATTAAGTGAACACTGGTTAGCCACTATAAGCATCGCATGCCAGGTACATGCACATTCCCGATTAACATTGTCGGTGTATTGAAATATTTGTAAATTAGATTGCTTGCAAATATGATTAATAAGATTATAGATACACATACGGGGCATGGAGATTTTACTGAGTGCATAACTAGTATGGGTGTACTTTTCTCAATATTTTACCGAATGGTTAGTTACAATGGGTGTTGCATGACTGCTAGATGCGTATCCTTAATTTGGTATTTTTGGTGAATTGAATTGCATATAAATAAGATTGTTTGTAAATAGGATTATTAATGGTTGTAAATACGCATCCGAGGCATGAAGATTTTCTCGAGTGGTTAACCAATATGGGCATACTTTTATGCATTTTACTGGTTGGCTAGTTTACTATGGGCATCATTTTTCTCTTAGATTTTACTAAGTGGCTAGTCAATATGGGCGCGCCTTTCTATACTTTACCGACTAATTAGCCACCATGTGTTGCCACATGCCAGCTAAATGCGACTCCCAAACCTTGAATGTATTTCTTGCACCCTCGTACTTAAATAAGACTTAACTGATGAAATCATTTATTGTGTTTTTTAATTTTCTTTACACGTGAGAACAATATGTACAGATTGTATGTTGTGAATGTTGCTTTCATTGTAACCCATGCTTGGCTATTATGTCCTGTGTTCAATCTTGAAAGGGGGGTATTTCTTCACTGTGTTGGCCTATGACTAAAAACGCTTAAATATTACATATTTATCCCTTATATTGCATTATTTTCTCATGCATTCGAGTGTTTAAATGATTTAATTAGATACATTTTCAACATGAAGGATGAATTTGAAATCTAAGTTGAATGCATGCCAAAATAGATAGATTAAGGCTCAAAAGGATATGAGATTGAAGAATTGAATTTTGGAGGATTAAAGTGAAGATCTCAAGTTCTACATGTCTAAGAAAACTAATTACAAAAGTGGAGAATGGAAGATCAAGTGTATTGAGAAGAATTAAAGAAAAATTAGAGATTGCAAATTCCATTGATAGATCTTCGATCCCATCGGCAAGCGATCAATATGACTTGATGAGATCGAGTTTCATATTGAGAAATTCTGGATTTTCCTAATTAGTTAATAGAGTGCTTCTTCGATTCCATTGATAAACTCATGAATTTTAATAGTTCATTGCTAGACATTTTTTGAACATTCTTTGATTCTATCAAGCAAATCTTCGATTATATCTACAGGTCCTCAATAGGTTTCGATCCTATTGAAGATCCTATGGACGAAGGCGGTTAGTGAATAAGTTCACAAATTTTCTGAGGCGGTGCGGAATTGAGTCTTTCAAATGTATAAATAGATGCTTATAGGACGTTTCTAATCAATTAATCTAGGGTTTTGGGGTAATTCGAAATGAAGGCAAAGCTCTTCCGACATCGTTCTTTTTCAATCTGTCATTCCTAGTTTATTTTCTTTCATTTTTGTTTAAGATGTTAGCCATGTCAGGATAATCTCTTACATAAGACTAAGGATAAACCTCATAATGAATCTTATTATTTAATTTATTTTTAATTCAAGTTGTTGGTTTTTAAATGTTGAATTTGATTGTTTTGATTGAATTCCTAAATTGGAGAAGAAATTAATCTGTAAAATCAATTGATCTATTGTTAACTCCGAATATAATACATGTTTTTGATTCCCTGCAATCAATTGCCTAAATCTTCATGAAAGATCGATCTATCTCAATTCATATATCTAGTTTGGATATTTATGATTGGATTATAGCTTTATCTTCCGATTAGAATGGATTAAAATATAGTTATAGTTAATTTATTAACTTAAAGAAGACGAATTAAGTTTCAAAATTTGTTAAGTGGGGATTCCTAGATCCTTAGTATTTTTAATTATTGTTGGTTTTTTTTTTTTTTTCTTTTTTTTTTTTCTACTTCCACTGGATTAAAAATGCAAACCACGTGGTTAGTTCTTATTATATTTCCAACCCAATTACTTGTTGGACGATCTCAATTTTACTGAGTTAAGACTACATTGCAGCCTTGCTTGTCAACATTTGGGTTTGATCACTGATGCATTCCATTTAATATATATACAAGTATTTAGGGGTCGCTCGGGCTAGTGGAGCGTTTGGGAGAGTAGAGAGTCAAAGAGCTTTTCTTTCATCTGTTTTGTTTGCATTGAATACATTGTGTTTATTGTGGTCATATACCCCCAGCTGAGGGATTTGGATGCGTATACTTTTGGATTTAGCTTTAGCATTTTATGATACAATTATCTTGCTCACCTTTTGATATTAATACATAATAAATGCGATTCTGATTGTTGGTTGCGAGTGTACTGCTTATTTGACTATGCGAATACATGGGAAATACTCCCACGTGTGTTTCTATTTAGTTCACACCCCTGAATTCAAGATCTAGATCATGTTACTCGGGTGCTTGGGTTTGGAGTGTGATAGTACTTCCATCAAGTGTAATTGCTTTTTAGATAGGCCAACAAGTGATTCACTAGGTTTACCTAGGGATACAATTATATGGCTAGATATGATTAGATCGGGACTTATCAAGTGGCTTTAAGAGATTTTAGTCATTGATGTTTTAATTTAGCCGTTAAAATATTTTTCCTTACACTTGACAATGATATGATGTTCCACTATTTAATCAATATGAAATATAAATCTTATCCTATGGAGGAGGGAACAACTAAAGAGCCATAGATGTCATTCCCTAAGGCATTGTATGAAGAGGAGAGAGTCCTTTGAGGGATTTTCTCCCATCTCCATATCTTTGCACACGTGTGTGATCCTATGTGATTCACGTGTGTGGAGGATGTGCACCTTCCTCAGCCCTATCCCCTATCATATGAGTAGACGGCGACTATCTAACTTTTTACACCTTAAATGAATCAAGGAGAAACTTCCTAGTTTGGAGGATTAACATCGACTGCTAGATCATTTTTATAGAAACCGATAGTGCAAAGGGAAAATTTAAACCATCCATATGTTTAGATTAATTTGAAAATCGAACATGATCTACACAAAAGATTTTATTAGATATTATGAGATTTTTTTAATGAAAACATGGCAATTTTACTTTGGATTCACATAAAAGATCATCAACCCTAATCATCATCAGCATCATGCTGAGGAATATTGAATACCTCAATTTAAAAAGGATGCTCTTTTTTTTCTTCTTTCTTCGAAGTAATTTTTCATTTGCTTCATTCTTGGTACTTAAAACACTTTGAAACTTTTATTGTTTTATGGACACGGTATAATTTTAACCGAGTTATGCCCTTGCTTTCTCTTATCATAGAATTTGTTGTATCCTCTTCTCTTCTTGCCCTGTGGTGGCAACTTGCATTTTCATTATAATTTTCAGCCATTTTATTGTGGTCAAGTGTCAAGCTCAATCACCGACCTAACAAACATTAAAACTCCCAAATAAAGACAAATTGTGTCATAGAATTGTTTAATAAACTAATTAACTAAACACACAAACTCACAAAACAACTAAAACTTAAAACAGAACAATAAATAAAGGCAGTTATAATATACAACTAAAATAAAAAATAACAAATAAAAAAATTAAAATGATAAAAATAGGATTAGGTGAAAATGAATGTATTAAAAAAAAATGCAGAAACTTCATAAAAATCAGTTCTTATAGATAGTAGATCTATTTCAAACAACTTAGAGCTATGTTCAAACAATAAGAATGTTTCATTTCCTTATTTTTTTAATTTAAAAAATTACTAAAAACAACCAAAATACATTAAAAAAAAATTTTATATAGCAAATAGGATGGTAGATCCATATTTTGTGTGTGTGTGTGTGTGTGTGTGTGTGTGTGTGTATCATAAACTAATTTAAAACAAAAAAAAAAAATATTTTGATAATGAAAAAAAATATATTTAAAAAGAAAATTACACCATATAAATTGTAGATCTATATTTAAGAAGATAAATCTATTATTATCCGAAAGAAATTTTGGAAAAAAAAAAACGGAAAATGCTTAATAAATGATAAAAATGGCCCAAAATACATTAAAAAATTAAACAATTATTCAAATAATAATTTTCAAATCTAATTTTCGACTTCTCCCGAAATTTCATCCAGGGCTTTGTTTCGTCTATTCGTTTTAATAAAAAAGGAAGCGGATTAACACTTGGTGGGTGTCACCCATAAGTGTGGAGCTCACCTTGGTGAATGTATTTCGTATCCACGCCGCCCATCCATTTTAAGCTCATTTTAGGAGGTTATCCCAAAACTTAAGCAAAAACTTAAGCACATCCAAATCTCTGGTGGATCACACCACTGGAAAACATTGTGAATGGATATTAAAATCTTTTTTGTAGGCCACAAAAGTTTTGGATCAAACTGATATTTAAAATTTTCTCTACGTTGAAGGGTTGGATGGCAAATAGACTTTAAGGATCTGCTTACAGTGGACCATGGGAAGTTTTTAATGGCGGGCACTCAATCACCACTGTTTCTTGTGGTGTGGTCCACCCGAGATTTGGATTTGATTAATTTTTAGAACAGTTTGTAAAATGGTTTGGAAAAAATTGATGGACGGTGTGGATATACAACACATTATCAAGGTGGGCCCAATGTAAGAGTAACACCTAATCCGGTCCCAAACACAGTCGGGTGTAAGGAAAAACTCAAAAAAAAAAAGGAAAACATTTAAAAAAAAAAAACGGACGAAGAGATAAGTAAGAGCACTAGCTGACATATATATCTAGACTTGTACACCGGCTGACCTAACTCAGTCAATGGGATACCCCAAGTCAAACTCAGCTCAGCTCAGCTCAGCTCTATCCTTAAGCCTAATGGGCCAGCTCAACTCACATTAGTCATCAGCTCAAGCCAAGTTCGAGCTGAACTTAAGCCCGGTCTTTCGAGCTTACAACCTAAGTTGGAGTTTAGATTTTAGTGGACTTGATCCGAGTCCAATTGTTTTGAACGGTGTCAAGTTCAAATCAAGTCGGGCTTTGTCTGGCTTGAACTTGATTCAAAATTTTTTTAGAGCTAAAAATTCAGCCCAGCTCAGTTTGAACTCAATTCCAAGCCAAGTCAAATCAAGCTTTTCTAAGTTGGATCAGGCGAGTTGATGGAGTTAATTAACTTGATTCATGTACAGCTCTAGCCATATTAGTCAAAATCAGCCTATAATGTGCATATTTTAAAAAATTTACAAAATAGTACTTTATTAATATGATATTTACATTATAACACTTTTCTATTTAAGTTTTCATTAAGCTACTTCATTAATCAAGTTATTATCAACCAATACCTTCGGGAAGTATTCACTAACGTCTGTTTGTTTAAATTATGATTTATTCTGAAACAACGAAAATGTCCACGGAGCTTTTAACCTAGATGTGGATTGCATAAGGTACACCGTGGGCCTCACTATGATGTATATGTTTAATCCACATCGTCCATCCAATGTTCCAAATCATTTAGGGCACATGCCCAAAAATGAGACAAATCCAAGCCTCAGGTGGACCATATGAATCAGTGTTGATGAATGCCCACTGTTAAAAAGTTCTCGTGGGTTACGAAAGTTTTGGACAAAGTTGATATTATTATTTTTCCCTTCATCCAGGTCCATGTAACCTAATCAATAGGATGCAGATTGGCTGTGCTCCGAGACTTCCAATAGTTGGAAGCTGTGTAAGGCCTACAAAGATTTTCAAAAGAAATTCATTCCATCCATCAGTTTTCCAAGGAAAAAAAAAAGATGAGAGGAATCTAAAAATCAGTCGGATTCAAAACTCATGCCGTCCACACCACACCAACGGAAACTGTGGGGCTAGATAAGTTTTGTACCAGGATGATATTTATGCTTACAGTTTATCTGAGTGGTAGTAACCCTATGAATGGTTTGGATAGCTTGTAAACTTCATGGTCAGCTCTCCAAAGGTTTCAAAGATGGACGGTGGATGTTTGCATTCCCAATATTTAATGTGGTGTGGCCCACATGAGCTTTTGATCTGCTATAATCTGTAAAATACAGTGCTATTGTGGTCTTGAAAAACTGATAAACGGAGTAGATTTGTGACGGAAATTTCTGTAAGCCCACATTGTTTCTGACCATATGAACTTCCTGTGCCAAGGGCACAGACAATCCGCGTCGGGCAAAGACACCAAAGCTGCTTTTTACATGGATTACATACGGTACCCTGTGGGTCCTACCGTGATTTATGTATTTTATCCACACCATTTATTCATTTTTCCATATCCTTTTGTGAAACGAACCCAAAAATGAAGTAGATAAAACTCTCAGGTGGACCACGCCGCATAAAACAGGTATGATAAATGCCCACTGTTAAAAATTTCTTATGAGCTACGGAAGTTTTGGATCAAGCTGATAGTTATCTTTTTCCTTTCATGGTAGTCTATATGACCTAATAACAGATTGAATGGAAAACACACATTTTGGCAGGCATTAAGGGAGGCCCAAGGAAGCTTTTAATAGTAGCCGTTCAATCACCTCGGTTTCCCCGATCAGCCACATTTTTTATTTTTTTCCTCATGTCTTAAAATGGTTTGGAAAATTGGAAGGCCTACTTGGTTACATCATGATGCATCCCACAGGACACCCACTAGTAACAGCGTTCCTCTTATGCAATTGGTAGAGATATGTTTTCGTTTTTAGAAATTTTTTATTTTATAATAACCCATATAAATTTTCATATCGATTTAATTCTTATTAACACATTATTTTATAGCCATTTTTATCATTTTAGGAAATATTATTTTTTAAAGTAATTAACATCCAAGAAAGATAGGAAAAGGCAACGTTTGACAACAACTTAATTAACGAGGTAGCTTAATGGTAGCCAAAATTAAAAAGGTACTGGGATGTGAATAACATATTAAGGAAGTATTATTTTCTGAATATATATATATATTTTATTTTTTATTTTTTTGTATAAATAGCAAATATCATACCTTGTGGAGTTTGACGCAGATTACCTGTCTCGTGGAAACCTAAGTGGGCCACCATGATGTTTGTGAGAAATCTATCCTGTCCATCCATTTTTTTAGATCATTTTAGAATATGAAATTAAAATATAAAAGGATCAAGACTAAGTCGGCCGTACTAGAGGAAGGTGGGTAGGAAAATTCCTACCGTTGAAACCTCCTTGGGGTCGAAAATAATATTTACATGACATCCATACCGTTTGTAATGTCATCCTTATTGGGATGGATTGAAAACACAAATATTATCATGATTCAAAACTTCTAAGGCCCCACGAATATTTCATCGGTGGACATTGAATCCTTACATTTTCAGCTCACTTGAGTATTGGATGCATCTCAGATTTGTCCATATGTTGTAAAAGAAGCTCACAAAATGGATGGACGGGTGGATTGCTCACAAACATCATGGTGACCCCACCTAAGTTCCCAAGAACTTCCTGCGGAAGGCTCTCAGGAAATCCACGCCCGCGGGACTTATGCACCGAAAAGGTCTCCCTCGGATGATTCAAGCGTCTGTTATGGTCTGGTGGGAGAGGCAAGGGATGTGAATTTCATCAAAACTCTCATGGCTACCAAGATGTGTGTGAAATCCACTCCATCCATCATCAGCGAAAGCTCATATTAAGATGTGAGCCTAAAAATCAGCCCAATCCAAGACTCAAGTAGGCCTCACCACAGAGAGTAGCAATGAGGATGCCTCCCATTGAAACCTTCCTTAACCCACCACAATGCTTATATGACATCCAAAACTATTCATAAGGTGAGTCCCATCAGGATGGAGGGAAAAGCTAAAAATCAGCCTGATCTAAAACGTGGGTGGGCCCCAAGAAGGTTTCAAATGCAGGTGTCTCCATCCCCACAATTTCCTATGGTGCATGTGGCCCGCTTGAGTTTTTAATCGTCATTATCTTGGAGCTAAATGTCTTTAAGTGAGACCTAGGCCTCACCCAAGACGGTGGTATGGTTCACCTGATAATTAGATCTGCTTCATTTTTGGGAAAACCTACTAAAATGATCTCTGAAAACGGACGGACGGTGTGGATAAATAATATACAAATCAAATTAAGCCCCACGGTGAGCGCCTCACCGTCTTGAGTGAGGCCGGGAGTCGCCTGATCAGCCCTCACGCAAACGATCTACGGAATGGATGTCACGTACACACATCACGGTCTAGGGAGCCTTTCGTTGCTCGAGCTCTACACAGCAACTACGGTAAGAAATTCGCAGCCCACCGGAAGAACGGCATATGGGAAGGTGGGCCCCACCTCTCCCATTGTTGAGTGGAAGAGAAAACCCGTTTCTTTTGCTGAAGTATCTCAAAAGAGTGGGTCCCACTGACCCATTTTTGGTTGAGCTGTTTCCTCTTATTCGCTCAGCGTTCTTTTTCAAATACAGGGGTTCGCATGGGGTCTTTTGTCGCCTTTTGAGTTATACACGCCACTGCATTTATTAGCGTGGCACGTGGGTGCAAGATCCAAGACGTCCATTTGGTATTTTGATTGCCTTTGCTGCTCGCCTGAAAATCAATCAGCTCATTGTGTTGGAATCGATAAAATGGGTTAACTGGATCGATTCAATTCGAATTATCATTCTGACCCCAAGTACAGAGTAGTTACATGTAAATTTATATGACTGGATTACCATAATATGGGTGACTTACGGCCACTCACGGAATTGTATAAGGATTAGGCGATTATCAAAGGGTGGTGGAAAGATGGGGTTCTTCCCAAAAAGATATAGGTTGTGTTTTGCACTTCACAAGAAATGGCGTTTTAGAATATTAGTGATACCTGGCAAGTAAAAAATCATAATCAATATTTTTGGGAGCGATCATATGAATGCATCTATTGAAAGAACTACTTAATTTTTGGATAATGATTAAGTTCAACACATGAGCATAAATTTGTATTACAATTAAGAACTGAGAATTACCGTTATAAGATTATCGCTACTCTTAGGATAACTGAGATAAAGATAAATGTTAATTGATATTGGATTGATTGGTATTTTTGTTATTTTTTGGGGGTGTTTATTATGTAGATTTTCTATCATATTTATAGATTTTTGCTGCACAAATTATTCTTCTAAATATTTTTATAATTACTTTAGTAGTTATGATAGTTGAGGAATCCTTTTCTGATATATTTCTTATTTCTATCTATTTCTCCTCTCAACCAAAGTTCTCTTTTCTCGATTTCTACTCGTTCATTAGCCACACATCAGTCGCATTGCTTATATTGATCATCTAATGACATATAGTATTAATCCTTTACTAGCTAAGATTTCATAAAAAGCACTCTATGTATCTTGAAGATCTTTTCATTCACCTCCAACCTCTCCTGCATCACCACATGTTACTCTCCCATTGGCTATAATGGGGACCCTTTTAACGCCTTCAAACATGCAAGATCGTAGCTGAAAATAATGAATGGGTGGATAGAATGGCATGCTCGGCAGAACCATAACATGGTGAGACTTGGGAGCGAGCTAGAATTTATGATTGCATTAACCTTTCTTTGTATGAGCATCTGACCAATATTCTTCTTCTTGTAGTTGCATTAACCTTCTGGAGTCGGTCGACTAACACATTCCATTTTGGTTGTGGGCCGATGGGTCCAACAATTATGGATGTGTGTACCTTCACCCATCTCTTACCATTTGGTGAGCATGTCTATCCTGTTTTTACCCTAAAAGATTTGTATTCGTTTACTCTTCTAGAGAAGTCTGTCAAGGCTTATTTTACTTTCATGGCCCTTCATCGCAAATTTTAGGACAAAGTTGACGACCTAGAACATACGGCATTCCTTCTTATGTGGAGCTATCAATATTTGCTCTTTGTAAGTACCCTTCAGATTACCAAGGACTACATCCACCTGGTTGTGGCACTTGCCCAAGGATGTCAGCTTAACCTCGCCCCTTTTGTGCTTAGTCATATATACCGTAACATGTTCAAAGCAACCCCCAAGGGCTTTCATAATTCTTTAGTCCTATTTGGCTCTTCTAGATGTGATTTCATGAGTATTTTGGGACAAATTTTGTAGAGTTTATTCCAAACGAGATGGAATTCTCTTCTTACGGCCATCGCGATATTCTTTGCTTCAAAGTTAATTATTCTTTTACTGAATATATGAGTTTTTTCATTTCTTTCAATCTCAAAAAGTCCAAAAATTCCTTTTGTCCCTTTAAAGATAAGGAATTCGGTCCAACTTGGTTTACAAAGGAAAATGAGTCAATTGATGTTAATATGACAAGTCTTAGAGATGCTGCTTGGAAAAGTTATTTGATCTGTAAAGACCTTTCATATGGTGGCATATTAGATGCAAGTGTAAATGTCAAGGCTGGAGTTGAATAATACCGCCCCAACTTGCTCAATCGCCAATTCAGTTTGGCACAAGACATCACCTATCCATTTATTCACCGAAGATGCAATCAGCCTCAGACTCATCGGCCAGTTAAATATTCAATCAACATGTTTTAGACTCTTTGCAGAGCGTTTGATTCTTTATTCTCGTCATGATCCATGCTTCCTCCTTTTACCAATTGTCCCCAGTAGTTGGTTTCATTTCACTATTTGTGGCAAAATTACTATGGGGCTTTATTCAACGGGTTTCATGAATTGGTGCTTCGGGTTAGGTGAAATTGTTCAGGTTGTCCTTATTAATATAAAAGAACATGGCTCAACTACCCTTATTGGTGTCATGGTCATCTTCTTCAACCGCATCCTTTTAGTGGCCGACTTTTTATTATCTTTGGATATTATTTTACTAGTCCTTGATCCTGACCATGGGTGAGCGATGAAGTTATTGAGTGAAAAAGGAGACTGAAGGACTCCACAAGTTAGTATGTGATTACCTCATCAGGGAGTTGATCTTTTATTTGATGTTCTGATCGACGAATGTCACTCATAGTTTCTTCAGAATAAAAAATTTCAAGTCCCTCCACGGGAGACTTAGAAGCATCGAACGGAGTACTCGAGGTAATTATTTCAGCCTGCAAAGGTAGGCCAAGAATAATTTGCCTTTCAAGAACTGAGATCTCCCTGGTCACTGCGAGAAAGAAAATAGAGAGTAAGAAGAGGATGAATACAAAATATTTCAAGTAAAAGAAAACATACACAAATTAACATTCACCTAAGTCAGACCAAATGACAATGATGCATAATCTGTTAACCACTGGTGAAATTTTGGCGCGATCAACAACTAAAGCTAGAGGTTGGTTGGAGTGAGGAAAAGGAGGAGGATTAGGACGATATGGCTTAAGGAATCGATTGAAAGGAAGATTGTAATCATTTAACTTTTCTTTTTTTCTTTGCCATTTATTGAACACCTTATTGAAATGTGCATCCTTATATTTCTTATATGCCTCTTCCATCTCCTTTGCATATTTTGGAGGAATGCTTAGCTAAAACTTGTTGTTATAGTAATTTTCAAAAGCTGCAGTAGCTTCGGCTGAGGAAGAAATACCTAGAGTAGATTGACTAGGAATTGCACGAGATGAAGGAAGGGAATAAGAGAGAGTTCTAAGCTTCGAAATCTTCATAAGAGCTAGAGATGTTGTAGATGTTGGAACTGCCAAGGCGATGTAGGTCCAAGTTGACAAAAGAAAAGATTTTATATATATATATATATATATATATATATATATATATATATATATATATATATATATATATATATATATATATATATATATATATATATATAAAGTCCTGCCCAACCTCTTGGTCAAAATTTGGGCCCAACCAACCTGGGGAGAACGTGTGGGAGAAGAAAGCATGGGGAAGAAGATCGCTTAAGGATACCGGAGAAGCAAAGATGGGCATACCATTAGGGTTGGAATTTTGCATTGTCAAATAGCATAACCTCTCTTTTCCAAGGAAATGTAATTTTCCATGAAAACATTTGTGGCTTTCCTTTTTGTTCTTGGATTATAAAACTGATATCATGTTTTACATTTTGGATTTTATAGGACAAGGCCCAATTAATGGATTTGCTAACGTGTGAGAAGGTGGAAGACGTAAGGCCCATATCCTAGACTGTATTGTTTTATAGGCTTCTGCGATCTTCCCGATTGAATTCTGGTGACCCACGACGCATATATAGCAGTTGCGTGGAACCCTGAGTTGCATCCTGTCGATCTGAGTCAGCTTGGACCGAGACTTGTATCATTACGATCGCGTCATCGTGGCGGTTCCGACACCGCATCTCGTGCGCCAAGGCGATACCCGGGCCAGGAGATGTGGGCCCACGTTCAGTTAGAGGAAAACACCGCGCGTTGCAAGCCCGAGAGAATCCATCACATTAAATGTTAAGTACACATCCTATCACTCACACCCATCCCCAAGTACAATACCCATCCCGAAAGTCAACTCTCTCTCTTACACAAGTACTCCCATCTCTCACTCACCCATCACTTACATCTCTCATATCTCTCATCTCTCTTATCTCTCTCATTTCTCCCAAGCAAGCAATCATCTAAGCTTCATGAGAGGAGAAAGCTTGGTGTGGCCCACCTTCTTACACCCAATCCCACCATCCAAAGTCCATCTCAACCGTTAAAATCCATCCTTTGGAGCTCTAGATCGTGTTAGCGGAAGAAGGAAGAGGAGATCAAAGGTGGGTGTTCATCATCTTGATCTTTGATGATTTAAGGGCCCACATTCGATGGGACTCATTTGATGTATGCATTGTAAGTAAGGGAGGGCCCATAGTGGCGGGGTCCCTCCCCTCCTGATGTTCTCTCTCTCTCTCTACTTCTCTTTCTCTCTTCTTTTCATGTATGATGGCCCGCCATGATGTATGCTTTAATCCACATCGTCCGCACCGTCCAAATGGTTGGACGGTGGGACTTCACTGTGATATATGTGTTGTGCATCCGCATCATCCAAGGTCTAGAGGTGGGACCCACATGACGCATGTGTTATATGCACATCGACCATACCATATATGGGGGCCCACCCTATACATGTTACACGTGCAGGTGGTGGGATCCACTGATGTATAGATTTAAATCCACACCGTTCGTCCAGACGCTGGACTCTTCCCTAGTATAATATTATTTTATATTATATACATATATATATATATATATATGATATATTATATACATATATGTATATGGTGAGCCCCATGTGGGACCCACTTGCTATCAAATTGGCTGGGGTCTGATGATGTAACACCCCGAATTTTTGCCAACCTGGAATTAGACGTCCTTAGGAATTGGGTCAATCATAACACTTTCAGAGCTCGATCCCAAAGCCAAAGAAATCGCTTTTTAACCCATTTCCTTCAAAATCTCACCTTTCACCACCCCATTCTTCAAATTTCTCTAAGGACTTTCATATTAGACACAAACCTAAAGTTTAAAAGGTGAAGAATTATACTTAAACTAAAACTTATTATAAATGGTAAATACATGCGTAAAATAAGATTTTGACTATTTAATATTTAGAATTTCATGATGTAGATAGGTTATTTGGATGGATTAGCTTCTTTTACCCCAAAAACATATATTGTATGTCGTGTAACTCATTTTGGTTTGCAAATGAGACTCGATAAACGCCTCGACAAACTCGTGGGCCCAAACGACTCAATTCGGGAGATCTAAGGTGAGCCCCACATGTTTTCGGCATCCGTGGGGGGTGATGACCTCGCCCCTGGGGTGAACCCAAGCCAAATAGGTCAGTGACCGGCGAGGACCTCGCCGAGTCGGCGAGGCCTCGTCCGTACAGTGGACAGGCAGCCCGATTTTTACACTTTTTCTGCGCATTTTGTCAAACTTTGAAAAATCATATCTCCTTCGTTATAACTGTAATTTAGGTGATTCAAAAACTAAATTGAAAATAAATGAGTCTAGTTTTATATTAAAATATGTAAAAAATATAATAAAATATTTAATATAATTTAAAGTAGGTCGTTGTGACAAACTGTCTGAAAATTACTTGTTGGACAGCTGCTGCTTCGAGAATTTTTAGAATTTTTATACAGCTTGAAATCTCATGAAATTTGGTGAAGACAGGGTAAACTTGATGATGAACCACCAAAAAAATAATAAAAAAAATACGATAACTAGAAATACCCAAAATGAGGCATAGAATGGCCCTAGGACCTAATTCTGTCCTATTAGGGTAGAATTTGGTTAAGTACCAAATTGAATACTCAGTAGAATTAACTTGAATCACTTTAAATATAAACTACAAGACCCAAAATTAGTAGGACCACTAACGCTATGTTACTTAGAAACTTAGGATGAAACTCTAAACCCGGTTGCTCACGGGAGCATTCGGAAACTTTATATCGGACCTGGACCGCACATCGGAAGTTTGATTATCCCGAACTTAGACAATCCTGACCGCCTAGTTGGACTTGACAATCACCTCAAAAATCAAGTCCATACGATGTCCTGAGACCATTTCCTTGCGTCCGGAGTGAAGAGTGTGAGAAAAGTAAATTTATTTAGAAATTAAATTCAATTTAAATAAATCTGGCACATGTCGCTTGCGTGACATTTTTTAAGCATTCTGACCATTGGAATCTGACCCAAATACACCCTCGGATCAGGGAACATTTCCCACTCAGGTCAGTGTACTTGGAATCCCTGATCGAGTCTCAGTGACCGCTGAACTGAAATTGGTCCGCCACGTGCGATCTGGGAACTCTATCGAACTGAAAACTCAATGTGATCAGGATCCAACATCCATGAGCTTAAGTCCGACCGCATTCAGTCAGGAGACCTCTAGAAATGCTCTTTTGGATCGAAAAAGACCCGATTTGGCTGTAACCCAAATATACCTTGACTTAAAGTCTGTTTTGGTTATGTTTGGGCTTATAAAAAGGCCTTAACCTCTCTCTCACAAATCCCATACGAATTTGTAAAAAAGCTTAGGAAAGAGAAGAGAGAAAAGAGAGAGAAAGTGAGGGAGAAGTTGGGGCTTTCTCCTGGGATTCTTCCCTGTTGCTCCATGTGCCAAAGCCGTCCATCTGCATCGCTTTTCCGGTGATTCCGGCGTCGTTCTTAGGTAAGAAACCCTAACCCTAACCTGTTTTGAAGCTTAGACTAGCTGTAGAAGAGTTCTAACTAACTTGTTCCTTGCCATAGGTAGCGTATCTGCCGTTGACGAAGACACATCGTCTGAATCCTAACGAATATGCATTTTCTAGTTTAAGGTGTGGATTTTAGACGCTTAGATTACTTGCTTTCAAAACTTTCAATGTCGTTTAATGATACATTGCTGATAAGGATGCTGTTTGACATGTAGAACATGCTGTCCATTTTTTATTTTGAATACGTACGAAGAATATGAGATTTAGGGTATTTTAGGTATTTGTAGAAAATACTGTATGCGTACGTATTTTCCTGATATGATTGCCATGAGTATTTACCGTGTACCTATACTAGTTATACGTGTATGATCTGTTTGGCGAAGAGATTCGCCCTAATACACATATTGGCAGACATATGCTATGTAGACTAATGTGTGTAGACTAAGTGTTTGTTGAAATGCCTAAATCAATATGATTTATGCTTGTCATATGTTTTGAATGTAAGAACATGATTGTTGTGTATTAGACATCTCCTTGATGTAAGGATCTGTCATATTATACGCGGAAATAAACATACGTCAAGTACGTTAGATTGTGTAGTCTAAGTGTTTATGTAAATATATGTGTTAGTAACTATTTGAGTAAATGGTGTTGTAGATTAGCGTTGAGACTGGATTCTCAACTAATTTGATGATATACATGATTTCCTCCATGCTTGTTGTATTTCAATTGATTAGCTTATGTGTGAAGTACTCGTGTATGGTTAACTGCTTATGATCTATGTTATAACATGCCGATAACATGCTGGAATTTCTTGTATTTCAATTCTGTCTCTCTCATATGATTATTGATTTAGATTACAAGTGTTTGGGGCTATACTCTAGTCCAAGTAGTCGGTAACAGATTAGAATTCGTGGTTGGATTCTATTCACCACGAAGGATGTGTATGACGAACCCAAGTCGTACTAGAGTCGTCGGCAGTGGTTAGGCCACACGAAGTGCTTGTGCACTTCATGTCGGTCGATTCAACATGCGCTCGTGCTAGTCAGACTCATTAAGTAACCCGACTGACCATTGTATGTTCACCTTGTATTGGTCATAACTGCTTGAACCTAGGGTACTGAACTTACCAGTGAAAACCCTGATAACCGTGGTACCTTGATCCACTAAGACTCATGAGCCGGGCATGGTGGTATAAGACACCTTGGTCGAGCTATCGGCCAACGCTGGGGCCACAAACCTCCCCGTAGTGACCAGTGAGCAACCTAGACTTGTGAGCAGATTATGGTGGTATAGGACACTATATTCTTGCTGTCGACCTACACTGATAAGGTGATGGGGGAGCGGTACAATGAGTGCGAGCAACAGCCCTGACAGCCCTTTGTAGTGACCTCGAGCATACTCTGAGTCTACATGAGGCGACGACCCTTCCATAGCAATAAGAGTACAACTATGCCTATATTGATAAGGTGATGGGGGAGTGGAGCAATGAGTGCATGCAACAGCTCTGGCAGCCCTTGCAGCGACCTAGAAATATATCATCGTATAGATTACTAGGAGTGACGACCCTAAATAGGATCCTTGTTGGGAATGATATAAGGGAAGTACCCTAGTTTTCCAATCCTGCTGTATGAAAAGAACTAATAACAACTCGATAATCATATTCATATCGTACTGCATGTGCTTGAAAGATATGGAGCACTGAGGGAAGAAAGCATACGGCGGACGTAAGAAGGTGTCGCATGAGGGAGTATGTCGGTGAGGGCATCCATCATGTCATTTCATCCTTACATTAATCACAGTATTTAAGAATGTTTGAATTGCTTATTTTATCATTATCGCTTGATTGATTTGATAACATGTTAATCTTTGCTCTATGATTCCACTGAGTTAGCTACTCACTCCCACGTTACGGGACGGTGTTGCGCACACCAACCAGTCCCTATTTTAGTTTCAGATGATGGCAATGCTTGCGAAGTAGAGCCGGACTTAATGATGATGAGGAGGATCTCTCCTATATGCAGGTTCTGATCGACGGGTTTACAGGGTTACTGATTAGATGCCAATACACTTGGTATTTTGCCTTTTATTTCCACACCCATGTATATCCTTTTCTTTCTATTTTGGAGTATACATGTATTTAGTTAACCTGATAACATGTTCACACTCTAGAGACTTACAATCATTTATATATTTTATATATCTATCACATTCTTTCGCTTGATAATTTAACTGTCTCTGGAGTATGATATGTTGTTTTGGCTTAATCCACTTCATGTTTTATGCACTATTACAGCCGACATTCATCCATCATTGAAAATGTTACATAAGTGATGTTCTGAAACTCGGGAGTGGAGTTTATGCTCGACCCCCAATTTTCAGGGTGTTACAGATGGTATCAGAGCATGATTTGGATTAAACCGGACCTGGTTTATGGTAACACAACGCACACTGACGCACTCTGACTTAGGAAGGGGGCGATGGAATCTAAAAACCACATTAGGATCCCAAGTTTCGCTAAGCAGCGAGATTAACTACCGTAGAATAGCCCATACGTAACCGAGACCGTGTAAGATGATCTCACATCCCTACTCCTATTCACTCATGCTTCTGTCTTCTTCTACATCTCACACCCATCCACCACTATTATTTTCAACTCTTCACCTTCCTTATACCCCCCTCATTTATCCTATGGTTTCCAATATCATGTTGGAATGTATGCAATTATCAATAAATCCCGAGATTTCCTTTCAAATTATACTTGAAATTCCGTCATCATGGGATTTGGAAATCCTATCTCACACTCTCCAACACAAGGCCCATTTTTCAAAACCTATGAAATTAATTTTTAATCCCAACCCACTCTCCTACCAAACATGTCGTTTCCTAATCTCGATGTGGGATTAGCAACGCCAGCTATTGAATACACCTTAATGCCACTAGCCAAACAGGCCCTTAAAGTTTTGGACCTAAAGTTGGTATTCCTAGATTTAGAAAGATCTGACAGTATAGGGGATCCGATAAAAGTGATAACATGAGCCCTATGACCTCCTTAGCTAGTATGGACATATGCAAATTGCTACTCCTAAGATAAGACTAGGCTACTAGTTATACTAAGGAAAGTAAAGGAATGAATATGCTAAGATAATTGAATAATGAACTTAGTTGGTCGGCTTGATTAGGTTGAAGTGAGACCTCATTCTTTCGTTGAATCCCCATAATACTTATAGGCTTCTTTTATGACTCTTAGGAAGGTTGTTTGATTAGAAACTATTCACGCTTGGAAAGAACTTATAAATCCCTTGGAATTAGTGATAGGTTAAATCAATACACTCCCTTAGAATTGACTTCCCAAGGACTTATTACATTCGAGAACACAGAATAGAGAAACTATATAGAAGCGAAGTATTCACGGTTTGAATCGAATTCTTAATCCTAGTGTTACCAATAAATCTAATGCTCTGATCAAGCAGAAGATCGGCATCGACTTGAATTAAGAACTGATACGACAAATTTTCTGTCATCGCGAGGCAGAAGGTCTATGTATCCGGCTAAGACCCACTACGCAACTTTTCTTCCTTGTTGGCCCGACCACTTACAACCAAAAGTTTGTTAATTTGTCCTTGAAAAGTGTTGAGGACATATAGCCAATAGAGATTAGGCATCTTAGCACAAACTCACACCCGTCCCTGGAATTAACCACAACACTCATGATAGGTCATAAATTACATCTCATTCCGACATACGGATCAGGACATAGATCCTTGACATTTTAGAGTAGAAATAATTTTTAAGGAGGGTAGAACATTATGAGCCCAATCTAGTTAGGTCAGTTAATACAACTGTTAGATCAAAGTGGCACAGTGGAAGCGTGGTTGGCCCCTTCTTCACTGGCCCAGGATCGAAGGAAACTAATTCAGGTTATACGTAAGGATTAGGTCATTAAATAGGATCTAGATCTAAATAGTAAAATCTTTAAAAGGAAAACAATTAGGGCGTAAGTGTTGAACCTATTCATATTAAATCATAGGCCCAACAATGGAAAACATCGTCAAGACTCTAACTAGATAAAGAAATCAATTGTGGCCAATTATCAGGGTATAAGAGAGAGATAGAGACTAAATTTTTAAGGAGGGTAGACTACAATGTGTTAGACTATCATAAATAGTATACACCCTACCACACATATAAACTTGAAATCAGTATAGTTTAGGCAAAAAGGATAATAGAATCTTTACTCATTACTCTTCACCAATTTCGGGGACAAAATTATTTTTAAGGGGGGTAGATTGTAACACCCTGAATTTTTGCCAACCTGGAATTAGACGTCCTTAGGAATTGGGTCAATCATAACACTTTCAGAGCTCGATCCAAAAGCCAAAGAAATCACTTTTCAACCCATTTCCTTCAAAATCTCACCTTTCACCACCCCATTCTTCAAATTTCTCCAAGTACTTTCATATTAGACACAAACCTAAAGTTTAAAAGGTGAAGAACTATACTTAAACTAAAAATTACTATAAATGGTAAATACATGAGATTTTTACTATTTAATATTTAGAATTTCATAATGTAGATAGGCTATTTGGATGGATTAGCTTCTTCTACCCCAAAAACATATATCGTACGTCGTGTAACTCATTCTGATTTGCAAATGAGACTCGATAAACACCTCGACGGACTCGTGGGCCCAAATTACTCAATTCGGAGGGATCCAAGGTGGGTCCCACATGTTTCCGGCATCCCTGGGGGGCGAGGACCTCGCCCCTGGGGTGAACTTAAGCCAAATAGGTCAGTGACCGGTGAGGACCTCGCCGAGTCAGCGAGGCCTCGTCTGTATAGCGGACAGGCAGCCCGGTTTCTGCACTTGGTATTTTACCTTTCTTCAAATTCTAGATAGGATCCTTGCTGGGAATGATATAAGGAAAGTACCCTAGTTTTCCAATCCTGCTGTATGAAAATGACTAATAACAACTCAGTAATCATATTCATATCGCATTGCATGTGCCTGAAAGATGTGGAGCACTGAGGGAAGAAAGTATGGCGTGAATGTAAGATGGTGTCGCATGAGGGAGTATGTCGGTGAGGGCATCCATCATGTCATTTCATCCTTGCATTAATCATAGTATTTAGGAATGTTTGAATTGCTTGCTTTATCATTATCGCTTGATTGATTTGATAACATGCTAATCTTTACTCTATGATTCCACTGAGTTAGCTACTCACTCCCACGTTACGGGACGGTGTTGCGCACACCAACCAGTCCCTATTTTAGTTTCAGATGATGGCGATGCTTGCAAAGTAGAGCCGGACTTAATGATGATGAGGAGAATCTCTCCTATATGCGGGTTCTGATCGACGGGTTTACAGGGTTATTGATTAGATGCCAATACACTTGGTATTTTACCTTTTATTTCCACACCCATGTATATCCTATTCTTTCTATTTTGGAGTATACATGTATTTAGTTAACCTGGTAACATGTTCACACTCTGGAGACTTACAATCATTTATATATTTTATATATCTATCACATTCTTCCACTTGATAATTTAACTGTCTCTGGAGTATGATATGCTTTTTTGGCTTAATCCACTTTATGTTTTATGCACTATTACAGCCGACATTCATCCATCATTGAAAATATTGCATAAGTGATGTTCTAGAACTCGGGAGTGGAGTTTATGCTTGACCCCCGATTTTCAGGGTGTTACAGATGATCCAGACCGTCCGTCTGTTTGAGGACATGGGACCCCAGCAGCATGGTTACCGATTAACGTCAGCAGGCTTCGTGGACCCCACATGATGAAAGTGTTATATCCACCACCGTCCAGTAAGGACGGTGGAACCACCATGGTGTACGTGTTATATTCACACCGTCCATCTGTTCCTGGACGGTGGGCCCTATTAAGATTATGTGTTTTACCCTGGCCGTCCACCTCCAGCCACGTGGAGATCCCAGTAGCTGGACGCTGCCTAGAGCTGGGCATCGGACCAAGTCAGATCAGATTAGGCCCAACCCGATTCGGTTCAAAATTTGCAGGGTCAAACCCGAACTCGATCTGATTCGGTACTGAGTCTGGGACATCTTACTCGATCTGATCCAATCTTCTGCTAGACTAAACCGATCCGAGTCTGACTCGATCAGGAAAATCTAGTTGGATCAGATTGAACAAGGTTCAGATCGTTCATTGTTTTCAACGGTGTGGAAATTATTATTCTCATTGTTTCCTATGGTGTGATCTACTTGATTATTGGATATATTTATAATTTAGTATCAACCCCTAAATTGATATGGAAAAACTAATGGACGGTGTGGACAAACTAAAAAATTCAAGACAGGCCCCACATAGTTTACTCAGTAGGATAAAACCGTAAAGCTCACGCTAGCTACATTCGCGATATAATAAGACACTAACTTTACTAAGCCACACGTGTACAAGTCAGAATGCACGCCCCAATAGCATTGCACATACATGAAAAACCCAATCCACCCATCATGCAGACCCAACGGTGTAGATTCTATTGCCTGAAAGATGAAGGTGGTCCACTCAGTAGCTGTGCCAGATGTGTTAGAAACCTGGCCAATTTCTTTTACAAATGTACATTTGTTCAGTTAATTGTGGCCCACCTGATTAGTGTTCCAATCTTATTCTACGAAAAGGCAATCTACATAATGATACCCTTCTGATTTAATGGCTTGGATACTGCACACGTCTACCACACTAGCATATGTGGTGGGGCGTGCATTAACTGACTTGCACACACGTGTGGGCTTCTACAAAGGTAAATCTTAAATAGCTTCTTGAAGAAGCTTATGCCTGATATGACTTCCTGAAGAAGCTTCAAGTCCTCTTTGTAGCTAGCTAACACCAGCTATACAGCTGCTCTAGGTGCGTGTCGCTCGAAGACGAGAGCTAGCTAACACTAGCTATACAGCTGCTCTAGGTACGTGTCACTTGAAGACGAGCACTAACGCTTCTTGAGCACTGAGTTGTACGAACAGTTTAAAGGAGATCAAAGTTACACGAGCCTTACAGTGATGTATTTATTATATCTACACCATTCATCTATTTTCAGAGATCATTTTAGAGCATTGTCCAAAAAATGAATTATATCTAAAGATCATCTGGACCACACCATAAATAGAAGCAGAGATAATCATTTTCACCGTTAAAAAATTTGTAGGATCCACCTACTAAAATGAGATATAGGGAGGGGGTAAACTTGTACTTTACAAGTTACTACACCCGGTGCGATTCGGATTGAATTGGATCGGATTTCGGTTCGGTTCGGTCATATTTGCTACGTACTCGAATCCGATCCAATTGTCGTTCGGATCTGATCGATCCTACCCGAACTTGACCGATCCAGGCCATCGGTTTTGTTCGAATTAGGGCGGATTGGGTCGGATCCGTCAGATTGGGTCCATTTTGCCCACCTCTAATGCTGCCCCATTTTTAAAAAAAAATATATAATAAATAATATTATATTATACTATATCTAGTGGGACCCACTGCTAGGAAGCAGATTGGCTGGTGTATTTGCTGGTGTGGGACGTCATCAAGTCCTGTGGACAACACCAGTGATGTGTTTGTTTCATCCACACCGTCCAGACTGTTTGGACGATGCTGGATAATGTTTGGATGGTGCTGTGAACCCCACTTCGATGTATGTTCCATATTCACGCCGTCCACAATGTTTGGACGGTGCTGGACAACGTTTGGACGGTGTCGATTTACATGGATAATGTTTGGACGATGCTAATTTACCTAGACAATGTTTGGACGGTGCTGATTTACTTGGATAATGTTTAGACAGTGATGATCATCATTAGAGGGTCATGTGTACAGTGATACACATATTACACCTACAACTATTGAAATGATTTTTGGTGTGGCCCATGTGATGAGGCCCGCCTTGATGTATTTATAGCCCATCCATAAGGCCCACCTCAATGAATTTGTAGCCCGTCCATGAGGCCCGACGTGTTGTATATGAGGCCCATGTAATGTGGCCCACTTGATGTTTATATGGCCCATGTGGTGTATTTGAGGGACCATATGCAGGGCCCACCTATTATGTGTTTGCGGCCTTTGTCGAGGCCCAATATGATGTTTTTATGGCCCCCCTTGATATATTTGTGGCCCACCCCTGATGCCCACCTGGATATATCAGTGCAGCCCATTGATGCAGCCACTTGATATGTATGAGGCCCATTAGTGTGGCCCATTGATACGGCCCACTTAATGAGGCCCATTAGTGTGGCCCATGTGATGCGGCCCACTTGATGTATAGTGAGGCTTATGGGTTACAACCCATTATGATATATATTGAGGACCATGGGTGTAAGACCCGTATCTTGGTCCGTACCTTTCCGTACACTTCCGCGGTCTTACCGGTCGAATTTCGACAACTTTCGACCCTTAACCAGTATCGACGCGCGACCCGGATTCATGTGCCGACAACCCGAGTCGACTCAACCCGAGACCAATACCATAGCGACCGCACCGTCGCCGCGGTTCTGATACCGGGACTCGCGCGCCGAGGCGATACCCTGATCAAGAGATATGGGCCAACGTTCGGTGCGAGAAAACGCCGCGCGTTGCGAAAACCAAGGGAATCTCAACGATGTGTCACATCAATCACATCAATCCCATCAATCAATCACCCATCAAGCCATCACATGTCAAGTACACATCACTTCCATCCCTTTTCCCAAGCAACCACAAAAGTCTCCCAAACCCATACCTCTCTTACACAAAAGCCAACAAAGTCTTCTCAACCCATACCTTTCTTACACAAAAAGCCACAAAAGTCTTCCTAACCCATACTTTTCTTACACAACCATCACTCACCCATCCATCCATCACTCTCTCTCTCCCCCCTTTACATCACTCTCTCTCTTTCTCTCTTTCTCATTCCAAAATTTCCAAACAACAAAAATTGCAAGGGCTCCATACGTATGGCATTTCTCCAAAGACCTTAAGCTCCAAGTGGCCCACCTTCCTACCCCAAAATCTCCCATCTCAACCCTCCATTCTTCATCTTAGCCATTGAAGTTGAAGACAAGGTGCCAAGGAACCCCTAGGAGCGAGAAGATCGGACGGTGGGTGCTTTTATAGGGTAGATTTTCTTGATTTTATGGTGGACCAAGTGAGGCCCACCGATCCATGGTGTGGATCTCACTTGGGACCCTTATTTGTGGCCGATGGACCATTTGGATCATCATGATCATTCCATGATGGGGCCATTCTCCATGGACCCCATCATGATGTTTATTTTCATTTAGAAAGGTCATCTAGACCGTCCATATCGGTGGAGAATGGATCTCCACCGTTGATTTACATTTTCAATGGTCCCAGGTGCAAGGGATCCATTTATTGTATAATTTTCTTGCAAGGGAGGGACCATAATGACGGGGTCCCTCCATCACAAGCCGTGTCCCACTCTCCATGTCTCTCCCTCTCTGTTTTATTTTATTTTATTTTATTTTATTTTATTTTATTTATTGCAATAGGATGGTGTGGCCCACTTGAATGGATCCCATCTTGATGTATTTATTTTATTCAAGTGAGGCCCACCTTAGATGTTACTCCCATGCCGCCCATCATGTGGTGGCCCACTTCATCAGGGCCCACCACTATCAAAAAAAAAATATATATCAAAAACCGTCCAGCGTCAGGGACGCTGGACGTTTCTAAAAGAAAAAAAAAAAGGGAAAGAAGGAAAGAAGGTGAACTTGGGTGGCTCACTTGCACAGGCCCCACCTTGATGTTTATGATCAATCCAAGCCGTCCATCCTCTTACCCACGGCATTTTAGCCGTTGGGTAGAAGTTTGGAGCTAATCCAATCACCTGGTGGGCCATAGCGTCATAAATCGCACCCTCACCATTCAAACATCATTTTCTTAATTTATTTCATTTCCTTTCATCAAAAAAATTCGAACTCTGGACTCATTTGGACGGCATCAAGCCACTGAACGATATGGTCGGGTCAGATTTTGGCGAAGTGGACCCCACGCATGAAAAACCCTAGAAAGACTTGTTTTTTTAAAAAATCAAAATTCATGAGGCAGGGCCTTTGCCTCTGCCTCATGCGTCAGCGGCAGTGCCTGCACGCAGGCGCGTGCAGGCCTTATAACGGGCGGTCGTGGGGTGGCCCACGGCCCTGCACGTGGGGTGGCCCACGGCCCTGCACGTGGGCCCCACAGTAATGGTTATTTGTCATCCGACTTGTTCATTAGGTGGGCCACCCCGGTGGTGGGCCCCCCTCCAAAGATGAGTCAGATCCAAAACTCTGGTGGTCCACACCACGCGAAACAATGTGAATTGAATCCTACCGTTGAAAGGTTTTTGGGGCCCACAGAGGTATTGAATCAAGCTGAAATTTTTGTTTTCCCTCCACCTAGGCCCGAGAGGCCTTATGAATGGCTCGGATGGCATTTGGGTATCATGGTGGGCCACATCCGTGGACCCCACCATTAATGTATGTGTCTTAACACACCGTCCACCGGCTGTGGATGGTGGACTCCCACCATGATATATGTGTTGTACTCCACCGTCCAGTGGACGGTGGGGCCCCCTTGTGGCATATATGCTTTGTTAGCACTGTCCACTGGACAGTGGGACCCACTATGAAGCATGTGATGCATCCGAACCGTCGATCCATTAAATTGTTTAAGGCCTTTAGGGTTAAGCCCATTTGTCTACAAAAGGCCTATGGGCTAGACCCATTTGAGTTATAAAAGGGTCTATGGGCTAGGCCCATTCGAATTTCAAAAGGCCTATGGGCTAGGCCCATTTGGTTTGTGAAATGCTTATGGGCTAGGCCCATTGAATTCATTCTAGGCCTAAGGATTTAGGCCCATATGATGTGTTGCAAGTCCATGGGACTAGGCCCCTTCGATGTACTTCAAGGCCCATGTAATTGGACCCCTTTTTGTTGAAATTTAAAGCCCATGGAGGTAGGCCAATTGTTATATGTAAGGCCTAGGGGTTTAGGCCCACTTTGACATACGTACAAGCTCATGGATTAGGCCCATTTGAATTGTTTAAGGCCTAGGAATTTAGGCCCATTCAACTCATATAAGGCCTCTGGGTTGAGGCCCAGTTGATATACATTTGGGGGCCCAATTGTGTGGCCCATTTAATACATATTAGACTCATGTGACTAGGTCCAACTGATGTAATCCAAGGCCCACGGGTTTTGACCCATTGCAATGCACTTAAGACCCATTGGTGTGGCCCATTTATATGGCCCATCTGATGAATAAAAGGCCCATAAGATATGGCCCATCTGATGAATAAAGGGTCCATGAGATGTGGCCCATTTGATATATATATAAGGCCCAATGGGAGGAACCTAAGGTCCATTGCAATGTGTAAACCCAATACCGATTATGTAACGGTGTTTAAGAAGATTGTACCTGGAATGCAATGATGGTTTGACGTCCACATTGCGAGTGTAATGTTGGTTGGATGTCCACATTACGACTCTCCTTAGGGCCCATTACTAGCCGTACTTGCCTTGTATAGGCCGTCCAGGCCCATCTGCATCGTACGATAATTCATTTTGTTATAACATGTTTAGTATAGTTTCATGACCCATGATCATACGCATCATATGTATGCTTGATATGAGGATTGACTGATCATAGCATTTGCCTTCGGGCAGGTTGTTTATGGGCTTCCGGTTAAGCGGTGTTGCCCTACATGAGCGCACGGTATGCGCAGGATTGGTTGCATGACTGGAGAGCGTGATTCATGCATTCCGCATTTGTGTGATATGGTTATTGTACGCCCTAGCGACATCAGGGCCGTAGCCTCCACAGACGTATCGTGGTTGGCAGGATTGGATACCGAAAATCTTGTTCTACATGGGGTACTATAGATATCCCTGGGTGAAAGTCCCTAAACCCTTATGGTACCAAGAGGTTGCTCCAACGTCTAGACCGAGTGGGTAGATGAGCGTTGAGTGCCGATTACCAGACGGTTACGCTCTCCACTGTGTCGTGGTCGGTTGGAAGGGGGTACGGCCTTACCCGCCCGAGTGTAGGGGGCAATGCTAGGCTGAGTCTGACCAGCTCGAGGAATGGGTCCACTATCGACGAGTCACGCCCGATATTGGCGGACGGATAGTGAGGTCTCTTCCACTTACCTTATTGTGCGCGATGTGGCGGCAATCTGGTTTAAAGTGTACTAGACCCCGGTGATATTTCATACTTTGAGCTGTACTGATATGTGGACATTGATGAGGATCTGTATGCTTGAGTTGTATTGCACATTGCATGGCCTTGGGGTGGCCAATACCATTCATGTCTTGCATCGCATAAGCCTTGGTACGGCTCAGGATATTATAGTTCCATCTGCATATTCCGCATTACTCTGATATTGCATGATCATATTCTACCTTGTGCACACACTTTCACCACCCTCTAAGCTTTCTGTAAGCTTA
The DNA here is from genome assembly GCA_037074715.1 of Magnolia kwangsiensis. NCBI lineage: Eukaryota > Viridiplantae > Streptophyta > Magnoliopsida > Magnoliales > Magnoliaceae > Magnolia > Magnolia kwangsiensis. The sequence continues at coordinate 85,741,946 of CM073583.1, forward strand.
TGCACGACCGTTGCGTGCAGGTGACGTTGGTTCGCAGCAGCGTTGAGACAGGAGCACGTTGAAGAGCATTTTGGAGTTTTGTTCTTTACCATTGTATTTCCCTTTATGCTCATTGTACTTGTAAAGTTTTTGATCATAGTGGAAATGTAATGGATTTCTTGGTTGTTGTTTGTGGGTTATGCCTTTGGTTATGCTTATTACGAATCAGACTGACATACAAAATCCTCCTCGTAGCATCCCAGGATCGGAACCTGGCGAATGGGAGCTAGGAGCCGAGAATGGGGTTCTACGGAGGCTGTCGGCGCTGGATTCGGCGATCAGGAATTCTGTGAGCCCGGTTTCCGAGTTTGGGGCGTGACAGAAGTTGGTATCAGAGCATAACTTGGGAATAACTGAGAACAACATTACATGTTTGCTATGAGTGAAGAATGGCTAAGTTCTGAAGTTCGGATAACTTCGCGACCTTCTGATTCAGACCGTTAACGTGCGTACATTCGAGAGTTTTGAAGTTGATAGGCGCTTTCGCTCTTTCCTGTAGGGTATGGCGCCTGTTACTCGATCGACTCCCGCACCACCACCTGAGGATTCTACTTCACCATCAGAGACTCCAGCTCTACCACCTGCGTCTCCCATTCCACCCTCAGAGATTCCTGCTTCTTCCCATGAGGATGACATTCCTCCACCTGAGACCGATGAGGAGCCGACGGTGACTGTGAGTGCCTCTCAGTTACAGCAGATGTTACAGGCTGTGACCGCCGCACTCCAGGGACAGGGTAGACGCCTAGCTGTTTCACCAGCTCAGGCGGAGCAGGAGCGCGCGAGCGCCGTACTTCGTGAGTTTAGACGATATGATCCCCCACGTTTCCAGGGTGAGCCAGATCCTACTGCAGCCGAGAGATGGCGCTCCGATGTGGAGAAGATATTCGATACCATGTTATGCACGACCGAGCAGCGCGTCCGGTTAGCAGTATTTCTCTTCCACGGTGAGGCCGAGCATTGGTGGACCTCTGTCGCCCGTGTCGCCGGACCTGATTATGTCTGGATATGGAAGGACTTTGTGGACCGATTCGAGGAGCAGTACTTCCCTGACCACATCCGTCGTCAGCGAGCCTTAGAGTTCGAGACTCTGGTGCAGGGAGATATGACTGTGGCGCAGTACGCGGCCCGTTTCATGGCACTATCACAATTCGCACCATACATGGTTGATGACCAGGGGCGGAAGGCCCGCCGTTTCGAGCACGGCTTACGTTACGGCCTTCAAGGTCGTGTCATTGGGCATGAGCTTCCTACTTTCCAGGCAGTAGTGCGGAAAGCTCAGATATACGAGACTGAGTGGGCTGGTTCTCAGTCTGATCGTGGTCAGAGGGGAGACCGGAAGAGGCAGGCTTCTTCCAGTCATTCCCAGCAGGGTCGACCACAGCAGCAGAGGCGCACTGGTCGCCCAGCTTTCCGTGCACCATCAGCACCATCAGCACCTCCACCACCACCTCAGAGACAGTTCACCGGCACTTGCTTCAGGTGCGGTGCGACGGGACACCGTTCATGGGAGTGTCCCAGTCCCCAGCAGCAGCAGAGAGGTCCACAGCAGCAGAGACCTCCACCGCAGCAGCAGAGACCCCCACAGCAGCAGCGACAGCAGCCTCTACCACCGAGGCCACCCCAGCAGCAGCATCAGCATCAGCATCAGCCTCAGAGGCCGCAGCAGCAGAGGCAGCAGTTTCGACCCCCTCAGCGACCTCAGCAGCAGCAGCACTTTCAGAGGGGACAGGCACCTCCCCAGCCAGCTCAGGCTAGGTTTTATGCTGCTCAGCAGGATCCGCAGTCATCCGGAGGAGTCGTTGAGGGTATATTGCTAGTTTCTGCATGCATTGCACGTGTATTGTTTAATTCTGGTGCATCGCATTCTTTTGTGGCCGAGAGCTTCTGTCGATCGGCTGGCTTACCGTTGGAGTCTGCTGGTGAGAGCCTATCAGTATCTACTCCCTTGGGGAGGACTGCAGCATTAGGACGATTTTGCTCGTCATGCCCCGTTCTAGTTGGGAATACCTTCCTTCCTGCTGATTTGTTTGTTTTACCGATGTCCGAGTTCGACGTCATCCTGGGCATGGATTGGCTCGCCGAGTACTATGTCATTTTGGACTGCGCCGCGAGGACCGTCACGTTTTGTATACCCGGCGTGCCACAGTTCCAGTTCGTTGCAGAGGCCAGAGGAGAGCAGTTGTCTTGTTTGATGTCGTGCGCCATAGAGGAGCATGTCGCCGTTTGCATCGACCATTTGCCGATAGTTTGCGATTTTCCCGATGTATTCCAGGAGATTCCGGGATTACCGCCTCGTCGACTCACCGAGTTCCAGATCGATCTCGTGCCTGGTACCGCGCCTATTTCAAAGGCCCCGTATCGTATGGCACCGTTAGAGTTACGGGAACTGCAGAAGCAGTTGGACGAGTTGCGTGAGCTGGGCTTTATCCGTCCGAGCAGTTCTCCGTGGGGAGCGCCGGTACTCTTCGTGAAGAAGAAGGATGGCTCGTTGAGGCTCTGCGTTGACTATCGCGAGCTCAACAAAGTCACGATCAAGAACAAGTACCCGCTCCCTATGATTGATGATTTGTTCGACCAGCTGCAGGGTGCACAGTTCTTTTCGAAGATTGACCTGTGTTCCGGTTATCATCAGATTCGGGTCCGAGATAAGGACATTCCGAAGACGGCATTCAGGACGCGTTACGGTCATTTTGAGTTTCAGGTCATGTCCTTCAGACTGACCAATGCACCAGCGGTCTTCATGCAGCTGATGAACGAGGTTTTTCACCCATATCTGGATCAGTTTGTTGTAGTCTTCATCGACGACATTCTGATCTACTCGAGGACCCGTGTGGAGCATGAGCAGCACTTGGAGATTACTTTACAGACCCTCCGTGCACACCAGCTGTATGCGAAGCTGGAGAAGTGTGAGTTCTGGAAGGAGGAGGTGAAGTTCTTCGGTCACGTGGTGACGAGGGAGGGTGTCGCAGTGGACCCCTCGAAGGTCGAGGTAGTGCGTCAGTGGGGCCAGCCCACGACTGCGACAGAGATCCGTAGTTTCCTTGGCTTGGCGGGCTATTACCGACGTTTCATCGAGGGTTTTTCTCGTATTGCAGCCCCGCTGACCAAGTTGACTCGGAAGGGCGCAGAGTTTATTTGGAGTGACGCCTGCGAGCGAGCATTTATGGAGTTGAAGGACAATCTAACGTCCGCTCCTGTCCTCACTCTTTCCTCTGAGAGTGACGGATTTATTGTATTCACTGATGCCTCGCACATTGGTTTGGGTGTTGTCCTGATGCAGCATGGGAGACCAGTGGCCTTCGCGTCTCGTCAGCTCAAGGTCCATGAGCTGAACTACCCTACATATGATCTGGAGCTGGCTGCCGTTGTCTTCGCACTGAAGGTGTGGAGGCACTACCTTTAAGGGATTAGGTTCGAGCTCTTCTCTGATCATAAGAGCTTGAAGTACCTCTTCTCACAGTCTGAGTTGAATATGAGACAGAGGCGCTGGATGGAGCTCCTGAAGGACTATGATTTCGACCTTCAGTACCACCTGGGTAAGGCGAACGTGGTGGCAGATGCCCTCAGCCGTCAGCCACGAGGCCTAGTGGCGCACATGATGATTCAGGAGTGGCGGATGCTTGAGGATATTACTGCGTATGACTTTGAGTTCGGCCTGCAGTCTTCCATTGTACAGTTATCGAGCTTGTCGATTCAACCCTCTCTTGTCGCTAGGGTGATCGAGGCTCAGCAGGCTGATGAGTCGTTGCAGAGTTATATGGCTGAGGCGGCATCTGAGGGTCAGGCAGACTGGCAGATCGGTTCAGACGGTGGACTTCGTTTCAGAGGCCGATTATGTGTCCCGGATATTCCAGAGTTACGCAGAGATCTTATGACCGAGGCACATCGATCGCGATTTTCTATCCACCCGGGCTCGACGAAGATGTATCGTGACATGAGGCGACAGTATTTTTGGTCAGGGATGAAGCGCCAGATCGCCAGTTTTATGGCCGAGTGTGACACGTGCCAGCGTGTCAAGGCCGATCATCAGAGACCTCCTGGTCTCTTACAGCCGTTGAGCGTCCCGATGTGGAAGTGGGAGCACGTGTCGACTGATTTCATTATGAGTTTGCCGAGGACTCAGCGTGGTCATGACGCCATTTGGGTTGTTGTGGATCGTCTGACGAAGTCGGCATATTTCCTTGCGATGCGTGCGACTTGGTCTATGGACCGGCTTGCGAGACTGTTTATTGAGGAGATTGTGAGACTGCATGGCGTTCCAGTCTCGATCGTTTCTGACCGAGACTCGAGGTTCACGTCTCAGTTTTGGGGGAGCTTCCAGCGTGCGATGGGGACTGATTTGCAGCTCAGCACCGCGTACCATCCGCAGACCGATGGCCAGACCGAGAGGGTCAATCAGATACTTGAGGATATGCTTCGGGCCTGCGCGATTGACTTCGGGGGTAGCTGGGACGAGCATCTGCGATTGGCTGAGTTTGCATACAATAACAGCTATCAGGCGACTATCGACATGGCTCCTTTTGAGGCACTATATGGCAGACCATGCAGATCACCGAGTTGTTGGACCGAGGTTGGAGAGCATCGTCTCCTAGGTCCCGAGCTTGTGCAGGAGACTTCAGAGGCTATTGACATCATCAGGCAGAGGATGCGCACAGCTCAGAGCCGACAGAAGAGTTTTGCTGATCGTCGGCGTCGTCCCTTGGAGTTTGATGTAGGGGACCATGTGTATCTCAAGGTCTCGCCTATGAAGGGCATAGTTCGATTTGGAACGAAGGGCAAGCTTGCCCTGAGATTTATAGGACCTTTCGAGATCACTGGGCGCGTTGGCGCCGTAGCCTATCGGCTTGCCTTGCCATCTCAGTTGTCTGGCGTCCACAACGTGTTTCACGTCTCCATGTTGAGGAAGTGTGGGTCAGACATAGTTTTCGTTATTGATTGGCAGCCGTTGGAGGTTCATGAGGACGCTTCTTACATTGAGCAGCCAGTCCGTATCCTTGATCGGAAGGAGCAGGTCCTCAGAACCAAGGTCATTCCATTGGTGAAGGTGCAGTGGGGTCACCATTCTGTAGAGGAGGCTTCTTGGGAGCGTGAGGCTGAGATTCGAGAGCGATATCCTCATCTCTTTGATGGTTGATGATCATGTATTGTATTTTGTACGCTGTCCCTGATTCTATATGATGACGTTATGTTTCTTATTCCTCGTGAGTTATGCTTAGTTGCGACGCTTGTGTAAATTTCGAGGACAAAATTTTTATAAGGAGGGGAGACCTGTAAGACCCGTATCTTGGTCCGTACCTTTCCGTACACTTCCGCGGTCTTACCGGTCGAATTCCGGCAACTTTCGACCCTTAACCAGTATCGACGCGCGACCCGGATTCATGTGCCGACAACCCGAGTCGACTCAACCCGAGACCAATACCATAGCGACCGCACCGTCGCCGCGGTTCCGATACCGCGACTCGCGCGCCGAGGCGATACCCTGATCAAGAGATATGGGCCAACGTTCGGTGCGAGAAAACGCCGCGCGTTGCGAAAACTAAGGAAATCTCAACGATGTGTCACATCAATCACATCAATCCCATCAATCAATCACCCATCAAGCCATCACATGTCAAGTACACATCACTTCCATCCCTTTTCCCAAGCAACCACAAAAGTCTCCCAAACCCATACCTCTCTTACACAAAAGCCAACAAAGTCTTCTCAACCCATACCTTTCTTACACAAAAAGCCACAAAAGTCTTCCTAACCCATACTTTTCTTACACAACCATCACTCACTCATCCATCCATCACTCTCCCTCTCTCCCCTTTACATCACTCTCTCTCTTTCTCTCTTTCTCATTCCAAAATTTCCAAACAACAAAAATTGCAAGGGCTCCATACGTATGGCATTTCTCCAAAGACCTTAAGCTCCAAGTGGCCCACCTTCCTACCCCAAAATCTCCCATCTCAACCCTCCATTCTTCATCTTAGCCATTGAAGTTGAAGACAAGGTGCCAAGGAACCCCTAGGAGCGAGAAGATCGGACGGTGGGTGCTTCTATAGGGTAGATTTTCTTGATTTTATGGTGGACCAAGTGAGGCCCACCGATCCATGGTGTGGATCTCACTTGGGACCCTTATTTGTGGCCGATGGACCATTTGGATCATCATGATCATTCCATGATGGGGCCATTCTCCATGGACCCCATCATGATGTTTATTTTCATTTAGAAAGGTCATCTAGACCGTCCATATCGGTGGAGAATGGATCTCCACCGTTGATTTACATTTTCAATGGTCCCAGGTGCAAGGGATCCATTTATTGTATAATTTTCTTGCAAGGGAGGGCCCATAATGACGGGGTCCCTCCATCACAAGCCGTGTCCCACTCTCCATGTCTCTCCCTCTCTCTTTTATTTTATTTTATTTTATTTTATTTATTGCAACAGGATGGTGTGGCCCACTTGAATGGATCCCATCTTGATGTATTTATTTTATTCAAGTGAGGCCCACCTTAGATGTTACTCCCATGCCGCCCATCATGTGGTGGCCCACTTCATCAGGGCCCACCACTATCAAAAAAAAAAATATATATCAAAAACCGTCCAGCGTCAGGGACGCTGGACATTTCTAAAAGAAAAAAAAAAGGGAAAGAAGGAAAGAAGGTGAACTTGGGTGGCTCACTTGCACAGGCCCCACCTTGATGTTTATGATCAATCCAAGCCGTCCATCCTCTTACCCACGGCATTTTAGCCGTTGGGTAGAAGTTTGGAGCTAATCCAATCACCTGGTGGGCCATAGCGTCATAGATCGCACCCTCACCATTCAAACATCATTTTCTTAATTTATTTCATTTCCTTTCATCAAAAAAATTCGAACTCTGGACTCATTTGGACGACATCAAGCCACTGAACGATATGGTCGGGTCAGATTTTGGCGAAGTGGACCCCACGCATGAAAAACCCCAGAAAGACTTGTTTTTTTAAAAAATCAAAATTCATGAGGCAGGGCCTTTGCCTCTGCCTCATGCGTCAGCGGCAGTGCCTGCACGCAGGCGCGTGCAGGCCTTATAACGGGCGATCGTGGGGTGGCCCACGGCCCTGCACGTGGGCCCCACAGTAATGGTTATTTGTCATCCGACTTGTTCATTAGGTGGGCCACCCCGGTGGTGGGCCCCCCTCCAAAGATGAGTCAGATCCAAAACTCTGGTGGTCCACACCACGCGAAACAATGTGAATTGAATCCTACCGTTGAAAGGTTTTTAGGGCCCGCAGAGGTATTGAATCAAGCTGAAATTTTTGTTTTCCCTCCACCTAGGTCCGAGAGGCCTTATGAATGGCTCGGATGGCATTTGGGTATCATGGTGGGCCACATCCGTGGACCCCACCATTAATGTATGTGTCTTAACACACCGTCCACCAGCTGTGGACGGTGGACTCCCACCATGATATATGTGTTGTACTCCACCGTCCAGTGGACGGTGGGGCCCCCTTGTGGCATATATGCTTTGTTAGCACTGTCCACTGGACAGTGGGACCCACTATGAAGCATGTGATGCATCCGAACCGTCGATCCATTAAATTGTTTAAGGCCTTTGGGGTTAAGCCCATTTGTCTACAAAAGGCCTATGGGCTAGACCCATTTGAGTTATAAAAGGGTCTATGGGCTAGGCCCATTCGAATTTCAAAAGGCCTATGGGCTAGGCCCATTTGGTTTGTGAAATGCTTATGGGCTAGGCCCATTGAATTCATTCTAGGCCTAAGGATTTAGGCCCATATGATGTGTTGCAAGTCCATGGGACTAGGCCCCTTCGATGTACTTCAAGGCCCATGTAATTGGACCCCTTTTTGTTGAAATTTAAAGCCCATGGAGGTAGGCCAATTGTTATATGTAAGGCCTAGGGGTTTAGGCCCACTTTGACATATGTACAAGCTCATGGATTAGGCCCATTTGAATTGTTTAAGGCCTAGGAATTTAGGCCCATTCAACTCATATAAGGCCTCTGGGTTGAGGCCCAGTTGATATACATTTGGGGGCCCAATTGTGTGGCCCATTTAATACATATTAGACTCATGTGACTAGGTCCAACTGATGTAATCCAAGGCCCACGGGTTTTGACCCATTGCAATGCACTTAAGACCCATTGGTGTGGCCCATTTATATGGCCCATCTGATGAATAAAAGGCCCATAAGATATGGCCCATCTGATGAATAAAGGGCCCATGAGATGTGGCCCATTTGATATATATGTAAGGCCCAATGGGAGGAACCTAAGGTCCATTGCAATGTGTAAACCCAATACCGATTATGTAACGGTGTTTAAGAAGATTGTACCTGGAATGCAATGATGGTTTGACGTCCACATTGCGAGTGTAATGTTGGTTGGATGTCCACATTACGACTCTCCTTAGGGCCCATTACTAGCCGTACTTGCCTTGTATAGGCCGTCCAGGCCCATCTGCATCGTACGATAATTCATTTTGTTATAACATGTTTAGTATAGTTTCATGACCCATGATCATACGCATCATATGTATGCTTGATATGAGGATTGACTGATCATAGCATTTGCCTTCGGGCAGGTTGTTTATGGGCTTCCGGTTAGGCGGTGTTGCCCTACATGAGCGCACGGTATGCGCAGGATTGGTTGCATGACTGGAGAGCGTGATTCATGCATTCCGCATTTGTGTGATATGGTATTGTACGCCCTAGCGACATCAGGGCCGTAGCCTCCACAGACGTATCGTGTTTGGCAGGATTGGATACCGGAAATCTTGTTCTACATGGGGTACTATAGATATCCCTGGGTGAAAGTCCCTAAACCCTTATGGTACCAAGAGGTTGCTCCAACGTCTAGACCGAGTGGGTAGATGAGCGTTGAGTGCCGATTACCAGACGGTTACGCTCTCCACTGTGTCGTGGTCGGTTGGAAGGGGGTACGGCCTTACCCGCCCGAGTGTAGGGGGCAATGCTAGGCTGAGTCTGACCAGCTCGAGGAATGGGTCCACTATCGACGAGTCACGCCCGATATTGGCGGACGGATAGTGAGGTCTCTTCCACTTACCTTATTGTGCGCGATGTGGCGGCAATCTGGTTTAAAGTGTACTAGACCCCGGTGATATTCCATACTTTGAGCTGTACTGATATGTGGACATTGATGAGGATCTGTATGCTTGAGTTGCATTGCACATTGCATGGCCTTGGGGTGGCCAATACCATTCATGTCTTGCATCGCATAAGCCTTGGTACGGCTCAGGATATTATAGTTCCATCTGCATATTCCGCATTACTCTGATATTGCATGATCATATTCTACCTTGTGCACACACTTTCACCACCCTCTAAGCTTTCTGTAAGCTTATGCACGACCGTTGCGTGCAGGTGACGTTGGTTCGCAGCAGCGTTGAGACAGGAGCACGTTGCAGAGCATTTTGGAGTTTTGTTCTTTACCATTGTATTTCCCTTTATGCTCATTGTACTTGTAAAGTTTTTGATCATAGTGGAAATGTAATGGATTTCTTGGTTGTTGTTTGTGGGTTATGCCTTTGGTTATGCTTATTACGAATCAGACTGACATACAAAATCCTCCTCGTAGCATCCCAGGATCGGAACCTGGCGAATGGGAGCTAGGAGCCGAGAATGGGGTTCTACGGAGGCTGTCGGCGCTGGATTCGACGATCGGGAATTCTGTGAGCCCGGTTTCTGAGTTTGGGGCGTGACAATGGGTCATGGCCCATGGTGATGTATACTAGGCCCATGTATTCAGCCCATCGTGATGTGTATTAGGCCCACGAGTAAGGCCTGTCGTGATGTATATTAGGCCCTTGAGTGAGGCTCATATTGATGTGTATTAGGCCTTTGTGTGGGGCCATGGGCCACTATACGTTTGGCTCTATGTGGGTCACTTCCTGGAAGAAATATTGGTTAAATGGCCACATTGATGAGCAATGATGGTTTAATATCCATATTGTGACCTTCTCTTAGGCCTTGTTAGGTCGATCATTGTGGCCGATTCCGATTGTCGAGGCCGATTCTGATTGTTGAGGCCGATTCTGATTATCGAGGTCGATTATGATTATCAAGGCTGATTCTGATTATCGAGGCCGATTATGATTCTCCAGGCCGATTCCGATTATCGAGGCTGATTATGATTGTAGAGGTTGATTCTTATTATCGAGGGCGATTCCAATTGTCGATGCCGATTGTTGAGGCCGATTTTGATTGTCGAGGTCGATTTCGACTGTCAAGGCCGACCACCGAGGTCGATTTTGATTGCCGAAGCCGATTGACAAGACCCAATGTGATGTATATGCGGCTTATATTTGAGGCTCATTGTGATGCATTTGAGGGTCAGGCGATAAAGTCCATTGTAATGTATATTAGGCCTATGAGAGAGGCCCATTGTGATATGCATTAAGCCCTTGAGTGGGGCCTATGGTGTTGTATATTAGGCTCTTTATGAGGCCATGGGTCCACTATACGTTAGGCTCTATGTGGGCCACTCCTTTGGGGCGATGTTAGTTAAATGTCCACATTATCGAGGCCGATTTTCGATGTCGATTATCAAGGTTGGTTATTGATACCGATTATAAGTATGTGACAGCATAGCATCATGATACATGCCCATATGCATCATCTACATGTTTGTTATGAGATGTGATTGACCCTTGCATATGTCATAGTGCAGGTAGTTTATGGGACTCCTTGATAAGCGGAGTTATCCCACATGAGCGCACGGTATGCGCAAGATTGATGCATGACTAGATTGTATGACCCATCCATCTTACAATGTGTGTTGTGATTACTGTACGCCCTAGTGACATCAGGGTCGTAGCCTCCACAGTTATGTCGTAGATAGTCAGATGGGACACCGAAAATCTGTTACTAGCATCGAGCCACCATAGACGACCCTAGGTGAAAATTCTTAAATCCTATTGGTACCAGAAGACATCCCAACATTGAGACCGAGTGGATATATATGAGCACATGAGGGTCGTATATCAATAGACCACGTCTCCCACTGTGTCGTGGTCGGTTGGGAGGGGGTGTGACCTTACCCATCTGAGAGAGTAGGCATAGTTAGGCTGAGTCTGACCAGCTTGAGGAATGGATCCGCTATCGACAAGTCAGGCCCGATATTAACAAGTGGATAGTGAGGTCTTTTCCACTTACTCAGTTGTGCGCTTAATGGGGCGACAGGTGACGTAGAGTATACTAGACCCCGGTGATGATCCCAGAGATGTACAATACTGATTTATGAAGCAGGAGTTGCATACTCAGCATTATATTCATTTATTCATTCATTCACTATCCACTCGGGCTAGTGGTGTACAACTAATTGTTATGTGTATTTTGGCAATGGTCAGGATTTCGATTGGGGCGCGCGACTAACCTTAGATCAAGAGCTTACCATATTGAGTCTATCTATTCAAATTTATGTATGGTATTAATTTGGATAAAAGTCCTTTGTAATGGGCCCCATAGCCTGCGATACTACATACTATCATCCCGATTCCACACTGCAGCTTAGTCATTTCATTCCCACCACATATCGCATGTTGCATTACATCCTCGGTATATGGTATTTTGAGTTGTTATGTTTCTGCATTTATATGACCTAGATGAGGTTGATGGTATTCATAGCTCTTCCGAATTGCATATTGTATTGCATCCTCGATATCTGATATCTGGTTCATTATGTTTCTACATTACATATCCGATTTACATTAATTTCTTAGTATATGACATTGGCTTGTTATGTCTTTTCATCGCACATCCTGGATGAGGTTGATATTTTTATGGACTTATCAGTATTTCTGCTTACTCTGATATTGTACAGTTCATGGACTTACCAGTATTTCTGTTTACTCTGATATTACATTCTGAGTATGCATATACTGCTTACACACTTATACTACCCTTTAAACTTTCTATAAGCTTATGTACGATAGATGCGTGCAGGTAGCGTTAGGTTGCAGCAGCGTTAAGCATGGTGCATGTAGCCATTTTCTGGAGCTTTGATTTTTTATATATGTTTTTCTCTTTCAACACTAAATTTAAATGTTTATATTAGTGGATATGTGATGATGATGTTGCCTTTGTGATTTGGGTAAACTTGTGGTTATGCTTTTCATGAAATAAATGTATGTTGAAAAATCTTCCTTGTAGGATCCTAGGATCAGAATCTGGTATATGGGCGCTGAGAGCCAAGAATGTGGTACTACAGAGGTTGTCGGCACCGAATTCGGCAATCGAGAATTTTACAAGCCTGATTTTTGGGTTTGGGGCATGATAGAAGCAGCTATAAAGGAAAAAGTAGAAATGAAGACGAAGACCTATGGTCACGAGATTGGTTTCAATGTGGAGAAAAGTGGAGGTACTTCTGTATGCAAAATTAAGCCAAGCTTAGTTGTTGATCTCTATGGATAATATCGATCATGCCATTGACAAACGAATTTTAGATCGAATGCTTACTAAAAGAAAAGGCTCACTTAAATGTGCTTAGTCCTCATTACATAAGGTAGTGTGACAAATATCAATATTAATTTTCACTAGAAACATAAGGATTTTAAGTTTCATATATGATATAATGATGATTTATGATGTGTGATTTAGTTATATATGGCATTGAATGATTAATAAAGTTGTCGACGGTTGAGATGTTTTTTTTTTTTTTTTTTTGAATATAGATGAGATGACTATCATGTGCAACTCCTTGCCCTTCAAAACAAGCTAGAAAGACAAGGTAAATCTCTTAAATAAAGGGACCATCATAAACTTTTTTCATTTCTTAAATATTCATAATTGAATTTATGTGCATCCAAACCCAGCTTCATGGATTTATATTGTTGCTTGAAACTTGCACATATTACAGATATACACAATAAAGATAAAGAGAATCGTCGGAAGCTTGGTGATATGGTTAGCTGGTGGTCAGTGTTATATACTTTTTTAACTTTTTCACAAGTTAAAGCTCATCAGGTGAGAGAAGTCGTGAGTTGTTTGGTTATTGGGCGGTTTCATACACTTACAACTCTAGTACAAGATTTTGTTATTATTTACTATTGGTTATTTACTCTATTATTGTTGGCATGAATAATTTAGATTGTTCCAACGAACTACTTGTTAACAACTCCACATGATTCAGATATGCTTTCTTGCCTTCATGTTATGATTTAATGTGTATAGAAATTTTACGAGTTTTTACAATCCAGTCATTTGAATGGTCATGTATGCCTACATATTATGATTTTGATGTGTAGATATGTTATTATGTGCAACAAATTCAAAAAACAAGTGCAGACTTTTTTTCTGCAAAAATTTTAACAATGTACTAAATCCGTCACTATTTTTAGAAATTTATGCTAACCCAAAGAGTAGCGACAAACCATATCTGTCGTCAAATTTTAGAATGACGAGTAAAATTCGTTGCTCAAATGTTTTCCCAAAGTTCTGGAACGGACTTTAAGTTTTACGAAGGATATTGAAAGGAAAAGCTATAGATGTCCTAGAGGAGGGGGGGGGGGAGGTAAATAGGAATATACTAAATATTTCGATACAATGCTGAATAATAAAGTAATTAAACTCAATTGCTTGGAGTATTGAATTCTTGATATCAAATAGTTCATAAAATAACCATCACCTAAAGGATTTAGGCAAGACAACATTATTTTATGACGTCTTTGAAATCAAAATATCAAACTTTAACAAGAGAAAATGAAACATAAGATAGGCATACAAGTAATAAAAGCAATCACCACAATACACAAATGAATTATAGTGGTTCGGTGCATAAACACATCTTACTCCACTCCCAAAATTACTACTCTCGCAATTTTGGCTTTCATTATCTCAAGGTTTTCTCAGGGTCGCCTTAACAACCTGATATAGTTATTATGATTTTCACGGGCTATCACAATAAAACCCACTTTGTGATTTTCATGAGATCACGACAAACAAACTTGTTAAGATTTTAGAGGTTGCTCACAAAAACCCAAAATGAAATGAAAGTAAAATAGTACTTATCTTCGATTAGCAAGTTGAAGTCGTAGCTGTAGCTTGAATGCAATGATTTTCTTCTTGGGATATAGATGAAGTAATGTATGAGTTCAACCCAAAAGAATATAGGGATCTATAAAGTATTCAATATAAAAAAAAAAAAAAAAAAACCTAGGTGCTGAAAATTCAATTCTCTAGATCTCAAGTAGAGTTTGGATTATTCTATTAAAGATAGTTAAAGCATCTTGAGAAAGGGAATGAAAATAAGCTAAAACAGAAGATTAGAATTATGCTAAAAAGCTTAAGAGGAGCCTAACTTTCTCTCTTGAAAAGATGGATTTTCTCACCAACTTTCGTTGTGTAAATGAACGAGAGAAGCCCTTTATTTATAGCCACAGGATTTAGAAATTCGGCTGATCTGAGTGTTGGTTCGGCTAACCGGATTCTAACAATTTCATTCCAACGACACTTGGATTATGCGTGATAGAATCTTTCAAAAATTCGACTGGCCCAAGCCCAAGTTCGGTCGGTCGACCAAAGGGATCAACTAGCCCAATATGCCTGAAATCTGAAATCTTTTCATTGCTAGAAACGTGACCGAACAAGTTCAGGTTGGCCAAACCCAAGGTCGGGCTGGCCAAACATGCCACAAAAAATCTTATGTGATCTATAAATTTACATGAATCATGTAAGGTTAGTTAAAGACAGTTAGGTTGGCCAAACCAAATGTTAGGCTGGCCTAACTTCAATGTATTTTTACATAAAAGATGATCATTATAATGTTATATGAAATACACCTTACCTAAGGTCAATCTAAGGTTATACCACTTGATGGTTGACTCATACGGAGTATTTCGATCTTTGAACCATGTACTTTCATGATTTGAGTTGTTGAGTCTTCCCTGAGACACTTGATCGAGTCAATAATATATCTTCATGAGTTACGAAGAGAATCTTCATGAGAGCTTGTGATCCTTTCAGGACTACAAAATTTGACAACTAGATTGTGCTTAAGTATAAGAACTAACAAATATGATTCATCACTTTTTTGGATGGATCAGATTTATTAAATTTTTTCGACAGACCATATCCGTCGTTTAAGATTTATGACATAGAAAAGTTCGACGGACCATGTGACAAACGAAGTCCGTCATTAACAACAATTTTCAACAGACTTGGTCTATCGTTCTTTTACTATTTCGGCATAGAGTTCGTTATCCTATAGTAGTTAAACTATCACAATGAATGGATATAGGCAGTACTAGTTTTATCTAAAAATGTATATCCATTAAAAGATTTTTTATTCATTCAACCTCTGTCACGCCCCAAACTCAGAAATCGGGCTCACAAAATTTTCGATCGCCGAATCCGGCGTCGACAGCCTCCGTAGAACCCCATTCTCGGATCCCAGCGCCCATTCGCCAGGTTTCGATCCTGGGATGCTACGAGGAGGATTTTCAATGTCAGTTTGATTCGTAGTAAGCATAACCAAAGGCATAACCCACAAACAATAACCAAGAACTCCATTACATTTCCACTATGATAAAAAACTTTACAAGTACAATGAGCATAAAGGGAAATACAATGGTAAAGAACAAAAACTCCAAAATGATCAGCAAAGTGCAGCTGCCTCAACGCTGTTGTGCCCCAATGTCACCTGCACGCAACGGTCGTGCATAAGCTTATAGAAAGCTTAGAGGGTGGTGGAAGTGTGTGCGCATGGTAGTAATATGATCATGCAATATCAGAGTAATGCGGAATATGCAGATGGATCCATGAAAACCATTAGCCGTACCAAAGCTATGCGATGCAAGACATAAATGATATCGGCCATCCCAAGGCCATGCGCTGTGAAATGTAACTCAAGCATACAGATCCTCATCTATGTCCACACATAAATACAGCTCAAATCTGGGATATCATCAGGGTATAGTACACTCTAACCAGATCACCACCTCATCGCGCGCAATAAGGTAAGTGAAAGAGACCTCATTATCCGTCTGCCAATATCGGGCTCGACCCGTCGATAGCGGACCCATTCCTCGAGCTGGTCAGACTCAGCCTAGCATTGCCCCCTACACTCGGGCGTGTAAGGCCGCACCCCCTTCTAACCGATCACGACATAGTGGAGAGCACAACCATCTGGTAATCGGCACTCAACGCTCATCTACCCACTCGGTCTAGACGTTGGAGCAACCTCTTGGTACCATAAGGGTTTAAAGACTTTCACCCGGGGATATCTATAGCACCCCATGTAGAACAAGATTTTCGGTATCCAATCCTGCCAACCATGATACGTCTGTGGAAGCTATGGCCCTGATGTCGCTAGGGCGTACAGTAACCATATCACACAATGTGAAATGCATGAATCATGCTATCCAGTCATGCAGAAATTTCTGCGCGTATCGTGTGCTCATGTAGGGCAACACCGCCTAACCGGGAGCCTATAAACAATCTACCCGAAGGCATATGCTATGATCAGTCACCTCTCATATCAAGCATACATATAATGTGTATGATCATGCGTCATGGGACTATACTAAACATGTAATGAAATATCCATACAACGCAGGTGACCTAGACGGCCAACACACAACAAGTACTGCCTATCAATGGGCCCTATGGAGAGTCATAATGTGGACATCCAACCAACATTACACTCGCAATGTGGACGTCAAACCAACACTGCTCCCAAGGCGCGATCATTACATAATTCGTGTTGGGGTCACACATTACAATGGACCTTAGGTACATCCCATTGGGCCTTAAATATATCAAATGGGCCACATTCAATGGGCCTTATATTCATCAAGTGGGCCACATCCATGGGCTGCACCAATGGGCCTTAAGTGCATTGCAATGGGTCATAACCTATGGGCCTTAGAATGCATCAATGGTTCTCGACCCATGGGCCTTATACATATCAAATGGGCCTACTCCCATGGCTTTAAAATATATTAAATGGGTCCAATCCCATGGACCTTGGAATACATCAAATGGGTCCACTCCCATGGGCCTTAAATTACATTAAATGGGCCTAATCCCATGGGCTTTAAAATACATCAAATGGGTCCAATCCCATGGGCCTAACATAATGTTTATTTTCCATCCAAACTGGGGCCCAACATGATGTTTATTTCCATCCAAATTGTTCATGTGGTTGCATGGGCCTAGGCCCACTACAATATTTATTTGTCATCCAGCGTGTGGGCCAGGGGGGGCACTGTAATATTTATTTGTCATCCATCCAGCGTGTGGGCCAGGGGGACCCACTGTAATATTTATTTGTCATTCAACCAGGGGGGGTGGCGTGAATAAAACACATGCATTAGGTGGGCTCTACTGTCCGCTAGAGGGACGGTGGATAAAATAAATGTATCATGGTGAGTACCACCGTCCGCCTGGACGATGGATATATAACACATACATCACTATGGGTCCCATGAGGGGCCCACTACCATGTTTAAATGCCATCCAACCCGATGACAAGGTCACACGGACCTGTGTGAAGGTAAAACACAAATTTCATCTTGATCCAAGACTTCTGTGGCCCAAAAAAAATATTCTAATGGTAGAGGTTCAATCCCATTGTTTCCTGTAGTGTGGGCCACCCAAGCCATGGATGGGGCTGAAATTTGGGGTGGGCCCAATACTGGGGGTGGCCCACCTCGTGAACCGGTTGGATGACAAATGAACATCATGGTGGGGCCCACGGCTGGAGCCATGGGTTCCCTGCTGGGACGCCTGCCCGTCAACACTGCAGCCCCGCAGCTGCGTCAGTGGCAGCAGGCACTGCCTCTCCTTTATTTTTATTTTTTTTTGTTTTCTTGAAAAAAATCACATGTGGGGCCCACTCCTAGGAAATTCACTCTGCCCACTAGATTCTAGAGCCTAAACATGCCATAAAAATCCAATGTTTGGCATTTATTTGGCGTGTAGAAACAACAAGATGGGCCCTAATAGCCTTTGAAGGGTAAAAATACCGTTTTCTATGGTATGGCCCGCCTGATCATCGGATTGACCTCATTCTTTGGCTCAACGCCTAAAATGATATGGGAAAGAGGATGGACGGCTTGGATTGTACCAATACATCAAGGTGGGGCCTACACAAACGGTCCACTCCCAAGGCTTGAACCAAGCTATCTTTGTGTTTTCCATACAGCGTCCAGGGAACGTCCAACGTCCATGGACGTAATACATACATTGAGATGGACCTTGCTGTGGTGGGCCACCACTAATGGATGAACACATATAAGGTGGGCCCCACTTATAAATGGCTTGGGTAGGATACAAGCCTCATGGTGGGGTCCATTCAAGTGGGCCACACGACCACATAAATCGTACAAAGAAAAATAAATGAAAATGAGAGGGAGAAAAAGAGAGAGAAAGATAGAATGGGACATGCATGATGGAGGGTCCCTGGCACTATGGGCTCTCCCTTCCATAATCTACAACATAAATCATTGCATATGGGCCCACCTAATCAAAAATCAATGGTGGAGATCCATTCTCCACGAAAATAAATGGTCTAGATGACCTTTTAATGTAATGAAATAAACATCATGATGGGGTCCATGGAGAATGGCCCCATCATGGAATGATCATGATGATCAAGTGGGCCATTGGCCACATCTTAGGGTCCCAAGTGAGATCCAAACCATTGATCGGTTGGCCTCACTTGGCCCACCAAAAAAAAATATAAAAAATGACCACTATCAAGCACCCACCGTTGATCTTCTTGCTCCTATGGGTTCCTTACCACCTTTGGTTTGATTTCAATGGAAGAGATGAGGAATGGATGGCTAAGATGAGAGATCTTGGGATGGAGAGGTGGGCCACACTTGGAGTTTTAGAAAGAGAGGGAGAATTCTCATACGTATGGATTTTTCCTCTTTTGCTTAGAATGGGTTTGAAAATGAGAGAGAGAGACTTCTAAAGGGAGAGAGAGAGTGATGGATGATGGAGTGATGGATGTGGTGGTGATGGGTGTAAGAACTTTTTGACTTTGGTGGCCTTTTGTGTAAGAAAGGCATGGGTTTGTAAGACCCTTTTGACTTTTGTGGTTGCTTGGGTATGAGTGAAAGGTGATGTGTAATTGACATGAGATGTGATGGGATTTGATTTATTAATGGGATTGATGTGACACCTCGTAAAGATTCTCTTGGATTTAGCAACACGCGGCGTTTTCCTCGCACCGAACGCTGACCCACATCTCTTGACCAGGGTATCGCCTCGGCGCGCAAGTCACGGCATCGGAACCGCAGCGATGGTGCTGTCACTATGGTAATGGTCTTGAATTGTGTCGAATCGAGTTGACGGCGTACGAATCAGGGTCGTGCGCAAATATCGATTAACGGTCAAAGGTTGCCGAAATTCGACCGGTAAGACCGCGGAAGTCTACGGAATGGTACGGTCTAGGATACGGGTCTTACAGCTCTCCCCTCCTAATAAAAATTTCATCCTCAAAATTTACACAATCATCACAACTAGGCATAACTCGAGAGGAATAAGAAACATAACTTTACTATCTAAAATCAGAGATAGCATACAAAATACATCTCATGATCAACCATCAAAGAGATGAGGATAACGCTCTCGAATCTCAGCCTCACGCTCCCAAGAAGCCTCCTCTACAGAATGGTGACCCCACTGAACCTTTACCAATGGAATGACCTTGGTTCTGAGGACCTGCTCCTTTCGATCATGGATACGGACTGACTGCTCGATGTAAGAAGCGTCCTCACGAACCTCCAGCAGCTGCCAATTAATAACGGGAACTATGTCTGACCCACACTTCCTCAACATGGAGACGTGGAAAATGTTGTGGATGCCAAACAACTGAGATGGCAAGGCAAGCCGATAGGCCAAGGCGCCAACGCGCCCAGTGATTTCAAAAGGTCCTATGAATCTCAGGGCAAGCTTGCCCTTCGCACCGAATCGAACTGCGCCCTTCATGGGTGAGACCTTGAGATACACATGGTCCCCTACATCAAACTCCAAGGGACGAAGCCGACGATCAGCAAAACTCTTCTTCCGGCTTTAACCTGTGCGCATCCTCTGCCTGATGATATCAATAGCCTCTGACGTCTCCTGCACAAGCTCGGGACCTAGGAGACGATGCTCTCCAACCTCGGTCCAACAACTCGGTGATCTGCATGGTCTGCCATATAGTGCCTCAAAAGGAGCCATACTGATGGTCGCCTGATAGCTGTTATTGTATGTGAACTCAGCCAATCGCAGATGCTCATCCCAGCTACCCCTGAAATCAATCGCGCAGGTCCGAAGCATATCCTCAATGATCTGGTTGACCCTCTCGGTCTGGCGATCGGTCTGCGGATGGTACGCGGTGCTGAGCTACAAATCAGTCCCCATCGCTCGCTGAAAGCTCCCCCAAAACTGAGACGTGAACCTCGAGTCTCGGTCAGAAACGATCGAAACTAGAACACCATGCAGTCTCACAACCTCCTCAATAAATAACCTCGCAAGCTGGTCCATAGACCAAGTCGCACGCATCGTAAGGACATGTGCTGACTTCGTCAAATGATCCACAACAACCCAAATGGCGTCATGACAGCGCTGAGTCCTTGGCAAACCGATAATGAAATCAGTCAACACATGCTCCCACTTTCACATCGGGGCACTCAACGGCTGCAATAGACCAGGAGGTCTCTGATGATCGGCCTTGACACGCTGGCACGTGTCACACTCGGCCACAAAACTGGCGATTTGGCGCTTCATCCCTGCCCAAAAATACTGTCGCCTCATGTCACGGTACATCTTTGTTGAGCTAGGGTGGATAGAAAATCACGATCGATGTGCCTCGATCATAAGATCTCTACGTAACTCTGGGATATCTGGGACACATAATCGGCCTCTAAAGCGAAGTCCACCGTCTGCACCAATATCCCAATTTACCTGACTCTCAGATGCCGTCTTAGCCATATAACTCTACAACGACTCATCATCCTGCTAAGCCTCGATCACCCTAGTGACAAGAGGGTTGAATCGACAGGCTCGATAACTGTACGATGGAAGACTGCAGGCTGAACTCAAAATTATACGCTGCGATATCCTCAAGCATCCGCCACTCCTGAATCATCATATGCGCCACTAGGCCTTGTGGCTGACGGCTGAGGGCATCTGCCACCACGTTCGCCTTGTCCGGGTGGTACTGGAGGTCGAAATCATAGTCTTTCAGGAGCTCCATCCATCACCTCTGTCTCATATTCAACTCAGACTGCGAGAAGAGGTACTTCAAGATCTTGTGATCGGAGAAGAGCTCGAACCTGACCCCATACAGATAGTACCTCTACACCTTCAGTGCGAAGACAACTGCAGCCAACTCCAGATCATGCGTAGGATAGTTTAGCTCATGGACCTTGAGCTGATGAGACGCAAAGGCCACTGGTCTCCCGTGCTGCATCAGAACAGCACCCAACCCAATATGCGAGGCATCAGTGAATACAATAAATTCGTCACTCCTAGAGGAAAGAGTAAGGACAGGAGCGGACGTCAGACGGTCCTTCAACTCCATAAATGCTCGCTTGCAGGCGTCACTCCAAATAAACTCTGCGCCCTTCCGAGTCAACCTGGTCAGCGGGGCAGCAATACTAGAGAAGCCCTCAATGAAACGTCGATAATAACCCACCAAACTAAGAAAACTACGGATCTCTGTCGTAGACGTGGGCTGGCCCCACTGACACACTGCCTCGACCTTCAAGGGGTCCACTGCGACACCCTCCCTCGTCATCACGTGCTGAGGAACTTCACCTCCTCCTGCCAGAACTCGCACTTTTCCAGCTTCGCATACAGCTGGTATGCACAGAGGGTCTGCAAAGTAATCTTTAAATGCTGCTCTTGCTCCTCACGGGTCCTCGAATAGATTAGGATGTCGTCGATGAAGACTACAACAAATTGATCGAGATAAGGGTGGAAGACCTCGTTCATCAGCTGCATGAATACCGCGGGTGCATTGGTCAGCCCGAAGGACATGACCTGAAACTTAAAATGACCGTAACGCATCCTGAATGTCGTCTTCGAAATGTCCTCATCTCAGACCCGAATCTGATGATATCCAGAATGCAGGTCAATCTTTGAAAAGAACTGTGCATCCTACAGCAAATCGAACAAATTATCAATCCTCTGGAGCGGGTACTTGTTCTTGATCGTGACTTTGTTGAGCTCGCGATAATCAACGCAGAGCCTCAACGAACCATCCTTCTTCTTCACGAAGAGTACCAGCGCTCCCCACGATGAACTACTCAGATGGATAAAGCCTAACTCGCGCAACTCGTCTAACTACTTCTGCAGTTCCCGTAACTCCAACGGTGCCATACGATATGGGGCCTTCGAAATAGGCACGATACCAGGTACAAGATCAATCTAAAACTCGGTGAGTCGAGGAGGCGGTAATCTCGGAATCTCCTGTAACACATCGAAAAAATTGCAAACCATGGGCAAATGGTCAATACAAGCTGCAACAGGCTCCTCGATGGCATACGACATCAAACAAGACAACCGATCTCCTCTAGGCTCTGCAACGAACTAGAACTGCAGCACGTCGGGTATAAAAAATGTGATTGTCCTCGCGGCGTAGTCCAATATGGCATAATACTCGGTGAGCCAATCCATGCCCAGGATGACATCGAACTCGGACATCGGCAATGTAAATAGATCGGCAGGCACAAAGGTATTCTCAACTAGAACGGGGCAAGACGAGTAAAATCGGCCTAACACTGCAGTCCTCCCCAAGGGAGTCGATACTGATAGGCTCTCACAAGAAAGCTCCAATAGTAAGCCAGTCGATCGACAGAAGCTCTCGACCACAAAAGAATGCGATGCACTGGAATCAAACAACACACGTGCAATGCATGCAGAGACTAGAAGTATACCCTCAACGACTCCTCTAGTTGACTGCGGATCCTGCTGAGCCGCATAGAACCTAGCCTGAGCCAGCTGGGGAGGTGTCTGTCCCCTCTGAGCATGCTTTTGCTGCTGATGGGGTCACTGAGGCGGTCGAAACTGCTGCTGCTGAGGTGGCCTCAGTGGTGGGGGCTGTTGTCACTGCTACTGTGGGGGTCTCTGTTGCAGCTGTGGTGGAGGTTGTTGTGGAGTCCTCTGCTGCTATGGACCTCTTTGCTACTGCTGAGGGCTGGGACACTCCCACGAACAGTGTCTCATCGCACCGCACCTAAAATAAGTGCCGGTGAACTGCCTCGGAGGTGGTGATGGAGGTGCTACTGGTGTTCGGAAGGCTGGGCGACCTGTACGCCTCTGCTACTGTGGTTGACGCTGCTGAGAGTCGCTGGAAGGAGCCTGCCTCTTCCGGTCTCTCCTCTGACTGTGATCAGACTGAGAACCGGCCCACTCAGCCTCAAAAATCTGGGTCTTCAATACCACTTCCTCAAAAGTTGAAAGCTCATGCCTAATAACAAGGCCACGAAGATCGTAACGTAGGTCGTCCTCTAATCAGCGAGCTCTTCGCTCCTCGTCATCAATAAGGTAAGGTGCAAATTTGCACAGTGCTACAAAGAGAGCTGCATACTGAGCCACTATCATATCACCCTGCACCAGGGCCTCAAACTCCAACGCTCGTTGTCATCGGATGTGATTAGGGAAGTACTGTCGGTCAAATCGATCCATAAAATCCTCCCATGTCCATACAAAATCGGCGTCTGCTTCTCAAGAAACTGATGCTCACTAGTGCGCAACCTCATCATGGAGAAGAAATACGGCTAGTCGAACTCGCTGCTCAGTCGTACATCCCATCGTCTCAAATATCTTCTCCACATCGACACGCCATCTCTCAGCTATAGTCGGGTCTGGCTCACTCTGGAAACGTGGGGGGTCGAGTCGTCGAAACTCATGAAGGAGGGCGCTCGTGCGCTCCTGCTCTGCCTGGGCCGGTGAAACGAATGGCTGCCTGTCCTGTCCCTGAAGTGCAGTCGTCACAGCCTGTAACATCTGCTGCAACTGTGAGGCACTCACGGATACGGTCGAGTCCGCACCAGTCTCTGGTGGAGGAGCAGCATACTCAGGATGGGCACTAGGAATCTCTGGTGGTGGAACGGGCATCGTAGGTGGTATTGCGGGAGCGGCAGGTGGTGGAGCGGGATCCTCAGGTGGTGGTGCGGAAGTCGATTGGGTTACTCTCCTGGGCGGCATATCCTACAGGAAAGAGTGAAGGCGCCTATTAACTTGAAAACTCTTGAAGGCACGCACGTTAAGGGACTGTAACGGGAAATCGCCAAGCTATCCGAACTTCAGGACTTAGCCATTCTAAACTCATAGCAGACATATAATGTTGTTCTTGGTTATTCCCAAGTTATGCTATGATACCAACTTCTGTCACGCCCCAAACTCAGAAACTGGGCTCACAAAATTCTCAATCGTCGAATCCGACGTTGACAGCCTCCGTAGAACCCCATTCTCGGATCCCAGCGCTCATTCGCCAGGTTCCGCTCCTGGGATGCTACGAGGAGGATTTTCAACATCAGTTTGATTCGTAGTAAGCATAACCAAAGGAATAACCCACAAACAATAACTAAGAACTCCATTACATTTCCACTATGATAAAAAACTTTACAAGTACAATGAGCATAAAGGAAAATACAATGATAAAAAATAAAAACTCCAAAATGATCTGCAAAGTGCTCTTGCCTCAACACTGTTGCGCCCCAACGTCACCTGCACCCAACGGTCGTGCATAAGCTTATAGAAAGCTTAGAGGGTGGTGGAAGTGTGTACGCAGGGTAGTAATATGATCATGCAATATCAGAGTAATGCAAAATTTTCAGATAGATCCATGAAAACCATTAGTCGTACCAAAGCTATGCGATACAAGACATGAATGATATCGGCCATCCCAAGGCCATGCGATGTGAAATGTAACTCAAGCATATAGATCCTCATCTATGTTCACATATCAATACAGCTCAAATCTGGAATATCAGCGGGGTCTAGTACACTAACCAGATCACCACCTCATCGTGCGTAATAAGGTAAGTGGAAGAGACCTCACTATCCGTCTGCTAATATCGGGCTTGACTCGTCGATAGCGGACCCATTCCTCGAGCTGGTCAGACTCAGCCTAGCATTGCCCCCTACACTCGGGCGAGTAAGGCCGTACCCCCTTCCAACCGATCACGACATAGTGAAGAGCGCAACCATCTGGTAATCGGCACTCAACGCTCATCTACCCACTAAGTTTAGATGTTGGAGCAACCTCTTGGTACCATAAGGGTTTAGGGACTTTCACCCAGCGATATCTATAGCACCCCATGTAGAACAAGATTTTCGGTATCCAATCCTGCCAACCATGATACGTCTGTGGAAGCTATGACCCTGATGTCGCTAGGGTGTACAGTAACCATATCACACAATGCGAAATGCATGAATCATGTTATCCAGTCATGCAGCAATTTCTGCGCGTATCGTGTGCTCATGTAGGGCAATACCGCCTAACCGGGAGCCTATAAACAATCTACCTGAAGGCATATGCTATGATCAGTCACCTCTCATATCAAGCATACATATGATGTGTATGATCATGCGTCATGGGACTATACTAAACATGTAATGAAATATCCATACAACGCAAGTGACCTAGACAGTCGACACACAACAAGTACTGCCTATCAATGGGCCCTATGGAGTGTCATAATGTGGACATCCAATCAACATTTCACTCACAATGTGGACGTCAAACCAACATTGCTCCCAAGGCGCGATCATTACATAATCCGTGTTGGGGTCACACATTGCAATGGACCTTAGGTACATCCCATTGGGCCTTAAATATATCAAATGGGACACATTCAATGGGCCTTATATTCATCAAGTGGGCCACATGCATGGGCCGCACCAATGGGCCTTAAGTGCATTGCAATGGGTCATAACCCGTGGGCCTTAGAATGCATCAATGGTTCTCGACCCATGGGCCTTATACATATCAAATGGGCCTACTCCCATGGGCTTTAAAATACATCAAATGGATCCAATCCCATGAACCTTGGAATACATCAAATGGGTCCACTCCCATGAGCTTTAAATTACATTAAATGGGCCTAATCCCATGGGCTTTAAAATACATCAAATGGGTCCAATCCCATGGGCCTAACATAATATTTATTTTCCATCTAAACTGGGGCCCAACATGATGTTTATTTCCATCCAAATTGTTCATGTGGTCGCATGGGCCTAGGCCCACTGCAATATTTATTTATCATCCAGCGTGTGGGCCAGGGGGGCCCACTGTAATATTTATTTGTCATTCAGCCAGGGGGGTGGCATGAATAAAACACATGCATTAGGTGGGCTCCACCGTCCACTGGAGGGACTGTGGATAAAATAAATGTATCATGTTGGGTACCACCGTCCGCCTAGACGGTGGATATAGAATACATACATCACTGTGGGTCCCATGTGGGGCCCACTACCATGTTTAAATGCCATCCAGCCCGATGACAAGGTCACACGGACCTGTGTGAACGTAAAACACAAATTCATCTTGATCTAAGACTTCTGTGGCCCAAAAAAAAGATTCTAATTGTAGAGGTTCAATCCCACTGTTTCCTATAGTGTGGGCCACCCAAGCCATGGATGGGGCTGAAATTTAGAGGGGGCCCAATACTGGGGGCGGCCCACCTCGTGAACCGGTTGGATGACAAATGAACATCATGGTGGGGCCCACGGCTGGAGCCGTGGGTTCCCTGCTGGGATGCCCGCCCGTCAACGCTGCAGCCCTGCTGCTGCTTCAGTGGCAGCAGGCGCTGCCTCTCCTTTATTATTTTTTTTTTCTTGAAAAAAATCACATGTGGGGCCCACTCCTAGGAAATCCACTTTTCCCACTAGATTCTAGGGCCCAAACATGCCGTAAAAATCCAATGTTTGGCATTTATTTGGCGTGTAGAAACAACAAGATGGGCCCTAATAGCCTTTAAAGGGTAAAAATACCATTTTCTATGGTATGGCCCGCCTGATCATCGGATTGACCTCATTCTTTGGCTCAACGCCTAAAATGATATGAGAAAGAGGATGGACGGCTTAGATTGTACCAATACATCAAGGTGGGGCCTACACAAACGGTCCACTCCCAAGGCTTGAACCAAGCTATATTTGTGTTTTCCATACAGCATCCAGGGAACGTCCAACGTCCCTGGACGTAATACATACGTTGAGGTGGACCTTGCTGTGATGGGCCACCACTGATGGATGAACACATATAAGGTGGGCCCCACTTATAAATGGCTTGGGTGGGATACAAGCCTCATGGTGGGGTCCATTCAAGGGGGCCACACGGCCACATAAATCATACAAAGAAAAATAAATGAAAATGAGAGGGAGAGAGAGAGAGAAAGATAGAATGGGACACGCATTATGGAGGGTCCCCGGTACTATGGGCCCTCCCTTCAATGATCTACAACATAAATCATTGCATATGGGCCCACCTAATCAAAAATCAATGGTGGAGATCCATTCTCCATGAAAATAAATGGTCTAGATGACCTTTTAATGTAATGAAATAAACATCATGATGAGGTCCATGGAGAATGGCCCCATCATGGAATGATCATGATGATCAAGTGGGCCATCGGCCACATCTTAGGGTCCCAAGTGAGATCCAAATCATTGATCGGTTGGCCTCACTTGGCCCACCAAAAAAAATATGAAAAATGACCACTATCAAGCACCCACCGTTGATCTTCTTGCTCCTATGGGTTCCTTAGCACCTTAGCTTTGATTTCAATTGAGGAGATGGGGAATGGATGGCTAGGATGGGAGATCTTGGGATAGAGAGGTGAGCCACACTTGGAGTTTTGGAAAGAGAGGGAGAATTCTCATACGTATGGATTTTTCCTCTCTTGCTTGGAATGAGTTTGAAAATGAGAGAGAGAGACTTGTAAAGGGAGAGAGAGAATGATGGATGATGGAGTGATGGATGTGGTGGTGATGGGTGTAAGAACTTTTTGACTTTGGTGGCCTTTTGTGTAAGAAAGGCATGAGTTTGTAAGACCTTTTTGACTTTTGTGGTTGCTTAGGTATGGGTGAAAGGTGATGTGTACTTGATATGAGATGTGATGGAATTTAATTGATTAATGAAATTGATGTGACACCTCGTAGAGGTTCTCTTGGGTTTCGCAACGCGCAGCATTTTCCTCGCACCGAACACTGATCCACATCTCTTGACCCGGGTATCGCCTCAGCGCGCAAGTCGCGGCATCGAAACCGCCGCGATGGCGCGGTCGTTATGGTAATGGTTTTGGGTTGAGTCGACTCAGGTTGTTGGCGTACGAATCAAGGTCGTGTGTAAATATCGATTAAGGGTCGAAGGTTACAGAAATTCGACCGGTAAGACCGCGGAAGTCTACGGAACAGTACAGTCTAGGATACGGGTCTTACAACCTCTTCATCAGCTGTTGCCGAATCAACCAATTCATATTTCATTATGGAATGAGCTATACAAGTTTACTATTTAGATTTATATGAAATAGCTTTACTTGCCATGGTAAATATATAACCATTAGTAGATTTATAACCATTTGTCACAAAACTCCAATCGGCGTCACTATATCTTTCTACTACAATAAAAAATCTTTGGTAATGAAGACTAAGATCTTAGGTCTTTTTAAGATACCTTAAGACACTATATATATTACATTCCAATATATTTCACTCGGGTTACTAGAATATCTACTTAATTTGCTAACTGTGAAGACAATGTCGAGCCTAGTACAATTCATAATATAGGCCAGGCTACCGATTACACCAACATATCCAATTTGAGATAGACCAGTATTACATTATAGTTTTACGCTATGGTCAAAAGGGGCACATACAGATTTACAATCAAAGTGGTTATATTTTCTTAAATTTTTTTTCTATATAATGGGATTGAGTTAGAGTTATACTATTTTCAACCTTAATTATTTTAATCCCTAAATTGACACATGCCTCTCCAAGGTCTTTCATGTCAAAGTGAGAAGGCAAAAAGATTTAGTTTTATAAATCATTTTAATATCTGTACCAAAAATGAAAAGATCATCTACATATAGACACACCATAACTCTAAATATATCAAATATCTTACAATAAAGACATCTCTCAAATTCATTAAACATAAACCCATTAGACATTACCACTTGGTCAAATTTTTCATGCCATTGTTTAGGAGCTTGTTTAAGTCTGTATAAGAACCTTGAAGTTTACATACTTTATATTATTGTCCTGACTCAACAAGGCCTTCAGCTTGCTCCATATATATATATTTCCTTTTATAATTCACCATTTAGGAATGCAGGTTTAACATCTATTTGGTGAATTAAAATATTATTTATAGATGCAATAAAAATTAAAA
Source organism: Magnolia kwangsiensis (assembly GCA_037074715.1). NCBI lineage: Eukaryota > Viridiplantae > Streptophyta > Magnoliopsida > Magnoliales > Magnoliaceae > Magnolia > Magnolia kwangsiensis. Next base: position 85,771,321 of record CM073583.1, read on the forward strand.
TTCGAATGGATATCATCTTAGAAATAGGGGAATATGTATCAAAGTAGTCAACACCTTCCTTTTGTTTAAACCCATTGGCTACTAATCTAGCATTATATTTCTCAATTAAAGTAGCAGCCCTTCTCTTCTTTTTTTTAATATCTATTTATAACCCAAGGTTTTTTTTTCCAATGAGGTAGGCCGACTAATTTTCAAGTGCTATTAGTTCTAATAGAACTTATTTCATCTTTGACTACTTCCTTCCAAAAGGAAGCATTATGTGAGGACATTGCTTCTTTGAATGTTATTAGATCACATTCTAGTAGTTGAGTTAAAAACACTTGGAAATCTGGACCAAAGTCCTTGGTAATCCTTGGTCATTTACTTCTCCTTATATCAAGTTTAAACTCAAGATCTTTTAAGTCCTTTGGATGAGAGCATGAATGTTCACCTATGTTTACAGAGGTAGAACTCCCACTGTTCTTTAGTTTATGTGAAAATTACTTTTATGAAATTCTACATCTTTAGATTCGATAATGATATTTTCACAAATATCTAAAAATCTATAAGCTTTATCATGAGATGTATACCTAACAAGTAACACGCCTGAGAGTTTCTGAGATCACTAAGCTTAACATGCGCAAGATAACCCCAAACTCTAAGATAATTTAGATTTGGTTTTGTGCCCTTCTATAACTCATATAGAATAATTTTATATTTAAATATATGTACTTTGTTTAGAATATTACATGCTGAATACAAGGCTTCTCCCCAAAGACAAGACCTGAACTTAACAACATAGTGTTCACCATATTAATGAGAATCATATTTTTATGCTCTGCTACCCCATTCTGTTGAAGTTTGTAGGGAGCAGTAATCTCATGAATTATGCCATTAGACTCACAAAATTGATCAAAATCTTTTGAAGTGTATTCACTACCTTTATCACTCCTAGGGTATTTTATTTTTCTGTTAAATTGATTCTCTCCTTCAATTTTGAAAATGATATAAATTTAAAAAATGCTTTATCCTTTTATCTTAACATGTGTGTGTGTGTGTGTGTGTGTGTGTGTGGAATGATCATGTATAAAGGTAACGAAATATTTCTTACCTCCTCCAGTAAAATTATCTTTAAGGTCACAAAAATTAAAGTAAATTAAACTGAACAACTCTGAATTTGTTACAACACTCGGGAATGATTTCCAAGTTACATCTAAGAACAAGATTCATATTTTTCAAATTCACTATTTTCTAAATGATATATTATACCACTAGCAGACATATTTCTAATAGACTTAACATTCGCATGACCTACTTTACCATGCCATAATGAAACATTACAAAATATGTAGGCAGAAGAAGTAGAAGAATTATTTGATTCAACATTCAACCTAAACATACCATGACCATGATCAGCATAACCTTTACCAACAAAGGTGTCACTCTTGGTTATTATTATTTGGTCTGACTCAATAACTTGCATCAGACCTATTGTAACGTCTCAGAAAAATCCGTGCAGAGACCCGAGTACCAACTCGATCAGAAATCACTTAGGATTAATTCCTTTAGAAATTAAACGTAAGTTAACTAGCGCTATGTTAGATTAGCTGTGAAATTAGCACTGATTGCTTTAAATACATTCTGCAAGACCCAAAACTTGTGGAATCATTAACGCTATAACATCCTGAAATATAGGATCAAACTCTAAACTCGTTTGCTCTCAGGAACCCTTTGAAACTTTGTATTGGATCTAGACCGTGCGTCGAAAGTTAGATATCTTCAATCTCATACCATTATGACCGCTTAGTTGGACTTGATAATCGTTTCGAAAATCAAGCCCAACTGATGTCCTGAGGCTATTTCATTGAGTTTGGAGCAAGGTGGGTGAGAAAGAGTTGAATTCTTTATAAATTAAATGTGATTTAAATAGATCTAGCACGTGACGCTTGCGGGTTAAGTATAAGCATTCAGACCGTTGGAATCTGACCTAAATACACCCTCAGATCAGGGAACATTTCCCACTCGGGTCAGTGTACTTCGAATCTCTGATCGAGTCTCAGTGACTGCTGAATTGAAACTAGTCTGCCACGTGCGATCTGGAAACCCGATCAAACTAAAAACTTAATGTGATCGGGATCCAACATCCATGAGCTTAAGTCCGACCGCATTTAATCAGGGGACCTCCAGAAACATCCTTTTGGATCGGAAAGGACCCGATTTGGTTATAACCCAAGTATACATTGGTTTAAAGTCTAAATAAGTGACTTTCTAACCTATTTAAGGACCTCAAACCCTCTCACACCCATCCCATACGAATTTACAAAAATCCTAGAAAAGAGAAGAGAGAAAAGAGAGAGATTCTGTGAGAGTTATGAGGAAAGGTTCCTGTCACTCGATCCTGCTTCTACACGTGCTTAGCCATCGTGTTCTAATCACTCTTCCGGTGATTCTGACTTCATTCTAGGTAAGAAAACCCTAACCTTAACCTGTTTTAATAATTCCATCGATACAAGTAGCGAAGTACCTGACTTATCTTGTGAATTAGGTCGTCATATCGACGTTGATGAAGCGTAGAGTTCCTATTCGATTCGATATGCTTCTACGGAGTAAGGTGAGGATTCTAGACGCTTAGGTTACCTGTTTTTAAAGCTTTCAATGTCGTTTAATAGTAGATTATCGACAAGAATGCTGTTTGACATGTACAATATGCTGTCTATTTTCCATTTCGATTACGTACGGAGAATATGAGATTTAGGATATTTTACGCATTTGTAGGAAATACTGTATACGTTCGTATGTTGCTGATATGATTGCCATGTGTATTTGTCATGTTATTATACTAGTTAGGCGTGTATGATCTGTTTGGCGAAGAGATTCGCCCTAATACACACTTTGGGTCGACATACGCTATGTAGATAAATGTGTGTAGACTAAGTGTTTGTATAAAAGTATGTATTAGTAAGTATTGAGTAAATTTTGTTGTAGATTAGTTTTGAGATTGGATTCTCAACTAATATGATGATGTACATGATTTCCTCCATGTTTGTTATATTGACTTGATTTCCTTATACATATGAAATGCTCATGTTTGGCTGACTTGCTTATGTTGTATGTTATAATATGTTGTAACATGCTTGAATTATTTGTGCTTCATTTCTGTCACTCTCATATGATCCTTGATGTAGATTACAAGTGTTCGGGGCTATACGTTAGTCCAGGAAGTCGATAACAGATTCGAAATCGTGGTTGGATTCTATTCACCACGAAGGACGCGTCAATGAACCCGAGTCGTGCTTTGGTTGATGGCAATGGTTAGACCACATGAGGTGTTTTATGCACTTCATGTCGTTCATCTTGAGGTGCACTCGTACTAGTCAAGCTCGTCAAGCAACCCGACTGACCATTGTATGTTCACCTTGATAACCATGGTACCTTGATCCATTAAGACTCATGAGCCGGGCATGGTGGTATGGGACACCGTGGTCGAGCTGTCGGCCTACGCTGGGGCCACAAACCTCCCCGTAGTGACCAGTGAGTACCTTAGACTCATGAGCTGATTTTGGTGGTATGGGACACTACATTCGAGCTGTCAGCCTACTCTTATTGGTGACGAGCCCTTTGTAGTGACCTCGAGCGTATTCTGAGTCTACGTGAGGCGACGACCCTTTCGTAGTAACAAGAGTACAACTAGGCCTGTATTGATAAGGTGATGGGGGAGCGGTGCAACGAGTGCGAGCAACCACCCTGGCAGCCCTTGCAGTGACCTAGAAATATATCATCGTATGAGACTACTAGGAGTGACGACCCTAGACAGGATCTGTGTTGGGAATGATATAAGGAAAGTACCTTAGTTTCTCAATCCTGCTGTTTGAAAGGACTAATAACAACTCGGTAATCATATCCATATCGCACTGCATGTGCCTGGAAGATGTGGAGCACTGAGGGAAGAAAACATGTCGTGGACGTAAGATGGTGTCGCACGAGGGAGTATGTCGGTGAGGGCATGCATCATTACTGCATCTCATACTTGCATTAATAACAGTATCTAGGAATGTCTGATTGATTGTTTTACTATTATCTCGTGATTGATTTGATAACGTGCTAATCTTTGCTCTATGATTCCACTGAGTTGATCACTCACTCCCACGTTATGGGACGGTGCTTGCAACACCTACCAGACTCTGTCTTAGATGCAGGTTGTGAGGCGATTCAGGAGCTGGAGCCAGACTACTACGAGGACCAGGACGAGTTCTCGTGCATGAAGTTTTCTGACGGCTTTGCATAGGTGGCCTGGATCAGCGGGATTTTGCTAGTTGGACTATCATATGACATTTGATTTTGGTTTGTTATATGTAATTGTGACTCAGAGTTATATTTATACTTTGGAGACAGTTCGAGATAGTTTTGTTTTTCATACAGTGATATATATATCTTTCAGTCTTCCGCTTGCATTTTATCACTGGATCTGGAGTATGAATTGCAGTTTTGGTATAATCTCACTCATGTTAATACACTAACTCAGACAACATTCAATCATAAGCATATTTGTTGCATAAGTGATGGTTTGGAACTCGGGAGTTGGGTTTCTACACGACCCCCAATTTTCAGGGTGTTACATCTATTTTGTTCAAAAGATAATTTGAAATAAGGTTTTTATGCATATCTAGCACATGAAGATCATTAACCAAATTAATGGTCTTCCCAGAGGTGAAAATAAGTTCAACTTCTCTTTCTCTAATTTATACATTTGTTGTAACAATATGCCTAATTTGAACTTTTTTGTCAGAAGGAACCTCCTCATAATTCTTAAAGTACGTGTGATCGTTACACACATATGTGTTAGCACCTGTGTTGATCCGCAAACCATCACACAGTTCTACACAAACCATGTTGACCTCTGTGAGCATAGCCACAATATCAGATTACTCAATCAAACTTTCTTGAGGTACAGAAGCTGGCTTTTTTCTTTTCCCCTCTTATAGCACTCTCTTGAAAAGTGACCTATTTTGTCACACAAATAACAACTAGATGATTCATCTTGGTCACTATTTTTTTTTATTTCTTAACCTTAGGTTTGGTTTTCTTTTTTAGATATTTTTTGTTTGGTTTTAGGTTATTGTATTTGGATTTTCTGTTTTGTTGATTTTGGTTATACTTTTCATCAACCATTAACACCTTAGATACATCATATTTCTTCTCTTCTAACATATCCTAGAGTCTATCTTCTTCCTCAATACATAGATGAATAATCAGTTGCTCCATTTATAACTCTTTGGTTTTATGTTAAAAGAAATTCTTGAAATTTTGCCAAGTTGCTGGCAGTTTCTCAAAAACAGTAGCTACTTGGAATTGTTCATCTTACTTGATCCCTTCAGACCTTACTTCATGGGCTATGAGATTAAATGCATTTGCCTCATATACCACTGATTTATCGTCAGCCATCTGGAACTCAAAGTACCGACTAACGGGGTTTTTTTTCACACCCATCTCTTCAATATTATACTTCTTCACTAAAGCCTTTCAGATCTCAAGAAAGGTATCATAGTTGCAATACAGATCATACAATTGATTCAACATAGCACCAAGAATATAGTTTTCAAAGAGATAGTCGTCCTCATCCCATTTCTGATGAACTAGAGATAGTTCTGATTCGAGTAGATCTAATGGTCGTAGCTAGTTGATAATGTATGCCCCGTTAAGGTTAATAAAGTGTTAGGCAACCCCAAGTGTAGGGTTGCATTGTAGTAATAACTCGAAAGTCCAACGTCAAACCACAGGGAATTGGAGAGAACATAATAAAATCTAACAATTTTTTTATATTTTTAATCTAATAGAAAATAGAATAAATGTTTAAACAACTAATTAAAAGCACTAAGGATCCAAGAATCCCTAATTAATAGAACTTGAAAATAATTCGTTTTCTTGAGTTGATAACTCAACTAGAACTATATTCCAATCTATTCTAACAAAAATCCTACAATAAAATTAATTAACAATCATCCAATGATATAAAAATCGAAAATAGGTTGATCTCTCACAAAGATCTAAGTAATCAATCGATGAAAATTAAAAGCATTTATTGTATATGGAGTTAACAATAGATCGATCGGTTTTACAGATTTATTCCTTCTCCAATTTAAGAATTCAATCGAAACCAATTACAATTCTACATGAAAAACCAATAACTTTGATTATAAATAAATTAAATATCAATAATATATCAAAAGGTTCATCCCTTAGCCTTAAGTAAGAGATTAGCCTAGAATAGCTAACATCTTAAATAAAAGAAAAAAAAAATGAAAACAAACTAGGGAGAATGAATTAAGGAATAACAACACCGGAAGAGCTTCGCCTCACTTGAAATGACCTCAAAAATCCTAACTTGATACTAAGGAACGTCTTAAGGACCCCTATATATAGTTTTTGAGACCCAACTTTCACACTCTTTTAGAAAAATCGTAAACCTACTTTGAATTTATGTAGTTAAGCTTTCATCAGCAAGTTCTTTAATTGGATTGAAACTTATTGAACATCTGTCGATGGCATTGTTGAGTGTGAAATATTGTATATTTTTTCCTCATTATGCATTGCTTTTATGTGCATAAGTGAGCTTAATTGATCTAATTGTGGGTGTTTTGATATATGAGGTGATTTGGAGAGCTAAGATGAAAATGATGATTAAAGAGAAGATTTAATGCTCAAAGAATGACCAAGTGAAGGATTGGGTCTATGGAGGTCAATATTGAAGAATTCAAGTACCAAAGATCTAAGAAAACCAAGTGCAAATGAGAGAGAAAAGACTAAAAATATTTTTTAAAAAAATACATTAACAGAAATAATAGATTATTTAGTCCCACCTAAGGTTAGTTTGGTCTGACTGAAAGTGCATAGAACAGTCTAGTGAGAAATTATGATTTTCAGAGTTAATTTAGTTTGACATTCGGTCCAACCGAAGTGATGTTCGTTGTCAACGAATGATGGTTTGGTGCAACGTAATGGAGACTTCAAACATATTTCAATGAAATTCGGCTACAGCCAAAGGAATATTCAGGTGGACTCAGTGCGACTTCAATGCGACTAAAGGTGATCGTTAGTGCGACCTAAGTATAACAAAAGTGTATAGATTTAATGCTAGTTCAAAGTTGATGCAAATCACGTCTATTTAAAGGGATGATTTAAGCTTTTCTAAGTATGATTTACGGTTTAGAAGAGAGCAAGGAGTAGCATAACATCTATAGATCCGTTCTTCCTCCTAATCTTTCAGTTTTAAATTCTTTTTTCATGTTCTTGTTTGAGTTTAGTTCAATCATGATTATGGTTGGATAAATCTCTTAGCTAGTGCTAAGAGGTGAAACTTGTAGTGGTTTTTATCATTATAGTTTACTTTGATTCAAGTTATTTGGTTTAAATATTGAACAATTCATTGATATTGGTTTGAATAAAGCTTTACGTTCAATTTACTTCTATCCATTGTCGACTTCAAGCACTTTGGATGCTTAAGAAGGCTGAGATTGATGGCTTATATATATATTTTGCAAGGGATTTATATATAAAATCCATTGAATTATCTTAGATTAAGGGCATGTGTTCACTCCCCAAGTGTAGGGTTGTGATGTAGTAATAAACTCGATAAGACCGAGGTCGAATCCCAAGGGACTGATACCTGTATGTTATCTGAAACTAACTAGAACTAGAACTAGAACTAGAATGAGATGAAATCTAAATTGAGTTGTGATTTGAGGAATAATTATGAAATATTAATCTAAAACTTAAGAGAAATCAGAGATAAGAAACTAGGGATTCAGAGGATCCACTTGTAGAGATCAGGAAGATCTTATGCCAGTTTCAAGAATCATGGAATTTAATTGAACTTATTTGATCTAGTTTTCAAGAGATGAAAGGTATATGAATTAGAATGGATTCCATCACCAAACCATGCCCAGGAGACAAAGCAAATAACAGAATTAAACTAATTACCAACCAATCAACATGTTATGAAGGTCAGGAAGGGTACCGTCATCCGACCATGCCCAGGACACTATGGTGAATAACAGGGCTTCCTGACGTCATAAACATAAAGGAAAGGAACATGCTCAAAGCCATCGCAGACCCATTGTAATTTTAGTCACAACAGACCATTAAAAACTAAAAAATATTCCCATAATTAACTAAAATCAAATATCAATTCAGGATAAACAAAAGGCATAAAATAATTCTCCCATCACACTACAAGCTTCACCTCTTAGCCCTAGCTAAGAGGTTTAGCCGAACATGATTAGACTATATCTCTAAAAAAAATAATAAAAGAAAACAGTAAAACAATTAAAACAAACTCTAAACTCTCCCTTTCTCACTGACGTCCTAGCCCTGGATGACAAAAATCTGCTTGTCCTTCTCTCTCTCTCTTTTGTCTCTTTATAGTCATGAAAGGGTGGTGGAGAGGTGCGGACGAAAACCTTCTTTACAGAGAAAACGAGCCACACCCCACTTTTCTGATGGTGAGGCTCACTTCGCTTTTGTTTTGAGGAATCCACTCTGTCCATTGGGATCACGTCAAAAAACTGGTCGAGAAGGGACTGCTTTTGATAGGTTTTGGCGTGGTCCATAGAATCTTTCTTACTGTCGTCCATCTAGAACGGTGATCTGCCCTTCTTTTACATGCATGAACCAAAAGGAAACCTAGGCACGGGTTACACCTGTCCTCTGAATGCAATGGACGGTCTGGATTGTAGAACAGGACGATAAGTGAGCCCACAACAATCCACTACAGCCTCTGTTGCGAAACAGAGACCGCGGACGCTTGCGCTATGATGTTAGCAAGGCCCACGATCAGTTACGGTTGAAAAATCCATTCCGTTCATTGAAATCAGTACGAAAACCATCAGGGAAGGGCAAAAACGGTCTGATTTCGTCGGGGCCCACAATACTCTGCGTTACACTGTTTATCTTACGTTAAGACTTGAATTTCGTGTGTACACATGCATGGGACCAAAATTTCACCTTGATGAGGGTTGTGGCCACCACCTGGAGTAATTGGACGGTTCGGATCATCCGATTGGATGATGTGTGGGGTCCACTATCAAAAAATGGACGGACAACGTAAAGACGCTATCCGTTTTTTAAATTTTTACAGAAAACGCGGTCTTCAGCTTGTTTGACCGGACTGCACGGCTCAGTGCAATTCACGTGGGCGTGCACTATATGGACGTCTACCCACTTGTGGGGTCCACTACGATGTTCTTGAGAAATTCGATCCGACCATCCCTTTTCTTATATCATTTTAACAGTTGGGACCAAAATCGAAGCATATACAGATCTCAGGTGGGCCTCAAATCATGATTTTATGGGTTGATCTGTCCATTGGGCCCCTTCCAGAGAGATCCAATGGCTGAAAATTGACGTGTACGGTTAATTTATAGTCCTCGAGCCACGCATAAAGTTTTGCGCCGAATGGATGGTGGGAACCCTGTGATCTCGCATTCTGAACCCTTTTTAAGCCACTTGAGCTTCAGTTTCTTGATTTTCTTGGACCTCTGGCATATAAATCCATCGATCTTGGTCCCCTGGGGTCCATCCCTTGCCTTTGGTGTCATCAGAGCTTTAATTCCTTGCTTTAAGCACCATTTTTCAGTCAATGCTCGTAAATACACTCTGCATCACAAATATGGTTAAAATTGGGCGTTAAAGAGTATCATGCTTGTAAATCCAGCCAATAATTGGGTCTGATATGCAATATTTGACCCTCAACAGCATGATAGATGCTTTGAATTCCTTATAATCAGTACTTTGGTACCTTATATGGGATTGAATCAATTAAAGTTCAAATCTATATATTTTGGTTTTCGAATGATGAATTAACTACTCCATTATACAGCAGGATAGCATAGGATTTCAATGTCAGTTGAGTTATCCAATTGAATTAAGTGAATTAGACATTAAGAATGGGTATAAGTGGATCCTTAGTGCTCTATTATTTTGCTTTACTAATTTTCCTTTAAAGTATCTAAGTTTTAATTATTAAATCTTAAAATTCAATTCCACGATTAATTTTAGTTCTAGTTCTAAAGTATTCTACAAAATTCACAAATATAAACCATGTGGATTCGATCTCGGTCTTACCGAGTTAAAACTACATCGCAACCCTACACTTGGGGTTGTCATCTGTTTGGATAGATTATACATCAAAGATCCACTCAAAGGATTGAGTAGAAAATTAATTTTTATCCAACAACTGACTTTCAAAATTCACACATTGCTCAATGGGATCTAAGTCCTATCGAAATCCACTCGATGGGATCGAAGTGCTCTTTGATGGAATCAAAAGAATAGTCCAACAAGATTTTTTGGAAAATCCGAAGTATCTTGATTCTTCTTCAATGAATCAAAGTCCTATCAAAATCCACTTGATGGGATTGAGTATCATATCAATGGCATCGACAAACTTTGTATTCCTTCAATTTGAAACTTCACTTTGAATCTTCTATTTTCTTCCTTTTTCACTTAGTTTCTTCAATCATTTGGCATTTCAATTCTTCCTTCGTAACCATGGAATATTTAATTCTTCCTTATGTCTTCCTTTGAGCTCTAATTCCATCACTTTAAGTGCATTTCCATCATTGGTTCTCAAATCACCCGGCATGCATAAAACATATATTAATCTATCAACTTAACACTTGAATGCATGGAAAAATCATACAATTAGGAGAATAAATATGCAATATTTGAGTCTCAATACACCCCCAACCAACATTTTGCTAGTTCTTAAGCACAATATGTGAAATATTTTCAAAGCCAAGGCTAAAATTCTTAGAAATCATTATCCTGTAAACTTAAGCAATCCTAAAAAACAATCCAATCCATTCATAGAAAACCCAGGTGCACCAATATTGATCATATCACCCACCTAACTTTAGTACTTAGTTGATATCCTAATTAAGTTCAACTCATTAATCATCCAATTAAAATCCAAACATTGAGTTACATGAGTGCACAGTGGAATCTAGACTTCATAACTAAACTTTAGCTCTTTACACTCATGTTAACATTGATAATCAAATGAAATAGTTAGATCAACCAAAGCATGCCTTGCAGTTCAATATTTCACTTCTTCCAGCTTTTAATCTTTCCATCGACAGTTTTCACACTATCTTTCTTTCTTTTCTTTTCTTTTCTTTTTTCTTTCTATCCATATCATAACAGTATTTTCATGAACAATTTCAATAGGTAGCCCTTCCTGATAACATTATTTTTTAGTTGAGTACAACTAGAGCTAGGCAGGATCTGACCCAAACCGATGGATCTGACCCGATCTAACCTTTTGGATCCTATCCAACCCGAACCGAAGGCCAGGATCGAGTTAGATCGAGTAGGCCCACTCAGATCCAATTGCACAATGAGTCGAGTTCGGGTCAATAGCCAATCCGATCCGATTTGATCCGGGATTTGATCTGATCCGATCTGATCCGTACAACATTCATTCAACACTATTTCTTATAATGTTGTCCACTTGAGATTGGGATATACCTCATTTGTTGTTTAAGACCATAAAATGATCTAGAAAAATAGATGGATGACATGGATGAAATAAATACATCATAGTAGGGTCCACAGAGCACCGACCACCAGTCATTGACTAGTGGCAGGGGGAGTAGCCAATCTGTCTCCTCTCCACTCATGGCTCAAGGCGCCTCAACCAGTGAGCACTGAGTGACTCCTGACACTGGAAATCGGATTGCGTAATGAGTTACTTAGTACGCTTTTATCATACTGAGTAAACTTAGTTGGGCTTATCGTGAATGTGTGTGTTATCCACGCCGTCCATCCATTTTTTTCAGCTCATTTTAATGGTTAGACTGAAATTTGAAGCATGTCCAAAGCTAAAGTGGACCACACCACAGGAAACAGTGGTAATAATGACTTCCACTGTTAAAACCTTGGTAGGGCCTACAGTGATGTTGATTTGTCATCCAACCCGTTCATAAGATCACAAAGACATGGATGAAGGAAAAAAGCAAATAATATATTGATCCAAAACTTCTGTGGCCCCTAAGGAATTTTAGACCATATAGTTTAATTCACACTGTTTCCCGTGGTGAGGTCCACTTGAGATTTGGATATACTTAGTTTTTAGGTTAAAGCCCTCAAATTATCTGTTAAAATGGATAGACAGAGTGGATAAAATATGTAAATCACAGTGGACCCTACAAAATTTACTCAGTACACAATTCGCGTCCCTAACACTAGTGTATTGATGTGACATCAGGAAGTGGATTGGCGGGTGTACCACGCACCAGCTGGTGTATTGACGTCAACAAGTTCTGTGGGTCCCATCATGAGGTATGTATTATATCCAAACCGTCCATCCATTTGGCGGGCTCATCTTAAGGCTTGAGCTGAAAAATAAGATAGATCTAAAGATCAAGTGGACCGCACTACAAAAAGCAGTGGGGGATTGAACGTCTACCATTGAAACTCTTTTAGGGGTCACAGAAGTTTCAGATCAATATGAAATTTATTTTTCCTCTTCATCCATGTAGTTGTGACCTTATTAACAGATTTGATGGAAAATAAACGTTATGGTGGGCCCTACGAATTTTTTAACATGAAAATTATTATCCTTGGTGTGCTCCATTTAAGCTTTGGATATGATTCATTTTTCCCTAATGCTCTAAAATGATCTCGAAAAATGGATGAACGGTATGGATGTAACAAATACATCATTGTGTGGCCATGTAACTTTGATCTCCTTTAAACCTTTCATACAACTTGAAGCATCGGCGCTATCTTTGTACGACAGGTATCTACGCAAGTTTGACCCAATCGGAAGAAAGGCCAACTCGATCTGACTCGGTATTTCTGATCAAGTCGGACTCGGTTCGGGTCAGTCTAATCAAGATCCGGATCGGATCGGGTCAGGCCCGTTGGACTCGGTCTCGAGTCAGATCGAGTTCGGATTAGAATTTTGACAATACCGGATCGAGTCAAGTTGGACCTAACTCGGTCTGACTCGACTTGATGCTCACCTTTAGATACAACTTCTTTTTTTCCATTAAACATGATGGGCAAACTCCTCAAGCTTGGTTCTTAGCATTCTAATGATCATTAAGCTAGTATTACAGTATCAAACTGAAACTTCAAAAGTATAAGTTAAATGTGAATTATGAATACAAGATTAAATCAATGTTTATAAATTTCCAATTAAAGGTTAACAAAACTGAACTTAACCTTGAAATCTATTAAAGTAACTAAACTCTAGGCTTAAAAATTCTCAACATTAGGTACATTACCATTCTAAACAGTAGATTGTTTCTCAAATCACCTAAAATTCCAAAAATCAAATCTCTAAAAATCTTCAAAATTTTGGCTTAAAATTTCTCAATTTAGTACAAATTGAAGATTTTTCAAGGGAAACCCCACCCCCAACTTAAATTCTACTTTGTCCTTATGTATAAAAGATATGCACTATAAATAACATGAGAGCAACAAAATAATGAGTGGGCGAAAAAATACCTGAGAGACGATAAATATGGATTGCGAACTTCTCGAGTAGTGCTTCAACAACTAAACGACAAAACAAAACATCCTACTCTACTAAAGAAACTAATTTCTAAAAAAGCAAGAAAAATGAATCTCCATCAAAACTAGGAGATCAATCTTGATAGATAAGATCTTTCAAAGGTATGGACATATCCTCTAAGGAAAAATTATCCACAAATGGTATCAATCTTTGACCATTCACTTTAAAATATTACCATTCTTAGGATTCTCTATCTTAACAGCCCCATGAGGATAAACATTTTCAATGAAGGGGACGGTCCATCGAGATATCAACTTTACTGAAAAAATATGTAACCTCAAATTATACAAGAAGACTTTCTGATGTGGCTCAAAATTCTTCCTAAAGATACTTTTATCATGGAATATCTTCATCCTTTCCTTATATATGTGATTATTCTCATATGCTTCATTCTAAATCTCCTCCAATTCATTTAATTGGAATTTGCACAGCGAGATTACCTTGTTTAGAATGAAATTGAATGTCTTAATAGCCCAATATGCTTTGCATTCTAGTTCCACAAGAAAATGGCAAGCATTCCGATTGACGAGTTTATAAGGTGACATACTAATAAGAGATTTATAAGCCATATGGTAAGCCCATAATGCATCAGATAGTCAAAGAGACCAATCCTTGTAATTAAGATTTACTATTTTTTCTAATATATGTTTAATCTCCCTATTAGATATTTCATCTTGGCCACTTGTTTGTGGATGATAAGGAGTACTCACTTAATGTGTAGTGTCATATTTCTTCATTAAAGCTTCAAAAGGTCGATTACAGAAGTAAGAGCCTCCATCAATAATGATGGCTCTAGGTGTTCCAAATATAGACAAGATATTCTCTTTCAAAAATCGCAGAACCATTTGGTGATCATTGGTTCTACATGGGACAACCTCTACCCATTTTGAAACATAATCAACAACTAGAAGTATGTACATGTGTCCAAAGGATGAGGGAAACGGTCCCATAAAACCAATGCCCCAACAATCAAATACTTTAACAATCAATATTGGGTTCAAGGGTATCATATTTCTACAAGACATTGGCCCTAACTTCTGGCATCGCTCGCATGATTTACTAAATATGTGGGCGTCTTTAAACATGATTGGCCAGTAAAAAATACACTATAGAATTTTCAGAGTGGTTTTTCTTACTGAAAAATATTCACCACATGCATAAGAATGACAAAAGGAGATTACTCTAGATTATTCATTATCCAGCACACATCTCCTAATGATTTGGTTTGGGTAATATTTAAAAAGATATGGATCATCCCAGGTAAAGTTTCTTACCTTGGCAAAAATTTTTCTTTTATTTGCATATTTCATTAAGTTGGTATTACACCCGTAGAAAGATAATTCGTAATATTAACGTACCAAGGTAGAGAAGAAACTTAAAATAGTTGTTCATCAAGAAACGCATCCTTAATAGGTATCATCTCCATGAAATTAGAAAGAACAAGGTAAGAGAGATGATCGGCCATGTTAGTGCACTTCTTTATGAACCTTATTTATCAATCATATTCGTTTGTGTGTCAAGGAGTCAATTGAGCCCTTGGAAGCTAAAGACCAAAGACACGTGAAGACTAGAGCACCAGGGAAGTGAAGAATAGGTAAATGAAATGCCTTGGCGATCCTAACCTTGACCCAAAATAACCATTGAACCTTTATATAATTTTTGGTTTAATAGGAAAACCTTGTTTAATCATGCTTTAGCCTTAGAAGCCTAATTGGAACATGATAAGATAGGCCATGAGGTCTCGAGCTACTGAAAAATAAAATGGCCAAACCAGTAGACTATTAATATGCTTGAGCGAAGCTCGATCGATTGAGTCGATCGACCGAATCTGGTTGAAAAATCTCTTGAAATTCGAGTGCTCGATACACAAGCTTGATTAATCGAGGAATCTTCGATTCCTTTCAAGCGATCGAGCTCGATCAATTGAACATGGTTAAAACTGTCCAATGAATTCACCGGACCATTTTCAGCCTAACTCGATTGATCGAGCCTAGTTGTTAGAGATCCGTTGAAGCCTTTTTGTTGTATATATTACATTCGGATCTTTAGGCAAATAATAGATTTTGGTTTTTTAAATACCCTAGTGCATTTCAAGATTTACCAAACCTCTCATGCTCTATCCCCATGAGGTTCATGCTCTCTTCTTAGTGATTATTCACTCTAATGACCATTCCAAGTTGATATATAAGAAGATCATGATCTCGAGCATTCTTTAGATTTTAGACACAGATTCTATTGGCAAATCCTAGTGCCTATCAACCTCTAAAGTGTCTATTAAGGTGAATCTCCTAAGAGTTCAACTTTTTATTAGTTGTAGGAGATTCTACCCAAACTCCCATCACCTTGGTCATCTTAATGGAACGTTACATACAAGGCGTTTAACCTTAGAGTTGAAGCATTGGTACGTATCAGCTTCAATGATCTGGGAAGAAAAATGAGAGTTAATTAAAGCATGGGAGAGCATCAATCAAGCAACCTAAGAAGGCATTGCAAAAGCAATTCAATCTGATAAGTTGTCAAGTCGTAAGATTCCTCATACTCTTTCCTTGTGTAGGATTAATTGTAGAGTTTGCAATCTAAAATTGTGTAAGTTCTTGTGTAGGATCGCATCGCCATCGAAACATTTGAGTACATGTGTAAGTCTTTGTATAAGACACTGACATGGGTGTGTATGTGGAAAAGAAAGTGCCCTGGTTTGTCAATTAACATGACAAATAGTCATAAAGTCCAATGAGCCCCACATGACGACTACAAGCTGAAGACTCAACAAAATGGATGTCCAAAGGTAAATGAGAACATCACATCCCATGACCAAAACACCTCAAGTAAAATCCCCTTTAAAAAAGCTCTAATCTATCCCTAAACCATCTAGGAAAACATCTTTAGTAGATTAGAAAATGAAAAATATAGTTGCAAGAACAGATGAAAATATACAAAGTTTTTCTACAACTATCGATGACATCAAACAGTGTTTCGATGACATCGAGATGTATTTGATAACATCAAAATTCTGCCCAAATATGTCCAACAACCATTCAACATATCTCTAAAATTATTCGATGTAATCGAGCTCCATTCTATGTAATCAAAATTCAAACTTCAATGACATCGAGGAAGGCTTAATGACATCAAAATATAGGCACAAAATGTTCAGCGAGCTATAAAGAAAAATCACGATTTATTCGATGACATCGTATTTCAAACTTCGATGATATCGAGGAAGCATTGATGACATCAAAATTGGGACCAATCTGTCTAGAGAGTTTGTGAAGAAAAAATAGGAATTATTCAATCTCATCGAACTCTATTCGATGTCATCAAAATTCAAACTTTAATGACATCGATGTAGTCTTCATAACATCGATGTTTGAATTTCATAACTCTCCAAGCAAACCTCAAAGTTCTCTTAAGAAAAAATCGATGACATCAGAGTCTATTCAAGTCATCAAAGGAAACTTCGATGACATCGAACGGTGATAGATTTCTGTCCATTTTCTTATCATTTAAACTTTATCGCCCATTTAAAGAGGCTTGCTTCTTAGGTTCCAATGAGAGAGAAAGAGAGAGATTTACCACTATAGTTGATCTACCCTCAATCTTAAATCTCTTTTCTCATGGGAGTTCATCCTTCAATCCCCTATTAAATGCAATCATTGTGAAATCAATAGATTGGATTGAAGTATGAACTCTACCATTCAAGTATCTTTCAGCAACACTCTTAATGGTAAATTATTAAGCTGAAATCCTTTGAATGGATAATATTCTGGAATTCTTCCTTACTTAATAACCAACATTTAATAAAGAAGATTCCTTAGAATACCCTGACCCAACACCAGAGACCTATATTGGAGCATCTACAACAATTGTGGATCAAGGGAGCTGAAAACACTTCATCAATAAGGAAGGTCATCTTTAGCATGTGCTAACAACGAGGCTCGCATGTTTACAAGTAAGTCATTAGAGTCCAGTGACCCTGAAGATCCTTCCTTATGTAGGACTGATATTCAGTGATTTACATACTAAGACCTTCATAGGCCTCCGATGGGAGAATGCGTCAAGTTCTTGTGTAGGCTTCACCTTGTGTAGGCATTATTAGCCCTGTGTCAGTATTGATAGCCTTATATAGGCTCCTGGTAATGTCCTTGTGTAGGACTTGTTTGCCTTGTGTAGGCTTCTAAGGTTATCTTATGTAGACTCCTTAGGTAACTTTGTGTAGGTTGTGAAGTTTAATGGTTAACCTGATTTAAAACCATTTGATAGTGAAATCTAGCACACTCCAAGGGAGAGTGCGTCAGTCGAGAGTGGAGTAGGTACATAGCCGAACCACTATATATCATTGTATTTGTAATGATTATTTATGCTCATATGTATTAACTGATTGAATGTTTAAATTATGCATAATATATGTTTGATATAATGCACTAGCTAGATTTTTACTATTTAAGTTGATATTGAGATAACCCTACCTCTAGGACATTTGAAGCGGTCCTACCGCAATTTCAGGTAAGTGCTTGCATAGGCCACAAACATGGGTGAGTACATATTTAAGTCCTTATATAGGACTCTGATGGGAGTGAACGCTTATATAGGTTAGAGGTGAACATGATTTAAAACATCCGATAGTAAATACTGGTACACTCAAGGAGAGTGCATCCACCGGGAATGGAGTAGAAAAATCGAACCACTTTACATGGTTGTGTTTGTGATTGTAAATTGTATATATTCTTATTCATACTTATGTGTTTGATTAGGTAAATCGTATGAATGCTTGAATTGAATTGTATGTTAGGCACTTCACTTGTAATGCACACACAAGATCACTATTAATTATAGACTAGTTGTCTAATTGGCATATATTTAGTACTCTATGTGATTGGACCCACTATTCGCTTTGAAGCTTTAGTGTTAATTGCCTTAGATTAATTGACATAGTGGTTAAGTAAGCAATTGAGTTTTAGTTGGCAAATTTTCATTTGGTCTTAATCACCCCACTCTATGACATAACCACTATTTTGTAGCTCTGCCAAGCTTATGTGGATAGCCATTGTATCATATTCCACACGTAATTTCAAGCCACTACGTTTTCTACTCCCTTTTTATCACATATCCATAAATCAAATTCTTAAGGTAGAAGGATCCATCTCAAGAAACGGGGTTTAATGTAAGCCTCGTATCCTATCCTGTACCATTCCGTAGGCCTCCATGGTCCTCCCAGTTGAATTCTGATGACCCGCAATTTGTTATCGGCATTTGTGTGCAATCTTGAGTCATGTCCTATATATCAGATTCGGCTTAACCCGAGACTTGTACCAATGCGACCACCTCGTCGACGCGGTTTCGATGCAGCGTCTTGGGCGCCGAGCCGATACCTAGGCCAGGAGATGTGGGCTCGCGTTCAGTTCGAGGAAAAATGCTGTGCAATTACAAACCTAAGAGAACTTCACATCAATCCCATCAATCAAGTGCACAATCAAGTCAAGTACACTTCCCATCAACCCACACCTCTCTCTTTCCCAAGGTCATCAATACTCATACCTTTCCATCCCATCTCTTACACACCCATCACTCCCCATCACCCCATCACCTCTCACCCATCCCTTATCAATTTATCACCCCTCTCTCATTTCGCTCTCATTCCAAGCAACCTAAGGAGAGATCCAACGGCCAAGCCTTCTAAGAGAGAGCTAGGTATAGCCCACTTCCTACCCCCTCAATCCTCACCATCCAACTCTTAGATCATCATCTCCACCATTGAAGGAGCTTCTTAGGAGCCTTGGAGCACTAGGGATGAAGAAGAAGGAAAGGTGGGTGATTTTTTGTTTCATTTAATGATTTGGTAGCTCACTTGTGGTGGGACCTATCTTGATGTATGTGTTATATGAGGGGCCCATATTGGCCGGGTCCTTCCACCACTTGGAATCCCAACCATGATGTATCTGTTATTCCACACTATTTGTAAGACCCGTATCCTACACCGTACTGTTCCGTCAACTCCCGCAATCCTTTCCGTCGAATTTCGGCAATTCGTGACCTATAATCGACGTTGCACATGACCGTAAGATGTATCCTATATATTTGAGTTGGCTTAATCCGAGACTTATACCATTGCAACTGCACAGTCCCCGCGACTCATGTACCGATCTGATACCCTGACTAAGAGATGTGAGCCAGCATTTATTTTGAGAAAATGCCGTGCTTTTTCAATCCCAAGAGAATCTCTACGACATGTCAAATCAATCTCATCAATCACCTCTCATGTCAAATACAAAGAAACCATGCTTTCTTTCTCCACAAGCCAAGCAACCACCAAGTCAACTCTCATGTCAAGTACACCATCACCTCACCCATCGCTCACATCCATCACTCATCTTTCATATCTCCTTACAACCCTCTCTCTCTCCCTCATTTCCCAAGCCACAATTCCAAGCAACCAAGAGATCCCACGTCCAAGGTTTTTCATGAGAGAAGAGGTGATTTTGGTGGCCCACTTCCCATCCCAAAAGCTCTAATCCTAGCCATTCATTTCCCATCTCCACCATCAAAGTGAAGCTCTAGGAGAGTAGCTTTCCAACGGACCAAGAAGATCAAGTGGTGGGTGCTTCCATAGCTTAATTTTTCATATTTTTAAGATGGGCCAAGTGAGGCCTTCTGATCAATGGTATGGATCTCACTTGGGACCCTAAGATGTGGCCAATGGCCCATCTTGATCATCAAAATCATTCCATGATGGGGCCATTTTCCATGGACCCCATCATGATGTTTACTTTTCTTGCATTAAGAGGTCATATAGACCGTTCATTTTGGATGGAGAGGGATCTCCACCGTTGATCTTTTATTTGGATGGCCCATATGCAATGGGACCCATTGATGTATGATTGGATGGTTGAAACGGAGGGCCCATAGTGTCTGGGTCCCTCCATCACGCGTGTCCCACTCTTTTACTCTCTCTCTCTCTCTCCCTCTCCTTTTTATTTATTTTTCTTGTATGTTGATGTGGCTATGTGGCCCACTTGAATGAGCACCACCATGAAATATGTATTTTATCCAAGCCGTCTATGAGTGGGGCCCATCTTAAATGTATCATCCATTTGTGGTGGCCCACCTAAACAAGGCCCACCTTGAGTGTATTTGATAAGCCCAAAAAAAAAAAAAAAAAAGAAAACGTCCAGCGTCTCTGGACGTCACTGGATGAAAACACAAATATGAGGGCCATTGGGGTGGGCCATTTGTACAGGACCCACCTTGATGAATGTTTCTAATCCATGCCGTCCATCCTCTTTCCCAACTCATTTTAGGCGTTGAGCCGAAAAATGAGGTTGATCAGAGTATCCGGTGGGCCATAGCGTTGAAAACTGTACCATTACCATTAAAATCTATCTAGATTTTTTTTACACATTAAAAAGGGGCTGATATTGGTCTTGATAGATTTGTTTTGGGCTTGGGAATACAATGGATGGAGTGGATGCACTTGGAGCGGGCCCCGCATATGAAAAACCGCAGAAAAATGGTTTTCTAAAAAAAAAATAAGGACGTAAGCAGCAGAGGCTACTGCCTCTGGATGTTAGGACGCCCCACTGGCGGGCGGACGTAGGGGGTCCCAAGGCTGACCGTGTGGGCCCCACCTTGATGTTTATTTACCATCCGATCTGTCCATAAGGTGGCCCACCCTCTGAGGAGGGCCCTCCCCAAAAATGAGGCACATCCAAAGCTCAGGTGGCCCACACTGTAAGAAACAGTGAGATTGAGCGTCTAACATTGAAACCCCTTTGTGGGTCCACAGAAGTTTTGAATCAAGCTGAAATTTATTTTTACCCTTCATTCAGGTCTGCGTGACCTAATGGATGGATTGGATGGCATGTAAACATGATAGTGGGCCCCACATGGGACCCACAATGATGTATGTGTTTCTTTCCCACCGTCCAGGCGGACGGTGGAGCCCATCTTGATGTATGTGTGAAGCCCACCATGGTGTATGTGCCTTATTCACACCATCCAGGTGTGGATAGCGGGCCCCACCATGATGCATGAGCTGCATCCGATTTCCCCATCCAAATTTGATAAATCATTTTAGTGCATGAGCTAAAGAATGGGCAGATTTAAAGTTCAAATGGACCCCACATTGGCATATGTATGGGGCCCATCTTGATTTACTTATGGCCATCCATTGAGGCCCACCTTGGTATATATTTAAAGCCCATGAGAGTAGGTCCATTTGATATATTTAAAGCTCATGTGTGTAGGCCCATCTAATATATTTTAAGGCCCAAGTTGTGAGGCCCACTTTGATGTATTTCAAGGCCCATGGGTCATGGACCATTGCAATGTACATAAGGCTCATTGGTGAGGCCCATTAATGTAGCCCATTTGATGAATGTAAGGCCCATGTGGTACGGCCCATTTGATGTATCTAAGGCCCATGGATCGAGGCCCAATGGGATGTCCTTAGGGTCCATTGCAATGTGCATTTCTCCATGGTTCATGTAATGATATTTACGGTGGGCCGTGCCTTAGGAGCAATGATGGTTTGACGTCTACATTGTATGTACAATGTTGGTTAAATGTCCACATTGTAACTCTCCTTAGGGCCCATTGATAGGCCCATACTCGTTAATATTCATCATTTTATGACATGCTTAGTATAATCCCATGATTCATGTCCATACGCATCATATGTATGCTTGATATGAGTAGTGACTGATCATAGCATACGCCATTGGACAGACCATTTACAGGACTCGTTATGAGACAGAGTGCCCCACATGATCGCGCAGTACGCGTTGGATTTCTGCATGATTTGACGTGTGATTCATGCATCTCGCATATGTGTGACTTGATCACTGCATACCCTAACGACATCAGGGTCGTGGCTCCACAAGTACATCGTGGATGGCCGTATCGGATATCAAAATACTTAGTTCTAGCACTGTGGGCACTTAGGATGTCCTTGGGTGAAAGTCCCAAAACCTTTTTGGTACAAAGAGATGCTCTAACGTCTATACCGAGTGGATACATGAGCGCTCGAGTGCCGAATACCAGTAGGCCGCGTCTCCCACTGTGTCGTGGTCGGTTGGAAGGGGGTGTGGCCTTATCCGCCTGAGTGAGGGGCTATAAGCTAGGCTGAGTTTGACCAGCTCGCAAATAAGTCCGTTATCGACGAGCCAGGTAGGTATTGGAAGACTACTGGTCAGGCGGATAGTGAGGTCTATTCCGCTTGCTTGACTGTACAGCTAGGGAGGTGGCAGTCATTGCGAAGTGTATTAGACCCCAGTGATATCTAGAGAGGAACTGTACTGATATGTGTACTTGATAAGTACCGACTTGCTTGGATTGCATTTCGCATATGACATTCGGCTATGTAGGCCTTGCATTGCATCGATGTGGCCGATGACATTCATATCTCGTATTGCATGACCTTGGTATGGCCGATAGCATTCATGCCTTGCATTACATAGTCTTGGTATGGTTGATTGTGTTCATGGACTTACCGCATACTTCCACACTACTCTGATCTTGTACACTTGGAGTTTTCCTTGCGCACACACTTACACCACCCTCTAAGCTTTTGTAAGCTTATGCACGACCATTGCGTGTAGGTAGTGTTGGACAGAAGCAGTGCTGAGACAGGAGTGCGTATCAGGACCTTTTGGAGCTTTTTTTTTATTACCTTGTATTTCTCTTTCCGCATTGTACTTAAAGTTTTTGATATAGTGGATATGTGGTGATGTTGTTTTGTGACTTGGTTATGCTTATAGTTATGCTCCATTACAAAAAAAAAAATTCATTCTAAAAATCCTCCTTGTAGGATCCCAGGATCGGAATCTAGCATTTGATTATCAGGAGCCGAGAATGGGGCACTACGGAGGCTGTCGGCACCGGATTCGGCAATCGGGATTCATGTGAATCCGATTTTCAGGTTTGGGGTGTGACACTATCCATTGGATGTGGATCCCACCATGACAGCGTGTGGGGCCCACCTTGATTGAGTGTTTTACATCCACACCGTCCAATCCACGGACGGTGGATGTAGAATGGCTGGTGTACCATGCAGCTATATAGCTGTTCTACTACACGTCAGAAAATTTCTGACGTCAACAAGTTCTCTGGATCCCAAGTGTCGTATGAGCATCATCCACCGTCCATCTGGTGGGGTGTGAACCCCCACACATGTGGTCCCATTTGAGGAGATCCACACCATCCATACCCTGGATGGTGGTTCCCACGCAGCTGCTTTACTGTTGTTTAGTGTCAGCAACTTCTGTGGATCCCATCGTGTGAATCGACCATCCAATTGGCAGTAGTGTGGGCCCACCCTGCACGTGCTGCACATGTGGGATGGGATCCACCTTGCTGTATGCATTCTGTATCCATACCGCCTGTACAGGGCCTGCTAATATGTGTTTAAATCCACATTGTCCATCAAGTTTGGACAGTTGGGACCCCATATGATGTATGTATTATATACACACCATCTATCCGTTTAAGGTGGGACCCACTATGATGTAGGTGTTTCATCTCAGTCGTCCATCATCAGGATGCTGATGTGGGCCCCAGCAGCATGTAGTTGCTGAATTGACGCGAGTAAGTTCTGGGTCCCACCTTGGCGTATGTGTTATTACTAAGCCGTCCACTCATTTTGCAGCGTGCAAGGCCCACCTTGATGTATGCCTAGTAGCCACACCATCCATCTAGGCCTGGCCCTGGAATGAAGCAGATTCAATCTCAGATGTCCATTCGGTGGGACCCATGCCTTGATGTATCTGTTTTATCCACACAGTCCTTCTGGACAGGTGGTGTGGGACACCTATAACACCTCGAATTTTTGTCAACCTGGAGTTAGACGTCCTTAGGCAATGAGTCGATCATAACACCTTAATTCACTTCTCAGAACTCAATCATAAAGCCTCAAATCCCCTTTCAACCCATTTCCTTCAAAATCTCACCTTTCACTACCTCGTTCTTCAAATTTGTCTAAGTACTTTCATATTAGATACTAATCCTACAGTTTAAATGGTGAAGAACTATACTTAAACTAAAACCGACTGTAAATGGTAAATACATGAATAAAATGGGCTTTTAACTATTGACTTTTTGGAATCTCATGATATAGATAGGTTATTTGGATAGATTAGCTTCTCCTACCCCAAAATAATATATTGCACATCATGTAACCTATTCCATATTGAAATATACACCCATTTCAAATATCGGATTGGTGAAACCATATCAAACGGACTCGAGGACCCAAACGACGTAAATCGGGGGGACTCGAGGTGGGTCCTGCACATTCCCAGCACCCCCGAGGTGGCGGGGAGGACCTCGCCCCACTTACGACCACTCACCAGAAAGTCCAGCGGTTGGCGAGGACCTCACCGATTCTGCAAGGCCTCGCCGCCTGGTGGGCTTGGCAGGCCGCAAAAGGTCGGGAGGCCCGTTTTCGATCGTTTTTTTATACTTTTTTATTCAATTTTAAAAAGTCATATCTCCCTCGCTATAACTCCGATTTAGGTGATTTAAAATCCATATTGAACCGAAATGAGTCTAGTTTTATATAAAAATAAGTAAAAAAATATAATAAATATTTCATATAATTAAAAGTAGTTCGTTGTGACAACTATTCAAAAATTATTTGTTGGACAGCTGCTGCTTTTGGAATTTTTAGAATTTCTATATAATATGAAATCTCATGAAATTTGGTAAAGATGAAGTAAAATCGATGATGAACTAGTAAAAAAATAATTAAAATAATATAATAACTAGAAGTGCCAAAAAGGGTCATAGAATGGCCCTAGGACCTATTTCTGTCATAATTAGGGTAAAATTTGATTAAGTACTGAACTAAACAATCGATGGATTTAGCTTGAACCACTTTAAATATGATCTATAAGACCTAAAATGAGTAGAACCACTAATTCTACATTACCTAGAAACTTAGGATCAATCTCTAAACCCAGCTGCTCTTAGGAGCATCGTGAAACTTCGTATCGGACCTGGACCGCATGTTGAAAGTTTCATTACTACGAAACTACATGGTTGTGACCATATTTTTGGACTTGACAACCACCTCAGAAATTAAGTCCTAATAGTACCCAGAAATGCACAACTTGAGCTCGGAGGGAAGTGTGCGAGAAACGAGTATATCTTTAGGAAATGAACTGAAACTTAAGTGAATTGAGTCTGTTTGCTTACAGGCCAAATCTAAGGATTTAGACCGTCAAAATCTGAACCAATTACACCCCTAAATCAGGGAAAATTTTTCACACATGTCAGTATACTTGTGGACCTGATCGAGCACCGGAGACCGTTGAACTGAAACTGGTCCGCCACAGTCGATTTGTAAACTCGATCAGACCGAAAACTTGTCCTGACCTAGATCCATGGTAAGGGAGCTTAAGTCCGACCGCATTCACCAGTGGGGCCTCCAAAAGTGCTCCGTTAGACAGAACAGACGCTATTTGGCTGTTACCCAAGTATACCTTAGCCCTGGAGCCATTCCCATCACTTCTGAGCCTATATAAAGGGCTTAAACCCTCTCTCTCTCATTCCATACGAATTTGGAAACCTAGGAGAGAGAAGAGAGCAAAGAGAGAGGGAAAGTGAGAGAGATAGTTGGGGTTTTCTCTTGAGATTCGATCCCTATTACTCCACGTGCTTAGTTACCACTTCTGCATCACTATTCCAGCGATTCCGATTCTGAAATTGGGTAAGAAATGGTAAATACATGAATAAAATGGTAAATACATGAATAAAATACATGAATAAAATGGTAAATAAATGGTGCAATAAATACATGGTAAATACATGAATAAAATACTGAACTAAACAATCGTGCAATAAATGGTAAATACATGAATAAAATGGGATTTTAACTATTGAATTTTTGGAATCTCATGATATAAATAGGTTATTTGGATAGATTAGCTTCTCTTACCCCAAAATCATATATTACACGTTATGTAACACATTCCAGATTGAAAGATACACCCATTTCAAATAGTGTAAGTGATGAAATAGCTAACCTATTTCATGTTATAGGTAGTCGTCGTGTCATAGACGAAGACTTAGTGTTGAAACTGAGTTCATTACAAGTCTACCGATGAAAGGTGCGGACTATAGATGTTTAGGTTATGGTTTTCAAGGCTTTCAATGTCAGTTAATAATTTATGACTGACTTGATTGCTATCACATGCTTAAATGCGATGTTTCCCACGCTTTACACATATATATATGAACTATGTTGTATATAGTATATTCCATGTGTTTATTAATATGATTGAATGAGTATGAAATTTGGAATCATACTTGCCATAATTATTCGGTGTGGATATATGGTCGTTATACGTGTGACAACTCCTTGGTGAAAGGATTTGCCCTAACACCTGTTATAACCAACATACGTCACGTATGTGGTAGTGTGTAGTCTAAGTGCTTGTAAAAATGTCTGAGTGAATATGGAATTTGGATGTGTGCTTGCTATGATTATTAACTATGAATTTATACTTGTTGTGTATGTGACAACTCCTTTGAAAAAGGGCTTACCAGGATATATGCTATAACTAGTCTAATACATGTATGTTGAAATGTGTAGCCTATGTGTTTAATAAAATGCCTGAATGAGGAAAGGCTTGTTAAGATGTATTAAATGAGGGTGTGAGATAGGATTCTCAATTGTCTTATCTATAGTTACAATTTTCTTCATGTAACCTATCTCGCTATTTCATGATTTATCGATGAAATGCCTTTATATGTTAACATGTGCCCTATGTGTTTGATAAAATACTCAAATAAGTGTTGTACTTGAATTGTTATCAAATGCCTATATGATTATCATATGTCTCCATATGCTGTATTTGAATATGATTGGGACTATGACATAGTCCAGGCAATCGGTAACAATTCCTATTTGAGTGGCCGAGCTAGTCTCGCCACAATTGATGAGTTCGATAAATCTGAGTCGTGTGAGGATCATTAACAACAGTACCTTATCGATTAATTCAGCTTACGCTCGTACTAGTCAAACTCGTTTAATAAACCGATTGGCCCAATGTATGTTCATCATGTATGGACGCTACTGCTTGAACCTAAGGTACCTAACTTACCAGTGGAAAAGCCCCATTTAACCTTGGTACTTCGATCCGTTAAGACTCATGAGCCGGGCATGGTGGTATGGGACGCCGTAGTCGAGCTGTCGGCCTACGCCGGGGTGACGAGACCACCCGTAATGACCAGTGAGCAACCCAGACTCGTGCGCCGAATACGGTGGTATGAGACACTGTATTCAAGCTATCGGCCTACATTAATTAGGTGACGAACCCTTTGTAATGAATTCAAGCATACTCTAACGCTGCGTTGAGGTGACGAATCTTTCCGTAGTAACTAGAGTATCAACTAGGCCTGCATTGATCAGGTGACGAGCCCTTTGCAGCGACCTAGAACCGCAACTTCGTATGAGATTTACTAGGACTGACAACTCTAAAATGGATCATTGTTTGGGTATTGATATAAGAGAGGTACCTTAATTTTCCAATCCTTTTGTACGAAAAGGACTTATAAGAACTTGGTAATCACGCTCATGCACCGCATTTCATGTGGTGTTTGGCGTTGGGCAGAGCACTGAGGAAGTGACTAACTTGCCACGACCGTGAGATGAAGATCGTAGAGGGAGTGCAGGCGAGGGCATGCATCATTATTTCATATCATTCTTGCATTAACAAGAGTACTTAGGACCTGATTGTTGTATTGCATTATCATTACTGCTTGACTGAATTGATAACATGTTAACCTTTGCTTTATTGTTCCACTGAGTTGATCACTCACTTCCACGTTACAGGACGGTGGTTTAAACACCCACCAGACCCTGTTTTAGTTTCAGATGATGGCGATGCGTATGAGGTAGAGCCAGACTTTTATGATGATGAGAAGGGTTTCTCGTATATACAGCTATCAGGCGGATCTATATATATCATGTTCTGATTGGCAGGGTTACAGGGATGCTGATTAGATGTCAATACACTTGTTATTTTGCACCTTTGGAACACCCATGTATCTTCATGTTGTTCATTTTTAGAGTATACATGTAAATATTTAGCCTGGTAACATGTTCATACTCTGGAGACCTACAACAGTTTATATATTTTATATATCTATCACAGTTTTCCGCTTACGAAATTTTAACTGTCTCTGGAGTATGATATGTTGTTTTGGTATAATCCCACTCATGTTTAATGCATTAATCTGAACAACATTCAATCATTATTATCTATGTTACATAAGTGATGTGTTGGAACTCAGGAGCTGAGCTTCTGCTCCACCCCCGATTTTCAGGACGTTACAACACCATCATTATATATGTGTTTCATTCATGCTGTCTTAACACACGTATGGAACTTACCTTGTTGTATGTGTCGTGTGGGGCCTGCTTTGATATATATACTTCATCCACACTGTCCAGCTTATGCTGAACGGTGCTGGAAAATGTTTGGACGGTGCTGGAAAATGTTTGGATGGTGTTGATTTACATGGACAATGTTTAGATAGTGTTAATCATCATTAATGAGCTATGTTCCCCATAGAATGATAGTGTATAGTGATACACATGTTACACCTACAACTATTGAAATGATTTTTGGTATAGTTCAAGCCCACTTGAGGATCATTGGTGTGGCCCATCCATGAGGCCCATCATGATTATTTTTATGGCCCATTCGTCAGGCCCACTTTGATGTATTTTGCAGCTCATGTGATGCGGCCCACCTTGATATACTTATGGCCCATCTGTGAGGCCCACCTTGATATAATTGTAGCCCATCTATGAAGCCCATCAGTACGGCCCATTGACGTAGCACAGTTGGTGCATATGAGGCCTATTAGTGTAGCCCATTAATGTAGCTCACTTGATGTGTATGAGGCCCATGTGGAGGGCCCACCTATATATATATATATATATATATATATATATATATATATATATATATATATATATATATATATATATATATATATATATATATATATATTACGCCCATGGGTTGTGGCCCATTGTGATGTAATTTCGGTGCATATGTACAGCCCATTGAGTTGTATATGTGGATCAGGAGTGAGGCCTAATGTGACATATTCGTGGCCTATGGGCAAATCCTATTGTGATGTATTCAAGGCCCATGGTTGAGGCCCAATGCGATGTATGTATGGTTCGTTAGGTTGTGTATGAATCATTTGTATGAGTCACTCCTTGGGGACAATGATGGTTAAATGTCCACATTGATGGGCAATGATGGTTGAAAATCCTCATGTGACCTTCCCTTAGGCCTTTGGGTTAGGCCGATTATCGATTTCGATTGTCAAGGCCGATTGCTGAGGCCGATTTTGATTGTCGATTCCGATTGTCCAAGCCCATTCTGATTGTCAAGGCCGATTGCTGTGGCCTAGATGGACTTAGTAGGATTTACATATTGCATTGTACCCTCGATATCTGATATTTAGCTCTCTATAACTCCTTATTTGTATAGCTAATTTGTGTTGCGTACTCTGCTATTGTATGATTTATAGACTTACAGTATTTTCGCTTACTCTGATATCGTATGATTTGTGATCTTGCCAGTAATTTCAATATTGTATGACTAAGGCATTATATTGAATACTTGACACTTATCTTGTGCACATACTTTCACCACCCTCTAATTTTTCTATAAGCTTATGCACGATAGATGCGTGCAAGTGGAATTAGAGCGTGAAGTGGTCTTCTGGAGTTTTGAATTTGATATATGTATTTCCCTTTCAGCATTGTACTCAAATGATCATATTAGTGGATATATAATGATGATATTGCCTTTGCAATTTGGGTATACTTGTGGTTATGCTTCTTACGAGATAAATGTACACTGAAAAATTTTCCTTGTGGGATCTCGGGATCGGAATCTGGTGTATGGACGCTGGAGTCGAGAATGGGGTACTACGGAGGCTGTCGGTGCCAGATTCGGTAGTCGAGATTTTTGTGAATCCGGTTTCCAAGTTTGGGGCGTGATGGAAGATGATATTAGAGCATAACTTGGGAATACCTAAGGATAACATCACATATCTACTGATAGCTACCCTGCACTCTATGGTTATTGAGAACTTAGAATGATTACATCCCCGAGTTCGAATAACTTAGAAACTTCGTGATATATCTCTCCATCGTATATGCATTCGAAAGTGCTCAAGGATAATAGTCCCTTGTTCCTTCATGTAGGATATGGTACCCAAGCAAGTAACCCGAGCAACTTTCGCTTCCCTTCCTGAGATTCCTGTTCCCCCACCTGAGACTTCTGCACCCCCGTTCGGGTCTAGCATAGCACTGACCGTGTCCATGAGTGTGGACCAGCTGCAGCTGATATTGCAAGCAATAACCGCCATTTTTCAGAGAGAAGGCCGGAAGAGGCGGGCGCCCTCCAGTAGGTCCCGACAGCATCGACAGCAGCAGAGACGAGCAGCCTACCAAGCCGCCAGAGCACTAGTAGGACCTTCGGCACCACCTCTGAGGCAACTTTCCGGTGTTTGTTATGGATGCGGCGGGATAGGACACCGTAGGTGGGAGTGTCCCCGACCTCAGCAGTAGCAGCCGAGGGCACCGGTAGTACCTCCAGCACCTCCTCTAAGTTAGTTTATAGGTACTTTTTTTGGATGAGGTGGGATAAGACATTGTAAGAGCGAGTGCCCCCATCCTCAGCAGCAGCAACAGCGATGACAGTATCTGCAGCAGAGACCCCAGCAGCGGCAGTAAAAGCAGCAAAATCCTCAGGCATCAGGAGGAGTCGTCGATGATTCGTGCAATTTGGCCCCTGCATCGTCTTGCTAGATTGCTCATGGAGGAGACGTCCTGGAAGCAAGAGGCTGTGATTCGCAAGTGTTATCCCTGTCTCCTTGTTGTTTGACTACACTCGTATGTTATGTTTCTGACTTTTCATAGTGAAATAATTTCCCCTCTTTTATAAGTTATGTCTATTTATGATGTTAGTAAATTTCGATGACGAAATTTTTATTAGGAGGGGAGATTTGTAAGACCCGTATCCTATCCCGTACCGTTCCGTAGGCCTCCACGGTCCTCCCGGTCAAATTTTGGTGACTCGGAACCTGTTATCGGCGTTTGCACGTGATCCTGAGTCGTGTCCTGTATATCAAAGTCGGCTTGACCCGAGACTTATACCAGTGCGACCGCGCCATCGTCGCGGTTCCGATTTCGTGTCTCGCACGCCGAGGCGATACCCAGGCTAGGAGATGTGGGCCCACGTTCAGTTTGAGGAAAAATGCTACGCAATTGCAAACCCAAGAGATCATCACATCAATCCCATCAATCAAGTGCACAATCAAGTTAAGTACACTTCCCATCAATCCACACATCTCTCTTTCCCAAAGTCAACAATACTCATACCTTTCCATCTCATCTCTTACACACCCATCACTCCCCATCACCCCATCACCCCATCACCTCTCACCTCTCATTCCAAGCAACCCAAGAAGAGATCCACCGACCAAGCCATTCAAGAGGGAGCTAGGTATGGCCCACTTCCTACCCCCTCAATCCTCACCATCCAACCCTTAGATCATTATCTCCACCATTGAAGGAGCTTCTTAGGAGCTTTTGAGCACTACGGAGGAAGAAGAAGGAAAGGTGGGTGATTTTTGGTTTGATTTGATGATTTTGTGGCTCACTTGTAGTGGGACCTATCTTAATGTATGTATTATATGAGGGGCCCATATTGGCCAGGTCCCTCCGCCACTCGGATCTCTCTCTCTCTCTCTCTCTCTCTCTCTCTCTCTCTCTCTCTCTCTCTCCCCTGTGTAATGGCCCTCCTGATGAGTGTGTTGCATCCACATTGTCCAGGCAGTTTGATGGTGCTGGACGCACCTTGCTGGATGAGTACCATCCGCACCGTCCAGACAGTTGAACGGTGCTGGACATAGTTGAACGGTGCTGATTTACATGGCTAATGTTTGAGTGGTGCTGGATATGGGACGTGGACCCACAGATGATGTATATGTTAATCCAGTCCGTACTTCTACCGGTGGGCCATCATCGCAGCAATAGCTGCTGTATTTCATTGGCGTCAGCAGGTCTGACGGTGTGGTATGGGTTATATCCAAAACCTTCCATCCTTTTATTATTATTATTTATTGTTGGTGGAACCCACCCACATGTGTCATACGTGTGGAGGTGGAGCCACCTCAGTGCTTGTATTATATAACCCCACCGTCCAGATATCTTTAGACAGTGCTGGGGGATCTCACTATGATGGATCGGTAATCGATACTGTCCACCTATTTTTGGCAGACCGTGGGGCCCACCCCACGTGTAGGAGTACGACCCACCTTAATATATGTATTTTGCATTCACACCGTCCATCTGGCCAGTGTGCTGCATGGAATCCCAACCATGATGTATCTGTTATTCCACACAGTCCATTGGATGTGGACCCCACCATGGCAGTGTGTGGGGCCACCTTGATTTAGTGTTTTACATCCACACCGTCCAATCCACGGACGGTGGATGTAGAATGGCTGGTGTACCATGGAGCTATATAGCTGTTGTACTGCACGTCAGAAAATTTCTGACGTCAGCAAGTTCTCTGGATCCCAAGTGTCGATGAGCATCGTCCACCGTCCATCTGGTGGGGTGTGAATCCCCACACGTGTGGTCCCATTTGAGGAGATCCACACCGTCCATACCCTGGATGGTGGGTCCCACGCAGCTGGTTTGCTGCTGTTTAGCGTCAGCAACTTCTGTGGATCCCATCGTGTGAACCGACCCTCCAATTGGCAGTAGTGTGGGCCCACTCTACACGTGCTGCACGTGTGGGATGGGACCCACCTTGCTGTATGCATTCTGTATCCATAACGCCTGTACGGAGCCTGCCAATATGTGTTTTAATCCACACCGTCCATCAAGTTGGGACGGTGGGGACCCACATGACGTATGTATTATATACACACCATCTATCCATTTACGGTGGGACCCACTATGATGTAGGTGTTTCATCTCAGCCGTCCATCATCAGGATGCTGATGTGGGCCCCAGCAGCATGTAGTTGCTGAATTGACGCGAGTAAGTTCTGGGTCCCACCTTGGCGTATGTGTTATTACCAAGCCATCCGCTCATTTTGCAGCGTCCAAGGCCCACCTTGATGTATGCCTAGTAGCCACACCGTCCATCCAGGCCTGGCCTTGGAATGAAGCAGATTCAATCTCATATGTCCGTTCGGTGGGACCCATGCCTTGATGTATCTGTTTTATCCACGCAGTCCTTCTGGACAGGTGGTGTGGGACACCACCATGATATTTGTGTTTCATTCATGTTGCCTTGACACGTGTGGAATATACCATGTTGCATGTATCGTCTGGGGCTGCCTTGATGGACCGTCCAGATCATGGACACCACCATGATGTATATACTTCATTCACACCATCCAGCTTGTGCTAGACGGTGCTGGAAAATGTTTGGACGGTGTTAAAAAATGTTTGGACAGTACTGATTTACATGGACAATGTTTGGATAGTGTTGATCATCACTAGTGAGATATGTGCCCTATAGAATGATAGTGTATAGTGATACACATGTTACACCTACAACTATTGAAATGATTTTTGGTATGGTCCAAGCCCACTTAAGGATCATTGGTGTGACCCATCCATGATGCTCATCATGATTATTTTTATGGTCCATTTGTCATACCCACTTTAATGTATTTTATGGCCCATGTGATGCGGCCCACCTTGATATACTTGTGGCCCATCTATAAGACCCACCTTGATATAATTATAGCCCATCTATGAAGCCTATCAGTGTGACCCATTGACACAACCCACTTGGTGCGTATGAGGCCTATTAGTGCAACCCATTAATGCAGCTCACTTGATGTGTATGAGGCCCATGTGGAGGGCCCACTTGTGATATATATATATATATATATATATATATATATATATATATATATATATATATATATATATATATATATATATATATATATATATATTTGGCCCATGTGTGGGGCCCACCCATTGTGTATTAAGGCCCATGGGTTGTGGCCCATTGTGATGTATTTCTGACCCAGATAGCAAGGCCCGATGTCATATATGAGAGGTCCATAGTAAGGCCCATTGTGATGTAATTCCAGCCAATTTGGTAGGCCCATTGTGATGTAATTTTGGCGTATATGTGCGGCCCATTGAGTTGTATATGTGGCTCAGGAGTGAGGCCCAATGTGATGTATTCGTGGCCTATGGGCAAATCCCACTGTGATGTATTCGACGCCCATGGTTGAGGCTCAATGCGATATATGTATTGTAAGACCCGTATCTTAGACAGTACCATTCCGTAGACTTCCGCGGTCTTCCCGATCAAATTTTGTCAACCTTCGATCCTTAGCCGATATTTACGCGTGACCCGAATTCATATGCCATCAACCCGTATCGACTCAACCCGAGACCTTTACCATAGCGACCGCGCCGTCGCTGCGGTTCCGATGTCGCGACTTGCGCGGCGAGGCGATACCTTGGTCAGGAGTTGTGGGCCCGCGTTCAGTTCGAGGAAAACGCCGCGCGTTGCGAAACTCAAGGAAAACTCTACCCAATGTCTCATCCATCAATCTCATCACATTTCATCAATCAAAGTACACATCACCTCACACCCTTCCCCAAGCAACCCTAAAAGTCAACATCCTTCTTACACCCAAGTACATCCATCACCCATCACCCATTCCTCTCTCTTACACATCTCTCTCTCTCATCTCTCTCCCTCATTCTCTCCAAGCAACCCTTGTCCACGGCTCTCCATGGGAGGAGCTTGTGTGGCCACTCCCTACCATCCTAGTAAGAGCAAGGATCCAATCTTTCAAGCCAATCTCAACCGTTGGAGCTCTAGGATGCGTTGATGAAACAAGAAGTCCAAGGAGAAGGCAGATCTACGGTGGGTGCTTCTCTCTCTCTCTTCTTTTTTTTTATATTTTGTGTGGTGATTTGGGCATGTGGCCCACTGGAATGGAACCCATCACGAACTATTTTACCCAAGCCGCTTATGAGTGGGGCCACCTTATGTGCGTTTTACCCATACCATTCATCATGTGGTGGCCCACTTGAATATAGCTCACCCTCATTGTGAGGACCGTCCAGCGTCCCAGTCCAGCGTCCCTAGAACGCTGGACGTCTCTAAAGAACCCAAATAATTGCTTGGTTACAAGCTTGTGGGGTGACCCACTCATACGCCCTACCTTGTTGCATGTATTAAATCCACGCCGTTCCCCCTATACACCAACTTACTTTAGGCGTTGAGCCAGGAAATGAGGTTGATCGGAGCATCGGATGAGCCATTCTACTAGTGAAGTCTGATCTGACGTGGGCTCAGCTCCTCAGCTCAGGTAGTGGACTGAGTGAAAGATACATTGTTTTAACGCAGACCCACCTAGCTCCACAGCTCAGGCGGTAGACGGAGTGAAACATGCCTCGTTTCAACACCTGTGGTCTTGGTATCGTTCCCTGTGGGGGTGGTTGACATGGCGTGTGTCCTGACATGGGTGTATTCGGACATTAGTATAACTAGATGGAGGGGCCACGTCTGTGTAGACCCTCCTTGATGCGTGTTTACACCCAGCTCCATAGGTCAACTGGTAGGCTGAGCGGAGTTACCTCATTTCATCACTGAGGTCTTGGCATCCATCCCTGGTGGGGGTGGCTATCATGGACACCCAGCTTCACAACTCAACTGGTAGACGGAGTGAGAGGTACCTCCTTTCATCACTGAGGTCTTGGCATCCATCCCTAGTGGGGATGGCTATCATGGACACTTAGCTCCACAGCATAACTGGTAGGTGGGGTGGAGATACCTCGCTGCAACACTTGAGGCCTTAGTTTCTATCCCTAGCCAGGGTGCTATCGTACATCCAGACCCATTGCTCAACTAGTAACTGAGCGGAGCTACCTCATCTCAGCGCAGAGGTTCTGGCATCCACCCCTGCTGGAGATGGCAACCGAGTAATGTAAGCTGGCATGGGGTCTATGGGACCCATCCATGCCGTCCATCTATTTTGGGTAGTGCTGGTATACCTGGATAAGTTGAAATCAATTTCTGAGCGGTGCTGGTCCTCTCTGATGTGCCGCGAGCCCCATGGATCTCCAGTATATGAGGGTATATGTTATGGATAAGCATGGTCCAACTAGAGATGAGGTCGGCTGTAACATCCTGAAAATCGGGGGGTCGAGCAAAAACCCAACTCCCGAGTTCCAAAATGTTATTTATGCAACATAGATATGTATGATTGAATGTTGTCTGTGATAATGTATTAAACATGAGTGAGATTAAGCTAAAACAGCATATCACGATCCAGAGACGGTTAAATTTACAATCGGAAGACCGTGATAGTATAACATATATAAACTGTTGTATGTCTCCAGAGTGTGAATATGTTACCAGGTTATATACATACATGTATACTCCAAAAGTAAACCAAAAGGATATACATAAGTGTTCTAAAAATATAAAATGATAAGTGTTAAGTATCTAATCAACCTCCTTGTAATCCCGTCAACCAGAACACGCATAAAGGAGGAATCCTCTTCATCATCATCAAGTCCAGCTCCACTTCTCAAGCAGCGCCATCATCTGCAATCACAAAAAGGGACTGGTGGGTGTCCGGAAACACCATCCCGTAACGTGGGAGTGAGTGATCAACTCAGTGGGATAAGAGAGCAGAGATTAGCATGTTATCAAATCAATCATGTGCTAATAGTAAAGCAGTAAATCAAACAATCCTAATACTGTTGTTAATGCAATATGACATGACGTGATGTATGCCCTCACCGACGATCTCCCTCATACGACACCATCTTATGACCGCGGCATGCAATCGACCCTCAAGTGCTCCACATCTTCCAGGCATATGCAATGGTATGGTGACATGATTTTCGAGTTGTTATTAGTCCATTCAAACACCAGGATTGGGAAACTAAGGTACCTCCCTTATATCAATCCCAACACAGATTCTGTCTAGGGTCGTCACTCCTAGTAATCTCATACGATGTATATTTTTGTAGGTCACTGCAAGGGCTGTCAGGGCTGTTGCACGCACTCATTGCTCCGCTTCCCCATCACCTTATCAATACAGGCCTACAGTACTCTACTACTACTGAAGGGTCGTCGCCTCCCGTAGACTCATAATACGCTCGCGGTCACTACAAAGGACTCGTCGCCTGATCAGTGTAGGCCGACAACAAGAATATAGTGTCTCATACCACTATAATCTGCTCACGAGACTATGTGCTCACTGGTCACTACAGGGAGGTTTGTGGCCCCAGCGTAGGCCGACAGTTCGACCACGGTGTCCCATACCACCATGCCTGGCTCATGAGTCTTCGTGGATCAAGGTACCATGGTTAACAGGGTTTACAATGGTAAGTTCAGTACCCTAGGTTCAAGGAGTTATGACTCATGCAGGGTGAACATACAACGGCCAGTCGGGTTACTTGACGGGCTCGACTAGCACGATCGCATCTCAAGTCGAACGACATGAAGTGCATAAAACACTTCGCGTGGCCTAACCACTGCCGTCAACTCCAAACACGACTCGCGTTCATCGACGCGTCCTTCGTGGCAAATACAAGAAAGCCACGAATTTTCTCTGTTACCGACTGCCTGGACTAAGTATAGTCCCAAACAATTATGAATCCACATCAGCAATCAGGTAAGAGTATTGGAAATGGAATACAAACATGTGAACATGTTAACACATGTTATATCGTACGACTTAAGTAAATCATCTGACACATGCCTTTCATACATATAATGAAATTATGCATATCGCCAACATATAGGAAATCATTTCCATCAGCAAATTAATTGAGAATTCAATCTCAAACTAAATCATAATGAAATCATCAAGCACATGTTATAACATACAACTTAAGTGAATCGTCAAGCACATGTATTTCATTCATATAATGAAATCATGTATATGTCTAACATGTAGGAAACCATTTACACCAGCATATTAATTGAGAAATCAATCTCAAACTAATTCATAACACCATTTAATTCAATACATACTAATAGAAGCATTTATACAAACACTTACACTACACACTTAAGTCTACATATAGTATGTCGACCCGAAGTGCGCATTTAGGCGAATCTCTTCGCCAAACTAATTATGCACGTATTCCTAACATTCTAATGCGACAATAAACCATGTCAATCACATCAACAAAATATGAATGAAAATAGTACTTCCTACAAATGACTAAAATGCCTTAAATCTCATATTCTTCGTCGGTTTATGAAACAGGAAACGGACAGCATGTTGTACATGTCAAACGGCGTTGCCGTCGATAATCTACTATTAAACGACATTAAAAGCATTGGAAACAGTCAATCAAAGCGTCTAAAATCCGCACCTTATCTCTTATAGATGTGTGAATTCAAACGGAGCGTATACGCTTCGTCTACAGCGAATAGAGAACCTAATTTACGAATTATATCAATTTACATGCTATGGAATGGAACGAATCCCAAATCAGTAACTTATTAGGGTTATTTCTTACCTGAAAACGCGGAGGAATCACCGGCTGAGTGATGGAAGCGTGTTGCTAAAGTACGTGCAACAGGCGGTGGAACGGCAGGAAAATTCTCTCCTACTCTCTCTCACAAACTCTCACCTTTTCTCTCTCCCAATCTAGAATTTTCCTCAAATTCGGATGGGAGAGAGGAGTGAGGGTTTCAACCCCTTTTATAGCCTAAAAATGCCCGAAATAGGCTCGAGAACAAAGTTTACTTAGGGCATATCCAAATCGGGGCTGTTTCGGTCCAAAAGATGATTTCTGGTGGTCCCCTGGCCGAACGCGATCGGACTTAAGCTCATGCATACAGGATCTACCACGCATCAAGTTTTCAGTCCGGCAGGGTTCGTAGATCGCACGTGTCGGTCCAGTTTCAGTTCAGCGGTCACCGCACGTAGATCAAGCTTACAAGTCTCATGCTATGAAATAGAAATTTTTCCTGATCCGAGGGTGTAATCTGGCTGAATTCTGACGGTCAGAACGCTTAATACTGACACGTCAAGTCATGTGCCAGATTTGAATTTCAAATTCCAAATCTGTCCCTATTCGCACTCTCTTCGGTCCAGGCTCAATGAAATAGCCTGCGAACGTCGGTTGGACTTGATTTTCGAAATGATTGTCAAGTCCAGCTAGGCGGTTCTAATCGTCTAAGATAGCAGGTATCGGACTTTCGACGTGCCGTCTAGATCCAATACAGATTTTCAAAGTGGTCCAGAGAACAAATCTGCTTAGAGTTTGATCCGAGGTTATAGAGTATTATAGAGTCATTGGTTCTACTCGATTTGGGTCTTGTAGAATGTATTTAAAGTGATCAGGGACTATTTCCCAGCTACTCTAGCGTTGCGCTAGCTAACTTATGCTTAGTTTCTAAAGGAATTAACCCTAAGTGATTTCTTTGGCTATGGAATTGGGTTCTAAGCGATTTTTCAGGTGTTTTAATTAACCCATTGCCTAAGGACGTCTAATCCCAGGTTGGCCAAAATCTGGGGTGTTACAATCTACCCCCCTTAAAACATAATTTTGTCCCCGAAATTGGCGAAGGGAAAGGAGTACTTTTTTTTCTAAGGAAGGGTCAATCCTATTTAATGACCTAATCGTACATATATCCTAACTCAAATGTTTCGATCCTGGGCCAGTGGGGAAGAAGCCAACCACGCTTCCACTGCGCCACTCAGATCGAACGATTGCCTTAGCTGACCTAATTGGATTGGACTCAACACGTTCTTACCCCCTTAAAACTTGGTTTTACTTAAAGCTCAAGAATCTTTGCATCGATCCGTATATCGGAACGAGGCGCAACTTAGGGGCTATCTTTGTCATGAATTGGGAAACAACCTCTCATTACAGTGGTTTTCCTTTGCTAATGATGCGTTCTATGGCATTGGTACCTATGATCATAGAGATGATCCTAATCTCTATTGTGGTTGAGTTCAGGGGCAGGTATGAGTTGGTGGCAAGATGTCGAATCTCTACTGGCTTTAAGTCCTTAACATTTACCGAGGGCAAAGCAATAACTTGTTGTTGTAGGTGGTCAGGCCAACACGGAAGAATAGTTATGTAATGGGTCTAAGCCGGATACACAAACCTTCTGTCCCGCGATGACAGAAAAGTTGTTGTATCAGTCCTCAATCCTACTCAATGCCGATCTTCTGCTTGATCAGAGCATTGGATTCATTGGTAACTACTAGGATTAAGAAGTCGATTCAAACCGCGAATACTTCGCTGATAATTGCAATTTCTTTATTCCGCGTTCCCGAATGCAATAAGCCC
Organism: Magnolia kwangsiensis; assembly: GCA_037074715.1. Taxonomy (NCBI): domain Eukaryota; kingdom Viridiplantae; phylum Streptophyta; class Magnoliopsida; order Magnoliales; family Magnoliaceae; genus Magnolia; species Magnolia kwangsiensis. Next base: position 85,812,224 of record CM073583.1, read on the forward strand.
TTAGGGAAGGCAATTCTAAGGGGCGTGCTAGTACATTCTAAGTTCAATCTAAGGGATTTATAAATGTTCCCTGAGAGTGAATGGTTCCTTCCTATGGGAAACAACAGAAGTCTATAAGTCATAAGGGGATCTATCGAAGGAATAAGGTTCTACTTCAACCAAATCTAACCTACAATTCCTTAGCATATACAGGCTTTACACTACTTAATGTAACTAGTAGGCTAGTCTGTAACTCAGTAGCTATAATCCAAAGCCTAAGATTATACGTTAAATGGTTCCATACCATTTCTACTACAGGGAATTGTTCTTTCGCTTAGGGTCAAGATTGTCTAAATGGAATTGGATTTCTTATGTCGTCAGACCCTTCAAATCTGGAAGTGCTAACTCTAGATCCAAAACGCCAAAGGCCTATATGGCCAGTAGCATTAAGTTGTATTAATTGGAACGGCATTCCTAGTCCCATGGCGGGATTGGAAGTGGCATGCTTGGTAGGAGGGTGGGGTGGGATAAAAACTAATTTGTAGGCTGAACCCCGGGAGTTACAATACTCCCAATCTAGGGACAATACCTTACAACAAATGAATGGCACACACTCCATTCAACAAAATTCGGCTATATTAAACCCAAACCACTAACACAAACACATTTTCTACCTAACAACAACAAAACACAGAAATCTCAAAACGGCAATCAAACAAGCGAAGAACGTGGAGAAATGGGATGGGTAAGCAGGTTTCCACAAGTCTAAGGATCAAATAAAAGGGACATGAGAGAGAGGACGATGGAAATGGAGGAAAAGGCTGAAACAGCCTTAACAATAGCCATGAAAAGCGAAGGAAATGCAGAGAAATGGTCGCCCAAATGGACAGAATGAAATCTAGGCATTGTAGAGGGATGCTTCAAGCTCCCTTAGGATGTATTTTCAGAAAGAAAAGAGAATGAAAAAGGGAAATGGAGCACCTCACGATTTCAGCTCGATTTGGGGGTTTTTAGAGCTCCAAAAGATAAAATCTGTTAGAGGGAGGGCTGCAAACTTCAATGAAACTATGTAGTGTGGTCGTTTTAGGCGAGGAATGGATTTGGGGGTGGTTTAAAACCATGATTTGGAGGTAGGGCAGCTAGAAAACGTAAATGGGGCTAGGGGAAGGGCTGTTTGTGAAGGAAGTGCATCTTTTTGGGGTTTTCTACGGTCGGGCACTACGTGAGGGGTGTGTATTACCCAAAACACCCCCACATACCAAAGATCATATCAAGTGGGCCACCCCGGGCGGCGATGGCATCGCCGACTGATCCTTGATCTGGTCGGTGGGACCACATGGGTCTGGTCCCTCATGGTCCAGGGACCCCGAATAACTATGAGCCCCACCTTGGTTCATTGTAGATTGCCCTATATTGGCCCAAACATGAGTTCGGGGCTTTTCGGGGTCAATCTGAAAACTCGAATACAAAACTCTATCATGCAGCATATGATTTTGGGGTAGAAGGAGCTATTACATCTATCTAGCTCATTAGTTGCTAAAGAAAGTGAAGTTAGAATGGCCTTATGGCCATTTTTTATGAAATTTTACTATTCACTGTAAAATTTTACAAAAGTATGATTTTATGTTATTTTTACATTAGGATTGATTCCTAATATGAAAAGGATAAGAAGAAATTGAAGATTGGAGTGGTGAGAGGAAGAATTTTAAAGATTTTTGGTGAAACGGGGTTTTTAAGCCCTGACGATTGAATACAGGAGTCGTGGTTGCCCCACAGCCCAATGATTCACATTTAAGGGTTTAGAATCATTCAAAGAATGTCTCAACCCACTCACCTACAACCTAGGAGCTATTCGGGTTCCTTCACGCGACCCTAGACACGTTACGGACTCGATCGCGCGATCAATAGGAATAGTCTTCGCCTATTGGCGAATCTGCGATCCTAAAAGTGTTTTTAGACCCTTCTCGCACCCACCTAAGTCAAAGGAAGCGACAGCGTACGTCGCGTGACCATAACCCAGGCCCGGTTTAATCCAAATCATGCTCTGATACCATCTGTAATATCTCGAAAATCGGGGGGTCGAGCAAAAACCCAACTCCCGAGTTCCAAAATGTTATTTATGTAACATAGATATGTATGATTGAATGTTGTCTGTGATATTGTATTAAACATGAGTGAGATTAAGCTAAAACAGCATATCACGCTCCAGAGACGGTTAAATTTACAAGCGGAAGACCGTGATAGTATGTATAACATATATAAACTGTTGTATGTCTCCAGAGTGTGAATATGTTACCAGGTTATATACATACATGTATACTCCAAAATTAAACCAAAAGGATATACATGAGTGTTCTAAAAATATAAAATGACAAGTGTCAAGTATCTAATCAACCTCCCTGTAATCCCGTCAATCAGAACACGCATAAAGGAGGAATCCTCCTCATCATCATCAAGTCCAGCTCCGCTTCTCAAGCAGCGCCATCATCTGCAATCACAAAAAGGGACTGGTGGGTGTCCGAAAACACCATCCCGTAACGTGGGAGTAAGTGATCAACTCAGTGGGATAAGAGAGCAGAGATTAACATGTTATCAAATCAATCATTCGCTAATAATAAAGCAGTAAATCAAACAATCCTAATACTGTTGTTAATACAATATGACATGACGTGATGTATGCCCTCACCGACGATCTCCCTCATACGGAACCATCTTACGACCGCGGCATGCAATCAACCCTCAAGTGCTCCACATCTTCCAGGCACATGCAATGATATGGTGACATGATTTTCGAGTTGTTATTAGTCCATTCAAACAGCAGGATTGGGAAACTAAGGTACCTCTCTTATATCAATCCCAACACAGATCCTATCTAGGGTCGTCACTCCTAGTAATCTCATACGATGTATATTTTTGTAGGTCACTGCAAGGGCTGTCAGGGCTGTTGCACGCACTCGTTGCTCCACTCCCCCATCACCTTATCAAAACAGGCCTACTGTACTCTACTGCTACTGAAGGGTCGTCACCTCTCGTAGACTCAGAATACGCTCGCGGTCACTACAAAGGACTCGTCGCCTGATCAGTGTACGCCGACAGCAAGAATATAGTGTCCCATACCACCATAATCTGCTCACGAGACTAGGTGCTCACTGGTCACTACGGGGAGGTTTGTGGCCCCAGCGTAGGCCGACAGCTCCACCACGGTGTCCCATACCACCATGCCCGGCTCATGAGTCTTCGTGGATCAAGGTACCATGGTTAATAGGGTTTATAATGGTAAGTTCAGTATCCTAGGTTTAAGCAGTTATGACTTATGCAGGGTGAACATATAACGGCCAGTTGAGTTACTTGACGGGCTCGACTAGCACGATCGCATCTCAAGTCGAACGACATGAAGTGCGTAAAACACTTCTCGTGACCTAACCACTGCCGTCAACTCCAAACACGACTCGCGTTCATCGACACGTCCGTCGTGGCAAATACAAGTAAGCCACGAATTTTCTCTATTACCGACTGCCTGGACTAAGTATAGTCCCAAACAATTATGAATCCACATCAGCAATCAGGTAAGAGTATTGGAAATGGAATACAAACATGTGAGGATGTTAATACATGTTATATCGTACAACTTAAGTAAATCATCTGACACATGCCTTTCATACATATAATGAAATTATGCATATCGCCAACATATAGGAAATCATTTCCATCAGCAAATTAATTGAGAATTCAATCTCAAACTAAATCATAATGAAATCATCAAGCACATGTTATAACATACAACTTAAGTGAATCGTCAAGCACATGCATTTCATTCATATAATGAAATCATGCATATGGCTAATATGTAGGAAACCATTTACACCAGCATATTAATTGAGAAATCAATCTCAAACTAATTCATAACACCATTTAATTCAATACATACTAATACAAGAATTTATACAAACACTTACACTACACACTTAAGTCTACATATAGTATGTCGACCCGAAGTGCGCATCTAGGCGAATCTCTTCGCCAAAATAATTATGCACGTATTCCTAACATTCTAATGTGACAATAAATCATATCAATCACATCAGAAAAATATGAATGAAAATAGTACTTCCTACAAATGACTAAAATGCCCTAAATCTCATATTCTTCGTCGGTTTATGAAACAGGAAACGGACAACATGTTGTACATGTCAAACGGCTTTGCTGTCGATAATCTACTATTAAACGACATTAAAAGTGTTGGAAACAGTCAATCAAAGCGTTTAAAATTCGCACCTTATCTCTTATAGATGTGTGAATTCGAACGGAGCGTATACGCTTCGTCTACAGCGAATAGAGAACCTAATTTACGAATTCTATCAGTTTACATGCTATGGAACGGAACGAATCCCAAATCAGCAACTTATTAGGGTTATTTCTTACCTGAAAACGCGGAGGAATCACCGGCTGAGTGATGGAAGCGTGTTGCTAAAGTACGTGCAACAGGCGGTGGAACGGCAGGAAAATTCTCTCCTACTCTCTCTCACAAACTCTCGCCTTTTCTCTCTCCCAATCTAGGATTTTTCTCAAATTCGGATGGGAGAGAGGAGTGAGGGTTTCAACCCCTTTTATAAGCCTAAAAATGCCCAAAATAGGCTCGGGAATAAAGTTTACTTAGGGCATATCCAAATCGGGGCTGTTTTGGTCCAAAAGATGATTTCTGGTGGTCCCCTGGCCGAACGCGATCGGACTTAAGCTCATGCATACAGGAGCTACCACGCATCAAGTTTTCAGTCCGGCAGGTTTCGTAGATCGCACGTAGCGGTCCAGTTTCAGTTTAGCGGTCACCGCACGTAGATCAGGCCTACAAGTCTCATGCTATGAAATAAAAAATTTTCCTGATCCGAGGGTGTAATCTAGCTGAATTCTGACCGTCAGAACGCTTAATACTGACACGTTAATTCGTGTGCCAGATTTGAATTTCAAATTCCAAATCTGTCCCTATTCGCACTCTCTTCGGTCCAGGCTCAATGAAATAGCCTGCGAACATCGGTTGGACTTGATTTTCGAAATGATTGTCAAGTCCAGCTAGGCGGTTCTAATGGTCTAAGATAGTAGGTATCGGACTTTCGACGTGTGATTTAGATCCAATACAGATTTTCAAAGTGGTCCAGAGAACAAACCTGCTTAGAGTTTGATCCGAGGTTATAGAGTATTATAGAGTCATTGGTTCTACTCGATTTGGGTCTTGTAGAACGTATTTAAAGTGATCAGGGACTATTTCCTAGCTACTCTAGTGTTGCGCTAGCTAACTTATGCTTAGTTTCTAAAGGAATTAACCCTAAGTGATTTCTTTGGCTATGGAATTGGGTTCTAAGCGATTTTCCAGGTGTTTTAATTAACCCATTGCCTAAGGACGTCTAATCCCAGGTTGGCCAAAATCTGAGGTGTTACATCGGCTCGGACAGCTCTGTGGGACATGAGGTCGGCCAGCACCGGTCATGATTGATGAGTTCCTCTATGGCCAAGTATAGATGTCGGCCACAGTCAGGCCGGCTCGGACCAGCCACCTGATGTTGTTGTCCAGTCAGGTCAGCTCGGACCAGCCACCTGATGTTGTTGTTGTTCAATCAGGTCGGCTCAGATCAGCCCATCTGTTGTTGTTGTTCAGTCAGCTCAGCTCAGATCAGCCCACCTGATGTTGTTGTTCAGTCAGGTAGGCTCAGATCAGCCTACCTGATGTTGTTGTTTAGTCAGGTCGGCTTGGATTAGCCCACCTGATGTTGTTGTGTAGTCAGGTCGGCTCGGATCAGCCCACCTGCTGTTGTTGTTCAGTCAGGTCGGTTTGGATCAGCCCACCTGATGTTGTTGTGCAGTCAGGTCGGCTCGGCGCGGCCCCATGTGATGGTATTGTTAGACCTAGTAGGGTGGCCTATTTGTTACATATGAGACCCATGAGATTAGGCCCATTTGATGTATTCTAAGGCCACGGGTTAGGTTATGACCCATTGCAATGCACATAAGGCCCATGAGGTGTGGCCCATTTGACGAGTAACAGGCCCATTGATGTGGCCCATGTGATGAGTAAAAGGCACATTGATATGGCCCATTTGATGTATTTAAGGCCCAATGGGATATATATAAGGTCCATTGCAATGTGTGATCCCAGCTCGAGTTATGTAATAATGTTTATGACGATCGTACCTTGGGAGCAATGTTGGTTAGACGTCCACACTACAAGTATAGTGTTGGTTAAATGTCTGCATTATAATTTTCCTTGGGCCCATTATTATGTCCACATTTGTGGGCCGTCTAGGCCCATCTTCTTTATGAACAGCATCCCTTACCTTATAACATGCTTAGTATAACTCCTGGATGCTTAGGCTATTTGGTGTATCTAGGGCCTACTTGATGAAGCCCGATTCGATGTATTTGGAGGCCCATTTGACTTGGCTCATTTGGTTCAGCCCTTTTGTATAAGTCCATCTGACCGGCCTGTTTGTATCGGCTCATATGATTGATTAGGCCCACCTTGATGTGTATGAGGCCTGTTATTGAGGCCCACTTTGAGGTGTATGAGGCCCGTTGTTGAGGCCCACCTGGATGTGTATGAGGCCCGTTGTTGAGGCCCACCTTGATGTGTATGAGGCCTGTTATTGAGGCCCACTTTGAGGTGTATGAGGCCCGTTATTGAGACCCACCTGGAGGTGTATGAGGCCCGTTATTAAGGCCCACCTTGATGTGTATGAGGCCTATTATTGAGGCCCACTTTGAGGTGTATGAGGCCCGTTGTTGAGGCCCACTTGGATGTGTATGAGGCCGTTGTTGAGGCCCACCTGGATGTGTATGAGGCCCGTTGTTGAGGCTCACCTAGAGGTGTATGAGGCCCGTTGTTGAGGCCCACCTTGATGTGTATGAGGCCTGCTATTGAGACCCACCTTGAGGTGTATGAGGCCCGTTGTTGAGGCCCACCTTGATGTGTATGAGGCCCACCTATTGTGGTGGTGGTTGACCCAGATATGTTTGAGGCCTATGGGCAAGGCCCATTGTGATATGTGTTAGGCCCATGAGCAGGGCCCACCTGGTTCATATATTTGGCCCTTGTGTGAGGCCATGTGCCCATTATATGTTTGATTCTACATGGGCCATCCCTTAGGGGCAATGTTGGTTAAAAGTTCACATTGTCGAGATTGACGGTTGATACCGATTGTGAGTATGAGAATGCATAGCATCATGATATATGCCCATACGCATCATCTGCATGTTTGTTATGAAATATGGTTGATCATTGCATATGTCATTGAGTATTCTGATATGAGACTCCCTGATAGGTAGAGGTTATCTCATGAGCGCACGGCATGCGCAGGATTGATGCATGACTGGATTGTATGACTCATGCATCATGCATTATGTGCTATATACCCTAGTGACATCAGGGTCGTGACCTCCACAGGTATTTCGTGGATGGCCAGATGGGGCACCGAAAATCTGTTCAAGCATCGGGCTGCCATAGATGACCCTGGTTGAAAATCCCTAAACACCCTCTTGGTACCAGAGGATGCTCCAATGTCTAGACCGAGTGGGTAGATGAGCGTTGAGTGCCGATTACAAGATGGCTACGCTCTCCACTGTGTCGTGGTCGGTTGGAAGGGGGTGCGGCCTTACCCTCCCGAGAGTAGGGGGCAATGCTAGGCTGAGTCTGACCAGCTCGAGGAATGGGTCTGCTATCGACGTGCCGGATAGGTATTGGCAGACTATTGGCTAGGCGGATAGTGAGGTTTCTTACGCTCACTTCGACTATGCGGCTAGGGAGAGCGGCAGTGCCATTTGGAGTGTACTAAACCCCGGTGATGATTCCCCAGAGAGGAACCGTACTGATTTGTGGACTTATTAAGAGTTGCATACTCATACATTTATTTCATTCACTATTCACTTGGGCTGGTGGTGCGCAACTACTTGTTGTGTACCTTCGTTATGGAAAGGATTTCGGTTGGGCGCGCGACTAACCTGAGATCAGGAGTCTACTACATCGAGTCTGACTATCCAAATTTAGGTATGGGACTGGTTTGGATAGAAGTCCCTTGTGGTGGACCCCATAGCCTGCGATACCATGTACTATCATCCCGACTTCATACTCCATCATGGTCATTTCATTCGCATCACATATTGCATTACACCTGCAGGCATATGATATTTAGCTCTTTATGATTCCTTATTGCCTGGTTGTTCTATTTTGCGTATTTTGATATTGATTGACTTATGGACTCGTTCATACTTCCACTAACTCTGTTATCATATGATATATAATCTTGTCAGTGTTTCGGCTTATTCAGACATTGTATGGTTATGATATTGTATTAAACTCTTGGTACTTACCTTGTGCACACACTTACACCACCCTCTAAGCTTTCTATAAGCTTATGCACAATAGACGCGTGCAGGTGATGTTAGGTTGCAGCAGCATTGAGCTTGGAGCATGCGGCTGTTTCTGGAGCTTTGATTTTGACATATGTATTTTCCCTATCAGCATTGTATTCAAATGATTATATTAGTGGATAAATGATGATGATGTTGCCGTTATGATTTGGGTAAACTTGTGGTTATGCTTATTACTAGTTAAACGTAAAATAAAAATAAAAATCCTCCTTGTAGGATCCCAGGATCGAAATCTGGCATGTGAATGCTGGGAGCCGAGAATGGGGTACTACGGAGGCTGTCGGCACCGGATTCGGCGATCGGGATTCCTGTGAATCCGATTTTTGGATTTATGGTGTGACATGTATGGCCCGTTACGTTGTGTATGAATCCTTTGTATGAGCCACTCCTTAGGGGCAATGATGGTTAAATGTCCACATTGATGGGCAATGACGGTTGAAAGTCCTCATGTGACCTTCCCTTAGGCCTTTGGATTAGGCTGATTATCGATTTTGATTGTCAAGGCCGATTTTGATTGTCGATTTCGATTGTCTAGGCCCATTCTGATTGTCGAAGTCGATTGTCTAAGCCCATTCCGATTGTCGAAGCTGATTCTGATTGTTAAGGCCGATTGCATAGGTCGATTATCGAGGCCGATTCCGATTGTCGAGGCCTAATGTGATGTATATGCGGCCCGTGTTTAAGGCCCAATGTGATGTATATTAGGCCTATCTGATGAGGCCCATTGTGGTGCATTTGAGGGCCCGGCGATGGAAGCCAATGTGATGTATATTAGGCCTATGTGATAAGGCCCATTGTGGTGCATTTGAGGGCCAGGGAATGGAGCTCATTGTGATGTATATTAGGCCCATGTGAGAGGCTCATCGTAATGTGTATTAAGCTATTGAGCAAGGCCCATGGTGTTGTATATTAAGCCATTGTGCGAGGCCATGGATCCACTATATGTTAGGGTCTATGTGGGCCATTCCTTGGGGGCAATGTTAGTTAAATGTCCACATTATCAAGGCCGATCATCGATGTCAATTATCAATGTCGACTATTAATTCTGATTATGAGTATATGACAGCATAGCATCATGATACATGCCCATACGCATCATCTGTATGTTTGTTATGAGATGTGGTTGACCATTGCATATCTTAATGGGTGAGTTGTTATGAGACTCCCTGATAGGCAAAACTTGTCTCACATGAGCACATGGTATGTGCAGGATTGATGTATGATTGGATTGTATGACTCATGCATCTTGCATTATATATTTTGATTACTGTACGTCCTAGCAAAATCAGGGCCGTAACCTCCACAGGCATATCGTGGACGGCCAAATAGGACACCAAAAATATGTTATTAGCATTGGGCTGTTATAGATGGCCCTGAGTGAAAATCTCTAAACCCTCTTGGTACCAGAGGACACCCCAACGTCGAGACCGAGTGGATATATATGAGCACATGAGGGTCGTATACTAGTAGGCTGCGTCTCCCACTGTGTCGTGGTCGGTTAAGAGAGGGTGTGGCCTTACCTTCCTGAGGAAGTAGGCATAGCTAAGCTGAGTCTAGCTATCGATGAGTCGGGTAGGCATTGGTATACTGCTGGCAGGTGGGTAGTGAGGTCTTTTCCACTCGCTGAGCTACGCTGCCTGCAGAGGCGGTAACCAGTTTAGAGTGTACTAGACTCCAGTGATGATCCTAGAGATGTACAGTATTGATATGTGGACTTATTGAGCATGAGTTGTATACTCATTCATTCATTCATTCACTATCCACTCGGGCTGGTGGTGCACAACTATTTGTTACATGTACCTTCATAATGACCAAGATTTCGGTTGGGGCGTGCAAATAACCTGAAATCAGGAGTTTACCACATTGAGTCTGACTATTCAAATTTAAGTATGAGACTGGTTTGAATAGAAGTCCCTTGTGGTGGACCCTGTAGCCTGCGATACTACGTACTATCATCCCGACTTCACACTGTAACTTGGTCATTTCATTTGCACCACATATTACATATTGCATTACATCCACAAGCATATGACATTTTGGATTGCTATGTTTCTGCACTTATATGGCTTAGACGGACTTAGCAGGATTTATATATTACATTGTACCCTCGGTATCTAATATTTAGCTCTCTATAACTCCTTATTTGTATAGCTGATTTGTGTTGCGTACTCTGCTATTGTATGATTTATAGGCTTGCAGTATTTTCGCTTACTCTGATATCGTATGATTTGTGATCTTGCCAGTAATTCCAATATTGTATGACTAAGGCATTGTATTGAATACTTGACACTTATCTTGTACAAATACTTTCACCACCCTCTAAGTTTTCTATAAGCTTATGCATGATAGATGCATGCAGGTGGCATTAGGTCGCAACAGCAATGTTAAGCTTGGAGCGTGAAGCGGTCTTCTAGAACTTTGAATTTGATATATGTATTTTCCTTTCAGCATTGTACTCAAATGATTATATTGGTAGATATGTGATGATGATATTGCCTTGTGATTTGGGTATACTTGTGGTTATGATTCTTACGAGATAAATGTACACTAGAAAATCCTCCTTGTAGGATCCCGAGATCGGAATCTGGCGTATGGATTCTAGGAGCCGAGAATGAGGTACTACGGAGGCTGTCGGCACCGGATTCGATAGTCAGGAATTTTGTGAGCTCGGTTTCTAAATTTGGGGCGTGACATTTAGCATCCTTCTTTCTAAGAAGTTACTCGAGCGTTGCATGATCGGTAAAGAATATGATTTTGAATCCAATTAAGTAGGACCTAAACTTTTTCAAAGAAAACATTACGACTAAGAGGTTATTTTAGGTAGATCCTTTGTTGAATGAGAGTTAGTATGGAAAGTGTCATTGCCGATCAGTACAATAGAGGGCGAGTTTGGTAAATGGAGATTAACATGTATGCTCCTTATACTATTCATAAAGTGTTGAAGGGAGGAGCATACATATTGTAGGATTTACACAAGAATATAGAGAAATTGGAGATTAATGGTCGATACTTAAAGAGATTCACTTCATGTATGTGAGAGGCATATAAGACTAAATAGAAAGAAGAACAGGAAGATTCAAATTCAAATTTGACAATTACCTCCGAGCAATTCAATTTATGGAGATGTTCCACCAAAAGAAAAAAGAAAAGAAGATTATGGCATCGAAATATCAAAAGTTTATGACTTCTTTGGTGCCATGACAATTATTGAAAGAAAGGGGGTTAAGGTTCAAAAGATTGGAGCTACAAAATGAAAAAAGGCAACAAATGCAATTAAATGTATATATGCAAACCGCATGTGTCGCATTAATTCTCACATGTTCGTTTACGTGAATTCCGAGACAAAAGTTGCCATGAGCATACGGCGATATCTTCCCCGTTTGACCATGGTGGTGTACGATGAAAAGAATGATACGACAGAGGCGTTGTCTAAAGATAAAGGGAATAAAGATGATTATACATAGCCAATCATTTATTACTTGGCGAAGCATTTCATGTTTTTTACCATTCTTTACTGAAAGACAAGAAACGCAAGGGGGTAGTGTTTGTACCAAAATCTTATAAATCGGATCAACAGTGCAAATAGTAACATGTGGCATATTTGACAGGCTATGCCTCGACATTAAAGAAATCTCCTGATATGAGTGAATGATCGTTAAAGCCACGTCAGCAACAACGTGTGTTTGATGAGGGCCTACCACAATTTAAAATAAAAATAAAAATGGTGTAACCGCTCGTCCCCAACTAGTAACGTGAGAGGATGTCACATGGATGATCGATTATTCTCTGTCTGCTTGAAAATGCTACAAAAGGCAAGGGAGATCCCTAATCAAAAGGCCTCCCTCTCTTGAATCCAAAAACCAAAAACCCAGCTAGGAAGTAGAAACAACCTAGCACGATGTTGTTTTTCTTAGTATAGGATTAGCCCATCCATCGCTCATCAGCCATGAACCCTTAGGTTAGAAGTAGAATCAATCCATCCTTGCGAACACACCGGACCAACTCATAGTTATTGTCAGTAGTTATAATTCTCCTCCATCCATGCTTGTTTGCCAGATCTAAAGGAAGATCATAGTCTTGTAATTTGTCTACCTATGTTCATATGTTGGGTTAGTTGTAGTTGCAATTCTTGAAATTGCCATTACCTCGTTCATCAGCATGCTACTTCAGGAAGCACCCTACTACTCTCAGTTAGGCTGGTGATCCTACTTTAATGGTAAGTCACGCACATTTCTACACCCACTTCTTGATTTCTTTTCTGTTCAACTAGACAATTGCTACACCTTCATGAAATTCTTGATTGTTAAGGCAAAAAGAATTCATTGGAGGAAGATCTCTAACCACCGCAACTCTCTTGGTAAACGAGAATATTGTTGGCTAAATAGATGGCTAGCCTGTTTGTAATTCGACCAAGCACTGCTTTATATCGATACTATGGGTCAACGGTTATCACAGTTTAAATTGTACATCTCTAAGAATATTTGTTGTGTACTTTTTGCAAAGGAAAAATATTTCAATCGAGCAACTTGCAACCATCCAATTAGATGACTTTTTTTTTTTCATTACATATAAATGATATAATCCATTAGTGGTACTTTATTTTTCAACCATCTATTTGCCAGCTTATTATGCTTAGATAGGATTGTATTTAAGATTGGTTTTTACATCACTAATAAACATGATGAGGAAGTCTGTAATGGTAAGATTTTAGGATGGATGGAGGAGACTTTTAAATCAGTTCCCGTACACCGTGGGGCAGGTATAGATAATCAATCTAGATGGCTAAAATATGATCTCTTGTTGGGACCCCGCATTCATTCTTAGTCTAATTTGTAGTTTATATTAAATTTAAGGGATTTTTACTACAAAATTCCTCAAGGAAAAGGATTTGAAGATAGTGCCTCCATGAGCTAATTTTTTGGAGCAGGGCCTTTTAAGAGGAGAAGTTACATTATTGCCTTCCTTTGTTCTTTTTTTTTTTCTTCACAACAAAGTGAAAATCTGAAAGTCGTGGGGTCTCACAAGATGCAAACCAATACTATTATTAGATGAATAAAAAATACAACAAATACAATCATAAAGTGGGCCAATCGATAAATAATAATATTCACCATCCAAAATATCCTAATTCAAGTGTAACCCATACGATGATACGATGTTTTGTTCGCTATGGTATGGTGCATATTGAATGGGTTGAATATATATGCATGTAAACATGCATGCGCTCCATAAGTCTTGAGCTTTGCTACTTCAAGAGAAAACACTTAAGGGAATTTTTATAATTTCACTTCTAAAATACACCTACTCTCTTGTCAGGAATTAAGTGAATTGTGGAGAATTTTTCAAGTTTGTTGCAACAAATAAATCTTAATTGGTAGAGAGCTTATGACTCTCATCAATTTAAAGAAGTTTTTTTTAAAAAAAAACTATAGATCTTAAAATTAATCACTTTTTTTTATATTAGTTAATAAAAATCTTCAGAGGTTTTCCATATTGATATTGATTTTTTCATCTTCGACCTTACACGTGGCAGCATTATAGCAATCCACACTCTCCAAATGACTGCCTTGACCGTGGATGGAGTGCGACAAAAATTACAGTCTTTATTTGTTTCTTTGAATTTGAACCCCTCATTATTTTACTTTTAACTGTCCATTTTGTAGCCATCTTATAGTTGGGATTGCTTGAATAGTGTGATTTTTTAAATATTTTTCATAAATAATGGGATTCACGATGCCACAAGTGAGAAGCACGAGTCTTTTTCTCTTTTAAGATGTCTTAAGTTGAATGGCTAGGATCGTTCTAATTGCGTGATTCTTGGACGATGGGTTTTCCAAGGTATGGCCTGCCGGATAGTCCATTTCGATCTTCTACACAGATTGTAGGGTGACTCTGCCACCACTTACTTCCCAGTGATCCAACATGATAGAATTTGATTGGTCCGTGGTTAGAAATGGTTGGATCTCTAAAAAAGACACATGGCCCAGTTAAATCTTATCATATCTGGTCATGGTGAGATATGGGGCCCAAAAAAAGCATGTTTGAAAAGGGTGGTGATTGGGTACCAGTCCACCGGGACTAGCTACAAATGGACGGTGGAGGGCCTTTATAGGGCCAGCATGATATATGTGTTTTATCTACACTGTCCATCGAATCATTTTAAATGATGTTACAAAAAATGAGATACATGGAATGCTCAAGTGGACCACACTACAAGAAGCAACAGAGATTGAATGCCCACCACTTAAAACCTCTTGGGGGCCAAAGTTTTGGATTAAGCTGATATTTATGTTTTCCCCTCATCTAGGGTCCATGTGACCTTATAAATAGGTTGGATGGAAAATAAACATACCGTGGATCCTAGGGGCATGTTTGGTCCGTGGAATTGAATCGTATTGAATTTAATTAGATGATATTAACATAATTATTACACAATAATTGCATGTCCGGAAATACCATGGGCGAGGTCATTGTTACCACATCGTGATGTGGTGTGGTACACTCAAGCCTTGCATCTATCTCCATTTTGTACTCATGGCCTAAAATGATCTTTCAAAATGGATGGAGGGTTTGAATAAAATATATATATCATGATGGACTCACACACCTACCCAATCCACACCCATTTTAAAGCTATCAAGTACCAACTACCTGGGCCAATTAGGGCTGAAAGTCACGTGGGTTCAACTTAACCAACTTGATATTGGGTTGGGCTTGGACAAGATGTATTAGGTTTGGTCTCGGACTTGGATTATACAAATATCAATTCGATAAAACTTAGATTGGGCTTGAGTTTTGATCTCAGGTTACCCGACCTAATCCGAACCCGATCGATATATAATTGTGTGCGGATCGTTTATGTTGAAGGCACAAGAAATTCTAGTGCCATTGGATCTCATTAGTCCACATTATTTCCGATGACTCAAGCTAACAAGATACACCCAAATTCTCTCCCCCAACTAGATTTTTTTTTTTTTTTTTGGTGATATACCATATGATTTGTTTATTTAGAAAAAAAAAAAATGAAGTTCTTTACATTAAATAATTACATATATAATTAATAATATTATAAGTATAAAAAATAAAACATGTATTGTAATATAATAAACTAATGAAATAACAAAAATATTAGCATATACCCACTTAACCAACCGACCAACCAGACCTAGCCTGATTGGGTTGGGTTGCAGTATAGGATCTTCAAGTTGGGCTAAGGTTGAGCACCAACCCGCAAAACCCACCGGACTTTCTGCCCTAGTGCCAATCTCTAGTGGTGGTACGCTCTCTAGACAAATCCCACCATGTCAGGTCATGGTGGGCTTTCATATCACAGTGGCAAGTCACCACACAATTGTATTCATTAAATGCTAAGCAAGTTTCCAACATGATTTATGTGGGGGTGTGGATTGGGCCAGCTCGATTGTGTGACTATGGGGCCCACTTTGATGTATATATTTTATATTCATATTGGGTATCGCTTTTGCCAGCTCATCTCGGGGCATAAGCCTAAAATTGAGTAAGTGAAAATCCCATATGGACCTTATCATGTAAAGAAATAGTGGTAATTAAATACTCACTGTTAAAACTTTGCTTATCGGCGTCTAACCGGTTGATAAGGTCACATGGACTTTAAACGTAAGGAGTTTTTTAACGGCGGGCATTCAATCACCACAGTTTCAAACGGTGGGGTCCATCAGGATTTTGGATCAGCCTTATTAAGAAGCATGTTTTAAAATGAGTTGGCGAAATAAATAAACTGCGTGGTTATAAAACAAATACAATACCAAGGGCCCTGCAGTCACGGATATACCGAGCTCTGTAGTTCGAAATCCACGTCCCTTTCCATGCGCACATAAATATTTCTGTGTTGGGGCTGTGTATGGCCACATAGATGTCTACGACAAATCAACTCTGTTCATTTGGATTGCAAGACAATAGTACGACCGGAATCTAAAAATCAGACAGATCCAAAACTTATGTGGGCCATGATATACGAAACAGTGAGGATTGAACGCCTGAGGCGATAGAAGTTCTGAAACAGGATGATATTTTTTTTCTATAATGCATCTGAGCGGTAATAACCATATGAACGGTTTGGATGGCATATAAACATCATGGTTTGATCTAAAAAGGTTTCAACGGTGGACATTTCCGTCATCACGGCTTTGTACACTTGAGTTTTGATCTGCCTGATTTTAGATTCAAATCCTATTGGGATATTTCAAAACAGTTGAACCAACTGATTTGTCATAAACGGTATGTTTTTGACAACCCAGCTTACTGCTCCTAGAGCCTTTTGCAGGAAGTTCATGCGTAAGGCTGTTGGTTGGGAGCTCACGGAGTTGTTTGTTGAGAACTTCACCTCATTCGTCTCTTTTAAGAGCTCATTTAAAGACATAGAATAAAAAATAATGTGTATAAAAAAGATTTAGTGGGAATCGTTAAAACATTTCTGTGGCCATGAGGGTTTTTTTTTTTTTTTTTGCCTTATTTTCACTTCATTCTCGTTGTAAACGGTATGGATGACGTACAAACATCAAGGTCGAGCCCAGGATGGTTTCAACGTCCCCAATTTTTCCTCTGGTGTAACCCACTTTAGTTTTGGATCCACGTCATTTCTCGCATGCACTAAAATGAGCTCTCAAAAGAGATGTACGGGTGGGTTTCTTACAAACATCACGGTAGGCCCACCTAGCATCCTTTCGCGAAAGCCTTTAGCATTAAATCCGCGTCCTGCTGAGCTTTTCTCCACCGACATACACACAGCATCCTCACCGTCGGATTGACGGCCACAGAATTAACGGTTGAAATAAAGTAGTCAAGGGCCAAAGTTTAGGAAATATCTACCCAAACTAATCAGAGGATAGAATAATCCGACCAAACTGAATTCATGCTTTCTAATCCTATAAATATTGGCCCACAATTTGAATGGCTTGATCGAGCTACATCCTTGCCACGTGCATACCGGCTCCATGCACGTGTATGGATCATCCGACTCTGCCAGAGTATAAATCTTCCTAAAAGCTATAATTACCAAGAAGGCGTTGGAGACTTCTCCACCCATCCGCCAGATTTCAGAAACCCTTCAAATCTGAATCTGTCTCAGTTGCTGCAGGAATCCATCAAACGCAAGACTCTTCTCAATCTCTCGATAGCAAGAAAAGGTCAGTCTTTTTTCCTCCATATCTGTTCTCTTCAATCCAACTCCAATCTCTTCCCTGCACACTCAAAAAAGATAAAAAAATTTTAAAAAAAATAATCTAGATCTGCATCAAAACCAAACATAGATATACCAAAATCTCCAGATCTTGCTTTCTGATCCCATTTACTCATCTGGGTCCTTTCCAGATACAAAAGAAAACTAACACCCACATCACAACCTCCATTATACTGCCTCCTTTTCTACATCTTGTCATCTGGGTCTCTTCCAAATCTTACAGAAACTCAACATCTATAGGTTAGAATCACCCACACCAGAAAACCCAATACCTTGCATTCTCAGTCCAATTCCTCATTTGGGTCTGTCCCAGATCTAACAGAAAACCAGCACCGACCACGAAAACTCCAATATATTGCCTTCTTTCCCCATTTCCTCATCTGGGTCTCTCCCAAATCCCATAGAAAATCAACAGCCCCGTCCGATTTGTTGGAATCAGATCCAAAAATGGGTCTTTTCCATAAATCTATCATCTGGGTCTTGTTCATGTTCTTGATTCTTCAATCAGGACATGGGTTTTATCTGCCAGGTAGTTACCCCCACAAATACCTGATATCTGACCCACTCTCAGTAAAAGTGAACTCCCTCACTTCTATAGACACTGAGATGCCCTTCAGCTACTACAGCCTCCCCTTCTGTGAGCCCCAGGAGGGTGTTAAACAAAGCGCCGAGAACCTCGGCGAGCTCCTCATGGGTGATCGCATTGAGAATTCACCGTATAAATTCACTATGTATACGAACCAGACCCAGATCTTCCTTTGCCAGACCGAACCTTTATCGGCCAAGGGTTTCAAGCTTCTCAAGGAGAGGATTGATCAGATGTATCAGGTCAATTTGATTCTTGATAACCTCCCCGCAATTAGGTACACGAAGAAGGATAATTACTTATTGAGGTGGACTGGGTACCCTGTTGGGATTCGGGTTCAAGATGTGTACTATGTGTTTAATCATTTAAAGTTTACAGTCTCAGTCCATAAGTATGAGGAGACCAATGTGGCCCGTGTGATGGGGACCGGTGATGCGGCTGAGGTGATCCCCATGTCTGAGAAGGGGTCCGATGTGCCCGGTTACATGGTGGTTGGATTTGAAGTTGTGCCTTGCAGCGTTCAGCATGATGTTGAGTCAACGAAGAATCTTAAGATGTATGCTAAATATCCATTGGCGGTTAACTGTGACCCGGCTATGGTGTCCAATGTTGTGAAGGAGGGGCAGCCGATGGTTTTCACATATGAGGTGTCGTTCGTGGAGAGCGATATCAAGTGGCCATCGAGGTGGGATGCATACTTGAAGATGGAGGGTGCAAAGGTCCACTGGTTCTCAATCCTCAACTCACTGATGGTCATTGCTTTTCTTGCTGGGATCATTTTTGTGATCTTGTTGCGGACAGTCCGCCGAGACCTGACCAAGTACGAAGAGCTTGACAAGGAGGCCCAGGCACTGATGAATGAGGAGCTGTCAGGTTGGAAGCTTGTTGTTGGGGATGTGTTCAGGGCCCCAAGCAATCCAGAACTTCTATGTGTAATGGTGGGCGAAGGAATTCAGTTACTTGGGATGGCTGTTGTGACCATATTGTTTGCAGCCTTTGGTTTCATGTCCCCAGCCTCTCGTGGAACCCTGGTCATGGGTATGCTTTTCTTCTACCTGATTTTGGGAATTGCGGCCGGTTATGCAGCTATTAGGCTTTGGAAGACTCTCCGATGCGGGGATTACTCTGGATGGGTGTCGGTTTCTTGGAAGGTTTCTTTCTACTTTCCCGGCTTCGCGTTTCTGATACTGACTGGACTGAACTTTCTACTGTGGGGTAGCCATAGCACAGGGGCCATTCCCATATCCTTGTACATCATCCTTCTCTTGCTTTGGTTTTGCATCTCGGTTCCCCTTACACTTGTGGGCGGGTACCTCGGAGCCAAGGCGCCCCACATTGAGTACCCCGTCCGGACGAATCAGATCCCCCGCGAAATCCCAGCACAAAAATACCCATCATGGTTGTTGGTTCTTGGGGCTGGCACTCTACCATTCGGAACACTCTTTATCGAGCTCTTCTTCATCATGTCCAGCATTTGGATGGGCCGTGTTTACTACGTTTTTGGGTTCCTCTTCATCGTGCTGACACTCCTCGTCGTCGTTTGTGCTGCAGTGTCCCTTGTCCTCACTTACATGCACCTATGTGTTGAGGACTGGAAATGGTGGTGGAAATCCTTCTTTGCCTCTGGCTCTGTCGCCATATACATGTTCTTGTACTCCATTAACTATCTCGTTTTTGACCTTAAGAGCCTCAGCGGGCCTGTTTCTGCCACCCTCTATCTTGGGTACTCGTTCTTAATGGTTTCTGCTATCATGCTTGCGACGGGCACGATTGGGTTCCTCTCTTCATTTTGGTTTGTGCATTTCCTGTTTTCTTCTGTGAAGCTAGACTGAATTCCCACCACCCTAAGAAGCTTCCTCGACTAGATAGACAACCTTGGAGATCTATTGCTAGCAAAAAGAGTGATCCCATCCAGGTTGGATGTTTCTTGCTTTACTTACCTTTTATGTTATTTTTAATCTGTTAGAGATAATAATACTTTGTTCCGGTTTTGTCGAATTCTTTATTAGATTATGATTGCTGCATAACATATGTTTATGTTGTGGAGGTAGTATGAATACTGGTAAGAATATTTGGTTATTTTTATTGTATTTTGTTTTTGAGAATGAAGCTGCCTTCCTTTCATTTTACTCATTTGGATGGTTTATGATTGTCCATGGCTGTTGATGACGGAGTTTGTGATTTCTAATGCTCCCACATTGTATGAAGTTAATTGGGGTGTGTTTGGATGCACTATCGAATTGAATTATATTGTGATAGCCTGCTGTTTCAGTTGACTCGGGATTGGTTTTTGCTGAGTTGGCATTTTAGGGCATATTCTGTCGAGGGGGCATTGAGATAGCTTTGCAAGGTGCATCCAAACACAATTTACTGCCGTTTTGATAAAACAGCATTTAGGGCTCAAACGGCCCTTCTGAGGGGTGTTCAAACGGGTGTTTTGTCACTGTACAGGAATGAGGCATGTGATTATGGTGAAAACACCAAATGTCCAGTGAGGAGTTTTCATGTATGAGGTGAGTTTTCAGGTATCAGGTTCTCTGGAGCAGTCGATGTATTCATGAAGTGAAATCATGGTTTTTGGGTTGGGCCGTGTGTGTGGCGTTTAAGGGGTGGATCTCATCATGAGTGGGCCATGGGCAAAGTTGGGTTTGCTAGAAGTGTGTGAACCTTCATGCTGGTGCGTGCAGAGAAAATGGGCACCGCACCACCTTGATCATGCCAAACAGGTCAGACAGTTCTGATACTGTTCCACCTGCCAAACAAGTCAGACAGTTCTGATATGGGCCAATTCACAAGAAAGGGTAAAAAACACATTGATCATGCCTCTCTGTTATATATATATATATATATATGATCACATGCAACTAGTTGGCATGTGAGGCAGACCATGTAGTCTGTATGATATCTTGTCCATCCAGCAAGATTGTCCGACCATAAAAATAGGATGCCCCATAAATCAGGACAATCCAACCATGAAAATGGGATGCTCCACATGAATGTGGCATTTTTAAGTATTGTTTCATGGTTTTCTATTCTGTACCCCACCTAATAGTTGGATCAACTTGATTTTTGGGGCATCTCATATTCATGATGGGATAATTTTAATGGGCAGCAAGATGTTGTACAAGCACCATGGTGTGCCCCACACACCAACTAGTTGCATTTTGGCAAATTTATCCCTGCAATTAGTTCTAGGGAGGGCGATGATAAGTAGTTTTTGGGTGCGGTTGGCACTTCAACTGGGGTATTTTTGTCTTTTCAATTCATTGATGAGAGTAACCTACTCCCACTTGCTAAGTGATTGTTTTTCTCTAAGTGTAGAGGTTCATAAGTAATATCCTGTGAATACAGGGTCGATCCCACAGGAAGATGAATTGCGAGAAAGAAAAAATCAAATGCAAAACTAAGTAAGTAATAATAATAATAATAATAAATTAAACTGATGATTTGATTTTGGAATTTTTGAATGAATATAATTCAACTGAATTAAAATAACATCTAAGCTTCAAAGTTCTACACATAGGTTAATATTCCAAAATCATGATGACTTGGATAAAACAACTAGGATCTGAGCACTATGATCAGCCTAATCGAAAAATAAAACAGTTTAAATATTTTAATAAATGATATAAAAGATTAGAAAATCATGGATTTGCACCATTGACATATTCTCAAGCGCCAGTGATTTTAAGTATTTAATATCCATAAGATAATGAAAATCAAATAAATATAATAGGTTGAGAACCTCTCCTATCTAGGAAATCTGATTGATCTAAGGTAAGCTTATCCATCAATGTAGATCTCTTATAATGGAAACATATGGATCTCACAAAAGGATAAAAAACAAAACCTAAATAATAGGTAATATGCATATACCATTCTTTTCATTATTAAAATAATCAATCATCATAACTTAAAGAATTATTAAACTCATGTGCTTCCTTTTTAGCTTGGGTTAGAGGGAACTTAGAAAAGAAAAATTAAATTACAGAAATAAAAAACAAGAAGAAAGAAATAAATGCAAATAGAAAATATCTAAAAAAACAACTCATAGAACTTTTATAAAATTAAAAACTCTTTAAAAATCTTAATTCTTGCTTTGGGATGCCTTTAGGAATGTCAAAAATTTGCAAAAATAAATAAAATAAAAGCATGCAATATATTACAAATAAACACATGCAATTTAGATCATATTACACATACTCATATCCAATTTCAACTTAGCAAATCTGTTTCTGTCAAGCGATTTTATAAATATGTCTGCAAGTTGATTTTTAGTCTGATTATAATCCACCGAAATAATCTTATCTTCTACTAATTCATGAATATAATGATACATAATGTTAAGCCATATTTATAAGTGAGGAACTCCAATTTTCGTACAAAGTTAAAAAATTCTAGAAATTGCCTCAAATTTATGCAGTTTTTCAAAATAGACTTCTCGCTGTACAGTTTGTTTAAAATAGATTTTTCGCTTTGTAATTTTTTAAAATAAACTTCAGAGCTTCAGAATACACTTTTTCAGGACGATTTTAAGATTCTTCCCTTCAAATCTTCGATTTTTTTCATTCCTCACTTGGTTTTCTTGGATCTTTAGCATGTGAATTCTTCAATCTTGGTCTTCTAAGATCCATCCCTTGCTTTGGTGATTCTTGAGCATCAAATTTATGCTTTTTAACACCCTTTTTCAATCCAAGCTCTTAAATTCACCTCGCAACACATACATGAGTAAAATAGAACATTAAGTTGATTCATGTTCATAAAACTCAGATATAAATGGGGAAAATTATGCAATATTTGAGTCTCAACACAAAACATGGTACGAGGGGACTAATGTGATATATGCATGACGCAATGTTAAGATGTTAGCCTCAAAACGAGATGGGTAACTCGAGCAGGCTACAGCATCGGAAAAAATGGGCATGAGCCACCTGCATCCAAACCACTCTTCATGTGTCGCCCACATGCAGTAGCCACACTCTCTCCCTCAATCTCGCCCGCAGTGGCCACACTCTCCCTCAGTCTCGTTCTTCATTCTTCTCTCTTCCTTTACTCTCTCAACGTGCATTATATAGGCCATACATACCCCCAGAAAATGAATGAGGATTTCCCTCAAACTAGTTACAAAAATTTGAGCAGCATTTCATAGCTAACCCCACGAAATTGTAGCAGCATTTTGTTGCTAACCCCCTAGGTATGATTGAAATTTCCCGAATAGTAGGTTTTTCAACATCATGTTTGGTAGAAGATCACATTTCAACACCTCTGTTGTTAGAACTTAAGATGAGAGTGCTATGACACATAAGGTGGGATCCACAATTAATGTGCCCTAGCACAAAATTCATGTAGGTATTCTCATCAGCTGGGCATCCATGATTACCAAAAAATGGGCATTTACAGCTGACCTGATCAGCAGATTGGCCTGATTTCAGGGGCAGGGCATGTTAACAGTTGGGCCCACCTGATGAAGAGTCCATATTTAGTACACTGCTACCTTGGTACATGTGGGGGGGATTTGTGTTTGTTGATTGCTAATGTTGTAGGCATTCTTGGTGGGATGAATGTTTGTCATGGCATCTGAATCTCCTCCTCTCTTCAACGGCGACATGCTGTCAATGGGTATGGCGTGCAAGTGCCCAAACTGAGCTTTTGAGGTGTGACAATCAACACAATGAATAGCTTTCGGATGTTCATCTGTGAAATCCGCCTTGGCAATGATATGACTCTTGTGTTTGCTCTTTGTTATTTGACTGATAGCTGTCCTTATCTTTGCCTTTTTAAAGAAGGCCAAGTGGTTGTTTGGCACCGTTGATTTGGGGGGACTTTAGGGTATTCCAAACCCTTTGGTTGTTTGGTGGGTTGAATTAGAGGGTATTCCGAATCCAAGGCATTTTAAATCCTCACTTTTGTTGATTTTTGTAATCCCTTTCTTTTGCCTGGATTACTAAACCTTTCCTTTTCTTTGCCCATTTTTCAAAGGGGAGGGTCGCATGTGTAACATATGTGTTACTAGGCTATTAATCTATTGTACACTTGGTTTGCTAGTGATATTGCAAAACAATCAAATTATCAAAAATTTCAGCAATAGAATGATTTGAGCAGTCCAAACATTGGCTACATTAATCAATGGTTAAAAAATATTGGTTAGTCGCTCAGTTGTGATCCTGTGCTTATGGCCCATTCAAGGCTTGGAATTTCATTATTATTTCTTTTTTTACCAAAGTATATATTTCAATAGCCTTATTACAATTATTGTGTTAAACATCACATATGTACACCAATTAGAACATTAAAGTTGATTTAGTAATTAAATTCAATATCTTGTAAATATATATATTACATAAATTAGTACATAGCTATTTTTGGATTATATGGGATTCTAAATCCAGGTTGCCAAACACAACCAAAGAATTCTGGATATTTCAAATCCAGGTGCTTGTTTGGCAAGAAGGATTAAATGACATGTAATTGCATTAGATGGAATTGACACCGTTATTATACAATGATTGCATGTCTGGATTCCCCATTTTGAATCAAAGTCTTCCCTTGGAGAACAAAAAAAAATAAAGAAAAAAAAGGGGGGATTTTAAGTAAAGCCTGTGTTTGGTGGAACCATGGAATTGCAATCAACAAACAGATTTCATGAGTATACCGATGTATGTATATGCAACTTGAATGTTACATGTAAAAGGTGCATGTGATGGATAGCATGAATAAAATACATGTATCAATGTAGGGCCTATGGATGTAGTGGATTTCAAATTCCATTAGAAATCCTGCACCATCTACTAATCCAATCCTTTTGGTCATTTCCAAATGCTAGATGGAATTTATATTGGATTATATAATACTGGGATTAATCCAATCCTTCTAGTCATATCCAAACGTTAAGATGCAATTTGCACGGGACCAAATTTAATTTCATACTACCTAATTTCACTTAATACCGTGCACCAAACAAGTCCAAGGAGTTTTCAGTTTAGGAATTCTAAATCCACGTTGCCAAATGAGGCCTAAGGTGTTTGTTCACATTATGGAACTTTGTTGAAATTTCATGAGGCCTGTTTGGTTGCACAAGTGAATTGGTGTGAAAGGAGAAATGTTGGTGTGTTTGGGGCGGTGCAACAAAAGGAGTATCTTTGAAATCTCACCTAGCCACTCTCATTCCGAATGCATTTTACATATTCCTTCTCAACTGTCAGAAAACCGACAATTTTAAGGCTCCTTTTAAAAGACCACCGACAATTGGAAGCCCCGCTCCAATGCCAGCCAACTAGCTGGTGTGAAAGCTATGTAGGCCCACCAGTATGTGTTTTATCCCGGCTGTCTATCCATTTTTCCAACTCATTTTAGGGCATGAGCCCGGAATGAGGCGGATTCAAAGCTCAAGTGGACGACACTACATGAAACAGTAGGGATTGAACGCTTACCGTTGAAAACTTGCTGGTGTCCACAAAAGTTTTGGATCAAGCTGACATTTGTGTTTTCCCTTCATTTAGGTTTGTGTGATCTTATGAACAGGTTGGATGACAAATAAACACCACTGTGGGCCCTAGGAAGGCTTCAACAGTGGACATCATTCTCCTCACTTTTTCATATGGTGTGGTCCACTTGGGATTTGGAACTGCCTCATTTTTGGACTTGTTGTTTAAAATGAGCTGGCAAAATGGACAGACGGCGTGGATAAAACAAATACATCATGGTGGGGCCCACAGAGCCTTGACAACAGTTACCTGGCTAGTGTTCAGATCATCAGCCAAACTGCGTCCTCTCTCTCTCTCTCTCTCTCTCTCTCTCTCTCTCTCTCTCTCTGTCACGTCTATAAGGTTGGCCCACCTTGTTGTATTATGTAAAATCCTTTCCATTATATGCCGAGGTCCGTTTTAAGACAGGGCCCACTACAGTGGGACGCACACGATATATGGTTCAGATCAGGTGGGATTTCAGTGATCTAAAATGCTGCCTCCCGTCTTTCAGGTTGGCCCCCATCTTATTGTAAACTACCAGGTCCGTCATGCCCACCATGTTGCATATGTAAAATTAGGGGTGCACATGGAACTGGTAGAACTGGTAAATTGGACCGGAACCGGCCAAACCACATGGTTTGGTATAGTTATGAAGTGCACTGGTTCTTGTTTGAGTTTCAATTCCAAAAATTAAAGAACCAGTTAGTTCAGATTGGTTCTCAGTTGGCGGTTATGTAGAACTGAACTTGTTTATTTGACTCATGATTTATGGTTTACAATGCACTATTTGATTGTTTCTGTAAATGTCTTTTTGCACACCTTGCACAATATTTATACCATTCATCAAATGAATCACAACATGAATGGATATGGGCTAGATTAAAATAATAATAATAATAATAATAATAATAACTGAATTATAAAAACTAGGGCAAACCAAGTTAGCTCAGTTAGCTCGCTTGACTCGACTCTACTCGAAAAGGCTCAATTCAACTTCGTTTGAAATTGAGCTCAAGTTGAATCAAGTTGAATTTTTGAGCTCGAAAAAAAATTAGAATCGAGTTCGAGCTTACTCGAGCTCAACTCGACTCGGATCGAACTCGGATTGAACCAGTTTGGTGACTCAGTTACTTTGATATTGATGTTGCTCACCAAGTGTTTAATGAAATGACTTAACGAAGTGTCAACTGGTGGTAAGGAAGGTATGTACATGAAACAAATACCATCAATATTTTGATGTTGCCTACAAGATGTTTGATGAAATACCTGTAAATAGCCGCTACTGTTTTACATACAGTAAGAAATTGAAAGTGCACTCCATGTGTTTGTGAAAATGTCGCACAGGCCCGATCTTAGCTCGAACTCGGCTTGAATTGGCCCGAGTTGCTGACCGAACCGAGCCAAGCTGGCCAGTCAAGCTCAAGGACCGAACCGAGCCGAGTTCGAGCTAGGGTCAGCTAGTGGCTGAGCCGAGTCGAGCACAGCTCAGTTCAACTTGTGTACACCTTTAATAAAAACCCTATAACCATAGAACCAAACTAATTTTTATGGTCCACTTCCATTCGATTCTAGGGTGCAAACGATCCAATACCAATTTTCCTGGAATCGTTAGACTTGGTTCGGCTCCGGTTTCACCCCATAGCCAGATTGAACCGAACTGTGTGCACCCCTTTAATCCTTTCCATTGGGCCTGCCTTGTTTTATATATATATTACTATGCGCTCGACCTCACGAGTCCGTCCCATGAGGTCGAGCTGTGTGGGCCCCATAGTGATGCGTTTCGAACATCTACTCCATCAGTCAGATGCACCATTCCATCATGGGCCTAGGTCTCAAAAATCAAGTCAATCCGTGACTTGTGTGGGCCACACCACATACAGAAGTGGAGAGGGACCGTGCACCATTAAAACATTCATAATCATTTTTTGGGGCCACCGAGATGTGGTTTACAAATCCAGCCCATCCATTATGTGTGTCCCACTTGGATGAGGGTTCAGACCAAGTTTCAGACACGTGCAAATTTCAGGTGGGCCCCACCAAGTGCTTTTATATGTTTTAACGGTGTCTTCACATGATTTTAGATGGAATGGTCCACCTGAGTTCTGTATACGGCTGATTTTTGGGATATCCCATAATTAAAAGGGGACCCATCAAATGCACGGTGTTGATGGTCGACACGCATCACAGTGGGGCCCACACAGCTCGACCTCACGGGAGCTTATCGTGAGGTCGAGCGCATAGTACCTTTTCCCACATATATATATATATATATATATATATATATATATATATATATATATATATATATATATATATATATATATATATTCCCAATTCCCTTTTAGGATGGGGCCCACCACATGACATGTCAATATGATGTGTGTGATTCCCGAGCAGTATAATGGTGGGGTCCACCATGTAGATGGTCTGGACCAGTCCACTCATCAGGCAGGCAATACACATCTGTTGATTGCAGACTATTGGTAACATTTCTGAAACCATCCATTGTTATATATATATATATATATATATATATATATATATTCCCAATTCCCTTTTAGGATGGGGCCCACCACATGACATGTCAATATGATGTGTGTGATTCCCGAGCAGTATAATGGTGGGGTCCACCATGTAGATGGTCTGGACCAGTCCACTCATCAGGCAGGCAATACACATCTGTTGATTGCAGACTATTGGCAACATTTCTGAAACCATCCATTGTTTCTGGACGACCTGATTATGGACTGGATCATCTGCAAGGTCAGGTACACTTAATGCACGTGCGGATCATCTGAGCTCTTCATTGGATGGGGGTCCACCATGAACATGTAGCTACCAGTTGGCTACCCTGATTATGGGCCATGTCATCTACACGTTGGGGCCCACCTGATCTACAACCAGATGCCCCACAAGCGTGCCTGATTGGTACGTGTAGCATGAAAATGAAGCTCATTTGTGCTTAGGATTTTTCATGTTACATTTTCAGTCCTTCACAGAACAGATAATGTTTTGTAATCTCAAGCTTCCCAATTATTTAGTAATTCTTGACCGGTTGGTTAAACTAATTAATTGGGCCCACCAGTGATGGTGGGCCAAACTAATTAATTGAAAATTAAAATTAAAATAAATAAATACAAGAAAACTGTCTCCCGCTGAGATCTGGTTTGGTGGTCCTCTCAAATGGTTCATCCCCACCGTTTCCTGTGGTATGGCCCACTTGAGTTTTGCAATTGCCTTAAGTGGTACACATGGGATATATCAACTTAAACCAACAACATATGGAACCCATTATCTTCAATGTACAGTTTACAAATTAAGGTCTCATTGCTTTATTGGCTTGGCTTGATTTCAGGGTGGGGTCCACCGTTAGCGAGTATTATGGTGCATCAAACGTATTGAAGTTGAACGGCTCAGATGTTCTGCGCCATTGAGAATAGAGAGTTATTGATACTCTGGAGGGGCATGCTGCTTCCTCCTCTCTGTAAACATGCGATTAATGGCATTAAATTTCACATGATAAGTAGTGGGACCCATCTAAAGTGGGTCCGTGATTTGCATGGTTCATATGATAATTGGGTGGTTGTTGTGATGTTCACACGATACTAAGATGGGCCACACTGCATGTAACTTCTATTATTAGGCTTGAGGCCCATCTGAAGTGGGTCCATGATTTGGATGGTTCATATGATAATTGGGTGGCTGCCGTGATGTTCACGTGACACTAAGATGGGCCACACCGCATGGAACTTATTACTAGGCATTTGTATGTTCCATCAAGACAGACTAATTGGATCAAAATTGATGGACTCAGTTCACCGATGAGCACTAATCTTAATAAGTGTAGATTGACATTGCCAATATGCTAAGACTTTTTTTATTTCAATGATACGAATCATTGATTTCTTATAAAGATGTAAATGAATTTATTCATAATAAATATTAGTGTGAATGAATTTAGTCATAATAAATTAAGTCGATCATCTTTTTAGTTCATGCCTAGCAAGGAATATAAAAGTAAAATGAGTAATTCTCAATCAACTTGTTCTCAATGGAGTGGAAATGTATTAAGTAAATACTATAATGTATTCACTAGTCATTGCCCTAAAATTTATGGATTATGGGAGGAATATCTTGCATAAGTTCATGGATTTTCTAATATTTATTACTAGTCATTTGACACCTTAGAGAAAACACATTATGCTTGTAGCTACCCTACTCTAAAACAATGCTAAAATACTTTTCTGAATTCGGCTAAGCTTCGATAAAATCACCAATAAATAATTCGAGGACCATGAAAAATTCCATTAGTCAAATGCGGAGAGTTATTGACGTGTCATGAGAACAATTGACGAACATGATTAGTAGATCTGGAACCAGACTAATCAAATCATGGCCGATTATCTAGACTCTCTAGAGAATTCTGTTTACACCTTATTTCGATATTTAATTTTAATTTTTATTTTTTTTAAAAAAAAGTTGTCTATATCTGACCTATAAAGCACTGCAAATCCAAACGAGTCACATATTAAGGGTTCACGGCACTTGCTAGATGCAATAAATAAAGCAAATTGATAAAATAAAATCATTGGCTTGCTGCGAGTCGACTGTGATGTCATCATCCCTACTTCCATTTTCATTCCAATAGGCATCAAGGAGCTTATTTTGTCGAATAAAATAGTGCCACATGGATCATCGACTCACCACAAGTTGATGGCCACTTGTACATTTTTTACCTACCCAAGACCCCGATCCCCTCTCCTAGATGCAAACTTCACGAGATGGGGACAAGTATCCATGTCGGCTCACCACAAGCTGACAATATCAAGTTATAAATACAGCAAAAGAACTGTCATTCTGAGGTCATAACCAAAGAGAGTCAGGGACAGGGTGAGAGACATCAAGAGAGGGTCACTATATCAAGGTTTTCATAGGTTCACTTTAGCAACCTTATACAGTTCCTTGTAATTTTCATGAGCTGATCACCACAATAAAACCCCTTTTTGATTTTCACGGGATATCACTAACAAAAATCCACATTGTGATTTTCACATGCTATCACAAATTAACCCACTGAGATTTTCACATGCTATCTCAGAGTAACCTGAAATGAAATAAAGTAAAATACTTATCTTTAAATGTAGATTTGAAAATGCAGTAGAAGCTTGTGGCAGAGATCTGTTTTCTTTTATCTAGAGGAGAATATTCACTTAATAAAAAGAGTACATGGTTCTAAAGTATTTTGGAAAATGAAAACCCTAATGTTACTAATTCGATTCTCTTAAATCTCAAGAAGAGTATAAACTATTATCTAGAATGAGATTGAAATAATCTTAAGAAAGGGAATTAAATAAGCTTAAAAAGAATTTATAAATACCGCACAATATGCTTGCTAAGGATCGGAACTTTTGTCTCACTTGCATAAGATTTAGAATGATTTTTCGTTTTAATTTAAAATAAGAGAAAGCCTCTACTTATAGCCAAAAGGTTTGGAAATTAGGCTAGACTAAGAATAGGTTCAGCTGTCCGAATTCCACCGAATTCATTCCAATGGCTATCGGATTGTACGAGATAAGATCCAAAATTTGGCTGCTTGAATTCTTGCGAAATTCAAAAATTTGCATTGCTAGAATTTGACCCGAACTTCACTCAAACTGGCCGAATTTCAAGTTGAGCTAGCCGAACCAAAAGTTAGGTTGGCCGAATTTTTAACAAAATTTATTTTTAAGCCAAACTTAAAGTTGGGTTAGCCGAGGAAGTTAGGCTGGCCGAACTCCAGAGCAAATATATTATAGATAATTTAAAATAAATGAATTTTTGGAAAGAACCTAACCTAAGGTCTTTCTAGGGTTATATCACCTATTGGTTAGCAAATACAGAGATCATCTAGACTTGACTTAAAACCAAGCGATGTCTTCTTGAGATGATAAGACAATCTTTAGCTGATCTTCAGACATGTAGAGTAATTGCAATCTAACCATATTTACGATCTGACCAATATCACTTTTGTCTCACAAAATTTGACAACCTTATGTGTGTTAAACATATAAGTACTTACAGATATATAATGCCGAAAAGTACAGACACCCACTTTAGAATGCCCTTTCTAATATGCTAAGATTTCTTGATTTTAATGATCCAAACCATTGATCTTTTATAAAGACATGAATGAATTTAGTCATGATAAATACAAGTTGAACATCTCTATAGTTGAAGCTTAACAAACTTTTATAAACTTCATGCAAGAACATAAAAGTAAACTGAGTGATTCTCAATCAAATTGTTCTTGATGGAGTGAGAATGCATTAAGTAAATAATGTGTTGTATTCTCTAATCATTGCCCTAAAGTTTATGGGTCATGGGAGGAATATCTTAAATAAGTTCAAAGATTTCCTGATAGTTATTACAAGTCATTCAACACTTTAGAAAAAACATATGATGTCTTAATGTAATTTGGTGTAAATTGGAAGAAATAATGATAATAATTAATTATTTTCCATTTAAGTATATTTATCTATAATGTGAATAGTAGGGCTGAAAGTCGGGCAGGTTCAACCTGTCTGATCTGTGACCAACTCGACATTGGGTTGGGCTCGACAAGATGTATTGGGTTTGGTCTTGAGCTTGGGCTATACAAACACCAACCCAATAAAACTTGGGTCGGCTTAGGTTGAAGTCTTGGGTTGCCCAACCCAACCCGAACCCGATCAATATATAAGTTACTTATAAATTGTAATTGAGTGTGAATCGTCTCTGTTGAAGGCACAGGAAATTCCAGTGATGTCGGGTTTCTTTGGTCCACATCATTTCTGATTACTCTAGCTAACAAGATACGCCAGATTTTTCTCTCCCAAATAGATTGCATGCTACACAAGTTTTACTTTTAAAATAGTCCTATATTTTAGCTTATTTGTTTAGAAAAAAATGTTCTTTATGATAAATAATTACACATATAGTTAATAAAATTATAAATATGGAAAAAAAGAAGAAGACACACATTGATATATAATAGACTAATGTAATAACGAAAAAATTAGCATGTATCCACCTGACCAACCCGACTGAGCCCACTTGGGTTGGGCTTGGGTTGAGAATTCCCAACCTGAGGTTGGGTTGGGTTAGGTTAGGGTTGATGTATAGGAACCTTAGGTTGGGCTAGGGTTGAGCACCAACCCGGCCCAATCCACCCACCTTTAGCATGTGGTATGAGTTTAGACTACGTGTGTATGTGTGTACATTTGAATGGATAAATTTCATTATCTTCAATATAGAGGTTTTACTTCAAATATAAAATTAATGACTTACTTTTATGACTTACATTAAGCTCCTAATTACATCATTTTCTACCAAGTATATATTTCAATGAAATTATTACAATAATAATCTAAAATGTCAAGCATGTACACCATTTTTGGCCTATTAAAGTTGATTTACTTAATCAAGTTCATGTTCTTGTAAAAAAATCACAGCAATCCTTTTTATCTAAAAGTCAAACTTCCAAACACATTTTTTAGATTCCAATTACAGGCTACCAAACACAATTGAAGATTCCAAGTTACATTGATTCCACGATTATTGTGATTTGGATTCTAATACATTGCGCAATTATAAGATGAACCCTCAAGGGGCAATTGGATCATAAGTCACTTACGATAAGCTACTTATGCCTTAACTAGCTTATCTTAATTTCTGTAGTGATTAAATAATTTTAAATAAAAAAGCTACTCATAATTGATGATAAACCAAACCACAAATAAGTTATTTATCTACTGCTGTAAGTTTTTTTTATTTAAAAAAGTAACTTATTCGGTGGTATCCAAGCAGGCCCTTAATATGAATTGTAAGGGAGGCACTTAAACTTTGGTTACCTCCAACTTATTTAACTTATTATAATAATTCAATTCAATTGTTTGTCCAAATGTGACATAACATGTAATATGTTGGAGATGAAATCGTTGTCCATGGCATTGAGATAAAATTGTTCTCCATGTAATCCTAATCTTTCCCCATTCCATTGAATGGCTTTGTGGAGACGACTGAAAATACAAGTTTAAAAACCCTTTGGGAAACCTCCTTTTGAGAAAGTACGTATAATGAGCCCTTAGGGAACACATAATGCTTACAGATTAAATCGATCTCCTTGGAACCTTCAGTTTATCTCGTTCCAGCGTGCAAACCATTTTCTAAGGTTTTCCACCAAAATCATTGCATCCATGTCTTTTTTTTAAAAAAGCTATTAAATGTAGATTTCCAAGGTTAGGAGGGGCATTTCTCATCATTTGACCACTTAGCATAAAACTGCACTCCAAACAAACCCATAGATTTATCTTTTGTACACTGCAAGTCACCATTTTCTGAGAATTCCATGGTGGTTTTCCATATCTATAATTTGGTTATCTATATCCAAACACCCTCTTAAGGAATGTCCTCGTTAAAGGACTTACCACAAGTTACTTTGAAACTGGCATGGCGATCCATATCCATGCATTCCTACCTAAAAGGACATGTTCCCACTAACAGGACCCTTACTCCCGCTATGGCAGAAGATACCTGCGGCATTGGCAGAGTGGATCATTCGATCATCAATCTTTTGCTAAGGTAGAATTGAGTGAATTCTTCGCAGCTCAAGTTACAGCCTATTCATGTTGTGCATATGAATATATATATATATATATATATATATATATATATATATATATATATATATATATATATATATATATATATATATATATATTTGTTAGGTTGTTAGTACGCCCCACTGTCAGTTCACACTTCCCTGTTAGCCACCCCCACTAGAGATCGATACCGAGACCTCAGTGTTGAAACAAGGTATCTTTCAGTCAGTCTACCACCTGAGCTATGGATTAGGATATTGTTGTGCATACGAATATGATTTCTAGTGTGAGAGAAGAATCTTAAGTTGCATCATGAGTATATTGACTTAGAAAACTCAAATCAATGGTCCGAAAGGAAATAAATTTAGACACCGTTTGGATGGACCCTTGAAAGGGGGCATTTTATGCCCAAACAGCATTTTGAGCCAAACTCAGTTGGCGTTGTGCATTAGGATGCATTTTTTTGAACCTCTTTTATTCTCCTGCTTTACAAAATAGGCACTAAAAAGCTAGCTCAAATTAGTTTTTCTCAACACGGTGACTGAAAAAGCAAGCATGAAAACCCTTTTGCGGAAAACCTACTTTAGCAGAATTGCATCCAAACGGGTGAAAACCCCTTTCACAAAATTCCCTTTCTAAGAAAGTGAGCCCAAACAACCTGTGTTTAAATTTGCCCACCTACTGTTGTTGAAAAATAATATAGAAATACTATTTTCTGTAAAATATGAAAAACTGAAAATGATGTGAAATTAGGACAGGCTGAAGCACGTATGAGAACGTTGTCCTTAAAGTATTATTTTCCCCTACTCAAGTAGATTGAATATGCTGAAAGGTTACAGGCAAATTGCTTATAGGATACAATGATCCTAATGTGGATCCGCGTCCAACAAAAATCAGGACCCACCAATGGAACTCTTGTATAAAAATGTATAGTAGAAACAGTAAAAGAAAAATCCCAAAAAGAAAGAAAAGAAGAAATCAGAGTTAGACCACTGAACTAGTTTGTTCTTCAACTAATGGTTTAGATGAACCGTTCTAGACCACAACGCTGGTTTGTTCTTCCGGCAATGGTTCGAATGAACCTTGTTATCTTGTTGGAGTTTCTATTTGTAGGAGAGGACCTAGTTCGTATGAGTATGCTGAAGTGTGATTTTTGATGGATTGTAAACCCATCCAGGCCCTGTATATATAGGCTAGGATTGCTGGCAGTTTTGGTCCAAGGACTTAAATCCACATGACCATTTTCTAGCAGTTGTGAAAAATTAGCCGTTATTGACAATTTCTGACTATTATGTATGTGGTGTAATAGTTGTTGCATGCAAAAGTTTCTAACCATTTAGACACATTGGCTAGCCATTTCTAACTGTTGGGCTATCCACATGCAAAAGTTTCTGCATAATGAGGTATCAATTGCATGAGGAGTTACACTGCTCTACAACATCTATATTTCCATCCTCTAAATAAGACAAGGGATCTCATTCAATTCTCTAGACAACCAGCCATCCACGTTAGATCTCTGTCGCATCGTGACTTGCACTCGTCTCGCGTCGATTTGCATAAGATCGCGAAGGAGTGACCCTCTGCGACACGATGCGGACGTGTGAAGTGCGAAGTACGCCACTAGCACTTATACAGCCACACTGCCTCACATGCCCACCCCCATGCACCGAGCCCGTAACCAAAACCGAGACCGACACCGAGCCCATGCCCAAGCCTGAGCCCGAGCAGAAGCGTGAGCACAAGTGTTCCAGTGCTTCACACCGGAACACGCAAGTCCAATACTCATCGAACTAGGTGAGTAAACATTATAATACTCCAACTTTCTCATATAACTACAAAAATCTCTTTCTCTTTTTCCAATACGGGACTATTCCCAAAACACTTTAAAAAAAAGGGTTTTTTGCCAACCATTGTATAAAATATATATATAATATTTTTTATTTAAAATATATTAAAATTAATATATTTCAACAATCCCCAACTTGATTTTTAAACTATATTTTTTGAAAAATATCTCTGCCAGAATAAAACATCTTGTATGCATTAAAAAAAAGATATCTTTCGATTTGAATTTTTTCTTATTGTAAGTATCTTAAAGTTCTATCGAAATGACTAGTAGCCGTAGTGTGAACTAGTTATTCTTATATAACAGAGCCAACGAAACTACACACATATTCACTATTGTGCATTTTAGAATTCCCGCAATCTTGCCCAGCACAATTAATGGTCATGTGCTCATCCTATTTCATGAATGAAATCAAGAGAAAACTCTAACTCTCATAAGAGACAGCACCATTTCTACGTCCACATAGGTGAAATCCTTCCAGTGTCTTCGCTACTTTTAAGAGATTTGTCCTTTAGACTGGATTTCATTAAGAGTTCTAAGAATCAACCCTCTTTCGTAACGCTCAACACTTATCTATTATGGATGAGGTCATACATAATTTTATTGCTGAAAACTTTCCACATATCAATAACTTGTTTTTACTCATTAAGCTCAAAATTAGAGATTTTTAATTTTTAAGTTGAATTACCATCACTGGAGGAACCTTGGTTGAAGAGTTTCAACCCCATCTCTATAGATTTTGCCATTACTACCTCTGTCGTTAAAGGTTTAACAAGAGGGTCAACTAAGTTATTACTTAATTTCACATAAAAAATTGCAATGATTCCATATCGAATCAATTGTCTTACATAATCATGTCTTAGACTTATATGTCTAGACTTACCATTATAAGTGTCGTTATAGGCTCTAGCTAATGTGGCTTCACTATCACACTATAGTGATATAACCGATATAAGTTTTATACAAAAATAGATTTCTAGTGAAAGATCCCTTAGCCAATCAGCTTCTTTGCCTGTTGTAGTCAATGCTATAAATTCAGACTCTATGGTTGAGTGCGTTATGTAGGTCTATTTCGTTGACCCTTAAGATATAGTTGCACCTCCTAAGGTGAATACCCACCCTGTAGTAGACTTATTGTTCCCTGTACTTGATATGTAGCTCGCATCAGTATATCATTCCAATACGATAAAAAACTTTTAATAAAATAGCCTTAAGTCTTTGGTTGCTTTTAAGTAACTCAGGACTCTATTGATTGCATTCTAGTGTTCAACTCTGGGGTTACTAATAAATCTATTAAGTTTATTCACAACATATATGACATCTGGTCTAATGCATTGCATAGCATACATAAGACTCCCTATAACACTTGCATACTCTAGTTATACAACTGTTCTTCCGTTATTCTCTTTCAACTTGATACTTAGATCAAATTGGGTTTTTGTTTATTTTATATTTAAATGGTTAAACTTGTTTAATATTTTCTTAATAGAATGAGATTGACACAAAGCATAACCCCCGCAATATTTTTAACTTTGATATCTAAAATGATATCTACTTATCCAAGATCCTTCGTTTTGAATACGGAAGATGAAAACATCTTTGCTTCAGTCACACCTTCCATTTTATTACTAATTATTAACATGTCATCAACGTATAGACAAATAATAATTATGTAGCTACATTATGTATAAAACCATGAGACAGTATTTTGAAATCAAACTTCTCATGCCATTGTTTTAGTGCTTGTTTTAATCCATATAAAGATTTAATTAATCTACACACTTTATTTTCATTTTCTAGTAAAACAAATCCTTCAAGTTGTTCCACGTATGCCTACTCATTAAGGTCACCATTTAGGAATGCGATCTTTACATTCATTTGGTGGATATGAAGATGGTGTATAAAAGCTAGCGCAAATAATATCTTAATGGATGTTATCGTAGCTATAGGAGAATACATGTCAAGATAATATATCCATTCTTTTTGTCTAAAACCCTTAGCTACTAGTATAGCTTTAAAGGTTTGGATAGTCTCATCAGTGTGATATTTCTTCCTAAATATTCACTTGTAACATATGAGTCTAGAACCTAAAGGTAAGTTTACTAGTTCCCATATTTGATTTAACATTATAGATTCCATTTCATCATTAATAGCTTCTTTCCATAAAGCTAAGTCTCTAGAAGATGTAATCTCTTTATATGTTTTAGGGTCACCTTTTATAGTCACTACTATACGTATTTTTTTTATACCATTTTCTTTATCTCCTTCTATAAAATGGAAAAAGATGTGCTGAGAGTTTATATAATCATCGTTTAGACTCTTCTCTACTCTTATCCTTTAACTCCTAAAAGGTTCAATAGGAGCTTCCACTCCTGATGGAGCTATACTATCTGGTTCTCTATCAGGAGTTTTGACTTCATTATCCTCTGAATCCAAGGATACTGAGTTATCAAAGAACTCAACGTCTCTTGATTCTATTATGATATTAGACTCTAGATCTAGGAGTCTTTAAGTTTTACTATTTTATGCATACCCTACGAAGGCGCACTTAATAGCTTTGGGTCCTAACTTAGTTCTTTTTGGATTAGGAGTTCTGTAATATGCAAGACACCCCCACATTTTAAGATATCGTAGGTTAGGTTTTCTATCTTTCCATGTTTCATATGGAGATGTTTTATATTTCTTAAATAAAATTCTATTTAATATCTGACATGCTGCAAGCAGTGCCTCACCCTATATATTGAGTGACAACTTTGCTCGTATTAGTATTAAGTTGATCATCTCAACTAACGTCCTATTCTTCTTTTTTGCTATTTCATTTTGTTGCAGTGTATATGATGTATTACATTAATGTATTAGTCCATATTCTTCACAGAAGTTATCAAATTCATTAGAATAGTATTCTCCTCCTCTATCGTTACGGAGAATCTTAATTTTCTTGTTTAGTTGATTTTCTATTTCCTCTTTATATACTTTAAACATGTTCAGTGCTTCATCTTTACTCTTTAATAGGTATATATATACATATCTAAAGCAATTATTAATAAAAGTTATAAAATACCTTCTTCCTCCATGAGTGAGAATGTCATTTAACTCACAGATATCACTGTGCACAAGATCTAATACTTGAGATGATCTATTGATACTTAAAAAAAGTTTCTTTGTCATTTTGGATTATATGTACACTTCACATTTATCATTTTCACCATCTATGCATGAGATTAAACCATTCTTAGCCATGAATTTTAAGGTACTGTACCCTATATGGGCTAGTCTATCATATCATAGTCTAACAGATTCAACTATATACTTAGAAGTGATACTTTCATTTAGAGAAAACTTAATCCTTCCATTACAAGCATATCTCTTTCTGAAAAAGTTCTCATTCTTTGATAAAATCATTTTTCCTAACTCATACACTACCCTTAGTCCATGTTTACCCAGAAGATCCCCAGAAACTAGGTTTCGCCTCATGTTTAGGATATGCAGTACATTTGTCAGAATCACTTTCTTCCTGGAAGTAAACACCAGTTCAACGGTTCCTTTGCCGATAACCTTCGATTGAACTTCATTACCTATTTGGACTTCTTAACCAATTGTCAATTCCTCATAGGTTTTGAAGGTTGACTTGCCGTAGCAGACATGTACAGTAGCAGCAATATTTTACCACCAACCAGGAACTTTCCCTTTGATTATGTTCACCTCAGTGATCATTGCCATTATATTGTCTTCTACTGCACTTGATTCTTTTTTAGATTTGTGATATCGACAAACTCAAGATAGTGCCTAGTTTTTTCACAGACATGGCAAGAGCCTTTTGTTTTGATAAGAAAATAAATGCATTTGATTTGAGAAATTTATTTAATAATAACAAAGAAAGAGTGAGAGAACAATGATCACAAGATATCTATTCATTCCGAGTTCATTTACATCCTCAGATTCCCTTGATTATGAAAATAAAATACAATCAATGCAACATAATAAATGAAATAGAAGACAGTCCGATGGCAATTTTGACAACATTTCGATGCTATTGATGTTCATCGCAAAGGCGGATGGGCTGTATGGACTTGAAACCCTCGCTTTGGTCGTGCAATAGGTTCTGATCATCTTTCCATTCATCCTTCTAGTCGCATGGACAGATTCTTCTTCCTTCTGTAATTCTCTTTCTGTACTTCACATTTCCATAATTTTTCTTGAAATGTGGAGCGCATAACTGTGAAAATGTGGATCGCACAACCCTTAGAATGTGGAGCGCAAAACCCTTGAAATGTAGAGCACAAAACCCTTGAAATGTGGAGCGCAAACCCTTGAAATGTGGAGTGCAAACCCTTGAAATGTGGAGCACAAACCCTTGAAATATGGAGCACACAAGCTTCTTTTACATGAGATGACGTATGGAGCATTTGTTAGGACAAGAAAAGTCTGGCATTAGGACAAAGTGGAGAGAGAAGTGTCGGATGGAGTATCCGTCACGACAACAAAACCTTGCATTACAACAAAGTGGAGAGAGAAGTGGCGCATAGAGTATCCGTTAAGACAATAAAAGCCTGGCATTAGGAAGAAGTCCACATGGAGTGGCACATGGATTATACATTAAGATAACAAAAGCCTTGTCTGGACAATCTCCTCACAAAGTGGCACTCCAAGCTTGTCTTTAAG
Source organism: Magnolia kwangsiensis (assembly GCA_037074715.1). NCBI lineage: Eukaryota > Viridiplantae > Streptophyta > Magnoliopsida > Magnoliales > Magnoliaceae > Magnolia > Magnolia kwangsiensis. Next base: position 85,853,013 of record CM073583.1, read on the forward strand.
ACATACTCCACAATAAGTGGCATAAAAGGAAGTCCCTTAAGACAACCTCCTCTCAAGGTGGCGCAAAATCTTATGGTCTAGACAAGAAAGAAGGAAAAGTGGCGTTAAAAGCCTTGCCTTAAGACACACTTCCATCCAAAGTGGCGTTAAAAGCCTTCTCAAGAGGAGGTTGCGCGGTTCACGCAATGGAAATCCTTTCAAACAAAGCTTCATAGCGCGTGGTGCATGTGACTTTTCCCAAAGTATGTTGTGCATTTCGTGCAATGGAAATCCTTCTAGACAAAGCTCCATAGTGTGTGGCGCATGGGACTTTTTCCAAAGTATGTTGCGTGGATGGTGCAATGGAAATTCTTCCAAAGTGTGTTGCGCGGTTCGCGCAATGGAAATTCCTCCAAAGTGTGTTATGCAGTTCGCGCAAGAGGATCTCTTTCCTCTCTCTCCCTTTCTTCTTTTCTCACTTCTCTTGTGTTACAACCTTCTTATCTTCTAATCCCTCAAATGAAGCAAGGGAAAGGGTATTTATATGCATCCCTCTCTTACATAGTGGTGTTCACCACCACTTCTTTCTTCATACAACTTCCACCCTCTTTCCTTATATAATGGTGTTCATCAACCCCTCTCTTAAATAGCAGTGATCACCAACCTCTTCCTTAATTTAAAGCAATGTCCATCGACTCCTTTTCTTTTTTACCAAAATACCCCTCTTTGCTCATTTTTACCAAAATACCCTCATTCACTGCTTTTTACCAAAATACCCTAATTCACTCATTTTTACCAAAACACCCCCATTCACTGCTTTTTATCAAAACACCCTCATTCATTGCTTTTTACTAAAATACCCCCATTCACTGCTTTTTATCAAAATACCCCCATTTACTGCTTTTTACCAAAATAAGGAGTGCACAACCCTTGAAGGGATCTACCCCATGGAATTCTCTGACCAATGTAATGGACATGTAATTGAATATTTTTTGTGCCTCAATAGATGCCCCCTTGATCCTTCTTTGATTGATTCCTGAACTCAAATGGAGGATCGATCTTCTTCTTACCAAAGAACTGAATAAACTGCAACTGAAGGATAACTAGATGATCATGCTTGCATGGAAGATTGAATGATCATACTTGACCAGACGATCGAATGATTGCGCTCAAACAGAAAACTTGAATGATCGCGCTCGAATGGAAGACTTGAATGATCACGCTCGAATGGAAGACTTGAATGATCGTGCTCGAATGGAAGACTTGAATGATCGTGCTCGAACGGAAGATTTGAATACCCCCTGCCGGTAGCGTCAAGTGGATGCTTCACTAGAGAGGATAAAATTCTCTTTTCATCAAAACTTGTCACTGTAATAGTTGTGTGACTTCGTCTCTGAGTATCTTGGCCAGAGAACTATCTTTCAATGCTGCTGCTATTGCAACAGTCTCTTTTGATCAACTCCGGCGATTCTTTCTTTGAATTTCGTGTTTAGAGAGTTGTTCTTTAATGTTGCTCTTGCCGCAACAACTTTTTCAATTGTTTCCTTTATTTATGATATGCATAACCCAAGCTTTCAAATGATAATCTTTCCTGCTAAATTAATCGGAATTAGTATCTCAAGACATCATAATTTTTCAATTTACTTTTATGAAGTATTGATAATTTTAAAATAGTTTGAAAGCTTCTTCTCTCTTTTTTTAGGCCAATTGTGATATTCACAATATGATAATGATTTAATCATTTCATCTTTGTGTTTGTTATCGTGCTTCGCATTGCATTCTTTGCTCATTATATCGTACTTTTAGAGATGTCATCTCCAGCTTTAAAGGTTCAACTGCTGAGTCTCTTTGCTTAGTCTTTTCTAGCTTGTGCTCCTTGGCATAGACTTTTCCTTAGATCTTTGTTAATTCTGAAAAATAGATAAGACTTTTTTCAATTTTCATTTAATAACTTTCTGAAGGCCATAGAAGTTACTGATGATGATTCCATTTGTTCTTTGTCTCCATCAGATCTGGTACTCGGAGACTTGCGATATCATTACCAGAACACTGAGAAGTTACCGCATTGGACAATATAACTGGGCCTTGATATAAAAACAACTATTAAATGTTCACGATGTATCATGCTTCATAATTCTCGGCGTATGAATTCCTCCACCGTGCATAAGAGATTATTAAAAGACCAAGGCATGGATTACTTTGAAGATGTAGATCATGTCCCCTTTCTAGGTCAATCTTTGCATAAAGATTTCTTCAGAAGATAATATTTTCGAAGTGAAGCTTGTTGATATCCTTGAAGGATGGATAATGTTTTGCTGCTCTTTTAACGAATCCAAAGAATATACCTAAATCTTTAAATTGTCCGGGAGAGAATGATGATTCTTCACTAGTTTATTCTCTACCGCTTTTGAGAATTTTGTGCGATAATATTTCTCTATCATTAAGAAAGTAAGAGACAAAAAGACCTCATGACTCTTGTCAATATATTAATTGATCTTGAAGATTTGGTCTTAGAGTAGATAATTGCCAATATCTTGAAGGCGTTTACTGCTGCTGTAATTTGAACTTGATTCAAAAGAAACATTTTTGTATGTTGTTTACTCAATATTTAAAATTTTTATCATGCAATTGTATATTTGAGTATATCTAAAGTGAAATATTTATCTGCAACATTTTGAATGCTATACATAGTTTATGCTTTTTAAGCAGTGGAGCTAGTGTACTTTTGACTGACCATACCTTGACTGGACAAGACTAAACTTGTCCCGACTTGACTCGATTTAACTTGACTAGTCTAGATTGAACTAGACTAGATTAGACTGGACTGACACCTTCACACAGTTTAGGCTCTTGAGTAGTGGTGCAACACAAAGTTTAAGCTCTTGAGTAGTGGAGCAACGAATGTTTTTTAGACTCTTGAGTAGTAGTGTCGGGCTCACATGATGGTCTCTGTAACTCTTATGAGTTCGTTGGACTTCTCACTGCCTGGTGAGTTCACAAATCGCGATCTATCAGAGGGGCCTAGTGAAGCTATTGGGGTCATGAACTCGGCTGGATATACACACAAGGTTGGCCGCAATAACTCTCTAGAGTTCACGGGGTGCACAAGGCAACCTTTGGGGTACCAAATCTAGGGTCACCAGTCCATCAATGAGTAGGTTTAGGCCCTTCCTCATGAGTTACTACTGAAATCAAGCCAGAGATCTGGGGGGTCTTACGCAGGGTTGGCCTATCTATGGACATGGCCAAAGAGCTCACACTGTAGCCCGTGTTTTCTTCGCATGCAAGGTCAGACCCATTCACGGGATGATAGTTTCATCTGTTCCCTGTGACGCTATCGGAAAGCTATACAGACCGCATGGGTGTTACGCATGACTAGCAGTTGAGGACTTTTTTACCTTTTTAGGGCTTTCAGCCACTGGCTTCGTCCCAGCCCGCATGGGTATGCATATGACGGCCTTCACGGGCTTTTTAGGGCCATTAGTTTCTCACTACTGCTCGAATGGCGATGGTGCCTTATGCGTAGTTAGCCGTATAGGGCTTGACTAGGCTGCCTTAAATAATTAATTGTTGTCGATGACGTGATAGTTGATCATACAGGCTTTGTTAAAGATAACAGATCGATAATTGAAGATATCAATTATTGATATATTCCCCTTGCTGTTGTTGATGATATTATAAAATTTGGTCTGAATGGAGCTTCAACTTGGTAATAATATCAATTTTAATGAACTTCGATAATAGAATAATCTTCACATTAGTGATTTGGCGATGAAAATGGTAACTACTACTAATTTGGTAATGACCGTCAGCGCTTGAATATAATATGCCTGAACTTGATGTGCCTGAAAGTGTGCCTTTTTTTCATATATAGCATCGGCTTTTTAAGACTTGTCATTCTTGAGACTTTGGATTCTGAGACTTTTCTTATCTAAAACTTTGGATTCTGAGACTTTGGTTATCTAAAACTTTGGATTCTGATACTTTTGATTATCTAAGACTTTGGCCTTCTTGGTATTCTTCTTATCTTACCCCCTTTTGATTTGAAAGTATTATGCTAATAATCTTCGAAATCAAAACTGTAATTATCTTCAAGGATAACGTATTTTATATGCTTTTTTCTGCCCCCTGTATAATTACGTCGTGAATCTTCTGAGTCAAAATGCGGTAAATCTTCTTAGTATTAAGGGATGATATATTTTGCTAAAATGGTAGGTATATTGATGAAAATTTGCCCCCATGATGAATATACTTGTCTTCTTTTTTTCTTATCTGTTCTTCTATGGAGCGAATATTTTCAATTGGGACCATGTGTCATTACTTCCATATATCTTTTTCATAACAATTTCGACTACCGTCGGTTATCTTCGGCAGAATACCCTTTTCTTCTTTTCTTCATTTCCTTTTATTCTCTTTGCAGCTAGCCATTGATTCCTCATAAGAAGTATATCGTCTTATTTAACTGTATATTTCCCTTAGTCTTTGAATTGTCTGAACTCTTTCTTTACTTTCATATTTGTAAAATCGCTGATGTTTTCTTTATCGAAAGATTCGATTCTTTACTCTTGACAAACCTTCGTTTTGTTTTTCTTTCTTCAACAGCATCCGTCGCTGTTCTCTTAAGACTTTGAAATAGCCTATTCATATGAGAGTTGAACAGCTTCACTTTGACTCTTTTCAAATTGGCTTGCTCTCCTACTTTGGCAAGTTTTGACAATGCCCCCAAGGTTCTCTATTGGCTGATGAATTTGTTAATTGATTCATCTCCTCATTGGCGAGTAGCGCCTAATTCAGTCGAATTAACCTCTCATCTGAAGGCTTTCCTTAGGGAGAAATGTTGTTCACGATAGTCATTTTTGGAGAATTAGGGTCTTCGGTAACATGTTCATCTGATGAAGGCTACTTAACATCTGCCGGCAGATTTTTTGTTTTGTCATAGTATTGCGCATGATTGATCCGTTAACCATACTCGGTGGGACGATACTATTTGTTAGAGAAGATCGAACCCTTCATTTTTTAGATGTCGCTATCATTCGTTCTTCTTCATCTTATTGTGCTACAGGTGAAGCAGAAACTATTTCGAATATTACTTGATATTGTCTATCCTTGATCGCAACTGATTTGATCTTCTCTGATGCTTTCTGGTGGAAATTCGTTGGATCCGAAGTAAACAACCACGTTAGTTAGGAGAAAGGTCGTTACAGTATACCTATCATTCAAAACAGAGTGTAAATTACTTTATTTAAATAAAATCATACTTTATTTTTAGAGATGAAGGGAAGGATGTTCCCACTGAGAGTCGCCATTTTAACATCTATAAATATGCCAAAAAGTGATAAATGTTCTCTGAATATTTTTTAAATTATCAACGAAAAATCCCCAGCAGAGTCACCATTTTGTTTCGACAAGAAAACAAATGCATTTGATTTAGGAAATTTATTCAATGATAACAAAGAAAGAGTGAAAGAACAATAATCACAAGACATCTATTCATTCTAAGTTCATTTATATCCTCGAATTCCCTTGATTCTGAAAACAGAGTACAATCAATGCAACGTAATAAATGAAATAGAAGATAGTCTGATGGCAATTTCAGTAGCATTTCGACTCTTTTGATGTTTATTGCAAAGGCGGATGGGTTGTGCGAACTTGAAGCCCTTGCTTTGGTCATGTAAGAGGTTCTGATCATTTTTCCATTCATCCTTCTAGTCGCACAGACAGATTCTTCTTCCTTCTGTACTTCACATTTTCTTCATTTTTCTTGAAATGTGGAGTGCACAACCCTTGAAATGTGGAGCACACAACCCTTAGAATGCAGAGCGCACAACCCTTGAAATGTAGAGCGCACTGAAATAGCGATGAAGACCGCTTTAGATGAAGTAGGAATATGCCAATATGTCCTAGAGGGGGTGAATAAGACTTTTTAAAGTTTTTATAATTTATTTAAAAATCCTATTACACTAATCCTATCAATTATGCATTTATCAGGATTACTCAAAAATAACTCTACTAACTTCCAAGCCCGGTAGAGGATCCAATCAAAAACTATTCAAGAGATAACAGTGTATAACCTAGTTTATGATGTACATGATTGTGTATGTGTGTAAGGCATGATCTCAAATATATAAATATGAAATTATTGAAATAAATCACACACACAAAAGAATAGCAATCATAAATACAGTCATTTTTATAGTGGTTTGACCACTTGTCTAGTCCACTCCCAGTAACCGCACTCAACCCTTGAGTGTATCGGATTTCACTAAGGAGGTTTCACAGCGGTTCACCTCTAACCTAAGGTTTTAAATCAGGTTCACCTTCAACCTTTACAACCTACATTGAGGCTGACTGTTTATGCTCTCACGAGCAAGGGTCAACACAATACACCCACTTTTAGGTACAATGGCCAAGGATATTCTATAAGACCCTAACGGAGGTTTTATGTAGTTTACTTCAAAATCAAGGTTTTACACGATTCACCTCAAACCCAAGGTTTTACACGGTTCACCTCAAATCCAAGGTTTTAATTGGTTCATCCCAAACTAGATGTTTATATTCTCCACAGAGCAAGGGTCCACATAACGCACCCATTACGTACACTCCTGCCAAAAGCCTCCTTGAGAACTTTAAAGGGTGAGAAACACCTTAGACCCAATCCTACTAAGGAATGATCAAAGGGTCTTCTAGACTCTAGATACTTACAGATAAGTTGATGAGTCCCATTAAGCATATTGACGAAGATCTCCTCCTTATTGATGAAGAGTCTTCTGCTCCCTTGATCCACAACACAAATAATATACCAATATAAGGCAACAGGTTGGGTCAAGTTTATGATGGAATCCTACTTTCTAAATGTTTTCCTATCAGGAAGGTAGAGCGGTTCCAATTATTTATGCATTCAAGGCAACCCAGCTTAATGATTTGTCATTAAGGTAGTAGCTGGAGGATCCTTGAATGCAGAAGTTCATTCCCCTATCCACTCTATTGAATATCAACGATGAGGGTGGTTTGGAGGATGAACTCCCATGAGAGAAAGGGCTTTGGGTATATGATCTAAGGTTAAATACACAAAAAGCACTCTCTTCTTTCTCTACCAGCAACTAATGACAAGTTCTCTTTATATAGGCAAAAGATTCCAACGGATATAAAATGGTCGCATTTATGACAGAGTTCGATATCATCGAGCAAGTTCGATATCATCGAGTGCATACTCTCGATCGTATCGATGGTCCGCTCGATGACACAAACTCAATGTGATACACTTTTGGAAAACCTCTTGCCAGCTGGTCGAGGGAATCGATACATGTGTTGATGCCATAGGATTTCAAACTCTGATATTATCGATGCAAGTTTCGATTTCTCAACATTTGAAAATGAGAGACTTGCTTTGAAATTTTCAGGTCATTAGATATGATCGGGAGATACTCCATATTATCAGAATTTGAATGTCGATGATATCGGAAGTCATGTCGATGCATTGAAAAATCTAAAGATTTTATCAGTGAGCTTGCTGGACAGTTTTGTCCATTTTCGATATAATCGATCCGGCCCTGATATCATCGATATTAGAATATCAATTCTATCGAGTGACCCTCGATCAGAGTTGAAAACCACCTGAAAAATGTTGCTGGAGAACTTTGCGCCCATGACCGATATCATCCAGAGCCAACCGATATCATCGAGATTTGAACTCCGATGGTATTGATGATAGCTTCGATATATCGAAGCAAATATGATATTCTTAAGAAAAAACATGGGCGCTGGATCTGCCTGTCAATATTATTGAGCCACCTTCGATGGGCTCAAGATTCAAATATCGATGATATCGATACATGTGTCGATACATCGATAGTTCTGTCCAGATATGTATGTGGTTGCTGGACACATTAAGTCCTCATTCAATTTTATCGATTGGCTTTCAAGGATATTGACAGCGCAGGTCGATCATATCGAGATGTGTATCGATACAATCGACAGAGCAAGAAAACTTAGAGATTTTCAGATTTTTGAAAGAAATTTTCTCACTTAAAAATCTTATGATGTCTATCTTGTTTTAAGAATTTTATTCACCTGGTGTTTTGGGACATGGGATGTGAGGCTTAAATTTACCTATGGCGAGCTTCCACACATCCGGTTTGAGGCAGATGCTTGAATTGATTTTCCTGTGAGGCTCTTCAGTCCAACTGACTCAACCCACACGCTAATTGACAAACCAGGGCACTTGCAAAGGCACTTTCATGCACAACCCTTGAAATGTGGAGTGCACAAGCTTCTTTTACATGAGGTGACGTATGGAGCATTTGTTAGGACAAGGAAAGCCTGGCATTAGGACAAAGTGGAGAGAGAAGTGATGCATGGAGTATCCGTTAAGACAACAAAAGCTTGGCATTAGGACAAAGTGGAGAGAGAAGTGGCGCATGGAGTATCCGTTAAGACAACAAAAGCCTGGCATTAGGACAAAGTCCACATGGAGTGGTGCATGGATTATCTGTTAAGACAATAAAAGCCTTGTGTCTAGACAATCTCCTCACAAAGTGGCACTCCAAACTTGTCTTTAAGACATAGTCCACAATAAGTGGCACAAAAGGAAGTCCCTTAAGACCACCTCCTCGCAGGGTGGTGCGAAAGCTTGTTGTCTGGACAAGAGAGAAGGAAAAGTGGCATTAAAAGCCTTGCCTTAAGACACACTTCCATCCAAAGTGGTGTTAAAAGCCTTCTCAAGAGGAGGTTGCGTGGTTTGCGCAATGGAAATCCTTCCAGACAAAGCTCCACAGCGTGTGGCGCATGGAACTTTTCCCAAAGTATGTTGTGTGGTTCGTGCAATGGAAATCCTTCCAAACAAAGCTCCACAGCGTGTGGTGCCTGAGACTTTTCCCAAAGTATGTTGTGCGGACGGCGCAATGGAAATTCTTCCAAAACGTGTTGCGTAGTTCGAGTAATGGAAATTCTTCCAAAGTGTGTTGCGCGATTTGCGCAAGAGGATCTCTTTCCTCTCTCCCTTTCTTCTCTTCTCACTTCTCTTATGTTCCAACCTTCTTATCTTCTAACCCCTCAAATGAAGCATGGGAAAGGGTATTTATAGGCATCACTCTCTTACATAGTGGTGTTCACCACAACTTCTTTCTTCATACAACTTCCACCCTCTTTCCTTACATAGTGGTGTTCACCAACTCCTCTCTTAAATAGCAGTGTTCACCAACTTCTTTCTTAATACAAGGCAATGTCCATCCACTCCTTTTTATCAAGATAACCCTTCTCACTCCTTTTTTACCAAAATACCCCCTTTGCTCATTTTTACCAAAATACCCCCATTCACTTATTTTACCAAAATACCCCCATTCACTCATTTTTACCAAAATATCCACAGTCACTGCTTTTTACCAAAATACCCTCATTCATTGCTTTTTACCAAAATACCACCATTCACTAATTTTTACTAAAATAAGGAGTGCACACCTTTGAAAGGATCTACACCATGGAATTCTCTGACCAATGCAATGAACATGCAATGGAATATTTTTTGTACCTCAAAACCTTTGAACTTTTCATTCTTCTTCAGGGTGTTTTTCTTGAATTTCCCTTTATTGGGTTTTAGGGAATCTTCCTTCTCGAAATTATTATTATTCGTATTCTCTACTTCGTGCACTTTAGACGATGAATTTCCGTTGTCATTCTTTTTATCGCAGTTGCAGGATTCTTCCTCAATTCTTAGGTGTTTCTGAATTTGTTCCAGTATGTAGTTCTTAGTCTTATGCAGCAACTTCTTTTTATAGTGTTTCTACATCGGGGGCTACTTAGCGATAATGGCCCCGACTTGGAATAACTCAGGAAGATCAATTTTAATGGCTTTGATTTTATTTACTATTAGCTGTAATTCTTAGATTTGAGCCAGCAGCGGTTTATTATCTAACATGTTATAGTCGAAATACCTGGCTATCCGGAACTTGTTGGAACCTTCTTCTTCAGTTTTGTATTTGAACTCTAGGGCAATCCAAATCTCTTTTGCAGACAACGTTTCTTTATACAGATCGTACAGACGATCAGAGAGTGCATTTAGAATGTGTCCACGACATAGGAGTTCATCTTCAGTGCGTTTGTTATGGCAGCGATCTGTTCAAGTGTGTCTTCATCTGTTGCTTCAGGCAACGGCTGCAGATTCGGATCTAGGATGTAAAAGATTTTTAACGATATTAGAAGGAACTTAATCTTGTCTTGCCACCTAGTGAAATTGGTTCCATCGAACCGATGAGGGCGAATCAAGTCTTGATTCATTAGTTTGATGGATGAAATGCTTTCAGCTTCCATCTCAAATAATGCACTAAGATTGTTGAAAAATAATACAAAAATAATATTTTCTGTAAAATATGAAAAATAAAAAATGATGTGAAATCAGGACAAGCTGAAGCACGTATGAGAATGTAATTCTTAAAGCATCATTTGCCCATACTCAAGTAGATTGAGTATGCTAAAAGGTTACAGGCAAATTGCTTCTACGATACAACGAGCTTGAAGTGCATCTACGTCTAGTAAAAACAAGGACCCACCAATGGAACTCTTATACACAAATGTCTGGCAGAAAAATAAAAGGAAAATCCCAAAAAGAAAGAGAAGAAGAAATCAGAGTTAGACCACTGCACTAGTCTGTTCTTCAGCTAATGGTTCAAATGAACCGTTCTAGACCACAACACTGGTCTGTTCTTCAGGCAATGGTTCGAATGAACCTTGCTGTCTTGCTGGAGTTTATGTTTGTAGGAGGGGACTTGGTTTGTATGAGTATGCTGAGCATGATTTTTGAATGGATTGTAAACCCATCAAGGCCCTGTATATATAGGCTAGGTGTCACGCCCCAGACTCGGTAACCGGAATCACAAGGGACCCGATGGCCGGTTCTGGCTGTAACAGCCTCTATAGTACCCCATTCTTGGCTCCTGAGGCAGGTTCCGATCCTGGGATCCTATAAGGAGGATTTTCATTACAGTATAATCATTGCCAATATGAGCATACCCAAGATCACAGCAAATACATCTGAGAATAACAAAGGAACACATCACAAAATTCACTAATAATTTGAACTTTTACAATTATCCATAAGGTCCAAAAGGACATACATGAGATAAAAGGAGAAGAGGAAAAGGTCGGCAACACTGGAGTCCTCAAAAGCTCCGCTCTACTCCACGCACTGCTGCTACGATGCCTGCCTAGAATCTCCTGCACGCATCAATCGTGCATAAGCTTATAGAAGCTTAGAGGGTGGTGAAAGTGTGTGACAATGGTGCACAGAAGAATAGTAGGAGATGCAAGAAGGGAAATGTGCTCAATGAAAAAATCACTAACCTTACCAAGGCTTATCATGAATATGATGCAATGAGTACTAGATGTTAAACCAAGGCAATGCATGAAGGGGGATTGTACAACCAATGCTAATGTGATGCAAGTAATGCCAGTGCTTATATCCAAATCATAAGTCAAGTACATTTCCAATCATAAGGAAATCACCGGGGTCCATTACACTGCTGAATGACTGTCGCTCTACAGACCCCGCACAATCAAACGAGCATAAGAGACCTCACTACCCGCCTGTGGATAGCCAATCACCAACAAGGCCTGACGGTAGCGGACCCATTTACGAGCTGGTCAGACTCAGCCTAGCAATGCCCACTACACACCAGGCAGGTAAGGCCACACCCCTATCCAACCGACTACACGACAGTGGGAGTCACAGCCTAACGGTATAAGGCCCTCATACGCTCATGTATTTCACCCGGTCACGGTGTTGGAGCAGATCCTTGGTACCATGAAAGTTTTGAAAATTTCACCCATGGGCATCGTATGCACCCGGTATGCTCAACTAATATTTTCGGTGTCCACACATACGACCATCCACGAATATCCCTGTGGAGGTAAGGCCCTGATGAAGTAAGGGCAGATATCCACATGTTATGCAATGCTAGATGCATGAATCACACAATCACCCATGCATCAATCCCAAGCATTCATCTCTCAGGGAGATACCAACATGTCCTACACAATGCCACAACCATGACCAATCATTCCTCAACCAAGCATGCATATAATGTGTATGGGAGTGGGCCATGAAGATGAATAGGGGTGCCAATACGGTGGAGATGAACTCTCTACCTAACCATGAAGGGTCTAGGTACTTAACTAATTCCTCATAAGGAATACAACCTCTAGTGGGGGCTCATATACCTGGGATAGCCCACAAGACTAAGGAGAACAATGGTATGGGCCTAAATAGTGAGATGGCTTAGCACGGTTCTATGGTGGGCCTTTAACCACCCATAGAAGCCCATGTGCCTACCTTAAGGCCACCAACGTGGACATCCAACCACAATTAGTCCCTAAGAGGTAGCCCATCTCTAATTGATCATGAATCAAGGACCAAGGCCCATGCAACATCAAAAATAAGAAATGATCAGCCATAATTATACCACAACACTCATGTTGGGCTTCAGAAAGGGCGGCCCAAGGCCTACCCAAAATATGGGTTCAAGGGGAACACACATAACCCAACTCATATATACCACTATGGGCCCATAAGGGAAAGGTTAGGGCCCAACATAAAAGTCACTAATCCTATATATTATGGTGGCCTAGTGGGCGGCCCATTGCTTAAACCACATGGGCAAATGTCATGCTCTTAGTCAAGTGAGTTGGGCCTACAACTCGGCCCAAGTATAAAGTTGATTTGATGGGCAATCAAGGGCCCATCTACTTGTATAATCTGGCCCACTAACCCAACATAATAGTATAGTAAAATGGCCCAATAGTTCAATGGGTCTATCTGGAAAGTTTCAACCCAATTGGGCCTAAAGAGTTCAACAACTAGCTACATTCATGGACCCAAATAAATTTAACTGTGGTGGGCCTCAAAAGTGCATTTATTAAGCTCAAAATTTAAGAAAACTAAAGGTATAAGTTATCTCCTCTAATACCTTCATAAATGTGGTGGGCCTCACTCCTCAAAATTTCAGCCCAAGTCCAAGCATAATTATAACATGTTGTTGTCCTAAATTTGGGCACTCTACTGGAGTGGGCCCAAGGCCTCTAAAACTCTGGAAATTGAGGGTCATGGCCCCTCATCATGCATACAATGAGAGAAAATCCAAAAATATGGCCCACCATCAAGAGAAATATTTTTAAATTTTGGTTTTTATCAAGCATATTGCTGGACTGCACAACAGAAAAATTGGGAGTCCAGCCATCTTGGACCATTTTTTTTTGATGCCCTAAAGGGGTCATTTGAGGCTAAAATTTTACAGAGTGATACGTCCATATGTGGGCCACACCCCAACAAAATTTTAGAATTTTTAGATATTTATAAGTATTTTAATTAGTTTAAACAAAATATACTGTCCATGAAATCGGACAGACCTGAACGTCCCAACGTGGTGGGCCAGTCCGGCCCTTGCTACGGTGTGTACAGGGGTCCATTGGCCCTGAAATTTGGTAGGTGGGTCATACCATGAGTAGATCACATCCCTATAAAATTTTAAAATTTTTAGACACCTATAAATATTTTAATTCATTTAGATAAATCAATCCGTCCTAAAAATCGGACTGATCTGGACACTATATTATAGTGGGCCAGTCCAGCCACCACTATGGTACGTACAGGTGTCCATTGGTCCCCAAATTTTGTAGGTGGGTCCTACCTTGAGTAGGCCACCCCTGAATAAATTTTTATAATTTTTAAACACCCATAGATATTTTAATAAATTTCAGAAATCCAACTGTCCATGGTGGAATGTTGCTGGAATAGTGTAGAAAATCCAGATTGTCCACCTCACTTGGACCATATCTTTGGGACCTCAATCAAGGTCAGATGGAGCTGAAATTTGGGAAACATAAAGATGAGATCCCCACCTTTCAGAAAAGTATATTTGATGGGTATGAATAGTCCCTCAAACAGTCTCAAAATCTGGTCCAAAAACAACCAGAAATTGTCCAGAAAATTCTGGACAGCAACATGTACTTAGATAAAATTTATTATATAGGTTAAATAAAAAGGAAAACACATTAATAGAGGATAGTGTGGCCTTCCTTAGTGGGCCCACAAATGTCCATGTCATAATCTAAAGCCAACACACCTTGCATGCATCATTAAGGCAGCAAGTAGGACACCCAAAATCAAACAATGGGCAGTTTGGGCATCCCACCTTGCTAAAATTTATGGATGTCCTAGGCCCACCAAATGAGCCACACATATCAGGAAATAAAATGAGAGAAAAGAGAGATAGAAGGACAATCCGGCCATAGGGAAAGGGCTCCTCCACTATTGAGCCCTCCCTAGATCAATCACACCCATACATCATACATAGATTTACATTTATAACATGAATCTTGCACATGTATGGCGTATAATTAAAATGCATGGTGAGGATGTCATCCCCACCATGGTTATAAGGTCTAGATGACCCAAACATAATAAGATATGAAAGAAAACGGTCATGATGGGGCCCATAGAGAAAGGCCCCATGCATGGATCATGCATGCATAAGATAGGCCATTAGGCCACAACCATGAGATTGTGTGGGATCTCCACCATTGATTGGTGGGTCCTACACTTCCATCATGAAAAAAGAAAATATCAAGGCTATAGAAAATAGATTTTTACATCTAAAGGGGCACCCACCTCAAAGATGACCACCAAACTTTCACACTAAGGTCCTTTAGCACCAAGGGAGATGGATCAATGGTGGAGATGAGGTTTCAAGGGTTAGATGGTGGGGGATTAAGGAGGAAGGTGGTTGGAAAAATAGAGGAAAATGGGATGGAGAAATGGAGAAAAATTGCTAGAGAAGAAGAGAAGAGAGAGAGAAATGAGAGGGAAAGAGAGGGAAAATCTTTTTAAAGAAAGTAATCATTAACCTATGATGATACAAATAATGTTGCTAGGGTAAGTTAGGTGTGGGTGGTGTGTGAGGTCTTGGTAGTGTAAGTTATGGAGATTTAGGTGGTGTGTAGTGTGTGTTGGAACTTGTGCAAAAGAGGGAGTGTAGACCACACGCACCACTCCAAGGTGGGCCACATGATCGAAATCAATGGCCATAGAATGAAACGTACACAACTTATGATTCACATATCGGATGGACGCACAAGACGTGGCGTTGGAACCGGAGCAACAATGCGGTCGCAATGGTATAGGTCTTAGCTCGATCTGAGTCGGGTATACTTGATCGGACTCTAGAATGACCGCAACACTATCTGAGGGTCGCAGGTCACTAGAATTCGACCGGTAGGACCGCGAGACCACAAGAAATGAAATGCACACTCTCACACACACATGCACATATGTGAACTTGGGTCGGGTCTCGCACTAGGATTTTTGGAAGTTCTGGTCCAAGGACTTAAATCCACAAGATTGTTTTCTAGCTATTGTGCGAAATTAGCCATTATTGGCAGTTTTTTACTGTTGTGCATGTGGTGTAATAACTGTTGTTGTAACATCCTGAATTTTTGCCAACTTCGAGATAGACGTCCTTAGCTAATGGGTCGATCATAACACCATAATTACTTTTCAAAAACCCAATCCTAAAGTCTCAAAATCCCTTTCAACCCATTTCCTTCAAAATCTCACATTTCACCACTCTATTCTTCAAAATTTTTCAATTACTTTCATGTTAGACATCAAATCTCAAGTTTAAATGATGAAGAATAATAGTGAAATTAAAATTTACTATAAATAGTGAATATATAAATAAATTAGATTTTTGATCATTAAACTTTTCAAATCTCAAAAAATAAATAGGTTATTTGGATAGAGTAGCTTCTCCTATCCCAAAATCATATATTGCACATCAAATAACTCATTCCACTTTACAAAATACACCTGTTTCAAATATCTGGTGGTGAAATCATAACCAGATAGGATAGCGACCGGTGATGTCCTCGCCGGCCAGCGGGCCGAGTGGGCCACAGTAGGCCAGGCGGCCCATTTTCTGCCACATGTTCTACAATTTTCAGCTCGACTTCAAAAATTCATATCTCCCTCAATATAACTCCAATTTTGGTGATTCAAAAGTTAGTTTGAAGCTCAATAAATCTAGTTTTATATAAAAATAAATAAAAAATATAGTAAAAATTTTAATATAGTTAAATATAGGTCATTGTGACAACTGTCCGAAAATCATTAGTTTGGACAGCTGCTGCTTCTAAAAATTTTTTAAAAATTTTTTACAACACTAAATCTAATGAAATTTAGTGGAGACAAAGTGAACTTGATGATGAACTACTAAAAAAATAATTAAAATAATATACTAATTAAAAGTGCCAGAAAGGGGCGTAGAACTACCCTAGGATCTTATTCTGTCGTAATTAGGGCATAATTTGGTTAAGTACTAAACTGAATAATCATTAGAATTAGCTTGAACCACTTTCTATATGAAATGCAAGACCCAAAACTAATAGAATAACTAATCCTATATTACTTAAAATCCTAGGAGCAATCTCAAAATCCAGTTGCTCTCGGGAGCGCATTAAAACTCTGTATAGGACCTGGACCGTGCGTCGAAAGTCCGATGACCACAAAACTATACGGTTATAACCGCCTTACTGGGTTTGACTACTATCTCAAAAATCAAATTCATATAGTGTCCAGAAATGCACAACTTGAGCACGGAATGAAGTATGTGACAAACGAGTATATCTTTAACAAACGAACCAAAACTTAAGTGAATTGAGTCGTTCTCTTGTAGGTCAATTTTAAGGTTTTAGACCGTCAGATTCTGACCCGACTACACCCACGGATCAGAGAAAATTTTTGACACATGTCAGTGTACTTGTGGCCCTGATCGAGTACCGGTGACCGTCGAACTGAAACTGGTCCTCCACGGTCGATCCACTGATCCGATCAGACTGAGATCTTAACCGGTATAGATGTAACACCCTGAAAATCGGGGGTCGTGTATAAACTCAACTCCCGAGTTTCAGACTGTCACTTATGCAACAAAAATGATTATGATTCAATGTTGTCTGAGTTAAAGCATTCACATGAGTAAAAGTATACCAAAACTGCAATTCATACTCCAGATCCAGTGATGAAAGCAAGCGGGAGACTAAAGAATATATATATCACTGTATGGAAAAATAAAGTAGATCTTAATTGTCACTAAAGTATGAATACATCACTGAGTCTCATATACATGTAAATGACAGAAATAAATGTCCAAAAGAGTCCCACTATGAAGTCCCGTCAACCCAGGTCACCTAAGCAAATCCATCATGGTACTGCATGTATGAGAACTCGTCCTGGTCCTCATCAAAGTCTGGCTCTGCCTCCTAGATCTCAGCATCACCTGCATCTACAACAGGGTCTGGTGGGTGTTGCAAACACCATCCCGAAACGTGAAAATGAGTAGCTAACTCAGTGGAATAATAGAGCAAGGATTTACATGTTCTCAAATCAATCATGCGATAATAGTAAAGTAGTAAATCAGACAATCCTAATACTGTTGTTAATGCAATATGACATGACGTGATGTATACCCTCACCGACGATCTCCCTCATACGACACCATCTTACAACCGCGGCATGCCACACTCCCTTAAGTGCTCCACATCTTCCATGCACATGTAATGTTATGGTGATATGATTTTCGAGTTGTTATTAGTCCATTCAAACAGCAGTATTGGAAAACTAAGGTACTTCCCTTCTATCAATCCCAACACAGATCCTGTCTAAGGTCGTCACTTCTAGTAATCTTATACGAGGTATATTTTGTAGGTCGCTGCAAGGGCTGTCAGGGCTGTTGCACGTACTCGTTACTCCGCTCCCCCATCACCTTATCAATACAAGCCTACTGTACTCTACTGCTACTGAAGGGTCGTCGCCTCCCGTAGAGTCAGAATACGCTCGCGGTCACTACAAAGGACTCGTCGCCTGATCAATGTAGGCCGACAGTAAGAATATAGTATCCCATACCACCATAATCTGCTCACAAGACTAGGTGCTCACTGGTCACTACGGGGAGGTTTGTGGCCCCAGCGTATGCCGACAGCTCGACCACGGTATCCCATACCACCATGCCCGGCTCATGAGTCTTCGTGGATCAAGGTACCATGGTTAACAGGGTTTACAATGGTAAGTTCAGTACCCTAGGTTCAAGCAGTTATGACTCATGTAGGGTGAGCATACAACGGCCAGTCGGGTTACTTGACGGGCTCGACTAGCGCGATCGCATCTCAAGTCGAACGACATGAAGTGCGTAAAACACTTCGTGTGGCCTAACCACTGCCGCCAACTCCAGAACACGGCTCGCGTTCATCGACGCATCGTTCGTGGCCAAAATCAGCCAACCACGAATTCGCTCGGTTACTGACTCCTGGACTAAGCATAGTCCCAAACACACATATGATTTCACATCAGCAATTCATATAAGAGTATTGGAAATGAAATACAACCATGTGAGCATGTTAACACATGTTATAACATAGAACTTAAGTAAATCATCAAGTACATGCATTTCATACATACAATGAAATCATGCATATAACTAACATGTAGGAAATCATTCACATCAGCATATTAATTGAGAAACCAATCTCAAACTAATCCATAACATCATTTAATTCAATACATACTAATACAAGCATTTATACAAACACTTACACTACACACTTAAGTCTACATATAGTATGTCGACCCGAAGTGCGCATTTAGGCGAATCACTTCGCCAAACTAATTATGCACGTATTCCTAACATTCTAATGCAACAATAAACCATGTCAATCACATCAGAAAAATATGAGTGAAATCTGTACTTCCTACAAATGACTAAAATACCCTAAATCTCATATTCTTTGTTGATTTACGAAACAGGAAACGAACAGCATGTTGTACATGTCAAACGGCGTTGCCGTTGATAATCTACTATTAAACGATATTGAAAGCTTTGGAAACAGTCAATCAAAGCATCTAAAATCCACACCTTATCTCTTATAAACGTCTGAATTCGAACGGAGCGTATACGCTTCGTTTACAGCGATAAGAGAACTTAATTTACAAGATACGTCAGCTAACATGCTATGAATCCTAGCGAACCTCAAATTAGCAACTTCTAGGGTTATTTCTTACCTGAAAACGTAGAGAAATCACCGGCCAAGTGATTGAGGTGGGTTGCTGAAGTACGTGCAACAGGTAGCACAAAGGCGGGAAAATTCTCTCCTACTCTCTCTCACAAACTCTCACCTTTTCTCTCTCCCAATCTAGGGTTTCTCTCAAATTCGGATGAGAGAGAGGAGTGAGGGTTTCAACCCCTTTTATAAGCTCAAAAATGCCCAAAATAGGCTCAGGAACAAAGTTCACGTAGGGCATATCCAATTCAGGGCTGTTTCGGTGCAAAAGATGATTTCTGGTGGTCCCCTGGCCGAACGCAATCGGACTTAAGCTCAAGCATACAGGATCTAACACGCATCAAGTTTTTAGTCCGGCAGGGTTCGCAGATCGCACATGGCGGTCCAGTTTCAGTTCAGCGGTCACCGCACGTAGATCAGGGCTGCAAGTCTCATGATATGAAATAGAAATTTTTCCTGATCCGAGGGTATAATCTGGCTGAATTCTGAGGTTTAAACGTTTAACACTGACACGTCAAGTCGTGTGCCAGATTTGAATTTCAAATTTCAAATTTGTCCCTATTCGCACTCTCTTCAGTCCAGGCTCAATGAAATACCCTGTGATTATCGGTTGGACTTGATTTTCGAAATGATTGTCAAGTCCAGCTGGGTGGTCCTAACGGTCTAAGATAGTAGGTATCGGACTTTCGACGCGCGGTCTAGATCTAATACAAAGTTTCAAAGTGGTTCAGAGAACAAACCTGCTTAGAGTTTGATCCGAGGTTATAGAGTATTATAAAGTCATTGGTTCTACTCGATTTGGGTCTTGTAGAACGTATTTAAAGCGATCAGGGACTATTTCCCAGCTACTCTAGCGTTGCGCTAGCTAACTTACGCTTAATTTTCATAGGAATTAATCCTACACGATTTCTAGTCGAGTTGGTACTCGAGTCTAAGTATGGATTTTTCACGGGCGTTACAATCTATCCCCCTTAACAAATAATTTCATCCTCGAAATTTATACCTTTTCGTACTCCTCGAGAAGCTGTGGGTAGTTCTTTTTGATCTCGGCTTCTGTCTCCCAAGTAGCCTCTTCCTTAGAGTGATGCGTCCACAATACCTTTACAAGGGGAATCACCTTGTTACGCAGTTACTGCTCCTTCCTGTCTAGGATACGTGTCGGTCGCAGGATATATGTAACATCCTCTCCTAACTGCACCTGCTCCCATCTAATGATATGGGAAGGATCAGCAATGTACTTCTTCAGCATAGAAATATGAAATACGTTGTGAACGCTCGCGAGAGGCGTGGGTAAAGCCAATCGGTAAGCTACTGCTCCAACACGATCGAGGATCTGGAATGGACCAATGAATCGCGGTGCTAGCTTCCCCTTCTTTCCGAACTGAAGGACTCCCTTTATAGGGGAAACTCGCAAGAATACATGATCCCCAACTGTGAACTCTAGTGGCCTCCGTCTCGTATCGGCATAACTCTTCTGTCTGCTCTGCGCTGTGAGAAGCCGACGTCTAATAATATCAATCTTCTCTGACGTCGCCTGCACTAACTCTGGGCCAATCAAGCTACGCTCACCGACCTCAGCCCAGCAATGCGGTGCGCGACAAGGTCGCCCATACAGCGCCTCATAAGGTGCCATACCGATACTCACCTGATAATTGTTGTTGTACGCAAACTCCGCATATGCAAGACAATCATCCCAATTGTCCTTGAAGTCCAGTGCGCAAGCTCGCAACATGTCCTCTAAGATCTGGTTCATCCGCTTTGTCTATCCGTCCTTCTGTGGGTGGAAAGCAGTACTGAACTTCAACTTCACACCCATAGCCTCCTGAATACGAGTCCAGAAAATAGAAGTGAACCGCGTGTCTCTGTCCGACACGATCTCCAACGGAACTCCATGCAGACGCACAATCTCTCTGATGTACAGTCTAGCCAGCTCGTCTGCAGAGTTCATAACTCTGATCGGTAGGAAGTGCGCCGACTTCGTCAGACGGTCGACGATCACCCAAATGGAATCATGTCCCTTCCTCGTCTTCGGCAGCCCAGAAATGAAGTCCATGGAAATGAAATCCCACTTCCACTCTGCAATCGGCATAGGCTACAAAAGTCCAGGTGGTCGGCGATGCTCTGCCTTCACCTGTTGACAAGTGAGACAACGGGACACGAACTCTACTATGTGGGTCTTCATACCTTCCCACCAATAAGTCCTCTTCAAGTCACGATACATTTTCGTACTGCCTGGATGCATCGAGAGTCTAGTACAATGCGCAGCCTCGAGAATCTCTCATCTCAAGTCAGGGACATCTAGGATGCATAGGTGGCCACGATAATGTAAGCCCCCATCCATACCAACTCGCCACTCGGCGTCTGCATCATCACTGGCCTGCTCTCGAAGCTCAGTCATATGCGCATCGTCCCTCTGTGCCTCGATGACCCGGTCATCGATATGAGATCACACCTGTACATGTGCGATGAACTCATACGGCTCCTCTACGGTGAGTTTCTGCTCAAAGTCTCACAAAAACTCAACCATATCCCACTCAGCAACCATCAGCGGAGCCGCAAACTCTATCAACTTCTTGCGGCTCAACGCGTCAACCATAAAGTTCGCCTTCCCAGGATGGTAAGAGACTTCGAACTTGAAGTCCTTCAACGTCTCCATCCATCGCCGCTGCCTCATATTCAAGTCTCGCTGCGTGAATATGTACTTGAGGCTCTTGTGGTCGCAAAAGAGCTCGAACTCCTCTCCATAGAAGTAATGTCTCCAGAGTCTTAGTGCGAATATGACGGCTGCCAACTCTAGGTCGTGTGTAGGGTAATTCTCCTCGTGCTTCCTTAATTATCTCGAGGCATACGAAATTATCCTATCCCTCTGCATAAGGACACAACCCAGACCAACGCTAGACGCGTCAGTGTATATAGTGTATCTAACCCCTTGCTCTAGCAATACTAGCATAGGGGCGGACGTAAGTCTGTCCTTCAGCTCCTGAAAAGCTGACTCCGCCCTGTCATTCCAGGCGAACTTCACGTCCTTCCGTGTCAACTGAGATAAGGGTCTCGCGATCTTTGAAAAATCCTGAATGAAGCGTCGATAGTAGCCAGCGAGATCCAAGAAACTCCTCACCTCAGTGACAGAACCAAGCTACTCCCAGTCCTGAACCGCAGTAACCTTAGACAGGTCAACTGCCATGCCATCCTTGGACACCACGTGTCCCAGGAACTTCACTTCCTGCTACCAGAAGTCGCACTTCTTGTACTGTGTGAACAACTGATGCTGTTTGAGCGTATCCATGACTAAACGTAAGTGCTCCTCATGCTCCTCTCGACTTCTGGAGTACACCAAAATGTCGTCAATGAATACAACGACGAATCGATAGAGGAAAGGCCGAAATACCTAGTTCATCAGATCCATGAACACGGCTGGTGTGTTCGTGAGACCGAATGACATCACGAGGAACTCGTAGTGGCCAAAACTGGTCCTGAATGCTGTCTTCTACACGTCCTCATCCCTAACGCGCAACTGATGATATCCAGACTGAAGATCAATCTTCAAGAAGTACTGCGCTCCTCTCAACTGATCAAACAAGTCATCGATCCTGGGTAAAGGGTACTTGTTCTTCACCGTGATATGGTTTAGCCTGCGATAATCAATACACAATCGCATCGAACCGTCCTTCTTCCTTACAAACAGGACCGGTGCTCCCCAAGGAGAGACACTAGGCCGTATAAGGCCAAGCTCTAGCAGACCATCAATCTGAGTCCTCAACTCCTCCATCTCACACGGTGCCATGCGATACGTCGGCAGTGAGACGAGCGAGGAACCAGGAACCAGATCGATAGTGAAATCGATCTCTCGTCGGGGCGGCAAACCAGGGATCTTCCTGAACAAATCCCCAAACTCGCAAACGACTGGCGTATGCTCAAGTATCTGGGCACCAGCATCTCGTAATAAGATGGCATAACTAAGTATGCGGAAAGGGAGATTTACCCGCACTGAAAACGTGAAGGATGTACCCTCTTGCTCGTAGGCTGTCACTATACGAGTCTCGCAGTCAATCTCAGCCCTCGCTGCAGTCAATTAGTCCATGCCAAGAATGACATCGAGATAAACCAGAGCGGGATCGACGACGAGATCTAGAGCCATCGTCTTGCCCCCCAGATCCACCAAACAACCCTCACACATCTGGGTGGCATCTGTAAAGGACCCGTGAGCTGTATAAACTCGCACCCCATCTATAGTAATAGTCTGTAGTCCAAGACGCTTGACTATAGCACGTGATATCAAAGAAATCGTGGAACCAGTGTCCACCATCACGAGAATAGGAGTACCTCCAATATGGGCAGTGACCTCAAAGGCCAAATGCTGAGAAGTCTCCGTCGCAGCTGCTTCAGCTGTCAATGCATAAACCCGTGCCTGCTGTGGCTGGTTCGGCCGCTGCTCCGTGGGCCGTGAAGGCTGCCTGATCTGTAATACCAGAGGTCTGAAAGAAGGGTGCGTAGGAGCCAACCGTATAGGCGGTACTGATATCGCCTGTGGATGTGCACGGTCGATCTTCTGCGGCGGTGAGAACCCACTGTCCCGCATCCTGGCAAAACAACTCTGCGCCAAGTGGCCCGTCTTCCCACAATATGTACATATCAAATCAGGGCGTCGAAACGGCGGTACTGGCGCTGTAGCCCTAGTAGGAGGGTCGACGCGAGGCCTCTTGCCCGCAAAGGGCCTATCCTGCATCTCTGGTCGTGGCCTAAGAGCAACAGGGCCACGAGATCGCGCAAGTCGATCCACATCCTGCTCTGCCCGCATGGACATGTGAATCAACTCCGCATAGGAGGGAATGCTCACGCAGCACATCTTCGACCGAATATCCGGTCGCAAACCCTCTGAAAAGCGTCGTATGCGCATCTGCTCATCTGCCAAAATAGTTAGGACGTATCTGCCCAACTCCGTGAACCGATGCTCATACTCTGTAACTGTCATGGCTCCCTGTCTGAGGCGGAGAAACTCATTCTCCCGGTCATGCCTGTACGTCTGGGGATAATACTTCTCGTGGAAGCGAAACTCAAACGCTGCCCATGTCCATACATAATCGGTGGCAATGGTCCGCAATACGCTGTCCCACCACAAGCTGGCCTCTCGCTCAAACAGGAACGTAGCCAACTCCACCTGCTCAGCCTCTGTACAATGAAGCATCCGCAATATCTTCGACACACGGTCGAGCCAATACTCGACCTCCTCGGGTCTATGAGAATCCGTAAAAGTGGGAGGCCGTAAGCGCCGGAATCGCTCTAACAAGCCTCGTGTATCTGCGACATTCCCCGTACGGTAAGCAGGTGGTACAGGATGAGCCATGCCCTCATCCTGGACATATGCATCAGCATCCTCAGTTGGATGCGCAGGTGGTGCAGGTGGAGTCACACCCCCGCCCTGGGCTAGTGTCCCCACAATAGTAGTCAGGAGCTGTTGCTGCTGCTGCTGCTGCATCATGGCCATCATCTGCTCAAATCTGTCGGGAGGTGGAGCAGGCTGTAGCGTGTGCTGCGCCGAAGAAGATGCGCGATACGGCTCTCTGACTGGCGGTGTGAACGGCGGTGGTCCAACTGTAGGACCAGCAGTAGGGTGAGACGTGCGCACTGTCTCAGGAATCGGGCCCACAGCAGGGTCCGCATGGGTATCAGACTGCGAAGGAGCCTGATCCATAGGCTCACTCAATGCAAGCCGAGCCGTGCTCCGTGTAGTCTTTGACGGCATTCCCTATATTCAAAATAGGGTGCAACCTTGTCAGTCTCAATAGCACAAACACCGCAATCATTCACACAAGAGCCATAAGCATTCCATGCATTTCATTTAATCAAAATTGTCACAATACAAGAGATATATCCTTACAAGCATCATGACGAGAAATACATGGGAACTAAGACAGTAAAAATTACAACAGCAACATAAGCAAAGCACTAGCCTTAACAGGCTTACAAAACACAACTTAAAGAAGGAAATGACTAACTACTAGCAACAACATCAAAGATCTCATCGCTAGTCTGAGTCAGGTGACGGAGGAGGAGCACCCTTATCCTGCAAGTAGCACAAGATCGCCTTCAAGGTGCGAGTCACCTTGCCGAATTTTCTCTTCGTAACGACCTTGGCATCCTCGACTTCAGCGTGAAGTTCCTGAACTTTCCTTCGTAAGGCGACCTGGCTCTCCTCAATCCGGGCGATGCGATCATCGCCAGTAGCCTGCGCAGAAGGAGGAGGGCTCTCATCTGTATCCTGAGCCTCCTCTTCTGCCTCTTCCTGGACCTCTTCCTCAACTTATGTTCCAGGTTTTCCTTCACTTGGATCCTCTTCATCATCAAAGTCATCCTTGCTATCCTCCTCAAGCTGATTCTCACGGTACTCAGACCCAATCTTCTTCTTGACCATAGTTGACTCATCAATGCTGTGAATCGAAACTGGTAATTTCGGCCCAAGTCTGTAAGCAAACTCAAGCGTGATCTTGTATATCAGTCGGCCAAAAGGAAGCGATTCGGACGTTCTTCTCGATTTTGCTATGAGGATTATCTGTCACAAGATGAAAGTGGCCATACACACATTCTCTCCCTGGGCCACCAGATACAGGAAATCAACCATAAGGCGCGTACACTCAATACGATTTGTCAACCTGGGATACACATTGAACGTGCAGATATGGTGTAGTAGGAAAAAATCATCAGACATATGAGTCACCTTGAGGCTATTATTAGGCTGTCATGGAACCAGTTTACCGCATAGAAACCTAGTACGGCGATCTCGCTCGCACCTACTCCTCAGATTCTTCTCACTAGGATGAACATCACCCAAAGGCACGTTCAGAAGTCGCGCAATCAACCGAACATCGATCGTAGCCATCCGGTCTCTACCAAAAAGAATTTTGAACTGCAATGGCTCCAAGGTAGGATTCTGGATACGAGCGTAGAAGGCACGAATGGTGCTCACATTAGCACGAGCACGAGCATCAAAGATTGGACCCCAATGCGCAACTTCAATGCGCTCAAACAACAGAAATTCACCAAATAGTCATCCTTCCACATCCGCCTCAAACAACACTTTGCGATCAGTGTATTGGCCGTGAGGCATCTCTGCTAGAATCACTCGCCCAAGTTGAGTATGGGGATCTAAATCCCGCTTTGTATGGAACTCTCGGGCTGTGGTTGGACCTGCAGCGGCGCTTGAACTTGCGGTACCACCCCGTGGCCTTCTTGATTGAGCAGGGCGATTTGGCCCAGCCTCATCTGCTGCGGTCTTTCTTTTACCCATCAAAGATAGGATGGTGGAGAGTGATAAAAAACCTAAAATGGCTTCAACGAAAGCCATGAAAGATGAAGAAAATGCCAAGAAATGGCTGCCCAAACTGGTAAAGGGAGATCTAGGCATTGTAGAGGGATGCTTCAAGCTTCCCTAGGATGTATTTTCAAGGAGAAAAGAAAATGAAAAAGGGGAATGGAGCACCTCACGATTTCAGCTCCATTTGGGGATTTTTAGAGTTCCAAATGACGAAATCTTTTAGAGGGAGGGCTGAAATCTTCAATAGAATGATGGAGTTGGTTTTTTTTGGCCAAGGATGGATTTAGGGGTGGTTTGGAACCACGGTTTGGAGGTAGGGCAGCTGAAAAATGCAAATGGGGTTAGGGGAAGGGCTGTTTGTGAAGGAAGTGCATCTTTTTGAGGTTTTCTACGGTCGGGCGCTACATGAAGGGTGTGTATTATCCAAAACACCCTCAAATACCAAAGCACACATCAAATGGACCATGGTGGTCGGCGATGCATTGCCGACTGACGATGGCATCGTCGACCGATCTTCTGTTCGGTCTGTGGGACCACATGGGTTTGGTCCCCCATGGTCCAAGGATCCCAAATAACTATGGGCCCCACCTTGGTTCATTGTATTTTGACCTATATAGGCCCAAACATGAGTTCGGAGCTTTCCGGGGCCAATCTGCAATCCCGAATACAAAACCCTATCATGCAACATATGATTTTGGAGTAGAAGGAGCTATTACATCCATCTAGCCCATTATTTTCTAAAGAAAGCGAAGTTAGAATGGCCTTATGGTCATTTTTCATGAAATTTTACTATTCAATGTAAAATTTTGTGAAAGTATGATTTTATATTATTTTCACATTAGGATTGATGTCTAACATGAAAAGGATAAGAAAAAATTGAAGATTGGAGTGGTGAGAGGGAGAATTTTGAAGATTTTAGGTAAAACGGGGTTTTTAAGCCCTGACGATTAAATACAGGGGTTGTGGTTGTCCCACAGCCCAAAGATTGTTATTTACGGGTTTAGAATCATTCAAAGAATGTCTCAACCCACTCACCTACAACATAGGAGTTATTCGGGTTGCTTCACTTGACCCGAGATGCGTTACGGACTCGATCACAAGATCGATTCGAATAGTCTTCGCCTATTGGCGAATCTGGGATCCTAGAAGTGTTTCTAGACCCTTCTCACACCCACCTAAATCAAAGGAAGTGACAGCGTACATCGCGTGACCATAACCCAGGCCCAGTATACTCTTATTCACGGTTTGATACCAACTTGTAACACCCTGAAAATCGGGGGTCGTGTATAAACTCAACTCCCGAGTTTCAGACCGTCACTTATGCAACAAAAATGATTATGATTCAATGTTGTCTGAGTTAAAGCATTCACATGAGTAAAAGTATATCAAAACTGCAATTCATACTCCAGATCCAGTGATGAAAGCAAGCGGAAGACTAAAGAATATATATATCACTGTATGGAAAAACAAAGTAGATCTCAACTGTCACTAAAGTATGAATACATCACTGAGTCTCATATACATGTAAATGACAGAAATAAATGTCCAAAAGAGTCCCACTATGAAGTCCCGTCAACCCAGGTCACCTAAGCAAAGCCATCATGGTACTGCATGTATAAGAACTCGTCCTGGTCCTCATCAAAGTCTGGCTCTGCCTCCTGGATCTCAACATCACCTGCATCTATAACAGGGTCTGGTGGGTGTTGCAAACACCATCCCAAAACGTGGAAATGAGTAGCAACTCAGTGGAATAATAGAGCAAGGATTTACATGTTCTCAAATCAATCATGCGATAATCGTAAAGTAGTAAATCAGACAATCCTAATACTGTTGTTAATGCAATATGACATGACGTGATGTATGCCCTCACCGACGATCTCCCTCATACGGCACCATCTTACAACCGCGGCATGCCACACTCCCTTAAGTGTTCCACATCTTCCAGGCACATGCATTGTTATGGTGATATGATTTTCGAGTTGTTATTAGTCCATTCAAACAGCAGGATTGGAAAACTAAGGTACTTCCCTTGTATCAATCCCAACACAGATCCTGTCTAGGGTCGTCACTCCTAGTAATCTCATACGAGGTATATTTTGTAGGTCGCTGCAAGGGCTGTCAGGATTGTTGCACGCACTCGTTGCTCCGCTCCCCCATCACCTTATCAATACAGGCCTACTGTACTCTACTGCTACTAAAGGGTCGTCGCCTCCCGTAGAGTCAGAATACGCTCGCGGTCACTACAAAGGACTCGTCGCCTGATCATTGTAGGCTGACAGTAAGAATATAGTGTCCCATACCACCATAATCTGCTCACGAGACTAGGTGCTCACTGGTCACTACGGGGAGGTTTGTGGCCCCAGCGTATGCCGACAGCTCGACCACGGTGTCCCATACCACCATGCCCGGCTCATGAGTCTTCATGGATCAAGGTACCATAGTTAACAGAGTTTACAATGGTAAGTTCAGTACCCTAGGTTTAAGCAGTTATGACTCGTGTAGGGTGAACATACAACGGTCAGTCGGGTTACTTGACGGGCTCGACTAGTGCGATCGCATCTCAAGTCGAACGACATGAAGTGCGTAAAACACTTCGTATGGCCTAACCACTGTTGCCAACTCCAGAACACAGATCGCGTTCATCGACGCGTCGTTCGTGGCCAAAATCATCCAACCACGAATTCGCTCGGTTACCGACTGCCTGGACTAAGCATAGTCCCAAACACACATATGATTTCACATCAGCAATTCATATAAGAGTATTGGAAATGAAATACAACCATGTGAGCATGTTAACACATATTATAACATAGAACTTAAGTAAATCATCAAGTACATGCATTTCATACATACAATGAAATCATGCATATAACTAACATGTAGGAAATCATTCACATCAGCATATTAATTGAGAAACCAATCTCAAACTAATCCATAACATCATTTAATTCAATACATACTAATAGAAGCATTTATACAAACACTTACACTACACACTTAAGTCTACATATAGTATGTCGACCCGAAGTGCGCATTTAGGCAAATCTCTTCGCCAAACTAATTATGCACGTATTCCTAACATTCTAATACAACAATAAACCATGTCAATCACATCAGCAAAATATGAATGAAATCTGTACTTCCTACAAATGACTAAAATGCCCTAAATCTCATATTCTTCGTTGATTTACGAAACAGGAAATGGACAGCATGTTGTACATGTCAAACAGCGTTGCCGTTGATAATCTACTATTAAACGACATTGAAAGCTTTGGAAACAGTCAATCAAAGCGTCTAAAATCCGTACCTTATCTCTTATAAACGTCTGAATTCGAACGGAGCGTATACGCTTCGTCTACAGCGATAAGAGAACCTAATTTACAAGATACGTCAGCTAACATGCTATGAATCCTAGCGAACCTCAAATCAGCAACTTCTAGAGTTATTTCTTACCTGAAAATGCGGAGAAATCACCGGCCAGGTGATTGAGGTGGGTTGCTGAAGTACGTGCAATAGGTAGCACAAAGGCAGAAAAATTCTCTCCTACTCTCTCTCACAAACTCTCACCTTTTCTCTCTCCCAATCTAGGGTTTCTCTCAAATTCGGATGGGAGAGAGGAGTGAGGGTTTCAACCCCTTTTATAAGCTCAAAAACGTCCAAAATAGGCTCAAGAACAAAGTTCACTTAGGGCATATCCAATTCGGGGCTGTTTCGGTGTAAAAGATGATTTCTGGAGGTCCCCTGGCCGAACGCAATCGGACTTAAGCTCAAGCATACAGGATCTAGCACGCATCAAGTTTTCAGTCCTGTAGGGTTCGCAAATCGCACGCGGTGGTCCAGTTTCAGTTCAGCGGTCACCGCACGTAGATCAGGGCTGCAAGTCTCATGATATGAAATATAAATTTTTCTTGATCCGAGGGTGTAATCTGGCTGAATTCTGACGGTCAGAACGCTTAATACTGACACGTCAAGTCGTGTGCTAGATTTGAATTTTAAATTCCAAATCTGTCCCTATTCGCACTCTCTTCAGTCCGGGCTCAATGAAATAGCCTTGATTATCGGTTAGACTTGATTTTCGAAATGATTGTCAAGTCCAGCTGGGTGGTCCTAACGGTCTAAGATAGTAGGTATCAGACTTTCGACGTGCGGTCTAGATCCAATACAAAGTTTCAAAGTGGTCCAGAGAACAAACCTGCTTAGAGTTTGATCCGAGGTTAAAGAGTATTATAAAGTCATTGGTTCTACTCAATTTGGATCTTGTAGAACGTATTTAAAGCGATCAGGGACTATTTCCTAGCTACTCTAGCGTTGCGCTAACTAACTTACGCTTAATTTCCATAGGAATTAATCCTACGCGATTTCTGGTCGAGTTGGTACTCGAGTCCAAGTGTTGAGGGTCAAATATTGCATATTAGACCCCAGATATTGTTTGGATTTACGAATATAAAGCTGTCTAATGGCTCGTTTTCTCATTCTTGTGTGGCAAAGTGATTTTATGAGCATGGATGGAAAAAGGACGTTAAAAGTTGAGATTTAACGATCTGATGACGCCAAAGGCAAGGGACACACTCCAAGGGACCAAGATTGACAAATATACACGGTCAGAAATCTGAGAAAAGTTAGAAATTGAAGCTCAAGTGGCCTGAAGGACGTCCAGAATGCAAGATCACGAGGTTCCCACCATCCGTTCGGCTCGAAACTTCATACGTCGCCTGAGGACCATAAATTAACCGTACATATAAAATTTCAGCCATTGAAGATCTCGGAAAGTGCCCCAACTGACAGATCAGCCCATAAACCGTTGATTCTGGGCCCACCTGATATCTGGAACTGTCTCAAAATTATTATTGACGCCTTAAATGAGGAGTCAAAACAGATGGACGGTGCAGATTTCTCCAAAACAGTGCAATGGACCCCATATGAGATGAGTGTGTACAGTGCACATGTGCACTCGTCGTGCACCAAACGAGTTAAGTCGATCAGCAAGACGCTGACCGACTTTCTTCTTAAAAAAAAAAAAAAATTCGCACCGCATAACGCAGGCCGCTGGCCATTTTTGCGGACGTTTGTGGGCCCTACCCATTGACCATATGGAAAATCTGACCCGTTCACCGTGTAGAGGGGCTCGAATACTACAAAAACGTGCTGACTTTTTGTACCCATGCGTGCACACGTGTGAGATACAGAGGCCACAAAAGGGCTGCTTGGTAGCGTTCAAAACTGATTCTTTTGTGATTTCTTCTCTGGGCCACGTCAATGGACGTTCAAAACCACCCATTCTTGACTGAAATTTCGTTCTGAATCCAATGGACGGGGTGGATTTTCCAGAAAATGCTTCTGTGGGGCCCACCGACCACAACAACGAAATGGTGCGAAAGGTTTCGCACATCCGCAAAAATTGACTTTTTCGGACAGTTTTGGCCCACCATCTTTGATCATATGGCAGATCCGAACCGTCTATCATGTAGAGGACCCAAGAAAGTATTAAGGGATGGTATTTCTTTGGAATTTGAGCGAGGAAAGTGGCGTGTTTCGAGGCACCGAACTAGGCTGCGAAAATTACACTCCGTGTCCTGCTACAACTCTGTCACTAACTCCAGCCTTCCAGCAGCTACAAAAGGAGGTTTTTGGACGTGGGAAGCATTCATTCAAGGTCTTGGGAGGAAGAACAAAGGGCTCGAGCTTGGGTTTCAACGTGGACAGAGGAGAGAGAGAGGAGCTTGGTTTTTTTCTTTCCCTTTTCTTTTCCTTTTCTTTTTCTCTTTATTTGTTTGGATTGAGCCCATCCATGGCAGGCTAAATCCTCCTAGGTAGGGCTAAGAGGTGAAGCTTGTAGTGAGATGGGAGATTTGATTTTATTTAAATTTTAATTCATGACTCGACGTTGATTTTAGTTGATTATTATGGGAATGTTTTAGGTTTTTAATGGTCTGTTGTGACTGAAATTACAATGGGTCTGCAATGGCTTTGAATATTTCCGTTCTCTTTAATGTTTATGATGTCAGGAAGCCCTGTTGTTCACCATAGTCTCCTGGGCATGGTCGGATGACGGTACCCTTCCTAACTTTCATACATGTGATTGGGTGGTAATTAGTTTAATTCTGTTGTTTTCCATAGTCTTTTGGGCATGGTTTGGTGATGGAATCCATTCTAATTCATACACCTTTCATCTCTTTGAAAACTAGATAAACGGCAGTTCAGTAATTTTCATAATTTTTGATGCAAGCATAAGTTCTCCCTGATCTCTACAAGTGGATCCTCTGAATCCCTAGTTTCCTATCTCTGATTTTTTTCCTAAGATTTAGATTAATTATTCTACAAGTATTCCACCATTGGTAATTGATTTAGAATTCATCTTAGCCTAGTTCTAGTTCTATTTAATTTTAGATAACGTACAAGTTTCAGTCCCTTGGGATTCGACCTCGGTCTTACCGAGTTATTAATACATCACAACCCTGCACTTGGGGAGTGAACAAGTTTTTGGAGCTTTTACCGGGGACTGTCGGCTACGTTTTTCTGAAATTAATTAGTTTTAGGATTAAATTTTCTTTTTAGAAATTTTTAATTCTAGGTTTAGAAGCTTAGTTATTTTCCTTATTAGAAATTTTTTCTAACTTTAGAAACTTTCTATTCTTCCTTCTATCTAATTTTTAGAACTAACTCAATTTTTCTGTTTTGTAGGAAGTTTCTAATTTAGTAAGCTCTTTCTAATTCTTCTTTCTTTGGAATTTCTTCTTTTCCCTAGAAATTAGTTTATTTTTAATGAGGACTTTCTACTCTTAGAACTTAACTTATTTTGGTTTGTTTTGCAGGTTTTTTTTTAAGAACTCCGATTTGGTAACTTCTCTCCAACCCTCCCTTTTCCTAGATTTTTATTTTCTTTTTTTAGGTTTAAGTTAGAATTTGAGGGCTGAGTGTGTTTTATGCCCCATTGGGCACGCGACAACACTCGACGTCTCGTGACTGAAGGAGGATTAGTTGAGGGGTTGACTGTCCATCGCAGGACTAGACACCACTTGAATTCTCCTGAGTTAGAAGACGTTATGGCTGAAAATCAACCTCAAGCACTACCCCAACCAGGGGTTGAGGAAGTACATGATGAGAATGAGGTGCATCAGGCACCCCCGCCTCGTACTTTACGAGATTATTTACAATCGGCGGGGGTGAGTACGCCATCATGCATGATTTTTTCTGAGAATACCGGACATATGGACATCAAGCCAGGGGTTATCCAACTCCTTCCTAAGTTCCATGGGCTTGAGTCTGAAGAACCATACTTGCATCTGAAAGAGTTCGATGAAATCATAGGCACCTTATACTTTCCTAATGTATCTGAGGATACTATTAGGCTGAAACTCTTTCAATTTTCCTTGAAAGAAAAAGCCAAGACGTGGTTACATTCACTGCGTCCTAGATCCATTGGCACATGGAATGATATGCAGAGGGAATTTATAAAGAAATTTTTTCCACATCATAAGACAATTACCCTCAGGAGAGCAATCATGAACTTTGCCCAAAAGGAAGAAACATTCTTCCAATGTTGGGAAAGGTTCAAGGATCTGGTTAATGCATGCCCACAACATGGCTTTGAAATATGGCGCATTACGAATTTTTTCTATGATGGGCTAACATCTTCCATGCGCCAAATGGTCGAGACAATGTGTAACGGAGATTTTATTAATAAAAATGTCGATGAGGTATGTGATTACCTCGATAGTCTCGCTGAAAAAACACAATCATGGGACTATTACCCAAGGACGAACACTACGTCTAGGCCTACTCATTCAAGAGAAAAAGGAGGAATATATCTCTTGAAAGAGGATAATGATCTTAACGCTAAGGTGGCCAATCTCACCAGAAAATTTGAGGCCATGGAAGGAAGGAAGGAAATGGTTAATGAAAGTGTTTGCAGCATCTGTGATTGCAACATTCATACTACTGAAAATTGTCCTTCAATACCTGCCTTTCGAGATGTATTGAATGAACAATCTAATGCCGTAAATAACTATCAAAGACCTTTCAATGGACCACCCTCTAATACTTACAATCCTGGCTGGAAAAATCACCCGAATTTTAGTTGGAGAAACGGACAAACTGCTACCCCTCAAGGTTTCTTTAATCAAAATCCAAATCAGGGGAAACCTCAAGAAGAATCGGTTCAAATTTCCATACAAGAGCTGGCTCGGACAATGCAAGGAATTTCAAATTTTATGCAAAAAATAGATTCAAGTATGACGGCTATGGAAAAAGGGATGCTCCCTGCACAATCACTCCCTAATCCGAAACCGCAATACGAGACAGGTGATCCCAGCTCTTCAAATCAAATGGGGCACGCTAAATCCATCACCACTCTTAGGAGTAGGAAGGTTATTGATAAAACCCTTCCGGTTAGGCCCGAAAAGCCTCAAGAACCAGAACAGCACAACAATGATGGATCTAGTGGCGCCCCACAAAAATTTGAACCGGAACCTCTAGAAAAGCCAGTTGCTCCGTTTCCCCAACGGTTGGTTGAACCAAAACGTCTATCTAACTCTCAGGATATCCTAGAGGTGTTGAAACAAGTGAAAGTCAACATTCCTCTGCTTGACGTTGTAAAACAGATTCCTTCATATGCTAAATTTCTAAAGGATTTATGCACTACCAAACGACGAAAAAATGTTCAAAAGAAGATCTCCTTGACTGAGAAAGTGAGTGTCATCCTGAAACAAGATGTGCCGCAAAAATTCAAAGATCCCGGTTGCCCAACCATATCATGTGTGATCGGGAACTATCGAATTGATCACGCACTTCTTGATTTAGGAGCAAGCGTCAATCTGATTCCTTACTCGGTATACCAACAGTTAGGTTTGGGTGAATTAAAACCCACTCGAACCACACTACAACTTGCTGATCGTTCTGTTCATATACCAAGATGGATCATCGAGGATGTGTTGGTCCAGGTGGATAGATTCTACTACCCTATTGATTTTATCATCTTGGACACCGAACCCATCAATGACACGAGCACTCAGATTCCCGTCATTCTTGGTTGCCCATTCCTGTCCACTTCAAATGCAATTATCAATTGCAGGAATGGTGTCATGACTATGTCCTTTGGAAATTTGACATTGGAATCGAACATCTTTTTCAATAACGGCAGCAACTCAGAGGATGATGACGATTTCCACGATGTTAACATATTTGATTCTTTTGTGGAAGATAGAACGCCTCTCACCTTATCCTCTGATCCTCTAAAGACGTGCCTGGCCCACTCCAATGATCTTGATGATGATATAATTAGGGAGACGTGTGCCATGCTTGATACTGCACTGGTACTTGAAGTTAACCGGTGGAGGCCACAAATTGAAGAATTGCCCCAAGCTTATGTAGTGCCTCTACCGTCTAACCTCAAGCCACCGAAGCTTGACCTAAAACCTTTGCCCTCTGATTTAAAATATGTCTATTTAGGTCAAGATGAGACATACCCGGTGGTGATCTCTGCCCACCTAGAGAAAGAACAGGAGAGTATGCTGATATCTACTCTCATTGAGCATAAGGGAGCTCTTGGATGGACGATAGCGGTCCTCAAGGGAATTAACCCATCGATTTGTACTCACCATATATATCTTGAGGACAATGCAAAGGCTGTTCGGCAATCACAACGTAGACTAAATCCAAACATGAAGGAAGTGGTTAAGGCCGAGGTTCTCAAACTATTGGATGTGGGGATCATATACCCCATATCCGATAGTCAATGGGTGAGTCCAACTCAGGTGGTTCCTAAGAAGTCCGGGATCACCATCGTAGCCAATGCCAATAATGAACTCATGCCGACTAGAGTTACCACTGGTTGGAGAATGTGCATTGACTACAGAAAGCTGAATACCGTCACAAGGAAAGACTACTTTCCTTTGCCCTTCATTGATCAAATCCTGGAAAGGCTAGCTGGTCATTCCTATTATTGTTTCCTTAACGGGTATTCAGGTTATAATCAAATTGAAATCGCCCCTGAGGATCAGGAAAAGACCACATTTACATGTCCCTATGGCACATTTACTTACAGAAGGATGCCATTCGGGTTATGTAATGCCCCTGCCACCTTTCAGCGATGCATGACGAGTATCTTTTCTGACATGGTGGGGAAATATCTAGAAGTCTTCATGGACGATTTCTCTGTTTTTGGTTCATCTTTCAGTGAATGCTTAGCAAGTCTTAAATGTGTGCTGAAAAGATGTGAAGAAAAAAATTTGGTACTTAACTGGGAGAAGTGCCATTTTATGGTTCAAAAGGGAATTGTCCTTGGGCATATCATCTCGTCCAAAGGAATCGAGGTAGATAAGGTAAAAATTAATCTTATCTCTAACCTACCTCCACCCAAGAACATCAGAGATGTACGATCCTTCTTAGGACACGCAGGCTTTTACAGACGATTCATAAAGGACTTTAGTCTCCTCTCTCGTCCTTTATGTAATCTTCTTCAAAAGGATACACCATACGAGTGGACTGAGCAGTGCCAAGAAGCTTTCACTAAGCTTAAGGGCATGTTAACCACTGCACCTATCATGCAGCCACCTGACTGGAGTCTTCCTTTTGAACTTATGTGCGACGCCTCTGATTATGCTCTTGGAGCGGTTCTAGGCCAGAGAAAAGATAAGTGGCCTTACGTTATTCACTACGCAAGTAGGACTCTAAATCCTGCCCAAGTGAACTACTCGACTATGGAAAAGGAACTCTTAGCCGTAGTGTTCGCTTTGGACAAATTTAGGTCTTACCTGATCGGATCCAAGATCATCATCTACACAGATCACGCGGCACTTAAGTATCTTCTTTCTAAGAATGATTCTAAGCCCCGCCTGATACGATGGATCCTTCTACTCCAAGAATTCGATTTGGAAATTAAAGACAAAAAGGGAGTAGAGAACGTAGTGGCCGATCATCTTTCTCGCCTTAATACCTCTGATTCTCTTGAGGCGACCCATATCAATGACATGTTCCCTGATGAACAACTGTTTAAAGTCTCCCATTCACCTTGGTTCACTGATATTGCTAATTATCTTGCTACAGGTGCCATACCGACACACTGGACGTCACAAGATAAGAAGAAATTCTTTACCAAGGTGCGTAACTTTTTCTGGGATGATCCATATTTGTTTAAATATTGCCTAGACCAAATCTTAAGGAGATGCGTACCAGACGATGAGCATCAGAGTGTCATCTCCTTCTGTCACTCACAGGCCTGTGGTGGTCACTTTTCTGCTAAAAAAACCACGGCCAAGATTTTACAGTGTGGCTTCTACTGGCCCACTATGTTTAGGGACACTCATGAGTTTTACAAGGCTTGTGAGCGTTGTCAGAAATTGGGAGCATTGTCCCATCGAAATATGATGCCCTTGAATCCCATCCTTATTATAGAAGCATTTGATTGTTGGGGCATTGATTTCATGGGACCATTCCCCTAATCATTTGAAAATCTGTATATTTTGCTCGCCGTAGACTATGTCACTAAATGGGTCGAAGCAATTCCGTGCCGCAAAAATGACCATCGCACGGTCATTAAATTTTTGAAAGAAAATATCCTGTTGCGGTTCGGAACACCTCGAGCCATCATTAGTGACGGGGGCTCACACTTCTGCAATAGACCATTTGAGAGCTTAATGAAGAAATACGGTATCTCTCATAAGGTGAGCACCCCATACCATCCACAGACAAGTGGACAAGCTGAGATTTCCAATAGGGAGATCAAACATGTCCTAGAGAAAACGGTTAACCCTGATCGTAAGGACTGGTCAATCCGATTGACCGATGCCTTATGGGCGTACCGTACTGCTTTCAAAACTCCTATTGGAACATCTCCCTTTAGATTTGTCTATGGGAAAGCCTTCACTTGCCTGTGGAATTGGAACATAAAGCATAC
Source organism: Magnolia kwangsiensis (assembly GCA_037074715.1). Lineage (NCBI taxonomy): Eukaryota > Viridiplantae > Streptophyta > Magnoliopsida > Magnoliales > Magnoliaceae > Magnolia > Magnolia kwangsiensis. The sequence goes on from CM073583.1 coordinate 85,891,292, forward strand.
TGGGCGATCAAAAATCTGAATTTCAATCTGGACAACGTTGGCTCGCTATGCAAACTTCAATTAAATGAACTTGAAGAAATCCGGAACGATGCATATGAAAACTCGAGAATTTACAAGAACAAGATGAAGGCGTTTCATGATCATCGTATTCTACGAAAATCATTCACGCCAGGTCAGAAAGTCCTCTTATATGACTCTCGACTACATCTCTTTCCGGGTAAGCTTCGATCTCGTTGGACCGGCCCTTACATTGTTGTCACTGCTTATCCTCATGGGGCCGTCGAGATAAGAGATCCCGACAATGGCAAGGAGTTTAAAGTAAATGGACATCGATTAAAGCCATTTGTTGAGATATTTGATTCAGAAGACATGTCCATGCCTCTGATTGCTCCTGTTTACCAGGACTGATCTCCTAGTCTGATAGAGGTATAGGTAGGTTTATCGCTTTCATAGGTTTAGGATAGTCGCTTTCATAGGTTAGTTAGTTCAATGTTTGTGGGTAACATTACTACAAACCCTCACGAGACTACAACTCGTCCACTAGGGGTAACCTAGGGGTTTAAAGGCTTGTTGCATACGCTAAATGCAATCGAGAGCACCTGCGAAAGTGGTATAGGTAGGATTTTATTTTTGTTATTTTTGTTCTGCTTTCTCTCTCATGCTGACAAGCTTCCATGCCGTGATCTATTGGAAACTCTCTTGATTCGTTATTCAGGTACTATCTTCCCATCACTTCTCATTTACTTTCGTTGTCCCATGTGCATTGCATGCTCATATCTTTTATATTGAGGACAATGTAGATTTTAGGTTGGGGGTGGGAGATTAGGTTTCCTAATCAGTATTTTCTTGGTCTTGAGCAAAAATTATGAAATTTTTTTTTAAAAAAAGTTTTTTCTGAAAATTTCTACAAATTCGAAGTGATTTTGACAGATATTCCTAATTTAGATTTTCAAGGTACATAATGGTGGATTTATGACTCTTGGATTCTGTATTTGTTAGATTTCATAGTTAAGTGAATTATTAATCCATGATTAGAAGTTGTAAACATTGATTGAATCATGATTTCAGGACACGTCTTGCTTACACATTAAGATTTCAGTTCCATATCGAAGGATTAACTTAGTAATCAATAAGCACGAAAGGAACCAGCCTGAAGTATCTTGCCATCATGGTACATGGTATAAAAATTGAAAAGGTTGGATAATTAATCTTCACCATAGGTTTGCTCCCTATAGGTGTAGAGTTAATTCCTCATGAATGATATGTGAAAAAGAGTCAGGTGTACGATCTTCACCATAGGTTTGCTCCCTATAGGTAAGGATTTGATTCTCCTTCCTTAGCATTACTTTGAATAGAAAAATCACAAGTTAATAGGTTAATCTATGAGGCAAGTTTTGGATTAGGTTTTGGTTGTTATGAATTTTCTTGTTGGTTACCAATGATATCATGAAATTGACAATTGGATCTCTTAATGATGATAAGCCGAGATTAGACTATACATCCATGGATCTTAATGTTTAAAATTTTTCTAATTGATGGATTAATACTTTACACTTGATTATGAAGTCTACCGTGCGCTTGAGCTCAGGAGAATACAATTTCTAACATTCATGAATATTAAATTTCTCGTATTTTGTTCAAAATCTCACTCGATTTCATAGAAAGTTCTCCTATAATTCTCAACTTATTTTTCGCATACTTTGCTCGGGACTAGCAAAATGCTGGTTGGGGGTTGTGTTGAGGGTCAAATATTGCATATTAGACCCCAGATATTGTCTGGATTTACGAATATAATGCTGTCTAATGGCTCGTTTTCTCATTCTTGTGTGGCAAAGTGATTTTATGAGCATGGATGGAAAAAGGACGTTAAAAGTTGAGATTTAACGATCTGATGACGCCAAAGGCAAGGGACACACTCCAGGGGACCAAGATTGACAAATATACACGGTCAGAAATCCGAGAAAAGTTAGAAATTGAAGCTCAAGTGGCCTGAAGGACGTCCAGAATGCAAGATCACGAGGTTCCCACCATCCGTTCGGCTCGAAACTTCATACGTCGCCTGAGGACCATAAATTAACCGTACATATAAAATTTCAGCCATTGAAGATCTCGGAAAGTGCCCCAACTGACAGATCAGCCCATAAACCGTTGATTCTGGGCCCACCTGATATCTGGAACTGTCTCAAAATTATTATTGAAGCCTTAAATGAGGAGTCAAAACAGATGGACGGTGCAGATTTCTCCAAAACAGTGCAATGGACCCCATATGAGATGAGTGTGTACAGTGCACATGTGCACTCGTCATGCACCAAACGAGTTAAGTCGGTCAGCAAGACGCTGACCGACTTTCTTCTTAAAAAAAAAAAAAAAAAAAATTCGCACCGCGCAACGCAGGCCGCTGGCCGTTTTTGCGGACGTTTGTGGGCCCTACCCATTGACCATATGGAAAATCTGACCCATTCACCGTGTAGAGGGACTCGAATATTACAAAAACATGATGACTTTTTGTACCCATGCATGCACACGTGTGAGATACAGAGACTACAAAAGGGCTGCTCGGTAGCGTTCAAAACTGATTCTTTTGTGATTTCTTCTCTGGGCCACGTCAATGGACGTTCAAAACCACCCATTCTTGACTGAAATTTCGTTCTGAATCCAATGGACGGGGTGAATTTTTCAGAAAATGCTTCTGTGGGGCCCACCGACCACAACAGCGAAATGGTGCGAAAGGTTTCGCACATCCGCGAAAATTGACTTTTCGGACAGTTTTGACCCACCATCTTTGATCATATGGTAGATCCGAACCGTCTATCATGTAGAGGACCCAAGAAAGTACTAAGGGACGGTATTTCTTTAGAATTTGAGTGAGGAAAGTGGCGTGTTTCGAGGCACCGAACTTGGCTGTGAAAATTACACTCCGTGTCCTGCTACAACTCTGTCACTGACACCAGCCTTCTAGCAGCTATAAAAGGAAGTTTTTGGACGTGAGAAGCATTCATTCAAGGTCTTGGGAGGAAGAACAGAGGGCTCGAGCTTGGGTTTCAACGTGGGCAGAGGAGAGAGAGGAGCTTGGTTTTTTTCTTTCCCTTTTCTTTTCCTTTTCTTTTTCTCTTTATTTGTTTGGATTGAGCCCATCCATGGCAGGCTAAATCCTCCTAGCTAGGGCTAAGAGGTGAAGCTTGTAGTGAGATGGGAGATTTGATTTTATTTAAATTTTAATTCATGACTCGACGTTGATTTTAGTTGATTATTATGGGAATGTTTTAGGTTTTTAATGGTCTGTTGTGACTGAAATTACAATGGGTCTGTAATGGCTTTGAATATTTCCGTTCTCTTTAATGTTTATGATGTCAGGAAGCCCTTTTGTTCACCATAGTCTCCTGGGCATGGTCGGATGACGGTACCCTTCCTAACTTTCATACATGTGATTGGGTGGTAATTAGTTTAATTCTGTTGTTTGCCATAATCTTTTGGGCATGGTTTGGTGATGGAATCCATTCTAATTCATACACCTTTCATCTCTTTGAAAACTAGATAAACGGCAGTTCAGTAATTTTCATAATTTTTGATGCAAGCATAAGTTCTCCCTGATCTCTACAAGTGGATCCTCTGAATCCCTAGTTTCCTATCTCTGATTTTTTTCCTAAGATTTAGATTAATTATTCTACAAGTATTCCACCATTGGTAATTGATTTAGAATTCATCTTAGCCTAGTTCTAGTTCTATTTAATTTTAGATAACGTACAAGTTTCAGTCCCTTGGGATTCGACCTCGGTCTTACCGAGTTATTAATACATCACAACCCTGCACTTGGGGAGTGAACACCAAGTATGAATTTTTCACGGGCGTTACAATAGATCCAATGTCAGGGAACTTAACCCCAACTGTATACAGGAAACGGGCCTCTAGGCGAGCCCCGTTCATCAGAAACGGACACCCTTTGGCTACCTAAGTATACCATCGCCCTGGGGCCATTTACATCAATTCTGGGCCTATATAAAGCCCTTAAACCTACCTCTCTCTCCCATACGAATTTCTCCAAACCCTAGGAGAGAGAAGAGAGAAAAGGAGAGAAAAGAGGGAGGATGGAAGAGGGATTCTTGGAGATCGTTATCGAGATCTTGTCTCACCACACCACACGCCAATACACCTCTCTCTTACACTACACAACTTGTTTCGATTCCAATTTGGGTAAGAAATCATAACCCTAATCTGTTTTAGGTATCCAAATAGGTAGATCGGCAAAATAGCTAACCTATTTCGTGATTCAGGTAGCCATTATGTCATAGACAATGACGTAGTGTTCAAACTAAGCTCGGTACGGGTTTATAGGCGAAAGGTGAGGACTATAAATGTTTAGGTTATGGTTTTCAAGGCTTTCAATGTCAGTAATGGTTTATGACTAACTTGCTTGTTATCACATAGGCCTAAATACGACCTTTTCAGCGTCTTACACATATATATGAATTAGGTAATATATGATGCATTCCATGTGTTTGTTGAAATGTCTGAATGAATATGGAATTATGATTTGTACTTGTCATGCTTGTTAATTGAAAATACATGATCGTTGGATGTGTGACAACTCCTTTGTGAAAGGATTCGCTATAATATAGGATATAACTAATATATTACATGTATGTTGTAGTGTGTGGTCTAAGTGTTTGATAAAATGTCTGAATGAGAAGTTATTTGTTGAAACGTACTTAATAAGGGTGTTGAGATAGGATTCTCAATTTTTGTATCTATAGTTACAGTTTCCTTCATGTAGCGTATCTCGCCACTACGTGATTTATATATAAAACTCATATGTATAATGATATGTTCTATGGGTTGATAAGATGTCTGAATGAGAAATTATTTGATGAATTTCATTTAATAAGGGTGTTGAGGTAGGATGCTCAACTAACTTATCTATACATATAGTTTCCTTCATGTAATCTATGTTACTACTACGTGTTTTATGGATGAATGCCTACATATGTTAACATGTACTCTATATGTTCGTTAAAATGCTTATATAAGATTTATGTTTGAAATGGTTACTACATGCTATTTTGACTAGCATATATGAATGCCTATTGTATTTGAAGTATGATTGGGACTATTGCGCAGTTCAGGAAATCGGTAATGATTCTCGAATTAGTGGTCGAGGTCATTTTGCCACATAAGACACGTTCGATGAATCCGAGTCGTACGATGATTGTCGACAGTGGTACCATATCGATTAATTCAGCATACACTCGTACCAATCAAACTTGTCAAGTAACCTGATTATCTTACTATGTGTTTACCATATATGACCACTACTGCTTGAACCTAAGATATTACTTACCAATGTAAAGACCCGTCTCAACCATAGTACCACGATCCGCTAAGACTCATGAGCCGGGCATGGTGGTATGGGACACTGTGGTCGAGCTGTCGGCCTATGCTCGGGTGACCAGCCTCCCCATAGTGACCAGTGAGCAACCCAAATTCGTTAGAGGAATACGGTAGTATGGGACACTATATTCGAGCTGTCAGCCTCCATTGGTGCAGTCTGGCTGTAGTCCCGAGTCGGGTTGGTGACTACTAGCCTTTGTAAATAGATTGTCAGTTGATAGGGCGTTAGTGGAGTGACCTCGAGTACGAAATATGCCTACCCCGATGCAGCCTGGTTGTGGTCCCCAGTTGGGTTGGTGATGAGCCTTCAAAAATAGACTGTCAGTTGGTAAGGTGTTGGTGGTAGTAACCTTAAGTACAAAAATAGGCCTATGCTGACGGTGATGAGCCCCTCGTAGTAACCTACAGTGTAACCTTCAAACTTACCTATTGTATGTGACTAACTAGGATTGACGACCCTAGACGGATCAATGTTTGGGTCAATGATATAAAGGTAGGTACCTTAGCTTCTTAAACCTGCTGTATGAATATGCTTAATTAAGAACTTAGTTAACACGATCATGCATCACATTGCACGGTGCTTTAGCTAAGAAGTGCACAGAGAAAAGGGTGCATCCCGCGATCGTGAGATGATGTCGCTGAGGGAGTGTAGGTGAGGGCATACATCATTATAGCATATCATTCCTACATTAATAAGAATACTTAGGACTTTCTTGTTGTACTGCTTTATCATTACTGCTTAACTGAATTGATAACACGTTAACCTTTATTTTATAGTTCCACTGAATTAGCTACTCATTCCCACCAGTGGCAATATTTTTAAAAATACCACCCAGACTTTGTTGTAGGTGCAGGTGATGGTAAGGTCTATACTACAGTGTTAGATTTCGTAGGCGAGAAGGAAGAGCTCTTCTATGTTCAACTATCGGGTGGATCTATGTAGATCTCATACTGATGCGTAGGGATTACTGGGATACTTGTTTAGTTGAACACATTTATGTCATGCATTTTATATGGTTAGAAACAACACATGTATATATTTAGCCCGGTTTCATACTCAAACTCCAAAATTTGTAAAGTATTTTCATAATTAAATGCATTTATTTTAGTCTTCCACTTGCCAAATTACATTAACTCTGGAGTATGATATATTTTTTTAGTATAATCCCTCTCATGTTCGAATGCACACATAATAATCATCGTAATCTATGTTACATAAGTGATGCGTTGGAACTCGGGAGTTGAGCTTTGCTCGACCTCCGATTTTCAGGGCATTACAAGATGGTATCAGAGCATGATTTGGATGAAATTGGACCTGGGTTATAGGTAACACGAGGCACTCTGACGCACTCTAACTTAGGAAGAGGGCGATGGAATTTAGATACGACATTAGGATCTCAAGGTTTCGCCGACAGGTGAGACCGAATACTATAATTTAATCCATAACGTATCTTCGATCACGTGAATCGACCTAGGTTGCCTCTAGGCTGTCAGTCGACGGGTTTGAGTCATTAGTTGACAAATTCCAAACCTAAAACGGTTCCAAATGGTGCGAATATGGGTGTGTTGGACCACAAAAATGGATCCTGTCGGCCTAAGGACCCAAACTAATAAATTTAAAGCGGAGTAATGAGAGTCAGGACCTTGGGAATAAGGATTATACAAACCACAATGACCATCAAATGGTGGGGCATTTAGATTTTGGACCTAGAGTCGGTACACCTATATTTCAAAAAATCTGACAGTTTAGGAAATCTAATAAATTAATAACATGAACCAGAGGACCTCCTTAGCTAGTATGGTCATGTGTGAAGTGCTCGAGCACAGTTAAATTCAAGTTCGGGCAACTCAATTCCAATCAAACGACCTTTGACCCTAAGTGATAAAACAATTCCTTGTATTAGAAATGATATGAAATCATCTAGCGTATGAGCGTAAACTTTGGATCACAACTAGTGGATTACTGCTACTCCTAAATTAAGACTAGGCTACTGGTTATAAGAAGGAATATAAAAGACTAATTATGCTAAGATAAGCAAAAAATAGACTTAGTTAGTTGGCTTAAGTAGGTTAAACTGAGACCTCGTTCATTCGTTGAATCTCCTTAATACTTATAGGCTTCTTTAATAACTATTAGGAAGCTTTTTTTGATTAGAAACTATTCACACTTAGAGAAAACTTATATATCCCTTGAATTTAATGTTAGGTCAAATTAATACACCCCTTAGAATTACCTTCCTAAGGATTATTACAATTTGGAACACGGAGTAAAGAAACTATATATAAGCGAAGTATTCGCGGTTTGAATTGAATTCTCAATTCTGGTAGTTACCACTGAACTTAATGCTCTGATCAAGTAGAAGATCGGGATTAACTAGGATTAAGAACTGATACAAAAATTTTTCTGTCCTAGCTAGGTAGAAGGTCTATATATCTAGCTCAGACCCACTACATGACTTTCCTTCTGTGTTGACCCGACCACTTATAACCAAAAGTTTATTACTTCGTCTTTGAGAAGTGTTAAGAATATATAGCTAATAGAGATTTTTTTTATCTACGCCCAAGAAATTCCTCAAATGGGCAATAGACGGTTAGGAATTAGGTCTCGAATCACAGACCATTCTGACATACGTAGTGTGCATATGAACTTAGAAAGATAGTCTGCCCTTTAACTTATTTTGTCCAACTTCCTTATGTACTATTAATGTATAGATTATCTTACCGTATTAAACTGGACATGATTAAAGAAGGAAAGTCGAGACCGTGGTAAAAGTCCTTCTTTAGTAGAATTAGGCATCTAAACTTGAAATTAATAAACTTGTATTTATTTCGTGAGATTCAAAAAGTTAGCCAGACTAGCATAGATAGTATATACCCTACCATGCATATAAACTTGAAATTAATAAAACTTAGGCAAATGAAAAGATAAAATCTTTACTTATTACCCGTAACCAATTTTTAGGGATGAAATCATTTTTAAGGGGGATAGGTTGTAACATCCTGAATTTTTACCAACTTAGATATAGACATCTTTAGGAAATGAGTCGATCATAACACCTTAATTACTTCTCAAAAACCCAATCCTAAAGCCTCAAAAACCCTTTCAACCCATTTTCTTCAAAATCTCATATTTCCTTCAAAATCTCACCTTTCACCACCTTATTCTTCAATTTTTTCTGAGTACTTTCATATTAAACACTAATCCTATAGTTTAAATGATGAAAAATAATAATGAAATTAAAATTTACTATAAATAGTGAATATATAAATAAATTAGGTTTTTGAATATTAACCTTTTTGAATCTCATGAAATAAATACATTATTTGGATAGAACAACTTCTCCTACCCCAAAATCATATATTGCATGTCAAATAACTTATTCCGGTTTGTAAAATACACATGTTTCAAATATCAGGTGGTGAAACCACTACCAGACAGGACAACGACTGACGATGCCCTCGCCGTGACGCGAGGCCTCGCCGGCTAGCGGGCCGGGCGGCCCGTTTTCTGCCACATGTTTTACAATTTTCATCTCAACTTCAAAAGTCATATCTCCCTCAATATTACTCCGATTTTGGTGATTCAAAAGCCAGATTGAAGCTCAATACGTCTAGTTTCATATAAAAATAAATAAAAAATATAATAAAAATTTTAATATAGTTATATAGGTCATTGTGACAACTGTCAGAAAATCATTTGTTCGAACAACTGCTACTTCTAGAATTTTTAGAATTTTTTTTACAATACAAAATCTAATGAAATTTGATGAAGACGAAGTGAACTTGATGACAAACTACTAAAAAATTAATTAAAATAATATACTACTTAAAAGTGCCAGAAAGGGGCGTAGAACTGCCCTAAGACCTTCTTTTATCGTAATTAGGGCATAATTTAGTTAAGTATTAAAATGAATAATCAGTAGAATTATCTTAAACCACTTTCTATTCGAACTGCATGACCTAAAACCATTAAAATCACTAAACTAATATTACTTAAAAGCCTATGAGCAATCTCAAAACCCAATTGCTCTCGGGAGCGCAATAAAACTCCGTATCGGACCTGAACTATGCGTCAAAAATTCAATGACCGAAAAACTATACAGTTATGACCACCTTACTGGCTTGACTACCATCTCAGAAATCAAATCCAGATAGTGTCCAAAAATGCACAACTTGAACCCGGAGCGAAGTGTGTAAGAAACAAGTATATCTTTAGCAAATGAATTGAAACTTAAGTGAATTGAGCCATTTGCTTTCAAGTTAATTTTAAGGTTTCAGACCGTTAGATTCTAACTCAACCACACCCTCGGATCAGGAAATTTTTTTAACACAAGTCAGTGTACTTGTGGCCCTGATTGAGTACCGGCGATCGTTGAATTGAAACTAGTCCTCCACGGTCGATCCACTAATCCGATCAGACCGAGATCTTAACCTGGCATAGATCCAATGTCAGGGAACTTAACCCCGACTGTATACAGGAAATGGGCCTCCAGGTGGGCCCCATTCAATAGAAACGGACACCCTTTGGCTACCTAAGTATACCATGGCCCTGGGGCCATTTACACCAATTCTGGGCCTATATAAAGCCCTTAAACCCACCTCTCTCTCACATACGAATTTCTCCAAACCCTAGGAGAGAGAAGAGAGAAAAGGAGAAAAAAGATGGAGGATGGAAGAGGGATTCTTGGAAATCGTTGTCGAGATTTCTCCCACCACACCACGCGCCGATACACCTCTCTCTTACGCTACACAACTTGTTTGGATTCTGATTTGGGTAAGAAATCTTAACCCTAATCTATTTTAGGTATCCAAATAGGTAGATCGGCAAAATAGCTAACCAATTTGGTGATTCAGGTAGCCATTATGCCATAGACAATTATGTAGTGTTCAAATTAAGCTCGGTACGGGTTTACCGGCGAAAGGTGAGGACTATAAATGTTTAGGTTATGGTTTTCAAGGCTTTCAATGTCATTAATAGTTTATGATTGACTTGCTAACACATGCGCCTAGATAGGACGTTTTCAGCTTCTTACACATATATGAATTAGGTAGAATATTATGTGTTCCATGTGTTTGTTAAAATGTCTGAATGAATATAGAATTATGATTTATACTTATCATGCTTATTAATTAAAAATACATGATCATTGTATGTGTGACAACTCCTTTGTGAAAGGATTCGCCATAATATAGGATATAACTAATATATTACATGTATGTTGTAGTGTGTAGTCTAAGTGTTTGATAAAATGTCTAAATGAGAAGTTACTTGTTGAAACGTACTTAATAAGGGCGTTGAGATAGGATTCTCAATTTTCGTATCTGTAGTTACAGTTTCCTTCATGTAACATATCTCGCCACTACGTGATTTATGTATAAAACTCATATGTATAATGATATGTTCTATAGGTTGATAAGATGTCTAAATGAGAAATTATTTGATGAATTTCATTTAATAAGGGTGTTGAGGTAGGATGCTCAACTAACTTATCTATACATATAGTTTCCTTCATGTAATCTATGTTACTACTATGTGTTTTATGGATGAATGCCTATGTATGTTAACATGTACTCTATATGTTCGTTAAAATGCTTATATGAGATTTATGTTTGAAATGGTTGCTACATGCTGTTTTGACTAGCACATATGAATGCCTATTGTACTTGAATCATGATTGGGACTACTGCACAATCTAGGAAATCGGTAATGATTCTTAAATTAGTGGTCGAGGTTGTGTCGTCACATAAGACACGTTCGATGAATTCGAGTCGTACGATGATTGTCGGCAGTGGTACCATGTCGATTAATTCATCATACTCTCGTACCAATCAAACTTGTCAAGTAACCCGATTGGCCTACTGTGTGCTTACCATATATGACCACTACTGCTTGAACCTAAGGTACCCCTTACCAATGTAAGGACTCGTCTCAACCATGGTACCACTATCCGCTAAGACTCATGAGCTAGGCATGGTGGTATGAGATACCGTGGTCGAGCTGTCGGCCTATGTTCGGGTGACGAGCCTCCCCATAGTGACCAGTGAGCAACCCAAACTCGTGAGCCGAATATGGTGGTATGGGACACTGTATTTGAGCTGTCAGCCTCCATTAGTGGAGCCTGACTGTGGTCCCCAATTGGGTTGGTGATGAGCCTTCGTAAATAGACTTCCAGTTGATAGGGCGTTAGTGGAATGACCTCGAGTATGAAATAGGCCTACCCCGGTGCAGCCTGGCTGTGGTCCGTAGTCGGGTTGGTGACAAGCCTTCGAAAATAGACTGCTAGTTAGTAGGGTGTTGGTGGTAGTGACCTCGAGTATAAAAATAGGCTTACACTGACGGTGACGAGCCCCTCGTAGCGACCTACAGTGTAACTTTCAAACTTGTCTATCGTATGTAACTAACTAGGATTGACGATCTTAGATGGATCAATGTTTGTGGCAATGATATAAAGGAAGGTACCTTAGCTTCTCAAACCTGCTATATGAATATGCTTAATTAAGAACTTGGTTAACACGATTATGTATTACATTGCACGGTGCTTTAGCTAGGAAGTGCACAGAGGAAGGGGTACATGCCGCGACCGTGAGATGATGTTGCCGAAGGAGTGTAGGCTAGGGCATACATCATTATAGTATATCATTCCTTCATTAATAAGAATACTTAGAACTTTCTTGTTGTACTGCTTTATCATTACTGCTTAACTAAATTGATAACATGTTAACATTTTCTTTATAGTTCCACTAAATTAGCTACTCATTCCCACCTGTGGCAGTATTTTTAAAAACTCCACCCAGACTCTGTTGTAGATGCAGGTGATGGCAAGGTCTATACTGCAGTGTTGGATTTCGTAGGCGAGGAGGAAGAGCTCTCCTACGTTCAGCTATCAAGCGGATCTATGTATATCTCATACCGATGCGCAGGGATTATTAAAATACTTGTTTAGTTGAACAAATTTACTTCCTGTATTTTATATAGTTAGAAATAACACATGTATATATTTAGCCCGGTTTCATATTTATACTCCAAAATTTGTGAAACATTTTCATAATTAAATGCATTTATTTCAGTCTTCCACTTATCAAATTACATTAACTCTGGAGTATGATATGTTGTTTTAGTATAATCTCACTCATGTTCGAATGCACTCATAATAATCATCATAATCTATGTTGCATAAGTGATGTGTTAGAACTCGGGAGTTGAGCTTTGCTTGACCCCCGATTTTCAGGGCGTTACAGTTGCATGCAACAGTTTCTGACCATTTAGACACACTAGCTAGCCGTTTTTAGCTATTGGGCTAGACACATACAACAGTTTCTGCATGGTTAGGTATCAATTGCATGAGGAGTTACATTTCTTTACAACAACTATATTTCCAGCCTCTAAATAAGCTAAGGGATCTCATTCAAACCCAACCATCCGCCTTAAATCTCTGTCACACCACGACTCGCACATGTCTCACACTGGTTCTCATAAGGTCACGAAAGAGCGACCCTTTGCGACATGATGCAGACGTGTGAAGTACGAAATGCACCACTAGCGCCTCTACAACCATACTGCCTCACATGCCCACACCCTCGTACCGAACCCATGATTGAGACCAAGATTGGGTCCGAGACCAAGCCCGAGCATGAGCGCAAGTTCACACTAGACCACGTAAGTCCGATACTCTTTGGACTAGGTGAGTAAACACTATAATACTCTACCTTTCTCATATAACCACAAAATTCTCTTTCTCTTTTTCGAATGCAAGAATATTCCCAAAACACTTAAAAAAAAAGTTTTTTACAAACCATTTTATAAAAAATATATATATATAATATTTTTATTTAAAATATATTAAAATCAATATATTTCAATAATCCTCCAATTGATTTTTAAATTATATTTTATCGAAAAAATTTCTCTGCCAAAATAAAACAGCTTATATGCATAAAGAAAGATATCTTTCGATTTGAATCTTCCCTTAGTGTAAGTATCTCAAAAGTCTATCGAAATGACTGGTAGCTGTAGCATTAAACCTGTTATTATTAGATAAAAGAGTCAAAGAAATTATACACATATTCACTATTGTATATTTTAGAGTTTTCACAATCTTACTCAGCACAATTAATGATCATGTGCTCATCCTATTTCATAAACGATCCCGAGAGAAAACTCCAACTCTTATGAAAGACATCACCGTCTTTACGTCCACATAGGTGAAATCTTTCCAGTGTCTTCGTTACTTTTAAGACACTTGTCCTTTAAACCAGAGTTTATTAAAAGTTCTAAGACTCTACCCTCTTTTGTAATGCTCAGCACCTATCTATTATGGATGAGGTTGTATATAATTTTAGTGTTAAAATCCTTCCACATATCAGTAATTTATTTTTATCCATTAAACCCGAAATTAGAGATTTTTAATTTTTAGGTTGAGTTATCATCACTGGTGGAACTTTGGTTGAAGAGTTTCAACCTCATCCCTTTAGATGTTTCCTTTATTACCTCTCTCGTTAGAGGTTTAGTAAAAGGGTCAACTAAGTTATTACTTGAGTTCACATAAGAAATTACAATAATTCCATATCGAATCAATTGTCTTACATAATTATGTCATGGACTTGAATGTCTAAACTTACCATTATAAGTGTCGGTATAGGCTCTAGCTAATGTGGCTTCACTATCAAAATGTAGTGACATAGCTGGTATATGCTTTACACAAAAATGAATTTATGGAAAAAGATCCCTTACCCACTCGGCGTCTTCGATTGTTACAGGTAAGGCTATAAATTCAAGCTGCATGGTCAAGTCGTTATGCAATTCTATTTCTTGGATCCCTAAGATATAACTACACCTCCTAGGATGAATACTCACCCTTTAGTAGACTTGTTGTCCCCTACACTCAATATCTAGTTCGCATCAGTATATCCTTCCAATATGGCAAGAAACTCTGAATAAAATAGCTCTAAGTCTTTAGTTACTTTTAAGTAACCCAAGATTCTACTTGTTGCATTTCAGTATTCAACACTAGGGTTACTAGTAAACCTACCAAGTTTATTCACAACATATGTGATATCTGGTCTATTGCATTACATAGCACACATAAGACTCCCCATAGCACTTGCATACTCCGATGTGCAATTGCTCTTCTGTTATTTTCTTTCAACTTAATACTTAGATAAAATTGAGTTTTTATTTTTATTTTTATATTTAAATGGTTAAACTTGTTTAGTATCTTCTCAATATAATGAGATTAACACAAAGCATAACCTCTATAATATTTTTTTAATTTTGACACCTATGATGGTATCTACTTATCCAAGATCCTTCATTTTGAATACGGAAGATAAAAACCTTTTTATTTTAGTCACACCTTCCATTTTATCACTAATTATTAACATGTCATCAATATATAGACAAATAATAATTATATAACTACCATCAACTTTAGAATATATACATTTATCAGATATATTAAGCATAAACCATGAAACAGTATTTTGGAATCAAACTTCGCATGTCATTATTTTCATGCTTATTTTAATCTATACAAAGATTTAATTAATGTACACACTTTATTTTCATTTCCTAGTAGTATGAAACCTTCAGGTTATTCTATGTATACCTCCTCATTGAGGTCACCATTTAGGAATGCGATCTTTACATCCATTTGGTGGATGTGAAGATGATGTATGAAAGCTAGTACAAATTATATCTTAATGAATGTTATCCTTACTATAGGAGAATATGTGTCAAAATAATATATGCATTCTTTTTGTCTAAAACCTTTATCTATTAGTCTAGCTTTAAAGGTTTGGATAGTCCAATTAGTGTGATATTTCTTCCTAAATACCCATTGCAACCAATGGATCTAAAACTTAAAGGTAAGTTTACTAGTTCCCACGTTTGATTTGACATTATAGATTTCATTTCATCATTTATAATTTCTTTTCAGAAAGTTAAGTCTTTATAAGATATAGCCCATTTATATGTTTTAGGGTCATCTTTCATAGTCATTACTATAGGTATTTTTTCTTATAACATTTTTGATATCTCCTTCTACTAGATGGAAAAAGATGTGTTGAGAATTTATATGATCATCGTCTAGACTCTTCTCTACTCTTATCATTTGACTCCTACGAGGTTCAATAAGAGCTTCCACTACTTGTGGAGTTATACTATCTAGTTCTTTATCTGGAGTTTGGACTTCATTATCCTTTTATTCCAAGGATAAAGAGTTCTCAAAGAACTTAACGTCTCTTGATTCTATTATGATATTAGACTCTAGCTTTACAAGACTCTAGATCTAGGAGTCTATAAGCTTTACTATTTTATGCATACCCTACGAAGGTGCACTTAATTGCTCTGGATTCTAACTTAGTTCTTTTTGGATCAGGAGTTTTACAATACGCAAGACACCTCTACACTTTAAGATATCATAGGTTAGATTTTCTACCTTTCTATGTTTCATATAGAGATGTTTGATATTTCTTAGATGGAATTCTGTTTAAAATATGATATGCTGCAAGCAGTGCCTCACCCCATATATTGAGTGGCAACTTTGCTCGTATTAGCATTGAATTGGCTATCTCTACTAACATCTTATCCTTCCTTTCTATTATTCCGTTTTGTTGCGCTATGTATAGCGCAATACATTGATGTATTAGTCCATATTCTTTATAGAAGTTATTAAATTCATTAGAAAAGTATTCTCCTCCTCTATCGCTACGAAGAATCTTAATTTTCTTATTTAGTTGATTTTCTACTTTCGCTTTATATACTTTAAAAATGTTCAGTGCTTTATTTTTACTCTTTAATAAGTATACATACACATATCTAGAGTAATCATCAATAAAGGTTATAAAATACATTCTTCCTCCACAAGTAAGAATGACGTTTAACTCACAGATATCGCCATGCACAAGATCCAATACTTGAAATGATCTCTTGACACTTGGAAAAGGTTTCTTTGTCATTTTAGATTGTATGTACACTTCACATTTATCTTTTTCACTATCTATGTATGAGATTAAACCATTTTAAGTCATGAATTTTAAAATATTATACCCTATATGGGCTAGTCTATCATGCCATAGTCCAACGGATTCAACCATATACTCAAAAGTGCTACTTTCATTCAGAGAATACTTAGTCATTCTGTTACAAGTATATCCATTTCCGACAAAGTTCATATTCTTTGATAGAATCAGTTTTCTTGACTCATATACTACCCTTATTCTAGGTTTGCCCAGATGATCCCCAGAAACTAGGTTTCACCTCATGTCTGAGACGTGCCGTACATTTGTCAGAATTACTTTCTTCCCAAAAGTAAACATCAGTTAAACAGTTCATTTGCCGACAACCTTCGATCAGACTTCATTACCCATTTGGACTTCTTGACCAATGGTCAATTCCTCATAGGTTTTGAAGCCTGACTTGTTGTAGTAGACATGTACGGTAGCAGCAATATCGTACCACCAACTAGGAACTTTTCCTTGGATTGTGTTCACCTCAGTAATCATTGTCACTATATCGCATTCTACTACACTTGCTTCTTTTTTTAGATTTGTAATATCGGCAAACTCGAGCATAATGCCTAGTTTTTCCATAAACATGGCAAGGGCCTTTGAACTTTTCATTCTTCTTCTGGGTGTTTTTCTTAAATTTTCCTTTAATGAATTTCAGAGAATCGTCCTTCTTAGGATTCTTATTATTCGTATTCTCTACTTCGTACACTTTAGACGAGGAATTCCTGTTATCATATTTTTTACCACGATTGCGGAATTCTTCCTCAATTCTTAGGTGTTTCTAGATTTGTTCCAGTGTGTAGTCCTCAGTATTATGCAGCAACTTCTTTATATAGTCTTTTCACATCGGGGGAAACTTAGCGATAATGGCCCCGACTTGGAATAACTCAGGAAGATCAATTTTAAAGGCTTTGATTTTCTTTACTATTAGCTACAAATCTTGTATTTGAGCCAGCAACGGTTTGTAATCTACCATGTTATAGTCGAAGTATCTGACTATTAGGAATTTGTTAACACCTTCTTCTTCAGCTTTGTATTTGTAATCTCTTTTGCAGACGCTGTTTGTATGTATAGATCGTACAGACGGTCGAAGAGTGCATTCAGAATGTGTCCATGACACAGGAGTTCATCTTCAACGTGTTTGTTACGAGTAGCGATCTGTTTAGGTGTGTCTTCATCGGTTGCTTCAGGCAGCAACTGCAAATTCAGACCTAGGATGTAAAAGATCTTTAGCATCGTTAGAAGGAACTTGATCTAGTCTTGTCACCTAGTGAAATTGGTTCCATTGAACCGATCAAGGCGAATCATGTCCTAATTCATTAGTTTAATAGATGATATGCTTTCGTCTTCCATGTTAAATAATGCTTTTAAGATTGTTGAAAAATAATACAAAAATAATATTTTCTATGAAATATGAAAAACTGAAAATGATGTGAAATCAAGACAGGTTGAAGCACGTATGAGAACGTTGTCCTTAAAGCATTATTTTCCCCTACTCAAGTAGATTGAGTATGCTGAAAGGTTACAGGCAAATCGCTTATAGGATACAACGAGCCTGATGTGGATCTACGTCCAGTAAAAACGAGGACCCACTAATGGAACTCTTGTACGCAAATGTCTGGCAGAAACAATAAAAGGAAATTCCAAAAAAGAAAGAGAAGAAAAAATCAGAGTTAGACCACTGCACTGGTCTGTTTTTCAGCTAATAGTTTAGATGAACAGTTCTAAACCACAACACTGGTTTGTTCTTCAGGCAATGCTTCGAATGAACTTTGTTGTCTTGCTGGAGTTTCTGTTTGTAAGAGAGGACTTGGTTCGTATGAGTATGCTGAAGTGTGATTTTTTTATGGATTGTAAACCCATCCATGCCCTGTATATGTAGGCTAGGATTACTAGCAGTTTTGGTCTAGGGACTTAAATCCACATGACCATTTTCTAGCTGTTATTGGCAGTTTCTGACTATTATGCATATGGTGTAATAGCTACTGCATGTAACAGTTTCTGACAATTTAGACACACTTGCTAGTCATTTCTAGTTGTTGGGCTACCCATATGCCACAGTCTACTACACGATGCAGACGTGCGAAGTGCAAAGTGTGCCACTAGCACCTCTATATCCATACTGCCTCACATGCCCACGCCCTTGCACCGAGCCCGAGATCTAGCCCGCGCGCAGGTGTTCCAGTGCCTTGCACTAGAGGTCTAATACTCCACGGACTAGGTGAGTAAATATTATAATACTCCACCTTTCACATATAACCACAAAAATCTCTTTCCCTTTTTCCAATGTAGGACTATTCCCAAAACACTTAAAAAATAGTTTTTGCAAACCATTTTATAATATATATATATATATATATATATATATATATATATATATATATATATATATATATATATATATATATATATATATATATATATATATATATATATATATATTAAAATTAATATATTTCAACAATTTTTTACTAGACGCAGATTCACATTAGGCTCGTTGTATCCTATAAGCGATTTGCCTATAACCTTTTAGCATACTCAATATACTTGAGTAGTGGCAAATAATGCTTTAAGGACAGCTTTCTCATACGTGCTTCAGCCTGTCCTGATTTCACGTCATTTTCAATTCTTCATATTTTACAGAAAATATTATTTCTATATTATTTTTCAACAGCTGTTTCAACCAATTGTTGATTTGGGGTAGTTTCATATGCCTACCTAAGAATCAAAAGAAAGAACTATTTATATTTTGCATGCTTGCCATTTTTACACTAATCCAGTCTCCAAGATTAATAGGATGCATTGTGCCCCAATAACAACAATAAAGAACCTATATATAAACGGTTGGAAAAAAGTGACTCGGTCGACAGTGGATCGGATTGCATTAATTATAAATATTTTTTAAAAAAAAAGAGCTGTTGATGCAAAAATCTGGTCCACCCTATCCGGGCTCCGAGCACTCACGCCGAGCCCTGTAAGCCTACACAAGAGATGAACAAAGGAGACCCTGGCTAGAGCAGGGGACCCTTCGATGCCAAAGTTAAACTAGGAATCTGGGTCTAAGTATTGTAGCTAGGGGTTAGGGTATTAGATATTATGTACTTGTTCCTCTGCATTAAAGGACTATTTATACCTTTTAACAAGGATAGACGTGTCCACATTTCTTGGCACAATCTTAGCTACTAACCACATCTGATGAACATGTAGATGTTGGCAGTTGTGCAGTTATCCCACAGATCATGTGATATTGGGACATGATATTAGTCGCCTCTACCCTTCCAGCTAAACTCGAGGGCCGACGACGACGACACACCTCGGAATTGATGCCGAGCAGAGTATAACCTTGTCAAACTTCATCTCTTGGACATTCTCTCAGGCCTCAATACTCAGAAACCACTCAAAGCTCGCTACTCGAAGGCCACTCCAAGTCTCGCTACTCGGAGGTTATCCCCAAGTCAAAACATACTCCGAATTTTCCCATAAAAGAAGCCCCCACTCTCCGAGTGCAGATATAGCCTTAGAGAGTTAACACATGGGGAAAACCATTCACATTCACAACCCCTTGGGTTATGAGGAGTCAGTTCATTTAAGGCATACGGTTGCAATTATGGCTCCCTATCGTCGAGAAGGCGTATCATCGAGACTCTTCAACTGTGATCCTATACGGGATGAACACTTGGCAACGGTTGTCGACGAATCGTCAGAATAACTACGGGACAGAACGACGTCACTACAGCTACTCGATGCCCATAACGCGTGGCTTGACATTCCTCGGCTAACAGTTTGTCGCCATGTGTCTTGTGAGGTTGGCTCATGACGGTTCGGTTACGGACGTGTCGGTTCATCATGATTACCGAGGACATCTTCAGGCTTTATAAGTCCCCATACCCTTCCCTAGGGCAAACTTTACATTTTCTGTGAAGGTACTTGTTACAGAAGTTCACCTAAGTAGGCAATTTTCCGTGAGCCGAGCAGGCGATTTTCGATGAGTTTCTCCTCCTCCAAGCCTTCTTTTGGTTTTCTTCATTTCATTTTCAATCCTAAGAAATGTCAAACGACTCGGACAAGATCTGAGAAGGATACGCATACG
Source organism: Magnolia kwangsiensis (assembly GCA_037074715.1). NCBI lineage: Eukaryota > Viridiplantae > Streptophyta > Magnoliopsida > Magnoliales > Magnoliaceae > Magnolia > Magnolia kwangsiensis. The sequence continues at coordinate 85,911,774 of CM073583.1, forward strand.
AGGGCGACTCCGAGCGAGAGAACTCGGATTCCTTTTAAGGGCTCCTTAGAAGCGGTACCTCTCTATCCTCTGCCCAAAAGGGACAAAGAATCTAAGTTTCGTGCTCATCCAAAGGGCACAAAAAGAATACCCAGAGATCTGATGGGGAGGGCTACCACTGGACCTTCAGGTTGCCGAGCTTCAGAGCTTGTCATTGGGGGCTCAGTGCTCATTGAGTCCTAAATGGACTAGGTCCGAGAGGAATTCTAAATCCCTAACTCTATCTAGATACGCGCACCTGCTCCTCACGACGCCCCTAGGGTACCGAGGGTGACATCGCCATCTTCAATTGCGCTCTACAATGCAGGCTTTAACTTCTATTACATCCCTTTATCTGTGCCTTAATTGCATGCCTGAGGTTAGCCTCGGGTCAGCATGTCCCTAACGCTTGGAGAATTTTGATGTCGTCATACATGATATGGTACCAAGCTAGGGACCAGGAGCTGACGCCCGATGAGTTCCTCACGCTTTATCAAGTCAAGCACGATCGTAACGAACCATGCTGGTACTACTTTGCAGCCTGGGCCCATCAGGGTTTAGGCCTCATCCTCTGACTTCCTTCTTCCAGCAACGATTGGGAAGAACAAATGGTTTTAGGCCTGAGGTGAATGGGAAGCCCCCGAAGCCCAGCTCAGGAATCTATAAATCCGAATTCCCACCTGATTTTCCACTCCAGGTCGGATCTCAAGTGATGCTTATTTCTTCTACGATTTCATTTTAGCCTGACCCATTCCAATCAATCTTTACTCCTTTTTACAGAAAACCCAAAGGGTGTTCCCCAAATCTCTTCTCTTCTCAAGAATCAGATTGCCAGAGCGAGATGTGCACAGAAGAGCAGTGCATTTAGCACTACGTGATCACTGTGGACTCTGCAAACTCAAGTCGCTCCCCTCTGCTCTAAGTTAGTACATCCTCCTTATACTGAAGTCCCCTGAACTCGAAAATTTTCTAATTTTCTGCTGCTTGTACAGGTATGGCTAAAGCTTCCGAATCTAGGAAGAGGAAGTCCCCACCCCTCAAAGATATGCTGCTTGTTAAACCCCGAGTGAAGACAACTCCTCAGAAGAGGCTAAAAACTCCCCGAGGCGAGGCTTCTGCTGTTGTAGTTCCAATTTCTGTTGCTGCAACTCCAATTTCTGTTGTTGCAACTTTGGTTTCGATTGCTGCAGCTCTAGCCGACGTCAAAGGAGTCAGCACTGCAGCCATGTCTAGGGCCGAGATTGCTCAGACCTCAACCCTTCGACCTGTCATCGCTCCCCCTCAAGCCTCTGAAATGCCCCCACTAACCTCCTAATAGCCCTGTATCGCAATCTCATCTTCTTCCAAGCGCAAGGAAGCCATCTAAGCTGCTGACGAACTGCTCTCTCCTCCTGGGGATGGAGGCGGCACAATGGCCGAGGTTCTGGTCTCAGCTGCCAGTGGTACTCGGGAGACGACAGGGTCTGCTCCTCTTCCTGAGGCTGGAAGATTGAGATTTCCTTCGGGCTATCATAGGTCTGCTTAATTGGGCGGCGAAACATGCCCCCGAAGAAGAAATCATCGACCTCCTCACCATGCCACACGAGTCTTTTATAAACAACATTGTCTCCATCTTCTACGAGGTAACTCTCGCATGAAGATTCTCCCCTCATTTTCTTTTGCATTGGTCCTAGCTCACGCTCTCATCTCGATTCAAGCAATGTCGATTCTCCTGTCCAGTCGAGAGAGGTTGAGGGAGATAACTAGAAAAGACATGGAGATAGAAGCTCTCCAAGGCGAAGTTAGAGCACTCCAGGAGGAGCAAGAGGAGATTCAGGGCCTGCTGTCCGAGGAGAAGGTGCAAGGACTACTGTATCAGGGGGACATCATCAAATCCAAGCTCGTTGTAATGATGTTGCGTCCGAACTTGCGAAGACCAAATCTTGTCTTAGTTCGGTTAAGGAGGATAATGCTCGGCTGACGGCTGAGCTGAAGTAGGTCAAAGTCGATGTCGTGGAAGAGTTGAAGCTCGCGTTCAAGAAGGCAAAGGTGGCTCAACGCACTGAATCCCAGGCTTTGATCGCCTCAATGATTACTGTTGTCGTTAAAGAGTTTAAGTCTTCAGCGGAAAGGACCACCAAGGCCAACAGGTTTTACTTCTGCGGCGACAATGCTTGCATCGATGACGTCCTAGAGTTATGCCCGGACCTCAGTCTCGATGCCCTCGCCACTGGAAATGTCGAGGAGAGGCCAGCCGAAGGAGATCCCCCTAGTCAGGGTCTCAACTCCAAGGTTCCTCCTGCTCCTCAGCCTGTCAACCCTAACCCTCTTGCCGAGTAACCTTTAATTTTTTTTTCTTTTTATAGTCGACTTCACTGGATATTTTTGGGTGATGATTTTTGGGCAATAGTATTTGAATGATGATATGTTCTTTTATATGTCGATGGTCGAATGATGATTGATGATTGTTGATCTATCGAATGCTTGTCGAGTGGCGAGTTGATCTCCTCTATAAGAGTCTTATCGCCAAAGGACTTTGCCTCTGCGTGTGAGAGGCGGCCCTCGTACTATACTCGGGAGATGAGCTGACCATCCGATCAGACAACCGACCTTCCCCAGGACCTTTTTCCTCATGGGGGTCCCTGTAGGTTGTGTAAAATTGGACTGCTTTTTGTACAAAAATACTTCTTTTATTAAAATAGTAGACTTTTGATGACATATGCCGACCCTTACATTGCTTCTTTTAAGAGTAGTAGATTTTCAGATGCTCAGCACTCCACAGATGTGGTAAAGGGCGCGCTTCCAGATTCTCGAGCCGGTATGAACCGGGATTTGTCAAACTGACAGTTCAGTAAGGACCCTCCCAGTTAGGCCCCAAGGATCCTACTCTGGGATCAGACGGGTTTTGGAACACACGACGCAAGACGAGATCTACTGGTCAGAACCGTCTTGTTTTAGTCTTGGAATCGTAGAAATGAGCAACCTGTTGATGTCGAGATGCGATTCGTAGTCTGGCAACTTCTCTCAGTTCGTCAACCAAGTCGACGCTCATTGCCATTTGATCAACATTCTTTCCAGCGTGATATGATTGCACTCGGGCGGTGGGAAGCCCTATGTCGACCGGAATGAGTACCTCTGCTCCGTAGGAGAGAGAGAATGGTGTTTCCCCTGTTGCAGTCCTAGTTATCGTTCTGTATGCCCATAGCACGAACAAGAGCTCGTCAACCCATGTGCCCTTAGCTTTTTCCAACTTGGTCTTGAGATGCCTCTTTATTATTTTATTCACCACCTCTACTTGACCATTTGACTTAGGATGTCGAGGTGAAGAGTAAGCATTCCTAATGCCGAACCTTGCCTCTGAACCTGTCGTTGTCAAACTGCTTCCCTTTATCTGAGACAATAGTATGTGGAATACCAAATCGGCACACGATGTTCTTTCAGACGAAATCTGTCACCTTCTACTTGGTGATCTTAGCCACAGGTTCAGCTTTGGCCCACTTAGTAATCCACCGCCACGATCGCGTACTCGGTCTGTCCCTTAACCTAGGGTAGAGGGCTACTGATGTCGATCCCCTACTGGGCAAATGGCCAGGGTCCACTCATGGGATTAACTCTTCTGCTGATTACCTGAGGAAGGTTACAAACCTCTGACATTTATCGCACTTCCAAGTGAAGTCTCTGGAGTCGGCCCGAAGTATCCCTAACGGATGATTTTCTGAGCCAGGGCTCTACTCCCGGAATGACTCCCGCATATTCCTTTGTGGATTTCTTTGATCACATACTCGGCCTCGTCCGGTCACAGACATCTCAGATATGGCTGAGAAAATCCCTTCTTGTATAGGGTATCTCCGATGATGGTATACCAAGTCAATCTTACCCTTAAGCGTCGAGATTTTGCTTTATCCTCGGGGGCGTTTCCATCCTTGAGAAATTCAACTATCGGATCCATCCAACTCGGAATCACCTGCACGGGTTAGATGACCTCGTGACCATTGATACTTGGTTTACTCAAGAATTCCACCGGGACAAACCTCAAGATTCTCCCTTCAGTTGCCGAAGCGAGCTTAGCAAGCGCATCAGCTAAAGAGTTCTCTGCCCTCAAAATTTGGCTGATGTCTCACCCCTGTAACTTTCTCATTAGCCTTCGAGCTTCACTCAGGGAGGCTATCATTCTAGCTTCCTTTGCGTCATATTCTGAAGATATCTGATTTACAATGAGCTGTGAGTCACACTTAACATTTAGGACTCGGACTCCCATGGTAGCTATTAACCTGAGTTTGGCCAATAGGGCCTCATACTCTGCTTCATTGTTAGAGGCTCAGAATCCAAGTCATACCGTGTCCTGGACTGTCGTCGCGTCGGGCGCAACCAAAACGATTCCGTCTCCCCCTCACTTCGAATTTGTTGAGCCGTCCATAAACAATACCCACTTGTCTTCAACCTTGGCCTCCCTCACACACTAAGGGGCAGGTGCTGCCGCAGGATCCTCTGTCGATCTTATGAGTGCATCCGAGCTAGGCAATCCCATTTCACTATTCTGAGCGGTGAACTCCACTATAAATTGGTCACCGCCTGAGCTTTGATGGCTGTTCTCGGCCAGTACTCAATATCAAATTCACCGAGCTCAATTGACCATTTAATCAACCGTCCAGACACCTTCGGCTTCTGCAGTACTTACGGAAGGGGTTGGTCTGTGAGGATAATTATGGAGTGTACATGGAAGTACAGACGCAATCGTCAGGCTAAGATGATCAAAACTAGGGCGAGCTTTTCCATATCTGGATGCCTTGTTTCGAATGGAACCAGTGCCTTGCTAACATAATAGATTGGGTACTACTTTCCTCCAAACTCTTTAACAAGTGCCAAGATGATAGCTGAGGGAGATACAACTAAGTAAAGAAAAAGATGTTCTCCTTTCTCTAGTTTGGATAGCAATACTACTTCAGTTATTAGAAAGCTTGCTCGCACTCTGGAGTCCAATCTGCCTTCTTATTACCCTTCAACTGTTGGAAGAATGGGAGGCACTTGTTGATTACTTAACTCCAAGTGCAGATGTTCGTAAGTAATATCCCGTAAATACAGGGTCGATCCCATTAGGAGATGAATTGCGAGAAGGAGAAAATCAAATGCAAAACCAATTAAGTAATAAAAATAAAAATGATGATTTGATTTTGAGATTTTTGAATGGATGTAATTCAACTGAATTAAAACAACACTCAAACTTCAAATTTCCACACATAGGTTAATGTTCCAAAATCATGATGACTTGGAGAACACAACTAGGATCTGAGCACTATGGTCAGCCTAATCGAAAAATAAAACAGTTTAAATATTTTAATAAATAATATAAAATATTAAAAAATCATATATTTGCACCATTGATATATATTCTCAAGCACCAGTGATTTTAAAATTTTAATATCAATGAGATAATGAATCAAATAAATGTAGCAGGTTGAGAACCTCTCCTATCTAAGAAATCTAATTGATCTATGATAAGTCTATTCATTGATGTGGATCTCATATGATGAAAACATATGGATCTTATAAGAGAATAAAAAATAAAACTTAAACAATAGATAACATGCACACACCATTATTATCATCATTAAAAGAATCAATCATCATTACTTAAAGAATTATTGAACTCATGTGCTTTTCTTCTAACTTGGGCTCGAAGGAACTTAGAAAAACATAAATAGAATAGAGAAAGAAAGTAATAAGAAAGAAATAAATACAAATAGAAAAGATCTAAAAGGAAAAAAAATAACTTATAGAACTTTAATAAAATTAAAAACTATTTAAAAACCCTAAATATTGTTCTTAAATGCTTTCAATGATACTTAGGAATGCCCTGGGAAGCCCTATTTATAAGTGGGGAATTCCAATTTTCGTACAAAGTTAGAAAACTCTACAAACCGTCTCAAATTTATATAGTTTTCTAAAATAGACTTCTCGCTACATAATTTCGTTAAAATAGTCTTCACGCTTTGCAGTTTTCTAAAATAGACTTCAGAGTTTCATAATACACTTTTTTAGGACGATTTCAGGATTCTTCACTTCAAATCTTCAATTCTCTTCATTCCTCACTTAGTTTTCTTGGATCTTCGGCATGTGAATTCTGTAATCTTAGTCTCCTAAGATCCATCCTTTGCCTAAGTGATTCTTGAGCATCAAATCCATACTTTTAACACTATTTTTCAACCCAAGCTCTTAAAGTCACCTTACAATACATACATGAGTAAAATAGAACATTAAGCTGATTCATGTTCATAAAACCAAGATGTAAATGGAGGAAATTATGCAATATTTGAGTCTCAACACACCCCCCAACTAGCATTTTGCTAGTTCCGAGCAAAATAAGCGAATAAAAATTAAAATTAAAATTAATTTTAGAAACAAAATTAAAACGAAAAAAATTCTAACTATACCACTTTCGCAGGTAATCTCGATTGCATTTAGCATATGAAACAAGCCTTTAAACCCCTAGGTTTCCCCTACTGGACGAGTTATAGTCTCTTGAGAGTTTCCAGAAATGTTACCCACAAATATGAAAAATACGAAAAATAGTTCAACACTCAGAAATTTATACAATTATGCCTTCATTCATCATATGAATTTCAAAACAAAACAAAACTTATCCTACGTCTGAAGTTAGTTAGAATCTCAATTTCCTAATCCATTACATCCTTAAGTTCAGAGACCTAATCAAAATTTAGAATAGTTATAATCCAATATCCTTGGGGTGCTCCATGACATTAGTCTAACTTTGAAAAATATGCATGTTCCCTATCCTAACTCCTTTCGATCATCCCAAGAATATGAAATCTCTAGTTATCTCATTTCTTTCATGATATTTCTTCTTTTATCATCAAATCCTCATTATTATAGACCACCCTTAGATGAAGATTACCATCGGGTTTGCTTTATAACATCAGGTATTGTACTTGTAATGGTAATAGTAATGGATACTTAGGTATCCTTACTCCGGATTACTGACATGATTGTTATGGTCATTGCATTCATGCTCTATAATAAAAAAAATTTCTCATGATTTTTTTTTTTCAATATTCTCTCTTTTAGCATATATCAATGATAATAGTTCATTCAACCTTGCTTGAATCAAAATTTGTTATTCTAGTTCACATATCATTCACACTTAGTTAGTTAGGGTGTATTGTAAATTCAGTATATTAAATTACAACTCACTCTAAACTAGTAATTGGATAATTAAACTTAAATCTATAATTTTCAGTTATCAAAATTCTAACTATTGACTTAGACTAAGTATTAACTTTGCCTTTTGAATTCGTATAATATCGTGTTCACATTCTTGTATATAAAAATATTATTTTGAAAATGTTAAAAAAAATTTTCATAAACCTTTTTAAAATAACTAAAACTTAAAAAAAAAATAAAAAATAAAAAATAAAAACCTCACATAGATGACTATCCACACCCCCCAACCTAAAATCTACATTGTCCCCAATGTAATGATAATGTAATGCAGAAAACAATAAAAATAAAAGAAAGGATGGATAGTACCTACCATGAAGAACTCACCTGCTAGGTGACACTAAAAAAATTTGAATATGATACAAATCCTACATAAAAGCTCCGTCAGACTAAGAGCATCAATCTGAATATTCTGACTCATGAAGAGGGACAGACTCCTCTCCTAAATGAAAGTTTTCCATATAAAGCTTCAATCTCTGACCATTAACCTTGTACACATTGTCACTACATGGATTCTCAATTTTAACGTCCCCATGAGTATAAACATTCTTTACAATGAAGGGCCTTGTCCATTTTGATCTTAACTTTTTCGGAAAGAACTGGAGACGGAAATCGTATAATTGGACATTTTACTGAGATTTAAAAATTTTCCTTAAAATATTTTTGTCATGAAAAGTTTAGTCCTCTCTTTGTAGATTTTAAAATCTTCATAGGAGTCTCTCATCAACTCCTCCAATTCATTTAACTCTAATTTCATTTCTCCACTTTCTTGGTCCATGTCAAAGTTTAATTTCTTTATTGCCCAACAGGCTCTATATTCCAATTCAACGGGCAAGCAGCAAGCCTTCCCATACACCAATCTGTATGGAGACATTCCAATCAGGGTCTTATAAGTAGTCCTATAAGCCCATAAAGCGTCGGATAATCTAAGGGAACAATCCTTCTTATCTGGCCTTATAGTTTTCTCTAAAATGTGTTTGATTTCCCGATTAAAAATCTCAGCTTGGCCACTCGTTTGTGGGTGGTATGGAGTGCTCACTTTATACTTGATGCTATATTTCTTCATCAAATCCTCAAATATCCTATTGTAAAAGTGAGACCCGCCATCACTAATAATGACCTTTGGAGTTTCAAATTTATAAAAAATATTTTCCTTTAAGAATGGTATGACCACTTTGTTGTCATTGGTCCTACTTGAAACTACTTCAATCCACTTTGAAACATAGTCCACACCAACCAATATATAAAGAAATCCAAAAGAAGATGAAAATGGGCCCATAAAATCATTACCCCAACAATGAAATATCTCCAATGGTAAAATTGGGGATAAAGGCATCATGTTACGCCGGGACACTCTTCCTAACCTTTGACATCTATCATAAGCAACACAGAAAGCATAGATGTCTTTAAACATGGTAGGCCAGTAAAAACCACACTACAGAATTTTTGCAGTGATTTTCTTAGCAGAAAAATGGTCACCATATGCTTCCATATGACAAAAGGAAATAACACTCTAAACTTCATTCTCTGGGACACAACGTTTAAAAATCTGATTAGTCCTATATTTATATAAATACCGGTCATCTCAGAAGAAGTTATTAATCTCGGTTTCAAAACGCTTCCTATCTTGTGACTTTCAATGATATGACATTTTTCTCATTACAAGATAGTTCACTATATCCGCATACCAAGATAATTTGGAGATCATAAATAATTGTTCATCAAGAAAAGTGTCCTGGATATGCGTCTCCTCAGTGGAATTATCTAAAACCAATCTGGAAAGGTGATCGGACACTACGTTTTCTACTCCTTTCTTATCTTTTATCTCTAAGTCAAATTCTTAGAGTAGGAAGATCCATCTCAAAAGTCTCAGCTTTGCATCTTTCTTAAATAGTAAATATTTGAAAGCCGAGTGGTTCGTGAAAATGACCACTTTGGATCTCATCAAGTAAGACCTAAACTTATCCAAAGGAAAAACTACTGTAAGTGACTTTTTTCAATTGTTGAGTAGTTCACCTGGGCCGAGTTTATAGTTCTACTCATATAGTGAATAACTTAGGATCGTTTATCTTTCCTTTAGCCTAAAACAGCCCCTATGGTATAATCACTTGCATCGCACATTAGTTTAAAAAGAAGTGTCCAATCTGGTGGACGCATGATAGGTGCAGTGGTAAGAGATGATTTAATTTTATTAAAAACACTTACACACTTGTCTGTCCACTTAAATGGAACATCCTTTTGAAAAAGATTAGTCAACGGTCCAGTAATGACACTAAAGTCCTTAATGAATCTTCTGTAGAGACCAGTGTGCCGTAAAAATATTTTAATATCTCTAACAGTTCAGGGGATGGGTAGATTAGTAATAATGTCGAGATTTGAGCGATCTACCTCAATTCCATTTTTGGAGATAACATGGCCCAAAATAACTCCTTTTTGAACCATGAAATAACATTTCTCCCAATTTAAAACAAGGTGCTTCTCTTCACACCTAAATAAGACAAGAGATAAATTGTTGAGACATTCCTCAAAACTACTCCCAAATACAAAAAAGTCATTCATGAAAACCTCAAAAAACTTCTCAACCATATTTAAAAAAATATTTAACATACACCGTTAGAAAGTTGTTGGGGCATTACACAATCCAAATAGCATTCGTCTGAAAGCAAACATGTCAAATGGATAAGTGAAAGTGGTTTTCTCTTGGTCTTCCAGGACTATCTCTATTTGGTTATATCCGGAATATCCATCAAGAAAACTATAGAAGGAGTAACCTTTTACCCTCTCTAAAACTTGATCAATGAATAATAGAGGGAAATGGTCCTTCTTTGTGACCTAGTTCAATTTTCTATAGTCAATGCAAACACGTTAACCGATGGTGACACGTGTTAGTATAGGTTCATTATTAGAATTTTACATAATAGTTATTCCGAATTTCTTTGGAACTACTTGAGTTGGACTCACCCAAACACTATCGGATATTGGGTAGATAATTCTCACATTCAACAATTAGATCATCTCATTTTTTACAACTTTCATCATGTTTGGATCGAGACACCTTTGAGGTTGTCTAATTGGTTTAGCATCCTAATCGAGGTAGATCCGATGAGTGCATATGAAAGGGCTTATACTCTTGATATCAAAAATGGTCCAGCCCAAGGTTCCTTTGTGGTCCCTTAGAATATTCAACAATTTAATCTCTTGATCCTTGTCTAAAAATGAGGAGATCGCCACAGGATAAATTTTATTTTCACCTAAGTATACATACTTAAGCTCATTTGGTAGTGGTTTTAAATCAAGTTTTGGAACATTGGTTGGTGATGGCAGAGGTCGCGAGTCCTCGATAGATAGGATTTGAGTGCACGGTCTTCATTGGTATATACTAATGTCCTGGGTGGTAGTGCTCTCATTATCATCACAAATTTCAGCAAGCACTTTTTCTAAATCAGAATTTTTCAAGTCTCAAAAAACTTGAATCAATTCCTTAGTCAAACTAGGTTTCAATTCCTCTTCTTTTATCAAGCAGCCCATGAAATTCAGCTCATGGATTTCATTATTATCAATGGGCTGCTTACATAGATTGAAAATATTTAGCTCTAGAGTCATGTTACTAAAAGACAAGTTCATCATTCTATTACTACAATTTATGATTGCATTTGAAGTTGCTAGAATGGGCAACCTAAAATTATGAGAACTTGAGCGATAGCGTTTACACATGGTTCAATGTCTAGTACAATAAAATCTACAGGAAAGTATAATTTCTCTACTTAGACTAGCACGTCCTCTAAAATTCCCCTTGGTACCTTAATGGAGCAGTCAGCGAGTTGGAGTGTAATCGTGGTTGGTTTAAACTCGCCTAACCCTATTTGTTTATAAACCGAATAAGGTACTAAGTTAACACTTACACCCAAATCTAGCAAAGCATGCTCAATTTGGAAATTCCTAATAATACAAGGAATAGTGGGATTTTCTGGGTCTTTGTATTTAGGTATGGCCCTTTATTGAATGATAGCGCTCACTTTTTCAGTAAGGAATGCCTTTTTGTGCATATTTAATTTCTTCTGTATAATGCACAAGTCCTTGAGATATTTAGCATATGATGGAATTTGTCTAATGGCATCAAGCAGATGAATATTAACAGTAACCTTTTAGAGCATATCCAACACCTCTTGATATTTCATGGAGACAGTTGGATTCTGAAGTCTAGATAGAAACAGAACTGGAGGCTCATATGACTTAGACTCTTTATCCTTTTGTTTTTGCGACTCTTAAACCATAGCCGATTCATCATTCTCTTGAGATGGTGGCCTATCCTCCAGTATTTCTACCGGTTGCATTATCTTGTTATCGACTTTTTTTCCACCTCTCAAGGTAATGATGGCCTTAACTTGTTCATGAGATAACTCACTTGGATTTGAGTCTCCAATGAAATGTGTGTTTCTAGGGTTTGGCACAGGTTAAGAAGGAATGATGCATTTTTCTCTAGCATTTAATTGAGTCTCAATCCTAGCCACGACCGTCTTTAATTCCTAATTTAATTGGATTAGAGACTGATTCATTTGAGCTTGAGAGTTCATGAATGCGGTTAATGCATCCTCCACAGATGATCGCTTTGGTGGGGGTACATATGGTGCATTGTTAGGTGCCCAAAGAAGTTGTTTTATGGAGGCATTTGAGGTGCATTGGGTGCATCCAACTAAGATTAGGATGGTTATATCAATTTGGATTATATGTGTTTTCCATTGGTTGCATAACTGACCTTTGGTAGTTATTTATAGCATTTCCTTGCTCATACTTATGCGTGATATTTTGTACAACTGATATTATTAGACAATCCTTTATGTCATAGTCTGTACTACCACAATTGGTACAAAAATTACCTAATGAAGTGTTTGCTTTAACCATATCAACTTTTCTAATTTCTAAGGCTTCGACCTTTTTAGCCAATGCAGTGAATTTTATATTAAGGTCGTCTTCCTCTCTTAAGACATACATCCCCGCTTTCTCTCTATGAATGGGTTTAGTTTAGTCTGGTTTAGCAAAGGCATCCCATGTCTGCGTATTCTCTGCTAACATGTCTAGAAAATTCCAAGCCTCATTATGATCTTTGTTAAGAAAGGTTCCACCACACATCATCTCTATGAACTGACGGGTATCCATGGTGAGCCCCTTTCAGAACACATCAATCACGTGTCATGGTTCATAACCATGATGTGAACAAGTAATTAGAAGGTCTTTGAAGCACTCCCAAGTTTGAAAAAAACAGTTCATTCCCCTTTTAGGAGAATAACATGATTTTTGTTTTAGTGCGTTTGTTTTGTAAACGGGAAATAACTTTTTCAAAAACTCTCTACTTAAGGCTTGCCATATAGTGATGGTATTAGGTCTTAGAGAGTTGAGTCATTCTTTGGCCCGATCCTTTAGAAAAAATGAGAATAACCTAAGCTTAAGTACATCCCTATTGCCATTGTTTACTTGTAATGTTGCAATTACTTCCTCAAAGTCCTTAAGATGCAAGTAAAAGATTTCAGAATCCAAGGCATAAAATTTAGGAATTAATTAAATCACACTTGGTTTAAAATTAATGTTCCTTGTGTGAGCAGGGAACACTATGCAAGATAGTAAAGTTGATCTCTTAGGGTATAGATGTTCACGTAAAGTTCATGGTTGACTTAACACACTCCTATGAACTTCATTTTCATCCTCAAGAGAAAGATTAGGTTAATTTTCTTTGTTTTGATTTATAGTTGGATCTGGAAGATTTGGATTTGGATTATCAACTGGGTCTGTCATGGAATCTAAGTGATGTTGAGTGCTTATTCTGAGTGAATGATCAAGGCCTGAAACTAGTCCGCCTTCGTAAGAGACTCGATTATGTTGAACCCTACTCTAACGGGATATAAATCATCCACACCACACAACAAATACCACTAATCTAAATAGCAAGTATGATACTTAAAATAAAAATAAAAACTTAATTAACAACCCAGGCGGCAGCGCCGACCATGAGAGTTTAGTTTACAAAGCAAAATAAATCAACAACCCAGGCGACAAGGCTGACCATGAGGGTTTAATCCACAAAGAAAAAATAAATCAACAACCTAGGCAGCAGGGCCGACTATAAGGGTTCAGTCCACAAAGAAAAAATAAATCAACAACCCAGATGGTAGGAACGACAATGAGGGTTCAGTCCACAAAGCAAAATAAATCAACAACATAGGTGGCAGGGCCGACCATGAGGGTTCAGTCCACAAACAAAAATAAATCAACAACACAGGCGACAGAGCCGACCATGAGGGTTCAGTCTACAAAGTAAAAATAAATCAACAACATAGGCAACAGAACCGACCATGAAGGTTCAGTCCACAAAGAAAAAATAAATCAACAAAAGTAAAACTAATGCACAAATTAAACTATACTAATCTGAAAAATAAATTCAGCGGATGATCTTTATAATAAACAACAATCGTAGGACAACCATAGCACTTGGGTGATAAAATCCCAAGCAGGACAACCATATATCATAGTTGGTGCTTGAAAGACCCAACTGAATTTATTTTCAAAGAAAAAAAATCTACAGAAAATTTGGAGGGTTTAAAAGAGAACTAACCTTAGCTATCTTACACAGATCTAATCATCTTAGTGTCTCGGCAACGGCGCCAAAAACTTGATTGCTTACCTTCAAGTGGAGAGGTTCGTAAGTAATATCCGATGAATACAGGGTCGATCCTAAAGGGAGATGAATTGCGAGAAGGAGAAAATCAAATGCAAAATCAACTAAGTAATAAACACTAAACTGATGATTTGATTTTGGGATTTTTGAATGGATGTAATTCAACTGAATTAAAATAACACCCAAGCTTCAAAGTTTCACACATATGTTAATGTTCAAAATTATGATGACTTGGATAACACAACTAGAATCCGAGCACTATGATCAGCCTAATCGAAAAATAAAACAGTTTAAATATTTTAATAAATGATATAAAAGATTAGAAAATCGTGAATTTACACCATTGATATATATTCTTAAGCGCCAATGATTTTAAGAATTTAATATCAATGAGATAATGAATCAAAGAAATGTAGCAAGTTAAAAACTTCTTCTATCTAGTGTAAGCCCCGTATCCTAGACCGTACCGTTCCATAGACTTCCGAGGTCTTACCGGTCGAATTCCGGCAACCTTCAACCCTTAACCAATATTTATGTGCGACCCTGATTCGTATGTCATCAACCCGAGCCGACTCAACCTAAGACCATTACCATAGTGACCGCGTCATCGCTGCGGTTCCGATGTCGCGACTTGTACGCCAAGGCGATACCCTGGTCAAAAGATGTGGGCCAACGTTCGGTGCGAAGAAAACGCCGCGCATTGTGAAACCCAAGAGAATCTCTACGATGTGTCACATCAATCCCATCAATCCCTTCAATCAATCAATCCATCAATCCATCACATGTCAAGTACACATCACATTTTCACCCTTCCTAAGCAAGCCTTAAAAGTCAAAAAGTCTCTTACAAACTCATGCCTTTCTTACACAAAAGGCCACAAAAGTTAAAAAGTTCTTACACACATCTATCACTCCATCCATCCATCACTCTCTCTCCCTTTATAACTCCTTCTCTCCTTCTCATTTTCAAAAAAATCCAAGCAACAACCTTCCCATACGTATGAGAATTTCTCCAAGCCTCTCCCTCTCTTTCAAAACTTCAAGTATGGCCCACTTTCCTACCCCATAATCTCCCATCCTAACCATCCATTCCCCATCTCCTCCATTGAAATCAAAGCTAAGGTGTTAAGGAACTCATAGGAGCAAGAAGATCGAACGGTGGGTGCTCCTCTAGATGTAAAAAAATCTAATTTCTATAGCCTAGATATTTTCTTTCTTTCATGAGGGAAGTGTAGGACCCACCAATCAATGGTGGAGATCCCACACAATCCCATGATTGTGGCCTAATGGCCTACCTTATGCATGCATGATCCATGCATGGGGCCTTTCTCTATAGGCCCCATCATGGTAGTTTTATTTCATATCATATTATGTTTGGGTCATCTAGACCTTATAACCATGGTGGGGATAGCATCCTCACCATGTATTTTAATTATAGGCCATGCATGTGCAAGATCCATGTTGTAAATGTAGATCTAGGTATGATGTGCGGGTGTGATTGATCTTGGGAGGGCTTAATAGTGATGGAGCCCCTTTCCCTATGGCCGGATTGTCCTTCTCTCTCTCTTTTCCCTCATTTTATTTCCTGATGTGTGTGGCCCATTAATGTATTTTCCTTTTTATTTAACTTATATAACAAATTTTATCTAAGTACATGTTGCTGTCCAGAATTTTCTGGACAGTTTCTGGTTGTTTTTGGACCAGATTTTGGAACTGTTTGGGGGACTATTTATACTTATTAAATATACTTTTATGAAAGGTGGGGATCTCATCTTGATGTCTCCCAAATTTCAGCCCTAACTGACCTTCATTGGGGTCCCAAAGGTATGGTCCAAGTGAGGTGGACAGTCTGGATTTTCTACACTGTTCCAGCAACACTCCACCATGGACAGTTGAATTTTTGAAATTTATTAAAATACCTATGGGTGTTTAAAAATTATAAAAAATTTTAGGGAGGTGGCCTACTTATGGTAAGACCCACCTACAAAATTTTGGGGCCAATGGACGCCTGTACACACCATGGTGATGGCGGGACCGGCCCATTATAATATGGTGTCCAGATCAGTCCGATTTTCAGGATAGATTGATTTATGTAAATGAATTAAAATATTTATAGATGTCCAAAAATTCTGAAATTTTTTAGGAGTGTGGTCCACTTATGTTAGAACCCACCTACCAAATTTCAGGGCCAATGGACCCCTGTACACACCGTGGTGAGGGCCAGACTAGCCCACCACGTTGGGACATCCAGGTCTGTCCGATTTTTCTGGACAGTCTGTTTTGTTTAAATTATTTAAAATACTTAGAGATATCTAAAAATTATGAAATTTTGTGGGGGTGTGGCCCACCTATGAAAGTATCACTCTGGGAAATTTCAGCCTCAAGTGACCTCATTTGGGTATCCAAAAGAATGGGCCAAGATGGTTGGACTCCCAGATTTTTTTCTGCTGTGCAGTCCAGCAATATGCCTTGATTAAAAACCATAATTCAAAAATATTTCTTCTGATAGTGGGCCACCTTTTTGGGTTTCCTCTCATTGTATGCATGATGAGGGACCTTGGCCCTCAATTTTCAGAGTTTTAGAGGCCTTGGACCCACTCCAATGGAATGCCCAAATTTAGGACAGTAACATATTATAATTATGCTGGCCTTGGGCTAAAATTTTGAGGAGTGGGGCCCACCATATTATAAAGATCTTAGAGGAAATGATTTATACCTTTAATTCCTTAAATGTTGGGCTTAATGAATGCACTTTTGAGGCCCACCACAGTTAAATTTAATTGGGTCCATGAATGTAGCTAGTTGTTGAACTATTTAAGGCCCATACAGTGGACCCATTTGATGTGTTCCAAGGCCCATGGGATTAGGCCTATTTGATGCAATTTAAGGCCCATAGAGTGGACCCATTTGATGTGTTCCAAGGTCCATGGGATTGGGCCCATTTGATGTATTTTAAGGCCCATAGAGTGGACCCATTTGATGTGTTCCAAGGTCCATGGGATTGGACCCATTTGATGTATTTTAAAGCCCATAGGATTAGGCCCATTTGATATGTATAAGGCCCATGGGTCGAGAGCCATTTGACGCAATCTAAGGCCCACGAGTTATGACCTATTGCAATGCACATAAAGCCCATTGGTGCGGCCCATTGATGTGGCCCATTTGATGAGTAAAAGGCCCATATGACATGGCCCATTTGATGTATTTAAGGCCCAATGGGGTGTACCTAAGGTCCATTGCAATGTGTGATCCCAACCTGGTTTACGTAATGTTATTCACTACGGGCTACACCTTGGGAGAAATGTTGGTTTGAGGTCCACATTGCGAGTATAATGTTGGTTAAATGTCCGCATTGCGACTCTCCCTAGGGCCCATTGGTAGGCCCGTATTTGTTGTATGCAAGCCGTCTAGGCCAGCTGCATTGTAAGGATAAGGCATTACTTTATAACATACTTAGTATAACTCCATGACGCACAGCCCATTTGTATCGGTCCATTTTGATCGGCCTGCTCGTATCGGCCATTTGATTGATTTAGCCCATATGATTGATTAGGCCCATCTTGATATATTTATGGCCTGTTGCTAAGGCCATATATGAGGCCCGTTGTTGAGGCCCACCTTGATGTGTATGAGGCCCGTTGTTGAGGCCCACCTTGATGTGTATAAGGCCCGTTGTTGAGGCCCACCTTAAATATATATGAAGCCCATGTTGCAAGGCCCATTGTGATGTATGCAAGGCCCATGGGTCATGGCCCATTGCAATGTATGTAAGGCCCAATTGGTGCGGCCTATTCGATATATTTATGGGGTCCATGTCATTAGGCCCATCCTGTTATATTGGTGACCCGTCCATTGAGGCTCACCCGTGGTATATATTTGAGGCCCATGTGTAGGGCCCACCTATTGTGTATTTAAAGCCCATGGGTTGTGGCCATAGTGATGTATATTACGCCTATGTGATGTAGCCCATACTGATGTGTATTAGACTCAGGTATGTGACTCACCTGCGAAGTATATTTAAGGCCCATTTTGATATATCTGAGGCCCATGGGTGCGACCCATCCAGATGTATTTGAGGCCTATGGGCAAGGCCCATTGTGATATGTGTTAGGCCCATGACCAGGGCCCACCTGTTTCATATATTTGGCCCTTGTGTGAGGCCATGTGCCCATTATATATTTGATTCTATGTGGGCCATTCCTTGGGGGCAATGTTGGTTAAAAGTCCACATTGTCGACGCCGGTTATTGATACTGTTTATGAGTATGTGACATCATAACATCATGATACATGCTCATTCGTATCATCTGCATGTTTGTTATGAGATGTGATTGATCATTGCATATGTCATTGGGCAGGATGATGTGAGACTCCTTAATAGGTGGAGATTATCTCACATGAGCGCATGACATGTGCAGGATTGATGCATGATTGGATTGTATGACTCATGCATCTTGCATTGTGTTGTGATTACTGTACGCCCTCGTGACATCAGGGTCGTAGCCTCCACAGGCATATCGTGGATGGCCAGATGGGACACCGAAAATCTGTTTGAGCATCGGGCCGCCATAGATGGCCCTGGGTGAAAATTCCTGAACACCCTCTTGGTTTCAGAGGATGCTCTAACGTCTAGACTGAGTGGGTAGATGAGCGTTGAGTGCCGATTACCAGATGGCTGCGCTCTCCACTGTGTCGTGGTCGGTTGGAAGGGGGTGCGGCCGTACTCGCCCGAGGGAGTAGGCATGGCTAGGCTGAGTTTGACCAGCTCGAGGAATGGGTCAGCTATCAGCGAGCCGGGTAGGTATTGGCAGACTACTGACAGGCGGATAGTGAGGTCTTTTTCACTTACCCAGTTGTGCGCTTGATTGGGGTGGCAGGTTATCACGCCCCGAATCTGAAAATCGGATGCACACGAATCCCGATTGCCGAATCTGGTACTGACAGCCTCCGTAGTGCCCCATTCTCGGCTTCTGATAATCAAATACCAGATTCCGATCCCGGGATCCTACAAGGAGGATTTTCAGAATGAATATTTTTTTGTAATGGAGCATAACCACAAGCATAACCAAGTCACAAAACAACATCACCACATATCCACTATATCAAAAACTTCAAGTACAATGCGGAAAGGGAAATACAAGGTGATCAAAAGCTCCAAAAGGTCCTGATATGCACTCCTTCCTCAGCGTTGCTGCTGTCCAACGCTACCTGTACGCAACTGTCGTGCATAAGCTTACAAAAGCTTAGAGGGTGGTGTAAGTGTGTGCATAAGGCAAACGCCAAGTGTACAGTATCAGAACAATGCGAAAGTATGTGGTAAGTCCATAGAATCAACCATGCCAAAGCTATGCGATGAGATATGAATGTCATCGGCTACACCGATACAATGCAAGGCCTATATAACCGAATGTCATATGCAAAATGCAATCCAAGCAAGTCGGTACTCCTCAAGTACATATATCAGTACAGTTCCTCTCTGGATATCACCGGGGTCTAATACACTTCGCAAAGATTACCACCTCCCTAGCTGCACAGTCAAGCAAGCGGAATAGACCTCACTATCTGCCTGACTAGTAGTCTGCCAATACCTACCCAGCTCGTCGATAGCGGACTCATTTGCGAGCTGGTCAAACTCAGCCTAGCTTATAGCCCCCTCACTCAGGCGGATAAGGCCACACCCCCTTCCAACCGACCACGACACAGTGGGAGATGCGGCCTACTAGTATTCGGCACTCGGGCGCTCATGTATCCACTCGGTCTAGATGTTGGAGCATATTCTGGTACTAAAAAAGTTCTGGGACTTTCACCCAAGGACATCATAAGTGCCCACAGTGCTAGAATAAGTATTTTTGGTATCCAATACAGCCATCGACGATGTACCTGTGGAGCCACGACCCTGATGTCGCTAGGGCGTGCAGTGATCAAGTCACACGTATGCGAGATGCATGAATCACACGTCAAATCATGCAGAAATCCAGCGCTTACTGCACGATCATGTAGGGCACTCCATCTCATAATGGGTCCCATAAGTGGTCTGCCCAATGGCATATGCTATGATCAGTCGCTACTCAAATCAAGCATACATATGATGTGTATGGGCATGAGTCATGAGATTATACTAAGCATGTTATAAGGTGATGGATAACAACGAGCATGGGCCTATTAATGGGCCCTAAGGGGAGTTACAATGCGGACATTTAACCAACATTGTACATACAATATGGACGTCAAACCAACATTGTTCCCTAGGTATGGCCCGCCATATATATCATTACATGAACATGGGAAGTCACACATTACAATGGACCCTAAGGTCATTCCGTTGGGCCTCGACCCATGGGCCTTAAATACATCAAATGGGCTGCGTTAATGGGCCTTACCAATGAGCCTTATGTACATTGCAATGGTCCATGATCCATGGGCCTTGGAATACATCAAAGTGGGCCTCACAACTTAGGCCTTAAATATATTAGACGGGCCTACACACATGAGCTCTAAATATATCAAATGGGCCACTCCATTTGCGCCCCGTGCACAACAAATGGGCTTGAATCCCGTGGACCTTATATAAAATAAATGGGCCGGATCCCATGGGCATTGCATATGTCAAAGGGGCCTAAACCCATGGGCCTAATATATGCCAAATGGGCTTAATCTCATAGGCCTTATGTGTGCCAAGTGGGCTTAATCTCATAGGCCTTATATGTGCCAAATGGGCTTAATCCCATAGGCCTTATACGTGCACCAAGGTGGGCCTTAATGAATGGTTACAAACGGGCCAACATAGGCCCTATACACATACCAAGGTGGGCCTGAACCATAGATCTGCCTCATTTTAGCTCTTAAAATGGATGGACGGTTAGGATACAACTCATGCATCATGGTGGGTCCCACCATCCACACCAGGATGGTGTGCATAAAACACATACACCACAGTGGGCATCCACACCGTCCGCTGGACGGTGTGAAGAGAGCACTTGCATTAAGGTGGGCTCCACCGTCTTCCTGGACGGTGGAAAAGAAACACATACATCACTGTGGGTTCCATGTGGGGCCCACCATAATGCTTATAAGCCATCCAACCCGTTGATAAGGTCACAAAGACCTGGATGAACAGGGAAAACAAATATCAGGTTGATTCAAAACTTACGTGGGCCTTAGAAGGGGTTTCAATGGTAGAGTTCAATTCACACTGTTTCCTTTCACGTGGGCCACCTAAACATTGGATGGGACTGATACTTGGAGGGTGGCCCACTGTGCTGAGGGCCCAGCACATGAATGGATTGGATGACAAATAAACAATAAGGTGGGGCCCACGGCTAGGGCCGTGGGCTGCTGTCCGTCTGCCCGCCAGCGCCGCTGGCGCGGCCTGCTGTTCCTGACAACAGCAGCATCATGCTGCTGTTAGTTTTTTTTTTTTTTTTTTTGAAAAATGATTTTTCTATGGTTTTTCAGACGTGGGGTCCGCAGCTGATGGATCCACTCCAGCCATTGAATTCTACGGCTCGAAACAGTTTGAATGAGCCCCATATCTGATTTTTCTTTGGCGTATAAAATTACCAAAGCGTATTTCAATGGTGGTAGTACTGTTTTCAACGCTATGACCCACCAGGTACTCCGATCAACCACATTTTTCGGCTCAACGCCTAAAATGAGTCGGGAAAGAGGATGGACGGCATGGATTTGAAACATACATCAAGGTGGGGCCTATACAAGTGGGCCATCCCATTTGCTTGGAACCAAGATAATATTTGTGTTTTCCAATCACGTCCAGCGTCCCTGGACGCTGGACGGTGTGGCCTAGCACACGCACAAGGTGGGCCCTATTTTAAGTGGGCCACCAAATGGTAGGTGGTGTGGGTGTAACACATATAAGATGGGCCTCACTTTTAGATGGCTTGGGTCAATACATACCTAGTGGTGGGGTCCATCCAAGTGGGTCACATGGCCATTACATCACACACAAAAAGGTAAATAATGAAAAGAGAGGGAGAGAGAGATAGAGTGGGACACGCGTGATGGAGGGACCCCGGCACTATGGGCCCTCCGTTTCAACCATCCAATCATACATCAATGGGTCCCATTGCATATGGGCCATCCAAATAAAAGATCAACGGTGGAGATCCCTCTCCACTAAAAATGGACGGTCTAGATGACCTCTTTAATACAAGGAAAGTAAACATCATGATGGGGTCCATGGAGAATGGCCCCATCATGGAATGATTTAATGATCAAGATGGGCCATCGGCCACATCTTATGGTCCCAAGTGAGATCCACACCATTGATCTGTGGGCCTCACTTGGCCCATCATAAAAATAAGTAAACTACCCTATAGAAGCACCCACCTTATGATCTACTCGGTCTGTTGGAACGCCTATCTTCTGGAGCTTCACTTTGATGGTGGAGATGGAAAATGGATGGCTAGGATGAGAGGTTTTTGGGATGGGAAAGTGGGCCACCAAAAATCACATTTCTCATGGGAAGAGCTTAGACGTGAGAGGGCTCCCTTGCTTGGGTTTAATGTGTTGAGAAATGAGAGGGAGAGAGAGAGTTGTAAGAGTGATGGAGTGATGTGAGGTGAGTGATGGGTGAGGTGAGTGATGGGTGAAGTGAGAGGTTAGTTGACTTTGGTGGTTGCTTGACTTGTGGAGAAAGGAAACATGGGTGCTTGTACTTGACATAAAGTGATTGATGGGTGATTGATTGATGGGATTGATTTGACACTTCGTAGAGATTCTCTTAGGATTTGCAACGCGCGGTGTTTTTCCTCGAACTGAACGCAGATCCACATCTCATCGTCTGGGTATCGGATCGGTGCGTGAGTTGCGGCGTTGGAACCGCGGCGACGGTGCGGTCGCAATGATACAAGTCTTAGATTAAGCCGACTCAAATGAATAGGATACGACTTACGGTCGTGCGCAACGTCAACTACAGGTCGCGGACTGTCGAAATTTGACGAGAAGGATCGCGGGAAGCGACGGAACAGTACGGATTATGATACGGGTCTTACACAGGTGGTGTGAAGTATAATAGACCCCGGTGATTTCCCAGAGAGGAACCGTACTGATATGAGGACTGACATGATATTATGACACCCCGTCACTGTTGTGCATGTGGGCGGGCGCACGTGGGCGGACGCTGATGTGGGCGGGTGTGATGTGGGTGGGGCTGAGGCCTGAGCGAGCTACCACACTGGGCGAGCTACCAGCGGTTGATAGGCTACTGTACTGACAGGCTACTGAGTAGGAGTTGCATACTCATTCATTCATCTATTCACTATCCACTCAGGCTGGTGGTGCGCAACTAATTGTTGTGTATCTTCATTATGGTAAGGATTTCAGTTGAGCGCGCGACTAACCTGAGATCAGGAGTTTACCACGTCGAGTCAGACTATCCAAATTTAGGTATGGGACTGGTTTGGATAGTGGTTCCTTGTGGTGGACCCCATAGCCTGCGATACTACGTACTATCATCCCGACATCACACTCCAGCATGGTCATTCCATTAGCACCATATACTGTATATTCCATTACATCTTCGGCGTGTGGCATTGTGGGTTGTTATGTTTCTGTATTCCTGTGACTTAGATGAGAGTGATGTTATTTGTTAGCTCTTTCGAATTGTGTATTACATTATATCCTTGTCATTCGACATTTGATTCTCTATGACTCATCATTTGCATAGCTGTCTTATATTGCGTATTCTGATATTGATTAACTTATGGACTTGTTCATACTTCCGCTTATTCTGTTATCACATGATTATAATCTTGTCAATATTTCTGTTTACGCTGATAATTCCTGCTCTTATCAGTGTTTCTGCTTATTCAGTCATTGTATGGTTTATGGATTAATAGTTTTTCGGTATTGTATGATTATGATATTGTATTGAATACTTGGCACTTATCTCGTGCACACACTTACACCACCCTCTAAGCTTTCTATAAGTTTATGCACGATAGATGCGTGCAGGTGATGTTAGGTTGCAACAGCATTGAGCTTGGAGCGTACAGCTGTTTTCTGGAGCTTTGATTTTGACATATATATTTTCCTTTCAGCATTATATTCAAATGATTATATTACTGGATATGTGATGATGATGTTGCCTTTATGATTTGGGTAAACTTGTGGTTATGCTTATTACTAGTTAAATGTACAAAAAAAAAAAAAAAAACCTTCCTTGTACGATCCCAGGATCGAAAATCTGGCATATGAATGCTAGGAGCCGAGAATGAGGTACTACGGAGGCTGTCGGCACCGGATTCGGCGATCAGGATTTCTGTGAACCCGATTTTCGAGTTTGGGGCATGACATCTAAGAAATCTGAATTAATCTAGGGTAAGTCTATCCATCGATGTGAATATCATATAATGGAAACATATGGATCTTACAAGAGGATAAAAAACAAAACCTAAACAATAGTTAACATGCATACACCATTATTCTCATCATTAAACAATCAATCGTAGGACAACCATAGCACTTGGGTGATAAAATTCCAAGCAGGGCAACCATATATCATAGTTGGTGCTTGAAAGACTTAACTAAATTTATTTTCAAAGAAAAAAAATCTACAGAAAATTTAGAGGGTTTAGAAGAGAACTAACCTTAGCTATCTTGCACAAATCTAATCATCTTAGTCTCCCGGCAATGGCGCCAAAAACTTGATTGCTTACCTTCAAGTGCAGAGGTTCGTAAGTAATATCTGATGAATACAGGGTCGATCCCAAAGGGAGATGAATTGCGAGAAGGAGAAAATCAAATGCAAAACCAACTAAGTAATAAACACTAAACTGATGATTTGATTTTAAAATTTTTTAATGGATGTAATTCAACTGAATTAAAATAACACCCAAACTTCAAAGTTCCACACATAGGTTAATGTTCAAAATCATGATGACTTGGATAACACAACTAGGATCTGATCACTATGGTCAACCTAATCGAAAAATAAAACAGTTTAAATATTTTAATAAATGATATAAAAGATTAGAAAATCGTGGATTTGCACCATTGATATATGTTCTTAAGCGCCAATGATTTTAAGAATTTAATATCAATGAGATAATGAATCAAAGAAATGTACCAGGTTAAAAACTTCTCCTATCTAGGAAATCTGAATTAATATAGGGTAAGTCTATCAATCGATGTGAATATCATATAATGAAAACATATGGATCTTACAAGAGAATAAAAAATAAAACCTAAACAATAGTTAACATGCATACACCATTATTCTCATCATTAAACAATCAATCATCATAACTAAAAGAATTATTAAACCCATGTGCTTCCCTTCCAACTTAGGCTAGAAGAAACTTAGAAAAATATGAATAGAGAAAGAAAGCAAAAAGAAAGAAATAAATGTAAATAGAAAAGATCTAAAAGGAAAAAAAAAAAAAAACTTATAAAACTTTAATAAAATTAAAAACTCTTTAAAAACCCTAAATATTGTTCTTGAATGCTTTGAATGATGCTTATGAATGCCCTGAGAAGCCCTATTTATAAGTGGAGAACTCCAATTTTCATACAAAGTTGAAAAACTCTAGAAACCGCCTTAAATTTATGCAATTTTTCAAAATAAACTTCTCATTGCACAATTTTGTTAAAATTGTCTTCACGCTACGCAATTTCTCAAAATAAACTTCAAAGTTTCAGAATAACTTTTTCAGGACGATTTCAAGATTCTTCACTTCAAATCTTCGATTCACTTCATTCCTCACTTGATTTTCTTAGATCTTTGGCATATAAATTCTTCAATCTTGGTATCTTAAGATCCATCCCTTGCCTTGGTGATTCTTGAGCATCAAATCCATGCTTTAAGCACCATTTTTCAATCCAAGCTCTTAAATTCACCTTGCAATACATACATGAGTAAAATAGAACATTAAGCTGATTCATGTTTATAAAACCAAGATGTAAATGGAGGAAATTATGCAATATTTGAGTCTTAACACCTGTCCGTGGCTCTGGAGATGAAGCGATTGAGCACGGTCACCCTTCCTGTGAGACACTGTATCTCCTTCAAATTCTAGAGCGAACTCATATCCAAGAAAGCCCTTATCTTCTCTGGGTTAGCCTCAATTCCCCTCTGGCTAACTTGGAAACCAAGGAACTTACTTGGGCCCACACCAAACACGCATTTGGTCAGGTTCAACCTCATATGATACTTTCGAAACATGGAAAAGGCCTCAGTTAGGTCCGAGGTGTGATTAACCGACTTGACACTCCTTACCAACATGTTGTCGACATAGACTTCCATGGTTTTACCAATCTGTTGTGCGAATATTTTGTTTACCAAGCATTGGTAAGTTGCCCCTGTATTCTTCAACTCAAACAGCATCACTCGGTAACAATAAAGCCCCTTGTCAGTGACGAATGTTGTCTTCTGTTTGTCCGAGGGATACATTGTTATCTAATTATAACCAGAATCTGCATCCATGAATGATAGGCGCTCATGCCTGGTTGTATTATCGACCAGTTGATAGATCCTCGGGATGGGGAAGCTGTCCTTAAGGCAAGCCTTGTTGAGGTCGGAGAAATATGCACAAACTCGCCATTTCCTGTTGGCTTTTTTGACGAGCACAACATTAACAATCCAATCGGGATAGTTGACCTCTTGTATGAAACCGGCATCGAGGAGCTTAGCAACCTCCTCGGCAATCGCTGCATACCTTTCTGGCACAGTCTGTGGACCATCACTCTAGAGTCGATGCCCGGTACGTCCTAATGGGACCATGCGAAGACATCCTTGTGCTATCGCAAAAAGTTCATTTGATCTCATTGCTCAGCATTCAACGACGATCCAAGCTAGACCGTTCTGGTCGGATCGGTGTCATTGAGCGAGAAAGTCAAGAGGTCCTCCACAGGGGAACTCTCTGTTGAGGTGTCTTCTCTGGGGTCGAGCATACCTATGGTCAAGAGATCCTTCATAGAGGAGTTCTCGATTGAGGCATCACTCGTGGAGTTAAGTGCGCCAATTGTGAGGGATTGCTTTGCCAAGCCCTTCCTAACTGCTATCGAATAGCACCTTCGATCTTCTCGTTGATCACCTCTGACATAACCGACTCCTCCGACTGCAGGGAATTTCATCATGAGGTGGTACGTGGAAACTACTGCCCTCATGGCATTAAGAGATGGTCGGCCAATGATGACGTTTTGAGTGGACGGCACATTCACCACTAAGAAGTCTACTAACAGGGTGACCTAATTTTTCCCTTCTCCTGTTGTGACTGAGAGAGAAATTGTTCCTTCGAAGACCATTTTGTAGCCTGTGAAGCCATTCAATGGGGTTTTTACAAGTCGGAGGCGTGACCTGTCAATACCCATCTTATCGAATGCCTCGGAATATAAGATGTTGGCCGAGCTCCCAGGGTCGATTAGGATGCGATATACCTTATGATTGGCTATCGTCATCGAGACTACTAAGGCATCATCATGGGGATGCTAAATCCTGCGTATGTTATCCTCTATGAACATAAGACTGCACGAGCTTAGTCGAAGTTCCTTTCTCGCCCTGTCGACCAAGTGGATGCAATGCTCGAGGTCGTTACTCCGAGAGTAAGCTTTACGAGCTTGATTCAAGTCACCGCCCCCAGACAGACTACCATAGATCGTTTGAATTTCTGTAGCTTCGTCTGCAACTCTGCTCGGCTGATTCTCTTTCTTTGCTAACTTCTCTTCCTTCATGTATTGACGCGGATGACCCTTTCGAATGAGGGTCTCAATCTCTTCCTTGAGATCAACACAGTTGCTGGTGTTGTGTCCGTGATCGCGATGGAAGCGGCAATACTTACACTTGTCCCGCTAGTCGATCTCTGTCTTCATGCAACTTGGTTAATACAGTAGCTTCTGGTCTCGGATGTCCAGCAAGATTTGCTCTGGAGATGTATTGAGAGGAGTGTACGAGCTAAACTTACTCTCGAGCCTCCGAGCTCAGGATGTATTATTGTCAGGTCTTCTTTTGTTTACTTGTTGAGACGCTTCATCCTTCCGCTTCTTCTATTTGGAAGAAGACTCTGGGGCCTAATTACCCTTACGTGAGTTGAAGAATTCTTCAGTATTCGTGTATTTCTGTGCACGATTGATGAGCTCACCAAGGGTGGTTGGCGGATTTTTCTCTATTGAGAAGAGGAATTTCCCTTCCTTGAGTCCGATAATCATTGCAGACAATGTCATCTTGTCATCATAATCATCCACCTGCAAAGCCTCCTAGTTGAAGTGGGAGATGTAATCTTTCAATGATTCCCACTATTTTATTTAAGGGTCAGCAGATGGGTTGACGACTTCTGGCTGTTCTTTTCGACGATGAATTGTGTTAGGAATGATCTACTGAGCTCGGCGAAAGTGCTGATCATCCTCAGCTTCAACTGTCGATACCAATTCCTTACGGCCCTAGTCAGGATTATCGAGAAGGCTTTGCACATCATTACCTCTGATGCTGACTGGATTTGCATCCTCGAGCAATAAGACTCCACATGCTCTATTGGGTCCCCGGACCCTAAGTATTGAATAACAGGTGGCATCCTAAACCTCAGAGGCATTGTCTCGCTCATGATGTCAACAATGAATGAAGGTTCAGTTTCTTCCATCATTGCTTCTATTGCACTTGGAACAGAGGTTTGCTGATTTCGTTGTAGAGTTTTAATCTGATTCTGAAGCTCTTCGAGCTGAGTTTCCCATGAATCTATGTTCTCTGCAACAGCTTCGCAAGGAGCGTTGACCTCCGGTGTCCTATCCCTTCTCCGCCTTTCTAATTTATGGCATAGGTCAGTCGAAGCCAGGGCCGAGGTCTCGGATACGTTTGTCAGAACTCGGGCCACTGCATCTCGTACATGAGTTGGGGCTCGGGCTAACATGCTCCGAGATGCTCCTGCATGCGAGCCTGCGAGGATGAATCATTCTGCAATGACCGGAACGCCCTCCCCCTGATCAGGAAGCGGATGGTGACTTGTTGCTTGTTGCAGCTTCAATTAATTGATTTCATCAACCAATATTTGCACCTGATTTTCTCAGCGTAATCTTAGCCACTAACCACGTCTGATGAACGTGTAGATGTTAGCAGTTGTGCAGTTATCCCACACATCGTGTGATATTGGGATGTGATATTAGTCGCTTCTACCCTTCTAGCTAAACCCAAGGGCCGACAATGATGTCACACCTCGGAATTGATGCCGAGCAGAGTATAACCTCGTCAAACTTCATCTCTTGGACATTTCTCTCAGGCCTCGATACTCGGAAACCGCTCAGGGCTCACTACTCGGAGGCCACTCCAAGTCTCGCTACTCAGAGGTCGCTCCAAGTCTCGCTACTCGAGGTCATCCCCAAATCAAAACATACTCCAGATTTTCCCATAACAGGAACATTTTTGTTAGGACTCATTCAAGACACATTTGATTCATCCAGTGCACTCAATAAACTCAGAATAACTTGAAACTTTCATAAAACTCAACAAAACCCAACTCACAAGATTTAAAAATCATCAATAGTACAAGATAGAGTTACTCGACACAACAGACTCTCAAGTGAGTCGAGTTAATTGAGTTTTAAAACCTCAAATAATGAGGGACGCTGTTCAGATCTCACTCAATGATTTGTCGTGGAAATGAGGGCATCAGCTCTCCGCATTGCCGTAGACATACAAGGATATGGCCAAATGCAATCTGGCAGTACATAAAAAAATGCTTCTCATGGAGATTTTCCATTTCTCTGTTTCTGAAATGCCATCACAAGGCATTGATGTGATACATAAAGCTACAAATCACATGATCAGTACCACGACATCGACATTGTATTTAAGTAACAGATTACTGATCACATGATTGATTGCAAAACCATTGTTACATGGTTGAAATCTGGGAAATTGTTTAGGATCACTCAAAAATGATAATCTGAAACATTTTCACAGCTATGATCTACAGTCAACTGCCTGCATACCTAAGTTCAATGAAGACATTTTCACAGCTTTCTGGTATTTATATTTGATACTGATCAATTGATTATGTGCAGGGCCCACTCTAATATTAGGTGGGGTTGTGATCTCAAACCCACCTAGGTGGTCTGACCATCAGACGGCTGTGAAAAAATATCTCAGCAATTCATCATCTATGATATAGCAATATTTAATCTACAGAAAGTGAATGTGCCTGACTTGACAATTTCCCTAAAAATTGCAAAATTAGAAAAAATAATAATAATAATAATAATAAATAAAATAAAATAAAAATAAAATTTCAGTAAAAATTCAAAATCAAATCAATGAAAACCCTCTCAAAAGCTGGTCATAACAAACAACACACCACAAAACAATCTTCAACATCAATCTAGTGAAAGTTGATAGGCCCCAATTGAGAATTTCTCTACAAATCGCAGGGGCAAACACAACTACAATTCAAATTCAAATTCAAATTCAAATCAATGAAATACCCCTAAAAACTCTCTACAAATTGTAGGAACAAACAAAACTACAATTCAAATTCAAATTCAAATCAATTATTTAAAAAAAAAAAAAAAACACCCTCAAAACTCACCATTACAAACCATGCATCCATGTCTCAAGAACAGCTCCCTCTGCTTACCCATTGGAAGATAACCTGAAGGAGGGCCAATCTTCCTCAGCGACGGCCTTGAAAACACCATCCAAGCCAAGAAATCAGCACTCACATTACAGCAATTCTTCAAATTCACCTCCTTCAACTCCACACAGCCATTGCTCCCCAGCAACTCCTTCACCCCTATTTTGGTCACTCCCAAACACCCTTCCAAATCCAACATCCAAAGGGCCCGACATCCCTGCCTGGCCATCATTGCCAGCCCTTCATCTCCAATCCCTGATCCAGCCGCCCTCAAAATCTCCAATTTCAAAAATTCCACACCCATTCCTAGATTCCGAACCCTTTCACAGCCATTCACCTTCAGTTCCGTTATATCAGTGCATCGCTTCCCGATCTCCCCAATTCCATTTTCAGTGACGCTCCAACAATGGCTTATGTCAAGCGATCTCAATCCCGAACAAATGGACCCCACACCTTTGAGCGTTTCATCACTCAGGCTCTTATTCCATGCCAACTTCAATTTTTGGATACGTGGGTTTTTCACCAAATCTGGCATGGAATCCTCTTCCCCGAGGCCCGTCCTCTCCATACAGATCTCTTCAAGAAAATGGCAGTTCTTCGCAAGGTTGAAAAATGTCAAATTTTTCAGATGGGCACACGATTTGAGATTAATGGAGATTATGTTCCGGAGATATTCGGATAAAACCAACATTGAACCATCGGTGAGGAAATCCGCTCCTTCAAGATCCAGATGATGGAGAGACCGATAGGCAGACAAAAGCATCAAAATGCCAACAAATGTAAAACCTTGGCAACGGGAAATTGCAAGCTTCTGTAGTGGGAGATTAGCTTCGGCAGTCGAAAACAGTAATTCATCTGAAATAACCATTTGGGACAGATCAAGACAGCTCAAAGACTTCCCGACACATCCGATCAAGGAAGGAGGGAACCTGCTTCTGTTTATCGACAACGAAACCAGATTTGGGCAATGGCAGATAACGGAACGTACCCCGCCACAAGTAACAAAACTGCAGTCGCGGGCCACAATCTCAGCCAGAGTTCCACAATTCAAAGAGATTGCGTCCAGAGACTTATCGGATATGAAATGGTTCCCTGAGACATCGATTGACCGTAGATTCCGCAGCTTCGACGAAAGCTCAACAATCCCTGCATCGGTGACCGTCCCTGGGAACTGACCGGGGTTTGGCGGAGGTGCCGAGCCAAGATCCTGCTCTGGGTAGGCGATGTCGAGAACTTCCAAGGACGGGAACGAGTCGGCGATGGCGATCAGATCCCGGTCGTCCAAAAACTGGAGCCTCCTGCAGGAGAGGATCCTGAGCGTCGCATCCATCCTGCGGCCCAGATCTCTGATGACGGGTATGGGGATCCACCTTTGGCCGAAGAGATCGAGGGAATGGAGGTTGAGGAGGGACCGGGCGATGGCGCGGATGATGGGGTCAAGATCGACGGATGGGGTGGTGGCGAGCTTGATGTGGGTGAGGTGGGGGAATCTGAGGAAGAGGTGGGGGAGGGAGAGGATCTGGGCCGTTGGATCGTAGATGGTGAGGGAAGATCGGACGGTATTGGTGAGGGAGAGGAAGCATTTGGAGACTAGAGAGAGTGTTTGAAGGTGGTTAGGGTTTTTCAGGAGACGGAAAATCGATTCCCAGCATTCCGAGGGCAGGTCTTCCCATGTTCGGGACATCTTGCAGAAAGAGAGAGAGAGAGAGAGAGAGAGAGAGAGAGAGAGAGAGAGAGAGAGAGGGGGGGGGGGGGGGGGGTATTCTTGTAATCTCAAGGGACGAATCTTGCCGAGAGGGAGAGGGAGAGGGAGGGGTATATTCGTAATTTCAAGGGATAGATCTTGCAGAGACAGAGAGAAGTTTTTTTGGTAATTTCAAGGATGGATGAAGGATGATGGATGGAGGTATTTTTGTAATTTCAACCGATAGATGAGGTTAGACGAGTAGCCGTTGAGAGGAGGTTTGGTGGTTATCTTGGGGTCTGGAGAGTGGGGAGGTGAGGGGAAAGGGGGTTCGTTTTGTGTCCGTCGCGACTTATAATCCATCGAACATGTGTCGCCACCACCGGGGGCTACGATGGGTGTTACGATGATCGAAATCGTCCATATTTTGGAATCTATGCTATAAGAAAGCTAAATGAATGATTCTTACCATCGTTGTCTCTAGATGAATTTAGAACAATGGAAGAAAATGTTCAACGGATTGCATTCGAATTTAAAATTCAAAGGCTAGGATTATTTTGGAAGTTTGATTTTCCATAATGGATTTCTTTTATAGTATTAAAAAGATATGGACGGTTCGAATAATAGGAAAATCTCATCGTGTGGGCCCTGTGGATAGCGACAGAGATAAAAGGAACACGTGCGGGGAGTGGAGGATGTTATACGGACGGGACATGTTACGGGAGCTCGTGCAAAAAAATATAGTAAAACATCCCCCACAGTATACGTGGAAGGTTTATGTTTTAATCGGATCTGTCCATATAGTGGGGCATGTCATGGATGAATCATTTATCGAAACTCACATATATGAAGATTATATCCAACAACTTTAATTTGATTAATTCACTGAATGTTTGACCGTTA
This sequence comes from Magnolia kwangsiensis, assembly GCA_037074715.1. Lineage (NCBI taxonomy): Eukaryota > Viridiplantae > Streptophyta > Magnoliopsida > Magnoliales > Magnoliaceae > Magnolia > Magnolia kwangsiensis. The sequence continues at coordinate 85,944,836 of CM073583.1, forward strand.
AATATTTTTGTTTTCTACTTTTGATTTGATGGCCATTAATCAGATGGATAGGATCATTTTATCGATTTTTTTCTTTTGAATATGTTGTTTAAACATTAGGGGAAAGTAGATGGACGGTGTAGAACAATGATTCCCTTTGCCACGTGTAATGTATAGAGATGATATACCAAATTCCAATTCTACCGGCTTCTAGATCACCGTATCATCCCCCGTTTTAGATGGAATTAGCTAAAAGGAGACTCGCTGTAACCTTGCTCGCTCTTTATGCCTGACCACGTGTTGATCCGGACTGTCCATTTAAAAGTTCCCATGATATGTAGACTACACGTAAAAAATTCTCTCTCATCAAAATTCTGATCAAGAATAATGAAGCAACAGCCTAAAAATCTGTTTCTAACTCCCCTAAGCATGGATGGTGAAGATCTTTCATCAGTGTAATTTTTGGTTTGTAGACTATATGTGCTAAGATCTTCTAGATGAACAGATTGGATCTCTAAGAGGCGGGGCATAAGGGGCGAGTCTTCCTAGAAAAGCTTATCAATGATTAATGGAAGTATCTAGAAGAGTAGGTTCGAATTTGAATTTGAATTTGAATATTAAGAAGGGATCAAGCAGAAAAGGTTTGTTTTGAAATGGAATTGCGAAAAAACCACAGAGTTTTAAACGGGATTGAGGGAACTTTGGATCGGCGACGCCGTGCCAATACACGCGGTTTGTAGTTCTGGTAAGTTGGGGCCATGGTTCTGAAATCTGGACCATTGATCTGTAGATTCCATACCGTGGATGGAACATGCCCAAAACTTCCCTTCATAGGGCAACCGTAACGTGTTTGGTCCGAGGAACTGAAAGTTACTGAATTGTATTAGATGGGATTAACATCATTTTTGCACAATGATTGTATGTTTGGAAGATCTTAAGCCCTCTAGTCTCATGTTTGAGATAAAAATTTTGCCATGGGAAGACACCGGATGAAGCATAATCATGTCTGGTGGAGCATAAAATTGTAATCAACAGACCAAATTCAAAATGGATGTTGTTCACTTGTACACATATATAATCAGAATGTCATGTGTAAATAGTGTATAGATGGACGACATAAATAAACGCATGCATCAATGTGCGGCTCACATGTTTAAATCCATGAAAATCTTACATTGGACCAAAATGTAATTCCATGGGACCAAATGAAATCCCATCCCACATAATCCTAACTTCTCCAAATGCTAGATGGAATTGCACCAGACCAAATGCAATTCTATCCCACTTAATCCCATCTAATACCCCGCGCCAAACACCCCCTAAATACGTTGCCTACATATGGACATTTAAGATAATAATTACAATACCAGCGTGTGAGAATAGAATCTTAAGCAAAATGTTTTGAATCTCACTTTGAATCCCTTTTTATATACATTTTATAATTTTATGTTTTGAATTAGAATGTTTTTATAGATGGTTACAATCATGTTAACTTAAAGGGCCTAGTTGTTTTTTCAATGTGCTGGTAAATACATTTTCCCTGAGCATTTATTATTTGCTTAAGGAAATGCATTGAAATGTCGAAAGTCATCATTCGGATTTTACGTATTTGAAAATTTTCCAAAAAGGTGAGAAATTGCAACTCCCACATTTGATGAGGCACAGAAAATGCATTGGTCAGAGTGGGAACAGATTGGCTACTCCGCCCTGACACCAGCCATTAGCTGCTGGTCGGCACTCTGTGGGGCCCACCATGATGTATGTGTGTCATCCATGCCGTCCATCTATTTTTATATATCATTTTATGATATAAGAAAAAAATGAAGTATATCTCAATCTCAAGTGGACCACATTATAGGAAACAGTGTTGAATGAATTTTGATCATTAAAAACGTTTTGGGGGTGATTAAAGTTTTGGATGAAGCTGATATTAAAGTTTTAATGGTGAATATCCATTCATTATTTTTTTCATTTGGACTCTACATACACATCATGATTGAGATCCACACCGCTAAAATGTGAGATGATTACAATGTCTTGAAAAGAAAGTGATCATCTATAGTTAGTAATGATCATTTACAAACTACCAAAAGCACACTAGTGGTTACCATACCCCACTAGATCTCGATCGTTGAGATATAAAAGAGGGGTCCACATTCAAGATCATGATTGATGATTGATCAGATCCTATAATCACAAACATCCAACCATTAACGCCTTGCACTCCATCACAACCCTTCCCCCAAATGGCACAATTGGCAAATCGTATTATCAAATTGTAATGGGAAGTGGGCCCCACTTGATCAACCACCTATATGAGAACTTCTTTGGGCCCACCATAATGTCCCATTTCTATCCGACCTGTTGATAAGGTCACATAAACCTGGATGGAGGTAAAACACAAATATCAGCTTTATCCAAAACTTGTGTCCCACAAAGTTTTTAATGGTGGGTATTTAATCCCTGTTGTGTGATCCACTTGAGATTTGGATCTGCTTCATTTTTTGGGACCGTGTCCTAAAATGATCTCGACTATGGATGGACGGCATGGATATACAACACATACATCAAGGTGGGCACAAAGTCAGGGAAACACCCACTAACGTGCTACCCAAATAAGTCCATACCTATTTGATCAGTCACCTGGATTCAATATAAACTGGGCCACGCGCTAGCCACATAGCTCACCCAAGTTATGAACGGTTAAAGTACAACGAGAAAATATTATAATAACTATAAGACAACAAGTTGTCCGTCCAAACGAAAATTACTAAAAAAATAAAAAGATAAATTGTTCAACAATCCCAAAGACCCCAATATCCACCACACATGCATCACCGATATAGGACCATTAACTGAAAAACCATAATTATGACAACAACACTGAAAACAACATACAAAACCAGCAACGAGTCACGAGGGACGTCACTACAGCCACAATACGTCCCTAGGTGGGTTGTCCTTGAAGTCGCCGGTTTTATTGGATATGGAAGATCGTGACTCAGGTAGTAAAATTCAGAAGCATCGGATACACCAAGGCTTGCCTGATTGGGTATGACGTCACCTACTAACATGCTCCAGGCAATAAATGTTTCCTCTGCATACTTAAAAGATTTGAATTGAGCATTAGAGTAACCCTTGACTTGAGCCTTACATTCCTCCCACGAGTAATAAATATCTGGTTGTCTTCCTACGAAGACAACATAAATTTTTTCCATCTTTTCAAACAAAAGAAGTCATTAATGATCTTTAGATTATCAATAATTATAAACAATTACCTACTTGGTAATATGTCAGTGGCGCAAGTGTCGTCATAACTTGCGCGAAACTTAAGCCTGCATGTAGTTCAAATTAATAATAATAATCTCATCAATGCACGTGTTTTGTTCAAGTATTAGCAACGAGTGATGTATTATCCAAAAGTGCAACAAGAAACAAGTAGAAATATCCAAAAATAAGTTTTACAAGTCCAAAAAATAATATAATTAAAAATTGTCTTAAAGCCAAAGCCTACGAATCACTACTTCCAGCTAGTCAAACTAGGCAAAATGTTCTTTCATACTTGGGGTCCACCCCCATTTAGTAACATTCTTATGAAGAAAATTATCTTCTCTTTGGCAAAGTTAAGGAAGGAGGCCCCATACACTTCTTCTTTCGATAGCAACTTCGTCGCCCATAAGACCTCATCAATCGTCAATCCCTCCAACTCTTCCAAAGCCAATATAATTTGTGTCATCCAACCAAAGTTCGGACCCCTATCGATTGAAATGAAAATTGACTTCATGACACCCCCAACATCAACCATCCTAGTGCCAATCATATCAACAGGTCGCTCCACCCTTGGTCTCTTTTTAGAATTAACCATGGAATTCGTGTTGCGGGAGGTATTCCCATGCTGTGTAGGACTCGGATGAGGAATGTAGTTGCCTCTAGGGCAGTCATCAGACCAATGGATATGCAGTGCATCATCGTCGCGATCTTCAGAAGATATTAGGTTAATATCATCATTTAGATCAACAGTGTGGTTGGACGACACATCTGTATCTCTCCATCAAAGAATAGTTGCACAAGGAGGGAAGTTGCCAATGGCAGATGCTTTACCAGTAGTCCTATCGTTTCTGAAAATGAACTCGAGATCATCATATCTGGGCATGGGTTTGCCACAAAACTGGGCAACATCTGGATGAGACTAGACATAACATAAAAAAAAGAACCAATCATTTTAAATTGCACTTTGAATGATGAGATATGATGTAACTGTTAAAAAAACTATACCTTAACGTAGTTCATCCACACTTCATCTAATGAGATGACAATTCGTAGGTTTAGATCCCATCTAAAACCAGACACACTCCATAGATCTTTGACAGTGAAGAAGTTTTTTTTATCATGCGGATCCGATTTTTTATGTTCACATTAGTGATCTTGAGGCATAGCTTCAACATCATATTTTCAACAATTCCTGAAATGATTCTATTTTAAATCCAGCACCACTTCATCTTCCAGCAATGGCTAGCTCCATTAGTCCATCAATGAGGATGCCGTCCATGTCGTCCGTCCAACGAATGACACTTCCATAGGACTGGTCCTCAGTTCCACTGTTCAGTGTATGTTTCCTAGGTGATCTCCATGGGGTACTACTAGGTGATCCCAGGTGATATTTTGTCAGAATAGATAGTACAGATCGTCTATTTGGTGACATGGATCCACTTTGGTCTATCTCAATCTGTGAGAAGATAAATGATGCGACGACAAGTTCAAAAAATCATTCTACCACATGAGTAAATAATATGAAGTCCATCTAGGCTTTTAAAAAAAATACTTGCATATTAAATAAAACAAAATATGTCACAAAGAAATTAGTGATCTAATTTGGACAGTGTTAAATGATACTCCAAAAATCATCGTTGATGTACGTCTTATTACAATGCATTTAATTTTTTTAACTCACTAGATGAGCTTGGTTGCACATTCTAGAAGCTATTTCATCGCGTTTTCTGGCCCACTCATCTCTTTCATGTGGAGTGACATTCAAAAGCACACGACCTTCATCAAGGACGGATACTTCTGTAGGTGATGGGATCCCACCATCCGCACCACAACTTGATGACTCCTCAAACTCAAACATGTCATTGTCTCCAGATATCCTTATGAAGTTGTGTAATACACAACAAGCTAGCATTATCTTTACTTGAGTTTGTATCGGATATTGTGGAGTAATCTTCAGAATTGGGAACCTGGCTTTCAAAACTCCAAAACATCTTTCTATTACATTCCTTAGTTATGCATAGCGATAATTGAATAACTCCCGAGCATTGGATGGTTTCCGACTAGTATGATACTCATTGAGATGGTAATGTAAACCGCGATATGGGGCCATGAAACCGGGTGAGTGCGCATATCCTGCATCAACTACGTAGTATTTACCTACATTTTAAAAATAATTTCTAATCAATACCAATTCTTATTCTTTTGATGTTATAAGGCCATCAGAGTACTTGATGTCCATGGGTTTACCACAGGGTATTACGAAAGGATCGCTTGAGTGAGTCAAGGCACTTTGCAAAACGTGTGTATCTGATTCGAAACCTTTCCATCCCACTAACATGTACACGAACTTCATGTTGAACTTGCAAGCAGCTAGGACATTTTGTGATATGTATCCTTTCCTATTTCGATAGACAACACTACCCACAGATGCTATAAAAGCTGGGATGTGTGTCCCCATCAATTGCTCTGATACAATCCTAAGTTAAACTTATCAATCATTATGTCATATTGGCATATGTAATTTAATCATGACAGATCATAATCAATTGTGATGAGTATATATATTATTATACCTGAAAGTATTCTGCCCAAAGTAGGTTTGATGAAATCTCAGATTTGGTATCGAGTGTAGGTAGTGTAACAAAGTTTGCATATAAAGAGACGATTGCATCCAAGACTCAATTAAAATATCAACTCACGGTTTCGTCTAACCTTATAAAATGATGTTCAATTACTCGGTTCCGGACATTGTGGCTTAATGTATAAAGAAACATGACAAGTTGTTCTTCCATATTTACGTGCTTCGCATCCGCCAACAGTCCCTTATCTCGCAAGATTGAGCAAAGTTTGAATAACGTAATATTTTTCATCCGTAGTTACGAAACACAATCAGTCTCCTTTACCCTAATAATCCCATTGATAATATAGGCACGGTCATAATTAATAGACTTGGGAGGGTTTTGAAAGAGGTACGTGCGATAATACTCCCCAGCTGCTATTGCAACAAATCCCGTAGCCAATATTATTGCAAAGAATTTCAACTCTTCGTCCGTCCAGTCGCTCCCAACCATAGTGATTCACCTCTCTCTATACAGGATGCGTGTGAATTTGATTAGAACGATGATATGATAATTTTTGAGGATGTCTAAAATTTTCGTGGATGACTAACTGTATTGTTGACCATGCTAATTGTAGTCCATTTGCCCATCTTAATATATTAATTTATGGACAGTTATTTGATACTCCATTGTTTGATACTATAGGGTTTAATAAGGGAATAGAAAAGTCAGATAATCATCCCACATCAATTTGATTTTCTAGCAGTAGGCCCCTGTACATGGGCCCCACTATTTGAGGGGAGCGGATTAGGTTATCCCGGGTTCCACACCGTAGTGAGTATTACCCTTATCATGTGGGGCCCACCTTGATGTATGTGTTGTATATCCACAACGTCTATCCGTTTTCCAGCTCATTTTAGCAAGGGATCCCAAAAATTAAGCAGATGCACACCACTGAGAACACTGGTGTTTTGAGAAAAGAGAGATGACTGCCACATGTATAGATGTCAGATCACATGGTGTGGGCCATCTGTGCCATGCATTGGATTTAAGAAAAGGGTCTTGACTCAAGGAACACGTGTCAGGGATCGAGGCCATTCAAAAGTCATCCATAAAAAATCATCCATCAGAGATCGAGGCCATTCAAAAGTCATCCATCAAAAATCCATTTCCATCCTAAAAATATACACAAGAAGAACCGATGCGGCGGAAGCAAGACGAAGTCATAGAAAAGTCAAACTTTTTACATTGACCATTAAATCCCTAATCACCCAAGTAAAATCAACTAATACTAATCAACGTTAATTAATATAGAAATGATCACATACAGCGACTGGTTGTGACCTTCACGTAATGATCCATACCTTCGTTTAAATATTCTTCTTAAGTTAATATATCAGATTTCAGAAAATCCGATCCGTGCAAAAGATGAGACACAAGATAATAATTGTACATTATGAAAATCAGAAAAAAATTGTTGATATTGGTCCACATTATAATGATCCATACCTTCGTTTGAATATTCTTCTTAAGTTAGGTCCCACTTAAGAAGAATATTGAAATAATTATCATGGATTAGGCCATGTTTTTTACAAATCTGATTTCCTACAGCAATGACGTGTTCAGATAAAGAAAGGGATATATGTTACAGGTCATATACAGTCGCTATATGTGAACATGCCTCCGCGAATAACAAACCAGCAGTGCATCTTCCAACTGGGGCGCACATGCTGAGTGATCCACTAATCAGAACCGTCCAAATTCTGCAATCTACATTACACAATCCACTGCATGAAACTTCCACGGAACGGACAATCTTGTCCATCAAAATCCATAGATAAATCCAGAACAACAACAACAAGACTTTCAGTGGCCTAAATTTAACTTTAAAAATAGAAGGCCAGGATTGTCACTTTACCGCGATTTCAGCGGGGAAATAACTCATCTATGGTAGAAACAGAAAAGTAATGGTTTAAATCACAGGACCATCTCATCTCACAGACCTCAGTAAGTGGCGGCACATGATTCCCCCATGACTCGCGCCAGATGCAAAACGAACTGAATAAAGAAAAAGTAAAAGATGAAAAAAAAGAAGAAGAGGAAAACGGGTTGCGTCCTACCCCCACCCGTCTCTAGCTGCGAACGGGCAGGAGCTTTGAGTGGCGAACATGATCTATGGGCTTATCCGCACCATCTATCCATGTAACTTGATGATCAAGTTGGATGGAAAATAAACATCACGATGGGCCCTAGAAAAGTTCCAACGGTGAGAATAATTGCCACTGTTGCTTCCTGTGGTGTGGTCCGCTTGATTATTGGGTGCAAAATGTTTTTTAGATTATACCATAAATTGATAGGAAGAATATAGATGGACGATGTGGATAAGGCCCATTCATCTCCTGCCCGTTCACAACTGGAGACAGTTAGGGTTAGGACGTAGTCTGCATCCAAGAAAGAGAGAAGAAGGGTCTTCTCAGAAGTCAGAAAGGCGCCAGAGGATTGACAATGACAGTACACCACCCCAAGTAGGAAAGGATTAGCTACTCCCCCTGCCACCAAACATTAGTTGGGTGCTCTGTGGGGCCCACCATGGTGTATGTGTTTCATCCATGTCGTTCATCCTTTTTTCCAAATCATTTTATGGTACGAGACCAAAAATGAGGTATATTCGAATCTCAAGTGGACCTGATGACCGAAAACAGTTTGAATGAACTTCGACCATTAACAACTATTTAGGGGCCATAAAAGTTTCGTTTCAAGCTGATATTTGGTTTTTCCCTTCATCTCAGTCTGTATGACGTAATCAACATATTGAAAGCACCCTGGTTTGTCAATTAGCGTGCGTGTTGAGTCAGTCGGACTGCAAAGCCTTACAGGAAAATCTATTCAAGTGTCTGCCTCAACCGGATGTGTGGAAGCTCGCCATAGGTAAATCTAAGCTTCACATTCCATGTCCCAAAACACCAAGTGATTAAAACCCTTAAAAACAAGTTAGAACATTAGGGTTTTTGGGTAAGAGAACTATTTCAACCATAAAAAAATCTCTAAGTTTTTTTGCCCTGTCGATTGTATCGATACGCATATCGATATAATCAACCTGCGCTGTCAATGTCCTCGGAAGACCAATCGATAAAATTGAATGAGGACTTAATGTGTCCAACAACCAAATACATATATGGACAGAATTATCGATATATTGACACATGTATTGATAGCATCGATATTTGAATCTCGAGCCCTTCGAAGGTGGCTCGATAATATCGACAGGCAGATTTGGCACCCCTATTTTTACCAAGGAAAATCACATATGCTCGATATATCGGAGCCCTCCTCGATACCATCGCAGTTCAAATCTCGATGATATCGGTAGGCTCTCGATGATATCGATCTTGGGCGTAAATTTCTCCAGCAATATTTTTCAGGTGTTTTTCAATTTTGATTAGGGGTCACTAGATAGAATCAATATTCTAAATATCGATGATATCGAGGCCGGATTGATTGCATCGAGAAAGGATAAAACTTGTCCAGCAAGCTCACTAATAAAATCTTTGAATTTATCGATGCATCGACACGACTGCCGATATCATCGACATTCAAATTTCGATGATATCAAATATTGCTCGATCACATTTATTATCCTGAAAATTTCAAAGTAAGTTTCTCCCATTTTTTAAATGTTTAGGACTCGATCCTTGTATCAATAAAATTGGAGTTCGAAATCCAGTGACATCGACACGAGTCTCGATTCCCACGATCAGTTGGCAGAAGGTTTTCCAAAAGCGTATGACATAGAGGTTGTGTCATCGAGCGACCATCGATACAATCGAGAGTATACGCTCGATGTGACCATTTTATATCCGCTGGAACCTTTTGCCTATTTAAAGAGAACTTGTCTCTAGTTGCTATGAGAGAAAGAAGAGAGTGCTTTTGAGTGTTTTACCTTTAGATCATATACCCAAGAGCCCTTTCTCTCATGGGAGTTCATCCTCCAATCCACCCTCATCATTGACATTCAATAGAGTGGATTGGGGAATGAACTTTCGCATTCAAGGATCCTCCAACTACTACCTTAATGGCAAATCATTAAGCTGGGATGCCTTGAATGCTTAGATGATTGGAATCACTCTATCTTCCTAATAGGAAAACATCTAGAGAGTAAGATTCCATCATAACCTTGACCCAACTCGTTGTCTTACATTGGTATATCATTTGTTGTGGATCAAGGGAGGTGAAGACTCTTCATCAACAAGGAGGAGATCTTCACCAACATGTTGAATGGAACTCATGAACTTATCTGTAAGTATCTAGAGTCCAAAGGACCCTTTGATCATTCCTTTGTAGGATCGGGTCTAAGATGTTTCTCACCCTTAAAGTCTTCAAGGAGGCCTCCGGCGGGAGTGTAAGTAGTGGGTGCGTCGTGTGGACCCTTGCTCTGTGGAGAGCATAAACATCTGGTTAGAGGTGAACCTGTAAAACTTTCGGTTTGAGGTGAATCAGGTAAAACCTTCGGTTTGAGGTGAACCGGGTAAAACCTTGGGTTTGAGGTGAACCGAGTGAAACCTCCGTTAGGGTCTTAGGGAAGATCCTTGGCTAGTGTGCCTAAAAGTGGGTGCGATGTGTTGACCCTTGCTTGTGAGAGCATAAACAGTCAGCCTCAGTGTAGGTTGTAAAAGTTGAAGGTGAAACTGATTTAAAATCTTAAGTTAGAGGTGAACCATGTGAAACCTCCTTAGTGAAATCCAGTACACTCAAGGGTTGAGTGCAGCTTCTGGGAGTGGAGTAGATAAGTAGTCGAACCACTATAAAAATGACTTTGTTTGCGATTGCTATTTATATGTGTGGGTGATTATTTATGGCAATACTTTTATATCTACTTCTCTGAGCACACCTCACACACAAGCACAGTCATATCCAGCATAAACTAAGTTTTATATTACTATCTTTTGAATAGTTTGTGATTGGATCCTCTACTAGGCTTGGAAGCCAGTAGAGTTATATTTGAGTAATCCTGATAATTGCCTATCTGTAAGGATTAGTGTAATAGGATTTTTAAATACACTGTAAAAACTTTAAAAAGTCCTATTCACCCCCCTCTAGAACATATTGGCATATTCCTACTTCAACTCAAGCGGTCTTCACCGCTATTTCAATTAGTATCAAAGCGGGTCTCTCTTTAAGGGCTTCACTGCCTAGAGAGTGATCTTCACTGAAGTTTGGAATATGGCCAAAGGAGAGGGCTCATCAGTCACTAGACCTCCAGTATTTGATGGTTCAAATTAAGCATACTGGACGGCTAGGATGCACTACTTCCTGTGAGATCTTTGGACCATGATGTTTGGAATATAGTCGAAAGAGGATATGTGCCACCAACCGAACAGATCGCACTTGAAAGTGGCACAACCATCACAAAACTCAAACCCAAAAAAAAAGTGGACGACGTTCAATAAAGAAAAAAAAAACTGCTGAAATAAAATCTATGAACGCCATCTACTGTGCCGTGTCCTAGGATATTTTCAATTAAATAAGCATATGTGGGACATCTAAGGAAGCATGGGATCTATTGGAAACAACCCATGAAGGCACGAGCACTATGAAGAGGTTTAAACTCCAACTTTTGACTTCACAGTTTGAAAATCTCAGGATGGAAGAGCATGAGACATTTATGGAGTTTTTCACCAAGTTGAATATTATTTATAACTCCATGGGTGGATTGGGAGAAAAAGTCTCGGTACCAAAAATATGTAGGAAAATCTTAAGATCCCTACCAGAACGGTTTAATCCCAAAGTAACAACAATTGAAGAGTGTAAGAATATTGATGAGATGAAAGTAGAAGAACTGGTAGGTTCCCTACAAACTTTTGAACTACACTTCAATCAATCGTAAAAATCCAAAAAAACTGTCCTAAAAACTTCTAAGAAAATAAAACATGAGGACATTGAGAGTGAAAAAGAAGATGAAGATGAGGAAGTGGCTTTGCTGGCACAAAGATTCGAAAGATTCTTTCAGAAGAATTGTGGCCGTCCTTCTAGATGAAGAAAGGTGAACAACAAACCCTCTATAGAAAAATTTGGTAAAAGGACCAAATAACCACAATGTTATGCCTGTCATGAGTATAGTCACCTATCTACTGAATGCCCAAACAGGAAAACTAAGGCAAGGCAATGGCCGCCACTTAGGATGATACAAAAGAGTCAAATTCAGAATCCAGTGACTCAGAGAGCGATGGTGATCAGAAATCATTGAAAATCTTTATGGTCTCCACTACTCCAATCATTCCCAGTGAATCTGAGAACGAAAAGGAACAAAAAGCCACTGAATCGTTTCCATCTGATAATGAGGAAACTGAAAAAGAAGAAGAAGTTGAAAAGGATAAACTACAAGATGCTTACAATCAACTGTATATTCATAGCATCCATATCCTTAAAAGACTCAGTATGTCTGAAAACAAAAAGAAATTGCTGCAGAAAGATTTAGATAAAATTTTGGAAATCAATACTCATTTAATAAATGATTCAAAGCAATATCATTCAGATAATGATCAATTAGAAAGAGAAAACCTATCCCTAAAAATGGAATTATCAAAACTTATGAACCAGGTTGAATTATTAAGAGATGATAATGCGCACTTAGAAAAATTCAGAAGATTTGCTGAAATAAACTACAAATTTTCTCAGAGTGGTGAGAAGTTAAAAAAATTATTAGGGATGGGAAGACAAGGAAAAGACAAGAGTGGCCTACGGTATGAGAAAATTAAAAATAAAACTAGAAATAAAACAACAACAACAAAACTTGTTGCCTCAGGTAGCAATATGGGAACTTCTCCAGTTTGTCATTTATGTGGTGACATGGGTCATTATAAGTTTGAATGTCTGACACCTAAATGGATTTCACATAATTCTGATCAATCATTCAGAAAATCATAAAATGTTAAAAGTCCACCTAGGAGAAACACCCATCCATCACCACCTAAAGAAAAAGATAGAATGAAGAAGTCTGCCTCAAAATGGGTAGTAAAAGAAAAACTGAACTGTCTGATGATTAATTTTCATATACCCTGAAATACAAGCAGAAAAAGAAACAAGTTCAGTTCATGCATCTAGATCTAGATATTTGTTGAAATGATGCAATTTTGCTGAGCTCAAAAATGGTATATCTGGGGTTCCAGACCTCCATCTTTTGTATATAAACATTCATATGTTTATACTTTTGCTGTGTATAGTGATTGTACATAAATTTTTTTGAGTACACCATTGATACATGGAAATACTAAAAAGTATACTTGAAAGGTCATTGAAACTAGAAAAGCATTCATCTTCGATATATCATTACCAATTAATCGAACAAATGTCGATATAATCGATGACTCTTTATAATATGAAAGGACATATGATCGAGGATGATATCAGGAAGAGAATCAACGAGATCGATCTAGAGTTCATTGATATAATCAAAATAAGGATCGATAATATTGATAGATGCCGCCCGATATAAACTGATGAAACACGAAAAAGGGGATTTTTACTCCAGGGTTCCAGGCACTCTTCCCTAGATGCATCTCTCATTCGGTCAGTCCAGAACCTTGCCAGATCATCTCAGTCACTCCAAAAATTAGTAATACTCTTCTAATCCTCAAGATTCCATTTTTTTTTGTTGGCTATTTCCGTATATGTTGAGTTTTGTCCTCTTTCCCAAATACTTTTAAATCTCTTTTGTCATCATGGGAAAAGACAAAGAAAAAGTGTCGGGTCTGGAAGAGTCATCAAGACCTGTCCGACAAAAGGTGGTTGCTTCAAGGGGTAGCACACAGCCCCCGGAACGTGGGACTCCCACGAGGCAACGCACAAGACAAAGTGGGTCCCAGCCTGAAGCACGGGTGTCCCCACCAGTGTCGGTGAATCCGGTCTTAGCAAAATTTTCTAGAAGTTATTCTCGAGAGAAAGGTCGACCAAAGTTGTCTAACTCCATACAGTTTAGAACTTCTATTCACCGCAATAGATTGGTTACCAATGCTCGACTTCGGGGGACCATATCAACTCGAATGGACGTATAACTTCTTCGCCGCCTGCCATTCTCCAGTATCTGATCCATCACCGTATCCGTCGATGGTGATGATGTGCTAATTACTCCAGAATCTGTTGCAAGAATACTTAATCTTATCTTATCTCCTGAAGGGATTCCAGATATGTATATGGAAAATATTGAGGTTCGATCCTAGGTCACCAAATTTCTATGTCATAATCGTGATGTCCAGTGGTACAAGGAAATGCCATAAAAGTCAGATTCATGGAACCACGTTATCGGGTCTTGCATGGTATTCTTGCTTCAAACATTTACTCAAGGGGTACAAACAGGGTAGATCTCACAAACTTCATAATCATGATAATTTATTCAATCGCCTCTGGGATCAAGATTTGTCTGCCTACTCTCATTGTGTATCAATTGGTGTATGTTTTTCATAGAGCCAAGGACATTCTCCTACCATATCCTTGGATCATAAGTATGATTTGTGATGCCATAGGATTCCCAACTACAAGTGATCCTCTTCTTCCACTCCAAACCTTTAATAAGAGTAACATTCGGAGGATGGATTTAAGGTTTCATAAATATCTTGAGGATCCTACTGAAGAAGACATTCAAGCTGAGAAGGAAAGTGGAGAAGGTGACGTCCCCATGAAAGGGACCGAGATGGCTGGAGAAGAAGCTTCTAGTCCACATCAAGCACCATCGATATTGGTTCCTGGTCATACTAAATGTTTCAAGTTCCACCAGAATCGGATTGGTGCAATTCAGAGGGATATCCATTCAGTACATGAGAGGCTTACCGTTTTAGAATGGCTTGTTTAGGGAGTACAGTAGACGGTACAACAATTGGTTGAGATAATCACTTGTCGTCATAACGATACAGCGCCATCAACCTATGCTCCTCTGCCGTAATGCGGGAGTCTGAACATCGTCACATTCGCCCGCACATGTTTTAGCGTATGAGTATAAGTATCTTTTTGGTGTTCTACGTTCTCATGAGTAGATGTGATAGTCCTCTAACAGTTTTGTTTTGGTATATATACCCCGTAAGGGTTTGCTATTGCTAGTTGGTTCTCATTGCCCATGGATGGGTTAAAAACTAATGATTGATTGTGGTTGCCCATGAATGGGCTTAACAGTTTTTTGTGTTTAGTGAATGAATGTCGAATATCTTCCAACCTTGGGCAGTATTATTTTTGGATTCTGAGTAAATGTGGCTGCACATAATTCTATTCTTATGGTCACTAAGATATATCTGTCTCTCCTATTTTATCTTCTATCTGAAATGGTATACATGTGTTTTACATGGTTTTTATATCTGCTTTATCAAGCTTCAATATGCATGTATACTTTCTATCATGATGTATGTCTTAACATGATCTCATCTTTCTACTTCTCTATCTAATGATTGGTAGTTTTATTGCTGTCTGGGGAAGTATATCTTTTTGATGATATGGCTGAATCTAATTCTCATTTCTTTGTCATTCTAATATAAATGATTCTCTGAAATGTATGTGCTGCTGCAGTGAGTATTTTATCTATTTCATTGATGTATGCATAGCACTGGTAAAACTTTATGCATCTATATCTACGGTTCTCCCATATGCTTCTTGAAAACTTCAGTCAATATCAACGGATATATCTTTGTCAATGACTGACAAAAAGGGGGAGAAAAGTTAAAACACCCTAGATGGAAATTGTATATGCTTAAGTAGTATTGTAGGTGTTAGGGGGAGCAGCTGTACCAAGAATGGGGGAGTTTTAAAGTAAGGGGGAGAAAATGCTGGTTGTGTACATGAGATCATTAGAATTTGTAAAATTGTGTAAATTGCATGTACACATAATTTAAGATATGCCTGTTTAGATATTGTCCTAGGGTGTTTTGGGTATTTTATCACGTAATTGACACAGGGGGATATTGAAAGTGCCTTTACTAGTGCCCTAGTTTGTCAATTAGCGTGCGTGTTGAGTCAGTCGGACTGCAGAGCCTCACAGGAAGATCTATTCAAGTGTCTGCCTCAACCGGATGTGTGGAAGCTCACCATAGGTAAATCTAAGCCTCACATCCCATGTCCCAAAATACCAGGTGATTAAAACCCTTAAAAACAAGTTAGAACATTAAGGTTTTTGGGTAAGAGAACTATTTCAGACATTAGAAAATCTCTAAGTTTTCTTGCCCTGTGAATTGTATCGATACACATATCGATATAAACGACCTGCATTGTCGATGTCCTGAAAAGACCAATTGATAAAATCGAATGAGGATTTAATGTGTCCAGCAACCAAATACATAAATGGATAGAATTATCGATGTATCGACACACTTATCGATAGCATCGATATTTGAATCTCGAGCCCATCGAAGGTGGCTCGATAATATCGACAAGCAGATTTGACACCCTTATTTTTACTAAGCAAAATCACATATGCTTCGATATATCGGAGCCCTCCTTAATACCATCGGAGTTCAAATCTCGATGATATCGGTAGGCTCTCAATGATATTGATCTTGGGCGTGAATTTCTCCAGAAATATTTTTCAGGTGTTTTTCAATTCTGAACGGGGGTCACTTGATAGAATCGATATTCAAAATATTGATGATATCGAGGCCAGATCAATTGCTTCAAGAAAGGATAAAACTTGTCCAGCAAGCTCACTGATACAATCTTTGAATTTATCATTGCATCGACACGACCACCGATATCATTGACATTCAAATTCCAATGATATCAAGTATCCCCCGATCACATCTGTTATCTTGAAAATTTCAAAGCAAGTTTCTCTCATTTTTCAAATGTCGAGGACTCGATCCTTGTATCGATAAAATCGGAGTTCAAAATCTGATGGCATCGGCACGAGTTTCGATTCCCTCGATCAGTTGGCAGAAGGTTTTCCAAAAGTGTATGACATAGAGGTTGTGTCATCGAGCGGACCATCGATACAATCGAGAGTATACGCTCGATGATATTGAACCCACTCGATGATATCGAACTCTGTTATAAATGTGACTGTTTTATATCCTTTAGAATCTTTTGCCTATTTAAAGAGAACTTGTCTCTAGTTGTTGGGAGAGAAAGGAGAGAGTGCTTTTGAGTGTTTTACCTTTAGATCATATATCCAAAGCCCTTTTTCTCACGGGAGTTCATCCTCCAATCCACCCTCATTATTGACATTCAATAGAGTGGATTGGGGAATGAACTTTCGCATTCAAGGATCCTCCAGCTACTACCTTAATGGAAAATCATTAAGCTGGGATGCCTTGAATGCTTAGATGATTGGAATCACTCTATCTTCCTAATTGAAAAACATCTAGAGAGTAGGATTCCATCATAACCTTGACCCAACCCGTTGCCTTACATTGGTATATCATTTGTTGCGAATCAAGGGAGCTGAAGACTCTTCATCAACAATGAGGAGATCTTCACCAACGTGCTGAATGGGACTCATCAACTTATCTGTAAGTATCTAGAGTCCAGAGGACCCTTTGATCATTCCTTTGTAGGAATGGGTCTAAAGTGTTTCTCACCCTTGAAGTCCTCAAGGAGACCTCCGACGAAAGTGTACGTAGTGGTGCTTTGTGTGGACCCTTGCTCTATAGAGAGCATAAACATCTAGTTAGAGGTGAACCTGTAAAACCTTCGGTTTGAGGTGAATCGGGTAAAACCTTTTATTTGAGGTGAACCGAGTGAAACCTCCATTAGGTTCTTAGGGAAGATCCATGGCTAGTGTGCCTAAAAGTGGGTGCGATGTATTGACCCTTACTCATGAGAGCATAAACAGTCAGCCTCAGTGTAGGTTGTAAAGGTTGAAGGTGAACCTGATTTAAAACCTTAGGTTAGAGGTGAACCATGTGAAACCTCCTTAGTGAAATTTGGTACACTCAAGGGTTGAGTGTAGTTTTCGGGAGTGGAGTATACAAGTAGTCAAACCGCTATAAAAATGACTGTGTTTGCGATTGTTATTTATATGTGTATGTGATTGTTTATGGCAATACTTTCATATCTACTTCTCTGAGCACACCTCACACACAAACATAGTCATATGCAGCATGAACTAAGTTCTATATTGCTATCTTTGGAATAGTTTGTGATTGGATCCTCTACTAGGCTTGGAAGCCAGTAGAGTTACATTTGAGTAATCCTGATAATTGCCTATCTATAAGGATTAGTGTAATAGGATTTTTAAATGCACTGCAAAAACTTTAAAAAGTCCTATTCACCCCCCTTTAGGACATATTGGCATATTCCTACTTCAACTCAAGCGGTTTTCACTGCTATTTCACATATTGGATGTCAAATATCCGAAACATTGGGCCTTAGGAGCCTTAATAGTGGATATCCAATCACTATTTTTTCCTTGTGGTGTGGTCCACCTGAGATCTATATCCGTCTCACCTTTAGCATAAAGCCCTCAAATGATCTATAAAAATGGTTGAGCGGAATGGATGAAATCATACATCATGGTGGGGCCCACAGAGTATCGAACACTGGCCACAGGGCTGGTGGCTGGGGAGTAGCAAACTCCGTTCATTCGTTTTATCATATCCAAAGCTCTAATCGACCACACCACTTGAAAGGTTTGAGATGGGTTGATGGAGAAAACAGTAAGCCTATTTCAGGATTCAAAGATGGAAGAAAAGATTCAAAAATCTTAGATTTTCTCAATCCATGAAAGGAGCTTTCTTATAAAATCAAACCAAAAAGAAATAAAAAGTCTATTTCTCTCTCTGTTTCAGCAATGGTTTTAGTGTAACTACCTACAGCAGGTGGCCCAATGAAAGATGTTTATCACGTCTGCCTCACCAAAACGACCAAGACGAAGGATTTTGTATAAAAGGTTTAGAGTACATACTCGTTTTATGAGTCCTGCCTTCGGGAAAAGTCCCTGCTCCGCAACCAAGGTTGGTCTTCTTCACCAACAATATCAACCTTGTCTCACTTGTAAGGAGGAAGAAATGCCGATTCAGTTATCACATTGGTACGTATTATCTCCTCTGTAAATAACACTATGCTTAGTAGCGTTGGAGAGAACCTTACTTGTGCAGGAGGGTTTCATGGGTGGAAGATAAGGAAAGGAATTTTCATAATATAGGCAACTATAAAGGCGTCCTCTAGTGCGTGCTCACACAGACTACCAAAAGTTGAAATAGTCATGTTGACGCCTCGAGCATAATCGAGGATTTCCCCCGAATTTCCTCGTTTCACTCGTCTGCAGAAGCGAGTGAAAAGCCATTTACCTGCAGGAGAGTACCCGGTGTAAATACTCTTCCTACCAAACGCGATATGCATTCATGATGGGTGAAATCCCTGTGATTTCACTACACCCTGAAAATCAAACTGGCCCAAAAAATCATAAGATTTTGAGAATATTTCTTACATTTTAATCTTACCCTTAAAATAGACTATTCAAAAAATATTGCAACAATAACACACATTAAATGGAGAGAAATTAGATGGATATAAGCTTTGAGTTAGGGATTTTCTTTTAGAATAATGCATCAATGTTAGCATCAGCAGATTAATGGTCTAAATAATTTTTTCTAAGCCCACACATGCATAAGAGATTTGCCTACTCCCCTTTAAAATGAAAGAGCGCTAGCACTCAACATCTTTAATGCTAGTCATTACTAATTAGCCTCTACCTTGACACAGAATATTCTCGTATTATTATGGAGTTTTCACCCCACGATCGACATTTTGGTTGTTAGAAGGTAGGGATGGCTAGTAAGCAATTGTTGTTGTCTGGTCAAGTTAGAGCTTAGTTAAATCGGCTAGCAAGAAAGCAACAAGTGAAGTAGATTTAAATGAGTAGCACGCAAGCTAGCAAGACTTTTTCCACGGTTACGCCATAAGTAGTGCGTAGTGTACTAGCTATTAAAATATTTCAAAAAAAAAAAAGAAGAAAAAGCCTTTATGTTTTGAGTTTTATCTTACAATGTCTCCTCTTATAAAAAGTAGTCCCATATTAGAAAGAAAAAAAATATGACCCTATATAGGCTCTCTTTGTCATGACCTTTGTGTGAATGTGCTCCCTTATGCCAAACCACATATGTGTACGCAACCACAACCTAGGGAGAAAAATGGCCTGAAAACCTTTAACTCGGTGTGTTTGCCCATGCACACCTCCGTGTACTTGTGCGCAGTAGGGGATCCAACCCCAACTAGCCTGAACTAGACCCTTTTATAGTGGTCTTAAGAGACTTGATTTTGCTCATTTGATTATTAGCATTTTTTTAAATTCAAATTGTTTTATTTTATATTATTTTGAATTCAAAATTCAAGCTTTTTTTCTGTCTTAAATATGTGCTAACGTTTTTAGTCGTTTCTAATTGTGTGCTTGTTGAGGGTCAAATATTGCATATTAAACCCCATTTATTTCCTGAATTTATGACCATGATACTGTTTAATGGCCTGTTTTATCGTGTTTATGTTGCAAGGTGATTCTACGAGCATGAACTGCAAAAAGGTATTAAAAGCATGGATTTAATGCTCTAATGTCACCAAGGCAAAGGGAAGGACCCCAGGGGACCAAGAACGATGAAGTTACATACCAGAGATCCAAGAAAACCGAGAAACCGAGGCTCAATTAGCCCGAAATTGGCTCAGAATGCAAGATCACAAGGTTCTCACCATCCGATCAGCTTGAAACGTCATACATGGCCTGAGGACCATAAATGAACCGTACACGTTAAATTTTAACTATTGAAGATCTCGGGAAGTGGGCCAACGGACTGATCAGCCCCTTAATTCATTAAGTGGGGCCCACATGATATCTGGATATGCTTCAAAAATTGTCTTTGACGGCTTAAATAACATGAGAAAGAGGATGGACGGTATAGATTTCTTAGAACCTTCACTGTGGACCTCAAATGAGTTAGGGTGCGCATGGTGTACAAGTGCTCCGGATGTGCACGGAAACTACATCTCTTTCCAAAATGGGTTTGTCTGTGACTGAGTCAAAAACGGCAATTGTCGTTTTGTTTCTTCCGCAGACAGCTACGCAGGGGCTGATTTGTGGAAAAATCATGTGGGCCACCATCATGAATTTTGGGCCTGATCCACACCGTCCATTCGAAGCAGAGCAAGGGCCTGACGAGGTCCATGAAGTCCCCACAGATAGATGTATATGTGTGCGTACACGGATAGAGGGAGAACAGCATGTGTGCAGCAGAATAAAACCTCAAGAACTTTGCATCCACTACAAAGATTCTCTCGAAATTTATGCTTCTGGGGTAAGATGCAGTAACAAGATTAATGGACGGAGTGGATTCCTCGGACATCTAAAGGAGTGGGCCCCGCCGACAGCCAAAGCAGCTAGCGTGGGCTCTGTTCGCAGTCCAGAAAAAAATCGGACGCAACGCGTTAAGGTGGGCCATTCAATGATCATACTCACGGTCGGATTCGTGATCCAAACCGTTCACATGATGCCCAGGGGTCCACGACCACTACCAAGGAGGCAGATTCGGTCAACGTTGATAGCAGGATCTCCAAAAGCTGTCAAATGCAGCTATCTTCATGTTACAACGTAACTGGCAGCGTAAAAGCCACGCAAACCGACTCCAGCTAGCGTTTTCACCCATCGTCTTTCACAGCTATAAAAGGAAAAAGGAGAGCGAGAGTAAGGGGAGCTATCCACGGCAGGAGAGGTTGGATTCAAATTGCAGGGAAACGTGGAGAGAGGGAGAGTTTGTATTTATTTATTTATTTTTTTCTCTTTTCTTTTCCTTTTTTTCTTTTTAATTTCATGAGATCTAGGCCCATCATGGTGGGCTGAACCTCTTAGCTAGGGCTAAGAGGTGAAGCTTGTAGCATGATGGGAGACTCTATTCTATAGCTTTGATTTTATCTGAACTGGCGTGAATGTTAGTTTTATCAATAGAATGTTCTTTTTAGTTTTTAATGGTCTGTTGTGACTGAAATTATAATGGGTCTGCAATGACTTTGAGCATGTCATTTTTCCTTTATGTTTATGACATCAGGAAGCTCTGTTGTTCACCATAGTCTCTTGGGCATGGTCGGATGTCAGTACCCTTCCTAACCTTCATACATGTGATTGGTTGGTAATTAGTTTAATCCTGTTGTTTGCCATAGTCTCTTGGGCATGGTTTGGTGATGGAATCCATTCTAATTCATATACCTTTCATCTTTTGAAAACTAGATCAATGACAGTTCAGTTAATTTTCATGATTCATGAAACAGGCATAAGATCTCTCTGATCCCTACAAGTGGATCCTCTGAATCCCTAGTTTCCTATCTCTTAATTTTCTTAAGTTTTAGATTAATTATTCCACAATTATTTCACAATTGCTAGTTGATTTAGAATTCATCTTAGCTTAGTTCTAGTTCTAGTTATTTTCAAATAACGTACAGGTTTCAGTCCCTTGAGATTCGACCTTGGTCTTACCGAGTTTATTACTACATCAGAACCCTGCACGTGGGGAGTAAACAAGTTTTTGGCGCCATTGTCGGGGACTGACGGTTGCGTTTCTGAAATTAATTAGTTTTAGAATTAGATTAAGATTAGGATTTTACTATCTTTATTTTATTTTTATTTTTTTTCCTAGAACTAACTTGTTTTCCTGTTTTGTAGGAGCCTGACATAAACTTCTAATTCGGTAATCCCTTCCCAATTCTTCTACTTTTTTTCCTTTTTAGGAAACTAATCTCTTTTGTTTTCCTTCGCAGGATCTTAACATAGTACTTCAATTTGGTAACTTCTCTCTAACTTCTCCTCTACCTACTTTCCATATTGCTGTAGGATCTTTTCTTCTATTCTTTAGGATTAGATTCAGATTCAGGGTTTCATCATGTATATGAATAAGTGGGCACGTTTGTATGTTGAGATAGCTTATGTAAAACAACCTATGCCTCAAAATTTTTCTGAAAATATCTTCAAGAACCAATCGGAATATGATACTCCACCGATTAAGAAGACTTTCGGTGATCATCTACGGGAGAATAATTGCATTCCACGAGTTAAGAGAACATTGCATGATTATTGGAATGATGACGCTTATCAACCCTCGACAGATGACCCGTATGATTCTGATCAGTGGAAACAGAAGTATTTCGAAGATGAGCTAGTAAAACATCACGGTAATAACTCCCGTAGATCAACCACTTATGAATATCCGCCAGAAATGATCCAGGAGGAGTTATCTCCGAGCTATACAGACTATATTACTGGCATGAGGAAATTACTAGAAGCGCTTGAATCACGCATCGATAGGCTAATGGAGGATAGGTCGTCTCAGCCTTAACCCAATCCAGAAATACAATGCAAGGAAAGTGATCTTCACTCTCTTTTAAAAAACTCTGAAATTTGGAATGAGGAGTGGGATTCCCTTAATGAGCATGTGGTTCAATTTCCTGATGAGTCAATGTCAATGACTTTTCGAAAGAATGGTGAAGATACATGGGTGTCTTTTAAATACATTGATGATGACACACCTTCCTTACATGACACACATGATTTCAATGATGAGGAGGTTAGTTTATTCGAACCTCAACTGAATTTAGGAATAGAATATGAGGAAGGCGATCCCATCCCAACTGTGCACTGCACGGAATTGGATGATGATGCGAATTGGGATAATGATCCTGAATGTGCAGCCACAGTTTCCCTAGAATCCCTCTCAAGTTTGGTCCAAATCAATGATCAAGACGTACATGAAGTGGTCGGTCATAATGAGCCACTCCCATCACCTGACATGTCTGATTTAAAGGTGGAGGATGATCCCCTCATAACCGACCCTTCTAACTCTTGTAAAACATATTTAGACCACTCCCTTAAATTGAATATTGATATGATTCGGGAGAAGGAGGAATTGCCCGATACGACTCTGGAATTTGAAACCACTCAATTGAGGCCACCATCTGAGCTACACACATTTGACAATTCAACGCCTCAATTGAATAATTTCAATGAACAGAGTGATCATATCAATGCTTCACTTACTGATCTTCAATCTGTCTGTGTAAGATTGGAGCAAGAGAGCGTACCTCCATCCATTGTCAAGGACGATGGATTCTTTGTGCAGATCATCACGAGCCACAATAAGTCACACTTAGCTAAACTTCCCAACTCTTGGGATTGTTTGGCACACTTTGTAGTTTCAAACGATCCCATGTTAAGAGACAAAGCGGATGCCTTGCAAGACAACATCTCGGTAGTCATCACTGACCGAGAGAATCCTTATTTTGAAACCCTCTCTTCCCCTGATCCTAAACGTCTACCAGTAAAGGAAGAGGAGCTAAAAATTGAACCGAAGTTTGAAGCTTCGGAATGTGTTGACACTACATCACTTTTTAAGAAGTTTTCTAAACTTTATTTACTTGTAGTCTTTGATTCACCATGCGATACTATCATTGAAACTTCTTCTGTCACAGGTGAATCGTATATATTATGGATACCTCAAGCAATTTAATGGAAAATTTCTTATGAGGTACATAAGTCTCTCTGGCAGGTCATGCTCCAGGGCGCCCAAGCCTATTGTAAAAAGGGCTTTTGGATGTTCCTGTTGAGGAACTTACTGAGAAACTTATCAAGATATTGGCCGGAAGGGGAACCTTGTGGCATGATCAATTCAATGTTTGTGGGTAACATTACTGCAAATCCTCACGAGACTATAACTCGTCCACTAGGGGTAACCTAGGGGTTTAAAGGCTTGTTGCAAACACTAAATGCAATCGAGAGCACCTGCGAAAGTGGTATAGGTAGGATTTCATTTTTATTATTTTTGTTATACTTTCTCTCTCGTACTAACTTGCTCTCTCCCAACGATCTCTTGAAAAATCTCTCTCGATTCGTTATCTAGGTACTATCATCCCATCACTTCTCATTTACTTTCATTGTCCCATGTGTATTGCATGTTTATATCTTTTACATTGAGGACAATGTAGATTTTAGGTTGGGGTGGGAGATTAGGTTACCTAATCAGTGTTTTCTTGGTCCTGAGCAAAAATTGGGAAAAAATTTTAAAAAATTTTCTGAAATTTCTTATGATTTCAAAGTGATTTTGATGGATATCCTTGACTTAGAATTTCAAGATTCGTGATGTTGATAATTTGTGACTCTTAGCTTCAGTATCTGTTAGACTTCACGGTTAAGTTTGAATCATTAATCTATGATTGAAAGTTGTAAACATTGATTGAGTCATGAGTTCACATGTCACATCTCACTTTCATATTAAGGTTTCAGTCTGATATTGAAGAGTTAACTTGGTAATCACTAAGCATGTGAGGAAACCGCTTGAAATTTGCCCATCATGATCAATTAAAAAAAAAAAAAAAAGCTCAGATACCTTTGGAAAAAGTTGGGTGAATAATTTTCACCATAGGTTTGCTCCCTATAGGTGTGGTGTTAATTCCCCATGAATGATTGTAACACCCCAAAAATCGGGGGTCAGGTAGAAACCCAACTCCCGAGTTCCAGAACGTCACTTATGCAACATAGATAAGGATAAATGCATGTTGTCTGTATAATGGCATTAAACAAGATTGAGACTAAGCCAAAACAACATATCATACTCCAGAGACAGTTAAATTAGCAAGCGAAAGACTGATAAATATATAAAATATATAATTGATTGTAAGTCTCCAGAGTGTGAACATGTTACCAGGTTAATTAAATACATGTATACTCTAAAAATGGAAAGAAAAGAATATACATGAGTGCTCCAATAATATAAAATGACAAGTGTCAAGGCATCTAATCAACCTCCCTGTAATCCCGTCGATCAGAACATGCATAAAGGAGGGATCCTCCTCATCATCATCAAATCCGGCTCTGCCTCGCAGGCCGCACCATCATCTGCAATTATAAAAGGGTCTGGTGGTGTCCGGAACACCGTCCCGTAACATAGGAGTGAGTAATTAACTCAGTGGAATCATACAGCAAAGATTAGCATGTTATCAAATCAATCACGCGTTAATAGTAAATCAAACAATCAAACATTCCTAGTTACTGTTGTTAATGCAAGCATGAAATGACATGATGGATGCCCTCACCGACATACTCCCTCATGTGGCACCATCTGCGTCCGCAGCATGCTTTCTTTCCGCAGTGCTCCACATCTTCCAGGCACATGCAATGCGATGTAGATAATGATTATCGGGTTGTTATTAGTCTTTTTCATACAGCAGGATTGGAAAACTAGGGTACCTTGCTTATATCAATCCCAACACAGATCCTGTCTAGGGTCGTCACTCCTAGCAATCTCATACGATGTTATATTTATAGGTCGCTGCAAGGGTTGTTTCTCGCACTTGTTACACCTCTCCCCCATCACCTTATCAATACAAGCCTAATTATCCTTAAGACTGCATCAGGACTCATCGCCCCCATGCGGTGTCAGGATAAACTCAAGGTCACTACAAAAGGCTCGTCACCTGATCAGTGTAGGCCGACAGCAAGAATATAGTGTCCCATACCACCATAATCTGCTCAGAGTAGGGTGCTCACTGGTCACTACGGGGAGGTTTGTGGCCCCAGCGTAGGCCGACAACTCGACCACGGTGTCCCATACCACCATGCCCGGCTCATGAGTCTTTATGGATCAAGGTACCATGGTTGACAGGGTTTTCAATGGTAAGTTCAGTACCCTAGGTTCAAGCAGTTATGACACATACATGGTGAACATACAATTGCCAGTCGGGTTACTTGACGGGCTCGACTAGTACGAGCGCATCTCAAGCTGAGCGACATGAAGTGCATGAAACACTTCGTGTGGCCTAACCACTGCCGCCAACCCAAGACATGACTCATGTTCATCGACGCGTCCTTCGTGGCAAATAAAAGCCAACCACGAATTCAATCCATTACCGACTGCCTGGACTAACGTATAGCCCTAAGCATTTATAAACAACATCAATGATCATGTGAGTGTGACATAATTGAAATACAAACAACCAAAGCATATTCACAACATGTGATAGCATATAACGTAAGCAAATCATCCAACACCTGCATTTCATATATATAGTGAAATCAATACATATAGCCAACATGTAGAAAATCATATACAACATATGGATTAAGAATTCATTCTCAAAACTAATCTACAATACCATTTACCCAATACATACTAATACAAATATTTATACGAACACTTAGTCTACACACCTTAGTCTACATAGCGTATGTCGACCCAAAGTGCGCATTAGGGCAAATCTCTTTGCAAAATAAATTATACACGCATACATAATATCATCACACGATGAATTTACATTTCAAGCATTTTAGCAAAATACGGACGTATACAATATTTTCTATAAATGCCTAAAATACCCTAAATATCATATTTACCGTACGTTTACGAAATGGAAAACGGACAGCACATTGTACATGTAAAACGGCGTTGCCGTCGATAATCTATTATTAAATGACAGTGAAAGCTTTGAAATCAGTCAATCAAAGCGTCTAAGATCCGCACCTTTCGCCTTAGACGTGTATTGTTTCAAACGGAACGTATACGCTTCGTCAACGGCGTAGCGGCGACCTAATGCACAAGATGTATAAACTACTTTGCTATTTGAATCGATGGAATTTCAAAATAGCAAGTGGTTAGGGTTTTTCTTACTTAGAAGTGCGTTGGAATCACCAGGAGGGTGATGCAGGCAGGTGGATGTGGCACGAGGAGCAGCAGGGAAGACTCCCAGGAGAAAGCTCCA
This sequence comes from Magnolia kwangsiensis, assembly GCA_037074715.1. NCBI lineage: Eukaryota > Viridiplantae > Streptophyta > Magnoliopsida > Magnoliales > Magnoliaceae > Magnolia > Magnolia kwangsiensis. The sequence goes on from CM073583.1 coordinate 85,972,336, forward strand.
ACTTCTCCCTCACTTTCTCTCTCTTTTCTCTCTTCTCTCCCCAAATTCGTATGAAATGAAAGAGCAAGGGTTTAAGCCCTTTTTATAAGCCCAAACATGACCAAAATAGACTTGGGGCCAAGGTATACTTATTTTATAACCAAAGTGGGTTTGTTCTGATCCAACGGAGCATTTCTGGAGGTCCTGTGACTGAATGCGGTCGGACTTAAGCTCCCTGACATTGGATCTAGGTCAGGCAGAGTTTTCAGTCTGATCGAATTTCCAGATCGACCGTGGTAGACCAGTTTCAGTTCAATGGTTATGGGAACTCGATCAGAGCTACAAGTACTATGACATGCAAGGGAAATTTTTCCTGATCCGAGGGTGAAATTTGATTGAATTCTGATAGTCAGAATGCTTAGAAAAAGCGCACAAGCGAATGTGTCAGATTTTATAAATTATATTTATTTCTCACACTCTTCACTCTGGACCCAGTAAAATAGCGTCAGGACATCAGTTGGACTTGATTTTCGAGATGAACGTCAAGTCTAACTAGGCGGTTAGGATTGTCTAAGTTCGGGGTAATCGGACTTCCGATGTGCGGTCCAGAGCCGATACAAAGTTTCCAAGGTGCTCCAGAGAGTAATCAGGAATAGAGTTTGATTCCAGGCTTTACGGTATTGTAGCGTCACCTATCCTATATGTTTTGACTCTAGCAGATCGTATTGAAAGTGATTGGTGCGAATTTCACAGGTCGTCTAGTGCAGCGCTAGGTGATTCTCATTAGATTTCTAAAGGAAGTAGCCTATAATGATCTCTGTTTGAGATGAAATTTGGAGGGTGGAGTGAGGGTATTTGGAAATAAAAGAAGGAAGAGTTTGGAGGGGTGATTTTTATTAAAACTCGGACGTTTGGAGCAAAAGGAGAGCTTGGAGGGTCACTTTGTGAAGGAAGTACTTGATTGGGGTATTTTTAATGAATGGCCCGCATATCAGGGGGCTACCCTAGCCCCCAAACACCTCTAGCCCAAAGCCCGGACCCAATCGATGATTTTGACTGGCGATGTCATCGCCGACCAAACTCACAACTGGCGATGGCCGCCATATGGGTTAGGTTTCCCCTGCCCCCTAGGTCCCAAAAATATGTGGGGCCCACGTTGGATCATTGTGGATTAGCGTGGGTGGGCCCACGACTCCATTCGAGGCATTTCGGGGCCAGTTTATAAAATGAAATGAATTTCTGTGGTGTATAGCATATGATTTTAGGGTAGGAGACTCTAATCTATCCAAATAACCTATCTATTTTGTTAGATTTCAAAAGTTTAAGGCTAAAATTCTATTTTACCCAATTATTTACTATTCACAGTAAGTTTTAGCTTCGGTATTGTTCTTCATCATGAAGACCTTAGGATTAGTGGTCTTTACTATTTAGACTTGAGAATTTGTGGCTAAGATGGAAGTACTTAGAGAAATTCGAAGAATGAGGTGGTGAAGGGTGACATTTTGAAGGAAATAGGGAAAATTTGATTTTTAGACCTTGGGATTGATCATTGAGAGTGAAATGGTTGACCCATTTCCTAAGGATGTCTAAGTCTAGGTTGAAAAAAATTTGGGGTATTACAATGATATGTGAAAAAGGTCTAGGAGTTCGGTTTTCATCATAGGTTTGCTCCTTATAGGTGAAAATTTGATTCCCTTTTTTAGTGTTACTTTTAATAGAAAAATTAAAAGCTAAAAGAAAGAAAAAGAATGATCTGTGAGGCACGTTTCGGTTCAGGTTTTTGGTTGTCATGAATCCTCTTATGGGTTACCAATGATATCCTGAAATAGAGAAGTGAATGTTAATGATGGTAAGCTGAGATTACACTATACATGGAACTCAATGTTTAGAATTGTTCTAATTGATAGATTAATACTTTGAACTCGATTATGAATTTCACCATGTGCTTGAGTTCAGCAGAAGTAATGCCCAACATTCATGAGTTTTAGAATTCTAGTATCCGAATTGCTCTTCAAAAATCACTCGAGTTCATGGAAATTATCCTATAGTTCTCAACTTATTTTTCGCATATCTTGCTTGGGACTAGCAAGATGTTAATTGGAGATTGTGTTGAGGGTCAAATATTGCATATTAAACCCCATTTATTTCCTGAATTTATGAGCATGATACTGTTTAATGGCCTGTTTTATCGTATTTATGTTGCAAGGTGATTCTACGAGCATGAACTGCAAAAAGGTATTAAAAGCATGGATTTAATGCTCTGATGTCACCAAGGCAAAGGGAAGGACCCCAGGGGACCAAGAACGACGAAGTTACATACCAGAGATCCAAGAAAACTGAGAAACTAAGGCTCAAGTGGCCCTAAATTGGCTCAGAATGCAAGATCACAAGGTTCTCACCATCCGATAAATGAACCGTATACGTTAAATTTCAGCTATTAAAGTCTCGAGAAGTGGGCCAACGGACTGATCAGCCCCTTAATTCATTAAGTGGGGCCCACATGATATCTGGATATGCTTCAAAAATTGTCTTTGACGGCTTAAATAACATGAGAAAGAGGATGGACGGTACAGATTTCTCAGAACTGTCACTGTGGACCTCAAATGAGTTAGGGTGCGCATGGTGTACAAGTGCTCCGGATGTGCACGGAGACTACATCTCTTTCCAAAATGGGTTTGTCCATGACTAAGTCAAAAACGGAAATTGCCGTTTTGTTTCTTCCGCAGATAGCTGCGCAGGGGCTGATTTGCGGAAAAATCATGTGGGCCACCATCATGAATTTTGGGCCTGATCCACACCGTCCATTCAAAGCAGAGTAAGGGCCTGACGAGGTCTATGAAGTCCCCACAGATAGATGTATACGTGTGCGTACACGGATGGAGGGAGAACAACACGTGTGCAGCAAAATGAAACCTCAAGAACTTTGCATCCACTGCAAAGATTCTCTCAAAATTTATGCTTCTGGGGTAAGATGTAGTAACAAGATTAATGGACGGAGTGGATTCCTCGGACATCTAAAGGAGTGGGCCCCGCCGACAGCCAACGTAGCTAGCGTGGCCTCTATTCGCAGTCCGAAAAAAAATCGGACGCAACGCGTTACGGTGGGCCATTCAATGATCATACTCACGGTCGGATTCGTGATCCAAACCGTTCACATGATGCCCAGGGGGTCCACGACCACTACCAAGGAGAAAGATTCGGTCAACGTTGATAGCAGGATTCTCCAAAAGCTGTCAAACGCAGCTATCTTCATGTTACAGCGGAACTGGCAGCGTAAAAGCCACACAAACCGACTCCAACTAGCGTTTTCACCCACCGTCTTTCACAGCTATAAAAGGAAAAAGGAGAGAGAGAGAGAGAGAGAGAGAGTAAGGGGAGTTATCCACGGCAGGAGAGCTTGGATTAAAATTGTAGGGAAACGTGGAGAGAGGGAGAGTTTGTATTTTTTTATTTGTTGTTTTCTCTTTTCTTTTTCTTTTTTTCTTTTTAATTTCATGAGATCTAGGCCCATCATGGTGGGCTGAACCTCTTAGCTAGGGCTAAGAGGTGAAGCTTGTAGCATGATGGGAGACTCTATTCTATAGCTTTGATTTTATCTGAACTGGTGTGAATGTTAGTTTTATCAATAGAATGTTCTTTTTAGTCTTTAATGGTCTGTTGTGACTGAAATTACAATGGGTCTGCAATGACTTTGAGCATGTCCTTTTTCCTTTATGCTTATGACATCAGGAAGCTCTGTTGTTCACCATAGTCTCCTGGGCATGGTCGGATGTCAGTACCCTTCCTAACCTTCATACATGTGATTGGTTGGTAATTAGTTTAATTCTGTTGTTTGTCATAGTCTCTTGGGCATGGTTTGGTGATGGAATCCATTCTAATTCATATACCTTTCATCTTTTGAAAACTAGATTAATGACAGTTCAGTTAATTTCCATGATTCATGAAACAGGCATAAGATCTCTCTGATCCCTACAAGTGGATCATCTGAATCCCTAGTTTCCTATCTCTTAATTTTCTTAAGTTTTAGATTAATTATTCCACAATTATTTCACAATTGCTAGTTGATTTAGAATTCATCTTAGCTTAGTTCTAGTTCTAGTTAGTTTCAGATAACGTACAGGTTTCAGTCCCTTGGGATTCAACCTCGGTCTTACCGAGTTTATTACTACATCACAACCCTGCACTTGGGGAGTGAACAAGTTTTGATATGACCCATTAATCCAAATTGTTTCCACTATGAGAAACGTATCTCACATTATGGCTTAGCCCATCAATAAAATTCAAAAATGGTCAACAATGGTTAGAAACGAATGATCATTTATGCAGCTCTCTCTCTCTCAAAAGGGTCCCTCCATCAAGTCTATAAAAGGAGATTGTGGATTAAGTTTGTAGACTTAAGAATTTGGAGAATTATCCTTTTATTTTTCTGTAATACTTCAACCCAAAGGTGTGTTTAAATAACCACTCTACAAACCTATATAAGGAAGCTTATTTAGAGCTTCTCTATACATAGTATATTACACCTAATGATAGCCCACATACAAAATATTCTCATACCTCTCTCTCTCTCTCTAACTAATGTGGGATAATGAATCAAAATCAGTTTGCCATGAAGAAACCTATGATGAGATGAGGTCATACTTTTAGTAAATAAATCAGCAAGTTGTAGCTCTAGTGTCACACGAGGAAGAGAAATGATTCCAGCTATGTATTTTTCTCTCACAAAGTGGCAGTCAACTTCAATGTGTTTAGTGCACTCTTGATTGGAAGCCAACTAAATAACACTAAGGTTGTCAGCATATAATGGAGTCGGCAAAGACGAACGAATCCCAAAATTTGTCAACAATCCTCGGAACCAAGTAATTTCACTACATGCATCTGCCATTGCACAGTATTCGGCTTATGTGTTGGATCTAGATACCGTGGTTTGCTTCTTACGCTTCCAACTAACCAATGATTGTCCCAAGAGAACACAATAACCAGTAGTGGACCGTCGTGAAATGGGACAACCTCCCCAGTCTACATTAGAGTAAGCAGATAATTGTACATCATGTGATGATGTAAAGAGAAGCACCTAATTAAGAATACCTCGAAGGTATCGAATAATGCGATGAACTGCCGTCATATGCAATGTGCAAGGTGCCTCGACAAACTGGCTAACAACATGAACTGCATATGAGATATCAGGATGAGACATAGTGATATAGACTAATCTTCATACCAGCTGCCTATAGGATGTAACATTTAATAGAATGTCTTCATCTTCTTTCCCATACTCGACATTTAATTTCATAGGAGTCTTGTAGGTCTTATTATCTGTAAGGTTTGTTAGCTTGATCAAATCACAAGTATACTTTCGTTGACTCATGAGATAACCTTGAGTATTACGAGAAATTTCAAAACCTAAAAAGTATGTTAATGGCCCATATCCTTTATATGAAATGAGGAGTGAAGTAATGATTTGAGATCAGAAATTCCTTGAGCATCACTTCCTGTGATGAGAATATCATCAACATAGACTAATAAAGCAACAAGACCTGAATCAGACTCGAGAATAAACAGTGATGAGTCATATTAGCTTTGAGAATAGCCCATTGTGGTTAACACCCCATGGAATTTTTCAAACTATGCTTTTATGCTTGTTTGAGTTCATATAAAGCTTTAGATAGCTTGCAAACTAAGCTTAAATCCTTAGACTTATAACCAGAAGGTTGCTTCAAGTAAACTTCTTCTTTGAGATTCCCATGGAGGAAAGAATTTTTTACATTGAGTTGACTGAGTTGTCAACCTTTAGAAGAACTTATAGTGATTTAAAAAAATGGACCATTTTCATTTTTTCCACTAGAGCGAATGTAAGACCCATATCCTAGCCTGTATTGTTCTGTCGACTCTTGCGATCCTTCCCGTCGAATTTCGGCAACCTGCGACCTATGATCAACGTTTGCGCATATCCTTAAGTTGTATCCTATATATTTGAGTCTTCTTAATCTGAGACGTGTACCATTGCGATCGCACCGTCGCCGCGATTCACGCACCGATCCGATACCCATGTCAAAAGATGTGGGCCTGCATTTATTTCGAAAAAATACCGTCCGTTTGCAATCCCAAGAGAATCTCTACAACGTGTCAAATCAATCACATCAATCAATCCCATCAATCACCTCTCATGTCAAGTACAAAACCCCATCCCCAAGCAACCCCAAAGTCAAATCAACCCATCCCTCATATGTCAAGTACACATCACCCATCACTCACCTTTTCACCCATTACACCCATCCCTCTCACTCCTTACAACCCCTCTCTCTTTCATTTCTCTCTCATTCTCCTCCAAAGCACAAAACGTCCATGGCTTCCAAGAGGAGAAACTAGTGTGGCCCACCTTCATATCATCCAATCTCACCCTCCAAAGACCATCTCAACCGTTGAAATTGTTCCTTTAGAGCTTTAGCATGCATTGACAGAAGAAGAGATCTAAGGCGGGTGCTTATTAGGCTAGATCTTTCCATGCTTTGATGATGGGCCAAGTGAGGTGTACCGATTGATGGTATGGATCTCACTTGGGACTCTAGATGTGGCTAATGGCCCACCTTGATTTTATTATCATTCCATGATGGGGCCATTCTCCATGGACCCAATCATGATGTTTACTTTCTAGTCTAAAATGGGGTCATCTAGACCTTACATCTTGGTGGAGAAGGGATCTCCACCGTTAATCTTTAATTCGGTGGGCCCACATGCAATGAGACCCACTATGTATGATTGATTTCAACGGAGGACCCATAGTGCCGGGGTCCCTCCATCACGCGTGTCCCTCTTTCTCTCTTTCTCTCTCCCTCTCTTTTTATTTATTTATTTTTGTATATGATGATATGGCCGTGTGGCCCACTTGGATGGACCCCACCATGAAGCATGTATTGGACCCAAGTCATTTGTAGGTGGGGCCCACTTTATAAGTATGATATCCACACTAATCATCATGTGGTGGCCCACCTGAGCAGGGCTCACCTTGAACGTTCGTGTGAGCCAGGGTCCAGTGTCCCTGGACGTTGGACATGAAAACAAATATAAGCTTGATTTCAAGCTTATTGGGTGGGTCATTTGTATAGGCCTCACCTTGATGTATGTATTCAATCCATGCCGTCTATCCTATTTACCCACTCATTTTAGGTGTTGAGTCGAAAAATGAAACTGATCCAACTTTCAGGCGAGCCATAACTTAGAAAACAGTGGTTTTCACCGTTAAAGTGCACTCTGATCTTTCTACACCCCCAAAATATTTCGAATATTGGACTTGATGGGTCTGTCTTGGGCCACAGACACCAATGGTTAGGTTGGATTTTACCAATGCCGGCCCCACATGCAAAAAATCATGAGAAAATAATTTTTTTCAAAATAAAATAAATAAGTAGCAGATGCTGCTGCAATGTCTAGAGGACACGCAACAGTGTCTTGCTACGCTGGACGTGAAATGGGCAGGGGGAATACGGGTCCCAGATGTGGGCCCCACCATGATGTGTGAGGACATCAATACTGTGCATTTGATGGCCCCTTTTCTAGTGGTGTCCACCCCAAAAATCAACCATAGTTGGAGCTCAAGTGGCCCACATCACAAGAAACAGTGATAATGAACGTCTACCATTGGAACCCTTTTTGGGTCCCTGAAGTTTTGAATCATTATGAAATTTGTTTTTCCTCTACAATCCGAGTCTGTGCGACCTTACCAACAGATTGGATGGCAGATAAACTTTATGGTGGGCCCCACGTGGGACCCACATGAGATATGTATTTTATCCACACCGCCCAGATGTATGGTGATGGGCCACCTTGATGTATGTTGTCCAGTACCTGGACGTGGGACCACCTTGATGCATATTTCTGTCCTCACCGTCTACAGGGCGTGGACCCCACACGATGTATGTTTTTATTCACACCGACCATAGCATTGGACGGTGTAACCCACCATGATGCTCGTTTGCCGTCCAATGTGTAGAGTAGGTCACGTGTGACCTAGTTGATGAGAAACCCCAAATATCATCTGGGTTCATAGCTCCAGTGGGCCCCACCATTTTTGTGGTTAGTGGAGATTGACTGGCTACCATTGGAGCCTCCTTGGCATCACTGTGATGCAGTGTTTTACCCAGCCGTCCGCCTACTTTTATTTAGTTTTCTTTAGTGGGCCCACTAGGCAGTGGTGTCTATATGACATGTTTATGAAATCCACACCGTCCAGCTGTTTGGGACGGTGCTAGACGCACCACCTTAATGATGTATTCTATCTACTCCGTCCAATTGTGGGACATACCACGTTGATGTATACATTGTATGTCCATACCACCCATCTACCGGGCCACAATATGATGTATGCATTTTATCTATATACTGTCCAAAGGATGGTGGGCCCTACCATGGTGTATGTATTTTATCAGCATCGTCCACTCGGGACGGGACCCACCTAAGTTATGATTTGTGTGCACGCTGTTTATGGGCTGCGGTCCACCATGATACATGTTTTATCCTTATCATCCATAAATTTTCAGGCCCACCAGAAGCATGTGTTTTATCAGGCCTAATTGTCGATTGAGTCATGCCTATTGTGAATGTATGAGGCCCACCGTGATGTGTGTATTGCATACACACTATCCATTTGGTGGGGTCCATCTTGCAAGCCCACCATGTTGTATATGTCCTATATTCATGTTGTCCATTTATTCTGAACCGTATGGGCTATCCCGTCAGGCCTATTGTGATGCATTTGAGGCCCAATTGGTGTGGCCCATTTGATATACATATGGCCCATGTGATGTGTCCCACTTGTCATATTTATGGCCCATTGTTGAGGCCCACCTTGATGTGAATGAGGCCCATTGTTGAGGCCCACCTTGATACATATATAAGGCCCATTTGAGGAGGCCATCTTGATGTACTTATGGCTCATTATTGAGGCCCACCTTGATGTGTATGAGGCCCGTAATTGAGGCCCATCTTGATATATATATATATATAGGGCCCATGTTATACGGCCCATTATGATGTATTCAAGGCCCATGGGTCAAGGCCCAATGAGATGTATATAAGGTCCATTGCATTATGCAATTCCACCATGGGTTATGTAAATGACATTTATGGCGGGCCATGCCTTGGGAGCAATGTTGGTTTGACATCTACACTGTAAGAAAATGTTGGTTAAATGTCCGCATTATAACTCTCCCTAGAGCCCATTGATAGGCCCATACTTGTTGTGTGTAGGCCATTAAGGCTCATCTTCGTTGTGAGGATAGTTCATCACCATATAAAATGCTTAGTATAACTCCATGATTCATGCCCATATGCATCATATGTATGCCTAATATGAGGAATGTTTGATCATAGCATACGCCATTGGGCAGACTATTTATGGGACTCCTTGTGAGATGGAGTGCCCACATTATCACACCGTACACATAGGATTGCTGCATGACTGGATAGTGTGACTCATGCGTCTCGCATATGTATGATATGATTATTGTATGCCCTAGTGACATCAGGGCCGTGGCCTCTACAGACACATCATGGATGGCCAGATGAGACACTGAAAATGCTTGGTTCTAGCACTGTGGGCACGTAGGATGTCCTTGGGTGAAAATCCTAGAACCTCCTTGGTACCAGGAGATACTCCAACGTTTAGACCGAGTGGAATATGAGCGCTGGTGCCTATATGTAAGACCCGTATCCTAGACCATATCGTTCGGTAGACTTCCGCGGTCTTTCCGGTAGAATCCCAGCAACCTCGACCCTTAAATGGCATTTTCGCGCGACCCTGATTCACACGCCGTTAACCCGAGTCGACTCAACCCGATACTTGTACCCTAGCGACCGCATCGTCGTCGCGGTTCCGATGCCGTGTCTCGCGCGCCGAGGCGATACCCAGGCCAGGAGATGTGGGCCCTCGTTCAGTTCGAGAAAAAGCCGCACATTGCAAGTATCAAGGGAATCTCTACGAAACATCCCATCAATCCTATCAATCAAAGTACACATCACCAATTAATGCCAAGTACAACCACCCCTCCCCAAAAGTTAACATTTTCTTACAACAAAGTACATGCTTACATCACTCACCATTACTTCTCTCCCATCACTCTCTCTCTCTCTCATTTCTCTCTCATTCTCCATGCAAGAATCGTCCAAGCCTCCATGAGAGGCCTTGTGTGGCCCACTTCCTAACTCCTATCTCCACCATCCATGATCCATCTCGACTGTTGAATCTCAACCATTGGAGCTTTAAAAGGCGTTTATGGAAGAAGAAATCCAAGAAGAAGGAAAGGTGGGTGATTTTATTAATTGATTTTGTGATTAGAGGGCCCACGTATGTGGGACCTATCTTGATGTTTGCATGGTATAGGGAGGGCCCATAGTGGCAGGGTCCCTCCCCTTCTCACTTTCCTATCTCTCTCTCTATCTCTCTCCTTCCTTGTTGATGTGGCCCACCTATTTTGTGCATGCATGATCTACACCATCCAACCATTGGGCCAGCCCCGCTGCCTGATCTGGAGGAAGGAAAATCATAAATATCTACTTGATCTAAGACCATGGTGGGCCACCACGTGGACCCACCTTTGATGTATTTATCCATGACATCTGTGCTATGCCCGTGGGGAGCCCACCATTGTTGACACATGTGGTCCACACCCACATGGGACCACCGTGATGCATGTGTAAATTTACACTGTTCAGCCTCCTGGACGGTGTGACCCATCCAATGTATGCAGCTTTCATCCAGACCGTCCGTCCAGTGCACCCGGACGCTGGATTTTATACGATATTTTATTTTATTTAAATATGATTTACGGTGGGTCCTGATGTACGTGGGACCCATTCATATGGAAGCAGATTGGCTGATGTATCTCACACCAGCTATATGGCTGATGTTAAGACATCAGCAGGCTCGTGGGACCCACCAAATGTATGGGTCTAACCCAGACCGTCCAGGTCAGGGGGCCTACGTGATGATGTGGGCCATCTAGGCACCAGATCATCCAGGTCACGTGGGTCCACACGATGTAAGTATTTTATCTATACCGTTCATCTGCTGGTGGGCCAGCAGTCCACCCAGCAGTAGATCAGTTGCAAAGACGTCAGCGAGTCCTAGGGTCATCACGAGGTATGTGTACGTCCCTGCCATTCATCCATATGCAGCTCATGGGGCCCACCCACACGTGCTGCACGTGTGGGATGAGACCCACCTTGATGTACGTATTTTATACCCTCGCTGCCTGTCCATCTGCTCCTGGACGGTGCGACCTCTCACCCCATGCTAGGGATTCATCTGGGTTGTCCATCTACTGGACGGCCAGCAACTGAATGCTGATGTGTTGAAGGTTAGCAAGTTCTGTGGTCCCACGGCTACACAGCAGCATGTAGCTGCTGTGGTATTGACGTCAACAATTGTTGTGGGGCCCACGCAGCTCTCAGACGTCAATAAGTGTGGACCCTGATCACAAGGTATGTGTTATATCAACACCGTCCATCTATTTCTCCATACCATTGTATGGCTTAGGTGGGAGGATCCAGACCTCAGGTGGACCACACAGAAGGAAACATTGGAGATGATGACGTCCACGGTTGAACCCCCTTTGCAGGTACCACTCTGATACGTGTGTTTTACGTGGGACTGTCCATCCATTGGATATGGACCCCACCATGGCAGCGTGTGGGGCCCACCTTGTTTGATGTATGTGTTACATCTAGACTGTCCATCTAGTTTGGCCAGATCCCGGGCCCACCTGATCCTGATCGTCCAGGGTCCGGCGTCCAGCAGCAATAGCTGCTGGACCGTTGAAGGGAAAATAAATATCAGCTTGATTTTCAACTGAGGTGAGCCACACGTGTGGACCCACCTGGGAAACAGATTGGCTGGTACCTCACCCAGCAGCTGCTGCTGCAGATGGCGTCAGCAGGTTCTGTGGGTCCCTTTGATCCACACCGTCCATTCAAATGGTGGGACCCACCACTGGATGACGTCAGCAGGTTCTGTGGGTCCCACGTGATGTTTGTGGTACATCCAAACCGTCCAACCATCTGGTGAGCTTGTCTTTAAGCTTGAGACAAAGAAATGACGCAAATCTACTAAGTGGACCACACTACATAAATCGATGGAGATTGAACGGTGGAGATTGAACGTCCACCATTAAAACCCTTTTTGGGTCACAGAATTTTTGGATCTAAATGATAATTATTTTTCCTCTCCAACCAGGTTCCTGTGACCGTGTGGACAAATTGGATGGGAAATAAAACGTGAAGGTGGGGCCCACCTTGCCTTGTGTATTCTGTATCCCCACCGTCCATATCTGGACCGATATATGTGTTTATCTGTGAACCATCTTGGTGTAAGTATTTTAGCCACGTGGTTCAGCTAGATGTGTTTGGATGACGATGAGGACTCCACTATGATGTATGTATTTTATGTCCACGCTGTCCTTTTTGCCGGTCCCACCTTGATGGATGTGATTCATCCACACCGCTCGGCCATGTGATAGGGCCCACCTGTAATGTATATTTGAGGCCCACTTGTTGTATATGAGGCACATTGGTGCAACCCATTGATACGGCCCACTTGATGAATATGAGGCCCATGTTTGAGGCCAATATGATGTATACCCGGCCCATGTGTCGAGGCTCGGTGTGATGTTTATGCAGCCCTTGTGTGAGGCCATGGGCCCACTATATGTTTAACTCTATGTAGGCCACTTCTTGGGAGCAATGTTGGTTAGATGTCCACATTGTTGTGCAATGATGGTTAGATGTCCACATTGTGACCTTCCCTTAGGCCTTGTTAGGCCCATTCTCATCATTCCCTTAATGGGTTAACCCAAATAAGTGGACTCCATTCACCGTAGACGAATGGCTCCATGCTATCGGATTTAATATAACCACGACCGAGTGCCGATCTTTATACTACGGTTGATCGGCTGATCATTTATGGACCCTGCTTTGTTTATCTGATGATTATCAGTGCTATTGCCGCAACTGATTTGCCTATTCTAATTATTGACCGACTCCAATTATCGTGGTCGATTGTCGATTAGCGATCGAGGCCGTTCATCATGATCGATTGCCGATTTTCGATTTACGTGACCAAATTACCTATTCTGATTATTGACCGATTCTATTTGTCGTGGCCGATTGGCTGATTATCGTGACCAATTACCGATCGTGGCCAATTGTCGATTGACGTGGCCGATTATTGATTCTGCTTGCTGTGGCCGATTGACCGATTACCGATCGTCGAGGCCGATTATCGTGACCGATTACCGATCGTGACCGATTGTCAATTGACGTGCCTGATTATCGATTCTGTTTGTCGTGGCCGATTGACAGATTATCTTGACCGATTACCGATCATGGCCGATTGTCGATTGACGTGGCCGATTGCCGATTCTGCTTGTCATGGCCAATTGACCAATTCTGATTATCGAGGCCGATTATCGATCGAGGCCAATTATCGTGGCCGATTGTCGATTCCGATTGTCGTGGCTGATCGCCGATTTCTGATTGTCAAGGCCCAATGTGATGTATATACGGCCCGTATTTGAGGCCCGTTGTGATGTGTATCCATCCCGTGTTTAAGAACCAATGTGATGTATATGAGGCTTATGTGATGAGGCCCACTATGATGCATTTGAGGGCTAGGCGATTGAACCCATTGTAATGTATGTTAGGCCCATGTGAAAGGCCTATCGTGATGTGTATTAAACTCTTGAGTGAGGCGCATGGTGTTGTATATTTGGCCCTTGTGTGAGGTCATGAGTCCACTATATGTTAGGCTTTATGTGGGCCGTTCCTTGGGGGACAATGTTGGTTAAATGTCCACATTGTCGATATCGATTATCAATGCCTGTTATTGATACCGGTTATGAGTATGTGACTGCATAGTATCATGATACATGCCCATACGCATCATCCACATGTCTGTTATGAGATATGATTGACCATTGCATATATCATAGTGTTGGTTGTTATGAAACTCCCTGATAGGTGGAGATTACCTCACATGAGCACACGATATGCGCATGATTGATGCATGACTGGATTACATGACTCATGCATCTTGCATTGTATTGTGTTGTACTGTATGCCCTAGCGACATCAGGGTCGTAACCTCCACAGGTATTTTTTGGATGGCCAGATGGGATCCCAAAAATCTGTTCTACATGGGGTGTTATAGATATCCCTGGCTGAAAGTCCCTAAACCCTCTTGGTTCCAGAGATTACTCCAACGTCTAGACCGAGTGGGTAGATGAGCGTTGAGTGTCGATTATCAGATGGCTGCGCTCTCCACTGTGTCGTGGTCGGTTGGAAGGGGGTGCGGCCTTACCTGCCCGAGAGGAGGGGGCAATGCTAGGCTGAGTCTGACCAGCTCGAGGAATGAGTCCGCTATTGACGAGCTGAGCCCGATATTGGCAGGCGGATAGTGAGGTCTCTTCCACTCACCTTGTTGCGCGCGATGGGGCGGCAATCTGGTTTGGAGTGTAATAGACTCCGGTGATTTTTCAGAGAGGAACCGTACTGATATGTGGACTTACTGGATAGGAGTTGCATGCTCATTCATTCATTCATTCATTCATTCACTCACTATCCACTTGGGCTGATGGTGCGCAACTAATTATTGTATACCTTCATCATGACAAGAATTTCGGTTAGGCGCGTGACTAACCTGAGATCAGGAGCTTACCACGTTGAGTCTGGCTATCCAAATTTAGGTATGGGACTGATTTGGATAGAAGTCCCTTGTGGTGGACTCCGTAGCCTGCGATACTACGTACTATCATCCCGACTTCACACTCCAGCATGGTCATTTCATTCGTATCGCATATTGCATTACATCCGCATGCATATGACATTTTGGGTTGCTATGTTTCTGTATTTACATGACCTAGACAGACTTTGCAGGATTTGTATATTGCATTGCATCCTCGGCATCTGATATTTGGCTCTTTATAACTCCTTATCGCATAACTGTTTTATATTGCGTATTCTAAAATCGATTGACTTATGGACTTGTCCATACTTCCACTTACTCTGTTATCGTATGATTTATGATCTTGTCAGTATTTCTGCTTACTCTAATAATTCCTGATCTTATTAGTGTTTCTGCTTATTCAGACATTGTATGGTTTATGGATTACCAGTTTTTCGGTATTATATGATTATGGCATTGTATTGAATACTTGACACTTACCTTGTGCACACACTTACACCATCCTCTAAGCTTTCTATAAGCTTATGCACGATAGATGCGTGCAGGTGACGTTAGGCTGCAGCAGTGTTGAGCTTGGAACGTGTAGTGGTCTTCTGGAGCTTGATTCTCTATTTATGTTTTTCCTTTCAGTATTGTATTCAAATGATTATATTAGTGGATATGTGATGATGATGTTGTCGTTGTAAATTGGGTAATCTTGTGGTTATACCTATTACTAGTTAAATGTACATTTCAAAAAAAAATTCTCCTTGTAGGATCCCAGGATCAAAATCTGGCATATGAATGCTAGGAGCCGAGAATGGGGTACTACGGAGGCTGTCGGCACCGGATTCGACGATCGGGATTCCTATGAATCCGATTTCCAGGTTTGGGGCGTGACACTATACCATGAGGTCGTGTCTCCCACTGTGTTGTGGTCAGTTAGAAGGGGGTGTGGCCTTATCCACCCGAGTGAGGGGGTTATAAGCTACGCTAAGTATGACCAGCTCATAAATGGGTCCGCTATTAACGAGTCGGGTAGGTATTGACAGACTACTAGTTAGGTGGATAGTGAGGTCTATTCCCCTCGCGGGGCTGTGCAGCTAGGGAGGAGGCAGTTGGTGTGGAGTGTAATAGACCCCGGTGATTTTTTCAGAGAGCAACCTATTGATATGTGGACTTATTGAGCAGGAATTGCATATCCATTCATTCATTCATTTACTACCCACTCGGGCTAGTGGTGCATAACTATTTGTTACGTGCACCTTCGCATGGTCAGGATTTCGGTTGGGCGCGAGACTAATCTAAGATCAGAAATTTACCACATTTAGTCTAACTATCCAAATTTAGATATGGGACTGGTTTGGATAGAAGTCCCTTGTGGTGGACCCCATAGCCTTCCATACTACGTACTATCATCCCGACTTCACATTCCAGCATGGTCATTTCATTCGCACCGCATATTACATTACATCCGCAGTACTTAGCATTTTGGGTTACTATATTTTTACACTTATTTGGCATAAATGAGGTTGATGGTACTCGTGGTTCATCAGGATTTGCATATTACATTACATCCTCAGCATCTGTTATTGTCTTATTATGTTTTGCATCGCATAGCCTTGGTATGACTGATAGCACTCATGGACTTACTAGTGTATTTTCACTTACTCTGATATCATATCTTGTCAGTATCTCCATTTATTCTATTGTATGATTTATGACATTACATTGCATACTTGACACTTACCTTGGGCACACACTTTCACCACCCTCTAAGCTTTCTGTAAGCTTATACACGATAGATACATGCAGGTGGCGTTAGGTTGCAGCAGCATTGAGCTTGGAGTGTGCAGTTATTTTCTGGAGCTTTGATTTTGATATATGTATTTCCCTTTTAACCTTGTATTCAAACAATTATATTAGTGGATATGTGATGATGATGTTGCCTTTATAATTTGGGTATACTTGTGGTTATACTTCTTATGAGACAAATGTACGTTGAAAAATCCTCCTTGTAAGATCCCAGGATCAGAACCTGGCATATGTACGCTGGGGGCCGAGAATGGAGTACTACGGAGGCTGTCGGCACTGGGTTCGGTGATCGGGATTCCTGTGAATCTGATCTCCGGGTTTGGGTCGTGACAGCGAATGTCTCATTATAATCAAGTTCATACTCTTATTTATAACCCTGAGCTACTAGCTGAGCTTTGTATCGATTTAAGCTCCCATCAAATTTTAATTTCACAGTATATACTCATTTGTTCCCTATCACTTGCTTCCCCTCAGGTAATCAAACCAGCGTCCAAATAGCATTCTCCTCGAGTACCTAAATCTCATCATCCATGGCCTTTACCCTACACGGTTGTGTATATGCTTAAGAATAAGAAGTTGGGATAACTAAAGAATCTAATCCAGAAAACAATACATGATGAGAGGCAAAAAGATTTAATCGATAGGGAAGAACAGACGGACAACTGGAACGACGTAATTAGATCTCAGTGGAATGTGTGACAGTTACCTGCACTATAGGAAAAGAGGACACCTGATCAGAAGTAGGAGCAGCTGAGGGAGAGGATCTAAGAGAGATAGTGTAACGCCGTGAAAATCGGGGGTCGAGCAGGAGCCCAACTCCCTATTTACAAAACATCACTTATGCAACATATATGATAATGATTGAATGTTGTCTGTATTAGTACATTAAACATAAGTGAGATTACACCAAAACAGCATATCATACTCCAGAGGCAGTTAAATAACGTATGTGGAAGACTGAGAGCTGTATATAAGCATATATGGAACGTATGGTCCATAGCCGGTCTCTAGAGTATGAATACATTACTAGGTCAAATAATTACATGTAGTAGTTCAAAAGAAAAAAAATGTCAAGATAGTCCAACTATAGATGATAAGCCCTGTAGCCCCCGTTGATCAGGACGGTCTAAGTGAATCCGCTAGATAACTGCATATACGAGAATTCCTCCTCGTCGTTGAAGAAGTCATGCTCCGCCTCATAGGTCGCATCGCCATCTGCAGTTAAGACAGAGTCTGGTTGGTGTTTAAAACATCGTCCCGTAACGTGGGAGTGAGTGATCAACTCAGTAGAACAATAAAGTAAAGGTTAACATGTTATCAATTCAGTCAAGCAGTAATGATAACGCAATACAATAATCAGGTCCTAAGTACTCTTGTTAATGTAAAAATGATATAAAATAATGATGCATGCCCTGGCCTGTGCTCCCTCAAAGACTTCATCTCACGATCGCGGCATGAAACACTTCCTCAGTGGTTGACCTGCTACGCCAAAGGCACATGTAATGCGGTGCATGCACATGATTAGCCAGGTTGCTTACTTAGGTTTATTCATACAGCAGGATTGGAAAGCTAAGGTACCTCCCTTATATCAATTCTCAAACAATGATCCATTCTAGGGTCGTCAATCCTAGCAAATCTCATACGATGTTACGGTTCTAGGTCACTACAACGGGCTCGTCACCTGATTAATGTAGGCCTAGTATTAATAGTTGCAATGGAAAGGCTTGTCGCCTCAACGCAACCTCAGAGTTTGCTTGAGGTCATTACAAAGGGCTCATCACCTGATCAGTGTAGGCCAACAGCTCGTATACAGTATCCCATACAACTATATTCGGCTCACGAGTCTGGGTTACTCATTGGTCACTACGAGGAGGCTCGTCACCCCAGCGTAGGCCAATAGCTCGACCATGGTGTCCCATACCACCATGCCCGACTCATAAGTCTTAGTGGATCGAGGTACCAAGGTTAACGGGCTTTCCATTGGTAAGTTTGGTACCTTAGATTCAAGCAGTAGCATCCATATATGGTGAACACATAATAAGTTAATCAGTTTATTTGACAAACTCGACTGGTACAAGCATACATCGAGCCGATCGACATGGAGCAAGCAAGCAACTCCGTGTGGCCTAACCACTGCCGATAAACAGAGTACAACTCGGATTCATTGGGCATGTCCGTCGTAGATAAACAGTTCGGCCACCGATCACATATCATTACCGATTACCTGGACTACATCGTAGCCCCAAACACACTCCAATAATAAGCATTCATATTTGGTAATCGAGATAGCATGTAGCAAACAAATCAAATATAAGTCCCATATAAGCATCTTAATGAACACATAGAGAACATGTTAACATACATAGGCATTCATCCATACAACACATAGTAGTAAAATAGGTTTCATGAAGGAAACCGTAGCCATAGATAAGGTCATTAAGAATCCTATCTCAATGGCCTCATTACATGCATTTACACAAGCATTTTCACATTCAGGCATTTTATCAAACACTTAGGCTACACATATCATATACATGTCATAAGATAATTATAACAAGTATTATAGCAAATCCCTTTACAAAAGGGTTCACCATATGTTCAACAATCATGTACTCTCAGTCAAAAAACATGGCGAGCACAAATCATAATTCCATATTCATGTAGGCATTTCAACAAACACATGGAATGCATTTTAATAGACATAGTTCACATACATAAGTAATATATGGAAATCATTGTATCCAAGCATGTATAATTGCAAGCAAGTCAGTCATAATCATTAACTGAGATTGAATGCCTTGAAAACCATAACCTAAACATTCATAGTCAACACCTTACGCGGATAGACAAGTAGCGAACTCAGTTTGTAGATCAAGCCTTTATCTACGGCACGACCACCACCTATAGCATGAAATAGGTTAGCTATTTCATTACTTACACTATTTGAAACCCTGAAACATATTAGGGTTAGGTTTTCTTACCTAAAAATGGAATCGGAATCGCCCATATAGCGATATAGGAATGGTGGTGAAGTACGTGGAGCGGCGGGATTTATTCCCAGGAATGAACTCTAACTCTCACCCTCACTTTCTCTCTCTTTCCTTCTCTTTTCTCTCTTCTCTCCCTTAGGATTTTTCAAATTCGTATGGAATGAGAGAGAGAGAGAGAGAGAGAGGGTTTAAGCCCTTTATATAAGCCCAGAACTGATGGGAATGGCCCCAGGGCCAAGGAATACTTAGGTTACTGCCAAATAGTGTCTGTTCCGATCCAACGGAGCACTTCTGGAGGCTCCTTTGTTGAATGCAGTCGGACTTAAGCTTCCTGACCATGGATCTAGGTCAGGTCAAGTTTTTGATCTGATATGGTTTGCAGATCGATCGTGGCAAACCAGTTTCAGTTTAACGGTCACCGGTGCTCGATCAGGGTCACAAGTACACTGACATGTGTTGAAATTTTTTCCTGATCTGAGGGTTTAATTGGGTCAGATTCTGACTGTCTAAATCCTTAGATTTGGCCTACAAGTGAACCGACTCAATTCACTTAAGTTTCAGTTCATTTTCTAAAGATATTCGCGTTTCTCACACACTTCACTCCGGGCTCAAGTTGTGTGTTTCCGGTTACTATTAGGACTTGATTTTTGAGATAATTGTCAAGTCCAGCAAGGCAGTCATAATCATATAGTTTTGTGAAAATCGGACCTTAGACATGCGGTCCAGGTCCGATACGAAGTTTCACGATGCTCTTGAGAGCAACTGGGTTTAGGGATGGATCCTAGATTTTAGGGTAACGTAGCGTTAATGATTCTACAAGTTTTAGGTCTTGCAGATCGTATTTAAAGTGATTGGTGCTAATTTCACAGGTAATCTAGTTTAGCACTAATTAAGTCTCGTTTAATTTCTAAAGGATTTGGTCCTTAGCGATTTCTTTCTGAGGTGGTACTCGGGTCTTTGTAGAAATTTTTTCGAGACGTTACAATCTACCCCCCTTAAAGAAAAATTTTATCCTCAAAATTAGTACCTTTTCGTACTCCTCCAGAATCTGAGGGTAGTTCTTTCAGACCTCGACTTCTGTCTCCTAAGTACCCTCCTCCATGTGATGTGTCCACAGTACCTTCACCAGCGGAATCACTTTACTGTACAACACTTGCTCCTTCCTAGCTAAGATACACGTCGGACGCAGTACATATGTAGCATCTTCGCTCAACTGCACTTGCTCCCATCTGATAATGTGTGAAGAATCAGGAACGTATTTCTTCAGCATAGATACATGAAATACGTTGTGCATGCCTACGAGTGGTGTGGGCAAAGCAAGGCGGTATGCCACCACATGCACTCGATCAAGTATTTGAAATGGGCCAATGAACCGTAGTGTAAGCTTTCCCTTCTTTTCAAAACGGAGGACACCCTTCATAGGGAAAACTCTGAGGAACACATGGTCTCCAACTTCAAATTCTAACGGTCGCTGCCTCGTATCGGCGTAACTCTTCTGTCTGCTCTGTGCTGCAAGAATTCGACACCTGATAATGTCGATCTTCTCCGAGGTCACTTGAACCAACTCTGGGCCAATTAGACTCTTCTCACCAACCTCTGCCCAGCAATGCGGTGCTCGACAGGGACGCCCATACAAGGCCTCATATGGAGTCATGCCAATACTGGCCTGGAAGCTGTTGTTGTAAGCGAACTCTGCATAAGGAAGACAGTCATCCCAACTGTCCTTGAAATCTAGCACACAAACTCACAATATATCCTCCAATACCTGATTCACCCGTTCCGTCTACTCGTCCGTCGGTGGGTGGAACGCGGTACTGAACTTCAGTTTCACCTCCATCGCTTCCTGGATGCGAATCCAGAAGATGGATATGAATCGCGTGTCTCATCTGATACGATCTCCAAGGAAACTCTATGCAGATGTACAATTTCTTTGATGTAAAATCTGGCCAACTCGTCTGCAGAGTTTGAGACTTTAATAGGGAGGAAGTGAGCCGATTTTGTCAACCAGTCCACAATCACCCAAATAGAGTTATAACCCTTCCTCATCTTCGGTAGCCCCAAGATAAAGTCCATAGAGATGAAATCCCACTTCCATTCCGCTATGGGCATGGGTTGAAGTAGTCCGGGAGGTCAGCGATAATCTGCCTTGACCTACTGGCACGTGAGACAGTGGGACGCATAATCTGCTATGTGGACCTTCATGTTATCCCACCAGTACGATCTCTTCATGTCTCGATACATCTTCGTGCTACCAGGATGCATCGCAAGTTTCGAACTGTGGGCTGCCTCGAGAACTTCTCGTCTCAAGTCATGAGTGTATGGGACGCATAGGCGGCCACGGTAACGTAGGCCCCCATCCGTACTAACTCTCCATTTTATGTCCTCATTGTCACTAGCCTGCTCTCGAAGCGCATCCAATCGTCCATCGTCCTTCTGGGCCTCAATGATCCTATCATCAATAAGTGGCCGCACACGAAGGTGCGCGACACTCTTGAACGGCTCCTCCACGGTGAGCTTCTGCTCGAAGTCTCGCACGAACTCGACCATACCCTATTCTGCCACCATCAGCGGAGCCGCAAACTCTATGGTCTTCTTGCAGCTCAACGCATCAGTCACAATGTTAGCCTTACCCGGATGGTAGGAAACCTCGAACTTGAAGTCCTTTAAGGTTTCCATCCATTGCCGCTACCTCATATTCAAGTCCTACTAAGTGAATATGTATCTGAGGCTCTTGTGGTCGCAAAAGAGCTTGAACTCCTCTCCATAGAGGTAATGTCTCCAGAGCTTTAATACAAAGATGACGGGTGCCAACTCTAGGAACTTTAATTAAAAGAAATAATTATAGAAATTAGTTAATGTAAAGAAGAAATCAATGAACTAAAATACTAAAATGCCAAGGATCCACTTCCAGTCATTATCAATACCTAATTCACTTGATTCAATTAGATAACTCAATTGGAATCGAAGTCCTTTTCTATATAGCCGGATAATAGAGTGATTAGTTCAATATTCATAAACCAAAATAGATTTGATCTTCAATTAATCCAGTTCCCACATAAAGCACTAAGTTATTAATTACAAGGAATCCAAATGATCTATCATGCATGTAGTATAGGATAGATCAATGAATTTTACAGATCAATCCCTTACAAAATAGATTATAGATTAGTCAACAATCTTAGCCTTCTTAAGCATCCAAAGTGTCCAGAGTGAAAAATGGATCAAAGTAAACTCAAACTAAAGCTTTATTCAAACTGAATTGAATTAATTGTTCAACATTTAAACCATAGAACTTGAATCAAAGTAAACTAGAACATTAAAAATAACTACAAGCTTCACCTCTTACCCTAGTTAAGAGATTTAGCCAACTATCATCATAGTTGAACTAAACTCAAACAAAAATATGAAAAACAACTTGGAGTTGAAAGATTGAAGAAGAAAAATAGTTCTAAAGAAGCTTCGCAACACCTCTCTCTCTCTCTCTCTCTCTCCCCTGAACCCTAATTCGTATCTATAATAGCCTTAAACACTCCTTTAAATAAATAAAATCTGCACCGACTTTGGATTAACTTTGATTTTTCACACTTTTGTTATGCTTCTGTCTCACTGATGATAACCTTCGATTACATCGAAGTCAAGCCAAGTCCAGCCGAACATGTCTTCGGCTGCAACAAAATTTTATTAAAATCTGTTTGAAGTCTTTATCTCCTTTAAGATGCATCAAAGCCTCACCAAACATTACTTTGGTTGAACCTAAGTGTCAAGCCAAATTAAGTCTGAAAATCACTATTTCTTACTAGATTGTTTTGGGCACTTTCGGTCGAACCAAACCAACCCCAAGGGGACTAAACAATTTGTTATTTCTATTATTGGATTGTAATTTCCCATACTTTTCTCTGTCTTTTGTACTTGGTTTTCTTGGATCTCGGGCATTTGAATTCTTAATATTATCCTTTAAATCTCCAATTCTTCATCACGTTCAAGCTTAATCTCTTTTTGAGATTTAAATGATTCGTTTAAACACGATTTCATTTTTATATCCAAAATTACCTAATGTATATGTAACATCCTGAAAATCGGGAGGTCGAGCAAAAACCCAACTCCCGAGTTCCAAAATGTTATTTATGCAACATAGATATGTATGATTGAATGTTGTCTGTGATAATGTATTAAACATGAGTGAGATTAATCTAGAACAGCATATCATACTCCAGAGACAGATAAATTTACCAGCGAAAGTCTGTGATAGTATGTATAACATATATAAACTGTTGTGTGTTTCTTGAGTGTGAACATGTTACCAGGTTAAACATATACATGTATACCTTAAAATAGAAAGAAAGTATATACATGAGTGCTCTGAAAATATGAAATGACAAGTGTCAAGACTTCTAATCAACCTCCCTGTAATCCCGTCGATCAGAACACGCATAAAGGAGGGATCCTCCTCCTCATCATCAAGTCCGGCTCCACCTCGCAGGCCGCGCCATCATCTGCAATCACAAAAGGGTCTAGTGGGTGTCCGGAAACATCATCCCGTAACGTGGGAGTGAGTAAGTAACTCAGTAGAATAATAGAACAAGGATTAACATGTTCTCAAATCAATCATGCGATAATAGTAAAGCAGTAAATCAAATAATCCTAAAACTGTTATTAATGCAATATGACATGACGTGATGTATGCCCTCACCGACGATCTCCCTCATACGACACCATCTTACGACCGCGGCATGCAATCGTCCCTTAAGTGTTTCACATCTTCCAGGCACATGCAATGTTATGGTGATATGATTTCCGAGTTGTTATTAGTCCATTCAAACAGCAAGATTGGAAAACTAAGGTACTTCCCTTGTATCAATCCCAATATAGATCCTGTCTAGGGTCGTCACTCCTAGTAAGTATATTTTGTAGGTCGCTGTAAGGGATGTCAGGGCTGTTGCACGCACTCGTTGCTCCGCTCCCCCATCACCTTATCAATACAGGCTTACGGTACTCTACTGCTACTGAAGGGTCGTCGCCTCCCTTAGACTCAGAATACGCTCGCGGTCACTACAAAGGACTCGTCGCCTGATCAGTGTAGGTCGATAGCAAGAATATAGTGTCTCATACCACCATAATTTGCTCACGAGACTAGGTGCTCACTGGTCACTACGGGAAGGTTTGTGGCCCCAGCGTAGGCCGACAGCTCGGCCACGGTGTCCCATACCACCATGCTCGGCTCATGAGTCTTCGTGGATCAAGGTACCATGGTTAACAGGGTTTACAATGGTAAGTTCAGTACCATAGGTTCAAGCAGTTATGAATCATGCAGGGTGAATATACAACGGCCAGTCGGGTTACTTGACGGGCTCGACTAGCGCGATCGCATCTCAAGTCGAACGACATGAAGTGCATAAAACACTTCGTGTGGCCTAACCACTGCCACCAACTGCAGAACACGGTTCGCGTTCATCGACGCGTAGTTCGTGGCGAAGATAAGCTAACCACGAATTCGCTCGGTTACCGACTGCCTGGACTAAGTATAGTCCCAAACATGTGGAATCACATCAGCAAAGCATGTGAAAGTATTGAAAATGAAATACAACCATATGAGCATGTTAACACATGTTGTAACATACAACTTAAGCAAATCACCTGATATATGCCTTTCATACATATAATGAAATTATGCATATCGCTAACATATAGGAAATCATTTCCATTAGCAAATTAATTGAGAATTCAATCTCAAACTAAATCATAATGAAATCACCAAGCACATGTTATAACATACAACTTACGTGAATCATCAAGCACATGCATTTCATGCATATAATGAAATCATGCATATAGTCAACATGTAGGAAATCATTTACATCATCATATTAATTGAGAAATCCATCTCAAACTAATTCATAACATCATTTAATTCAATACATACTAATACAAACATTTATACAAACACTTACACTACACACTTAAGTCTACATATAATATGTCGACCCGAAGTGCGCATTTAGGCGAATCTCTTCGCCAAACTAATTATGCACGTATTCCTAACATTCTAATGCGACAACAAATCATGTCAATCACATCAGAAAAATATGCATGAAAACAGTACTTCCTACAAATGACTAAAATGCCCTAAATCTCATATTCTTCGTTGATTTACGAAACAGGAAACGGACAGCATGTTGTATATGTCAAACGGCGTCGCCGTCGATAATCTACTATTAAACGACATTGAAAGCTTTGGAAACAGTCAATCAAAGCGTCTAAAATCTGCACCTTGTCTCTTATGGATGTGTAAATTCGAACGGAGCGTATACGCTTCGTCTACGGCGATTAGAGAACCTAATACACAAGTTCTATTAGCTACTTCGCTAGGAAACGAAAGGAACCTCAAATCAGCAACTTCTAGGGTATTTTCTTACCTGAAAACGTGGAGGAATCGCCGAAAAAGTGATCGGAGTGCGTTGCCTAAGCACGTACAGCACGTGGCATAAGCAGCAGGGAATTCTCTCCCACCTTCTCTCACAAACTCTCACCTTTTCTCTCTCCCAATCTAGGGATTTTTGTAAATTCGGATGGGAGAGAGGAGTGAGGGTTTCAACCCCTTTTATAAGCCCAAACTTGCCCGAAATAGGCTCCGGTACAAAGTTCACTTAGTGCATATTCAAATCGGGGCTGTTTCGATCCAAAAGATGCTTTCTGGTGGTCTCCTGACCGAATGCGATCAGACTTAAGATCACGCGTACCAGATCTAGCACGTATTAAGTTTTCAGTCCGGCTGGGTCCGCAGATCGCACGTGGCGGACCAGTTTCAGTTCAGCGGTCACCTCAGGTAGATCAGGGCTGAAAGTCTCATGATATGAAATAGAAATTTTTCCTGATCCGAGGGTGTAATCTGGATGAATTCTGACAGTCAAAATGCTTAATACTGACGTGTCAAGTCGTGTGCCAGATTTGAATTTGAAATTCCAATTCTGTCCCTATTCGCACTCTCTTCAGTCCGGGCTCAACGAAATAGCCTGTGATTGTCGGTTTGACTTGATTTTCGAAATGAGTGTCAAGTCTAGCTAGGCGGTTCTAACGGTCTAAGATAGGAGGTATCGGACTTTCGACGCGCGGTCTAGATCCAATACAAAGATTCAAAGTGGTCCAGAGAACAAACCTGCTTAGAGTTTGGTCCGAGGTTATAGAGTATTATAGAGTCATTGGTTCTACTCGATTTGGGTCTTGTAGAACGTATTTAAAGTGATCAGGAACTATTTTCCAGCTACTCCAGCGTTGCGCTAGCTAACTTACGCTTAATTTCTAAAGGAATTAATCCTAAGTGGTTTCTTTGGCTATGAAATTAGGTTCTGAACGATTTTTCAGGTGTTTTAATTAACCCACTGCCTAAGGACGTCAAATCTCAGATTGTCCAAAATTCGGAGTGTTACAGTATAAAAACATAATTTATCAGATCAATTAATCGATTAAATGCAGTCGAAACCAATGGAATTGGGAGGATAAATATGCAATATTTAGACGTTATCAATATTCCCTTGTAAGTATGAGTTTACAAGTAAATAGATGACTTATAAAGATTTTCATTTTATGTGTTTATTGGTATATTCATGGAATTGTGTCTTTGTCATTTACTAAAAAAAAAATGGAGAGAAAGATCAAGTCCCACCAAAACGAGTGTAATCTGTTTTGCAGGTTCTCTTTGTTGCAAGGTTTTGATGGACATAGAGGGAGCAATTGAGGGAGATTAATGCAAGAGTGTTTACATGTCTTGAGTCATGTATTTTAATTTATTGTAAATCTTGTTAAACTTAGACATGTAACTCATTAGTCGTTTTGGTTTGTCATTGGTATGAACCATGATAAGGTATATATAGTTTTTGTCATGTAATTGATAAAATAGGAGATTGTTAGTGCCTCGGTTTTGTTAATGATATGAGATAGGGTGTCTTGAGTTGATCAAACCTCCATAGGAAAACATTGAAGACTGAGACTTGAAGATTTGAAGTATCAATGCCAAAAACAACATGTAAAGCATTAAGTGCCTTGGTAATCCTAGCCCTATACCTATTTAGGTCCAAAACAACCTATCCTAGATAACTTTTTCCATATAGAATGATAATGCCTAAATATTACATAATTATCCTCTCAATTGCATTAGTTTTAGTTGCATTTAATTGATTAATCATTATATTAAGATATGTTTTCTACATGCGAGGTAATCCAAATGATAAAGATGAATACATGCTTAAAAGAAATATTTAAAGCTCAAAATGAATGATCGATGAAAAATTAGAGATTCGGAAGATATTCTTGAAGATTTCAAGTGCCAAAGATCCAAGAAAATAAGGTACAAAGGATGAAGAAAAACAGTTCATTAATAGAAATAATAGGTTGTTCAGTACCACCTAAGGTTGGTTTAGTTTAATCGAAAGTACTCAAAATAGTCTGGTGAGAAATTATAATTTTCATAGTTAATTTGGCTTGACTATTAGGTCCAACCAAAGCCATGTTCGATGTTACTAAAGTAGAGTTCAGTCTAACTTGAGGGAGAAAGACTTTAGATGAATATTGAAGAAATTCAACTGCAACCAAGAGACAAATTCAATGTGACTGAAGTGATCTTCGGTGTGACTGAAGGCTACGGTCAGTGTGACCGAAGTGTAAAAAACATGTGAAAATTTGAAGTCAGTTTAAAGTCAATGCAATTTTTTTAAAAAAATTTCAATGAGTGTTTTTATATGTTTTAAATATGAAATAGGGCTTGGGAGAGAGACCTAGGGGTGGTGGAGCTTTCATGGAGTCGTCATTCTTCTTTAATCATTTGGTTCTAGTTTGTCTTGTTAGTTTTTCTTTTATTATAGGATGTTAGCCATCCTGGGCTAATTTCTTAACTAAGGTTAAGACATGAAGCTTGTAATTTAATTACATTATTTAGTTTACTTAATTCAATAAACAATGGTTTGAATGATGATAGTAAATTAAGTTGATTTGAATTTTACTTTAAAGTCTTTAAGTTATTGATTTTTGGATTTTTTCTGAACTACGGTTATAATGAATGCTTTGATTTAACAATTGCATAGCCTGAATTTGAGAATGAATCAGTCTGTATAATTGATTGATCTATTGTTGCCTAAAGGTGTTTTAGATGCTCTTGATTCACTGCGAATGAGATCTAAATGTTTCATAAGAGAATTGTTCAATTGAAATCATGCTTTTATTGGTGTTGATGATTGCTTTAATAGAATTATCTTCAAATTGGATAGGATAGGACTTCAATTCTAATTAAGTTAAAACATAAATTAATGAATGAGATATTGTAATTATTATAAGTGGATTCCTTGATCCTTAGTCTTTAATTTTAATTTTTAAGACCCTTTAACCTATTTGATATATTAAAAACTCAAACCAACCATTAGCTTTAGACTAGTTCTAGCCGTGTTCCCCATTCCTTGAGGATTCAACCTCGGCCTCACTGAGTTATTACTGCATGACAACCTAGCATATGGGGTTGTCAACCCTCAAGTTTGATCATAAGAAAACCCTTAGTCATTAGGTTGGTGCCGGTTAGATCACATGCAAAAGAAAGTAAATTCAAATACACATGTTCGATTAATCCTCGATCAATCAAGCGAATCCTCGATCAATCAAAGCCCTTCGCTCATTTTATCGAGGGTGCATTAAAAAGTCTAGCGAGCTTTGTTGCCCTGTTTCGATCAACTTATATTGATCGAAGCTAGCTGTTATAGATTCGTTGGAGCCTTTTTGTTATATAAATCTAGAAACAAAATCTTTGCAATGATGATGGTTTTGGAAGATTTAGAAGGCCCGGTGCATTCCAAGCCTTCCTTATGCTTATAGGTTATCTCCTAAAGAGATCAATGACTTCTTCATTATTATTAATTACTCTAACGAGCATTCCAAGCTCCATTTGATGAAAAACATGGTGTCTTACATTCTGTAGAGTTTAAACTCTACACTCATAGGTAAAACCTTATCTAAACATTCTCTAAAATGTCCATATAGGTGAAACCTCTATTGGCGCAAACTATTACATAAGTGTAAGATATTCAACCTCACTCACATTACCTTGATAGCCTCATTAGAGCATCATATACAAGGTAGCTGATCGTAAGAGCTGAAGCATTGACATCAGAGATTAGGGGAGCACAAGAAAAGTGGATTGAAGAAGTGAAGATGCTCTCAAGTAAGGTGCATCAATGGGGCTCAATCCGACAAATAACGTTGTCAATTTAGAGTCCATATACTCTTTCCTTGTGTAAGATTAAGTATAGAGTTTATAACCCAAACTTAAATAAGTTCATGTGTAGGACTTATGATCTTGTATAGGGCTAAATTCATCAGACACGGGTGCATACATGTTAGTCTTCGTAGGAGCCTCCATCAGGAGTAAACTTAGGTCATTGGATTAAGACCATTGTGGTTATTGGTTAGCTAATAGAAAATCAATTAAGTCTTTGAGGAAGCCTTCAATGAGAGCATACCTTAGGTCCTTGGGTAGGGCCATAAAGGTTAGGAGTGAACCTATTAAAAACTCCTATGATAGTGAAATCCAGTACATTCAAGGAGAATGCGTCCCCCAGGAGTGGAGTAGGCAAGTAAACGAACCACTATATATCTTTATGTTTACAATTATGATATGAGCACATTTCTATTCTTGCTTATGAGTTTAATTAGTTAAATTATATAAATGCTTGAATAGATTATATGTTAGGCATTAATAGTACATGCACACACAAGATTGCTATCTCTACCTAATAGACTAGTAGCTCAATTAGTTTGAATCTATTATAGTCTATACAATTAGACCCACTTGGCTTGGAAGCCTAAGTGTTAGTCACCTTAATAGTTTTAATTAAAGAATTGTTTAAGTAGGCCAAAAATTTTAATGGTCACATCCACCCCCTCTCTAGGACTTGGCCATAATTATAAGCTCCATTAAGTTTTCACATGCAATTATAGACAATCTACGCAATTTCAATTGACATTAGAGTGGGTTGCTCTTAAGGACTTAGTTGTTTATAGTAAGATCCATTAGGAGCTTTTGAATTATATGTACCAATGAAGAGAATTCCTTCACAGGACCACTATATTTTGATGGGTCTAACTACGCCTATTAGAAGGCTAGGATGAGAGTATTCATGAGATCCATTGACCTTATGGTTTAAGCTATTGTCGAACAAGAATGGATTATACACATAAAACAAGCGTGATTGATGCTAAAACCATTAGCACTCCCAAAGATTAATCCAAATGAAGTGTTAATGAGAGAGCTCAGTATACCTATAATGCCAAAGCTCTCAATGTGATTTACTATGCGGCTTCCTCAAATGAGTTAAAACACATTTATATGTGTGAAATGGGAAAAGAAGTGTGTGACATATTGAAAATCACCCTAGAGGGAACTAGTACAATAAAGAGTTCAAAGCTTCAACTCTTGACTGCACAATTTGAAAATATTAAAATGGAAGAGTCTAAAATGTTTATGGAGTTTTATTATAAATTGAATGATATTTGCAACTCTATGAGGGATTTAGGGGAGTGAATTGCGGAGGGAAGCATATGTAGAAAAATACTTAGATCCCTCCCGAATAGGTTTACTTCCAAAGTAACCTCAATAAAAGAGTGCAGGAACATATATGAGATAAAAAGTAGAAGAACTTTTAGGTTCCCTATATACATTTGAACTACAGTTTAGACAAACTCCCTCTAGAAAGAAACACGCAGTTTTGAAAACTTCATATAGGCACTCACATAGGAAAATCGAATCCGAAGATGACAGTGATGTGGAAGATGAGGATGAAAAAATGGCTAGAAATTTCAGAAAATTCCTCAAGATTAATAGAGAGAAGGATTGTGATAAGAAGGGCAAGTCAGTTGAAAAGCCTATAAACCTATTAATCAACCTAAAGATGTCCAATGTTACAACGGTTAGGGTCACATACATGTTTTCTCCA
This sequence comes from Magnolia kwangsiensis, assembly GCA_037074715.1. Taxonomy (NCBI): domain Eukaryota; kingdom Viridiplantae; phylum Streptophyta; class Magnoliopsida; order Magnoliales; family Magnoliaceae; genus Magnolia; species Magnolia kwangsiensis. Next base: position 86,003,802 of record CM073583.1, read on the forward strand.
AATGCACTAACAAAGTAAGATTCAAAGGCAAGGTTATGGCTGTAACATGAGATGATGCGGATGAGTCTGAATCATATTCAGGAGACTCCCATAGTGATGAAGGCCTCGGCTCTCTTAGATTTTTGATGGCCTCCACCATTATTTCTCTTCCAAAAGTTTGGGAGGTGATTCCAACCATAACACCTCGGAAGAAGAAGAAGATCCTCCTCCAATGAAGAAGATGAAGATGAAAAAGATGAGGACTTCTAAGAGGCCTATGATTAGCTATATGCCAAATGTATGAAGATTTTTGAATAGCAGGGTCGGGTTAAGGCAGAAGAGATTCAATTGGCTAATGATCTCAAAAAAGTTAATTATGAAAATTTCTCCCTAGTGCAAGAAAAGGAAAATCCCAAGTATGACTTAGATAAGACATTAGGGAATATTGCAGGCCTATAATATGAACTTGAAACAGTTAAATCTGTAAATCAAGGCATGAGACAAGAGGTTAGCCAACTTGAATCTCTTCTTGCCAATACCAAGGCTAATGGTACCCAAAAAGACCAAGTAAATCTTTAAGTATGGGTATGCCTTCCGAGGATAATAGGGGTGTCAAACTTAATAGGTAAACTAATGCCACAACCTTCATCCTTCCGGTAATCTAAAAGGGCTTGTTTACTTCTAGAAGTAGGTCAATAGTCTCTCATGTGTGCCATGCTTGTGAGATGTAGGGCACTTAAAATTTGAATGTTTAATATTGAAAAGGCTCTAATCCACCTTAGTCCCGAGCTGAATAGGTAAATATATCATGTCTAAGAAATCGACACAGTAATGAAAAAGTACCTTTAAAGGATCTTCGGAAAAGAAGACGAAGTTTTCAACCCCCCAAAAAATGACCAATCATATGAGAGGGTTGTTAAAACGGGTTGCCTTTCTAAATTAGAAAAGTAGGAAAATACTTAGTTGGGGGGACAACAACCAGGGTAAGAACAACATAAGAAAATCTCCTACCAAACATATATCTCCAAATAGGACATCACCTGAGATAGTAGAATCTTGAAAAGAAGACCTCTCCTGAACATAATTCAGGTCTTAAGAAATTCACACTCAAGTGAGTGTGCTTAATAGGTATATCAGAGAATTTTAGCCTCATTTTCATTTTGATAGTTTAGCTTTAAAGTTGCTTAATTTTAGTATCATATGTTTTTACATAAAACTATCTTTGGTGATGTTGCTTGATAAGTAATTTTTTTTTTAATAACCAAAATATGCATGCTAAATATTTTTCATGTTTATATGCCCCCTATATTCCCTTATTTGTATGAGTTTATAGGTAAATAGATGACTTATAAATATTTTCATTTTATATGCTAATTGATAATGAGGGAAGCTAAACACTCTTATATGGAAAGAAATAAGTGAATGTCTTTGATTTAAACCTTACTTCGATGATCAATGAACTTTCTTGAAATGGGCAACTTTTTGACATGGAGGAGATTGCTCGGAAAATTTCTTAGAACCCTTAACAACTTCCCTAGCCCTCCCAAATCCTCTCTTAACCTTACCCAAGCCTTCCTCAAGTAAAAATCAAGTGGCTTAGCTAAGTGCAAGTGTGTTGCCCCCCCTAAATGAGGGAGATGAGCTGAATTTTTATAGATGTGACCAATGGGAATTGTATTCTCGCTATTAGTGATGTGGCCTGATTTTGTATTTCTCAAGGTCCATTGGGTGATAAGAGTTGTTATAAACTAATCAGTGAACTTTTTGGACCATCAGTAATTGGATTTTCTCCTATGCTTGTTTCATATTTTTCAAGCTAAATTTGCCACCCCAGTTACCACAAGGAACCATCTGATGAATTGGATGACCACCTTGTCACCGACAAGAATCCAATTTCCGCCAGTTGCCTTTTAGCTAATTCAACTGTCAATTTATTCCATGTGGTCCTAGGTATCCCCTCGATGCAGTTTGTTTTCCTATGTGATGCTCTTTTGAGTTGGTCAAGTGCCAATTTCGATAGTTTGTTGCGATCATGCGAAGTATTATTTGTAATTCTGGGCGGGGTGTCTAAGGCAGCGTGGGTTCAGAAGTATTTTGAATAATAAGAGGTATTTTCAATATATAAATTTGCTATGTTTTGAAATATCTCCTTATGTTTTAGCCGATTCAACATGTCAATTTTTTCTAGGTAGTCCTAGGTATCCCCTTGATGTAGTTTATTTTGCTTCATGATGCTTTCCTGAATTGGTCAAGTGCCAATTTCGATAGTTTATTGCAATCATGCGAAGTATTATCTACGATTCTGGATAGGGTATCTAAGGCAGCATGGGTTCATAAGTATTTTGAATAATAAGAGGTATTTGAAATATACAATATTGCTATGTTTTGAAATATCTCTCTATGTTTTTGAATTAGATGTCTTTTTTGACTCTTTTTTAAAGGTAGTAGACTCACACATGTAACAAAGGCACCTCTAGGCTATTAATCTATTGTACACATTGCATGTTGATGATATTCTAAAACAATCAAATTATCAGTTGCATCACTAAAATTATATCAATAAAGTGGCATGAATAGTGCAAACATGACTCACGTAAATTGATCAATAAAAAGTTTAGTGAGCTTTTTGTTTGTGATCCTATGCTTGGCCCCACCTAAGCCTTAGAATTTCGTCATTTTGGCTAAAGTATATATACAATGTGCTTATTGCAATTGTTTTATCAAATATCACCAACATATACTAATTATGGTTAATAAAGGTGATTTAATAATCAAATTCAAATTACCTTAAACATATTTTATATTAAAGTTGATTTAATAATCAAATTCAAATTTCTTTAAATATACTATATAATTTCTATGCATTGTTATGTTATTTTTGGATTCTAGCCTATTTTCATTAGAAGCTGCCTACAAAACTAAGGATCAAGAATCACCTTCATTTGTGATTTGGAATCCAATGCATTCCGAAAACAAGCTCCCCTAATATTTATCAAACCCAGGCCTGACCTGTATGATCCAGTATGCCTATGCTTGGGTTTAAGATTGAAATTTAGGGCTAAGTATGCCCAGCTAATGCAGGGTTTAAGATTGAAATATAGGGCTAAGTATGCCCAGCTAATGTATCTATACTTCGGGGTCATGTGATAATATCTATACTTGTGGTCCATTACTTCGTTTTGTATTTGGAGTTGGGCCAGGGTCGGCTCGTCACCCAGCCCAAGATAAGCTACCTATATGTGTCGGTTAGGTTGGGTTTAATTTGAGCCTAACCATTCACTTATACGGGCTGCATTTCTAACCAATGCTTGATCCACTCTCCGTTTAGCCGGGCTGAGACTTGTCTACCAAGTAGGTGGGACACGTTGACCCATGGGCTGACCCGACCCGACCCGACCGTTGCCATCCATGCTTATAGAGGTGTACACGAGTCGATCTGAGTCAAGCTTGGCACAGCTTGACTTGGCTTGGCCACTAGCTGACTCCAGCTCGAAACTCGTCTCGACTCAGTCCTCGAGCCTGATTGGCTAACTTGGCTCGGTTCGGTCAGCAGCTCGGGCTAGTTCGAGCCAAGATCAAGCTGAGTTTGCCTGTGCAGTATTTCCACAAACACATGGACTGCACCTTTAAAATCTCGCCGTATGTAAAATGACAATAGCAGTTTTACAAGTATTTCATCAAATACCTTATAGGCACCTTGTAGGCAACATCAAAATCAAGAAAAAATATATTTGTTTTGTATACATACCTTCCTTGCCACAAGCTGACACTGAGTTGTTTCGTCAGACACTTGGTGAGCAACATCAATATTTTGTAAACGAGTCATTGAATTGGTTCGATCTAAGTTTGATTTGAGCTGCGGTTTGATCCAAGTCAAGTCAAGCTCAGCTAGGCTTGAGCTCAGTTTAAAATTTTTTTGAGCTCGGAAAATCAGCTTTACTAGGTCAAACGTAGCTTCGAAGGGTCGAATTGAGCTTTTTCGAGTCGAGTCGAGAGAGCTAACCGGGCTAAATCGGTTCGTGGACAGCCCTACGTGCTTATACGAACCAAAAGGCCCGAGTACCTAGTGCTTATACTCGGACCGAGGATCAGAGGGTTTCTCTGAAGAAAAACCTACGGTTGGAGCTCACTCCATAGGATACTCTATCCTCTCTTCCTCCCAATAATAATATTAATATGATCCCTGCGTTTCCTTCTCTTTCAAAAACTAACTCTGCAAGAAGAAAATGGCGCCAATTCCAACTACCAACGGAATCCGTTCCCCCAACACTTTCTCTCCATCTCTTTCAATCTCCACCGTTCATTCTATCCCTCTCTCCTTTTCTCATTCTTCATCTCCTTCTCTTTCTTCTGCTCTCTCCCTTTCCTTTCCCATTTCTCGCCGTTTCCGCTCACTCCGATTCGATTCCAGCAAAAACCCTATCCCTAAGGTCGAAAGATCCCTTCCAAGATTTTTTTTTTTTTTTCCAGAAGAAAGAAAACTCATTGTTTTGGTTTAATGGCGATGAACTGATGTGCCCATCCTGTGCAAGTGGAGTCCTTTATTCGGCAAGCCAGAGTTTTAATCTTATGGATTAGCCCTCGATGGGAGGGACATGAAAATTCTTACAGAGATCAACGAATATCTGTCAGGACCGTTGCTGCGTCTTCTCTTAGTCGTCTCTTTTTAGGGTACTGATCCAAAGGTTAGGTTCTTCTTATTTGGGGGACTTTTGAGGTATCATTAGCTCATGGCTTGTCCCATCAAATCAATGGTTCAGATCACCAAACCATGGGTCCCACCTGTACGAACTGGCACATCGGGATACTGATATATATGCTGATCGGGTTTGATTTCATTTATTCTTTTTTCCTTGGCAGGGATTGAAGGTGAATTGTTCGGTTGGAGGCGAGCCGTTGAAAGTCATGATCTCGGGGGCGCCTGCATCAGGAAAGGGAACTCAGTGTGAGATGATTGTTCAGAAGGTAATTCGATATGATATTTGTTAGTACAATCTTTTTCCTTTTCAGAATTTTGTTTCTTTTTAAAATGTAGGGGATCTCAAGTGTTTTCTTCTTTGTTTTTGAGGTATTCGGAATATGTCCTGTTGATTCTAGTCTTACTAGGACTCGGTGTTTTAAATAGCTTAAGCAATGTAGTGTGTAACTTATTGTTACATAGCATAGCTTTTTTTTTTTTGGGTTAGCTTATTAGTACACACACTCCATGTTAGCCACCCCCGCTAGGGATCGATACCAAGACCTCGAGTGGTGAAACGAGGTATCTCCACTCAGTCTGCCAGTTGAGCTATGGATCTGGGTGTTGTCAGTGTTTGAAATATCGATACTATCGGCCGATATATCGGCTGATATTATCGTTATCGCACCCATGCGAGACGATACACCCCCGATAACCCCCGGAAGATACCAAAAAATCCCAAATTCAGATGTCGGCTGATATATCGTCGATATCGCACGATATTTTGACGATATCGCGAGATTTCCTCGAAAAAATCTAAAAAAAAAAATCGAAACTATAATTATCCGAAAAAATCGAAAAAAAAACAACTAGAAATTGGATTTCGGTTCCTGTACAAGAGATCGTCATCATCGAAAGCTTCCATTTGGTGGGCCATTCCAATCGAAGCTTCTTTCTTAGGTTAGTGCAAGAAAAATCTTCGATTTGGGAGATAAATCTGTCAAAATCCGAAGAAATCCGGATATTTGGGCGACATCGGGGGAAATCCTCGTCGAAATTTGGAGAATCTTCGCCGGAATCCGAAGATTTGGGAGATTTTGGGGCCGGAATCCGAAGATTTGGGAAATTTTGGGGCCGGAACCCTCTCTGCTTGGAAAAAAAGGGTATCCGGCCCTTTTTTTTGAACAGGGTGGCGTACCGGATGAAATCGGACTCTTATCGTACTGAGTAAACTCAGTTGGGCCCACCTTGAATGTATGTGGTCTATACACGCCGTCCATACGTTTTTCCGGATCATTTTAGGGGTTGAACCCAAAACCGAAGTACATCAAAAGCTCAAGTAGAACATACCAAAGGAAACAGTGGAAGTATTGATTTCCACCGTTGAAACATTTCTAAGGCCTCCATTGATGTTAATTTGTCATCCAAGCTGTTCATAAGATCACGTAGACATGGATGAATGGAAAACACAAAAATCATCTTGATCTAAAACTTCTGTGGCCCCTAAGAACTTTTCAATGGTAGACTTCAATTCACACCATTTCAAGTGGTGTGGTCCACTTAAACTTTGGATATGATTAAATTTTGGTTTAAAGCCCTAAAATTAAATAATAAAGCGGATGTACGGAGTTGATACAATGCATGAGTGACGGTGGGCCCCACAGAGTTTACTCAGTACGCAATCCGCTTTTGTACTGCACACCACCGACTGGTGTGTTGACGTCGTCACCCAGTTCCGTGGGTCCCATCATGAGGTATGCGTTATATCCAAACCGTTTGTCCATTTGGCGAGCTTGTCGTAAGACTTGAGCCAAAAAAAAGACAGATCCAAAGATCAAGTGGACCACATTGAAAAAAGCAGTGGAAGATTAAAAGTCTACCATTGAAACCCTTTTAGGGTCACAAAATTTTTGGACCGATATGATATTTGTTTTTCCTCCTCATCCAGATTTGTGTGACCTACTGAATGGATTGGATGTAATGTGGGTCCCATTTCACTTTGAACCATTCAGACAACCGGAGCGCCTGCGATGGACGCGGATTTCCTGCGAAAGACGTTCGCATCAGTTCCTGCGCTGGGAACTCAGGTGGGGCCCATTGTAATGTTTGTGAGAAATCCTATCCGTTCATCCGTTTTGTAAGTTTATTTTAGAACACGATGCCAAAAATGAACCGTTTCCAAAGCTCAAGTAGGCCGAAAACAGGATAATTGAATGTCCATAGTTGAAATATTCATGGGCCATGAAAGTTTTGAATCATGCTAATATTTGTGATTTCATTTCATCCCTGTAGGAATGAAATTATTAATGGTATGGATGGCACGTAAACATCACTGTCAAACTCAGGTAGGTTTCAACGGTAGGAACTTCCCTAACCACATTTTCCTTTAGCATGGCCACTCGAGCTTTATATACGGTTCATTTTTGGCATATTGTCCTAAAATGAACTCACAAAACTGATGGAAGGGGAGGATTTCTCACAAACATCACAATGGGCCCCATCTGGGTTTCCAGCGCAGGAACTCCCTACGAAAGGCTTTCGCAGGAAATCCACGTGCGTCTGGGGTGGGAACGGCGTAGTGAGTAAACTCTGTGGGGCTACTATAATTCATGTATTTTATCTGCTCCATCCATCCATTTTACCATATAATTTTATGATTTTAGCCCAAAAAGTGAAGCATATCCAAAGTTCAAGTGGCCCACTAATGGTCAATCACCATTGTTTCCTATGATATGGTCTACCTGATTATTGGATCTGCTTAATTTTTTGCATAATGTCCTAAAATAATATAGAAAAACAGATAGATGGGGTGGATACTAGATATAGTTGTCTTAGTTCAATCGGACTGCGCAGAGCTTAGGACCCTCTACAAAGGAAACCTATTACGTGCCATTCTTTTTTGAGATTTTATGATTTAAAAGTGTGTATGGAGGTCTTTTTTAACAATCCCCAAAGTTTCATTAAAAAATTCAACCATTTTCCCAATGTTTCCCCATGTTTCCCGAAAAGTGTGATAAACTATGCGATACAAATGATATATCCCGTGCGATAACCGACACGTATCTGTATCCCAAGGGTGCGATACATTGTGCGATACCGATATTTCGAACACTGGGTGTTGTTACATAGCATAGCTTGGCTTTCACATGACACTGTTGATGAACATAGCTCAAGTCATGTGTAGCCTATGCATGCTCGTTAGCAATTGCTACACACTATGTAGCCTACACTACTTGCTATGTAGCGTACACCATAAGTTATAATTCACTAGAACATTAAAATCAATTGATGTTTTTAATGATTTCTTCCATTTTTCTATTTTCAATAAAAAAATAGTTAATCTTTTTGGCAATTTTAATAATATAGGTAACAATATTAAATCAGTTCTGTTGCTATTTCTCTATCTTTATATATAATCTTTAGCTTATTTTTCCTATTGTTTAAGTTTGTGTTTGGTTGCACCAAATATCATGAAATTTCATTAATTTTTTTTTTTATTATTAGTCAGTCTAATGCAGTGCAAACTATCATGAAATTTCATGATATTTGGTGCGACCAAACCACAACCTTAGTTAAAAATCTATAAGTAGCATGTAGCTTAAGATACATAGCTAAGTAGCTTATGCCTCATGCTTTAGAGGGGTGAACACTGGGTTACACATTATTCTATATTTAAAACGTTGCTAGGAATTGCCCTTCTTCGCTGTTAATTTATGTGCTATTAGCATCTTTATATGTGCAAAATGACACTGTTGTGTTTGATAAGTGAAAATTGAGACTTGAGATTGTAAATGCACACTAGGAGACTGGACTAAAAGACAAATCTTGGTTTTGTGAGAAACCATATTGGTGGGCCCAACTTTCTGTTAACCAGCATTTTCACTTTGGTTGGACCCATCATGAATGGCTCATGTCCTAATTCCTATTATTGCCCAATTGAGAAGTTTACCCATATTATCTGTGGATTTCTTTTTCCTCATTGAATGTGGACCAATTGAACAGTCAGGACCATCTGATCGATGAGAATTTTGGGGCATGAAACATAATGACTGGATCAATCGTCTGGGTCACCATAAGATGGGACCTACTGATGTATGGTCTGGGTCGTCTAAAGGTGGGGGTTTGGCCTCACATATCTGTGTCTTGCTGGACCAAATGAAAAACAATGCTTTGTTCAGCCAAAATCATATAGAACCTCTTTGTAACTGTGGATATTTCGGGTTCTCTCATTAATGGAGTTACCTCTTTGTAACTGTGGATCTTTCGGGTTCTCTCATTAATGGAGTTACCTTTTCAAGACTTGGGAGTTTTGCGTCTTTGTTGCAGATGGATAGTCTCTGGGATTTGGAGAGCGATGGGATGTTTAGCAGTAATCTTGGTTTTTTCTGTGTTTGAAATTTATAAGGCTGAAAGAGAAACAAGTCCAAGGTGTCAACAAACCGAGGAAGGTTTACAATTGAAATGTATATGTGTCAAGACTGATTACTTTTTTTTTTTTTTTTTTTTTTTTAAGATTTTTAAATCTCTGTATGCCATTGTCAGTGTAGTGGACATTTTTTTTTCTTTTTCCATTGCGGCATTACCTATAATCTATGTTCCCTGAGTATAGGTTCTGGTAACAAGTTTGGCGAGGGTTGGTTGATACCAGTCTGTAATCTTGAAGATACTTCCTGAACAATATCAGAAGCTTTATATAGTCAAAGAGATTTTAAAAATGTGAATATCTTCATGACTAACCATTACATACTTAACATTGGATGAAAAGACTGTCGCTATACAAATTACCATAAATTGAATCTACCTATTGTATGTGATACAATGCCAAACTGGTAATAAACAGAAAAATTCCAATGATCACATATTGAAGTTGTATTGAAGCTTATACAAACTCTTTAAAGATAGAGGTTTGAGTGGGAATGGTATGGCCCATCTATGTTTAGGACATAATTGGTATTCTTGCTTTTGTTACTAATGGCATTATTGCAATTATCGAAAACCATGTTAATAAAGAAAGAGGGGGGGGGGGGGGGGGGGGGGGGTGGGAGCATGTGAATCTCTTCTTTTCTCTTCCTCCTTTCATTCTTTCTCCACTTTTCTTCTTCTCTCTCTTTTATCGATCATACCATACAGTATCACAATGAAATCGATTCGGGCATTGATCTCTTTCATCTTCCTTGTTTCCTCTTGTCTTCTTCTTCTTCTTCTTTTATTTACTTGAGGTGATTTTTAAACTTGTTGGGGGCTGGTCTACGTGAATTCTCTTTCAACTACCATATGGTGGAATGTGTAGTTGTGTATCATGAATGTGTGTGAGGCTTACTTTCTTACAAGGTATTCCATAATGGTAATGGTGGCCGTAACGGCTACCACCGTTACCTTTGGGATACAGGGTGTAACGACTATTACAGGGGCCATAACTGTAGTTAGGTCTCTCTCTCTCTTTCCCTATTGATTTTTTTTTTTTTTTTTAATAAAATTTTCAAAAAACCTGTATTGGCAAAGTAATGGACCGTTACGGGGCCTTTCCAGTCTTTATGAGGGGTGTAATGGGCCATTATGGAGGTTGTATGGCTTTTACAGCCTTTACAACCCCATAAATTATAACGGTTGCCACCGTTACCTTTATGTAATTGCCTTTACGGCCTCATAACAGCCTTTACAACACACCATGCTTTCTTATAATACCATTGTGATGGACAAAAGCGGCCATTGTGCGTGATTGGTCAGATTTGCATGTGTGGTCATATCTGAGATTTAAAATGTGTGGAAGTTTCATATGACAAGGATTAGAGAAAGTGTACTGGTGAAGTTTTTTTTATCTTTATCAAGCAGTGTTATCAAGTGATTGCATTTGTTGATATATGTGATTTTCTGGAATTTTTGTTGGGATTGGGAAAGTTGAAGTTAAACATTCTTCCTTTGTGTTTTTTATTTTGCCTACATCAATGGATGTCAAGAACGAAGTCATTACTAGTCTTTTGTCTCCATATGAGTTGACGAACTTTCAGATTTTATTGATTAAACTCGATTGGCAAATTACTTGCAATGGGCCACATTGATAGAAGTTTTCTTTACGGGAAATGGAAATTAAAGTATTTGACTTCTCTAAAACCTGAAGAAAGTCCAATAGAATGCAAAGATTAAGTGACAGAGGGTGCTCAAATTAGAGCGTTGTTATGGAACAGTATGGAGCCTTAGAGTAGTGTGATGTTATTTTTTTTCAAGACAACAAAGGAAGTTTGGGAAGATTTGAGAGAGATGTATTCATGTGAAAAAAAATTAACTCGGATCCATGAGTTACTGTAGAATATTTTTTCTTTTCAACAGGGATATAAGAGTGTCAGAATGTATTATTCAGCCTTACGAGGCATGTGGGAAGTACCGAATGTATACCAGCCCATGTCTACTGATTATGAGACCATTAGATGGAAAAAAGAGGAATTCTGTGTTGCCCAATTCTACTCTAGTCTTCGTCCTAAGTTCAAGCCTGTCTGAGCCTAGATCCTTGAAAGTAGTGAGATCCCATCCATCAATGAGGCATTCGCTTGCGTTTAGCATGTAGTTAAGGCCTGCTTGTTTCACCAAATACTTCGGTAAATATGTGTAAATTCGTAATGATTATTATTTACATTACCTGTTCCCTGCTGTCAAGGGAATTTGACTAGCAAATCAAATGGTTGTTTATACACAATATTTGGGTGAGGGATGGCCTAGGAGGCGTTTTCCTTAATTGTTTAAATCCCGTGAATGGCTGACTATCATCAACCAAATGTATGTTGGTCCACAACGTTATCACACAATGCTCATTCCTACTGTTTGCATAATGGCAACAAACACAGTTACCACGTCGATTACATCACATAGATACTGGTGAAATTTGGCAGCCCAAGAGGCAAGTGTTATCACGCATTGCACATTCGCCTGTTCAGTTAATGGGGACATACGCACTTACCATGATGACTAATGCTTATAACAATGGAAACAGGTAGGCACAATGGAAAGTTAACCACTCCTCTGAAATGCGTGTGCACAAACAGTGATAGTCTGTAGCCAAAAAGAGCAGTTGAACGGTCACCTCGGTTGCAGGTGTATCCCACCCTAATTCGGAAGAAATCTTGCATTGGAAGTTTGTGATTTACATTGATTTACATTGATGTAATGCGAGTGTAAAATGACGGTCAAACTACTTCAAAGTCCTTTTCTCAAATGCCAGCTCATTGCAATAACTGCTTATTTACTTCGAATTATGGAGGTAATTGGCGAAACAAAGATGCCCTAAGTGTATAGAGTTCATCTTCGTGAGATTGTTTTGCATTTGTTTCTGCATCTGGTATAGGAGATGGGGGAAGTTGTGGTGGTCGTTTTGGTGGTAGAGATTCAGGGGAGGTCGTTTTGGAGGTAGAAATAATTGGGGAGATTGTGGTACAAATTTCAGTAGTAGTCGTGGTTGGGGTAATCGATAGTGCACTCATTATGGTCTTGGTAACCGCATAGTTTATATATGTTGGGACCTTATTGGTAAGTCTGCTTGGGCGAATCGGGTTCATTCTTTCGATGATGACACTGAGGGTTGTCTTTAAGCTTATCTCCTCCATTTCTGAGCCCAATACTATAGGTGATACAGTCGCACAGTCCAATGAAGAATACGTCCGACTTTTGAAGGATTGTTCTACTTACGCATCATCATCCATAACTACTCTTACACGGTCAGGTATTGCTATCTTGCATCGTCTGATAGTATTTCCTGGCTCATCGACTTAGGAGCTTCCGATCATATGACCAGTTGACATAGTGTATTGTCTCAGTAAAGTCGTCTTCCATTTCTTCTATCACATTAGTCTTGTCTCAGTTAGTAAAGTCGTCTTCCGTTTCTTCTATCACATTAGTAGTTGATACTTCAACCCATATGTCCTACCCCATTGCTTTCATTGTCATCAATACTTTATATCTCTAAATTTCTTTTGAGTTTATTTTCTCTAAGTAAGAAAACCAAATCTTTAAATTGTTCTATCACACACATTTTATCCTTCTTTCCAGGATCTAAAGACGGGGAAGATGATTAGTGGAGGCATCAAGTGAAGGGTCTCTATTACCTTGATAGTGAAATAATTGGAGTTGTATTGTGGACATATATCTCTCCACGTTAGTGGTATTCCAGTCTTCGCCATCCCTCCCTAAATAGTTTTAAGAGTCTAGTTCTATCGTTGTTTTATGTGTCCAGATTAGAGTGTGAAGCTTGTCAGTTGAGTAAGCACCGTACAATGTCATTTCTTCCTCGTGTGGAGAAGAGAAATGATAAACTTTTTTATTTAGTACATTCTAATATTGGGGTCGAGTTCATCTTACTGGTTTATCTGCCTTCAAGTACTCTGTTATTTTTTTGAATGATTATTCTCGTATGACATGATTATATTTAATGAAAGATTCGTCGGAAGTGTTTTCTTATTTTAAAGAGTTTTATATGGAAACACAAGTTCAATTCAATTCTAGGGTTTGTATCCTACATTTAGATAATGCTAGGGAATATCTATTTCGTAACTTTAACTCATATCTTTCATCACATGACATATTCACAAAATTTCATGTGCACACTCCATAACAAAATGAGATAGCAGAATGTAAGAGCCGTCATTTACTTTAGGTTGCTAGAGCATTGTTGTTGAATAAAAAGGTTTCGAAATTATTTTGGAGTGATGCAATCTTAACTACATGCTACCTAATATATTAAATAACTTCATCGATCCTAGATGGAAAGTCACCCTTCTCTATCTCATGTCATTAAGTTCCTTTTTACTCTATTCTTCCAAAGGTGTTCTATTATGTATGTTTCGTGCATCAACTTGATCATTTTCATGATAAGTTTGAACCAAGGGCTATCAAGTGTATTTTTCTTGGCTATTCTTATAACTAGTGGGGATACAAATGTTATAATCTTGTCTCCTGCAGACGTTATGTGTTAGCTGATGTCACATTCTTTGATCAAATTTCATATTTCTCTGAGGAAGTAAAGTCTTTACAATTTGAAGAGAGCTTCATAACTACTCTTCCCATTGTACCTGATACTACTATTAGAGTTGGGGAGATGTCTGTGCAACATGATTGGCCTTTTATAGGTATACTTCAAACGTTCCAAACATGGAGATGGAGTAGATACGAGCGTGACTTCTACCAAGCCTCCTGATTTGATAGAAAATCGTCATTCTTCTGAGTCCTTTCCTACACCATTAGATGAATGTAATTTATTTATTGCTCTTTATAAGGGTATCTGTTCATATACTCGACATCCTATTTCTAATTTTGTTTCGTTCAATGGTTTATCTCATTCATTTTGACAATTTGCTTTGTCTCTGTCATCCGCGTCTATTCCTTGTGCTTTCCAGGAGGCTTTGAGTTGTGATGGGTGAAAATGAGTAATGGAAGAAGAGATGAGTGCATTATATTAGAATCAAACTTGGACATCAACTGAATTACCTGCTAAAAAGTATGTAATAGGGAGCAGATGGTTGTATACGGTAAAATACAATCTTGATGGTTTAGTGGATCATTTAAAAGCTCGATTGGTTGCTAAAGGGTACTCTCAAACTCTTAGAGTCAACTATTTAGAGACCTATGACAAAGCTTCACTTGGTACCTGTGGTTGTTTCCGTTGCTGCAATATCAGCTTAATGTAAAGAATGCTTTTCTTCATGGAGATTTGGTTGAAGAAGTTCACATGGATAACCACTTGGGTTTGTTGGTTAAGGGGAGTTAGATAAGGCATGCCGTTTTAGAAATTAGTTTATGGGTTGAAACAACCTCCAAGAGCTTGGTTCAACAAGTTTAGTAGGCGATGTTCGAATTCGGGATGAAACATAGCCAAGCCGACCATACCATTTTTGTAAGAGAAGTGAGACATGCAACTATTGTATTGGTTGTATATTTATACAACATCATTGTGACATGCAATAATAGTTCATGCATTGACAAGTTGAATAAATTCTTACAACAACATTTCTATACGAAGGACTTGGGTTGTCTTCGGTATTTCTTGGGAATTGAGGTGGCCAGGTCCAAGGTGGACATCAACTTGTCACAACGAAAATGTGTAATGTATATACTGGATGAGATAGGTCTTCTAGGAGCCAAGCCCATTGAAACTCTCATAGATATAAATAAAAAACTTAGTGTGGATTGGGGTGAGTTAATTGACGATATAGGGAGATATTATCGACTATTGGAAAATTGATTAATCTAATAATTACCTAACTTGATATTATATATCCTATTAGTGTGATAAGTCATTTATGCAGACTCCTTGGGTCCCTCATATGGAGGTTGTTTTTCGTAACCAAGGGTATTTAAAGGGAGCTCTTGGTGGTAGTATCGTATACGAGTGAAATGACCATCTTTGAGTGGAAGGATATTCTAATGCATATTGGGCCGGTTCTCCATCTGATATTCAATTTACATCTGGCTACTATACTGATATAAGTGACAACCTTATTAATTGGAAGATTAAGAAGCAAAGTGTTATGGTCCATCCAATTACTGATGCAAAATACAGGACAATGACCCATGCGACATTTGAACTCATTTTAGAAGACATTACTATGCGAACTTGGGTTTATATTTGAGGTTCCCATGAGGTTGTATTGTGATAATCAAGCAGCCTTTTATACTGCCCACAACCCTATCTATCATGAGAGGACTAAGCACATCGAGGTTGACGACTACTTTATTCGGGAGAAAGTTACTAGTAACGAAATTGGCATGCTGTTTGTTGTCTCAAGATTAACTGGCAGATATGTTCACGAAAGCTCTGAGTTGTACTCAACTAGATTGTCTCTTTGTCAAGTTGGGCATTCATGATATATATGTTCTAGCTTAAGGGGGGAGTGTTGTTGGACATGGGCTGTACTATGGCCCATATACAACTCATCTATATTTGGGAGATAAGGGGTATTCTTGCTTTTGTTATTGACGGCATTATTGTAATTATTGAAACCATGTTAATAAACAAGCGAGAAGGGGGATGTGAACCCTAATATCACCTTTTGTCTTCCTCCTTTTATTCTTTCTCCTCTTTTCTTTTTCTCTCTTTTATCAATCACGCTATAATTTTCATTCAAATTATTATTTAGTTTTACCAATTATGTTGGTTATTTCTACCTCACTTAGTTTCTACTAGTTATACTTGTTTTTTTAATCACTTTAGAGCGGCATTCAAGTGAGAAGTTTCACAAATTAGTTTCTTTTTTTTTTTCCCCATTAATTGTGGTGCCCTTCCACTTTGTGACCCTTCCATTATATTTTTGAGCTGGTTCTATCATTTCTCCTTACCTATCCTTCACTCTTTGGTTCCATTACTTTAATATCCCATCATCCCTCTGTGTCCCTTAATATTTTTTCTCGTGATTCTATCCATTGTTTGGAGTATCCCCGATATTTTCCTGATCAATAGCTTGGTGATATTGATAACACTGGTAGCGATACTAATAATATTGGTGCTATCAGAAATTCTAGGTATTAGCAATATGTCGCTAAGTATTTCCAATGTATCCATGTCACCAACATATTGCCAATATTTTCGATTGTGTAAATTCCAAGTGTCTCTTGTATCGCCAATGTATCACCAATATTTTCGATCGTGTTAATTCCAAGTGTCACTTATATTGCTAGTGTATCGATGATTTTGATAATATCGCCAATGTATCGATATTGCCAAAAATCTGTTTATTAAAAAAAATTTCGTTTCATTTTTTTATGGGCACACGGTTATATATGATGAAATGCATGTTTGTATGTGTGTGTATATATGCATATATGTATGTATGGATGGATGGTTGGTTGGTTGGATGGATGGATGGATGTGTGTATGTGTGTGTGTGCACACATGCATGGATGGACGGATGGATGGGTCATGCATGTGTGTTTGTATGTATGTAAGTGCATGGATGAATGGATGGATCCACAATTTTCCCCATGTTTGAAACTTAAGCGATCGCTTATGCGATCACTTATGCAATTGTGTGATTGCATAAAAAATGTTGTGCAATCGCTTAAGCGATCAGGCATAAGCGAATGTTTCTTTAGTCAACAATACATGCTTTTTGGCCCCATTAAAGGGAAACTTATTTGATTTATACATTTGCAAATATGCGTCTTTTTCACTATTATTTGATTATTAAATATGCAAATATGTGTATTTTAGCATCTCCTTAAGTTTCACTGAAAAATTCTACCGTTTCCCAATGTTTCCCCCCATTTCTGGAATCGGTGATATTATCAATGATAACGGTATTGCTTCTATATCCCCATCCAGCGAAACTTGTAGTGATACTGATACTTCGAACACCAATTCTATCTTGCTTATCAGAGTGATCGCGTTTTTAGCATCTTAGGCATCTCTCTCCCTAGCTGAAGAGTTCTTAGGCATCCTAGAGTCTGTACAGAACTATATAATATTAAGAATCTTAGGCATCTCTCTCCCTAGCTGAAGAGTTATAAGGCCCCTAGAGTTTGTGCAGAGTATTATATTAAGTCTCCCACTCAATAGATGAGCTGGTAGTTTTACCTTTCAAAAATAAGAAAAAAGTATGGGATTTTAGTCTACTCTGATTTTGTCAGGCTGTATGTGAGGAGTTATCAGTATGACCACGTGGAAAATTCTTACAAACTGTTCATCTACAGAATACTATAATTAAAAGTCAGGCCCATATTGGGAGATATTGTACTCAGCCAAACTGATGATGTAGATTCTGAACTCTTGAAGGAAGTATATGATGGCATGTTTGGATACTATTTTCAACATGCACTATTAATTGGTAGCATCTTTTGTGAATCGTATATGGAGGATCCCTTTGACTCCACATATGGTCTACATCTTGTTTATATCTGTAAGGAAATTTTATGACTTAGTAGTTTGTCTTTTTTGGATGAGACATTGGCTAAATGGTATAGGCAAATGGCTGAGTATCTTCATAGTCAATGTCTTGTGGATGCAGTTGGTTTATTCAAGCAGTCCTGTGATTATCTGCTTTACTCTATTTTGTCTGACTTGTTTTCTCACTATCTTTGTCAGTTGTGTCCATCAAAGTGCGAATTATAGGCAATGGTGTTAGTTTGACCTTTATTCTTTGAATTCTTATTTTATTATTAACTTTTTACTTGTCCATGTTTATATTTTCTAATGCTAGGAAATAGTTCCTGGTTGGCCTGATCAGTGCTTTTGGTTCTTAGTATGGATTGATTCACATATCTACTGGAGATCTTTTAAGAGCTGAAGTATCATCCGGGACAGAAATTGGAAATAAAGCAAAAGAATATATGGAGAGCGGCCTTCTGGTTCCAGATGAAATTGTCACAGCTGTATGACCCACTTCCACTCTCTTGTATGATCTTTCTTTTCAAGCAATTCACTAAAGTAACTATCTGTTTTATTTCATAGATTGTGACATCAAGATTGTCACGGAAAGATGCAAAAGAGAAAGGGTGGCTTCTTGATGGTTACCCACGAAGTTCCTCCCAAGCACAAAGCCTTGAAAGAATCAAGATTAGACCAGACATATATATAGCGTTACATGTATGTTATTACAATCTATTTGTTATTTTTGCTTGATAAGTTTGTGGATGTTGATCCAGTGCCAGGAAATTGTTTGAAACATGTTGATCCTAGTTATTTATATTTTGCAAGAGCATGCATCACTCACCAAAAACCATTTTGCTTGATCACCAGTCACTATTCATTCAGACGAATCAGAACAACACATGAAATTTGTTTCTATGATTGTTTTGAGCTTTTATGTGGTAATCTTCAATCATTGAGATTTGGAGCTGATAAAAGAAATGACAAAGTGATAGGCATCATCATCTCTGTAGTATCAATTTGATGGGATTAAGAGTCACACAGATGCTGCAAAAGGATTTGAAATGGAGAGGGATGCAGACGGACAGAAGTCACCAAAAAGTATCTTGCTTGAATTTTCTTCTTTTGGGTTTAGATTTTTCATCGTACAGTATATTGGAAAAGGATGCTCCTAGCCTGAAGACAATAAAAGGAATGAAGGATAGTCTTGGAGCATTAAATAATTCTACATGTTTTTTGATGATTGCAACAGCCAAAAATCCTTCAGTACTCTCCCTCCCACTTGATAAAAGAGATTAGTGGTCAAAGATTCACCCAGGTGGTATTTATGCTGGTCCAGACAAAGAAACTCTGCGATCTGTCAACGTCTTAATGCATACTGCAATATGGGATAGAATGATAAGGTCGCTTTTGACTGTTTCACTAATGACATGACTGTAAATGTGGATGGTGCTCACAATATAGTCCGAAGAGATCCAGGGTAGATGGATTCTCAATGCCAATTTTATAAAAAGAAGTCTTCAGCCAACTGATGGGCATGTGGCTGAGGCAATTCCCATCTTCTTCTTCAACACTGGAATAAGCAGCAAGCCCCTGCTTCTTGCTCTTCCAAGCGATGGGGTTCTCGCTACTTAACATGCCTTAGCTACAAGTTCAGTGATGATCATTGAATGCTCTGTTATGTGCCATTAGTCTCAACACATGCAAGCCTGTAACAGAGACATTTCGTTCTCTGACATTGAGAACTGCCATGTCTAACACCTGTGTGGGCACGTTGACATGAATATTAGGGAAAAAAAAAAAACCTTAATTTATCTCTAGTTCTTATATTTTAATGATATTTACACAACTAATATTTTTAAAATTTTAGCTTAGCTATAGTTATGTGGATATATTTTTCTATCTTATGCATTTATGAACCAAACCAATGTAATAATACATTTTCCAATATCATTATGTATTTGTGTGGATTGTCTTGACGTTTCCCCTTGTCTAACACGTGTTACTCCCCAAAACTGACACACGTGTCCATCTCCAAGTTACATGGGTTTAGGCATCACTTTTCATGCTTACCGGTTAATGTTTGGTTGATATTTGTTAGTGTGATTACTGATGGAAAAAGAAATATCAGTGTGATGGTTGGATCCTTCAAAAGACCGGAGTACCAGACACGATAATGTGGATCCTCAGACAAGAATAAGGGATCCCCATAACTGTTTTTTGTTTAAAACATTGTTATTAGCCTTAGTGAACTCTCTAGTATTGATTTATTATTATTATTTACAGAAATTTTGTGTGTTTACATTTCAGGTTCCTGATGAAGTTCTAATCGACAGATGTGTTGGAAGAAGGTTGGATCCAGTGACTGGGAAAATTTACCATCTTAAAAATTTCCCTCCGGAGACAGAGGAAATCAATGCAAGACTTGTTACACGTGCGGATGACACTCAGGAAAAAGTATTTCTCATCCTTCATTTCCATTTGATTTGAGGGTCTGACCATCAATTATGTTAAAACCATCCATGTGGAATGCATCATTAGTAAAGGCCACATGCAACTACTTGAACATACCCTAGGTACAACTGTCTGTATTTGGACGTATTGTCCAGCCCACTCATTGCAGATGACCTTGCAAAATGGATGATGAAAATTTAATAACCATTGGATCAATAGCATGCAAAATGGATGATCAAAATAGTTCAAAGAAAAATAGGTCCCCTCATTACTTGAATAATATTTTTGGTGGCTTCCACCTTGGATTACTCACGATTCTAAAAAATCATTTCCATCAGATAATGCTAACCATCCAATCAATGATTTGGATGGCGGCTGGTTATAACTGTGAAAACCTTGTTAGATGGTTAGGATCATCCAATTAGTCTAATTTTTGCATGTTGGCGTATGAAGAGTGGGATTGACTGAATGTGTGGTCCAGATTGAATATTGGACTATTCACATGCACCGTAGGCTGTGATGTAAATAGTTGTATCTGATCATTAATGGTGGTCTAGGATAGGTGGAGTGGACTGGATGTTCAGAGTTATGATCCTATCCAAATTCAGCTAGTTGAATTTGTAGCCTGTTAGTTGCAGCTGGTCATAGATCAGATGGTTAGCATACTTTGGCCAATTGATTCTCCACAATGAAGAAAATGCAGAGGCTGTTAGGTTGACTTATTGAAAATACGAAACTATCTCAAAATTAAGTTGTGCATGCAATAGTTGATATTTTAGTAGAGAAATATTGAAATCTAGTGGAACATTTATGTTTCAGATTTCACGATTGCATACCTTTTGATCAAAATGCAATTGGATCAATGTTGGAAGGCCAAATTTTCCTAGCAACCGAATAAAAAATAAAAAATATTGGAAGGTGTTGTAACGTGGATTTGTTCTTCACTCACACTTCTCTGTGTTCAATGTATAACAGTGCCTGTTCCAATTATTATGGCAGTTTTGCAAAATTCTCCAAGTTCTTCCCATCTTGGACCTCAAAATGATACAATTTTGTGCTCTGTTTTTTTTTTTTTTTTGGTGGATGTTGTGTCTATTTATTTCTTGGAACATTGTCTTATATTATGTGACTTGAATGTGTGCCAGAATATTATGATTTGTTTCCGGGACAATGTACTATATTTTGTTGTTGAGAAAAACTCTGAGGTGCTTGTATTCTCACCAGTTTTTATTTCAATGAACTGTGATATTTAAAAATCACATTTGTAGAGATAGAGAGCCAACCCCAATTCATTGGTATTGGGGTTAGATGATGATGGTGATTTGTAAGGTTAAACTTAGAATACTGCTCAAATCGGAGTGTTTCCTTGATGTTGTCTTGGCATCCCTTGCTTTTCACCTCCCTGCTTCTAAACTATGCATGTCTTCGTTTTGCTTCATGTGTTACTGCCTCTCCATTGCTGTATGTGTGCAACTAATAATTTAATTTTGGTCACATTTCTTCTCTTAAACTATTTTCAGTAGTACTTCTGGGTGGATGAAATTAGGTCTATACAAAGATTAATTAATTGGGTGGGTTCATATTCTAAAATACTGCAAGTAGTCCGTGAAGAGGTGTGAACAGTGCAGACCCGTGAGGAGGCGTGAAGGATGATGAATCATAAGGATGACGATTGATGGCTCATGGAGGAGCTATGAGGATTTGTGATTATGACGGGCCTAGGAGCAGCTGGGAGAAGTGAAGCAGCTGGATCAATATTTTTAGAGAGGAGTAGAGAATGGATTTTATTATTCTACAAATTTCAGATGGGATTATGGTTCTTGGTCTGTTTCTCTACGCAAGGAGGTGATGAAAATCGAGGACTAGTATATCATAAGAGATGAACAATCGGGGAGGACAGGAGGATATTTCATTTTTTGTGTTTAAGACGCAGGAGGAGGTGGAAAGGGACATCGGACTGGTGAGTGGTAGAATATTTTGGGGAAAGGAGGTGGCAATGGGAAAAGAAAATTCTAGTCTAGAAAAAAGGAATGCTATGCTGAGGGAGGAAATGGTGGTAGGGAGAGATTGGAGCAAGAGTGGCCCATATCACAAAATAAGGGAGATTGTTTAGGGATATTATGGTGGGCATCAGTAGGGAGGAGAAAAGGGTGGACGAAGAACTTGCAAGAAAGGGTACAAAGGTAGGAAAGATGGCATGAGATGAAGATGATAGGTGAAAGAAAGTAGTATAAGTGAAAAAAGAGGTTGTGGAGGAGATGCACTTGAGGCTATGAAGTGGTCTAGTGGGGATATTGTATGAGAAGGAGGTATTGAATAGAGAGACTGGAAGGGTTTGGGGCTCGATGGGGATAAAAATGCTTAACTCATTTAGGAAAGATGGCATAAGGGGAAGATGATAGGTGTGAGAAAATAGTAAGAGCTAAAAAAGAGGCTGTGAAGGAGATGTACCTAAGGCTATTGTCATGCCCCAAACTCGGGAATCGGGCTCACTAAATTCCTAGTTGCTGAATTCGGTGCTAATAGATTTCGTAGTACCCCATTCTCGTCACCTAGATCTCATATGCTAGGTTCTGATCTTGGGATCTTACAAGGAGGATTTTCAGGGTTATATATATATATACCGGAATGCTCACTTGCGAACCAGTTTGTACGTACTACGTACGAACTTTTTTGAAAACCCACCATACGTGATGTGGATCCAAAATCTGAACCGTTCATGTGAAGCAGCACCTCGTGAAACCCCCCAAGCCCAAGTTTTACTTTGATCTAAAACTTTGATGGGCCATGAAAAATGAAAATAGTTTCCTCCCTTGATTTGCATTTCTCTTTGCTATGGCCCACCAGAATTTTAGATTGAGGTGAAAATTTGTCACATGGGGTTTCATGGGATTCCGCATCACATGAACCGTTCAGATTAGACACCCATGGCACGTGTGCAAAGGTGCGCAGGGGAGCATGACTCTCTCTCTCTCTCTATATATATATATACACACACACACACACACACACACACACACACACACATATAAGGGAGCATAACCATAAGTGTACCAAGTCACAAAACATCACCACATATCCACTATATAATCATTTGAGTATAGTGTTGAAAAGGGAAATACTAAATGTAGTAAAAGTCCAAAAGGTTAGGCACATGCTCCTGGTTCATTGCTGCTGATATGCCCTAACATCACCTGCAATGTAAACAAATGCGCATAAGCCTCCCATGAAGCTCAGTAGAGTGCATGTGTGCATGCACAATGCATATGACAAGAATACGTATATCAGAGTAAGCGGAAAATGATGGGGAGCTAAGCTTCCAAGTCCATGAATGCTGTTAGCCATGCCAAGGCTATGCACTGTAAGGCCTACGTGGCCGAGTGTCATATGCCAGAGATGCAATGCAAGCATGACAATCCTCAACTAGTCTACGTATCAAAACAATTCAAAACTGGAAACATCACCGGGGTCTAGTACATTCCAACACTGGCTGCCGCCCATCAGGCGCATGATCAAGTGAGTGGAAAAGTCCTCACCATCCGCCTCGTCAGTGGTATGCCAATGCTCACCCGACTCGCCGATAGTGGACCCATTTCACGAGTTAGTCAGACTCGACCTAGCTATAGCCTACACCCGGGCAGATAAGGTCATACCCTTTTCTAACCAACCTCGACACAATGAGAGATATGGCCTATTGATATTTGACACTCGGGCGCTCATATTATCCACTTGGTCTCGATGTCAGAGCTTACTAGTACCACAGGGTTTAAGGACTTTCACCCAAGGACATCCATAACGCTAAAGTACTAGAATATATTTCCGGTATCCATTCCTGCCAACCGCGATATGACTATGGTGGCCACAACCCCGATGCCGCTAGGGCGTGAAGGTGATCATGACATACAGAATGCGAGATGCATTAGTCATACTATCCAAGTCATGCACCAAACCTGCGGTATCGTGCGATTATGTAGGGCGACCCTATCCCATATGGGGTCCCTTAAGTATCTTAAGCCAAAAGACGCGTACTATGATCAATCATCATCCATAATAGGCATACAAATGATGCATGCGAGAATATGATGGGCATGATATCTAAAACGCTAAGCATGTTATTAGTGTGTCCTATTAGGCTAAGTACACTAGCATGTTATCAAAACATATCATGTGATAATCGACCTTAATTGGCCTAGAATATGCAGAGAGTGGGACTCGAATGACAGGCCCAATTAGCAATGTAAAGGTCTATGTGGTGTGGCCCACGTTAGATTTGAACTGGCACCTTATGCAGCCCATACATAAAAACGATCCTAGCAAAGTGATGTAAGGTATGGATAGAATACGTACATCAAGGTGGGTCCCACTTGGGATGGCTTGGTTAAAATGTATACACCCAGGTGGGGTCCACCGCTGCCCCCACCTACAGGTTGAATAACAAAAAGGTATTTATGTAGGCCTTAAGAAGGTTTCAATGGTAGGCACTAAATCACCACAATTCCCTAAGTGTGGTCCACCCAAAATATGGCCCCATGCCCCTGCCAAGAAGGTTGGCGGGGTATGCAACACATCCATCAAGGTGAGACCCCAAGGTGGGCCCCACAGATGGTTTTAGTAGGCCTAACGAAAGTTTTATTGTGGACGTCATTGTCCCAATTGTTTCCTGCAGTACGACCCACCTGAGGGTCAAATCAGCCTCATTGTTTGGGCTCACCTCAGGTCCTAAAATAATCCAGGAAAAGGGATGAATGGTGTGGATTAACATACACATCAAGGTGGGCCCCACAAGCTTCGCTAAAACTGGGCAGTGTGGTGCTCATGGGCCCAGGAAGCTCGGAGTTGTGCTGATATTTGTGTTTTCCCTTCATCCTAGGCATGTGGCCTTGCGACAGGTTGGATGGGAAATAAACCTCATGGTGGCCTTATGAAGGTTTCAAAAATGAACATCATTATCCTAACTGTTTCCTGTGGTGTGGCCCACTTGAGATCTGGATCAGCCTCATATTTAGGCTCAAGATAAAAAATGATCTAGTGAAAGGGATGGACGATGTAGATGGCACATATAAACGATGGTGGGTCCCATGAGTGGGCCACCTCCACATGTTGCCAGGAGGGCAGCATCAAAGACGTTGGAGCCAGTGAGCTCCTTTGTCTCCACTGCTTCCTCTGGTGTGGTCCACTAGACCTGGATTGACTTCATTTTTCGGACCATGGCCTAAAATGATTTGGAAAATCATATGGACAGTGTGGCTCAAATACATACATCGTGGTGGGTCCCACAAGTGGGGACCCCACTCCTATGTTGCGACTGGCAGCGTCTGGGACACTGGGGGATTCCCAACCCCCACTATTCCTTGCAGTGTGGTCCACCTAAGATGTGGATCGGCTTTAGTTTTGGGCCCATGTCCTAAAATGATATGGGAAAACAGATGGAGGGCATGGATTGAATACATGCATCAAGGTGGGTCCCGCCCGACCCCAGTTCTTGCCAAAAATGGGCTTCCGCCTCTCACGGACGTTGGAGAGCAACATCCTGGTGCAATTTTTATTTTTATTTATTTTTGTTGTTTTTATTTTTGTTTTTCCCAACTAGGTGGGGTCCACTTAAATAATCTAATATGTCCATCGGATTGACCAGCTTATGAGGGGCTCAATGAGCCCCGACTTGGGGCAGGTTTTGATGTATAGAAACATCACAGTGGGCCTAAGAAGGTTTCAACAATAGCTATCATTGTAGCCTCTATTTTCTATGGTGTGGTCCACCAGAGATTTGGATCGGCTTCATTTTTGGGCCCATAACCTAAAATGAGTTGGCAAAATGGCTGGACGGCGTGGATGAAACATATACATTGTGGTGGGTCCCACGAGTGGAGACCCCACTCCTCATGTACCTTGGGTGGCGTCTGGACGTTGGACAATTCCAACGTCTCTGACGCTGTGAATGTCCAACGTCTAGATTTTCATTGCTTTTTTCTTTCTTCTTATTTATTTATTTCAACCTTGTGGGGTCAATTTGTGTATCATCCAATGTGTCCATCAGTTTGGTCATCTCGAGGTGGGCTCAAAAAGCTTTGGATCAAACTGATCTGGTGTTTTTCCTTCATGAACAAGTTGAATGGCAATTAAATAACACGGTGGGCCACACAAGGTGGCCCATGCTATGACAGCATGTGGGGCACGTTGTCCAACAGCGTGGCCCACTTGTGGGCCCTACTACAGTCCAACATAAAAGGGAAAGAAAGGAAGAAGAAAGGGAGAGAAGAAATATAGATGGGATCCGGCCATCGGGTGGGCCTATGGTGACGACGGACGGTCAGATTGGGCCGGATCGTCGATCGGACGGCTCGGATGATGATACTCCTCCCCTAAACTCCTCTGACCCTCCCTCAAGCTCTAACCTCTCTTAGTCTCTCTCATTTCTTTCAACTAACCTCCTAAATCTCTCTTTCTTTACTAATCTTTCTTCCTTTTTCTCTCCTGATCTTTCCCCAATCTCTCCCTCTAATCTCTCTAATCTCACTTTCTTTTTCTCTAATCTCTTTTCTTTTCACTCTCTCTTGCTAGGAAAAATGGTGGAAATAAGAGAGCTTTTGGGGCTTTGTGGTAGAAATTTTAGGATAGAGAGGGAATTGGGAAAAGATGGAGGGGTAGAATGGGGAGAGGAAGAAGGAGAGGGGAGTGGCTTAGCATGGGCAAGGTCATGGGCTCCCATGCCTTTGAAGGGAGAGGGGAATGGGTTGAGCATGGTCTTGGTTGACTAATGGAAAGAGAGAGAGAGAGAGGGGCATGTAGGGGTAGTCTTGGTAGTTTAGAGTGAATAGGGCGGGTTTCGTAGGGACAGTTTGGTCTTTTGGCTTAAGGTAGGTGTGGAGGGAATGGGTGAGGGTGAGGGGTATAGTGTTTTACGAATGTTACTTTTAGAGATTTCTTGCTAGATTCCATACATGGGCCCCACACCATGAGTAGGTAGTGCGACCCGCCTCGATTTTCCCGCACATAGGCATCTCTTACATTGGGTATCCCAACAGGGCGTGCTGCACGATGTTGGAATCGCAGCGCCCATGCGTTTGCTAGGGTACAAGTCTCTAGTTGTTGCGGTACTAAAATATAGTCGCGATCAAAACTTGCCAATTTGGTTGGCCTGAGACGTGCCGACGCCAAAATTGAAGCGTACAGTCAATTAATCAGGGTACGGGTCTTACAGCAATGAAGCTGTCTAGTTGGTATATTGCATGGAAGGAGGTATTGACTGGAGATATTGGAAGGATTTGGGGCTAAATAGGTATAGAAATGTGTAATTCATTCTTAAAAAAGTTTGAATTGGATGCATGGTTTAAAATGTCAACTAAGATATGGTCGTATCGTAACTGTATTGACCGCTTTCATTACACGATACAGGAGTGAACGAGGCTGTTAAGTTAAAAAGGGGCCTATGGCCTATGAAGGCCGATAAGCCATATTGGCACCAATACATGGAATCTGCAGTTGGTATGGGCCTATAAGGCCATAAAGGTCCCATTTTGAAAATTTTTATTTCATTCTCTCTTTTTTCTACCTTTTTTCTTCATTTCAACCATGAAGGAAGCTTAAAAACTATTAGATCTAGGTCTACTTTGAGGATCAAAGCGAAAGATTTGAGTGGACTCGATGAATTGAAGTGGAATGGATCATTTTGGAAATATTGGAAGGGGTAAAATATCTCCCTTTTTGTTTCACTTTTTCAGCTTATTTTTGTTGTATTCATATGTAATGGACCCTAATCCACCAAATCATGCTAGATTTGTGTTTGAATAGGACTCATTTGGTGAGCTTTCAGAAAGTCAAGCTGATAGACAACATTCCGATCAAAGAGTGGTCTAATACACCATTGAATACATGTTAAGAACACAAAGATGATGGATGTTGATGTTTTACATATTTTCCTATTTCCCAATAAAAAAAAACTGATATGGATCCTACAGGGTCCAATATGCCCCGTATTGTATCATTTTTGGGCTTGGCTGGTATGCCATCCATACCATTATTCAAAATCTTCACTAGATGGAGTTTTTGATTAATCTTCACTTTAGGAAGGCAGTCAAGAAGGTTCTTCTAGGCGGTGATATATTCTACGATGGTCCAATAGGGAGAGTATTTTGTTGGGAAGATTACGCATTAGGGTATTATTTCTGTTGATAAGACTATGTTGTGCTTCTTTACATAGGGTTCCCTTATGTTTCCAATCAATCAGATCATGCTTAGGGAAGGTGGAGGTTGATGAGAAATCCATAACAAGGGAGTAGGTCAATTATGTGAGGGTGAAGATATGTTGCAAAGAGCCAACCAAAATGCCAGAGAATGTAGGACTGTTGGTGGAGTTATCATTTATGGTAAGCATTATATATGAAGAAGACAATCAAGAAAGGAAAACAGTGGAAGGGAAGTATGTCGTGGAAAAAGATGAAAGCAAAAAATAAGTGGAGGAATGAGATGTCAAGGATGATGGTGGCAGGAAAATGTCAACATGTTAAGAAAGAGTTGGTTGAGAGAAGGTTCTTCTCCATGTAGCCACTGCCAAGTTGTTGGTTAGGGTGTGATGTGGGCCAAAGGGCTTCCTAGGTGGTTGGTGGTCAGTTGACCCATGACAAGTTGAGGAAAGCAATTGAAAAAAAAGGATGAGACTGAAGGGAAGGATGTCACAAAAGAAGATGAAGTAAAAAATGAAGGGGAGAAGGGAGTGTGAGATGAGAGAGTGGTCAGGGATGATGTGGTAGGAAATTGTTGTGATGTTGAGAAAGAGCAGGTTGAGGGGAGATTATTCGCCGCCATGGCTCTAATAAGTGGTGGGTTATTGTGTGACATGGATTGAAAAACCAATGAGGTGGCCAACGGTCAATCGACTCACAAGAGGTGGAGGTGCGTTTCAGGATTAAGCATTGTAAATGAGGAAGACAATTGAGAAAGGAATGCAATAGAAGGGAGTTGCATGAGAAGATGAGATCGAAATGAAGTGGAGAGGGAAGAGGGGGAGGAGCAAGATTACATGGATGTGATGTGGCTGGAAATTGTTGAGATGTTTAGAAAGCGTGGATTGAGGGGGTGGTCTCATCATGTGGCTGAACAAGTGTTGTGTCCTAGGGTGGTAGGGTGGAAGAGTTGCGAGGTGGTGGTTGGTTGATCAACTCATGAAAGTTGTACTTTGATTTAAAGCGTAGTCAGAAGGAGCTAAAGATGTTGATAGCTGTCGGAAGGGGAGCCAGTGCATATTGACTCCCACAAGTTGAGCTAATCAAGTCAGTAAAGGCAAGAGTATTTTGGTAACTTCAGAAGGGTGGTAATAGAGAGGGATTGTTAAAGATGAGGACAAAACATTAATTTCATTAGGAGGGTCATCTTGAGTTGAAAAAGACGAGGTAAAATCGGAATTTCACGAGGGCAGTTTAGAGATTAATTATGTAGGATAAGGATAGGATTTCCGATTAAAGGCAGTTTGGGTCTTGGAAAATGACGACACGCATTATTTACTGGTTGATAGAAACAAATAAAGAGAATGATTGGAGGCCCCCAATGAATTAGAAAGCCATGGATAAAGTGAGCAAGCTGAGAAAATGATGGATCTCAACCATGAAGAAATTATGAAGGACTAAGTAGAAAGATGGAGATGGAGCCTAGAGAAGTTTTCATCGGAGAACTTGTTCCAAGAAAGAAGCCAGAGATTCCCACATACGCAGATTGTTTACAGTGATGAATTGGCTAATTTTGTGAGATCTTATCACCCCAACACTCAAAAATAGGTTGGAATGACTTTCAAATGTTATGAAGAAGATGTTAGAGAACTTATTAGAAGAAAGGGAGGGGAGCAAGAAAGATCAGACAAGCATTACGAGCAACAAAATAACCTTATGAGGACAGGAAGCTGCAAAATTTTAACTTGCAATAAATTATTAAAATGGGGTCATAATGCTAAGTAGAGTTTGTAGAAAGCAGTGTTTAGTCTAAGAGCTGGGGATGATATACCAGAGGAGGGGGTCAAGGAGGATAGCTTGTGAAAGCGAGGGATTGAGAGTAAATATGTGTAGGAGTAGGGGGTTTGTAAACTGGAGCTAATCCCAATATAGAGCATCAGGTTTTTGGAAACCGATGTTTAGGATGGATGAATCCTCTAAGGTGATCATCTGCATCATAGGTAACATGTGGCGTGAAGAAATTGACAAACGCAGTTTGGGAGGATGTGGGGTGAGACAATGGAGTGCTTTGCAAAGTTTGTGTGTGGTTATAATGAGTGGTGCCAGTGAAAAGGGTTATGGTGTCTCAATTGATTTAATTCATTGATCTCGGAGGGTGCGTTGAGGAGAAGGCTCTAGCTGCTCAAAATTTAAACTACTGGTTTCCTCATGCAATAGCCTTTGCTTGGCTAGTTGGGAAGGATAAAGTTTTTTTTTGACCATCAATAGCTCAGGAGTAGGAAGATGATCATTACAAATGTATGTCTCTTTTTCTTCGAAGCAAGGAATAAGTGGAACACTTGTTTATACATTGTGATTTTGTGGGGTTAATTTGGTAGAAGGTTCTTCTACATCTTCAGAATGGCTTGAGTGGTGCCAAGATCAATTAAGGCTTTTGTCTAGGCGAGGCCTGGGGCTGTTTGGATAAAGAGTAAAGCCCTATGACTCTAGCTAGGCTATTTTTGATTAGGAAGGAACACAATAATACGACATTTTGCAACAAAGTCAAAACGTCTAACAAAACCTTTCAAAAGGCCAAAGGAAGAGTGATCAACTGGGTTGGGTGATCAAAATCTTTTGTGGGGTGTAGTAACCAAGCCTAGATGGGAAATGTTTTTGGGGGAGAGGTCTTCCTTATAATGGGAGTGATGATTCCTCATCATATATCCATTTTTGTTATGCACTATAAGCTTGTCTTGTTTTCCTTTGAATAGAATATTAGTTGCCTTAAAAAATAAAATAAAATCTAATGAGTTCGAGAGAAAGATAGAAGAGGAAAGGGGGAAATGAAATTTTTATATGAAGATTCTATCATGATACGTGAATGGGCTGGGGTGCTCGCAAAACAGGATGAAGGTAAAAGAAGGGACGAGTGACAAAAAGCTTAGGTAGTAACTACCTTGCAGAAAAAAAAAATGCAGAACATCGATTAGGGGACAATTAGGTCGATCTGGGCAATGCACATTTTCCAATGGATTACGCTAGACATAGGGATTTAGGAGGAATAGTTGTGTTATGGAATGAAAATATGAGATGGTGGAATCTTATACAGGGTTCATTTTATTTGAGTAGCGGCCTAGTGGTTCTAGATGGGTGTTCACAGGAAATGGGCTGGGAGAGAGGAAATAGTAAACCTTCTTATAGGAGGAGCAAAGTTCACATTGTTGAATAGCCAAGTGCCAATGTTAATGTGAATTGATAGGTTCTGTTCTTAGCAAACTAGGGAAAAACGTATCCTTGAGGTTGCCAAAGAAGTCTCGCTTGCACCATTTTGGATGATATCTTGGGTCCATTTCCATTCGTATTTGAGTAAATCAAAAGAAATTCTCGCTTGCACCATTTTGGATGATATCTTGGGTCCATTTCCATTCGTATTTAAGTAAATCAAAAGAAATTCTCCTCAAGGAAAATCTTATGTGGAGGCGCATCAGGAAAAGAGCATTGCAGCAAAAATCCAAATAATAATTGCATGCAGTTGTCAAAATCTGTCGAAGCAAGAGTAATAGTTGAAAAGGTTTCCTAGAAGGGCTATATTTGCATCAGGCCATACCAATATTGTATTCTAAAGGATTGATGAAAGCTGAAGGTAGAGAGAATGGACTATGGAGGGTCGGTTACCTAAGAGTGTAGAGCTCTTTGGCCAACATGGGGACCAATGTGGGGCTCAAAGAGGAAGTTTTCGCGGAAAGGGTGAGTGGATGTGGAGAGATGAAGATGGAAGGGTGGGCTGGTCATGAACAATGATTAATTTAAACAAGTTGATAGGCTTGCTGAAGGATTGGAACAAAAACCATTTTGGGGCAGTTGAGGAAGTAAGAAAAAAATTGGTTGCAATCTAAACGTTGGGCTGGAGCCTGGAAGTAAGAAACAGGAACTATCTTTTGAGAAGAAAATATTGATGAATTTGCTGAAAAGGTGGAGAGCAATTTCGCTCAAGGATGGGGGACAAGAATGTGAAATTCTTCCATGGGATTGTAAATGTTAGAAGTAGTAACAACTAAGAAAATTCAGAGCCTTCTATTTAATGGGGTAAGAACAAATGGTAGATCAGAGATTTGTAATGAGATATTGCATATTATTTTGAGCTTCTATTGGGATAGGTAGTGGTAAGACTTTAGTTAAGACTACCTTCAATTCAAGAGAATAAGCGAGGAAGAGATTGATTGGGCAAGAAGTTTAAGGTTGCAGTTCGGGAATTGTGAGGGACAAAGCTTCAGGATCGGATGATGTCCTGATTGTGTTTCAACAAGTCTTTTGGGAAGACATGAAAGGGGCCCTTTTTTATGTTATAATCTCTTACACTAGCAAATATGGCAATCGTGATGTCAGATGGTACACTTGGAGAGCATCTCAATACAGGGCATCAAGGATAATGGAAACGATTTCAGGGTTGGAAATTATTTCTCGAAAGGGGTAGTTTTTAGTACTAGAAAAGGTGACTTGTGATGTTTTGGAGGATAATTAGTGCTGTGAAAAGTTATTTTGCTTACAGTTTATCAGACTGCATGGGGTGGTGACTGGGAAAGAAGTTAGCTCAGTCAATGGTACAGAATCTCAGGAAATTAGATGTACCTTAGTCATCAGGAGGGATTTGAGGGTCAAGGTGACGGCTGAACTTCTGCACAATGCATATTGAAGGAGATGGAGCTTCAACATGCAGTGTTGCTTTTCGGTGAAATTGTTTTATAATCCAATCTAGCAGGAAGCAGGACAGTTGGGGCACCCAGGGTTACATATTTGGCCAAGGGTGGTCATGTTCAGATGGCTTGTTGAACAAGGTGCCAACGTTAAACCACTAAAGAAGCAAACATATGATAATAAAGAACGGGTGAATTTTATGTCTTAAGCAACAAGGAAAAAATGGGTTATTCATAGAAGGGTGGTTTACAACAGAAGTATGATGTTAGTTTCGTTAAGTTACATGAAATGAATTGGCTGATGCCTGAATCAATTGGGGTAATTCATAGAAGGGTAGAACAAGGGTCATCAAGGTGAAAGGGGAGGGTTGTATGGAGGTTGTCCTCTTTGGCAAGTTTTGTGGGAAATCTGGAAAGAAAAAAGAGTAGAATGTTCAACAAGAAGTTGTAATCACTGGGAGAAGTGTTTTGAAGGGCAAAAAGCGTGGTCATTTCTTGGGCCTTATGTACAAAAGTGTTTGTGGGGTATAGTAGAAAGGTGTTTCAAAGTTATCGGCGGTCTCAAGGGAAGGATGATTCCTTATCATTGTTTCCCTTCTGTGTTGTAATCCTCTTATTTTTTTTTAATTTTATTTTCCCCCTTCTTTGAATAAATCATCTTTACTCAGAAAAAATAATGAAAGAAAGGAAAAGAGAACATGTCATGGATTTCATTCAAATTAAGTAACTATGTCAACAAGTCTGATTTTGACTATCCAGTCATTGATAAAATGCATCATTCCAAATCTCCTAAAACCAACTTGGTATCAAAGCATATGATAGTCGAGACCTAATCATAGCCTACGATAGTGGGCTCCACTGTTGATGTTATTTGTATGTACGGATGATGTTGTAAGGTATGACTGGATAGTCCTTTTGAGGCAAAAAAATATGGGATCTAGAAGATAATGATTTTAAATGAATAATGTTGATTTTTGTGCAATTTTTGGATAAGGTTTTTATGATGTTTCAGCAAAAATAGAGAAAAATTAGAAAAAGTCCACATTTCAGTTTTCTTGTTGTGCTTTTTTTTTTTTTTGGGGGTGGGGGGGGGATAGATTTTTGGATAGATTTTACACACGGAGCAGGTGTGGTTGATCATTTGCAATTACTAGAAACAAGAATCGTGAAGTTTCGTCGAGATTTGGATGTGCTATGACGTGTTTTTTTTTTGGGAGAAATGGGTGTCGTTGGCCCTTGTTTTTAGGTTTTTGCAGGAATTTCTTTATTCCTTTATGTTCTGACATTATGGGGTTGTGAAATGCCATGTAGAATTGTGTTGATGATGGTTTTGTAGTTGATGTTCTCGTTCAGTGCTTAGAAGTACTGCGCACAACCTGTTCGACTTAATGCTTGAACTTGGCATGGAGGATTTTTACACTAGTGGAGCTTTCCTTAATTCACTCACATAGTGTTGCACGTATTGCACACGTCTTCACATGCTATTATGTGTGTATTCTCTCAAGTGTTGTGAGTGTAGTTCACTCATTTATTGTGCAATGTTGCACATGTTTGTGAGATGATTTTGCACGTGGATGATGAGTTGGTGACTAGATGGTTTTTGAGTTTGGTTATAGCCTCCTGTTTAAAGAGAAGATTCAAAGAACGAAGAAAGTTCAAGCTACATTCTATAGACAACCAACAATCAAAGATCTTGTATCATGCTATGTTGTGTTTGAGGGGGAGCAACTATCTATGATGATGATGATCATCTTCTTTGTATATATTCCAAGCTGGGCATGATCGATATCCATACTCTAGCTTGAGGGAGAGTGTGGAAATACATGTAACTGTGTTCATGTGTGTATGTATGTTTTGTATTCCTGTGGAGCATTGCACGTCCCTCTCAAGTTATATATATATATATATATATATATATATATATGAGTAATGGTCTCCTGCGAACCATACCGCAAGGAATTTATATGCGAGCCTTCATGTAAGCCGTAAGATGAGGAGAGCGGCTAGGATTCAACTGCATTGAGAGAGTCTTCAAAAAAAAAAAAAAAAAAAAGACTCTCCTACACTCACAGAGACACTCTTGGAATTGATTTCACACCAAAGCCTTTTGTTGGAAGATCCTGTGCAAGGATTCTGTGTGGGGCCCACTATGATGTTTGTAATAAATCCAACCCGTCCATCCATTTTTCAAAATCATTTTAGGACATGTGACAAAAAATGAGGAGGATTCAAAAATTAAATGGGCCACATGAGAGGAAACAGTGGGGATTTAGTGACTACCGTTGAAACATTCATATGGCTACGAAAGTTTTGTATCAGTTTATGTTCCCGGTGTTTTCATTTCATCTCAGTGAAAATGACCTTATAAACAGTTTGGATGGAATATAAACATAGAGCCTACGAAGGTTTCAATGGTGAGCATTCCTTTCCCCACTATTTCATCTCGCCCACTTGAATTTTGGATCCTCCTCATTTTTGGTATAATGTCCTAAAATGATATCTAAAAACGAATGGACGGGTTGGATTTCACACAAAGATCACAGTGGGCCCCATGCAGAATCCTTCAGCGGGATCTTCATGGGAAAGGCTTTAGCAGGAAATCCGTGTTCCCTGGGTTTGGGAAACGGACTGACTACTCCCCCGCACCGGCTAATGGGGGGTGGTCGGTGCTATATGGGCCCTACCATGATGTATGTGTTTCATCTATGCCGTCTATCCATTTTTCTAGATCATTTGATGGTATGATACCAAAAATGGGGTATATCCCAATCTCAAGTGGACCACATTACAGGAAACAATGTTGAATGGACGTCAACCATTAAAATTTTTTTAGGGGCCATAAAAGTTTTGGAACAAGCTGATCTTTGTTTTTTCCCTTCATATGGGTCTATATGACCTAATCAACAGATTGAATGTCAAATAAACAGTACAGTGGGCCTTAGGATGATTTTAACCGTGGGCATCACTCTTCCCACTTTTTTCTGTGGTGGTGTCCACTAGAGCTTTTGATCTACCTCA
This sequence comes from Magnolia kwangsiensis, assembly GCA_037074715.1. NCBI lineage: Eukaryota > Viridiplantae > Streptophyta > Magnoliopsida > Magnoliales > Magnoliaceae > Magnolia > Magnolia kwangsiensis. The sequence goes on from CM073583.1 coordinate 86,039,613, forward strand.
TTCTTTGGATAATGCCATAGTATGATCTCTCAAAATGGATGGACGGTGTGAATATAATACATACATCATGCTGGGACCCGCAGACCTTGGTGACATCACTGCAGCTACTCAACCTCTCATTAGGTAATCCGTGTCCCACTTTGAGACGAAAGTGGATTGGCTGGTGTACCACACACCAGCTATATAGTTGGTGTATTAACGTCAACAAGTTCCGTGGGTCCCATCATGAGGTATGTGTTATATCCAAAACGTCCATCCATTTGGCAAGCTTGCCTTAAGGCTCGAGTCGAAAGATAAGACAGATATAAAGATCAAGTGGACCACATTGCAAAAAGAAGTTGGGGATTGAACGTCTACCATTGAAACCTTTTTGGGGGTTATAGAAGTTTCTGATCAATATGAAATTTGTTTTTCCTCTTCATCTATGTATTTGTGGTCTTATTAACAGATTGGATGGAAAATAAAAGTTATGGTAGGCCCTATGAATTTTTTAACGGTGAAAATCATTGTCCTCGCTGCTATTTTTAGTGTGATCCATTTGAGCTTTGGATATGATTCATTTTTTGTTTAATGGTCTAAATTGATCTCTTAAAATGGATGAGCAATGTGGATATAATAAATAAATCATTGTGGGGCCATGTAACTTTGATCTCCTTTGAACCGTTTGTACAACTCGGAACTTGAGGAGCGTCCGCGCTTGTCTTCGCGCGACGCATATCTACACTAGCTATTAGCTAGTGTGTGGTACACCAGCCAATCTGCTTCCCTCCTAGACAGAAGGGGATTGCTTAGCTTATTGAGTAAACTATGTGAGGTCCACCATGATTTATGTATTTTATCTTCTCCGTCCATTCATTTTCCCATATAATTTTATGGCTTGATCCCAAAACTAAAGTATATACAATGTTCAAATGGACCACACCACATGAAAAAATTAAATTGAACTTCTACTGTTCAAAATTTCTTAGGGGCCACATAAGTTTTGGATCAAGCTTATATTTTTGTTTTCCGTTCATCCATGTCTGTGTGATCTTATGAACAGGTTGGATAACAAATAAACATCACTATGGGGCCTAACAAGGTTTCAACGGTGGAAATCATTATCCTCACTTTTTCCCCTGGCATGATCCACTTGATATTTGGATATGCTTCGATTTTGGGCTCAACCCCTTAAATTAGATGGAAAAACAGATGGACGGCATAGATGAAACACATACATCATGGTGGGGCCCACATAGCACTGACCACCCCCCATTGGCCGATGGTGGGGGAGTAGCCAGTCTGTTTCCCAAACCCAGGGACGCGTATTTCCTACTAAAGCCTTTCACACGAAGATCCGCGTAAGGATTTTATGTGGGGCCCACTATGATCTTTGTGTGAAATCCAACCTGTCCATTCATTTTTAGATATCATTTTCGGACATTATACCAAAAATGAGGAGGATCCAAAATTCAAGTGGACCATACAAGATGAAGCAGTGGGGAAAGGAATGCTTACTGTTGAAACCTTCGTAGGCTCCACCTTAATGTTTATATTCCATCCAAATCGTTTATAATGTCATTTTCACTGAGATGAAATGAAAACACTAGAAACATAAACCGATACAAAACTTTTGTAGCCATATGAATGTTTCAACGGTGGTCACTAAATCCCCATTGTTTCCTCTCATGTGGCCCATTTAATTTTTGGATCCTCCTCATTTTTGGTCACATGTCCTAAAATGATTTTGAAAAATGAATGGACGGGTTGGATTTATTACAAACATCATAGTGGGCCCCACATAGAATCCTTGCATAAGATCTTCCAACGAAAGGCTTTTGTGTGAAATCAATTCCAAGAGTGTCTTCGTGAGTGTAGGAGAGAGTCCATTTTTTTTTTTTTTTTTTTAAAGATTCCCTCTCTCAATGTAGTTGAATCCCGCCACTCTCCTCATCTTACGGCTTACATGAAAGTTCGCACATAAATTCCTTGCGGTATGGTTCGCTGGAGACCATTACTCTCTCTCTCTCTCTCTCTATATATATATATATATATATATATATATATATATTGTGTGTGTGTGTGTGTCAATAGACCAACATACACAACACAAGTTGCCCTAGCCTCTATCTCTCTTCCCTTATTCTTCCTTCCTTCCTTCCTCATTCCTAATCTCCTAAAACCAACTATAGAACTTGTGACAATGCTTCTATGCAAGAAATATTTTTAGTTACATACCAATTTTGGTAGTTTCCAGAGTAACATCAAGTTTCTTTTGAACTAGTTTGACGAGTAAGATGATATCGAACACTTAACATCTGACAACATCTGGGGACCTAACAGTTTATACACTTTTGACAACATAGCATTACATCATATTAGATTAACATCTGAAATATATACACTTTCTCAGTCATTATAAACAGTTAATGATGTTCTGATTCATTCCTGGGTCTAGGATGTAGCATCTGACTTGAACTTCTTCTTCTCTTTTTCTTTTTCTTTCCTCTCTCTCTTTATTTTATTTTATTTTTATTGGTGTCTAGGTTAAATCACGGCTAGAGACATATAAGAAAAATGCTGAAGCTATCTCATCAACATACTTGGATGTGTTGAATAAGGTATTCATCTTTTTAATCACATCAATTTTATTTTATTTTAGTCACTGATTCTCTTTTCATTTTATTCTAATTGTATAGATTGATGGAAATCGGCCAAAAGAAGTGGTATTTGAAGAAATAGACTCTCTTCTGCTGCAAGTCCAAGAGGATAAAGTCACGATGAGGAAATCAGACAACTTGCATGGTAAGTACTTTAAGTACTGGAAGCATATCTTATCTATACTTTACATTGGGCTACCTTATTGATCAGATTTTGATAAACAATAATTGTATTTCAAACACTCATCCAAGTTGAATTTTGTTGGAATCTCAACCGAGTATTCTAGAGAATTTTGTTCAACTCTGCATTTCCTCAATTGATGTGACTTTATTTCTTGATAACCAACTCCAGTTTTCTATTTTTATGTATGATCTCTTATTAAAATCTTATATGGATGTACGTGCTTTCTGCTGACTGACATACTGACATGCCAGTCCCAGCCAACATTGTATCGTCTAAGAAATCATCTTGTATCTTCTTAGATAAAGGTTTGAATCATAAGCCCATTAATCTTATTTTGTAGCCGACTTATCTTGTAGTCGACCTATTGGGTACATCTTTTAGCAACTGATGAGGGCTTAAAAAGGGATCTCTTTGTTTGGCATTCTTGTGATATTGGATACTTCTCTTCATTATTTGTTCCTTATAACACCCCTTAGGAGTATGTTATTTCTTAGTATATGATTTGAGGGCATTGTACCTTAATAAGAATGGGAAAGTAGCTATTCTTGTGTACTATGGATGAGATGCGTTATGATTGGAGGCAGTCTTGGAGTTCTTTTACCCTTTTGTTCATTAATTAACATTGAAGTTTTTGTCATTTATTGATGTTGGTGCCCCTTATATCTTACTAGGCAAAGCAACTATTGAGAATGCTATGCTTTCAAATATGACCTCTTCAAGCCAGGTATAAGTTTTTTTTTTTTGGATAGTTTGCATCATTTTATTAATCCAATGAAAATTCACAATTGAGTGAGATTACTATGATATGGTAAATGGAAGAAAATGAAACCATCACCCACTCATACTAGTAGCATGATATTTGTTTCTTATTTTAAAAATCTTTTGACAGGATAATTGGAGAGGGATTCCTACTCGTTTGAATAACATTCCTCATTCAAGGGAAATAAGGAAATACTTCTATGATGATGTGCTTCAAGGTACTCGAAGGGCTGTAGAGGATGGAAGAATCCGATTGAAGGTCAGATACTACTACTTATACTCTTTGTAAGCTGGAAACTTGGTCGATTCCAATCTGAAAGTAACATGATTTATAAAGCACATTTCTGTTTTGCAATCAATTAAAATTTCAATTAGAAGTTCCTTTTAACACACTAGCTTCTATACATAATATGCTGGGAAATCAAATTTGAATGCAAATTAGTGATCCTAAAAGACAGGATTTTAATGTGTTTTTATTATTCTTGTTAGTTTAGAAAGCTTTGCCAAGAAGGATAGTTCTGTTCACTAATCCAGTTTATACAAGATCGGAATGTAATTTAAAGTAAGTACTAAGTGAAGATGAGTGACAACCAATACATAGAAACTGAAAGGCTGTTACGTGTCACACAGCCATCAATTAATGAGTCGTTGTCATTGTCGTCGTCATCATCATCATCTAAGCCTTATCCCAACTAATTAAGGCTGGCTACATGAATCCCTTTCTGCTCCATTCTATCAAGGGCCATAACTTCAGTTAGACTTTGGAATGTCATATTATTTGGATTCATGTTGGAACTTATGGCATAAGTTTGACACGGGCTGCCAACCTGATGCAACCCTACTTTATCCGGGCTTGGGACCAGCAATGAGAGCACAAAACCCCCATAGGTGCAACGTAGTAGACTATTACATAGGTTGATTATAATCAAGAGCTATCTAATAGTCTATTAGACAAGTTGATTACTTTGTATCAAGTTAGGGATGTATTCTAGAAAACCTCGAGACATGTTGATTTCATTCATTCAATTCTCATCATCAATGACATAGAAACTGCCGACTCTTTTGGTGACAAGTTTCTCTCTTTAATCTTCACATTGACTCTGGAGCCCAGAGGAATTATATCATACACGGTCCGCATCCTTTTCCACAGCATACGCATGTTATCAATACTGATAAGGGAGGCCATGGTTATATAATCTAGACCATGTCTCGACCAACAACCCAATAGGCAGGGCCCACCTTTCAGCAATCAAGACCATTGATCTGGCGGGACCCATTACAGATGCGACATGCATGGAATGATTCCCTTCAATGGACTAACCTATCGAAATGGTTGTCGGAAAATGGACAGTTTAACCAACACTTCACATTCATTGGGAAATAAAACCAACGCCACATGGCTAAGATTGACTGATGAAGAGAATTTGGTGCATGGGGCATTCAGGATGAGACCTACGAGATGAACAGTCTAGATCACTGAAAGGTGGGGCCTACCTATACTTTCTCCGGAAGATCCCTTCTTGCTCAGTTGGACACTGTATGTATCAGCTGCCTTCCTCAGGATAGATTATTATCAATGCGTACTAGAGACAAGCTCATAATGGGACTTGTAGTATGCATGGGGGCATGGCTGTGGGTCAGTTTCTGAGAAAACTGGAAGGAAAGCACTCAAAAAAAACTTGATTGAATCAGAATATCGAGCAACACCTTCAACCGGACAGCAAAAAACAGCAAAACAACTTCAGCCACACGTCATCAAATCAGAATATCCAGCGGCACTACAGCTGAGCCACCAAAAAACTTCAGCTGCAAGTCTCTCCCTCACGAATAACATCAAATCAGTGAGTAAAAATCTCATGACTCTCAAACTGAGAGAAATTAAATATGAAAAAGAAGTAGAGGAAAGAAGAAAAGAATATAAAGAAAAAGGAAGGAAGATCAAGAATGGAAGAAGAAAGTGAGACACTACAAGAATTGCTTTGCTCTGATTCCATGTAAAATAAAAGAGTTTCTAAAAGATAGAAAGCACTAGGATTGGACATCCAACTCTCTCTTATTTATAAGACTAAATACCCGAATTACATGAAATACCCTTAAGATAAATGATAAAACAGGAAAATAAAAAGAAACTATAAAATAAGAGGCTTAGAGGCCCATGGCCAAGCCCCCATATTTACTACAACAGGACTAAATAACACCTGATAATTACTAACTGAAATATTAGCATCTTTAATGCTCAATGCCATACTTTTGAATATTTTACAAACTATTACTATATTACTACTATTACCATGTTAGTTAATAAGGAGGAGTTGCTATTAACATTGCCATTTTGAGAAGAAAAAGCCACTTGTGAAAAACGCTTCTGTTATTAAAATCAACATTTGTGAAAAAATATCTCTAAATTACTCTCTTTCAAGTGGTCGACTTATGCATTCAACTTTCCATTTATTTGAGGATTCTCTTGCACTTTCTTTCAGGGACATCCAAATACTTCATTCTTCCTTTTTTATTTTTTATTTTTTATTTTTAAATTTGAATTCATTTTCATTGATCCAGACCATTTGAATTCATTTGCTAGGCTGTAGATGGGGAATGTGAAACTCTCCCATATTGTAATAACCCAATCCTTTTATCACCAGACTAATGATCTTGGTGAATGTAGAGTTTATGTCATTATCTCCTAAACTGTCTAATTTCAGGTCGTTGATTGAAGGTTTAGAATCTCAGTAATATGTGGGCCTATAAGCACAAAATGCTGTGGTAAGCAAACTGTGTTTGGTGCTGCCTTATATAGCATAAGGCATGTGGCATGCACACATTCCAAATCTACATCCAAGGATATATATTACTGCACTATAAGCATATAGTGGGTGTCATCATCATAGCTATCATAACTATTATGAAAGATATTTTGCCAGGAAGAATTCTATTTCCATATGGCATATCACACCTTATTACACATGACTTCTATATCATACTATTCTAAAGTTTTATTCCCTATTTTATTGATGTTAAGCAAGTGATTTAGTCTTTGCACATAAGTGTTGATGCCCATCTCCTTCGCTGCAGTTTTGCATGAATACTTTTCTTCTTCTTCTTCTTCTTTGATTGGAAAAAAAATAAGTAAAATGACATTAGCTCTTTAAAACTTGTAAAACTGTATTTCTGGAAAACTTGTTTCTTTATGTACATGCATTATCTCCTTGCTGTATTGATTCATAATATGTTTTTGAGTTCTTTGGAGGACTTCATATTCCTTGCATAATCAATACTTCTGAATATACTGCTGCTAAGAATATGGGTACTTCTAAGATGAACAAATACTCCAAATTTGCAGGTGGAGATCAATATCCCTGAGCTGAACCCAGAAATGGTAAAGAGTTATTTGTTGTAACTAATAGTAATGTAATAGGAGTTAATCATATTTTATAGTGCGCAGGATGTTTATCGAATAGGTACTCTAATGGAACTTGTTCGAGAGCTTGCTCTTTCATTTGCAGATGATGGAAAACATGTCAAGGTACGTCGTTATCAGATGGGCAAGTGACATGTCTCAAATGAAGTATTTGTTTTATTATCTAATGGAAAAACAGTTGATGTTGATTAGAGAAATTGGTGCCTTTTCTCATTATAAGGTTTGCGTCCAAGGGTCAATGGGAGAAGGCGCACTTGCTGGGATGCCATTACAACTAGCTGGAACTAGAAAGATTTTGGAATTCATGGATTGGGGAGATTATGATGCTATGGGAACCTTTATCAACATTGGTTCTATAGGTTTGGACTGAATTACCAAGCTTTGCACTTCTATAGTTGTCTATTCTTGCATCTAATTCAGTTGATTCTGATTTTGTCTGCTTTTTGAACATCATAAACTGCTCCTCAATTACTGATAATAGGGAATTTCTTATAATTGAGTACCTATATGTACAAATATGTTTGATTTGTTTGCAGGTTAGAGAGTGGCTTGTGAAAGAAAAAGCTGAGGCACAATTGACTTTGTATTTCATCTCTATGTTTTGTCTTATTATTAAGACTGCTTTTTCTAACTAAAAGATTTCACTTTATGCAAAATGCTTATTCTGAATCTTTTTGTTTTTGTGAGCTTTTGTTTTGAGGAAGTTTCACCATGATATTCCATGGTTCAATATTTTCTTCTTTGAATGACATTCTTTCATAGGGAATCCAACCTTTGAACACAAATCTCTCTCTCTCTCTCTCTCTCTCTCTCTCTCTCTCTCTCTTTGCGCACGCGTGCCACTCGTGCGAGTGTGGGTGTGTATGTGTGTGCACGCACGTATGTGTGGGCGCGAGTGTGTGTGGGTCAACGTGTGGGTGCATGTGTGTATATAGGGGAATTATCAAATATAGTTAGCTGTTTGGAAGATTACCATACAATCGAGTTGTGTGAGGCCCATCATGATGTTTGTTTGCCATCCAACCCATCCATCAGTTGTGATTCTCAATGTTAGGCCTAGAGCTCAAATATCAATTTGATCTAAAACTCAGGTTGGCCACACCAAAGGGTGCAATAGGGACTAGTTGAGAGGGGGACGCACACCTCAAACGCTTATGGTTTATTTTGTAGTTAATCATGAATAAAAGAGAAGAAGAAAGATGAGAGGAAAGGAGAAAAGAAGGAGAGGGGGCTTCAACTCCTCCACACGACCCCACCTCTCTCTTTTATTATTAGGGCAAGCACTAGTCATATGGAAATTACAGTTATATCCCCCTTGCTTAGAGATGATATAAAATAATGACATATGGGCCTAAAGACTAACCCAAACAAATGACAAAGCCCATATAAACCTAAACCTATTTATAGACCACATGATTGATCGGTGGATCACATGGGTGGTTAGTGTGGTCGACATGTGTGGTCATTAATGCATCAACTCTCTCCCTCAAGCTGGAACATATTGTTCACTCCCCAAGTGCAGGGTTGTGATGTAGTAATAACTTGGTAAGACCGAGGTCGAATCCCAAGGGACTGAAACTTGTACGTATTCTGAAACTAACTAGAACTAGAACTAGGCTAAGATGAAATCTAAACTGAATATAATTTGAGGAATAATGGTGAAAATATTAATCTAAAATTTATAAAAATCAGAGGAAAGGAAACTAGGGATTCAGAGGATCCACTTGTAGAGATCAGGGAGAGCTTATGCATGTTTCATGAAAATTAACTGAACTGTTATTGATCTAGTTTTCAAGAGATGAAAGGTATATGAATTAGAATGGATTCCGTCACCAAACCATACCTAGGAGACTATGACAAACAACAGAATTAAACTAATTACCAACCAATCACACGTATGGAGGTTAGGAAGGGTGCCGACATCCAACCATGCCCAGGAGACGATGATGAACAACAGAGCTTCCTGACGTCAAAAACATAAAAGGGAGAAGGAAATATTCAAAGCATCGCAGACCCATTGTAATTTCAGTCACAACACACCATTAAAAACAAAAAATACTTCCATTAATTAAACTAACATCAACATGAATTCAGTTCATAAATTAAACAAAAATTGTAGAATAAATTCTCCCATCTCACTACAAGCTTCACCTCTTAGCCCTAGCTAAGAGGTTTAGCCTAACATAGTGAGGCTAAATTCTAATAAATTAATAAGAAAGAAAGAAAGAAAAACTAAAAATTCTCCATCTCTCTCTCTAAGCTATCCCACGTCCAAGCACAAGCCTCTACGGGTCTGAATCTTCCTCCCAAGGTCTGAATGAATGCTCTCCATGTCCAAAACCTCCTTATATAGCTGCTGGAGTGGTGAAAATCGGATTTGAATCGGATTTGGAAAGCTATGCATGCCCAACTAAAGTTTTTTCGCAGCCAAGTTCGATGCCTCAAAAATTGCCACTTTTCTCACTTAATTTCCAAAGAAACATCGTCTTTTAGGACGTTTTTGGGTCCTCTACATGATAGACGGTTCAGATCTGCCATATGATCAAAGATGGTGGGCCACATCTGCCTAGAAAAGTCAGTTTTCGCGAATGTGCGAAACCTTTCGCACCATTTCGCTGTTGTGATCGGTGGGTCCCACAGAAGCATTTTCTGGAAAATCCACCCCGTCCATTGGATTCAGAACGAAATTTCAGTCAAGAATGGGTGGTTTTGAACGTCCATTGATGCAGAAAAGAGAAGAAATCATAAAAAGATTAGTTTTGAACATTGCAGGGCAGTCCACTTGTGGTCCTTGTATCGCACACATGTGTACGTATGGATGAAAAGAGTCAACATGGTTTTGTAGTGCTCGTGCCCCTCTACACGGTGGACGGTGTGGATCGTCCATACGGGGCATGTGTGGGGCCCACTATCATTCGCAAAACCGACCGCCTTCGCTCGTTACGCTGGATGAAAACGGAAATTTCCGTTTTGAAGACGGTCGCGGGCGAAGTGCGGGTCAGCGCTGTGATGGCTGGTGGGGCCATGGCTGATGTTAGTGGGGATATCCACTCCGTCCATTGAGATCCACTTGAAAAACCGTTCAGAGAGGGCCAGTTTTGGATCAATTTCTGGTGTGGCCCACGAGTTTCCTATTCAACCGTCCGTCCGACAATTACACGGCTGAGATCCCATTTCCTTTGTCATTTTCAAATTCCGTCAACTATGCCTTAGTGGTATGGGCCGTAGAAGTCGTATGGACGGTATGGATCAACCATTCGAACCATGAGGGGGGTCCACAACTGCGTCAGATCCCGGACAGCATCGCACGCTGTAGCAAAAACGGTAACTCCGTTTTTTAAGAAAGAAAGCTCGGTCCAACTGAGCTTTGACCGGAATTTTCGTCCAGTGCACATTGAGTGCACACGCACTTTGTGTACTGGCGATGTACATGTAGCTCCATTGTGATTGTCTTGAGAAATCTGTACCATTCATCAATTCTGAAATATCATTTTAGACATTGGGACCAAAAGTGAAGCATATCCAGGAAGCATGTGGGCCCCACTTAATGAATTAAGGGGCTGATTTATCCGTTGGGTCACTTCCAGGGCGATCTAATGTCTGATTTTTGACATGAACGGTTAATTTATGGCCCCCATCACATGTAAGAATTTTCAACTCAATCGGATGGCGAGAACCATGTGATCTTGCATTTTTAGACCAATTCCGGGCCTTTTTAATGTAAATAGCTTGATTTCCTTGGGTCCCTAGCCTGCAAATCTGTTGATCTTAGTCCCTAGAGTCCGTCCCTTACCTTTGGTGTCATCAAAGCGTTAAATCCATGCTTTAAGCTCTTTATTTCAGTTCAAGCTCATAAAGACACCCTGCATCACAAACACGATTAAATCGGGCTATTAGACAGTACAAAGTTCGTAAATTCAGGCAATAACTGGGGTCTAATATGCAATATTTGACCCTCAACACATATATATCATGGATGCCTAGTTTGACAAAAAATCTATCATAATGAGCCCAACGTAAAAGCCTTTGTGAACATGTCTGTTGCTTAATCTTGGGAGTTGACAAATGTCATGCATAGTTCCTTGTTAGCGACCTCCTTAATGAAGTAGCAGTCAATGTGCTTGGTTCTTTCATGATAAACTGGATTATTGGCAATGTGAGATGTTGCTTAATTATCACAATACAATCTCATAGGAACCTCCACCATGAAGCAACTCTTAATACAATGACAACTCTCTCTCTCTCTCTCTCTCTCACACACACACACACACACACACACACACACACAACCACCACCAACAACAAAATATATATTATGCTAAATGAACTAGGGTTTATACAAAACATTGTGACCCCCAACAAGCTCAATGAGGAGCTCAACCCATGGTAGCGTTAGCTGGATGGACAGTACATCTCTAATGATCAGGCTCTAGTGATCTTAACAAGCTAGCCCAGGCTGCATAAAAAAACCCTTATACTCTAAGATGTCCATTTTTCTTATAGAGAATTCCGCGGTTAGGAGCTCCCATTACATATCTAACAATGTGAAGCATGGCCTCCACATGAGACATACAAGGAGTCCGCATAAACTGACCAACTACTCTGATTGGATAAGCGATGTCTAGTTGTGTAATTGTTAAATAGATCAATTTTCCAACTGGCTGAGGATGTCTCCTTGGATCATCAAATAGTTCCCCTTTATTGATACTCAGCTTTGAATTAGTATCTATGGGAGTTTCAACTGGCTTAGCGTAGACTTGTCGTTTCTAATAAATCCATTACATACTTCCCACTAAAACAAGTTTATTCCCACAATGGATCTTATTACCTCAATACCTAGAAAGTATTGAAGGCAACCTAAATCCTTTATGCAAAAATGTTGCTACAAGAACATTTTTAATTCAGAAATACCTATACTATAACTGTCATTGGCAATGATATCATCTACATATACAAATACACGATAGTACCAGTCTTGCTTTGTCGAACAAAAATCAAATGTTTTGCTTGACTACGTTTCATACCAAACTAAAGCACCACCTTACTAAATTTGCCTAACTAAGTATGGGGAGATTGTTTTGACCATTAATTAATTTCTTTAGATGACACGACTTTGGGCTCCCCAAAAATCAGTTATATACATAAGTCAGGTGAGCCACACCATTTGGAACAATGCAAATCATGCCTCAAACCTCTAAAATCACTTGATGAGGCTAGAATGGCCAGAAATTTGGTGAAACCCCTCATCTAGGTGGGAGGAACACATTGGACGGGCGGGTCTGATGTTTGAACTACATCAAGGTGGCCCCACATGCAATCAAGGATGGGTGTCCACTCTCAACTATTCCTGTGGTGTGGCTAGCCTATGTCTAGATTGCCTGATTTTTGGGCTCATGACCCACTACGGGAGGGCACATCTAATGGACAGGGTGGAGGTCGACAGACATCATGGTGGGCCCCACACTACTTGACAGTTGACACTACCGCAAGCTGTGTCAACTTCAACCCTATGGGAATATTATCCATATAAATACATATGGATAATATGTATGTGTGTGTGTGGGTGTTACATGATAAATGATCCAATGCTCTGATAACACTATTAGTTGTGGTGCTCTATCTATGTCAGCGCACTTGGATAGTCAAATAGATCAATCTGGGTTGCCCATTAGGTCCACAAAACATTTCATGGGCTACCGTGCAAAGTCACACCAATACATGGTTTCAAATATCTTCTGATATGACTCGATATCATCTGAGTCGTATCGATTTTGGTTAGACAGTACGAGTAACCCACTGTATAGACATATGGAACGAACCGGTCCCGACTCAGTCCAACTTGCCCAGACTTTGGATGAGTTGCAACGAGTTGCACAACGTGACTTGAGCGACGCATATAAGTGGAGAGATGGGTACACTTGTTTTTTTTTTTTTTTCAAGGAGAGAGAAGAAACACCATTTGGGGGACTCCACCAATTTTCACAACAAAAATGCATCAAAATTTTCAGATTTACAATTGAAAGTTTCTAACAGGCAATGTTAGAAATATCGCTATCGCGGTATGTATCGCATCCTTGGGATACAGATAAGTATCAATTATCGCATGAGATATATAGTTTGTATCGAGTAATTTATCACACTTTTTGGGAAACATTGGGAAAATGTTGAATTTTCCAATGAAACTTTAGGGATTGTTAAAAAAGACCTTGATACACACTTTTAAATCATAACATCTCAAAAAAGAAATGTACATAATAGGTTTTCTTTGTATAGGGTCCTAAGCTATGTGTTGTCTAACTGAACTAATGTAACTATATTCAAATTGAATGTATAACATTTAGAGTGTATGTGATGATCATATCATCAAACATTCCTAAATACTTCAAAATTAGTCTTAATTGACAACTAGTTGAAGGGAAATTTTGAAAAAAATAATAATATTTTAATATTTTTAATAGCTTTTAATTAAAAAATAATTTTTATTTTCTAAAAATTGACAAGGACTTAACAAATCAGTAGATAACCCTCATACATGCTTGATTTCATGTTTGGAGTGCAACATTGCAAGCAATTTGGGAGAAATTGGAAATTTTTTGAATTTTCCCCAAATTGGACCACCTACACTCAAAATTTAATTTTGAAAAAAATAAAAATATTTTAATATTTTTAATAACTTTTAATTAAAAAATAATTTTTATTTTCTAAAAATTGACAAGGACTTAACAAATCAGTAGATAGCCAACAAATCAGTAGATAACCCTCATACATGCTTGATTTCATGTTTGGAGTGCAACATTGCAAGCAATTTGGGAGAAATTGGAAATTTTTTGAATTTTCCCCAAATTGGACCACCTACACTCAAAATTTAATTTTGAAAAAAATAATAATATTTTAATATTTTTAATAACTTTTAATTAAAAAATAATTTTTATTTTCTAAAAATTGAAAAAGACTTGACAAATTAGTAGATAACCCTCATATATGCTTGATTTCATGTTTGGAGTGCAACATTGCAAGCAATTTGGGAGAAATTGGAAAGTTTTTGAATTTTCCCCAAATTGGACCACCTACACTCAAAATTTGAAATTAGAGTGTATGTGATGATTATTTCATCAAAAACTTGTAAAAATTTCAAAATTAGTCTCAATTGACAAGTGGTTGAAGGAAAATTTTGAAAAAAACATGGAAAACATGAAGAACCAATGGATATCGAAATCAAAGCTTCAACTCCATGATTTTTCATGCAAAACATGAAGAACTAATGGATTTATAACCATTTGACATTGATTCAACATAATTTCAACAAAAAAAAGGATTGGAAATTGAAAATGCTCACTGAATCGAACATGTGGGATAAATTGGCACTACCTGTGCGTTCCGTATTGCATAGTTGGGATATAAGATATATCGTGGGATATATCGGTGGCCAATATCATACATATTTAAAATATTTCCGACAGGGTAACCCATTTTTGGATTTTCAAAATCTAATGTAAATGTTTTTTTTTTTTTTTTTTTTTTTTTTTTTTTTTTTTTTTTTTTTTAAGTTTGATTTTGGTAATTTTTGAACCACAAGCAACTCTAGATCCATTGGATTTGGGCTTAAGATCAATGGATTTAAAATAAAAATTCATTTTCATTAAGAAGTATTAAAAATTCAAAAAAATGTCTGCTCTTTTTTTTTTGGTTGTGTTTTGCTGTTTTTTATGCTAACATTTTATGATCAATACATTATTTTCACCTTAGAGCTATAGATTTTAAGGTAATTTTTTTATATTTATAAAGTACTAAATACAGAAAATGATTATTATTTTTGGTTTTTGCTATTTTATATGTTTATTAAATTGCGTCTATCATGTTGTTGTTATTAGTGTAATTTTCATTTCATATCTATGTATTATATGATATTTAATTAAAATTTATAAAAACATGTTTAAATTCCAACAAAAATGCAACTTTTTTATTTTCTTTCAAAAGAATTCCGAAATATGTGTATGTGACTAGTTATGTGTATATGTATGTATGTATGATTGTATGTACATATGTATGTATGTATATATGTATGTATGTATGATTGTATGTACATATGTATGTATGTATATATGTATGTATGAATTTTAATGTTACAGCTCTTGGGTTTTGATTCTTGTATGATTTTACAGGTCAGCAGTTGACACTTGACTTTGAGAAATTGGAAAGTTGGGATTTTGACAAATTTGGAGCTTGGATTTGGAGAAATGTCACTGCTTGCTGAGAAAGTTGATAATATTGGATGGTTGCATGGAGAGAGTGGGGGGAGAGGCACAAATTCAAATGCAATTATTGTCATCTCACGATCTCAGGGTGAATCACCCTCTTTGAGGAGCCATCTCATGCACAGTAAAAAAGGCAATACAGGTGGGTGTTCAAGGGTGCTGACAGGGGTAACAATGGAGATAAGAGATAGTGTTATGGGAAAAGAGAGGAAAACAGAAGCAGCAAATGGCAAAGGAGTTTTATAGAATTGAAAGAAGAGCTGTCGGGTTGGATATTCCTGATCCTGATTATGCTATCAACGGTGATGACGACGACAGTGACAATGATGATGCCCATGAGGATACTAGAAATCTAGAAGAGGAATGTGATATCACATGTATTCCTCCAGATGAGCATTCTCTTAGACCAGGTGGCAGCGGTGCATTATGTGTGCAGGTGGTTCATTCAAGAGTAGAGGGTTGGTTGGCAGTAACAGTCAACAAGATGCGCCACTTCTAGAGGGCATGTGGTCCTATGGATTCACATTTATACAGAATGGTGAGTGCAAGGCAATCATAAATAAGAAAAATCTGATAGAAAAAGTAGGCCAAATTGTGTCAAAGTGGTTCCATTTCAATATTATTCCTCCAAACGAGGCTGCAAATCCTTATTATCAGCTCTTCTTTTATTCCATAAATGCTTCAGACCCATGAAGTAAAGGCTCCACTCCTTTGCAAACAAACATCTTGATTCAATTGTTGAAGAGTCGAACACTTACATAGCTATGTATTGCCATCATTAGGGACAAAATGGTGTCTATTATGTGTGATGGATGAACTGGGTCTACAAGAATTCATCATTAATTTTATGGTGTCTTTGTCAATGTTAACTGTCTTCCTTAAGTCGGTTGACGCGTTAGGGAATATCAAAAAATTTAAACTGCAGGTTAGACCTCAGTAATCAGGCTGTGGAGGAGATAGGGGAGCATTTGGTGATACAAGTTGTTAGAGACAATGAGCTGACTTATAAGGCAGCGACATGAAGTTAATGGCCAAGAGGTAACACCTTTTCTGGACTCCTTGCACAACACATTGCATTGACCTAATGATGGAAGACATCAGAAAAATGAATGAGGTGAAATTAATAGTTGAGACAACAAAGACAATCACTAGCTTTATTTACAATCACATATGGCTGGTGACTTTGACGACTTGAACAGAAAATTTAGATTTTCTTGGCCAGGGATCACCAGATTTGTGACGAATTAAATAAGTTTGAAGAGCATATGTAAACATAAAGCAGGCCTCTTGCAGATGTTCATGTTGAGAGATTGGGTAGAATCAAAATTTGTGAGGAAGAGTGTCAGAGAGTATGTAGAACCAATAGCTCGCTGTTTCAGATCCTAGATGAAATAGGTGGATCATTATTTTCTGGCTGGTTTAACTCAAATGTGACTAATGCTTTCAGCTTTGTTTGACTGGAAACTGACAAGTGATTACAGCCTGTTTGATCGGTAGCATATCCAACTCAATGGGGAATCTTCTTGTTATGCTTTTCCAAACACTGCATTTATAATGTACGTGGTGTCAAAAGTTTCTGCTGCAGACGTGGTTTAAGGGCACTTCCCATATTGATATTGATCCATCTTGCATATACATGTATTGTTTGTCATAGGTTCTGACTTAATACTGTTTAAGATCTCAAGCACTTTGCGTCTTCAACTCTTTGAAAAAAATTGATCACGAGGCTTAAAAGATTGAGACTAGACACTGATCGGAGTTGCTCGAGTCAAGTCACATGCTTATTCAATCCATCTTCTTGAGCTTTTGGTTCTATTAAAGAAATTCTGGGACAAGTTTCTGAAGCCTTTTGTCTTTTTAAATGAGGTTTTTATGTTCAAATTTTCACAAGTTGTATCGAGTTTTTTGAGTTTCTAGCCCAGTCAAGTCAAAACATATAAGGAAAAACTTCATTCATGCTTTGACCGAATCTGAATAGTTTGAGTTTCAAGTTGACCAGTCAAGTTTAAAAAATGCTCGATCTGGACTCTCCTATTCTTTTTTCTTCCGCTGTAAGCACATCAGATTTATGTCTCATTCTTCACTTTTACTTCCCATAACCAATGTATATTCCATTTAGCATATCAAAACTTGTGATTACATATTGAAGGAATAGCTTTGTATATTTTGACAATAGTTATGGTACTTATGCAATATGCATTGTTACTATGTAGTCTCTCATTTTTTTATATCAATTCCAGTGGTTGCAGATGTCCATTACTCCATGTAAACCATGTTAGAAGTGTGCATACTTTGTGAATCTTAAGAATCGTTGAGATTCTCTATCTACATTTTAAATTGGTATTGCTTATTAAATTGATTATAATTTATATAGTTTTATTGATGCTTGCAACCAAGTTTGGGATTTCATAAATTCCGTTTTTCAATTGTAGGTGCCAAAGAGGTCAATGAACAAGATGACATATTTATTCTAGTTGCTCCTCAAAATGCTGTTGGGAACTGTATAATCGATGTGAGACAGTTTTTTACTATGTTCACGGAGCACCCATCTACAATTTTTTTTTTTTTTTTTTTTTTTCTAGTTTATCATTTTTTACTAGCTTGTGTTGGATGTGCAGGATCTAAAAGCTATGACAGATGCAGCTGGGAGCCGTCCTGTCATTATTGTTAATCCTCGTCTCAAGGTTGTATAACTATATAATTCTAAGAACTTGACTGAATTACATTTAACAACACACAGACATGCACATTGTTTAAAAACTTGGTGAGTCAATTTGGATCCACATAAAAATGATTCAGTTTCCTCCATGATTCAACTTCCTATATGACTCTCGGATTGGCTTGTTCACTTACCATGGATAGGACCCTAGGATTGACTGGCAAAACAGGTTTCACAAAGTCAATCTGAAATATCTGGGAGACGGCTTTGGTGATGACTGTGACAATTATGTCTCAGGTCTACACATGAACTGGCGATTTCCCCTAATCTCCTCTGAGTTTGCCACTATCTCAATGGATTGACCAAGTTATATAGGACTTAGGTGAGTTGTGCAAAGTGGTTTTGTTTGGCAAAAATACCAAGTGGGAATTTGAACTTCCCACCAATGACACCTGAACAAGGTTCCTTACCACTAAACCAAAGCGTGTCTAATCTATAAAGTTGCATTGGATTTGTAAAGATTTTCAATGTGGCATTTTTAAGAGCAAATTTTCTAAAACTTCATGTGTCTACCCATTCTTAGCTTCTCCATGGTATTTGTGGAAGACTTTTAGGATGACCTGGATATTTGATATAGTGGGGCACTTTATGGATGATCTGGAATCTAAAAATCAGAGAGATCAACCTTCCTCATCATAAAGTGTTATACTTTTAATCTTAGCCATTGAATCATTGATCTAATGAGCCTTATCATGAATATAGGATGTCACATAATGCTCCCAAGTTTGAAGACCCCAAGTGGCCTTCAAGCAAATAGTTGTGGAGACAATAAAACATTGATCTAGAATAAAAAATGGCTAGAGATTGGATGGGTAGGATCTTACCATTTGAAAGATTTTCTTGCCAAAAATTGTATCTACAATGGGCCCATCACATCAAAAGCCTAGATTGAAGAAACAAGGTATCCTTTTCAACAAAATGGGCACATCCAGACGCTATTCACATCCTAATTCACGAGGGGCCTTTAATTTCTCAATTACTTATGTCTTTATCCATCATCCTCAGCTTACTATCATTTATCAAGATTTTCATATTTTTTTGACATACTATTAAATCTTCATTGTTTCTGTCTTTTAAATTAAACCTGGTCAAAATTCATGAGATGAAGCTAGGTCACAAGTTTGACTCACTTGACTCATTGGTTGACTGAGCAGAGTGTGAGTTCCTGGCTTTTAAACTGTGTGTGTGTGTGTGTGTGTGTGTGTGTGTGATCATATCATGATGCATGGCCTGAATGTAAGAAAAGAGTTAGCATGTTGATTTAAATCAACCTATGTAATAGACTATTACATAGCACCTATGCTGCTCCCATTGCTACTCTCAGGCCTGAACAAAGGGGGCGGCGTCATGTCAGCAGCCGGTGTGAAACTTTTTCCATAACTTTCATTATGAATCCTGAACAATATGATCCCTTAATAGAGTGGAATAACGGAATAGGATTCATGTATCTGATCCCAATTAGTTGGGACAAGGCTTAAATGATAATGGTAATGTGTGTGCGCGAGTGTGCGTGGGTGTCTGCGTGTGCGTGTGTGTGCTCTCCATAGAGGAAATCATTATTGAACTCCATTACCAAAATATCCTAGTATGTTTTGCAGCAATCGCAATAGTGGTGTAAGAAATGTCTCTTTTCTCTTGAGTGAGATGAATAATTGACAAAAGATCATGGGAACTTGACGTTTTTACTAACTTGCTATTTAGAGAAAGTCAGGAAGGTTCATATAATGGAAAAAGTAAAAAGTCTGTTTTTTTTTTTGAAAATTTCTCATTTTGGTAAGTTTGCTATTTCAAGAAAGCTTCTGGATGTACAGAGGCAAATATCTGGATATTTGTTAGAAAGTAAAATCAATGGGAGAGAGAAGAGTTCTTTTAATTGTGATTTTGAAACAGTAGGAAGAAGGTTCCTATTTTGAGAAATGGAAGAAATTAATGGTGGTTTTGAATCACATACAAAACAAGTATATATCTAGATTAAAGTCAGAAGACAAAGGGAATCCCACTGTTTTTCACCACTACACAAGCGGGATTTCCCAGTTAAGGACCTAGGTTTAGTATGCTTTAATACAATGTGAAAATATCAGTAAAGCTAGATGTGTTTTTTCTCACCAAAGGAAAGTGTCAGTATAACACAATTGTCTTTTATACGTGGCACAACTGGTTGATGGGAAGAATCTACCCAACATAGGCACCTCCAAACTAAGCACAAGAACATAAACAAAGTAGAAACAATAATCAGAATTTTCATTCATTTTCGAAGTGCCTTGATACTACTCATGGCAAGTCCTTAAATAAGCTTTGAGACATAAAAATAAGGAAGATTTTTAATGTCATTGACAACTAATGACTTATGAAAATGTGGAAAAGTAAATAGGAATGATGCTTAATAGATAAGAGTTATCTAATGAGATTTTCTTGCATGGTGAGCTGATTGATTCTGCATAGCTAGCTGCCTGATTATAAGCATTGGGCCTAGGCCTGGTCCTGGTCCTGGTCCATGGATCTTGGGCCTAGATTAGCTTGCATCAGTCCTCCCTAGCATGAAAGAACTTATCTCCGGTGAGTTAGTGGCTTGATATTGCTCATAGAGCAGGATTCAGGCTCTGGAAGTGTGTAGCTATGATCCATGTAGTATCGGAGAGGTCGTCCTTTCCAACAAACGAGACACTTCTGGTAACCACCTTAGCGCATGGAGACGATTTGGTCATCAAGAACAATGATCGTATCCATAGGTGGGAAATGGCCAGAAGTGTGATAGCTTTTTCTTCGATACCATCATCAATATGGTGCCCACGATAGATGGAAAGATCTTTCACATTGAAAGTATGACTGATAGGAAAATCTGGTGGGAGATCTAAAATATAAGCATTGGCACTAATCTTCTTGATGATTTTGGATGGTCCGGCATTACGAGGATGAAGCTTCTTTGAGGTACTAGGAGGCAATTGTTCAGGATTAATATGGGCCATAACTATGTGTCTTCTGCAAGTTCAACAAAATAACGTCTTGTATCTGTATGTTGCTTATAACTTTCATTATTCACAACAATATTGCATCGAACTTCGTCATGCACCTGTTGCATATGGAAAACGAAGTCATCATCTTTTGCAGTTGGTCTTGATTCTATGGATAGAAGAATCAAATCGATTGGAAGAAGCAGTCATTATTATAGGCAAATTTACCCATGAGTATTACTAGGTCACACGTAGCTATATGATCGCGGATAAGACACTGTAATAACTTGCCCAAGCAGTAGGTGACCACTTCCAGTTGACCATCGGTCTAAGGGTGGTAGGCACTAAAGAACTGGAGCTCGGTTTTTGTTGTTACCCAAGGAGTTTTCCAAAAATAACTCATGAACTTGGTATCACGATGTGACACAATTGTCTTTAGAAGTCCATGAAGACGAACAACCTCTCGAAAACATAATTGAGCAATCTTGAGAGTGTCCGTTGTATATGAGCATGGTATGAAATGAGTCATTTTTTGAAAATCGGTCAACCACCACAAATACTAAATCAACTTTATGAGCGGTCTTTAGTAAACCCGCGACGAAGTTCATAATGTGATCTTCTCATGGAGCATGTGGGATCGGCAATGGTTGATACGATCTAATGTTTTTCTTTTGACCCTCAGCAAGCTGGCAAACCCCGCATAACTAGTAGATCTTTCGATATCTAATTTAGATGAGGCCAAAAGTATCTATCTCCAATAAGGGCTAGGGTCTTCTCACAGCCCAAGTGACCATTACACCCATTGGTGTCTAACTCCTCACAACATAATCATGAATTGATGTACTAGGTTGACAAAGTTTCATTCCCTGGAACAAGTAGTCATCATGAATGCTGAACATACTTTCCACTAAGAACGTTTGTATAAATACGTCCAAAATCCTTATTGTTAGCATACTCACCCCATATCTTTTTGAATCCCGGAACAGTGACAAACATTGATGATAATAAATGCACATGACAGCTCAATGCATCGACAACCTGATTGTCCTTGCCAGCCTTGTGGTGGATGACAAACGAGAACTCCTAAAGGTAAGTGCTCCATTTAACATGGTGAGTGCTTATCATCTGTTGAGAATTTAGATACTTGAGTACTTCATGATAAGCATATAAGACAAATTGCTTGCCAACCAAATAATAATGCAATGTCGTAGAATCTTAACAGCAACATAAAACTCCAAGTCATAAGTGGAGCATTGCTGCTTCGCATCAGAGAGCTTTTCACTGATGAAGGCTATTGGATGGCCCTCTAGACTAAGAACACCAATGCAGACGTAGAAAGTGTTGTAACTTACCTCAATTACCTTCTTAAAGTCCGGAATGGGCAAAACTGTAGCTTCGATCATCATACGCTTGATCCTATCAAACACTCTTGTTGTTGCGCTTGTCCATTGAAACTATATATTTCATGCAATTGGAGCCATGATGCTGGTAAAAAATTCCACACAAAGCGTCTATAAAATGTGGCGAGGTCATGAAATTATGAACTTCAGAGATAGTGGTAGGTGTTGGCTAATCAAAAATGGCTTTCCACCTTGGTAGATTCCACCTCTACACCTTGTGACGAGACAATGTCACCTAAGAAAACCACGTATGTACTTATGAAGGTGCACTTTTTAAAGTTGATGTAAAAGTGCTCGCAATGAAGGACTCTGAAGATAAGACCTAGGTCGTTTAGGTATTCCTTTATGGACTAATTGTAGATAAGAATGCCGTCAAAGTAGACAATGACAATCTTACCAATAAAAGGATGTAACAACTGGGTCATGATGCACATAGAAGTGCTAGGTGTGTTTGTGAGACCATATGGCATAACTACCACTCATAGATACCATTCTTCATCTTAAATACCATATTCCATTTGTCACTAGGTCAGATGTGGATTGGGTGGTATCTACTATGAAGACCGATCGTGGTGAAGGCACTAGCACTTGGCATCATGTCTAGCATATCATCAAGCCGAGGAATGGGGGAGTGGTACTTCACTATGATTTTATTAATAGTTCAATTGTATACACACATATGCCAACTCTCATCCTTCTTAGGGGTAAGGACGGTTGGCACAACACATGGGTTGAGGTTCTCTCGAATGCAGCCCCTTTTTTAACAACTTGTCGCTTCAACTCGGTGTGCTCAGTTGAACTCATTTAGCATGTTGGTAGGTAGGTAAGTACGCTTCATGAATCAAATTTATGGCGTGTTGAATATCTTGCAGTGGGGGCAACTCCTCAAGCAGGGGACCAAATCTTGGAAGTCGTGGAGCATGGATTTGATTTCATCAGGAATATGCTCATCCTGATCAATAATATGCTCATGCACCTATTTTGTGACTAAAGTGAACACTACGCCTTTCTCCTTGCTCTCTTCCTAGAACTTCCACATAGTAAGAACATGAGAGTTAGGGAGAGTGGCTAATGTCGACAATGGGGGCATAAATGAAGGACGTGATGTAGGCTACAATGCTTATCCTAATCAATAATATGCTCCTGCACCTGTTTTGTGACTAGAGTGAACACTACGCCTTTCTCCTTGCTCTCTTCCTCGAACTTCCGCATAGTAAGAACATGAGAGTTAGGAAGAGCAACTAATGTCGACAATGAGGGCATAAATGAAGGAGGTGATGTAGGCTACAATGTGCGAAGGTGGATCTGATGACCTCACCATAGGAAAGTATGCGTGTTAGCTCTGTATCTTTCAATCAAAGAGCCAAGGTCGATCGAGAAGGTTATGGGTGACATTGATTGGAATTATGTCACACTAAATATCGTCCTCTTAGATGTCCATTTTAAAGACACCAAAAACCTTCGAGTCATGGAGATGGCAGTGTCATCGACTCACACAACCTTATATGATTTTGAATGCCTTTCAGTTGACAACCTGAGCTTATCAATTACCTCCTATGAGACAATGTTTATTGCATTGCTCCCATCGATGATTGTATTACATAACCTACCTAGCATTTTATCCACATATGAAAAACAATGGTCCATCACCAATCATCCTCTTCTTCCTGGGTGCTGGTAAGGAGGCTGCATATAATAAGAGCGGTGCCTTTAACCTTAGCTTCGATCACGGTTTTAGCAGGGGGGTCATCTAGCTATGATGCATGTTTTGTATAGGGTTGTTCTATTTCAAAGTGCTTGTCATAATACTCATGGTTGTTTGGGTAGTAGGGGTCTTCATTATCATAATAATGGAGATTCCTATCTTGCGGATACTCATTAGAAAAATGCCTTATTTGTCTGTAATGGTAACAATCAACACCTTACTGTTCTCACCCAAGGGGGATTAGGATTAAGACCATAAATATGAATATCAGTATCGTATCGGCTGATACAATCGTATTGTATCTATATCAACATGAGATGATATACGATATGGGGCTGTCTTGGGCCCTTGGCCCAATATGAAAAAACTGACTCGTATTGGCCTGTATCAGCCCATATCGGCTGATTCAAGGCCTTTATGGGTTGATACGCCCATAAAAGCCCAATTTCGATTTTGATTTTGATTTTTTTTCAAAATTTTCCTCATGTCTTTTTTTTTTTTGTAATTCATTTAAACTATGAAAGAAGCTTAAAAACTCATTTTAGGCTAGATCTAGAACCGTTTTAGGACAAAAACAAATGATTTGAATGGGATTTGACAAATTGAAGCGAAGTGGACCATTATGGGAAAAATCGGAAATAAGGGTAAACTTTTACTTTCTTTTTTATATTTTCATCTTCTTTTTATTGTATTTCAATATAATGGGCCCTAGTTCACCAAATCATGCTTGATTTGTGTTCAATTAGGGCTCATTTAGTTGACAAAAAGTCAAATCTACAAACAACATTCTCATCATAGAATGGTCCGATAAACCATCATGTGCATGTCCACAATACAAAAAAAAAGAAAAAAGAAAAAAGAAAAAAAAAGAAAAAAAAAAAAAGAAAAAAAAAAGAAAAAAGAAAAGAAAAGAAAGAAAGATTGATTCTTGAATATCTTAGTATTCTTTTTTTTTTTTTTTTTTTCTCATGATATTTTCCATAATTCTTCTTTGGCTTATAATTTTTTCCGACCAATATGGGCCAATATGGTCTGATATGGATTGATATCGATATGCGACGTCCGTATTGTATCATTTTTTGGTTGGGCCGATACACCCCTCGATATCGATATTTAGAACCATGATTAGGACCTGCCCCCCAGTGTCATGTCTCTGTAGTGCTGGTTACCATTAGTATGAGTTATTTGGCGAAGGGCTCTGCAAAGGTTGTAGTTGCCTTACAATCGGAGTTTGTATATGTGGGCATGACTGAAAAGGATCGGAAGGTAGTGGTAGCCCTATAGTGGAGTTTGGTTAAGATGTGGATC
Organism: Magnolia kwangsiensis; assembly: GCA_037074715.1. Taxonomy (NCBI): domain Eukaryota; kingdom Viridiplantae; phylum Streptophyta; class Magnoliopsida; order Magnoliales; family Magnoliaceae; genus Magnolia; species Magnolia kwangsiensis. Next base: position 86,064,951 of record CM073583.1, read on the forward strand.
CAAACCTTTTCTCATAAAAGGTTCTACGGCTGAAGAGTTAAAGCATCGAAGAGTACCACAGTTGTTGTTCAACTCGTCGAGCATTCTGATCTACATCATCGATTGACTCGAAATCAAACATGACCATCTCGTACTGGATCTCTTAGTATAACCCTGCCCGATAGTAGTTAGCTATTTGACGGTCTGCCTCTACAAGCTTATAACAAACAGAAAGCTCATTGAATATCTCAGTGCAGTCATCCACCAATAAAGTTCCCCGTTTGAATGTAATGAGCTCCTAGAGAATAGTATACATGTAATCTATAGGCAAATACTTACTTTCCAGCTTCTCTATCATGTCAGCCCACCTGGTGATAACATGACCATCCATTATGAGATTTTATGAGATTTTTGTCGCCAATGGTTTACTATCAGATACTTATTGGGCCCTTCAACTTGACCTTGACAAAGGCCACTTGTTGCACATTGTCCATGTCTTACCATACAAAGTAATCTTCAAGCATTGTAATCCAGTCGACAAAAGCTTTTACATCAAGGTGACTTATGAAGTCCAAATGGGCTCACTCTGCAAAGAGTTGTTGCATGAAGTCGTAAACAGACTCTTGAGGGCCAGTACCATTTTGATTCACTAAAGGTTCTGGCTAGAACTCTGGTTGCGGATTTAGGTTGCCATCAAGATCTCTAATTGAATTAGGTTGTTCTCTGTGTTGTTCTCCATGTGGCTGGTTAACGACGGTTTCTAGGCTGGCTAGCCCTGTGAATAGGTTGGTGATGTAATTGTCTCACTTTTGATCGGTAAGCCTCCCTCGATAGATGTGAAACTACGGGTAAACATCGTATTAGGGGTTGATGTCGGCAAATAATAGGCATAGTATAAGGTGGTTTCTAGTTTAAATTAGAAGATTACTAATGGCCTATGATTCTAGATTTTGATGGTTAGGAACAAGGGTTGGATCCAATGTTGTCAAGTGCGATCTCATATGTGTATATCTGTGAAGAAATTGTATATGCCATGGTGGCATATGTGATTTCATCACATAAATCACATATGCAATTGCATGCCTATATGCAACAATATGCGATCGCATACAACATATGTGATCGGATAATGGCCCAACTGTCAAAAATCTAACTGTTGGGATATTTTTTTTGGCACCTTTTGCCTATAATTAGCAATTCAAATCACCCCCATTTTCACTATTCTCCATTCTAAACTCTCTTTTACTTCTCTCTCTCTCTCTCTCTCTCTCTCTCTCTCTCTCTCTCTCTCTCTCTCTCCCTCACACACACACACACACACTAATCTCTCTACAACAACAAGTATATAAGAATCAACAAGGCAACAATTCTTTTTCAATTCCATTTTCAAGAGTATACAAGACTTCAAAGATCAAGACTCAGGAATTCCATTGAAACTTGAAAGTTGAAGTGTTCTTTGTTCATTCTCTACATCCTCCCATACTTTCATTTCTTGATCCTTATTCATTTGAAGTAGATAGTAATATTCATTCTCTAATCTCTCATTCTTCTCTACACACACACACTCTCTATCTCTCTCTTCTCTAGTCTCTACAACTACAAGTGTAAGTGTGTAGCTCCCCCCTCTCTTTCTCTCTTCTCTAGTCTTTACAACTACAAGTGTGTAACTCCCTCTCTCTAGTTTCTAAAATGTAGGTATGCAACTCTCTCTCTCTCTCTCTCTCTCTCTCTCTCTCTCTCTCTCTCTCCAAGTGTACAAGAATCATTTCTTCCCAATCTTTTTCTTTAAAACCCAAGTCAAATGATTGGAAGTACGAGTACTATCGAAAAGACAGTGTGTGATTTATGCGGGTTTGTAAGTACTAATGGTATTACATGGCACAAGAAATACCTTGCATATACGCTAGGATCAAATGCAAGAGCATATCCCAATATTACTCCAAAACTCGTAAAGGAAATCATGAAGTACATGAATAAACAATTAAGAAGAAAATAAGATAGTGTCGTACTTCAAGAGGAGTTCATGAAGCAAGAAGCATATGAGAATGTAGATGTGGTTAATGTGGATGAACCTAGTCCTACCCCCTTACGTCAACCGAGTAGTCTAGACTATTGGCCTCGAAAAAAGCTTGTTGGCATGGGCCCATGGATAGTTGGTGTAGACCCCATCTCAAGGACGTGGTCGACCAAAGGGGTAAAAGCAAAGGACCCGTACAAACCACATTGGAAAATGAATACAAGCAAAAAGATAGAAAAACAATGATTCAATATATCGCTAAGTAGTTGTATCCAGTGTTCGAAATATTGATACTATCAGCCGATTTATCGGCCGATATTATCGGTATCGCACAACTGCGAGACGATATTCCCGCGATAACGTCCGGAAGATACCAAAAATGCCCAAATCCATATATCGGCCGATATTATCGGTGATATCGTATGATATATCGACGATATCGCGCCATTTCCTCTCCATTATTGTCGGACATTAACGCACGGACAGTCACGGGTGGATTGCAGGGGACTCACGAGTCCCACTGTAGCTAACCACCCACACACACCATAAAAATCGGATCCGAGCAATGGAGAATCAAAAAAAAAATTGAAATCGAAGTAAAAAGAAAGAAATCGGAGCGTACCTGGCTGTAGCGGTGATCGGAGGTGGGCCATTCGACAGGTAAGTGCGATTTTCTTCCCATTTTCTTCATCTTCCCTCTTTCTCGGAGATTCCGGCGAGGAATCAGGCCGGATCGGAGGTGCCGTTCCTTCCGGAACGAGATTTGAGGGGACGAACTGGATCGGACTGCGTGGATGGAGGCTCCGAGGTGAAAATAAAGAGGGAAAGGGTGAAAAGGGGGCGGATGGGAAAATTGGGTTGCGTACTGAGTTGCTCGGTACGCTCTTATTGTACTGAGTAAGCTCTGTAGGGCCCATTGTTTACTAAATAGTTCATCCACGCCGTCCATCCATTTTTCCAGATCATTTTAAGGGTTGAGCCCAAAAATAAAGTATATCAAAGTCTCAAGTAGACCATACCAAAGGAAACCGTGGAAGTATTGATTTCCATCGTTGAAATATTATAAGGCCCCCCTGATGTTTATTTGTCATCCAAACTGTTCATAATATCATAAAGACATGGATGAATGGAAAAAACAAATATCATCTTGATCTAAAACTTCTGTGGGCCCCCAAGAACTTTTCAACGGTAGACTTCAATTCAAACTGTTTTAGGTGGTGTGTTCCACTTGAGCCTTGGATATGATTAATTTTTCTTTCAAAAGCCTGAAATTATATGATTAAATGGATGGACGGATTTGATAAAATTCATGAATGACAGTGGGCCCCACAGAGTTTACGCAACACACAGTGTGCAATCCGCTTTGGCGGATGGAAATTGGATTGCGTACTAGTTACTCGGGACACTTTTATCATACTGAGTAAACTCAGTTGGGTCCACCTTGAATGTATGCGGTTTATCCAATCCGTCCATAAGTTTTTTCACATAATTTTATACGTTGAGCCAAAAATTGAAGCATATACAAAGCCCAAGTGAACCATACCACTGGAAACAGTGGGAATAGTGATTTCAACCGTTGAAATCTTTCTAATGCCCAAAATGATATTTATTTCTCATCCACCATGTTCATAAGATAAAAAAGAATTGGATGAAGTGAAATACAAAATATCAGCTTGATCCAAAACTTCGGTGGCCCCTAGAAATTTTCAATGGCAGACACTCATTTCACACTATTTCCTGTGGTGTGGTCTATTTGATCTTGGAACTGAAATTATTTTTTTTGGTAAATGGAACTGAAATTAAGTTTTAAAATGGATGGACGGTGTGGATCAAATAGATCAATCACAGTGGATCCCACACAGTTTACTTAGTACGCTTAGCATACTGAGTTACTCAGTACGCAAACCGCTTCCCCGCCGATCGGTAAATGCTTTCCACCGTTGAAACTTTTCTCCATTGATTTCTATGGTGGGGTCCACTCGAGATCTGGATCTGACCCATTTTTTGGCTCATGCTATAAAATGATCTCTTCAAATGTATGGACGGTGTAGATAGAAAAAATACATCATAGTGGGACCCACGTAATTTGGTGACGTCTCTGCCCCCGTCACTGACGGGTTGATTGCGATTCAGTACGCTATTATCTTATTGAGTAAACTCTGTTGAGCCCACCGTGATTACATGTTCTTTATCCACGCCGTCCATCCGTTTTTACTGATCATTTTAGGCGTTGAGCCCTAAATTGAACCATATCCACAACTCAAGTGGACCACATTACAGGAAACAGTGTTGAATGAACGTTGACCATTAAAAACGTTGTGGGAGCCATAAAAGCTTTGGAACAACCTGATATTTATTTTTTACCTTCAGCTGGGTCTTTAGGACCCAATCAACAGATTGGATGTCAAATAAACAGTACAGTGGGCCTTAAGAGGATTTTAATGGTGGATATCCAATCATTATTGTTTTCCTTTGGTGTGGTCCACATTCGATTTACATCCCTATTATTTATTGTAAAAATACCTAAAATGATCCGTAGAAATGGATGAACGAAATGGATGAAACAAATACATTATGGTGGGGCCCACAAAGCACCGACCACGAGCCATGAGGCCGGTGTCATGGGGAGTAGCCAATCCGTCTCCCCGCGCATGACAGGTTGCGTAGCCAGACTGTTGAAGTGACACACCAAGTTCTGTGGGGCCCACCAAGATGTATGTGTAGTATCTACACCGTCCATACATTTGGATATATCATTTTAAGGCATGAGACAATGAATGAGTCAGATCCACTGCTTTTTGGGCCTTAGAAAATTTTAATGGTGGGTGTCACTCTCTCCACTGTATACTATAGTGGGGTCCATTTGAGCCTTGGATTTGACTCATTCTTTGGCTCCTGCCCTAAATTGATATCTTCAAATGAATGAACGGTGCTGATACAACAAATATATCATGGTGGGTCCCATAGAACTTGGTCACGTCACTTCTGTAGGGGCCAGGGAGTAGCTACGCTCAGTCTGTCAGTAGCTAATCCGCCTCCCACAAGCAACATGTGAAAAGTAGTTTACATATGTGCCATTGTGAATTTCAAATATATCATGGTGAATTACATACGTGGATTAAAGCTCTGTAGAAATTGATTTTTTTTTTCAGAAAGCTTTATGTTATAACGTGCTCTTTACTCTTTATCAGTAAACGGTCCCCATCCCATTGTTGGAAAAATGGATGACTGAAAAGAAGGCTGGTAATGCTAAAAAGTGTTGCTTTTGTGGGAGGAGAATGACTGAAAATGCACTCTTCTTCTTTTGAAAAAAGCGGTGAAGTGGATTATTGTGGGGCCCACATGGTATGTGTGCATCACATCCAACTCGTCTGACAGGGATGAACCAAAAATCAGCTGGATGTAATAGTCAGTGGTCCACAAATGAATTAAGAGATTTTTGGATGGTGTAGCCCACCTGATGATTGGATGGACCTGATTTTTGGTTCATATGATTATCATTATGGGATTCGCCCTTTGGACGGTTTGGATGATGTACCCACAAAATGTGGGCCCCACTTATTAGAAAAGAAATTAACAGGAGCATCTCATCTCTTATAGGGTGCCATCAATGGTGTCCCTTATACTGTAAAATCTCAACCATCACTTGCGGAACTAGTTACATTTTTAGGACGAATTTACCCTCTCTTAACCATTATTGATCTCATTGTTCCATGTGGTGTGGCCCATGTGAGTGGTGGATCTATCTGATTTTGATTCTATCTAATCTCAATGGATAGATAAAATATTATTTTACAGATAAAATATGTCGGGAGGAAGAGGAGGGAGACAACCTGATATAGGGTGGACGTATGGTCGGCCCATTCCTGATAATCGATTCGAGAGTATTTGTGATTTATGTGGCGATGTATCGAGGAGTGGTGGGGTAATGCGCCTAAAGGAGCATTTAGCAGGAGGGTATCGCAATGTTGTGGATTGCCCTAAGTGCCCATAGGATGTGCGAGAACAGATGAGGACCATATTGAAAAAAAATGTGAAGACAAAAGATGAACGACATGCACGGGAGGGAGATTAGGGAGGAGTTGGGGCGACCACCATATGCAGATGAGGATGATTTAGTGGTTCTCGATAATGATGATGATCCCGAATACAGACATGTAATTCAAGAGTCCATATGGAATCAATGGGAGAGGGATCAGGATAGGAGGTGGGACACAAGTAGGCCTAGATTTGAGGAGTCTCCATGAGCGTGGTGGGGGAAGTGGAACAGGGGAGAGTGTTAGGGGTGGATCAGGGGAGGGTAGTAGGCGGGGAGGAATATGGGGCATGGGCAGGAGCAGTAGCATGCGGGTGCCGAATCTACCTTCAGATCCGAAGATGTACAAAGAGGCAGGAGGGACACAAAAGAAAATAAAGGAGATATTTAGTGGAGGGGATGTGAGGAAAAAAGTTAAAAAATTTATAGCAAATTTTTTTATATATGGTCAAATCCCCGCAAATGCTGCAGCAAGCCCACACTTCAAGAATATGATAAGTGAAGTGCAGCGTGGGGGTGAGGATGTGCAGCGGCCCACACCCGCACAGATCATGGGAAAATACTTGGATGATGAACATGCAGAAATGAAGACATACGTTGATTCGTATCGGCAGTCATGGGAAATATACGGCTACACTGTCATGTGTGACGGTTGGACCGGACCGACGAAGATGTCGATTATAAATTTTATGGTCTATTCCAAGGGACGGGCGGTGTTCCTAAAAAGTATAAATGTGAGTAGTAAGATCAAGGATTCTAACTACATTTACAAACTAATACACAATGTCATGCAAAATGTTGGGAGGAGAAATATTGTGCAATTTGTTACGGATAATGGGAGTGCATTTGTTAAGGCGAGGAAGGATATTCAGAGCAAGTATCATATGTATTGGACCCCCTGCGCAGCCCATTGCATCGATCTCATGCTGGAGGGGATCGGGGATAGGCCGTCGGTGAAGACTGTAATTACTGATGCACGGCTCGTCACAAACTTTGTATACAACCACGGCTGGTTATTAGCCACAATGCGAGAGAGGTGTGGTGGGGATATATTGCGCCCTGGAGCGACGCGGTTTGCCACAAATTATATCGCCTAAGTAGCCTTCTTAAATACAAACAAGGATTACGAGAGCTTTTCGCCTCTCATGATTATGTAGAATGGAAAAAGAGGTTGACGAAAGTAACCTATAGAATTGAGGAGCTGGTGTTGGAAAATTCATTTTGGGAGAGTGCGTGGTGTTGTGGGTATTCTAGAGCCCATTTATATGGTGTTGAGGATGGTGGACAATGAGACAAATCCGTCGATGGGGTCGTTGTATCCATCTATACGGCTGATGAAAGAGGCCATCATGGTTAAAGCTCCCAATGCATATAAGTGGGTGCATGCAATAATAGACGACCGTTGGGAAAAGACGCTTTCTCACCCACTACGTTAGGCTGGTAAGTACCTATATGGATTTTTTTTTTTTTTCCATATGCAATAAGAAACGAGGGTTGTACTGATGTGTGTGTTGGTTTTCAGCGTATTTCCTGAATCCCAAATACCACTACAGCCGGAACCTCTTCGAAGATAATTCATTAAAGAGGGTTGTGCATGAGGTGTACGACCACTTATTCCCCGACTATCCGGGAAAAGGCACATTTGGTAGTGAGGTAAATATGTTCCGCACTTATATTCTCCTTAATTATCTTCATTTCAATCTTAAATACTTATTCTGGTTGCTATATGCCATCAACAGATTGTTAAATTCCGCGACGCGGTTGGGATGTTTGGGTGTCACCCTGCTGTGAAGTCAAGGAACGCCATGATGCCATGTGAGTCACTGTAGTAAACTTAACTTTTATATTATTTTGAAAAATCTAAGATAATGAAATAATCTTATGATATGCAGGCGAATGGTGGTCCATGTATGGGACTGATTGCGAGGTTTTACAACAACTGGCTGTCCATGTGCTTGCACAGACGGTGTCCTCATCACCCTGTGAAAGGAATTGGAGTACATTATCCCTCATACATACAAATAAACGTAATAGAATAGGGTATGAGAGGCTTCAGAATTTAGTGTATCGTCACTACAATATGAAGCTACGAGAGAGGTTGCTCTGCTCAGAAGGAAGAAGAAAAGCACAGGAAGACCTACTGGACCTGATGACAGTCGGACAACATGCATATGCTGAGGATGCGGAGGATGACCTAGTTTACCAGTGGGTTAGATCAGATGACTTAGATACCTAGGATGGGCGACCAGAGCCACACATTGCGGCAGAAGCAGAGACACAATGGACGGATGTTGACAAACATGTGGAGCAGCAGAGGTCTCCTGATGAGGCATTCGACCCATTAACGAGGAGTCCGGAGGGCAGCCCGCAACAGTCACTATCACGCTGGACACGTGGCAGGGAAACATTGTCTGACACGGAGACTGAGTCAGAGAGTGATGCGGGAAATGAGTCCGGTGATGATCATTGGTAGCGATAAGGGTGACGATGACTCTGATGACAGTAAGGATGATGATGGTGGTGGTGACGGGGATGGTGACGACGCGGGTGGGAGTCAGGATAAGAGGCCTCTTAAGCCTTTTACCGGGGAGGAGAATTTCGATCATTCCACGCAGGACCCTGACCATGGTTCCGTCCAGGAGAATCACGACCTCGTCTTGTTTACAATAAGACATACACGCGTCAAAAGCTACTGGAGAAAAAGAAGACTCATAAACTTTCAAATTCTGAGGAGGAGCTGCTGGCAAAATGCATGAGGGACACAAGCGTTCGTGGCAGGCGAGGTGGCTCTAGATTTGGATCACGGACGAGGGAGGGGAGCTCGAGTTATAGGCCATAACATGAATCTGGATCACAAACACTGGAGAGTAGCTCGAGTTCTGTGCCACAGTATGGGCATGGATATGGACCCAGTGGATATGCGACGAGTGACTCCAGCAGTTACGGCACATCATTTTTCAACCCTGGTCAGGAGTTCACTTCTGCATATGGGCAAGGATATGATCAGCAGTATGGATATGGCCAACAATATGGATACCAAGGAGCTTCATATGTGCCCTTCCCAGATCCATATCAGTTACAGACTGTGACGATTACGCAGTACCCACGGATGGGCATATTGATTCAGTTCGGAGAGGATGAGTACGAGCGTTATGTCAAAGAGTATCTTAATTGGTACCACTCTACTATGACTTGGGTACAATATTGTAAACTTGTGGAGGAGCAGTACTATGCCCAACCCCGTCAAGATGGAGATGATGATTACGAGCCACCACGCGACTCTATGTGGGTCTAGACCACAACTAGTCCCCATCATTGATATGTATATTTATCAAATTTTACTTCTTCAGTTCTTATTTTGCTTTTCAATGAATTGGTTGTGTTTTCATACATGACTATGATATATTTATAAATATCTTGCATTCAATTTAAATATAGTTGCATTAGTTCAGTTACACATCGCGTAACTTAGGACCCTATACAAAGAAAATTTATTATGTTCATTTTTTTTTTTTTTGAGATGTTATGATTTAAAAGTGTGTATTAAGGGCCTTTTTAACAATCCCCAAAGTTTCATTAAAAAATTCAACCATTTTCCCAATGTTTCCCCATGTTTCCCAAAAAGTGCGATAAACTATGCGATACAAACGATATATCCCGTGCGATAACCGATACGTATCTGTATCCCAAGGGTGCGATACATTGTGCGATACTGATATTTCGAACACTGGTTGTATCTAGTGTTTGAAATATCGGTTTCATGTTACGCATTGCATCCTTGGGATATAGATACCTATTGGTTATTTTATGGGGTAGATCATTTGTATAGGGTAATTTATTGCACTTTTTGAGAAAGATGGGGAAACATTGGGGAAATGGTTGAATTTTTCAATAGAAACTCTAGGGATTGTTAAAAAAGAGTTTAATACATACTTTTAAATCATAACATCTCAAAAAAGAAGTGCACATAATAGTTTTCCTTTGTATAGGGTCCTAAGCTATGCGTTATCTAACTGAACTAATGCAACGATATTCAAATTGAATGCATAACATTTAGAGTGTATGTGATGATCATTTCATCAACCACACACACCTGTATACTTCAAAATTAGTCTCAATTGACAACTGGTTGATGGAAAATTTTGAAAAAATATATATTTTTTTTAAAATGATATTTTATTTTTTAAAAATTGACAAGGACTTAACAAATTAGTATATCAGCCCTCATACATGCATGATTTCATTTTGGAGTGCAAATTGCAAGCAATTTGGGAGAAATTGAGGAAATTTTGAAATTTCCCCAAATCAGAACACCTACACTCGAATTTAGAGATTAAAGCATAGGTGATGATGATTTTATCAAATACTACTAAATACTTCGAAATTAGTCTTAATTGATAGCTAGTTGAAGGAATATTTAAAATAAAAATAATAAAAAAAAAAACAAAAAAAAAAAACATGGAGAACATGAAGAACCAATGGATATCAAAATTAAAGCTCCAACTCCATGATTTTTCATACAAGAGATGAGGAACCAATGGATTTATAGCTATTTGACACTGATTTAACATAATTTTTTGAAAAATGGATTGGAAATTGAAAATGCTCACTAGATCGAACATGTGGGATATATTGGCACTCCCTGTGCATTTTGTATTGCACAAGTGGGAAACAAGATATGTCGTGGGATATATTGGCCAATATTGTTGATATTTAATACATTGGTTGTATTAAGTTGGTGTTGTTTTCAATACTGTTAAGTTAAAAAGCTTGAAGGTTATGGTTGAAGTAATAGGTCAATTTAGACATGGGTTTAAGCCTCCTTCATATTACAAAGTGAGGGAGACATGCTTCAAAACTAAGGTTGATTATATAAGAAGTTTCATTGCCAAACATAAAGAATCATAGAAAATCTATGGTTGTACTCTTATGGCTGATGAATGGACTAATAAATCCGGTCTAACTCTAATAAACATTTTAGTGAATTGTTCAATCGGGACAATGCTTTTGAAGTCTGTAGATGCATCGGCCCATTCTCACACGGCAGATTATTTGTATAAATTATTAGATAGTGTAATTGAAGAAGTAAAAGAAATAGGAGAGAAATACGTTGTCCAAGTACGGATAACGTAGCCTCATATATAGCGACTAACATGGTGTTATGGGGATGTAAAGGCCATTACGTAAAGGTAACTATTGCAACCATTACGTGTTACAGGGTCATAAAGGCCGTAACGATCGTTATGGATAAAATGACTCGTAAAGGTCATTACAACTCCCGTAATGACCTGTTACACCTTTCGTAAAGGCCATAACAGGCCCATAACACTCCATTATGGGGGCGATACAGGTTTTTTTTTTTTTTTTTTTTCCAATAAAAAGGGCGTTATGGCCACTGTTACCATTACGGAATACCATGGTCGTCGATCATCTTCTTATGGAAAAGCGGTGTCATTTATTTTGGACCCCTTGTGTGGCACATTGTGTAAATCTTATGCTAGAAGACGTATGTATGTTGTACATAAAAGTGATTGTTATGGGTAGAAGAATCACTTTCTTTATATACAAACATGCCCTTATTCTCTATCAAATGAGAAAACACATTGGGTGTAACTTACTACGTCTAGCTGTCACCCGTTTCACAACTACCTTCTTAACACAAAGATTACATTCAAAGAAATCCAAACTTAGAAGCTTTTTAGTATTGATTGATTGGAATAATGGGCCTTGGTCAAAGAAGGCCAATGGGAAGCTAGTCCAACACACAATCCTTTCGCAATCTTTTTGGACACAAGTGCTAAAGGCACTAAAATCGTTGAAACCCTTAGTGACTGTGTTGTAATTGGTGGATGGAGATGAGAAGCCGCCAATGGGTTAAATTTATGATGCGATGGAGAGAGCTAGAAATAAAATTGTAGACTAACAATAGAGAACACGATTACAAGCCCATTTTAGATATTATATATAGAAGATGAGCCATTCAAATGTCATCTCTACTGTATTTGACTGCTTGCATACTTAATCCCGTTTTATATTCTTCACTTTCGCCCATTGGACAAAGGCAAAAGCAATGCATATGGTTGGCTTTCTTGATCTCTTGTAAAGAATGGTTCCAGATAAAGAATAACAAGACATGATTTTAGCTTTACTGGACTTCTATATGAAAAGTGCATGTAGATTCTCAAGAGTATAGTTATCATGCATATGACTATGAAATTGCCAAGTATGAATGTCTTAGTATGTATAAGTAACTTAGAAATAGTTTATTAAAATGTATAAAGTCTAACCTACTTAAACTGTTATTTCAACTTACTAGTGGGCTAACAATGGAGTGAACCGAAATAGGAAAGATCCAACACTAAAAAAGTTGGCAATGAAGATTATTGGATTCACGTGTTTTATTAGTGCTTGCAAGTGCAACAGGAGCACGTTCTAGGCGGTTTGGCAATTCACTCCTTAATGTTGAATTTAGTCTTAAATCTTAGGAAATTAAAAGTAACATCCATGAGCCATCGCTAATGGACTGTCTTTAATGTAAATTTACAAAAAAAAAGAAAAAAAAAAAGAAAAAAGGAATCGTCTTGAACAAAAGAATTTCAATGACTTGGTTTTCATCCAATACAATCAGAAGTTGTGAGAATGATTCCAGGCTAAGTCAAGAAAAGCTTGGTTTCTATGATCCTATCTACCTAGATGATTTGGATGCAGATAGTGAGTGGCTCATAGAGATAGGGGACCCGGTCTTTGTAGGCGATGATCTAATATGGGCGCAAGTTGAAGCTACTGCATTCAGATTGGCACCTGGAGAAAATACTTCCACTTGAAGGCAGAGAAGAGGGGGATGAGCGGTGGCAGACGAGATTGAAGAGATAGAAGGAGATGATCAAGATCAACCATTAGATGTTGATGAAGTACTAGTGCGAACAGATGATGAAGAAATAGAAGAAGATGAAGTATACGTCGAAGAAGGAGATGACAACAATGATGACAATAATGATGACAATAGTGGTGATCAAATGCCACAATGACAACTAGATCAATGTAAACGGTAAGTTGTAAGTTGTAACTTGAAACTTGAAAGTTTTACTTATCAATAAAATTTCTATGTTCGAAGTTCTTAATAATTAAATAGCTTGTAAATTGTATTTGTACATTAAATAGCTTGTTGATTGTTTTGTTGAATTGATTGTTGATGTAATTGATTGTTTTGTTGATTGTATTTTTCTTAAATGAACCTGAAATAAGTAAAATAAGTTATCTAATCACTTAGGGAAGTTTTCCCTAATTTTTTAAAGATTTTTTTAGATTTTTTTGAATTTTTCCCTTATTTTTCTTTTTTTGAAAAAAAAATATAAATATATATGTGATCGCACATGTGCACAGCCATATGCAATCGCATGCAATTGCATATGCGATTTGACAATTTTGGCTAGATCTGAGCTATTAATGGGTTTGATTTTTGAGCTCTTAATGGGTTGGGGTAGGGCTAATTTTTTGGGGGACTTTTAATGGGCTAGAATGGAGTTCATATTTTTGAGATTTGAATGGGCTGGAATAGGGCATGACTTCTCTTTTTTTTTTAATGGGTTGTAATATGGTTGGTTTTTTTTTTTTTTTTTTTTTTTTTTTTTTTTTTTAAATTATTTTAAGGGTTGGAATATGACTGATTTTTGGGGGTTTTAATGGGTTGAAATATGGCTGATTTTTGGGCTTTTAATGGGTTGGTATGAGACTGATTTTCTTCAGAGGTTTTAATGGGATAGAAAAAAGGCTGGTTTTTTTGGATTTAATAGGCTGAAATAGGGGCTGGTTGAAATAGGAACTGGTTTGGGGGGTAGATGGCTGCCAAAATTTCAGCAGCGCCTCCCCTTGTCAATTGGACGTTTGGACTTCGAAAAAGAAAAGAAAAAAGATGCAGAATTTTATGATTAGGAGAACTTGGAAACAAATCATCGAGATTGTGTTTTTATCTAGGACTTCAATTTAGCTATTGAAACCTGCTCTGGTACCCAACTGGTGCAGCCATCTAATGGGAAGGATCTGCTCAAACGCAGGCACATCCATATTTGTCACGACCCTAAATTTAGTGTCGGTAATCCGTGATTACTATACACCAAATTTTGGTTGACAGCCTCCGTAGAACTCTGATTTTAGGGCTTCCAACTATCGCATACTAAGTCCCATAAGCGGGGCTCCATGAGGAGGATTTCTGAAAGTAAAGACGACACATACGTATCATTTCTCAAAATTTCATCATATTTAACATGTGTTACTGTGTACAACTGATCACATTAAGACAAAACCAAAACATAAACCATGTCATATTTACTATACCTGTTGTACATATACATGGTACTACAAAAAAATATATACACTGATATGTACAAAACAAAAAGGACAACTGATTTCTATAACCTCTACTCCTGCAGCTCTCTACTCTTACCTGTAAAAAATATATATATAAAGGAAACCTTGAGCTACTAAGCCCAGTGACTGTGTGTGTGCAGTGAAAATGCATGTTTCATGTCATGCTCATATCATGTACAGGCCTACTAGGCCGATAACAATAAAATAAAGGTACAATGCATGATGCCACTTTCCATGTTCCAAATTTTTCACATTTCCCAATTGAATCACCAAGGTCTGAAATAGAGGTGGGACTCGCATATGATTACTACCCACTTGTATAGGGTTTTCCACCGTGGTCAACTACAGAGGTGAGACTACATAATTCTTGGGCCGAACTAGTCTAACCCACTTGTGTTGAACCTCACTATCTGCCTAACAGCGAGAAGTCATAAATCGCTTGGCAAAACGATAGTAGACAATTTACGAGCTCGTCACACACAACCTATCTTTGCTTGCCCATAAGCAGGTCAGGTCAAACCTCTCAACCAATCGACATGCGTCGATGGGCGTTGCCGCTTACTTTGGTATTTCAGCATTCCAACGCTCTGTTCTTCCACCAGGTCTAAGCATTAGTTGCTCCCAATAGTACCAATCGGGATTTAGGTACTTTCACCCAGGGACCCTCTAATCATGTCCTTCTGAATTACATATTTCCGGTGTGGTGTCCAACTCAAGTCATGACAAAGTATGTTTCATCGCATTTACAATCACCGTATGCATAAGTCCACACACAAGCACAATATATCATGTTTTTCAATGCAAGCATAAAATGAAATTCCTCATGTGGGCTCCTCATGAATTTAAGTTCCTCATAGGGGTCTCATGTAATGCATCTTGTTTCTAGATAGACACATCATGTGTCGCAACACAACCCACTATGATCACCATACCATGATATGAATCATTCACTCTCAATCATATAATGATATAATAACTATAAACCATGCATATGATATGCACATGACTTAGCCAATCTAAATCCAATCCGGGATTCATTCTGCTATAAGACTTCATGCCACAAGCATGCTTTTTCTCAAGAGTTAACTACACCAAAAGAAGGAAGGATAACTCTTTCAAACGTTTTGTCAAACAAGTAGCGGGCGGACTTTATAAGGGACAAAGATAGAAACCGATGGAAATACTTATGAATTTAAACAAAACTAAATCATATGAATCCCTTGGGTTTGGGCCAGATGGATGGTTTAATTGATGGTGGAGATGGGGCCATGATGGGTTGATCTTGCATAGCTTCTCCCATGGCCCTTTTCTCAAGTTCATCTCTATCATTCAATCTTCCATCAATAACATAACCAACTAAATCAGAAAAATCCAGCAATAACCTAACCAACTAAATTAGAAAATCCAGCAATAACCTAACCAACTAAATCAGAAAATCTATTCCTCTACTGGGCTTTCAAGGAAAATCCAGCAATAACCTAACCAACTAAATCAAAAAATCCATCTATAGGGCTTTCAAATAATCTAACGCACATATATGTGTGCTCCTACTCTATGCACTCACCTGTGACAATCAGAGGATTGAATTTCAAACTCAACTTCTACTTCTTTTTCTTCTCCTTCTTCTTAACTTCAAACTTAAGTTAGAAGAGAGTGCTGGAAATGGGTTGTTGAAAGAGGGTTTTTATGTTTATAGACTTGAATTAAAATTGGCTTTTGTCTAAAAAGAAGGGTTGGGAGGTGTTTTGTGATGTTTTTGAGAAGTTTAAGCTTATGGTAACAATAGAAAAATGTTATTTAAGTGATTTGAAATAAAGCATTCCAAGGATTTTTAAAAAAAAAAAATCGAGGTCATTTGAGTTATTTTATCAAAATATACATGTGCATATCTATTCATAACTTACAATTCGGGTGTCATATTAACATGCCGTTTTCGCCAGTAATTCCATAACTTGACTACGGTCACAACGGTTAGGCTCTTGAACCTAACGGATTTTGAAAATTCAATAATGGCCCACCGCCAGATAAAATAAGGACATAGTTGTCATTTCTCAGATTGTTTAATTTTAAGTCTGTATATTAAAATTCGGACATCGGGTTGAAATGCGGCTTGTGTCTCGATAACAGAACAACATTATGATCAAGTCAAAATATTCTTGGGGCCGATGGACCCACAGTCAACGGTTATCTAGTGTATGAACCAGATGTCGGGGCCTTGGGTCTTACAATATTAAACATAAGAAGCATAAGAATCATAAACAAAGTAGAAACAATAACTAGAATTTTCATTCATTTTCAAAGCGCCTTGATAATACTCAAATCAGGCATTTAATAAGCTTTGAGACGTACAAATAAGGAAGATTCTTAATGTCATTGACAAGTAATAACTTATGCAAAATTGGAAAAGTAAATAAGAGATGATTAGTGGGTAAGACATATCTGATGAGATTTTAGTGTCTGGCTTGTTGATTGATTTTGCATCACTAACTGCAGAATTAGGAGGATCGAACCTCCTTATCGATGGCCCAACCGTGGGCTTTGGCTTGGGCCAGACCCATGGATCTTGGGCCCAGATAAGCCTGCATCAACACATTACATTATAACTAAATTAAAGAGATCTAACACTGAGGTATCTCCAACATAACTTACGGGAACTGAAGAAGTTGATGTTGTGCTTTGATGACTTGACAAATCCTATTAAGAGTCTGAATTATGTGACCAACCTCTTAACATTCTCCACAGTTTCATATCGAATGAAATTATCGTTCTATGTGCATATGTTGGTTAGGCTTGCTACTAATGCACTTATTCTGCTTACTTAGACAATATAAATATGCATTATGCCCCTCTTTGTTTATTATTTATTATTTTTTTACACGCACTCACACCCACACACTCACACCACAGCGGGATTTCACCACAATGGGTACTCGAACCCATGACGTCGTGTTGAAACTCTTGTGAGTTTACCAGTTAAAAATGAGTTCATCTTATTTTACTTAACAGTAATTATGTATTAGATATTTTGCAAAGGATTAAAGATAATCTTGATAATCTGTAATTTATATAAACTATTTCTAATACATGATTATTGTTAACTAAAACTAGCTGAAATTTTTTTCAAGGGGCAACCAAACAGGACATAATATTTTCATCTCTGTTTCAATTTAAGCTGGAATTAACAGCACAGATGATCTGATAACTGAGTTTTATAGTTTTGCTCATGCTCCCGAGGATTTTAATTTTTTCAGGATTTACCTGGTTCAAGTGGCATAATGCAAGTAAGTATAATCTATCAGATCAAGATTTTTGGAAGTGTGATGACCCCATAACAGCTGGCTGGTATTACTGTTATCTAATGGGAGTAGCTGTTATGAAACAGAAAATTGGGAAAAAAGGGAAAACATCTGGCCATGGGAGTGTTTTCAATGAAAAATGGTGTTACTAATCCCTAACTTGATGCCATTATGGTAAAAAAAAAAAAACTGTTTCTGTACATAACGGCTGTTTATTTTTCAAAACAGCAGCCACTATTTTGAAGCAACACTAGCTATTTAACCGGCATTTTTCGTTATGTATGATGGACAGAGTAACCATTCTCATCATGCCAGCCACTATAACTAGTGTTATGATGTTTTCATAAACCTTGATACAAACCCACTGTATTATTTTTAACCATGTCATTTATCTTGAAGACAATGGGAAGAGATAAGAGACTGGAGTATGCAGCATCATTCGAGAGTTGCTATTCTTTTCGACTTCTTTACTATGCAGGCACACAATATCCCATTATGGGTGCTCTCAGGTCAGATAATTACAAAGGCGTAGTTTTTCCTTTTGTGAGCTACTATTTTGATTTGTTGATGTATTGTTTAGTTGAAAGATTCATGCTTCCAAATCATAGGAACCGCGTTTCCTTTTTTTCTTTCCTGGATGGGATATGTTGCAAACTTGCAATGTCTCTCCAATGTACATGCGGCAATCATCATTTTGTCATTTAAAGAGAATCATTCATATTACCTTTATTTTAAGAATCTTAAGAGCATCATATGTTTATAAAGATTTTAAGAAAATTGAACTTTTTGTATAAGTATACTTTTAAAAATTAGAGACACAATGCCATCAGGATTCATGATAAAATCTGTGGTAAAAGTTTCATGCCAGCTGCCAACATAAATGCAACCCTCCTTTGTCTAGGCTTGGGACCAAGTTATTCCAAAATGGTTACATAACGGCTATTACATAATGGTAATGATGGTGACCCTTACATGTTAAGGGGTTGTAATGGCCGTAATGGACATTGTGGAAAAATCAACCCATAATTGCTCCATAATGGTCCGTTACGAGGTTGAAATAGGAATTAAAAGAAAAAGTATCGTAACAGTAATGGTGGTGGCCGTTATGGACATCATTATCATTGTGGAATACCTTACTTGGGACCGTCAATGAGGGTAAG
Organism: Magnolia kwangsiensis; assembly: GCA_037074715.1. Classification (NCBI taxonomy): domain Eukaryota; kingdom Viridiplantae; phylum Streptophyta; class Magnoliopsida; order Magnoliales; family Magnoliaceae; genus Magnolia; species Magnolia kwangsiensis. Next base: position 86,083,806 of record CM073583.1, read on the forward strand.
AAACTCCCACAGGAGCAATGTAATCGTCAATCACATAAGTTGGCTAACATAAGTGAGTTATTCTTATTCCAATTTACATAATTTATAATAGTGTCTTGATCACAGTGTCGCTATGAGGTTTTTAGCAAAGTGAGCCACCATGCTATCTCAAACATCCACTCTGTCCATCATGTACACCACCTCATGTCCAGCATGGAGTGCATTAATTAGTCTGATCCAAAAATCCGGTGGGCCACACCAGAGGGACCAAAGTAAAAGCATGCCTAAACCCTCTAAAATCATGTGGTAGTCCACTTGAGTCTTGGAATAGCCTAATTTTTGGTGTGTCCCTTCATCCTAGTGGGGTGCATCTGATGAATGGATTGGAAGGCATATAAACATCGCAGTGGGCCAATCAATCAAGAAGGTTTTATTGGTAATGCGTCCTCTCTTAGCTGTCCCTTACAGTGTGGCCCACCTACGTTTCTTTGGCCCTTGGGAGCACCTAAGGGCATGCACCCAATGGACACAGTTGATCTCTAAAACATGTCACCGTTTGAGTACTTTGCTCGACACTATGGAAAATTCCCAGTGTTGACATTATAATATCATATCTCTTTATAATTTGTATATATGTATGTATCTATCCATCCATCTATCCGACCGTCTACACAGATGTACATACATGTTTGTGTGCATGTGTAAAGGAGGGAGAGATTCCTAAATGCTTTGAAATAACTTTTCAAAAATAGGTGATTCTCTATTTTCGTGTCCATAATAGTGCAAAAGGAAGGTTCTGCTCCAAGTATTTCAGGAATAGTGGTGTTGGTTTCTCAACCCTCTGCCTTAAGGATTTGTCAGTTCTGTTTCTTGATAGGGGCAGAAAAGGGATATAACATTTTCTTTTTCAAGCGAAATCCCCTAGTATATGAACGGAATGAAAAAGTTCTTTTGTTGTTGTGGAGTAAGAAGCTTGCGTATCTTAATGCATGTATTTAATTTATTCGGAGTTGTTAGAGTGGGATCCACTTTCTCCCGCTTTGCTTATAAGAATAATGTATGAAACAATTGTAGAACCATCCATTTTATTTCCTTTTCACCTGAACTAATAAGATCTTTTATATTATATTGTGCACAACTAATAATACCTAACTTTCAAAAAAAAAAAAGAATTGTCTTTAATGACACTAGGGTTTTAAATAAGATTAAAAAACCACCCTGTGGCCTGATGTTATAAGATCTTAAATTATGTGGTTTTGTCATGCTTGAAAAAGAAAAGAAAAGAAAAGAAAAGAAAATTCCATTCAACTCCCATTTTGGAAGATGATCCTAGTTGAAGTTAGGAGCTGAAATGAAATTTTTGTAGTTGAAAGTTCAAACCCCAATTTCAGCTCCATTTTGGAAGATGATCCTAACTGAAGTTGACTCCACAACGTTGATGCGGGACCGATGCATGAACCAAATAACATGTGAGATCAAGTAGTAGAATTATGACAATTAACAAAAAAACAAGCATTGCCATAATCATCATGAATCCCATGAAAACCAAAAGAACATCATGTATAATCCTAATTCCTAACCTAAGTTATCAACATCGTCACACAAGATCATCAAATAAAAAGAAATTAGAATCTAATGGATGTAGGGACATCCAATTAGCATACGTTATAGTCTATTTCAAAGTAGAAAACCTAATACAACTTAGGGTAAAAATTAAGGTTTGGGTAATTTGGGAAAATAGGAAAGTTAAGGTTTTTTTAGGGTTAGGGTTTCAGGAATGGAAGAAAAGATTTTGATATAAGGATGATGGAAAACCAAAAGAGGCAAGGCGTGGCCGTACAGTCACATGTGTGGCATGGGATGGATGGGTTTAGGTCAGTTAGGATTTAGGATTGTAGATAGGTAATGAGAAGATGTGTTTAGGAGAAGATGAGGGCTTATGATGGAAAATTGAAGAACTTGAAGAAAACACATGATGGAGGGGAAAAGAGATGATGGTGTGGGGATACATAGAGACCTCACACCTCTATTGATGAAGATTAGCCCTGCACCAATTTCCGTTCCAAATCGCATGGTAATATCTTAAAATCACATAAAGATAGAAGAAGAATTTAGCAAGAGTTTCTCTCTCTCTCTCTCTCTCTCTCTCTCTCTCTCTCTCTTTAATTTTTTTTTTCACAAAATCCAATGAGGGAGAGGTTCACACACCCACCCTCTTTTATAGCTTCAAGAAAGTTCAAAATTTATAATAAATACCCTGTTTTGTGAATTTTGACGAAAATAGCCATAATTTAACTAAAATCAACTAAAAACACTCATAGTAGTGTCCAAATATAACATAAACAAAACTAAATCGTATAAGCTGATAAAATCTAAGAAAAACTAGTGCGAACGATCCATTATCAATGGCCCGATCATGTGATCCAATGGCCCGATCGTCACGTCCCTCCAATCCAACAGTCTGGATCACTCCATAAAGCAACCTATGTGTATCTTTCTAGTGCAAGGGTCTTCAGCATGACCACAGGTACTTGCCTAGCCATAGAGAAATTGGTGCAACCCGCCTCCTCCTCTGATATGTACGCAAAGGTATATGTGTAGTGATGTCCTCATCAAACATTCTCTTCAGCAAAAAGAGAGAAGCCAAATGATAGTTTCACGATCTAGGGGAATCATAATTTAGTCTCCATGGAAAACCGCACCTCAAAGATATCCTCTTTACAACATCGTGAACATCCCCTTTAATCAAGAACTCATTTTTTTTCTTTTGAATGAGCATTTTAAGCATCTTCTCATCAGACCTATGCCTGAAAATGTGAACTCATCAATAATAGCCTTTGTTGGGATAATCTTTATTAGTTGTCGTTTCTGCATCATATTCTGATTAGATATACTATTTTCTTGAATTAGTCACACACACACACACACACACACACACACGCATGCGTGCGTGCGCACACACACAGAGATTTTGTCCTATTTGCTATATTTTATGTAACCGATTCCCTTTCTGGCATTTGTATGTAACCCCTTACATTTTCAAGTCTTATATAAAATCCCACATTCCATTGCTTTTAAATGAGCAAAAGTTGGTCTGAAGAGAAAAGACCAATTTTCCTACACATACTTCACCCTACCTTACACTTCCTCTACCCTAATCCCCAAAACCTTTGTCTTCCTCTCCCTCAATAGAAGAAAAAGAAGACCCGACCAACCTGACCAGACCCATGCTTAAAATATCACATTGATTAAAATGTGACCTGGTCCACTTAAAATTTATCGAGCTGGGGCCTGACAACACATTTAATTGTAGTAGGGTCAGGCTCAACCGACCCACCTAACTCAGCCCATGATTAAATTGTCACATTGATCATACAATCTTAACAAGATCTTTGTGGGACCATGGTCCTAGGCTCTTAGCCCATCTAGAATGAATCCAACATACCAATGGTTTAGATTCCTACACCATTGGCCCCACTAAAATATTTAAGAGATCTAGGGATCAAAACTGCAGTAAGCACATTTTGTTTCAGGTTATGGGTAGGGCCATTTGGCCTGGCCCATTGATATGCTATATGGGCACGACAGGTCAGGTCAGGTTGGGTTGCACCTGAGAATGACCCATTTATCTAAATGGGCTAATTTTTTGGTTCGAGCCTGACCCGCTACCTGACCTGGCATGGTACGAACCCAGCTTAGAAGGGGTTCTGGCCAATTGACCCATGGGTTGATCTCACCAATTGCCACCCCTAAATGGAGGGTGTTTTTTTACAATATACAATAAGAGAGGGCTATATGCAAAAAGGAAAAAAGAAAAAAAGAAAAAAGAAAAAAAGAAAAGAAAAGAAAAAACTTTGTTGCTGCTAGTTGTGTAGACACAGTAATGTCAGTAATGGATCAAAACAATCACTTTTTAGCAATATACGCTGTTATTTTTCTTTCATATTACTTTTTTGTTTTCTTTTTCTTTTATTCCATTTCAATTTCAGGATGTCTTACCCGTACCGTTACGAACTCTACAAGAGGGTTGATGACTCCTCTGGAAAGGAGAAGTATGTTATTCTGGCCACATTCCCACAAAAGCCAACTGTTGACGAAATAAATGATGCCTTCACAGGAAAGCCAAGGTAGGACATTTCAAGACGTCCACAAACTGTTTTTTATATTTTATGGAGTTATCTCAACTTAGTTCCAGTTCTCTATACATTTCAACACTCTGAAAGCAATTGTGCTGATTAAGAACTTCTATTTTGGTTAACCCCTGCAGAAACCAAGAAAAAGCAGCTTCAGGAATCTGGTATGGAACGTCCATGTTCTCAAAATAAGCAGTGGCCTCTTTTTGAAGTGTGATCAATCAATGTGTTTTGTTGCAGGAATTTCTTTAGTGGATTGCTTGGATAAAATGAAGATACTTTGAAATGATCGCACAGGGATTCAGGATTACATGTTAAAAGGTATGCAATGGGACTAGTATTTGAGCATTAGCTGTGGCCATGTTGTTTGATTTGATTGATCAATCTTCTTTTGTTTCGAGCTCTTGTATTGCAAATAAAAACCATTTGAAGAAGCATACCTTGTAATTATTGCAGGTGAGGGTGTACATGTTTTAAGTCTATGAGATCAAAATCTTCCTCTTCTTCTTATCTTTTTTTTTTTTTTTTTTTTTTTTTTTTAAATAAAATAAAATTGTAATTCAGTTACATCACTGAATCAATGAAATGTTTATTTTTCTAGTTTTAGGCCATGTTAACTAGGTATCGCCTTAGTATGTCATTGGTGTGATCTCTATGCTTCATTCAGTAAAAATGGGACCCATCATTCAGAATATAGTGTCTATTATTAAGATCGAAATATAAATATTCAATCAAGATTATGTACATAGGTAATCAAATAGTGGATTAATATCAATCTTCGCCTCTCCCGACGACCCAAGGTAATTTAGATCATGGTTCATTAGGTACATGGTATAGAAAATGGAACGCCATATGCTACTTCCTCCAATACATGGTATGCTGGGGTTAGGATCATGTGTGTTGCTCCAATACATACACCAAATGCAAGTAATATAGTCTTATAAATGGATTCATATTGCAATTTAGAGCTTTGCTAAGCCCACAGGTGTATACAAGTCAGCTAATGCACACACCACCACATATGCCAGTGAAACAAAAAGGAAAAATATCAAAGCCACCATCAGCTGGACCTCACCATGTAGATATTTCTGCCTGAAGATAAAGGTGGTCCACTATTTAAGTGTGCCATGATATTAGAAATAAGTTGACAGTTTAGAAAACATCAACTATTTCTTCACAATTGTAAATTCGTTCAGTTAATTGTGTCCAATCTGACTACTGGACTGACCTGACTCATGAGCCTTCTGATGAATGGCTTGGATATTGTGCATGTTTGCAACTCCAGTATATGTGGTGGCATGTGCATTAATTGACTTGTATGCACATGAGCTTAGCAAAGCTATGCAAATTCTATATGAAATGGTGAATGTTATTATTATAGACCTTGAATGCTCATATTATACTGGAATAAATAAAAGTACAAATTTCTAATTTTTAAATATAATTTTGTATTACAACTTAATCAATAGTAAGATCATAGAACCATAATCTTGGGTCACTAAAAATTAGGGTTGCACACGAGCCAAGATAGCTCGAAAAGCTTGCTCGGCTCAGTTCGATTTAGCTTGGCTTAACTCGACTTAAACGATGACTTGAGGCGAGCCAAGCTTCATATAACATAGCTCGTTTCGAAAACCAGCCAAGTTCGATCATAGTGGAGTTTGACTCGACTCGAGCTCGGCTCGGCTCGAATATATATTTAAAACTTAAACCTTATCCTATCTGTCTGTCCCTTTTTTACCTACCATGCCTGCCTCTCTCTCTCTCTCTCTCTCTCTCTCTCTCTCTCTCTCTCTGCACTAATAACAAGGTACATCTATGACTCTATCATATATATATATATATATATTGAATATTTGATTTGGGGGTTGGGTCGGGTGCATATTGGGTCAGTTGGGCCGAATGACTGGGTTGAGTCGGGTGTGGGTTGGGTTGGGTTGGGTTGGGAGCAAGCTCGACTCGACTCGATCCACTAGCTCGACTCGAAAGGTTTGGCAAACAATCTAAGCTCCAATGATAAGCTCAAGGCCGAGCTCGAGCTCGAGGAGAGCAAGGACGAGTCACTCGACTCGACTCAATGTACAGCCCTACTAAAAATTAGCGATGTGGATTGCAAATGAACCATAAAATCCCAATCACTTGATTTAGAACAGAAAATGTAGGGAGTTTGGTGATTAAAGGTAGCATTGCAGCGATCCATCATCCTCTTTTTCCTTGTTTGTTTGTTTGTTTTTTTTAAAAAAAAATAAAAAAATAAAATTACAGAGAGTTTCAAACTATAATAAAATTATATGGTTGTTTATTTATTTATTTATTTATTAAAAAAAAAAAAACAAGAATACAAAGTTTTTGCTAATTGTATGATTGGCTAAGTATCCTCTTCTACCTTATATTAAGTTTTAAAATCCCATTGAAGATATTTGACCGCCAAAAGCTGGAGCTTTTATTCATCATGGATCTCTAATTCCGCAATTAACCTGTGCTGGTTCCTTGTGACTCGCCACCATACGCTTGGTCGTTTTTTCACAGAATTGAGACCGTCCATCTAATGGGCCCTATAATGGATGATTCATGGCAGAAGAAACACACCGATTGGGAAATCTAGCTCGTTTGATCATATGATAAAAGTAGGAAAAGATTAGGTCTACATTCAAAAGGAATAAAAGAAATCTATTAATGATAGGTAATTGTGTGATGCATGGTAGAAAGATATTCAACACATGTCAATAATAGAAGTTTGTGCAATATCCAAGTCGTTCAATGGGTATGTGTTGTGACCCAAATCATGATGATCTAATGTTAGCCATACTTGTATGAAAGAGGAATGAGTATGAGCATTTTGTATAGAACCTAAGGCTTTTTAAAGGTGGGACCCACTCTTTAGGTACTCTGGCCCTAAAATCAAGCAAGCCCACTCATTGGGTGGTTGCCAATTTGACACGTGTATCATGTTGGCGCATGTATGCATGCAATTAGAATACATTTCCTTGAATAGTCACGATGTCACTGGAAAAATATTCTGTGCATCTAAATCTTTGGTGAATAACAGTCAGCTAAGTAGACCATGTCCAAAATATCTTAAGCTCTTTTATATAGATTCCCAACAATGGATAGGCTAGATTCATTGACCAGGGTGGACAAGCTGAACCTGAACCCTCAAGTTTAGCTACGGGCTGAACTAGGCTGGATTGAGGCTTGTTAAAGCCATCCTTTTGAAACTCTTCTACTCAACTTCAAATTCTGCAAGTCAAGTCGGCGAGATTTTGAGTCAGAGTCACCATGAAAGTCGATAGTGAGAGTGACCTGTTCTTGACGCTGGCTGATCCGTTAGAGTTGACTTGATTACTCAGTCAACTCCACATGACTCACTATGATTTGAACCGAGTTACTGGCTTGAAAATCATGTATCTGTATAAAGTAGGACGGTGTCAAACGGCGGAGAGAATCCTTTACAAATGACTTAAATACAGGATGAGATATTATAAGTGGTAGATTAATTCTACATTGCATCGATTCATTAGAAGGGGAAAAAAAAAAAAGAGTAAGAGGAAAGGTTAACATGAAGCTCTATTTACTTGGTATTTATTCATTTTCTTTAGATTTATTTCATCTTTACAATTACATAAAATCTTTACAAAAATTATGAAATTAATTACTAGGTGTCAAGTCAAGTTGAATAAAAATTCATCCAAGCCTTTGAGTCAACCCAACCTGGCGGAACACCAAGTCAAGTTTCTGACTTTTTGAACTGTGTTTGCCTGCATCAAGTAGGACCAAGTTAGGGCTAACTCGACTCAACCCTGTTTTGAAATAGGCCTGACCCAAACTCGGCCGATTGGGTACCGAGTCTAGTATGCCTGACCTGATCCGGGTCTGGCCTGGACTAATTTGGACCGAGTCTGACCTGGTCACAGGTACCGAGTCGGGTTGAGTCAGCACCAAGTCGGGTCAAATGCAGTGGGTATCTGCGGGCTGAAATCATAGCCTAGAACATAGCTGCACCTACTAGAATTGCAGCCTCTCTACCAACTACACAGCATCTGAAAAATCAAATCCGGATTTTTTATATATATATATGTATGAGTCAGGTTTAGATCAAGTCAAGTCAGTATTAAGTCGGATTTCAGGTCAAGTCAAGTTATTGGGTGACCTGAACTCGACTCAATTGGAGTTCGGATTGGATGAAGTCTATTCCATTCGGATCGACTCGGATTGGATGAAGTCTATTCCATTCGGATCGACTCACCCACTTAGTAGGAGTCGAGCCAGTTCCGAACAAGGCGGACGAGTCAAGTCTGACGAGACGAGTCATCCCGTGCCCAGCTCTATGTTTGCCCTATCCCATAACAGCCCACTGGATAAACATCTAGTTCCAGGCTCCTTGCGCCTAGCTATGAGCATAGTGACAAATCTCATTCTCCAATTTCCCGATATTTTCAAAATTTGAGGGTTTTCTCTAGATATTTTCAGGGAATTCTCACGGAAAACAAAAAATATTCACCGCAAATTAATAAGTAAATTTAAATTTTAAATCTATATCTATACAACAGAAACTTAAAGTTCTTACTGTTTCGAGTACATATGGTAATAATATCGTATCGGTATAAATCACCCAGGCTGGGGTTTTGGCCTCAAAAACTCATGCCTAAGCCCATCCAGTTTAGCCCTGTTCCGTCCTCACAGTACATTACATGTGGAAAACATGTCTCATGATCAGGACTGTTGATTGGGTGGGAAACCATGTGGATGGACTATAGACTGAAAATATCAATTATCAGACGACTCTAAATGCTTCCCTGACCGTTTGTTTTTCAAGCCATTGATAAAACAGCTACTACATTCCAATAATTTACTTGTTTATGGAAAAATGGCCTATCCATGTGGTGGCCTGCCAAATCAACTGTCCTGGTAACCTGAAAATACTTTGCCACGTGTATCCTAAAGAGGAAGTTGCGTAAAACTTCCATGCAGCTGTCTGCATTGTGACATTCCTGCAGCTTCAGGGTTTTCTGTTTTCGACATCAGTCTTCCATGGCATTTATGATTCTTTTCATCAACTGACTACCATTCAATGAAACTCTCCTAACTTAAGTCAGTTTCTTCTGCTAAGGAAAAAGAATCTGAGTTACCACTTTTGATTAGAAAGAAAGGTATACCTACCAGTTCTCCATTTTAATGCTGGAAAAGATTCTGCATACAAAGTACATACCATGATCAGTCTCCCTACTTCATGTGCGTTCTGCATTGACAGGTCAGGGCAGAAGTCTTTGAATGTGAGGTCCTCTTAAATGATCCAAAACAACTCGTACCATGGGCCTTTGTTTATACGGTGGATAGAGGTGAAATAAGTTGGATTATTTCAACCCTCGATTATTTAGCTCTTTTACTCTTGATATGCTGGTCATCATGATCTTTACAAAATCAAATGGCTGAAAGGCCCTATGCTAGAGGTGTTTTTTTTTTTTTTTTTTTTTTTTTTTTTTTTGCAATTATTATTTTACATTTGTCATTAAGAGAATGATATAATTAGTAATGAACGCATTCAAGGAAATTTAAGAATAGCATCAATAAATAGTAAGATATGGAAAAATAAAATTAGATGATTTATGTAATGTGCAACAAAAACTTACAACTGAGTTTGTTAAGAGTGAATTGGTATAGATTGAAGGCCCTAAAATGATACGTGGGATGTGGAAAATGACGCGAATGGAGGTAGTAAAAAAAACCTTATTCTCTAATGTCTGAAATGAAATGATGGAAAAAGATTTACCTAGTCAACCCCAGTTAGTTGAGATAATTAAGGTGATGTTGATGATGATGATAGCATCTCTCATCTGAGGTGAGTCTTGTCACATAAACAATTTCTCATTGAAAGAATCTAAGCATTAGGAGAGAGAAAGGGAAATTTTGAAAAAAATAAAATATTAATAATAAATAAATAAATAAATGGCAGGCTACACAAAGAAAAAGATAAGGGTGCTCATGATGTCAACAGTGGGCAATCCGGCCCACTCTAATTTTAGATTTACCTTATTTTTTTATTTCTTTTGTGGTTAGCTTTTTAGTACACACCTATGTCAGTACACACACTCCATGTTAGCCACCCCCACTGGCGATCAATATTAAGACCTCAAGTGTCGAAACCAGGTATCTCCACTCAGTCAGTTGAGTCAAGGTCAATTCAAACTCATTTGGATCATTTGGTTTTACACCTTGAGTTAGAATTTGAAAGGGGGTGGCTTGGCCATAATCGACATAGTCGTGTGGGCAACGCTAGTGGGTCCAGTCCCACTCGACTTTCCTTTTGATTTTTCTTTTGATTGGCTTAAAGAATTTCAAAATTCAAAGTTAAATTTCCAAACTTTCTCAATTCCTCCTTTACAAAAATGGGAGGGATCTTTCATGCTAAGTATTTAAAATTCAAGAAAAATACTGGAGAAAGAAAAAAGAGGAGATAACACCCATTTACTCATCTAGCCACCTTTAGATAATCTAAACCACTAATCTAAATCTAGATGTCACATCTATAGAATTAGAGGGTGATAAAATCCACTTTGCTCCTATAGTAGTTAGGTGAACTTATAAATATAAAGTGTTCATTTTCAGACCCCATCAAATCATTCAGGCGCACCCATCCGGGCCAACTTTCAACCCTAACTTGTGGTGGCTTGATTCAAGGCCAAACGAGTCAACCCAGTCCTCTTGTCTTAAACCATGATTCATGGCATGGTTTTCCAATTGGAAATTTTGATTAAATCCCATTTTGAAAATTTGTATTCCCGCCTATCTTACAAGGTTAGGCTAGCGGAAATGCTATAAATTGTAACAGTAAAAATGGTGGGAAGTAGATTGCGTCTCCCTCGACGAATTGGTCTTGGCAGGGGCTATGTGGGGCCACGTGAAGTATGTGTTTTATCCACATCGTTCATCCATTTTTTCATATCATTTTAGGGTTGTAGCTCAAAAAATAGGCAGATCCAATGATCAAGTGGACCACATAGTGGGGATTGAATGCCTACCATTAAAAACTTCCAGGCGTCACATAAGTCTTGGATCAAGCTGACTTTTTTTTTTCCCTTCATCAAGGTCTATGTCACATTATGAACAGCTTGGATTGAAAATAAACATTAAAGTAGGCCCTAGGAAGGTAGGTATCATTATCATTACTTCTCTCCGTGATGTGGTCCACATGAGCCTTGGATCTGCCTCATTTTTGGGCTCATAGACCAAAATGATCAGGAAAAATGGATGAATGGCATGGATAAAACTCGTACATCATGGTGGGCCCACGGAGCCTCTGCTTGGACCGATTTCCGTCTGTCTCCTGCCCAGGACGTAATCACTTCGGAAATGGTAAGCCCCACTTCACATGGATTATCAACCTAAATTTACACTAACTTGATTACTTAAATGTTGATGGTGAATATTTATTGCAGATGAAAAATAATCAACGGTCTGAATTCAAGGAACAGGTACCTCTAGATTAGAGCTTAAGATTGTTGAACTGACCTGAATTTGGAACGATAATCTATCAATAGTGCATCGCACGGTTTGGACCGTTTAAATTCAAGCCAAGGCATGCTACGTTTAGAATAACATCCCACTCAGCCACAGTATCCAATAAATCACCTCACGTGCCATTTGAATCCAACCCGGATGCACCATGCTAGGGGTACTTACAATTCATCACTTGCCAGGGCAAGAAAAAGAAAGCAAGCATATGGTCATATTTCCAAACAGATAATCATTGCAATTTTACAAATTGTATTACAGTAGAAATTTCTTATCCAAACACAAAAATTAATTTGTTTTTCCTTTTGATTTGATATTTCAATAATATTAAATTATTGTCATTACATGTCACACTCCAAATTTAATTTGTGGCCATACGCCACGTCCCAAATTTGGGGCTGGCAATCATAGAACCCTGACTCCGGCACCTATACACTAAGTTCTAAGTTAGCATTCCACAATGTTGATTTTAGGGAAAACTTTTGTAACTAACATAACCAAAAATCTCTACGAGTAACATACATCTCCACTATAAAAAAGTTAGATACAATGCTGTTAGAAGGAAAATACGTCTAATAACAGAGTAAAGATAAAAGAGCATGCTTCAGTATCACTTATTATTGCACTCTAACAAAAAAAAGGAGGAAAAAAGAGCAAACACATACAAGCTTCCATATGAAGCCCAGTAGATTGTGTGTGCTTGTGTGCGTAATGCATATGATAGATATAGCATATCAATATTCATAGCAATATCTGAGTAATTAGTAAAAATGGAGGGTCAATAATGTCAATGTTCATGCATGTAACCAGCTATACTAAGGCTATGCATATATGCTTTGTAAAAGGTCAATCAGACTAGATGTCATATGCAGTTATGCAATGCAAATATGCCAATCTCATATCTAATTCACATCTCAATGGGGTTCTCATTTGGAATCTTAGAGGTCTAGTGCACAATCAAGGCCCGTTCTATGAGGTAATGAGAGGGCAACAAACCTTATTAACCACCACAGCGATGGACAACTCATAGCCATGCCAAATCCCAACCGACACACTAGTAGCGAACTCATTTCCAAGCTGGTTAGACATGACCTCCATTTTCACCACACTCTTTGAGTAGGTAAGGCTGAGCCTTCTCCATCCGACCCCAATATTGTGAGAGATGTAGCCTACTAGTATTCAGTACTTGTACACCAAATCTATCAGCTATGAATCTGTGGTACCCACAACTCTGATGTTGTTAGGGTCTATATGCAAATGCATCATACAAATGCGTGAATGTATGAGTCCATCATCCTAGTCATGTAATCATGTCATGCAAGCCATGTATGCATGTAGGGTGGGCCTATCTCATGTGGATCCCCTGAATGCTCTAAAGCTGTAGGGACATCAAATATTGCAGCCTTGTTGCACATAGGTAAGCCAATAACATGTCATGTGCAACAACCGCAATCCACCACCGTGTGTACTCAACTATGATCAAACCATTATCCTCATGCCAAGCACACATGATGCGAATGAAGATGAATGATGCACAACTTATAATTAATTATGCATGTGGTGTGCATGCAATTCCACATTAAGCATAAGAGCAATGCTATATTAATTATGTAACAACCCATTTTCTCAACGGTGGGAACTAAATCTCACTCTTTCTTTTGGTGTGTCCCAATTAAGTCTTCAATCTACCTCATTTCTTAACCCTTGTCCTAACATCATCTAGCAAGATAGATGGACAACGAAGATTTCTTATAGACATCAGTGTGCGGCCCAAGGATTGGTAAAAAAAAATCTTCCAACATGCACATCATTCCCAAAAGATCGGAAAGCCTTAATCCCCATACCCTCCTTATTCGCTTTAAACCAGCCTCACCTCCCTTACACATCCTGGCCCATCATTGATCTACACAACCCATCATAGTGGGATTCACGTTTAGATTCACACCGTCTATTAGATTCAGAAGCTTGAGAAACCCCATCCATTGAAGTCCATTGCCCAAAACCTTCTAGTGCAGCCCACTATTAACTTTGATTTACACCGTTTCTTAGAACTCTTTGCATCCAGATTTGGAAAAACTAGATGAATGTTTCAAATTTCTCATTAAATCTCACAATGGATCCCACTAATCTCTGGTAAATTCCACACACAAACTGCATCTTCACAGCAGTTACAAAGGTCTCATCCTAAGTGAGACTCGCACCTCCACATCCACAATTTATGCAAGATCTTTCCCACCAATGTCAGTCGTTCATTCTTTTCATCACCTTCCTCATTCAATGACTATTTATTTTCTAGAGTTTCCACTTGTCACCAACCAATCAGAGAGTCCATCTTCCCATCTTCTCTTCGTGTTTTCCTCTACTTGTGCATGCAATAGTCACACCTTCTCTAACATCCTGTAAAATTTCATAGTAAACCCAAGTACATCCACGAGTGGTACTGTCAGAAGACTGTACATTCCCAATGAAATGCCCTAATTACCCTATAATTAGTGAATTTAGGTAGATTAACCTGCGTTCCGGTTATCTTCGAAAAGAACTATGGTGATGAGGGAGGGTGTCGCAGTGGACCTCTCGAAGGTTGATGCAGTGCATCAGTGGAACCAGCTCACGACTGCGTCCAAGATCCATAGTTTTCTTGGTTTAGCGGGCTATTACCAGTGTTTCATTGAGGGCTTCTCCAGTATCGCAGCCCCGTTGACTAGGTTGACTCGGAAGGACACATATTTTGTTTGGACTGACGCATGTGAGCAAGCATTCATGGAGCTAAAGGACCACCTTACGTCCACTCTTGTTCTCACTCTTCCCTCTAGGAGTGATGAATTTATTGTATTTACCGATGCTTCGCGTATTGGCTTGGGTGCTATCCTGATGCAGCACGGGAGACCAGTGGCTTATGCGTCTCGCCAGCTCAAGGTCCATGAGCTGAACTGCCCCACACATGATTTGGAGTTGGCAGCAGTGGTCTTCGCAATGAAGGCGTGGAGGCACTACCTCTATGGGGTTAGGTTCGAGCTCTTCTTTGATCACAAGAGCTTGAAGTATCTATTCTCTCAGTCCGAGCTGAACATGAGGCAGAGGCGTTGGATGGAACTCCTGAAGGACTATGATTTTGATCTCCAGTACCACCCAGGCAAGGCGAATATGGTGACGAATGCCCTCAGTCATCAGCCACGAGGCCTGGTGACACACATGATGATTCAAGAGTGGAGGATGCTCGAGAATATAGAAGAGTATGACTTCAATTTTGGTCTACAGTCTTCTATCGTTCAGCTATCGAGCCTTTCGATTCAATCCTCTCTTATCGCGAGGGTGATTGAGGCTCAGTAAACAGACGAGTCATTGCAGGATTATTGAGTAGAGGTAGCATAAGAGAGTCAAACAGATTGACAAATTAGATTTGATGGTGGATTTCGCTTCAAAGGCCAATTATGTGTCCCGAATATTCCTGAGTTGCGCAGAGCTCTTATGACTGAGGCACATCGATCACAATTTTCTATCCACCCTGGCTCGACGAAGATGTATCGTGATATGACTAGATAGTATTTTTAGGCAGGGATGAAGCGCTAGCTCGCTAGTTTTGTGGCCAAGTGTGACACATGCTAGCGTGACAAGACCGATCATCAGAGACCCCCTGGTCTATTGCAGCCATTGAGTGTCCCGACATGGAAGTGAGAGCACATATCTACCAATTTTATCATAAGTTTGCCAAGGACTTAGCGTGGTCATTACATCATCTGGGTTGTCGTGGATCGTCTGACGAAATCAGCACATTTTCTTATGATTTGTGAGACTTGGCATGTGGACCGGCTCGCCAGGCTATTTGTTGATGAGATCGTGAGACTACACAGTGTTCCTGTCTCGATCGTTTCAGACTAAGACCCGAAGTTCACGTCTCAGTTTTAGGGGAGCTTTCAGAGAACGATGGACACTGATTTGCAGCTCAGCACCGCGACCATCCACAGACCGATGGTCAAACTGAAAAGGTCTACCAGATCCTTGAGGATATGCTTCGGGCCTGCGCGATTGATTTCGGGAGTAGCTGGGATGAGCATCTGTGATTGGCTGAGTTCGTAAACTACAACATCTATCAGGCGATCATTGGCATGACTCCTTTTGAGGCATTGTATAACAAACCGTGCAAATCACCGAGTTGTTGGACCGAGGTTGGAGAGAGGCGTCTCTTAGATCCCGAGCTTGTACAGTAGACGTTAGAGGCTGTCGATATCATCAGGCAGAGGATGCGCACAGCCCAAAGCCGGCATAAGAATTTTGTTAATCGCCGGCATCGTCCCTTGGAGTTCTTTGTTGGGAACAGAGTATATCTTAAGGTCTTACTCATAAAGGGCATAGTTCGATTTGGAGGGAAAGGCAAGCTTGCCCCAAAATTTATAGGACCTTTCGAGATCATTAAGGGCGTTGGCACTGTGACCTATCGACTTGCCTTGCCATCTAAGTTATCTGGCATCCACAACGTTTTTCATGTTTCTATGTTGAGAAAGTGTGGGTCAGAAGTACTTCTTGTTATTAATTGGCAGTCGTTGGATATTCGTGATGACGCTTCTTACATTGAGCAGCCAGTTTGTATCCTTGATCGGAAGGAGCAGGTCCCCCGGACCAAGGTCATTTTCTTGATAAAGGTTCAGTGGGGTTACCATTCTGTTAATGAGGTGTCTTGGGAGCGCAAGGCCGAGATTCGAGAGCGTTATCCCCATCTCTTTGATGATTGATGATATGTTGTATCTTGTATGTTGTCTCCAATTCTATATGATGATGTTATGTTCCTTTCTCTTATGATTTATGTCTAGTTACGATGGTTGTGTAAATTTTGAGGATAAAATTTTTATTTAGAGGGAAGAGTTGTAAGGCTCGTATCATAGTCTGTACTGTTATGTAAGCTTCCACGGTCCTTCCAGTTGAATTTCGTCAACCCTAGACCCATATCCGACGTTTGTGCCCGATCCTAAGCCGAGTCTCGCATATCAGAGTCGACTCGACTCGAAACTTGTACCCCTACGATCGCGCCGTCGCTGGGGTTCCAACACCGTGACTCGCGCACCAATCCGATACCCAGGCCAGGAGATGTGCGCCCGCGTTTATTTTCTAAGAAATGTCACGCGTTGCGAATTCTGAGAGAATCTCTACAACATGTCACATCCATCAAGTCAAGTACATCCTCTATACCTCAATTCCACCTCACCCTATTCCAAGTACAAGCATTCACTCCTTCCTTTCCATAAGTCAACTCTCTCTCTCCCTACCCATCCCTCTTTTACCATAATTTCCAACAAAACCATACCTCTCCATCCCCTTCCTTACAACACTCATCCCATATCAATCTATCACCTCTCTTTCTCTCTCATTTTCTAAGCAACCTCCTAACTCCGATGAGAGCTTCCAACATCCAAGCTCTCTCTCTCAAAAACATGTGTGGCCCATTTTTCCACCCTCTCATCTCCCATCTTAACCTTCCAATATCCATCAATCTCCATTAAAGTTGAAGGCACAGAGCATACAAGTCCAAGGAGCTAAGAAGAGGGCCGATAGGTGGGTGATCTACCGTCAATTTGCATTTGAGGGCCCACTTATAGGTGGAACCTATTATGATGTATGTGTTGTAATCATGAGGGGCCCATAGTGGTGGGGTCCCTCTATCATCGTCTCTCTCTCTCTCTCTCTCTCTCTCTCTCTCTCTCTCTCTCTCTCTCTCTCTCTCTCTCTTCCCTTGTATGGTGATGTTGACGATGAGGCGTGTGGACCCACCTGAAATCACAGTGGTTGGAGCAGATCTAATGATCAGGTGGAGCACCTCACACACAGTTAGATAGATGTCAGCAAGTTTTATTGATCCCACCATGATGTGTGTTATACCGTACACCATCCATCCTTTTCTTTTTAGGTGTGTGGGGCCCACCCCACACGTGCTGCATGTGTGGGATGGGACCCACCTTAGCGTTGCATCTGATCATCCAAACCGTCCAGTAGACAGTCGTCCAGCTTCTGGACGTTACAAGATCTTTAAAATAATAATAATAAAAATACATCTATATACATATATGTAATATACTTATAATAATAAAATAATATTATTATATTTCATACGGTGGGCCCCATGTGGGACCCACCTTGATGCAAGTGTTCAGTATCCCCACCGTCCAGAAATGTCTGGACGGTGCAGGGGACTCCATCACGATGTACACGATTAGTCCAGCCATCCATCTTCCTGGACGTGAGCCCCTCACTAGCCATATGGCTGCCCAGGCGTTAGCAGGCCAGGTGGGCCCGACCATGATGTTTGGTTGCATCCACACCAATCTTCCATTTGAACGGGACCCACCCCACATGTGGATCTCATCCCACCATCCATCTGTTATACACAGACCATCGGTCTAAAGGGCGGTGGGCCAGCACCTGCAGCTAGCTACTGCCGACGTCAGCAGCCCAGGTGGGCCCTAACCTTAATGAATGGATTGTATCACACCGTCCATCAACGTGGTCTCCCATGTGTGGGTGTGTTCCATCCAAACCGTCCATCCATTTGGCAAGCTCGTTTCAAGGCCTCGGACTAAACTAAGGCAAATTCAAATCTCTGGTGGGCCACCACGTGGACACCACGATGATGTATTATTTCATCCACACCACCAGATTATGCTGGACAGTGCTGGACAATGTTTGGATGGTGCTGACCAAATGTTTGGATGGTGCTGATATACATGGACAATGTTTGGAGGGTGCTGATTACATGGAAAATGTTTGGATGGTGTTGATCTACCTGAACAATGTCTAGACAGTGCTGATCATCATTAGTGGGCCATGTGCCCTATGGAATGATAGTGTATAGTGATACACATGTTACACCTACAACTATTGAAATGATTTTAGTGTGGTCAAAGCCCACTTGAGGGCCATCGGTATGGCCCATCCATGAGGCCTATTGTAACACCCTGAAAATCGGGGGTCGTGTATAAACTCAACTCCCGAGTTCCAGACCGTCACTTATGCAACAAAAATGATTATGATTCAATGTTGTCTGAGTTAAAGCATTCACATGAGTAAAAGTATACCAAAACTGCAATTCATACTCCAGATCCAGTAATAAAAGTAAGCGGAAGACTAAAGCATATATATATCACTATATGGAAAAACAAAGTAGATCTCAACTGTCTCCAAAGTATGAATACATCTCTGAGTCTCATATACATGTAAATAAATAAAAATCAAATGTCAAAATAGTCCCACTGAGAAGTCCCGCCAATCCAGGCCACCTAAGCAAAGCCATCGTGGTACTGCATATATGAGAACTCATCCTGGTCCTCATCATAGTCCGGCTCTGCCTCTTGAATCGCTGCCTCACCTGCATCTAAGACAGGGTCTGGTGGGTGTTGCAAACACTATCCGGTAACGTGGGAATGAGTAGCTAACTCAGTGGAATAATAGAGCAAGGATTAACATGTTCTCAAATCAATCATGCGATAATAGTAAAGCAGTAAATCAAACAATCCTAATACTGTTGTTAATGCAATATGACATGACGTGATGGATGCCCTCACCGACGATCTCCCTCATACAGCACCATCTTACGACTGCGGCATGCAATCATCCCATAGTGCTCCACATCTTCCAGGCACATGCAATGTGATGGTGATATGATTACCGAGTTATTATTAGTCCATTCAAACAGCAGGATTGAGAAACTAAGGTACTTTCCTTATATCAATCCCAACACAGATCCTATTTAGGGTCGTCACTCCTAGTAATCTCATACGATGTATATTTTGTAGGTCGCTGCAAGGGCTGCCAGGGCTGTTGCTCGCACTCGTTGCACTACTCCCCCATCACCTTATCAATACAGGCCTACTGTACTCTCACTGCTACGGAAGGGTCGTCGCTTCCCGTAGACTCAGAATACACTCGCGGTCACTACAAAGGACTCGTCGCCTGATCAGTGTAGGCCGACAGCAAGAATATAGTGTCCTATACCACCATAATCTGTTCACGAGACATAGGTGCTCACTAGTCACTACGGGGAGGTTTGTGGCCCCAGCGTAGGCCGACAGCTGGACCACGGTGTCCCATAACACCATGCCCGGATCATGAGTCTTTATGGATCAAGGTACCATGGTTGACAGGGTTTACAGTGGTAAGTTCAGTACCCTAGGTTCAAGCAGTTATGACTCATATAGGGTGAACATACAATGGCCAGTCGGGTTACTTGACGGGCTCGACTAGCACGAGCGCATCTCAAGTCGAATGACATGAAGTGCGTAAAATACTTCGTGTGGCCTAACCACTGCCGCCAACTCCAAAACACGGCTCGCGTTCATCGACGCGTCGTTCGTGGCAAAGATAAGCCAACCACGAATTTGCTCGGTTACCGACTGCCTGGACTAGGTATAGTCTCAAACAATTATGAATCCACATAAGCAATCATGTGAGAGTATTGGAAATGAAATACAACAATGTGAGCATGTTAACACATGTTATAACATACAACTTAAGTGAATCATCAAGCACATGCATTTCATACATATAATGAAATCATGCATATAGCTAACATGTAGGAAACCATTTGCATCAGCATATTAATTGATAATTCAATCTCAAACTAATTCATAACACCATTTAATTCAATACATACTAATACAAGCATTTATACAAACACTTACACTACACACTTAAGTCTACATATAGTATGTCGACTCAAAGTGCGCATTTATGCGAATCTCTTTGCCAAACTAATTATGTACGCATTCCTAGTATCCTAATGCGACAAGAAGCCATGTCAATCACATCAGCAAATTATGGATGAAAACAGTATTTCCCACAAATGACTAAAATGCCCTAAATCTCATATTTTTTGTCAGCTTACAAAACAGGAAACGGACAGCATGTTGTACATGTCAAACGGCGTTGCCGTCGATAATCTACTATTAAACGATATTGAAAGCGTTGGAAACAGTCAATCAAAGCGTTTAAAATCTGCACCTTTTCTCCTATAGGTGTATTAATTCGAACGGAGCATATACGCTTCGTTTACGGTGAATCGGGAACCTAATACACAAGATCCATCAGCTACAATACTATAAAAACTAAGGAACCTCAAATCAGTAACTATTTAGGGTATTTTCTTACCTAGAAATGCGACGAAATCACCGACAAAGTGATTAAGGCGCGTTGCTTAATCACGTGCAACAGGTGGCACGAGCAGCAAGAAATTCCCTTCCTCTCTCTCTCACAATCTCTCACCTTTTCTCTCTCTCAACCTAGGGCTTTTTCCAAATTCGGATGGGAGAGATATGAGAGGGTTTCAAGCCCTTTTATAAGCCCAAACATGCCCAAAACAGGCTTGGGAACAAAGTTTACTTGATGCCTAACCAAATCGGGGCTGTTTCGGTCCAAAAGGACATTTCTGGTGGTCCCCTGGCCGAACGCGATCGGACTTAAGTTCATGCGCGTCGGATGTCGATCACATCCCATTTTCAGACCATCAGTGTCCGTAGATCGCACGTGGCGGTCCAGTTTCAGTTCAGCGGTCACCGCACGTAGATCAGGTCTGCAAGTCTCATGATATGAAATAGAAATTTTTCTTGATCCGAGGGTATAATTTGACTGAATTCTGACGGTCAGAATGCTTAATACTGACGCGTCAAGTCATGTGCCAGATTTGAATTTCAAATTCCAAATCTAACCCTATTCTCACTCTCTTCAGTCCAGGCTCATTGAAATAGCTTGCGAATGTTGGTTGGACTTAATTTTTGAAATGATTGTCAAGTCCAGCTAGGCGGTTTTAACGGTCTAAGATTGTAGGTATCGGACTTTCGACGCGCGGTCTAGATCCAATACAAAGTTTCAAAGAGGTCCAGAGAACAAACCGGTTTAGAGTTTGATCCGAGGTTTTAGAGTATTATAGCGTCATTGGTTCTACTCGCTTTGGGTCTTATAGAACGTATTTAAAGTGATCAGGGACTATTTTCCAGCTACTCTAGCGTTGCGCTAGCTAACTTACACTTATTTTCTAAAGGAATTAATCCTACGCGATTTCTGGCCGAGTTGGTACTCGAGTCCAAGTACGGATTTTTCCAGGGCGTTACACCTATTATGATGTATTTTTAGCTCATGTGCAAGGCCCACCTGTTTGTATTATTAGGCCTAGATACGTGACCCATTTGACCGGCCCAATTGATTCGGCCCATTTATATCAACCCATTTAATCGGCCCAATTGATTTGGCCCATTTGACTCAACCCATTGATTCGGCCCATTTGAATTAGCCCATTTGACTCTGCCCATTGATTCGGCATGTTTGATTCAGCACGTTGATTCGGCCCATTTGATTCGAGCCATTTGTATTAGCCCATTTGATCGGCTCACTTTATTCAACCCGTTTGATGTACTTAATGCCCATGATGATATATATTAGGCCCTTGTGCTAGGTCATGGGGTCCTATCCGATTGACCCTATGAGCGTCATTCCTTATGAGCAATGTCGGTTAAATGACCACATAAATGGGCAATGATGGTTGAACGCCCACATTATGACCATCCTTTAGGCCTTGTTAAGCCCATTCTCATCATTCTCTAGTGAGTTAACCCAAACGCTTGAGCCTCATTGATTTTAATTGGTCCATCATCGGCCATCCATCTATGCACCCCACCTTGCATCGAGGTCGACTATCGATGCCGATTGCCGATATCGGCTACCGTTGCCGATTATGACTTTGTGACAACATAGCATTATGATACATGCCCATACGCATCATCGGCCATCCATCATGCACCCCACCTTGCATCGAGGTCGACTATCGATGCCGATTGCCGATATCGGCTACCGTTGCCGATTATGACTTTGTGACAACATAGCATTATGATACATGCCCATACGCATCATCTGTGATGTGATTAGTTATTGCATATGCTATAGTGCAAGTGGTTTATAGGACTCTGATAAGCAGAGTTATCCCACATGAGCACACGGTATGTGCATGATTAATGCATGATTGGACTGCGTGACTCAAGCACTTTACATTTGTGTGATTGTGATTACTGTATGCCCAGCAACATCAAGGTCATAGCTTCCACAGACACATCGTGGTGGCTGGATTGGATACCGAAAATACTAATTTTAGCATCGGGGCGCTATAGATATCCCTGGGTGAAAATTCTTAAACCCGACAGTACTAGAGGATGACTCCAACGTCGAGACCGAGTGGATATATGAACGCACGAGGTCCGAATACCAGGAGGTCACGTCTCCCACTATGTCGTGGTCGGTTGGAAGGGTTGTGGCCTTACTCGCTCGAGGGTAGGGGGCATTACTAGGCTGAGTTTGACCAGCTCATGAATGAGTCCCCTATCGACATGCCGGATAGGTATTGACAGACTATTGGCCAAGCAGATAGTGAGGTTTCTTACGCTCACTTGGACTGCGCGTCTGGGAAAGGGGTAGTGTCATTTGAAGTGTACTAAACCCCGTGATTATCCAAAATGAGAACCGTACTGATATTTGATGCTCTAGCGATGAGCCGCATTACATATGGATGAGGATTAACATGCATGAGTTGTATTTCCTATCGCATGGCCTTGATATGGCCGATGACATTCATGTTTTGCACTGTATAGCCTTGGTACGGCTGATTGCATTCATGTACTCATCAGCATGATTCTGCATTCTCTGACATTACATTCTGAGCACGCTCATATTGCGCACACACTTACACTGCCCACTAAGCTTTCTATAAGCTTATGCATGATTGACGCGTGCAGATGATGCTAGAATGCAGCAGCATCACTGAGCTGAGAGCTTGCTATCATAGCTTCATCGTAGTAGGAGTGTGCAATCAAGCTTTAGGAGTTTCTATTATTATTATCTTGTATTTTCCTTTATACGCATTGTACTTTAAAGTTTTTTTATCATAGTGAATTTTGTGATGGTGTTCTTGTGGTTATTGTTCGTAGGTTATGCTCATTACGAATCAAATTGATGTTAAAAGCCTCCTCGTAGGATCCCATGATCAGAACTTGGTGTATGGGTATTGGGAGTCGAGAATGGGGTACTATGGAGGCTGTCGGTCCCGGATTCAGTAATAAAAAAATTTTGTGAGCTCGGTTTCTGAGTTTAAGGTGTGACGTTTAATATTATACCTTAGTAAACTTGATATTAATAGTATTGGTAGTAACATGTGTGATGGAACACTTGCTCATTATAATGTTTATTGTATTGGAGTTTTGTTATGACTAATAATGATGGTTGTTGCTTCCAAATGGTATTTAGTGTATATCTCATTATAGGCATGCTTCATGCACTTGCGTTGTGGCTTGGCTATGGTCACTTACAGATTTGAATTGACGTGACTTAGCATGTATTGCTTTATATTGATATAACCTTAATATACTTGTTGATATTAGTATATTTTTATATCATTATCTGTTTCCACTATATAAATTAAACTGTTAAGCATTGAGATCGAGCCTTACCAAGCATTGGGGTAAGGGATGGCCTTTATAGTTAGCCAATCCTGACTTATGTGACCGACCTAGGCGAAATATGGGCTATCTACAGTAGTCAAAACTACATGGATGCTTTGTACCTAGTGTCGATTAGTCTAGGGTTCTCCTTGGTTAGTCAAATTAGTCTAATTCCTAGGTCGATCGCCTTTATGTTTGTCAATTGTATGACATACTATGGAATCTGGGATATCCTGTTACCAATGAATTAGGTTCATTAATAACCGTTAACACGTTACGATTTGACGAGACTTGAGTGCCGAGTATGGTGGTATAGGACACCTTGTTGGAGCAGTCGGCCTACGTTAGAGTGATGTGCCTGTCACATTAGTAAAACATTGAGTGACAAGCCTTCCATATTAGTAAAAAATGGGTGACGATCCTCCCTATAGTGACCACTGAGCACCAATGAATGCCGAGACCCTACTATGTGTTAATGGTTTGGGTGGTGCACATTCTTCATATTGGGGCTTAGGTGACGACCTTTGCCCTCATTATGATTGTCCTTGGGTGATGAGCCCCACTATTAATCTAATTAAGCTATATGGATTATCGGGTGATGAACCCAAATTTAGATCAAGGGATACTGATGAGAAGTGGACTAGTGTCGTAATGAGCCATGTGATCCAGGTAGAGACCCGCGATATGACAATGGTATCTTATCTTCATTAACTTACTATTTAGAATTATGAATAATAACTACCTATCTAATCATGCATACCATAACGTTGTTGGGTTGTGTTACGGGCCAAGCATTGCACATATATTTACAATTGATGTTCTCGTTGGTAATAATATTGATATGGAAAGTTTACAATTGTTGTGTTCCCAAGCTATAAATATGCATTACATGACATCCATGCATTTAGATGATTAAATATTAAAGCTTGTCCATTTTGTATTGTTGTCATTGCCTATGCATAAATATAATTTATAACATGTGAAACTTCAGATAATAATAACATTAAGTTGATCAGTCACTCCCACTTAGGATGGTGTTTTAAAATATCAATTAGATGATTTCGCTGATGCGGGTGTCCTAGAAGAAGAAGCACTTGCTAAGAAGTATGTGAACCGCACTGAGGAGTTCTTGTATTTCTAGTATGTGGATGACCAATTGTATCTTGATGCAATTCGAGCATTTGAGACATTATTTTATGTTTTGGGGTAGGATTTTACACTTTATGATTCTTTTAGACATGTAATATGAGTCCCCCGTTGGGTGGACTATGTGATGTGATGATGTATGGTTATACATTTTTTTATCTTGTAATAACAAAACACGCATCCACAAGAAGAAAAATAACAATTGGAATATCGGGGATCTAGTTGTACTCGATCCCTGAAATTTTGGACATAACACCTTCCTACTTCAGAAGCCACCAACAAGACCAATCTTAACCTTTGACAAGCAAGCCCCACGATGCCAATAGAACACATACAACAAGGTAGACACACAACATGAATTCAACAATATAACAAGGTTGGGCCTGTGATGCGGCCACAACTTATATATTAAGGTAGGCACCACGACAATGAGGGCCATCACAATGGACCCCACTATTATATAAAAGCAGCCCACAATATGGCCCCATCAATGGGCTCATGGCCCAATTTTTCTAGAAAATTGGGTGGGCAATGTGGTCTAAAACACATACCGGCAGACCCCAAAACATGAGGCACACATTGTGTGGATAGCGCACTCATGCACGCTATTTCCATAGTGTGGCCCACACCTGTGGGCCCCTAAAACACACGATGGGCCCAATAGGAAGACACAAAATTTAAGCACTTAAACAACCTATGGTTTGGGCGATACAGTTCACTTGATCCTCGAATCTGCCTTATTTTCGAACCACGCTTTAATACGAGCTGCTGAACGGATGGACAATGTGAATATACAACAATTTATCAAGGTGGGCCCCACACGTTGGACAAATGATTGAGAAGTGGGTAGCGTCCACTATCTAGGGTGTGGTACATCGAGATTTGGATTTGTCTCATTATTTGGAAAAAATATGGGCAGAGTGGATAACACATATACATCATGGAAGGTTCCACAATGGGCCCCACAAAAGTTTCAACAGCAAGTGATCAATCACATTATTTTCAGGGTGCGGTCCAACTAAGCTTTGAGTCCGGCCCACTTAAATTGGCCTAGAAAATGGTTGAACGGTGTGGATAACTCATGGGCATCATGTGGGCCCCATGTTTTAATGGGTCCATTCGAGAAGAGTTGGAAAAAAAATGGACAGTTGGGTAAGAACACATACACCAATGGTGGGTGGCCAAGGTCTCAGTGGTGGACGTTTCTATCCCAATTAATTTACATAGTGAGGCCCACAAAGGTTTCGATCAAATTGATATTTATATGGGTCCTACATTCAGGTCTATGCAACCTTATCAATAGGTTGGATGAAAAATAACATCTTAAGGTGGGCCTTAACAAGCTTTCAATAGTCAAGGTCCCCTTGAAATTCCAAAATGGTTAAATAGTATGGATTCTCACATAATAGTGGAGACCACATTAGTCTAGAATCAAACAAATATTCGTGTTTTTCTTTCATATAGGTCTGTGTGACCTTATGTATAGGTTGAAATTGTGCGTTTATCTAATATGATATCATAATACGAAAGCTTAGGCTAAGTCCTAAACCCCGGGGGTAAGTGGGTCCAACTATAATAATACAACTATATGAGCTATATAGTCCAAGATTAAGTGTGTGTACTAAATTAAGCACCTAACATATACTCTATTCATATTTCCATAGTAAACAAATCGAAGACTAGCATAGATAGATTTACATACACATAAATAATTGTAAACACAAAGATGTATATTTAGTTAGCTAAATTCCTACTCCACTCCCGAATGACAAATTCCAACTTGAGTTTTCTATATTTCACTATCTCAATGGTTTTCTATAGGTGCATTATTAACCTGTACAATGGTTTTTTATAGGTTCACCACTAACTGCTTACATAAAAACTTGCAAAAGTTTTATATAAGCTCACCAATAATCTACATATACACACCCATGTCGATGGCTCACACAGAGACTTACATGTACACAATCGTGTCAGTGGCTCATACAGAGACTTACACATACACACCTAGTTAGTGGTTCACACAAAGACTATGTACACTTCGTCGGAGGCTCATATAAAGATTTAATTTTGAGTTTGGTTTTTAAACTTTATACTCAAATCTACGCAAGAAGTGAGTAGACAATAGACTCTCAAATTAAACTCTTACCAGTTAGATGAGCCCCGTTAATAACGCCTTTATTGAGATGATTCTTCACACTTGAATTAACTTCTCTCTAGCTCCCACAATTTTTGAGTTAGTTCTTCTTAAGCTTTTACGATCAGTTATCTTGCAATGATCTACCTGTGAGAATGCCAATGTGTTGGGAGAATGGGTTGGTTGAATCTCTTACAACTAATGGGATAGTTAGTTCTAATTTAGGGACTCACTTCGATGGGCATTATAGAGGATGATAAACAAAGAATTTATCTAAAAAATTAGTGTCTAACATCTAGAGAATGCGAGAGAACATGTGCATCTTCAAGGTGATCTTAGAATGATCATATAGAGTGATAAAACACAAACGAAGATGACATGAACTCAATGTATTGAAGCCTAAATATGTTGTATAAGATTTGTGTGCATATAGGCTTCAAAAACATAAAAATCTTATTTATTTTTCCAAGGTCTAAGTGCCTATTTTAAAAGAAAATGTCTTTAATGGATCTATAATGGCTAGTTGTTCGGTCAGACCTAAGAAGGTTCGATTCGACTAAAAATAGCCAAGACAGGGTCAGTTCGACTGAAACTGATAAGGCATGGTCATTTTTGAAACCGTAGGTTCGAATTTAGTTCAAACCTAATTTTCTAATTGAAGTTCCTTAGGTTAGACCGAAAATGTCTAGAATTCCTGATTGCTCGATGGACTCATTTGTTCATTTTAAGTTGAATTGAAAATGATTTAAGTTGAATCTAAAATCCCTGGAATAACTCAAAAGCATAGCTAAACTTGTTCAAATTAATTTCTAAGGCTTTGGATGATAAAATAAAGGTTTTCCTATTAAATCAAATCATCTAGAGGTAGATTTTTTTAGAACTATATGGCTCTAGGTTTAACAAGGAACCTCAATTTACCTAGATCTTTACACCTTGATGCTGCAAGACTTTTAGTCTCCGTTTAACAAGGAACCTCAATTTACTTAGATCTTTACACCTTGTTGCTATAAGACTTTAACTCTTGGGTTGTCTTAGTCTTCCAATGAGGGCTCAATTGACTCAAGGCATACAGATTTATGTTATTGACAAACTGAGACACTAACATAAGTTGGATAACAAATTACATCATGGTGGGGCCCCCACATGTGCTACAACAGTGGGCCCCAACCAGTTTCAAAGGTAGGAATTCAATCTCCATTGCTTTATGTAGTGTAGTCCACTTGGCCTTGGATTAGCCTTAGATGGTGGGAGCTACAAATGCTTCGTATCACAGTATCAAATGTGTAGACCTCTCATCTAGGTCCATGTGACTCATTAACATGTTGAATGGTAAATAAATATCACGATGGGCCACACAGCGTGGGCACACACTATCTCAACAGCATGGTCCACCTAATGTGGACCCCGCAACAACTAGGAAAAGAGAGAGGAGAGAGAGAAATAAAGAGGGGGGATGGTAGAGATGGGTGGGCCCAAGCCACTATGGGGCCCACGACATGCAAATAAACTAGCAAGGCAGGCTACACCACTAGCCATGCTAGACTGTGTAGGTAGGGTGGGTCCCACACCCAATAAAAGGGATTAATGGTAAGGATAAACATCACGTACATCATGGTTGGGCCCTACATCAGTTGGCCCGCCATTGGATAGTAAATAAACCTCATAAATGGGTGTCCTTGGGGCTATCCAATGGACCATAGGGTCAGATGGTGGTCCCTAGATCCTCATAAATAGAGGTGGGGTCCACCTCCTTGCTCCCCACAAACAATCGCAAATAAAGAAACAAAAAAAAAATTGTCATATGAGTGAGAATATAACATGTACTCACCCACACAAGATCATCCACAAAGTGGGTTGGGATCTCCACTAATGGAGGTTCTAAGCACCAATACTCCTCCTTCCTTCTCTTTTCCATTCTTTTTTCTCTCATTTTCTTTTCTTCCTTTCTCTTTCTCATAGAGCTCATATGTAGAGGCTTTCCTTGCTAGTGGAATGAGTGAGAAGGAGAAGAGATGTGTAGAGAAAAGAAGGGTAGGAGGGGTCATTTTCCTCTTGCATTGGTTTTGGGTTTGCACGAGAGAATGGGAAAAGAGGGTAGTTTAGGAAGAGAAAAATGCACGAGGATGGAGAGTCTTAACTTTTAGAGTGGTACTTATATGGAGTAGAGGAAAAAAATAGGGGTATTATGGTCACATATAGGGTAGGGGCTAAAAAGTGGAGGTACTATGGTCTTTTGAAAAAGGCTAAATAATGATATATATTTTTTAAAAAGAACAGGCCATGAGAGTATAGTATGTCATCTGCCAAATGTAGTGGCAATAGGGCGTAATTTCACATGGAGTAAGATCTTATATAAAAAAGTACTTTCTCAAGATATACGTGCATCACGAAATTTTATTGCACATATTGGGATGTGTGCTATGTTTCGATTTATGCTCGGATCCACAACTACCAATATGAGTATCGCAACAAGGCATGTTGTGCGGCATTGTGATTGTTATGCGGAGGTCTAACGTCAAACCAACATAAATCATGGGGCGAGATCGGCGATCAATAATCTGGTTGATCCTAATGTCGGAAACAATGAAAATTTCCAGCAAAACACATGTTACATCATGATTTTACAATAATGTAAAAATATCATAATTATAATTTTATCACACTTATCAATCACAAGAATTGTGGGCCAAATTATAGGGGATGTATTTAATTTATAAACATTGCACTTTTTTAATACATTAAAGAAATAAAATTAACAGTATGCCATTTAATATAAGAAAGTGAAGAATGACCAATTAATATGCCACTTTTTCATGTTTTGATGCTTCTAGCCCCACCTTGAATCCAGTGAGTATTTAGAAACTACACTTTTCATTAATGATACTACTTATTTCCTCTACATACACTGACAGTTGGAGAGAGAACCAGAATCGTGTGGTGCTTCGTATTCATACACTTAGGGCTATCTCTATCTCTCTTTAAATTAACCTAATAAATGAAAGGAAATGTATAATGATTACAATTTAATTTATTTATCTGGTGATGTCAGCTAAATTTGATCATAATGATAATATATTTTTATTATTTATTTTAACCATGAAATATTGTATAATTTGATATTTTATACATATAAAATGCATGTACCTCTCTTATTACATATGCATTCGACTCTCGATTTATGTTCCCTAATACTTTTATATATATAAAAAAACATTGTAAAATAATGATCATGGTTCACTTAAATTATTTTATCATAGAATTTAGCAAAACAAGCAAGCCTAAAAAAATTGCACACCTGAAATGCATGTAATCGAAGATAAACTATCCCAAATGGTGGATGTCATTACCAAAGAATAATTCAATTAATGGAACTATTATTAATTATCTTAATGAAAATTATCTAGGGTACATTTATTTTGCTAATTACCTCCCATAATGTAAAGAAAATGTGTCATCAAGGTAATTTTACGATCATCAAATCAAGCATGGGAATCATTGACCAAATATATATTTAAGAGAGGTAAATAAATTTGTAATCATTGTGCTTTTTCATGGAATTATAAAAAAATCCTAAATCCAAATAACAACATCAATATATTTTGATGATGATTCAACATTAAGAGCCTGCTTGTTTTTCCCATTACCATAGTAATGTAAAAGAATTGACCAATGATTACAAATTATTTTACATGTCTCTTGATAGTAGTCACGTTTAACCACAATGATGAAAATTTTAAATTATTTGATTTATCTATAGTACAATCGTAATAATAACATTTTTGCATTTTTTTCATTATCAAAATTGATGGGGTTTGCCTCCTCAGTTCAGAGGAGAGACGGTGCAGTGGTTGAAATTTTTGAGGGTTTCATCGCACTACTCGACCGGTTGTAGGAGGCTTTCGACCGGTCGTGGGAGGTGCTTAACTGGTCGTAGGTTCGAGCCCTGGCATGACTCAAAGTCCAGCGATTTTTTGTTATTTTTCTCCGCAGTCTTCGACCAGTCGAAGGAGGCTAAGACCAGTCCTAGAATTTTCAGGACTAGTCATAGGTTACGTAGTTTGTTCCATGATTTTGTGTGAAACTGTGGATTTGAGTTCTTTCGCAAAAGGGATGTAGAAAGGAGTTTCCTAAAACTATAAAAAGAGGTCTCTATGATTTTTCTAGGGTATGAAAAAAACACAAGAGGGTTATCAAGGGTGAGAGAGAGAGAGAGAAAAGAGAGAGAGAGGAAGCTTGTGGAAGGGAGTCGTCGTCTCAGCGCTTCTACGTCCTCGTGATCAGTGAGATCTCTCTGTTTTTCTTTTATTCTCTTATTGTTTATCCGCTTCTACGTGAGTGACGAAGGTTGTAAACGTTCTACTTCATAGTGAATTGTTAATCTGGACGAGATCCCGTGGTTTTTACCTCTTTGAGGATTTTTCACGTAAAAATCTCTTGTGTGGTGTGTAATTGTTGCTTTGATTTATTTCATTGCTATTATTATCCCATAATTCTGGTTTGTTCGGGAGGCTAGATCCTAAGGTTTTGTGCAAGGCTCCCAACAAAGTGGTATTAGAGCGTTAAGTTCATTGAACAGGTAAGATTGGTTTAGAATTATGGAAGGTGGCTTATCAAGGATAATCAGCCTCAATGGTTCTAACTGGACCATATGGAAGGCTAAGATGGATGACTTGCTTTATTGCAAGGATCTATATTTTCCAATTTTAGGCATATCAGTAAAATTCAAGGATATGACTGATGAAGATTGAAAGAAGTTGGACCGGAAGGCGGTGGGATTTATTAGACAATGGCTGGATGATTCTGTATTTCACCATGTGTCTGCGAAAACTTTAGCCGCTAGCCTATGGCTGAAACTACAAGGGCTGTATGAGAGGAAGACAGCCGGTAATAAATTTTTTCTGATAAGGTGACTTGTGAATTTCAAGTTCAATGATGGTGGTTCTGTGGCCGAGCACATGAATGAGGTCAGCAATATAGTGAACGAACTCTCCTCTATGATGATGGTTCTGGATGATGAATTGCAGGCTTTACTATTGCTTAGTTCATTGCCTAACAGTTGGGAGACATTGGTGGTGTCTCTAAGTAACTCCGCGCTAGACGGAAAGATATTCATGAAACAGGTTACTAGCTGTCTCTTCAATGAAGAGACAAGGAGGAAGTCTCAGGGGTCTACTCAGCAAGAGGCACTTGTGACATAGGAACGGGGGAGAGGAAAGAACAGGAAGGACGAGAAGGCTTGAGATATATCAAGAGGCAAGTCGAGTAACAGAAAAGATGTTGAATGCTGAAATTGTGGCAAGAAGGGCCACTATAAGCATGAATGTCGTAAGGCTAAAAACGACAAGAAAGGAAAAGGAAAGGAGAAGGAAGATGAATCTGATTCTACTACGGTCGCTTCAGATGGCGACATTGTTATTATTCTTTCAGCAGATCACGATGTATATCTCACGGCTACGAGTCAGGACACCAACTAGGTGATTGACTCAGGAGCTTCTTTTCACGCGACTACATACAGGGACTTCTTCAAAAGCTACAAGTCAGGTGACTATGGGACCGTGAAGATGGGAAATTCTGGCGTATCGAATATCGTAGGGGTTGATGATATTTGTGTGAAGACTGATGTGGGCTACACATTGGTTCTCAAGGATGTGAGGCATATCTCAGACCTTCGCCTCAACTTGATGTCGACGGGAAGGTTGGATGATGATGGCTATGAAAGCCGGTTTGCTGGTGGGCGCTAGAAGCTCATCAAGGGTTAGTTGATCGCAACCAGAGGAAAGAAGTGTTGCACCCTGTACAAGGTAAGTGTCAGTGTATGCAAAGGTGGGTTGAACGCAACGAAAGATTCAGCTATTGACATGTGGCACAAGCGTCTAGGCCACATGAGTGAAAAAGGGCTTCAGCTATAAGCGAGGAAGCGGCTCCTTCCAGACGTGACAGGTATACCTCTCAAAACCTGTCTTGATTGTTTATCAGGGAAACAACATAGAGTTTCATTTGTTAAAACTACTTCTCATGTTAATAAAGTGCATGTATTATATTTGGTTTATTCTGATGTGTGTGGTCCTATGAGGACAAAAACCTTAGGTGGGGCATTGTATTTTGTTACTTTTATAGATAATGCATCTAGGAGCATTTGGGCTTATGCTTTGAAATCCAAGGACGAGGTCTTTGGCGTGTTTAAATTATTTCATGTTATGATCGAGAGAGAGACAGGTAGATCATTGAAGTGCATTCGCACTGATAATGGTGGTGAATACATCGGTGACTTTCATGAGTACTACAAGTCCTTGGGTATATGGTATGAACAGACAGTTCCCAAGACCCCCCAACATAATGGTGTGTAACGTCTTAGAAAAATCTGTACTTAGACCCGAGTACCATTTCTAGTAGAAATCATTTGGAACCAAATCCCTTAGAAATTTCATGTGTATTAGCTAGCGCTAAACTAGATTACATGTAATAATAGCACCAACAACTTTCAATATGATCTGTAAGACCCAAAACCTATAAAATTGTTAACGCTATATTATCCTGAAATCTAGGATCCAACTCTAAAGCCAGTTGCTCTTGGGAGCACTTTGTAACTTCGTATTAGAACTAGACTGCACGTCGAAAGTCTGATATCGATGAACTTAGACCATTATGACTGCCTAGTTGGACTTGACTATCACCTTAAAAATCAAGGCCAAACGATGTCCTGAGACCATTTCCTTGAGTCCGGAGTGAAGAGAGTTAGAAAGCGAAGATTTTTAGAAAATTAAATATGATTTTAAGTAATCTGGGTCGTGTCGCTTGCGCGTTATTTCTAAGCGTTCTGACCGTTAGATTTTGACCCAAATTCACCCTCGGATCAAGATAGGTGGCCCATGCATGTCAAAGTACTTGTGGCCCTGATCGAATTTCGGAGACCGTTGAATTGAAACTGGTCCGCCACGGACGATCTGAAAATTTAATTGGACTGAAAACACTTACTTAAGATCTAATACTAATGAGCTCAAGTCTAACCGCATTTGATAAGAGAACCTCCAGAAGTGCTACATTGGATCAGAAAGAGCCCGATCTAGTTATAACCTAAGTATACCTTAGCCCTAAGGCTGTTTTCGTCGACTTTAGGCTTATAAAAAGGCCTTAAACCCTCATTCTCAAATCCCATACGAATTTCCTAAACCCTAGCCATTCAAGAAAGAGAAAAGAGAGAAAGTAAGAGGGAACCTGTTGTTTCTTTGTGGGATTCTTTCCAGTTCTTCTACATATCGATCCTGCATATCTGAATCATTATTTCGACGATTCTGATTTCATTTTTGGGTAAGTTAATCAAACCCTAATCTATTTTGGGAGCTTAGAATAGCTGTAGTGAAGTTATAGCTAACCTGTTTCATGCATTAGGTAGCGTATCCGCCATTGACGAAGAGTTATCGTCTGAATCATATCTATTCACATTTTCTGGTTTAAGGTGCGGACTATATACGTTTAGGTTATAGTTTTCAACCCTTTCAATATTAGATAATGATTTATTCATGACATGAATGCTATTACACATGCCAAATGCGTTATCTGTTTCGATTTACAGATATGTATAATCAATGTTATAAATAGTGTATTTCATGTATATGTTAGGATAACTGTATACGTATGGAATTTGCTATTATGGTTGCCATGATTATTTGTCGTAGAGGTATGCTTGATATGTATACGGTGACTCCTTGGCGAAAGGATTTGCCCTAATAAGTTATAGAGTCAACATACGTAATGTATGTTGAATAGTGTAGTCTAAGTATTTGTATAAATGCTTGAATGAGTTAATAGTTGGGAAAGTGTGAATTTCAAGGTTGTTGAGATATGAATCTCAATCACCTTACCTGTGTGTATGATTTCCTCTATGAATTGATTTGCTTTAATTGTTCATGTTATCTATGTGCATGATTTCCTCCAAGTATTTATATTCAAGTTATATTTCATAAATGTTCATATGATTGTAGGATATGAATCAAATGCCTGTTATTGAGCTTGTACATGATTGGGGCTATACTACAGTCCAGGTAATTGGTAACCGTTCTTCAAATGGTGGTTGAGGTCATTTTCACCACGCCGGATGAGTTTAACAAATCCGAGTCGTGCTTGAGATCTTCGATAGTGGTTAGGCCACACAGAGTGCTTATGCATTCCATGTCGTTTAACTTAACGTGCGCTTGGCCTAGTTGAGCTTATCAACTAACCCGATTGATCGATGTTTGTTCACCATGTTTGGTCGCTACTATTTGAATCTAAGGTACTGAACTTACTAGTGAAACTCCCGTTAACCTTAGTACCGTGATCCCTTAAGACTCATGAGCTGGACATAGTGGTATGGGACACCGTGGTCGAGCTGTCGGTCTACGCTGGGGCGACGAGCCTCCCCGTAGTGACCAGTGAGCACCCTACTCTCACGAGCCGATTATGGTGGTATGGGACACTATATTCGTGTTGTCGGCCTACATTGATTGGTGACGAGCCCTCTGTAATGACCTCGAGTATATCCTGACACTGCATAAGGGCGACGAGTCATGTTGCAGTATTTAGGATATCACTAGACCTGTATTGATTGGTGATGAGTCCTTTACAACGATCTAGAACTGTAACATCATATGAGATTTCATAGGACTGACGACCCTAGAATGGATCAATGTTTGAGAATTAATATAAGGGAGGTGTCTTAGCTTCTCAATCCTGCTGTATGAAAAGGACTAATAAGAACTAGATAATCATGGTCATATCATCGCACTGCATGTGTTGTCGGCGTTGGTGTAAAAGCACTGAGGAAGTGACTGACATGCGCGACCGTAAGATGAAGATCGTAGAGGAAGATTGTGGTGAGGGCATGCATCATTCCCTCATATCATTCTTGCATTAACAAAAGTATATCTAGGACATGTTCGATTGTACTGCTTTATCATTATTACTTGATTGAATTGATAACATGTTAACCTCTGTTGTATAGCTCCACTGAGTTGATCACTCACTCCTACGTTCTGGGATGGTGCTTAAACACCAACCAGACTCTGATTTAGCTACAGATGATCCTGTGCCGTTCGAGGAGGAGCCAGAGTTCGACGAGGACGAGGAGGCTTTCTCGTTCATGCAGTTCTCAGGCGGGTTCATGTGAGCGTTGTCCTGACTGGCGGGGAGTCTGGGATATGATTATATTGTTTTGTTATAGCTTGATACATGTATTTTGATACACAGTTGTACATATCGCCCTGGGCTGAGCATACATCTTTTGGGGATTATTTTTGGATTATATA
This sequence comes from Magnolia kwangsiensis, assembly GCA_037074715.1. NCBI lineage: Eukaryota > Viridiplantae > Streptophyta > Magnoliopsida > Magnoliales > Magnoliaceae > Magnolia > Magnolia kwangsiensis. The sequence continues at coordinate 86,120,461 of CM073583.1, forward strand.
TGTACTTAAGTCTTCCGCTTTCATTTTCTCACCATCCCTGAATTATGTCTGTTGTTTTGGCTTAATCTACTTCATGTTTATGCGCTAATACAGACAATATACATCCATCATTGTTTATGTTGCATAAGTGATGTTTTGAAACTCGGGAGCTGAGTTATACTCGACCCCCGAATTTCAGGGCGTTACATGGTGTAGCTAAGTGAATGAATCGCACCATTGTTGAGAGAATCAGATGCATGATATCCCATGCGAAGTTGTCCAAGACGTTCTGGGGAGAAGCAATGCATACGGCGGTGTATCTGATAAACAGGTCTCCATCAGCCCCATTGAATGAAGAAGTACCTGAGAAGGGATGGACTGGACAGGATCCATCGTACAGTCATCTCAAGGTGTTTGGATGCAAGCCATCCGTTCACATACCAAAGGACGAGATGTCCAAGCTCGATATGAAGATCAGGCAGTGCGTGTTCTTAGGGTATAGTGATGAAAGTTTGATTACAGATTGTGGGATCCGACCGAGAAGAAGCTCGTCAGGAGTAGAGATGTGGTTTTCTTTGAAGATCATTGTATAAAAGACATTGGTAAGCTAGAGAAGAATCAGCCTAGTTCAGGTGAGCTAGAGGACATAGATCCGATTATTTCTCCTGTGGTTCCTAATGACAGGGGAGTACAGTAAGGTGAGAGGACGAGGGGGTTCCTACAGAAGATGGGCCGGGGGAGCAGCCCCCACTTGATCCATCTGTTGAGCCACAAGTGAGGAGGTCATCTGGGGACAAATAACCATCTAAGAGGTACTCACCGCATGAGTACATTATGCTAACTAATGGGGGAAGAACCAGAAGATTATTCTGAGGCCCTAGCCAATAAGCATAAGGAGGAGTGGTTGAAAGCATGCAAGAGGAGATGAAATCCTTGTATAAGAACCACACCTATGACATGGTGAAACTGCCTAAGGGCAAGAAAGCTCTGAGCAACAAGTGGGTGTTCAGAAAGAAGGTTGAGCAGAAGAATTCATAGACGAGGTTCAAGGCCAGACTTGTGGTAAAAGGGTTCGGTCAGAGAAAAGACATAGAATTCGAGGAGATATTCTCACCAGTGGTGAAGATGACATCCATACGGGTGTTGCTTGGGTTGACAGCTAGCATGGATCTAGAGATAGAGCAGTTGGATGTTAAAACTGCTTTTCTCCATGGTGACCTGGAAGAATAGATCTATATGGACCAACCAGAGGGGTTCGAAGTCAAGGACAAGGAACATATGGTGTGTAGGCTGAGGAAAAGCTTGTATGAGCTGAAACAAGCTCCACAGTAATGGTACCGGAAGTTCGATTCGTTCATGTTACAGTATGGGTATGACAGAACGGAGTTGGACCACTGTGTGTTCACGCGCAAGTTCTCAGATGATGATTTCATAGTTCTGCTCTTATACATTGATGACATGCTCATCATGGGAAAAGACATCAAGAAGATCGACAGGCTGAAACAGGAGTTAGGAATGGAGATAACCCATGACAGAAGCAGGAGGAAGCTTTGGCTAAATAGATCCTAGGAATGGAGATAACCCGTGAAAAAAGCAGCAGGAAGCTTTGGCTGTCACAAGAGTGGTATATTGAGAAAGTCCTAGAGCGGTTCAATATGAATGCAGCGAAGCCGGTCAGTACTCCACTGGATGGTCACTTCAGATTGAGCGACAGACAGTGTCCTAAGACGAAGGCAGAGGTGGAAGAGATGCAAAAAATACCCTACACGTCAGTTATAAGAAGTTTGATATATGTTATGATGTGTACACGCCTAGACATAGCATATGCGGTTGGTGTTGTCAGCCGGTATCTTACCAATCCTAGCAAAGAGCATTGGGCAGCGGAGAAATGGATACTACGGTATCTAAGAGGCTCATTCAGGTTAAGCCTATGCTATGGTGACGGTAAACCTGTGCTAGAGGGCTACACAGATGCAGATATGACAGGCGACATAGACTCCAGGAAGTCTACATCGGGGTTCATGTTTACGTTTTCAGGGGGAGTGGTTTTATGGCAGAGCAAGCTACAAAAGGTCGTAGCATTGTCGACGACAGAGGCCGAGAACATTGCAGTCATAGAGGCATGTAAAGAGATGCTTTGGATGAAGAGGTTCCTATAGGAACTTAGCCTGAAGCAGGAGGAGCACGTGGTCTATTGCGATAGTTAGAGTGCTATACACTTGAGCAAGAATCCAAGTCAGCATTCCAAGTCGAAGTACATAGAGATTCGGTATCACTGGATCAGGTATACTTTAGAACAGAAAGTGTTATAACTTGAGAAAGTCTACACAAATAATAATGAGTCAGACATGATGACCAAGGTTTTGCTCAAGGGCAAGTTTGAGGTTTGCAGAAACCAGGCTAGCTTGAAGAAGGTGAATTCCTCCTGAGTAGAAAAGAGGGAGATTCGATGGAGTTTTCCTCCTCAGTTCAGAGGAGAGATGGTGCAGTGGTTGAAATTTCGGAGGGTTTCATCACACTGCTCGACCGGTCGTAGGAGGCCTTCGACTGGTCGTGGGAGGAGCTCGACCGGTCGTAGGTTCGAGCCCTAATACGACTCAAAGTCCAGCGAGTTTTTATTATTTTTCTCCGTGGTCTTCGGCCGGTCGTAGGTGAGCTTCGACCAGTCGAAGGAGGCTAAGACCAGTCCTGAAATTTCCAGGACTAGTTGTAGGTTACACAGTTTGTTCCGGGATTTTGTACGAAACTGCGGATTTGAGTCCTTTCGCAAAAGGGATGCGGAAAGGAGTTTCCTAAAACTATAAAAAGGGGTCTCTAGGGTTTTTCTAGGGTATGAGAAAAATACAAGAGGGTTATCAAGGGTGAGAGAGAGAAAAAAAAAAAGAGAGAGAGGAAGCTTGTGAAAGGGAGCCATCGTCTCAGCGCTTCTACGTCCTCGTGATCGGTGAGATCTCTCTATTTTTCTTTAATTCTCTTATTGTTTATCCGCTCCTGCGTGAGTGACGAAGGTTGTAAACATTCTACTTCATAGTGGATTGTTGATCTGGACGAGGTCTCGTAGTTTTTACCTCTTTGAAGGTTTTTCACATAAAAATCTCTTGTGTGGTGTGTGATTGTTGCTTTAATTTATTTCATTGCTATTATTATCCCATAATTCTCGTTTGTTCGGGAGGCTAGATCCTAAGGTTTTGTGCAAGGCCCCCAACAAAAATAAATTGATGTTGTTCTAATGATAATTTTTACCGCAATTACATGAAAGCACAATGATTATAAATTACTTCTTCGTTAAATACGTTTACATTTGACTAACCATTCTTGTATTTGATTTAGAAGTGGTGAAATAGTAATGATAACGCAAATACTTTATAGTACTAAGAAAATAATAAAACATACCGTCTCTAAAGCAATGTAAAATTGTCATGATTATGACTTTAATGCTTACGAAGAGAGGTAAAATAATTTATATTTATTGCAAATTTCTCTTTCATTACATTACAGTGGTAATTGGTGAAACAAACATACCCCTAAATCTTAAAAAAGATATTAGGATGCAAAAACCATAATAATTAACTAATAATTTTTAAAAATCCCTTATAAAGTAGTAATATATGATTAACAAACATTTTCTTTTTTATTAACCGTTAATATTCTTCGCTACTACATCTAAAATGTATTCATCCATCAACAATGTTGTTTACACCCATTTTTGGTGCTTTGACGTGGACTAATTAAAAGCCACCATGTGTAGACACCATGAAACCGCAACTACTATAAAACATACTCTCACCCGAGAATATCACTGTTGGCTTTTCCTTTAACGATGTGCATTCTGTTATAAATCTGAAGGCACAAGTCCTTATGCCTATCTTTTGAAGAGAAAATCAGCATAGGCCATGTGGCCGTAATTATCGTGCCCATTAATGAGGCAATGTGCCCACCACATCTATTAAAAGACCCGTTGAGAGAACAAATTTGATCACAAATTTAGCTATGATCTTCTCGGCAAGGTCATCTCTCACAATCCTTATAAAATGGGATATCTTCTTCGAGACGTTCAAAGAGACTATAGCTTTCCAGAAGATTTTAAATATCTGAAGATTGGATTGATGTCTAAACAAACCCAACTACGGCTTAGACCCAAATCAGAAGACACAGACTCATCGGTCTGATCAGATCATCCTCCTCATACCTCAATCGGAATAAAGAGAATGACAGAATTAGATCCAAAAGCTAGTTCGGTTGATCCCCAATCAAAGGTCTAGTAGATATTAATGTGATAGATCTCATCTATCTATTACTCTCTAAACCATCAAGATGGAGGGATCCTGTGAATGAGCGACCTTGATTTCTTATAGGGAACCCTTTTGGATCAACACATGATATTCTTGGAACCTAATCTAGTGGCCCAGATCCAGAGGAACTTTGGCGATCCCAGGCTTAATCTTAAGTGGGCCAAGAAGATCTTTGTGATGGATTAACTATATATGATAAGAAGCTATGGGAAGCCAATAAGTCCGGATTAAGTAGTGACTCTTTCTTTCCAATGCAAGCTGACAGTTTCGGATTAAGCAAGGATTCCCATATCTAGAACAACAACATGGAAGCAAAGGATCCAGAAGCAATAAGGAAACCATAACGAGAGTTTCACTACCTTTATAATTTATAAAATGATCAATAATTAAAAACAAGTGCTCGAGGTCATACATCAAACACATTAGTGTATCTTTTATTTATCTTTTTTTTTTGAGGGTTAATGTTTCTTAGCATAGATTAGCTTCGTTTGACTATTGCCTAGCGACTCCTGCTATAGTACCTTAGGAGTAGAGATAATCTTTTTGCAACCTTAAGTTATAGATTATGATTTTCTAAGTTCCGATTTAGTTGATTATTACCCACCTCGATTTGTTTCTTTCAATAAGCATATTAGGTATTTATCCCTTTTCATTTTTATTTATTCATTTAGTTGTCTTGCAAAATGAACATAATTTTACAACATCTAATAAGATCGATAACATTTTTTATTATTTAATTTGAATGTATATATTTTTTCTCTTTTTTCATTTGAGAATTATTTTAAACTTAAAGTGTTGGTGAAAGAATAAATTCTCAAGTTCGTATAATCATGTCTATTGTCACAAGGCAAAATGATTCATTCAAAAGGATTAGCCTCATTTCCCTTTTACTAATTGCTTGAACGAAGTGCAATTTTACTTGCTAAGACGACTCTGGATCTCTAATCATAGTTTCCAATTTGTTTGTCTTGGAGAATGGGATACCAACAATTCAATTAACCCTTGATGCAAGCAAACTCTGGCACACTGCGCATCCTACTCACACACAGACACATGTGTATCCAATCTACACTCTCGGTCACATAAGTAGTTCAATTTGATTAAATTGAGTGCAACAAATATCCATACAAGATTTACCATGTCTCAAGAATCCTCTACGTTGGAAAATCTTAAACATAAATCTAGTGCCTCTATTTCTCTTTACAATTGTTAATTAGTGAATCGTGCATCTAAAGTTACAAATGTCGTCTGGTGAAGCATATTGCATGGCGCGCCCTTGACATGTCACCAAATTTTATGGGCTTATTATGATGTATGTGTTATATCCTCACTATCCATCCATTTTTTTGAGATGGTTTTAGGATATGAGCCAAAAAATAAGGTAGATGCAAAGCTCAATTAGGTCACACTATAGAAAATAGTAGGGATTTAATGTCAACCATTAAATTCTTAGGGGCTATATAAGTTTTGGATCAAGTTGACATTTGTATTTCCCCTCTATCCAGGTATGCGTGACCTAATGAGCAGGTCGGATTGCAAATAAATATCATGGTGGGCCCTAGAAAGGTCTCAATCAGAAGGCGTCATTGTCCCCACCGCTGTGTGGTGTGGTCAAATTGAGATTTGGATATTCCTCTTCTTTCGGATACTTCCCTACAATGGTCTCGACAAATGAATGGGTGGTGTGGATATAATGCATTCATCATGGTTGGCCCCACAAAACTTGGTAACATCACACCACACAAAACGCTGCCCTATTGAGGAGGCTGATTTGAGAGGCGGATGGGGTACTATCCCCGCCAGGACCTAGCACGGAATCTTGGCAGAGCCATGTGGGACCACCGTGATGCATGTGTTTTATCCAGGCCAATCAGTTGATATTAGAAAAAAGAAATAGAAAAAAGAGCGTGTCAAGACTTAAGTGGATTACACCATAGGAAGTAGCGGGGCTTAAACACTAAGCCTGTTTGGTTTTCTAATTACAAAGGTAATTCAAAGTAAATGGGTAACAATTATTTATCAGTGTAGTTTTGGTTAGATTTTCAAATTGATGTTGACCGCCACTTTTCATTTATAGCACTCCTCACGCTAGAGGAGAAAAATGTTAAATCATGGGCCCACCATGATGTGTGTGTCTTATCCACACCGTTCATCCCTTTAGCCAAGTCATTTTAGGGCATGAACTGAAAAGTAAAGCAAATCCCAAGATCAAGTGGACCACAACACAGAAAACAATGGGAATTGAACACCAACCATTGAAAGCTTTTTGAGGACCCCAAAAGTTTTGGATCAAACTGATATTTTTGTTTCCCCTTTATCCATGACTGTGTGACCATATGAATAGGTTGGATGACAAATAAACATCAATGTGGGCCCTAGGGAGAAAACAACCTTCAACCATCGATGCCTTCATGATCATTGTTCCTTAAGGTGTGGTCCGCTTGAACTTTTGATTTTCTTAATTTTTTGGTTCATTCCTTAAAATGTATTTTTTAAAAAGGATGGATGGTGTGGATAACTCACATATATTATAGTGAGGCCCACATATTTAGATCAGTAATAACAAGTATTGTATGGACCACTTTTGAAAATGTAATTTCTGGTGAATTTCAAACAGGTGAGGTAAGTAATAATTACTTATTTCCCTGTATCTACCAGGAAAACTAAAAATCAACCAGCCCCTAAGTTTTGGATAACATGATATTTATGTTATCTCTTTGTCCACGTCCCTGTGACCTCACAGATAGGTTGGATGGTACATGAACATTAAGAAGGTTTCAACTGTGCTTCTTTAAAATGTGAATGGATCATGTGGATAAAACACATACATCACCATGGCCCCACAGATCCCCTGCTATCATGTCCGTCTATAGTTAGGTCTCGTGGGATCCGGTACACTTCCACTGATTTCAGCCTGTAACCTTGGATGACAAATACATATCACTGCTACCATTAGAAGATTTTGACTGTCAACATCATTATCCGGCTGTTTCCTACTACGGGTTCCACTTGAACTCTGGATGTGTTCAAATCTGAGGTCAACCACTAAAATAATCTGAAAAAAATAAAAATAAAATGAATGTACAGTGTAGATAAGCCACATACATTCAGGCCCAAAAGAGTTTACTCACTAATGAGTTACCCAATAGGCAATCACCAACGGACCTATTTAGTAGACGTGGCTAAGTTCTGTGAGCCCCACTATGATAAATGTTTTTATATCCAGATGCAATATTAATTTAAAACATGAACCAAAATTTGAGCCAGATCCAAAACTTAAGTGAACAATACTTACGAAACGAACTTTTATAATTGAGAACTTCTCGAGAACCACATGAGTTTTAGATCTAAGTTGATAATTGAAATTCATGCTTTCCTTCTAATAAACATCACCATAAATTATAAGGTCTTAGCAGGTCTCAATGGTTGGCGTCATTGTCCCCGTTACTTTATGTGGTTTGGTCCACTCGATCTACGGATCTGCTATATTTCGGTGTTCATGCTCTAAAATGATATCATAAAATGGATGGAACGACGATTTGGATATAGAAATCACATCATGGCAGGGCCACAAAACTCGGTGATGTCAGCACACCACTGTCAGTCTGTCACTACGCTCAATCTGCTTACCTGAATTCGGGTATGATAAACGCATCGCCTCGGATCCCTAACGGCGGATTAGGTATTAGTGGGTAATACCTTAGTGGGTGTTACCTTTATAGTGTGGGACCCACCTTGATGAATGTGTTGTATATCTATGCCACCTATTCTTTTTTACAGATCATTTTAAGCACGTTATTCTAAAACTTAAGCAGATCCAAATCTCCTGTGGGCCACATCACTGAAAAAATGATAAATGACTATTAAAAACTTTTTTAGGGTATAAAAGTTTTAGATATAGCTGTTATTTATGTTTTAACTTCATCCAGGTCTGATTGACGTTATCAATGGATTGGATGGAAAATAAACGTTATTAATCTGCTGACGGTGGGCCTGGGAAGTTTTTAATGATAGGCGTTCAATCACCACTGTTTTCTGTGGTGTGGTCCACCTAAGATTTTGACCTGCTTAAGTTTTAGAATTAGTTCTAAAATGTTCTAGAAAAACGGATGAACGGCGTGGATATACACAAATGATCAAGGTTGGCCCCACGTTACGGATCCGGTAACACCTAATCCGCTCCTGGGCCTCGTCCGAGTATTGCGTAACTCGCTCGAGTAACTCAAATTCCATTTCCCTCCCTCTATATAAAGCCACACACGATACCCCTCTCACCCGTCCGATGCCAATGCCTAGCTCGTCCTCTCCACTCTTCTTCAATCCCCCAGTCCCAAAATGACCAAAATGCCCACCCCTCCTTCCCTCCCTTCTTCAAATTCCTAAACAAAGCCCCCCCCCCCCCCCCCCCCCCAAAAGCTTTTCATTTTAAAAAATGCCATTCACTCATCTACTCTCCATCTCTCTCTTTCTATTCTGTCTCTTCCCTCACATCCACACCGTCGATCTCTCTTCACCCAATCTAAGCCCATTCTGCCACCCAATCTACACCACACTCTTCAAAACATGTGCTCAGACCGGTATCTCCCGCCCACCGTTCATCTCCCTTCCCGACACTGGACCCCACCCATTTAAAAATTTCCCGCCAGATTCACCCAATTCAAATTCTCCCGCCAAAGACGTAGCATTCCCGCCCCCGCCAGTCCCACCATTCCCCACCATAACCCCATTGGCTCCCACAATTCCCATATTTCCCAATTTACCCCCATCGCCCCCCGCTTTTCCTTACGTCTTCCCATATTACCCTCCGCCGCCTCCCCCCGCCGTATTTCCAACATTGCCCCCGCCCGTGGCGGTGGTCTCCCTTCCCCCACCATTACCACTTCCACCGCCGCTGCCGCTGCCGCCGCCGCCGCCGGTAATTCTACCGCCTCCGTTGCCAGCTCTACCGCCTCCTGTATCTTATGTTCTTCCTCCGCCAATGATCCTGCCGTCGCCGCCTTCGCCGGTTCTTCCTTGCTCCTGCATGACACCGATGACGTACCCACCGCCGCTCATCCCACTGCAACCACCACCAATAATTCCACCGATCCTTCCACCACCAGCAACGCCGACGGTTTTCTGGGCGGCCCCACCGCCGCCCGCGGCGGCATTGCCGTACGTGTGGCCCCCGCCGCAGCCCGTGCTGGCGCCATGAGAGTTTGGGTGCAATATGCATTGGGTGGAACACATGCAACGTGATACACGTACGTGAGATCTGGGCTATTCATCAGGTGGCCCCCACCTTGGCCCGACTCAATCTGGTGCACTCATCAAGTATGCCACACGTGTACGAGAGGAATGGATGGTTAGATGCCAAAGAAAGAAGAGTAAAATGGCCTATATTCAACGTATAAATGTGGACCAGCTTGATTTCCAAGGCCAACTCCAGTGGGCTGGCCCTGATGAATGGCCTAGATCTGGCACACGTGTTTTGGCATGCATGCTGCGAATAAACCCTATTCAATCTTTTCTTTCTTTCCTTCTGCTTTTAGCTGTATTGATGGAATACCCGGAACGGAATTGAATTGAAGGGTAAAGACCGTTTAAGATTGATAGTATGTTTGGATGCACTATTGAATTAAATTGCAATTTATTAGCTTATAAAAGTGCACGTGTTGTGTAGTCCACCGTGTTGTATATGTAACATCCAATCCGTCCATCAGGTGAAAATCACTATTTGGATTATCCTTATTGAGATTTTGGATGGCAAGGCCAGCAGGAACAGTGCAGCATTGCTCCCAAAACTGTCAAGTTCTCACGATGTGGTCTGCATGAGTCTCGTATCAGGCTGATTTTTGTATTTTCACTTCATCCTTGTGTGTTAATGGTTGTGATGAAAGATGCGCCATATCATGGTGGCCCACACAAAAACCTATTGTCAGCATCATATTCCCATTGATCCTTGTGTGTTAATGGTTGTGATGAAAGATGCGCCATATCATGGTGGCCCACACAAAAACCTATTGTCAGCATCATATTTCCATTGTTCCATGTGGTGTGAGTCATCTTAGTTGTGAATTCATATGATTTGTGGGCATAGGGTCTATTATCGAAGATAGAACTTGATAGACAGTGGATTGCACATATACAACAGGCACGGATTTGGTACTACCCTCGCCTGTCTGGAGCTCAGGACGGGCTGGATGTATAGCTCGTTGAGCGGCGGAAAGTGGTGATGTCAGAAGGCATGAGGCCACGTCAGTAGACGCAGGCCTTAGCTTGCGATTATACTTGGTCCACACAGAACCCTAACAGTCTCGTTTTTTTTTCTACATTTATTTGTGCGCGGAGGTTGAGTCGCGAAACTCGCTGCTAATGTAACGTCGCCAAGTTTTGTGTGTCAAACAATGATGCATGTGTAGTATCCAAACCGTCCATACATACGGAGAAATCATTTTAGGCATAATATAAAGAATAAGTTAGATCCGAGGCTAGAGCAGACCCCACCACAAAAAACAATAGGGAGAGTGATGACTACCGTTGAAACCTTCCGAAAGTTCACTATGATGTCTATGTCAGATCCAACCTGTTCATGTATTAACTCAGACATGAAAGAAAGAAAAACACAAATAACAGCTTGATCAAAAACTTTTGTTACCCATAGAACTTTTTAATGATGGGTGTCACTCTCTCCACTTTTTTGTATGGTGGGGTCCACTCGAGATTTGGATCTAACTCATTGTTTGGACCATGCCCAAATATGATCTCTCCAAATGGATGGACGGTGTGGATACAAAACATATATCATGGTAGGGTTGATAGAACTGGGTTACGTCACTTCATAGTGAGTATGGCTACTCAATGTGCGCACCAAATAGATAACGTGCATTCTAAGAAACTCAAATACAATTACGAAATCGGATTGCACACTGAGTATGCTCTTATTGTATTGAGTAAACTCTGTTCGGCCCACTATGAATTCATGTGTTTAATCCACGCCGTCCATCTGATTTTTTAGATCATTTTAGGGGTTCAACCCAAATTTGAAGTATATCTAAAGCTTAAATAGACTATATGATAGGAAATAGTGGAATTATTTATTTCCACCATTGAAACCTTTCTAAGGCCCAGTGATGTTTATTTGTCATCCAAACGGTTCATAAGATCACAATGACATGGATGAAGGGAAAACACGAATATCAGCTTGATCTAAAACTTATGTTGCCTCTTAAGAATTTTTCAACGATAGACTTCAATTCACACTATTTCCAGTGGTGTGGTCCACTTGAGAATTTGATATGCTTAATATTTGGGTTAAAGCCCTAAATTTACATGATAAAATAGATGGACCGAGTTTATATGGTGGACCCCATAGAGTTTACTCAGTACGGTTAGCGTACGTTACTCAGCAAGCAACCCGCTTCCTGCTATTACTTGATGGGATTCGCGAATTAGCTACTAACAGGTTGTGTAGCGAGATTGGCTACCAAAGTGACTTCACCAACTTCTGTGGGTCCACCATGATATATGTTTTGTATCCACATTGTCCATACATTTTGAAAGATCATTTGAGAGCATGATAAAAGAATCAGGCAGATCCAAGGCTGTAGTGGACCCCACCACAGAAAACAGTGGAAAGAGTGACGCCGACAGTTGAAACCTTTTGAAGGTCCACCATGATGTTCATGGGCTAAAGTAGACATGAAATAAACATCATGGTGGACCTTCGGAAGGAAAACATAAATATCATGGTGGATCTGAAATAAATATCATGGTGGACCTTCGGAAGGTTTCAACGGTAGGCATCACTCTCCCTACTATTTTTTTTGGTGGGGTCCACTCTAGCCTTGGATCTGATTTATTCTTTTTATCATGCCTTAAAATGATTTCACCAAATGTATGGACGGGGTGGATATAACACATGCATCATTGCGGGCCACAGAACTTGGCAATGTTACTTTAGTAGCGAGTCTCGCTACTCAAGCTCCGCGCACGATAAAAAGGAGAAAATGACCACTGTAGATAAAACCTTTTATCCAGCGGTGTTTACGAAGGAATACAAACTTAAGTTACCAACTTAGACTAGCACATGCGGACAACGACTTTGAGGACGAAAGTACCCCTCCTTTTCACTGCGAAGACGAGCGCTGATGCTTCTCCATCTGAGAGTTGTACGAACGGCTTAAAAGAGATCAAAGTTACATGGCCCCACAACTATGTATTTATTATATCCACAACGTTCATCCATATTTAGAGATCATTTGGGAGCATTATCCGAAAAAAAATTCATATCCAAAGATCAACTAGACCACACCACAAAGAGCAGCGGGGAAATTGATTTTCACCGTTAAAAATTTGTAGGGCCCACCATAACATTTATTTTCCATCCAATCTATTCATAAGGTCACAAAGTCCTGGAGGATGAGTAAAAGCAAATTTCATAATGATCCAAAACTTCTGTACCTCCTAAAAAGGTTTCAATGGTAGATGTTCAATTCCCCACTGCCTTTTATAGTGTGGTCCACTTGATAGCTAGATCTGTCTTATTTTTCATCTCAAGCCTTAATACAAGTTCTCCAAATAGATGGACAGTTTGGATATACCACATACCTCATAATGGGACCCTCCAAAATTGGTGGGGATTACATCAAGGAAAAAAAAAAAAAAAAACCAACGTGTTAGGGTCAACTAGGTTGTGAGCTGGTAGACCGTGTAAGAGCTGGGCCTATGGTTACAGATTATAACTCTAGCATAGCAACCGTAACATAACTATAATGCTATGCACCTTTTTATTTTTATACGGAGAATTTTATTCTACCTACATTTTTCTCTAATACACACATGCACACACACACACACACACACACACACACACACACACACACACACACACACACACACACACACACACACACACACACATATATATATATATATATATATAATTTTTCTCTCCCTCTGTTTTTTTTTTCATTTCTTTCTTTATTCATTTAACAAGAATATCTTATAAACTAAAATTAGTTACTTGACGTACCACATATGATTTTGGGGTAGGAGAAGCTACTTTAGCCAACCAACCTAGTTATTTTCCAATATTCCTTCGGATAGATGGTCGAAAATACATTTCATTCACTTTGTGGTCAAACTAGAAATTGAGCAGGGCAAACATGAAATTGAGCGGGGAAAATTAAAAATTAAGCAGGGCAAGGTAGGAATTGAGCAAGGGAACCTAGAAATTGAGCAAGGAAAGGTAGGAATTCAGCGAGGGAATCTAGAAATTGAGCGAGGCAACCTAGAAATTGAGCGAGGCAACGTAGAAAATGAGCGAGGGAACCTACAATTTGAGCTAGGCAACCTACGAATTGAGCGAGGGAAGTTAGAAATTGAGAGAGGGAAGCTAGAATTTGAGTGAGGGAGCCTAGAAATTTAGCAAGGCAACTTATAATTTGAGCGAGGGAAGCTACAAATTGTGCAAGAGAACCTATAAATTGAGCGAGGCAACATAGGAATTGAGCGAGGGAACCTAGAAATTGAGCGAAGCAACATAGAAATTCAGCGAGGAATCCTAGGAATTGAGCGAGGGAAGCTAGAAATTAAGCAAGGGAACCTAGAAATTCAGCGAGGCAACCTAGGATTTGAACGAGGGAAGATAGAAATTAAGCGAGGGAACCTAGAAATTGAGTGAAACAAGGTAGAAATTCAACGAGGAAACGTAGGATTTGAATGAGGTAACCTAGGAATTGAGCGAGGGAAGTTAGAAATTGAGCGAGGAAACCTAAAAATTTAGCGAGGTAACCTAGGATTTGAGCAGGAAAAGCTACAAATTGTGCGAGGGAACCTAGAAATTGAGTGAGGCAACCTAAGATTTGAGCGAGACAACATAGGAATTGAGCGAGGGAACCTAGGAAATGAGCGAGGCAACGTAGAAATTCAACGAGAAATCCTAAGAATTGAGTGAGGGAAGTTAGAAATTAAGCGAGGGGACCTAGAAATTCAGCTAGACAACCTAGGATTTGAGCGAGGGAAGCTAGAAATTGAGTGAGGGAACCTAGAAATTAAGCGAGACAAGGTAAAAATTCAGCAAGGAAACCTAGGATTTGAGTGAGGCAACCTAGGAATTGAGCGAGGGAAGTTAGAAATTCAGTGAGAAAAACTAGAATTTAACAGTGAGAAAGCTAGAATTTGAGCAAGGGAACCTAAAAATTCAGTAAGGCAACCTAGGATTTAAGAGAGGTAACCTAAAATTTGAGTAAGGCAACGTAGGAATTCAGCGAGGCAACGTAGGATTTGAGCAAGGTAACCGAGGGAACCTAAGAATTGAGTAAGGAAAGCTACAAATTGAATGAGGGAACCTAGAAATTGAGCGAGACAACCTATCGATTGAACAAGGCAACCTAGGAATTGAGCGATGGAAGCTAAAAATTGAGCGAGGGAACGTAGAAATTGAGTGAGGGAACCTAGAAATGCAGCGAGAAAACCTAGGATTCGAGCGAGGCAACCTAGGAATTGAGCAAGAAAAGTTAGAAATTGAGCGAGCGAAGCTAGAATTTAAGCGAGAGAACCTAAAAATTCAGCGAGACAACCTATAAATTGAGCGAGGCAACCTAAGAATTGAGCAAGGAAACCTAGGAATTGAGTGAAGCAACGTGAAAATTCAGCGAGAAAACCTAGGAATTGAGCTAGAGAAGCTAGAGGAAGTTAGAAATTAAGTGAGGGAAGCTAGAAATTGAGAGAGGGAACCTAGAAATTCAGCGAGGCAACCTATACATTGAACGAGGAAACTTAGGAATTGAGCAAGAGAAGCTAAAAATTCAACGAGGCAACATAGAAATTGAGCAAAGGAACCTAGGAATTGAGCGAGGCAACGTAGAAATTCTGTGAGGGAAGCTAAAAATTGAGCGAGGAAACCTTGAAATTCAATGACGCAACGTAGAAATTCAGCGAGACAACTAACAAATTGAGCGCTAGTTAAATCATCAACAAAGATGAGAACGACTTTTTTTAAAAGAATATTTATCCTCTCATAGATAGAGGAATAGATAGAACAGAGAAGATCTCTATATCTTTCCTCATAGATATAATATAGAAGAGAGATCCCTCTCATTTTTTATCAAGAGAGAGATCTTTCTTCTTCAAGGGCTTTGGATTCAATGATTTTTAAGAGCAAGACAGAGAAAAGAAGCGTTGAGATAATACCTTTTATCCTAATCTCATCTACTGAAAAAGAGGGCCCTCTTGATCACCTGAAGAGATTTATAGGCAAAATTAGCATAATTATGACTACGAGGATTGAGCTGCCAAATGAGATTATCCTCATTCCTCGGTTGGGGTTCTGAAAGATAAGATTTATGCAATAAAAAAAAGTCTTTTGAATTGAGTGAGGGAAGCTAGAAATTGAGCGAGGTAACCTAGAAATTGAGCGAGGGAATCTAGGAATTAAGTAAAGCAATGTAGAAATTCAGCGAGGTAACCTAGAAATTGAGCAAGGGAAACATGAATTTGAGCGAGGCAAGCTTAAAATTGGGTGAGGCTAACATGAATTGGAATGAACTTTAAATGTAATTGACCTAGCCTAACAATTTTCTCTTTGGTAAATTTGACCGAGCAGTTAATGAAATTGACCGAGTTTTACATGAAATTCTCTTTGGTAAATTTGACCGAGCAATTAATGAAATTGACCAAGTGGTTCATAAAATTTTTTGTTACATTATATGAATCCATAGAAGTTCCCCATTATATTTTTATGATATCTCCATCAAATTTATAAATTGCTCCGTTACAATTTCTACATTCCCTCACTCATTTCCTAGCTTCCCTCGCTCAGTTTATACGTTGCCAGCTGAATTTTTAGCTTCCCTCATTCAATTCCTAGGTCTTCCCTCTCTCAATTCCTAGGTTGCCTTGCTCAATTCATAGGTTGTTTCGCTGAATATTTACATTGCCTCGTTCAATTGCTAGGTTCCCTCACTCAATTTATATGTTGCCTTGCTCAATTTCTAGTTTTCCTCGCTCAATTCCTAGGTCGTCTCGCTCAATTCATAAGTTGTCTCGCTGAATTTTTACGTTGCCTCGCTCAATTGCTAGGTTGCCTCACTCAATTCCTAGGTTCCTTCACTGAATTTTTAGCTTCCCTCGCTCGATTCCTAGGTTGCCTCACTCAATTTCTAGCTTCCCTTGCTCAATTCTTAGGTTACCTCGCTCAATTCCTAGGTTTTCTCACTCAATTTTTAGGTTGCCTTGCTGAATTTCTACCTTCCCTTGCTCAATTCCTAGGCCGTCTTGCTTAATTCCTAGGTTGCCTCTCTCGAATCCTAGGTTTTCTCACTGCATTTCTAGCTTCCCTCACTCAATTCGTAGGTTGCCTCGCTAAATTTCTACATTGCCTCGCTCAATTGCTAGGTTACCTCACTCAATTCCTAAGTTCCTTCGCTCAATTTATATATTGCCTCACTGAATTTCTAGCTTCCCTCGCATAATTTTTAGCTTCCGTCGCTCAAATTCTAGGTTGCCTCGCTGAATTTTTAGGTTCTCTTTCTCAAATTCTAGCTTCCCTAAATGAATTTCTAACTTCCCTCACTCAATTCCTAGGTTGCATCGCTCAAATCCTAGGTTTTCTCGCTGAATTTCTACCTTACCTCGCTCAATTTCTAGGTTCCCTCGCTCAATTTCTAGCTTCTCTCGCTCAAATCCTAGGTTGCCTCGCTCAATTTCTGGGTTCCCTCGCTTAATTTCTAGCTTCCCTCGCTCAATTCCTACGATTCCTCACTGAATTTCATCATTGCCTCGCTCATTTCCTAACTAGGTTCCCTCGTTCAATTCCTATGTTGCCTCGCTCAAATCTTAGGTTGCCTCGCTCAATTTCTAGGATCCCTCACTCAATTTGTAGCTTCCCTCATTCAAATCCTAGATTGCCTCGCTCAATTTCTAGGTTCTCTCGCTCAAATTCTAGCTTATCTCGCTCAATTTCTAACTTCCTTCGCTCAATTCCTACGTTGTCTCGCTCAAATCATAGGTTTTCTCGCTGAATTTCTAGGTTCTCTTACTCAATTTCTACGTTGCCTCGCTCAATTCCTAGGTTACCTCGCTCAATTCATAGGTTCCCTCGCTCAATTTCTAGCTTCTTTCGCTCAATTTCTAACTTCTCTTACTGAATTCCTAGGTTTCGTCACTCAATTCCTGCCTTGTCCCTCTCAATTTTCAGTTTGCCTCTCAATTTCATGTTTGCCCCGCTCAATTCCTAGTTTGACCACGAAGTGAATGAAATGGATTTTTGACCATTGACCCGATGGAATCTTGAAAAATAACTAGGTTGGTTGACTAAATTAGCTTCTCCTACCCCAAAATCATATGTTGTATGTTAAGTATTTAATTTTAGTTTAGGAGATATGCTTGTTAAATAAATAGACAAAGAAATGAATTAAAAGATAGAAAAATATTTTTATATACTTATATATAAATATTTACATAATTATGTATTGAGAAAATTATAAGGGGAAAAAATTTCTCCTTGTAAAAATAATAATAATAATAATAAATCTACTAGGCCCCCGTGATAGTGCTACCCTTTTTTTTTTTCTCTGTGAG
Organism: Magnolia kwangsiensis; assembly: GCA_037074715.1. Classification (NCBI taxonomy): domain Eukaryota; kingdom Viridiplantae; phylum Streptophyta; class Magnoliopsida; order Magnoliales; family Magnoliaceae; genus Magnolia; species Magnolia kwangsiensis. The sequence continues at coordinate 86,138,295 of CM073583.1, forward strand.
TGCTTTTATGGGTCCCATCATGAGGCCTATGTTTCATCCAAACCGTCCATCTATTTGGCGAGCTCATATTAAGGATTGAGACAAAAAATAAGACAAATCTAACTATCAAGTGGACTACACTGTAAAAGGCAGTGGGGAATTGAACGTCTACCATTGACTTTTAGGGGTTACAGAAGTTTTAGATCATTATGAAATTTGTTTTTCCTCTTCATCTAGGCCTTCGTGACCTTATGAATAGATTGGATGGAAAATAAATGTTATGGTGTGCCCTACAAAAATTTTAACGGTGAAAATTAATTTCCCCGTTGCTCTTTGTAGTGTGGTCCAGTTGATCTTTGGATATGATTTTTTTTTTTTTTTGGATAATGCTCCGAAATGATCTCGAAATATGGATGAACATTGAGGATATAATAAATACATAGCTTTGGGGCCATGTAACTTTGATCTCTTTTAAGCTGTTTGTACAACTCTCAGTTGGAGGAGCGTCAGCGCTCGTCTTCACAGTGAAAAAAGGAGGGGTAGTTTCGTCCTCAAAGTCGTTGTCCGCATGTGCTAGTCTAAGTTGGTAACTTAAGTTTGTATCTCTTCAGAAAAACCGCCAGATAAAAGGTTTTGTCTACAGTGGTCATTTTCTCAGGTAAAAGGGAGAAAACAAAAAAAAATAAGAGACGGTTGGGGTTCTCTGTAGACCGAGTATAAACGCGAGCTAACGCCTCCTTTTATTGACGTGGCGTCATGCATTCTGACATAATCACTTTCCACCGCTTAACGAGCTACACATCCAGCCCATCGTAAGCTCCAGACGGACGGGGGTAGTACCTAATCCGCGCCCATATACAACATGGTGGACCCCGTATACTTGGTTACATAAAACAGGTGTTTTGAGTGGATTATGTAACGCCCCGACTTTTCAGGACCCGAGTACACAACCCGTTTCCCAAAAACTAGAGTGTTAACCTAATGTCTCTGAATTTAATGAGAAAATGAATACATGAAAAATTTCCCAAGAAGCTGCCCATAATGACTTATACAAACTAATGTCTCTGAATTTAACAAGTACAAGATTTACAAGAATTTAATACATGAAAAATTAATAGAAAACATATAAATATAAGCCGCAAGATCACGCGGCTCCTCCAGGCAAATACAGTCATGCATCCCTGGTGATCGTACCCTGCTCCTCATCATGTTGAACATGCATATCACTTAAGCGACCTGTACTACCTGTATGGTTGTATATTTTATGGATGAGTGGCCAACTTAGTGTGAATTCTCCTTAAGATTACACACCGCCTCATTAGGTAAGCATAGTTATAAAAAAATAAGGCAATCAAAATAATACATGATGCAGTCTTATTAGGTGCATGTATGTATGAATGCACATCGGCCTAGGGATGCACATTCAGCCGGACTTGGGCTCGTCACCCATGCAAATCATCGACTTGGGAAAATCATCCAGTCGGACAGGGGTCGATAGTCGGTGGTCTGGGAGCTAGCGAAACGATACCCCAAAAACTCTAAGGCACGTGCTACAGCATCCAGATTAGCCACCCATCATCGCCAATATGCTATGAATGCATGATTAGCCAAACTATTATTAGTCCAGTTACAATCAGCCAATTTAGGTAAGCTCAAAGGTCACTACGGGGAGCACGTAGCCCAGCGTAGGCCGACAGCTCGGGCATAGTATCCCATTACCACCATCCCCGGCTCATGAGGCTACCACCTTAGGATGTTTAATGAAACCCAATCGACTAGTGGCCAATCATATTTAGTATAAGGGGCTTACCATCGCACAGTTGCACGATAAAAACATCGAACCCATATAGGGAAAATACCAAATAAATCCACGTAGGGCAATATCGAAACAAACCAGGTAAGACAATACTAAAATAAGCCACATAGGGCGATATCAAAACCATGCGATAAAAGAAACACCATCCTTGAAAACCATTGGACATGATAACCCTGGATGGTAAGCCCATATCAATGATCCATTTAATCCACCGCTCAAAAACCACTAAGCCGAAGGTCCATTCAATCACAACCAGTCCGATTACATCTAAAGTATGGGTGTACACATACAGGTGAGGGTTTTCCACAGTGTACCAGTTTAAATCCCAGAAGCAATCCACAAGATATCCAATAGCATGAATTAAATATACAGGATGAACATTAAGCAGGCAATATAGCAATTCAATTTTCATTAGCTAACACATATGATTATAAGAGAGAGATATCAATTATAAACTGAATAAAAACTATGACTTAAGCTAACGAGAAGATGGAAAGCTCAAGGGGAAGAATCATCACCTGTCGATCGACTCGCTACTAGTGTTGCTAGGGAATGCGTGCCCTTAAAGTCGAATCCTACCACAAACCACGAACTTATACAATTAGATCTAAGTTCTATACACTACTTAAGTTTAGGGTTATATCCTAGGGCTTGAGTTATTTTTAGGGTTTTTAATGAAAAATTAGGGTTTTCACCCTGGTATTTAGATCTAGGCTAAATCTTTAGGATTTATATGTTAATTAATTTACAGAAGATCATTCTGCTAATAACGTTAATGATTTCAAGACAATCAGTAATATTAATAATAACATACTCAATATCATCTTAACGTGACACTAAATAGTCATTGATGAAAATACATAGTATGCTCTAATATCGAAGATAATATTAATAATGATAAAACACTTGATATATAATAATAATAACTTTTATATATGATAATTAATATTAATTTGCTAAGGGCCATACATTTATAATATTAGTAATCCTAATAATAATATACTAAAATGGGTCTAGTGTGGGTTTGAAGGGGCCCCATGAATAAGATCATTTGGGTCAGCATTAGGGCGACCAGGCCCAACAAGTTCTTGTCCAACAAATGGCCCCAATGCGGGGCCGAAATCCATCCAAAGACAAGGCCCGAATCTGGGCCTGGTTAGGCAAAGCTCGCTACATGATTAAAGCCCAGAAGTTGGGTTGGCTGGGACGTGGTTTCTGGCTTGGACTAGGGTTAATTTTTAGCCCATTTCTAGGACTGATTTCGACCCAGATCTAGGGCCGATTTCAGCTCAGCATTTGGACAGAAATTTATAGTCGGCCCTGGCCCAGATTGTGGCCCATCTAAGGAATGCATTCGGCCCAGAACGTGGGCCGATTTTGGCCCATGGATGTGCACTAGGTGAGACCCATTGTGGTGTGTGGTGCGGCTCACAGGGCTTTGCTAGAGTGGCTGGCCCATCATCTAGGTGAACAGTCTGGATTAAAGTGGGTGGACGGCGTTAATGAAACACATACCTCGGTAGGTTCCACGGACCTGCTGACATCCAGCAGCTACATAGCTGGTACGTGGTAGACCAGCAAATCCATTCCCTTCATTAGGTGGGTTCCACGTACATGTGGACCATCGAGATTTGGATCAGCTGATATTTACATTTTTCCCTTCTTTCGGGCCTGACCAGGTGGGGTCTGCGTCCGGATGGACGGTTAGGATATAACACGTCCAACATGGTGGGCCACGTAGATGGACAGTAGGGATATAACATATATCTCTCCTTCTCCTTCCTTTTTCTTTTCTCTTCTTCTCTTCTTTTGCTGCTAGAAGCGCCCAGTAATGGGCGCCAAAGCTCGGACAGATGGTGCGGTTTGGCTGAGGAAGACAACCTGCCGCTAATGGCAGATCTCAAACGGAAGCCTCTTCCTCCAATCGGCTCCTTTTGGATGGTCCATATGGATCCTAGAGAGCTTAAGGATATGCTTTTTCAAAGCTCTAAAATGATTTGGCTGGTGGGTTCGATCGTAGAGGGTGGCGGCTGTTTTTCTTTAGGTTTCCATAATAGCAGAGAAGGAGCTATTTTCGTTCCCTTCTTAACGTCAAAGCCCGCTCTTTTAGGCCGTTGGATGAGCCACGAATGGCCCGGATTGATTCCAGACAGGCTCCTCAAACAGCTGGCGAAACAGTGGTTTCAGCCACTGGTTTTCTCCCATGGTATTGAGGAGGTGACGTCCTCAGTTGGACGGCCGAGATTTCGTCTGGTTGGACGATCCAGATCACGGCAGACACCCCTCACGCGGATCACTCAGCTGTTACATGGAAGACAATTTCCGTTTCTGAAAACTAGGTGCTTGTAGGGCCTGCTGCACCAACGTTTGTGCACGTACAATTTCACGTCTACGTGAGAGGACCACTAGATTTTAGTCAGGCCCCATCTGCGCTCAAGATGGACGGTTTGGATCAACCGTGGGAGCTATGATGGTGGGCCTAATGTCGATCAAATAGGGAGAGAAAACTACCCTGTTTGAAATAGCTATAGGCGGGAAGGCTTCCCATTTTCGGACGAGCACGGGTCAGACCTGTCAGACTAGCCTGGTACTTTAGGTGCATGGCGGGTGTGCCCCAGTCGTGCACACGCACGCCATTAAGTGGGGTCCACCATGATGTTTCTGATCAATCCACTCCGTTCACTACACTTGTTGGTCCCAAACATAGGCTTTGACCTAAGATCAGGTGGGTCCAAACCTTTGGTGGGCTATAAGCTACGATCAATGATTTTAAATGTCTATAGTGAGAATCTGACAGTCAGATCGATTCCAAATCAATCATCAATGGTTAAAAGATACTTAAGAATTTATTTAGGTGGTTGAGGCCACCCGTTCTATGGTTTTAGAGTATTAAATGTTTTTATTAGGGTTAATTCACCATTTATTATTATTACCGTTATTACTATTATTATTATTATTATTTATTTCTTTTATATATTTTGTCATCTATAATTTATATTATACCAAATTATTAATATATATAAATTATATGAATATCAGTAAGTAGAGATTAATATATATATTTTTTGTATGGTCATATATATGTTAGGCTTTAAATTTTATATAGGTCATTAAATTGTTTGAAATATGTTAGTCATTATAAATTTTTCCAGTATATTTTATTTTTATGTATTACAAATTCCTTAGCTTGTAATTTATATTAACGATGTGTAAGTATATGCATTGAATATAGATTATAGTTACATATCATTTTAATGCGAAACTTTAAATATTTATAAAATATGTCATGAGCATTTCATAGTGTGCATATATATATATATATATATATATATATATATATATATATATATATATATATATATATATATATATATATATATATATATATATATATAGGTTGTATTATTCTCTTGTATTTATATTAAATTAAATTAAATTACTGAAAAGTACGGGGTGTTACAGATTAAGTCCAGCTTTTAGGTTAGGTGTGTGGGCTCCAAACTCATTGTTGCTTTGCTTCAAAATACCAGCCGAAGTTTCAATTGGATTATTTGCTCGGGGATTGAAAGGCAAATAGGTAACACTTATTTTCTTAGGCATTCGGTGAACATACATAGCTTTTGGAGACTGTATGATGTTGGATAACGCGCTATGTGGCAAAACTTTATGGGCCCACCATGATGTATGTGTTCCATCCATGGTGTTTCATTCATTTTGCCACATTACTTGAGGCATGAGGCAAAAAATGAGGCAGATCTAGAGCTTAAGTGGTCCACATGCAGTCAAAATAATGACATCTACAGTTGTATCAATTGTTTTATATAATATGGTCTACTTGAACTTCCAATCAACCTCATTTTTAAATCATGCCATATAATGATTGGAGCAAATGAATGAACAACATGAATATAACATATACACCGTGGTGAGGCTTATATAGTTAGTTATGCCTTGGAAAAATTTTAATTTTTTTTTTCAAGTGACTTCTTATAAACCATTATATATATAATAAAATAAAATAAAAACTGAAATATGATATCATGGCTACAAAGAGAAGTTGGCGGAAGTATAGAATGAATGTTAGAGGAGGGTAATTAGGATTAAATAATTTTTTTGTCAATTAATACATAATTACTTACTTAAACTAATGTGTCAATTTAAATTAAATAACACAATTAAATTTAGGGCTTTCAAACTTATAGAAGGTCTAATCATATATACTACAATATATTTGTCATTCAAACAACTAGTCTATATATGATAGTATACATGTGTGTGTGGGATATGCTAACTGTTAACTCCTAGCATTCACCTAATCATGCATACATATAATTCATCAAATTAAATCAACAAGTATAATTAATTAAGTGCTCAAAAGACAATCTCAAACATAAGCATGTATAGTGATTCTCTACTAAACTCCCGGCGGATGCACTCAACCCAGAGTATACCGGATTTCACTATTGGATATTTAAAATCAAGTTTACTTCTAACATTTATAGTCCTATACAAGAACTTAACATATAGTCATGTCGAAGGCTCCCGCAAGAGACTTTAATTGATTTTCTATCGGCTAACCAATAACTTCGGTCCTAGTCTATGAACTTACGTTTGCTCCCACTAGAGACTCTCACGGAGACTAACATGCACACACCCTGAAAAGGCTGAGCTAAACATCCTAGAGGGGGAGTGAATAAAACTATTCCAAATTAAAAATAAATACGGAATATAAAGATAGATAACACAATCAAATAATGAAATAACATAAGTAAATAGAAACCTCAAATGCACTAGTCTTGAGAGGTTAATACAGACTTAGTTCTAAGGATAACCTAACACCAAAAACTAAAGGCTTATGGCAGGACAACCTTACTAGAACAATTGTAAGTATCAAAAACCCAACCAATGATGAGGGAAAGGAAATAAACTAAGTTATTACAACATTCACCACAAGTGCATAAAATAAATTACACCATTCACCATAAATGCATAAAGTAAATTACAACATTCACACAGATAAGAAAATTCAATCAACCACCACAACTCCAGGAATTATAGTAGTTCATTTGTGTGTACACTAACTGTTAGAAAAATAACCACACAACTACTCCACTCTCAATATCCACACCCACGGGATATTGATTTTTAGTATGAAAAGGATTTTCTAAGGTTCACCTTAAAACCTTCACAATTGTATCTTTAGATGGGCTTACACAATTACAAAAACTCCACACTTTGAGATTTTCTAAATCACCTTAGACAAAATTAAAAATGAGATTTTCTGGCACAACCTCACAAACCACAAAATATACAAAGAATAAATTGATACTTATCTGTAAAATTCTTCTTCTGAAGAAGCCCGGTAGAACCAATCCGATGTAAACAAAGATGTTCATTGCCCAGTCTCACAAATGAAAGGTTCTAGATCTAAATGATTTTTGGATTAATTCAGCCTGGGCTAGCCTGATTTGATTTTGATCTTAAAAAGGGTAAAATCATAATTCCTTCTTTAATGAAATTGAGTTGAATGGAGATCACAAATTCAAATGTAAAAAGTTATTTAAGAAAATTTAAAATGAACACAATATAACTTAATAAATGTAGGAACTTATCTCTCAGAGTGATGGCTTGATTTAGCTTAGAATGAATGAAAAACTCTGAGATTTGTCCTCTATTTATAGGTGAAAATACTGTTCACTCAACTGGTCGAAGGACCAACCAAATTTTAAAATTTCTAGCGTGATAAGATAAGGTCGTTACTCGACTGGTCGAGTGAGACCAAAAAACTTTGCTGGACTTTGAGTTGAGCTTACATGACTGGTCGAGTACTGTTCACTCAACTAGTTGAGCAGTCTTAACGATTGGTCAAGGGTTCAATAGAAACCCTGAAAATTCACAACACACCTTGGACTAGTTGAGAAACTCTTGGACTAGTCGAGTCAGAGCTTGGACTACTCGAATAAAGACTAGGACTAGTCGAAAAAATGACATATAAACATATGAAATGACATAGATAAAATCTGCAAAGACTAATGACCTAGCCTATGGTCAATCTAGGGTCATCCATACTTTGTTTGTGAGATTGAACAATTGAAACATCATTTGTTATGCTAATTCATACACTTGAAATACTTGAAGCATGTCTTCAAATCTTGAACTTGAGCTTGAGTAAAGACTTAAGTTCTTGAGTCTTTAAAGTACTGAACTTGAAGAATATACTCGAGCTTGAGCCTTGAACTTGTATTTGTACATAAGCTTGAAATATTGAACTTCGACAATGCTTCTTCAACTTGAATACATAGAGAAGTTCGACGAAGACTTGGACAACTTTAAAACGCACGAAGTTGATCTATACATCTTATCAATATATGATACAGATTCTAAATGATTTGGCATAACAAAATTTGACAACTCTGGGTGTTAGATTGACAATATAGCATTTACACACCCGTGTTCAGTGAATTTGGCCGTATACAAGAGCCTAAGTCTTAGACAAGAACTTATCGAGTTTGGTCGAATTGAGCCCCTTTGATGTAATGTCTTGGGTTACTTGATCGATGCTCTCTCGTGCTTCAATCAACTCTCCATTAGTACCCCCCCCCCCCCCCCCCCCCCCCCCCCCCCCCCCCGCCGCCGATCATTGATGGTAATGCATTGCCAATGCTTTAACTCTAAAATCAAACACCTTACATGTGATGCTCCATTGTGATGACCAAGTTAATGAGAGGTTGGGTGAATCTCTTACAACTAATGGAAGGTTGTAATCCAAAGAGATTCACCTAGATGGGTGTTTTTAAGGATTTAGAAAAGGATTTTACTACGGGTTGAAGTTTAATATATTTGAATAAGGTGGATATCAAGTTTATCTTCTTCAATAATATTAGAATCCTCTTTCAAGTAATGAATCACAAGGAATATGACTTTAATCTCATGGATTTAGTGGTTGGGAATGTGGGATATGGTTGGAGAATCTCTTTTATTACACCAAAAACTCATCCTTTTGCTCAAGAACTTACTGTCCTTTTATAAGAAATCGATTTGCAATGGTTATAAAATGGCTAGTTAACAACTTTATCGATAGGATTGAAAGGGCCTTCATTGGGATCGAAGGTCCTTCCATAAGATCGAACCCTCTGTCAATCCCATCAAGAAAATTTAAAAATTATCCATTTGGTTGCTGAAGTCATTCTTCGTTGGATCGAGTGATCCTTTGATTTAATCGAGTCCCATCGACATGCTTTTGATGAGATTGAGAACCACTCAAAAACTATTGTTTTGGGCATATATTTTTACAGAAACTTTGCATATCTTATAGACATACTTATCATGTTCAAATTAAGCTTCTAAGGCTAACAGATAATCAACAAGGTTTACCTATAGGGTTAGGATCATTTAAAGGTTCAAGGGTTGTTTTAGGTCAAGGTTAAGGTCACCAATGCACCTGATTTACTTATTCTTTACTCCTTAATGCTCTACATCCTCTTGTGTCTTTAGTCTTTAACTTTCAAGGGTTCAACCGACTCCCTGATACAATGACTCACATGATTGATAAATAAGGTGTACAAATAAGTGTACTAAAAAAAATTATTATTATATTTTTACTACCCCTTAACAACATTTACGTATAATCCAATAAGCTTTTTTGTTTTTCAATTTCTTACATAATGTAAAGTAAAAGAACCATCATTATTATTTTCAAGTGTTTGTTTAAATGTGAATTATTATTCGTAAATCAAGAGTTAAATACAAATGCAAAAGGAATAGGTTAGGTAAGTTGTAGTCATTGCATTTTCACACTATAAACTCTATTTTTATGACAATTTTCGAGTTAAACAAATAATGTAACAAAATCATTGTTACAATCATATGTTAGTGATGTCACCACACAATTGCAATAACAAATAATCATTATTTATTTACTACAATTTACCATTGTAATTGGAAAACCAAACAGGCCCTAAGGTTTTCTTGGGATATAAAAAGATTATTTTTATGGTTGAAAAATAAAGATCCCAATTCAAACACATGTTAATATGAAACAACTTTGAAGTCTGTTTCATAAATGACATTTTATTCCAAAATAAAAATTAAATACACAAGGTACCATCAATTAAATGTCCACCTATCCAACAACTAAAATATCACTTCATTATTATGCTAGTTTAAAATCCATTTAAAGTGGCTCTACCATTTGAATAGTTTAATTTAAAATTATATATTTCATGGCTAGTTTTACAATTGAGCTTCCTAAAGAATTACCCGACACCTGTTTTAGCCTTTTTGAACTAAGTGATATATTTTTTGGTTGATTCATCAGGCAACTATCTTAGCTGAGAGAAATTGGCTAAGGAAAACTCATGTTCAATTTGGTAAAACTCAACATGAAACATTTCTTCTATATCTAACCAAAATTGTGTAAGTTGAGTTATTGATGTCTTGAGGGAGGGAATAGGACTAAACGAAGTTTTGATAATCTATCTTAGAAAATAAATTCAAAACAACAATTAATATTGAAATATCAATTTCAATTGAGTCATAGGACAACCTTCGCCTAATCTCTTAAGTAGGAGAACCTTATTTCACAACTTTCTTAATTTCAATATTTTTAGATAATAAATATAAGGAAATGACTATCAATCACCACAAGACCAACAGAGTTATAGTGGTTTGATGTTAACAAACACCTACTCCACTCCCAAAATTATTGTCCACGTAATTTTAGCTTTCTACTATAATCAAAATTTTCATGGGCTAACCTCAACAACCTCTTACAGTTTGTGATTTTTGCAAAGTATCACAACTAACCTCATGTGATTTTAACAGGCTTATCACTCCTCAACCCGATGAGACTTTTTGAGTAATCTCAATCAGACCGAAGTAAAAGTAATTTTCAAATTAAAACTTATATTCCTGAAGACGTGAGTCGAAGCGAAGATATCGATGAAGCCTTTGAAGATGAAGCTTCAGTAAATGCAGTGATCCTTTCTTTTCTCAGATGAAGATAAACCAATGTATGCATAACCAATAAGGATATAGGGATATATAATTTTTCAAATAACAAAATCCTAAAAGTTACAGATTCAATACTCTATTTGAATTTAATAAGACTTGAGAAGAGAATTGAATAAACTAAAATAAAAAAATAAACAAAATGAAAGACAGTATAAATAACTTGAAAAAAAAGAAGATTTTTCTCTTTTGTTTCCTTGTATTTTTCTCTCTTTTTCCTTATCTTAAAATTGTGAGAAATGAGCTCTATTTATAGGAAAAGTTTTAGAGCTTCGGTCAGCCTAAGAATCCCTTCAATTGGCTGGATTTTCACGATTCTGTTTTAACAGTTAACAGATTTCACAGAATTTGATTTGAACCAAACTTTGGCTAGCCCAAGACAGAATTCAGCTGGCCTAAGTTGGCCTGAGGTAGGGTTTGGTTGGTCTAAGATTCCCAAAATTCAAAATCATGCATTACTAGAAACTTGACCTATGTTGATTTTGGTTTAACCCGAGATGTTTTGACTAGCTGAGGATAGGGTTGGGCTAGCCGAACACCCCTGAATTTAAATGTAAAAATGAAATAAGTTGTAACTTAAAAAACTACTAAGATGTTCTTTAACCTAGGGTCTTTCCTAAGGTCTTCTTTATATATAAGTTGGCATACCGTTGATTATTCTCTTGAAATTCTTCTTAGCCTTCTAATCGTGATATGTGAATCACAATCTAATCTTGATATGTTAAGTTGCAATCTAGTCTTGAAATGTTGAACTGAGCTGAATTTTCATACACTATATATTTTGTCTACGAAATTTGATAATTTACTTGTGTGCGTAAAACATTAGCACTTATAATCATCAATTTTGTCAATTTCATGACAAAACATAACATATTCTGCATTCATCACATTCCACATTCATTACACCTATCACATTACAAATACTCAAGATTACATAGACTCAACAACCATATTTAGAATAATGAAGGCCTCGAATCACGAACTTTTAGTGCATGATTTCACACGAAGAATTTGATGTTTGCTCCTCCTAAAAAATATATTAAAAGTAACTTGTTTCCACATGAGATGAGTCATCTCTATATATGAGATCATCTCTCCTCCTTTTTGTCAAAAGTTGACAAAGGAAGATGAAGTACATTAAACATATATGAAGCATGAATAAGATATAACAAAAGAATTAACATTAAAGGTAGCAAAGTTTAAATATTAAACAAAGATCTCAAGAGTTTCATGAGTTTGAAAATATTAAATAAGATATCTAAATCAACAATTCAAGAAAATAAACATCATTTAGATTCAGAAGAAGATGGAACTTGCATCTTAGGATCAATACTTTTCAAACTCTCACACATACGATGAAAGAATTGTTTCATGTACTTCATATTAAGTTGTTAATTTAAAACAAGAGCTTCCTGAGAAATACGCAAAACATCCATCCGATGCTCCAAAGAAGATAAATGCTCATCAAAATTAGAAGGGCGATAATCAAAATCATCCTCGTCTTCCACCGATTCTTTCTCTAATTCCTTGAAAATATTATCCATGTTAACATCTTCTTCCTCTCCTTGCCTATCAACATGTACACCATTTTGCTCAGGTAAAAGATTTAAATTTATCTTATGTAGATTATAAGAGTTAAAAGGAAGCTTGGATTCCGCAACCTTAATGGAATAAATTTGGATTCGAAAAGATAAAGATATAGATGTTATGAGGTAACCGAATAGAAGAAAACTATGTTTAGGATGCATCCAATAATGAATAATGGAGTAAGAAATAAGAGTTGGAAGAAAATTTCTAACTCAAGTAGCTATTGCATGAAGGATACGAACCATAAATGGAGTGAGATCGGTTTTATTACCAGCTTTTGGATAGACATTAAACGTAAAGATGCGATGAAGAACACAGTACTTAGGAAAAAGTTTCCCAATCGGTAGGGCATTACCAGATCTCTAGTCTGCATCAAAACCACACAGTACTTAGCTAATATATTATCTTTCAAAGTTTGATATCTTTTCCATTAGAGGAGGAATTGGAATTTCATCCTCCACCAAGTCTATGTTCATTAATGATACAATGGTGGAGGGTGTAATTGAAATGGTTTTCTCTAAAAAAATTATTTTAAAGAAGATATCATTCTCTAAAGAAGGATCTAAGATAGAGGAACATATCCCTTGGACTATCGATTTTAGGCATTTCTTTCCCATTGAAAACCATTTCCCATCCAACCTCATACGGAAGCCCATGCAACCCATACTCAACAACATAATTAAGATTAACTGACTGTTCAATGATAATACATCTAGATCTAAAATCTCGAAGACTCTCAAGGTCATCCTCTGGAGGATGGATGGTTCAAATCTCGCGACGAACAGATCTAGACGAGGAACCGGCTTGAACTTTCCATACAACACGTTTAGATCGATGTTCCATTATTCTTAATCAAGAAAGAAATACAGAAATTTCAAGGATATAAACTCTAATTGAAAGAATCCAATATATGGGTTTTAAAAGAAAAATGGTTAAATCACAATGAGAACACAATTAGAAATCGAAATCAGTAAGAAAATGAATCAAAATGTACTTACTAGCAAATAATGGAGGAATGGTGACTAAAGGAGGCATCGACGAGTTGAAGAAGAAGAAAAAATTTGGGAGAAAAAAGTAATTTTTACACTTAAAAGGATGGATATCACGATCTTCAGCTGAGGGGACTTCCCGTTCATCTGACTGGACATTCTGGTCACCTTTCGGTTAGCTGATTTTTTTTTTTCTTTTTCTTATTAAAAATAAAGATAATTAAGAAAAAAATATTACCTTTAAGAAGATGATTATATAAAATAATAGCAAATATTACGCCTTAAATTTGAAATTTTAACACTAAAGAGTGACTTAGTTATAATATCTGCAAGTAGCTTTTCAGTCTAAATATATTCCAACATAATTGTCTTTTCTTCAATTAACTCTCACATATAATGATATCTGGTGTCAATATGTTTTGTTCGAGAGTGTTGGATAGAATTCTTAGATTTATTGATTGCACTGGTGTTATAACAATACAGGTTCATTGTATTTTGATTTATGTTGTAATCAGCCAACATTCACTTCATGCACATAAGCTGAATACAAGCATTTCGTACAAGAATGTATTATACTTATATAGTACATATGGATACTGAGTTTTGCTTTTTGCTCATCCAATAGACTAGACAGTTTCTAATGTAAAAACATTCACCACCAGTATATTTTCTATCATCTATATTTCCTGCCCAATCTGTATTAGTATATCCGGTTATTTAAATTGATGTATCATGAAGATACCATAGACCAATATTAGCAGTGCTTGCAACATATATAATTATGCATTTGATAGCCAATAAATAAGATTCTTTAGGATCAGATTGATATCTTACACAAATACCAACATTAAATGAAATATCTTATCTACTAGCAATTAAATATAGCAAGTTACCAATCATGCTTTAATAAAGATGAAAATGAACACTTTTACCTAATTCATCCTTGGATAATTTGAGTGTTGTACTCATGGGAGTATTGAAATTTCTCTCATTTTTAAATCCAAACCTTTTAACCAAATTATGTGTATACTTGATTTGGAAAATGAAAATTCCATCTTCGAGCTGCTTTACTTGAAGTCCAAGAAAATATGTTTGCTCGCCAACCATACTCATTTCAAATTCAAACTTCATTAGTTCTGCAAAACCTAGATGATAGATTATTATATGTAGATTCATAAATAATATCATCAACATAGATTTGAACAATCAAGGTATCATTATTGGATTTTTTTTAAAACAAAGTTTTGTCTACACTTCCCATATGAAAATCATGCTTAGAAAAAAAAATAGTTAGTTTTTCATACCATGTTGTAGGGGCTTGTTTCAAACCATATAAAGCTTTCTTAAGACGGTACATTAGATCAGGAAGTTTGGGATCTTCAAAACCTTTAGGTTGTTTAACATATACTTCTTCATTTAAGTCGTCATTTAGAAAATTACTCGTAACGTCCATTTGACATATTTTAAAATTTTTATGGTAAACAAAAGAGATAAATAGTATAATTGATTTAAGACAAGCAACCAGTGTAAAGGTTTCATCATAATCAATTCCTTTTATTTAAGTATAACGTTGCACAACCAGTCGTATCTTGTTTCTAATAATATTTCTAAGCTCATCTGATTTATTTTTAAAAATCTACTGAGTTCAAATAACATTTTTATCAGATGTTTTAGGAATAAGATACCACATATCATTTCTTATAAATTGATTCAGTTCATCTTACGTTGTCAAAATCCAAATTTCATCAGTCAGCGCTTCATTTATATTAGCTGGTTCAATTTAGGAAGTTAAGCAAACATGATTGCAAATATTTTCCAGTTACCTTTTGGTTTGAACACTAGAAAGAGGGTTACAAAGAATTTAATTTTTTGAATGGTTTTTAACCAATCTTAAATTTGTAATATCTGATTTGGAT
Organism: Magnolia kwangsiensis; assembly: GCA_037074715.1. Lineage (NCBI taxonomy): Eukaryota > Viridiplantae > Streptophyta > Magnoliopsida > Magnoliales > Magnoliaceae > Magnolia > Magnolia kwangsiensis. The sequence goes on from CM073583.1 coordinate 86,153,591, forward strand.
GATGGTTCACTTTGATTAATCAGTGATATTACCATCACCATCATCTTGGTGAAGACTGTGAACAATCAAATGATCATCAATTACGACACTTATAACTTCTTGTATTACCCTAGTTCTCTTATTTAGAACACGATATGCACAACTATTTAATGCATATCATAAGAATATGCCTTCACAAAATTTTTGCATCAAACTTTCTCAAAATTTTATGATCATATAAAATGTAACACTTATTTCTGAAAGTACAAAAATATTTTACACTTGGCTTTTTCTCAAACTACGTTTCATATGCCGTTTTATTTTTTCCAACTCTAATATACTATCTCCATCATCTTGGTGAAGACTATGATTAATCGAATGATCATCAATTACAACATTTATAAATTCTTATATTACCCCAGTTCTCTTGTTTAGAACACGATATGCACGATTATTTAATGCACATCCTACGAATATGCCTTCATCAATTTTTGCATTAAACTTTCTCAAAATTTCACGATTATATAAAATGTAACACTTATTTTCGAAAGTACGAAAATATTTTACACTTAGCTTTTTCTCAAACTACATTTCATATGTCATTTTATTTTTTTCTAGCTCTAATATAAATACGGTTGATTATATAACAAAGACTTGTTCTTCAGAGCTTTGAAATTTAATTCATATGTTTGAAGAGATCCAACTAATTCCTCAACCTTCATTTTATCGGTATCCTTCAATTCTTGTATAGAAGTAACCTTGGAATTGAACCGTTCAAGAAGTGATTTTAGTATTTTTGCACAAACCTTGCTTTCAGGTATACTTTCTCTAAGACCCCACATAGAGTTAACTATATTATTTAGTTTTATATAGAAGTCCATGAATGTCTCATTTTCTTCCATACGAATTTCCTTAAATTTGATAGTGAGGATTTAGATCTTAGGTTTTTTCACAATATTAGTTCCCTTATGGGTCATTTCAAGTTTATTCCAAGCTTGTTTTTCGGTTTAATATGAAATGATTCTTTTGAATTCATTTGGTGGTAGGGCACAATTTATACCATTTAAGGCTTTTGCATTAGAACCACCTTCACTTTTTTTAGTATTTATTCATATATTGTAGGTTATTTCTTTTATGAATGTGGTTCTATCCTCGGCTATTACTTCCATCATAGGAGGGGACCATTGAGTTAAAGTAGCTTTTCACACACTTTCATTTATGGATTTGAGGAAGATCTTCATCCCAACTTTCCAATATGAATAGTTTGAACCATCAAATGGAGGTGGCCTCGATATAAATAAGCTTTCAAAATTTAGCATATTATAACTCTGAATCTAGCTTTATGAGGTGAATCTAATTAAGAGAAACATTTCTCTAATACCACTTATAAGTTGAGCTATCAAGGGAGGGGGGGTTGAATAGGACTTAACCAATTATTGATAATCAATCTCAGAAAATAAATTCAAAATAATAATTAATATTGAAATATTGATTTCAATTAAGTTGTAGGACAACCTTCGCCTAATCTATTAGGTAGGAGAACCTTATTTCAGGAATTCCTTGTCACGCCCCAGACTCGATAACCAGAATCACAAGGAACCCGATGGCCGGTTCTGGCCGTAACAGCTCCATAGTATTCCATTCTCGGCTGCTGAGATAAGTTCCGATCCTGTGATCCTACAAGGAGAATTTTCATAATAGTATAATCATTACTAATACGAGCATACCTAAGATCACAGCAAGTACATCTAAGAATAACAAAGGGCACACATCACAAAATCCACAAAGAATTTAAACTTTTACAACCATCCAAAAGGTCCAAAAGGACATACATGAGATAATAAGAAAAGAGAGAAAGGTCAGCAACACTGGAGTCCTCGAATGCTCAGCTCTACTCCACGCTCTGCTGCTACGAAGCCTGCCTAAAATCTCCTGTATGCATCAATCGTGCATAAGCTTATAAAAGCTTAGAGGGTAGTGTAAGTGTGTGACGTGGTGTACAAAAGAATAGTAGGAGATGCAAGAAGGGAAACATGCTCAATAAGAATATCACTAGCCTTACCAAGGCTTATCATGAATACGATGCGATGAGTAGTAGACGCCATACCAAGGCAATGTATGAAGGGGCTTACACAGCCAATGCTAATGCGATGCAAGTAATGTCAGTGCTCATATCCAAACCATATGTCAAGTACATTTTTAATCATAAGGAAATGACCGGGGTCCATTACACTGCTGAATGACTACCGTTCTACAGACCCCGTCCAGTCAAACGAGCATAAGAGACCTCACTACCCACCTATGGACAACCAATTACCAGCAAGGCCTGACAGTAGCGGACCCATTTACGAGCTGGTCAGACTCAACCTAGCAATGCCCCCTACACACCAGGCAGGTAAGGCCACACACCTATCCAACCGACTACACGATAGTGAGAGTCACAGCCTAACGGTATAAGGCCCTCGTGCGCTCATGTATTCCACCAGGTCACAGCATTGGAGCAGATCCTTAGTACCATGGAAGTTTTAAAAATTTCACCGATGGGCATCCTATGCACCCGGTATGCTCAACTAATATTTTCGGTGTCCACACATACGGCCATCCACGAATACCCCTGTGAAGGCAAGGCCCTGATGAAGTAAGAGCGGATATCCACAAGCTATGCAATGCCATATGCATGAATCACACAATCACCCATACATCAATCCCAAGCATCCATCTCTCAGGGAGATACCAACATGTCCTACATAATGACACAACCATGGCCAATCATACCTCAACCAAGCATGCATATGATGTGTATGGGAGTGGGCTATGAAGATGAATAGGAATGCCAATGAGGTGAAGATAAACTCTCTACCTAACCATGAAGAGTCTAGGTACTTAACCAGTTTCTCATAAAGAATACAACCCCTAGTGAGGGCCCATATACCTGGGGTAGCCCACGAGACTAAGGAGAACAATGGTATAGGCCTAAATAGATGAAACAGCCTAGCAAGGGTTTATGGTGGGCCTTTAACCACCTATAGAAGCCCACGGGCCTACCTTAGGGCCACCAATGTGGACATCCAACCACAATTGGTCCCCAAGAGGTAGCCCATCTCTAATTGATCATGGATCAAGGCCCAAGGCCCATGCAACATCAGAAATAAGAAATGATCAGCTATAATCATACCACAAACACTCATGTTGGGTTTCAGAAAGGGCGGCCCAAGGCCTATCCAAAATATGGGTCCAAGGAGAACACACATAACCCAACCCATATATACCACTATGGGCCCATAGGGAAAAGGTTAGGGCCCAACATAAAGGCCACTAATCCCATATATTATGGTGGCCTAGTGGGCAGCCCATTGCTCAAACCACATGGGAAAATATCATGCTCTTAGGCAAGTAAGTTGGGCCTACAACCCGGCACAAGTATAAAGTTGATTTGATGGGCAACCAAGGGCCCATCTACTTGTGTAATTCGGCCCACTAACTCAACACAATAGTATGGTTAAAATGGCCCAAGAGTTCAATGGACCTATCTAGAAAGTTCTAGCCCAATTGGGCTTAAGAATTCAACAACTAGTTACATTCATTGGCCCAGTTAAATTCAACTGTGGTGGGCCATAAAAGTGTATTTATTAAGCCCAACATTTAAAGAACTAAAGGTATAAATCATTTTCTTTAAGATCTTTATAATGTTGTGGGCCCCACTCCTCAAAATTTTAGCCCAAGGCCAAGCATAATTATAACATTTTGCTGTCCTAAATTTGGGCACTCCATTGAAGTGGGTCCAGGGCTTCTAAAACTCTGGAAATTGAGGGTCAAGGTCCCTCATCATGCATACAATGAGAGGAAATCCAAAAATGTTGCCCACCATCAAAGAAAATATTTTTGAACTATGGTTTTTATCAAGGCATATTGCTGGACTACACAGCAGAAAAATCTGGCAGTCAAACCATCTTGGGCCATTCTTTTGGATGCCCAAATGGGGTCATTTAGGGATGAAAATTTACAGAGTGATACTTTCATATGTGGGACACATCCTAAAAAAATATCAGAATTTTTATATATTCTTAAGTATTTTAATTAATTTAAACAAAATAGTCTATCCAGAAAATTGGACAGACCTGAACGTCCCAACGTGGTTGGCCAGTCCGACCCTCACTGCGGTGTACACAGGGGTCCATTGGCCCTGAAATTTGGTAGGTGGATCTTACCATGAGTGGATCATACTCTTACAAAATTTTAGAATTTTTATACATCTACAAATAATTCATTTAAAAAAATCAATCTGTCCTAAAAATCAGACTGATCTGAACACCATATTATAGTGGGCTGGTCCAGCCACTACCATGGTATGTACAGGGGTCCACTGGCCCTAAAATTTTGTAGGTGGGTCCTACCATGAGTGGGACATTCCCATGTAAATTTTTATAATTTTTAAACACCCACAGGTATTTTAATAAATTTCAGAAATCCAACCTGTCCAGGGTGGAATGTTGCTGGAACAGTACAGAAAATCCATAATGTCCACCTCACTTGGACCACACCTTTGGGACTCCAATGAAGGTCAGTTAGGGCTGAAATTTGGTAAGATTATAAGTGGGGTTCACACCTTCAAGAAACATACATTACATGGGACCAAACAACCCACCAAATGTCCAAAAATCTGGCCTTAAAATGACCCAAAAATCTATCCAGATGGTTCTGGACAGCAACATATAATAGAAAATAAATAAATATAAACACTATTTAAAAGGAGATTTAATCCAAAAAAATCATGGTATAGACCACCCCAGTGGGGCCCAAAAATATCCAAACCCTTTCCATTACAAAATACCCCTTGCATGTGCCCCATATAAGTGGATTAGGGGCTCCAACGTCCAAGGGTGGACTGTCATGTATGTCCACCCTCCATGGATGGTCTGGATATTTTTGGTCCACAAGGTGAGCCACACACTCATGATCATAAGATTAGTAACAAAGGAAAATAAATATTCGGCCACAAAGGAAGGGTCTCCGCCACATTGAGGCCCTTCCCCTCATCACTCATGCATACACATTCCATTATATTGATGGGATTACAAGATCTACCCATGCATGCATCTTCAAATGAAAATCCAATGGTGGAGATGCCATCTCTACCAAGGATCAAGGGTCTATATGACCTAAGGATCCTTCAAACTAAGAAAAGAAACCATGGTAGGGTCCATGGAGAATGGCCCCACCCATGAGTAATGCATGCACAAACGGATGGGCCAATGGTCACATCCAAGAAGACATGGGGCCTCTACCATCATTTGGTGGGCCCCACATGCTTCAAACATGAGGTGAAGAAGAGAAATAAGAGGAGAAAATGGAGATCCTAAGGTTCTAAGTACAAGCACACCCACCTACAAGGTCTTTAAGCAAACACCTCCAAGATGGTCTTCAAGCTCCAAGGTACATGAATCTATGATTGAGATCTTATTTTAATGGTTAGATGAGGGGATATATGAGGGAAAGTGGGCTGAAAAAATGGAAGAAAGTTGCTGGAGAAGAAGAGAAGAGAGAGGAAAATGAGAGGGAAAGAGAGGACAAAGCTTTTTAAGGGAAGTAATCATTAACATATGGTAATACAAACAATGTTACTAGGGTAGGTTAAGTGTGGGTGGTGTGTGAGGTCTTGGTAGTGTGAGTTATGAAGATTTAGGTGTTGTGTGTAGTGTGTGTTGGAACTTGTGCAAAAGAGGGAGTGTGGGCCACATGCACCACTCCAAGGTGGGCTACATGATTAAAATCAAGGGCCATAGAATGAAACGTACACAACTCATGATCCACACATCGGATGGACGCACAAGACGCGACATTGGAACCACGATAAAAATGCGGTCATAATGGCACAAGTCTCAGTTCGATCCAATTCGGGTCTACGTGACAGGACTCAAGGATGACCACAAACACTATCTGAGGGTCGTAGGTTACTAGAATTCGACCGGTAGGACCGTGTGTAACACCCTGAAAATCAGGGATCGTGTCGAAACTCAACTCCTGAGTTCCAAAATGTCACTTATGCAACAAATATGATTATGATTTAAATGTTGTCTGAGTTAGTGCATTAACATGAGTGAGATTATACCAAAACTGCAATTCATACTCCAGATCCAGTGATAAAACGTAAACGGAAGATTAGAAGATATATATATCACTATCTGTAAAACAAAACAATCTTGATCTATCTCCAAAGTATGAATGTATCTCTGAGTCACATATACATATACCAAACCAAAAATAGTCCAACTAGCAAAATCCCGCTGATCCAGGCCACCTATGCGAAGCCGTCAGAGAACTACATGTACGAGAACTCGTCCTGGTCCTCGTAGTAGTCCAGCTCCACATCCTGAATCGCCTCGCTATCTGCAACTAAGACAGAGTCTGATAGGTGTTGCAAACACCATCTCGTAATATGGGAGTGAGTGATCAACTCAGTGGAATCATAGAGCAAAGATTAGCATATTATCAAATCAATCACGCGATAATAGTAAAGCAAACAATCAGACATTCCTAGATACTGTTATTAATGCAAGGATGAGATGTAGTAATGATGCGTGCCCTCACCGACATACTCCCTCATGCGACACCATCTTACGTCCGCGGCATACTTTCTTCCCTCAGTGTTCCACATCTTCCAGGCACATGCAATGCGATATGAATATGATTACGGAGTTTTTATTAGTCCTTTCATACAACAGTATTGGGAAACTAAGGTACTTCCCTTATATCATTCCCAACACAGATCCTGTCTAGGGTCGTCACTCCTAGTAGTCTCATACGATGATATATTTCTAAGTCGTTGCAAGGGCTGTCAGGGCTGTTGCACGTACTCGTTACACTGTTCCCCCATCACCTTATCAATACAGGCCTAGTCTGTACTCTTGTTGCTACGGAAGGGTCGTCGCCTCACGTAGACTCAGAATACACTTGAGGTCACTACAAAGGGCTCGTCACCAATCAGAGTAGGCCGACAGCTCGAATGTAATGTCTCATACCACCACAATTGGCTCACGAGTCTGAGGTGCTCACTGGTCACTACGGAGAGGCTCGTCGCCACAGTGTAGGCCGACAGCTCGACCACGGTGTCCCATACCACCATGCCCGGCTCATGAGTCTTAGTGGATCAAGGTACCACAGTTATCAGGGCTATCACTGGTAAGTTCAGTACCCTAGGTTCAAGCAGTTATGACCAATACAAGGTGAACATACGGCGGTCAATCGGGTTGCTTGACGAGCTCGACTAGTACGAGCGCACCTTAAGCTGAACGACATAAAGTGCATAAATACCTCGTGTGGCCTAACCACTGCCGTCAACCCAAGCATGACTCGGGTTCGTCGACGCGTCCTTCGTGGTGAATAGAATCCAACCATGATTTTGAATCTGTTACCGACTGCCTAGACTAGATTATAGCCCCAAACACTTATAATCTAAATCAATAATCATGTAAGAGAGACAGAATTAAAATACACGTAATTCCAGCATGATATTAGCATGTTATAACATACATCATAAGCAGTTAAACATACACGAGTATTTCATGCATAAGGTAATCAACTCAAATACAACAAGCATGGAGGAAATCATGTACATCATCAAACTAGTTGAGAATCCAATCTCAACGCTAAACTACAACAACATTTACTCAATACTTATACAAAACTTTATACAAACACTTAATCTACACACATTAGCCTACATAGAGTATGTCGGCCAATAATGTGCATTAGGGTGAATCTCTTCGACGAACAGATCATACACGCATAACTAGCATAGGTACATGACAAATACTCATGGCAATCATATTAGAAAAATACATACGTATACAGTATTTCCTACAAATGCCTAAAATACCCTAAATCTCGTATTCTTCGTACGTATTCGAAATGAAAAACAGACAGTATGTTCTACATGTCAAACAGCATCCTTGTCACTAATCTACTATTAAACAGTATTGAAAGCTTTGAAAACAGATAACCTAAGCATCTAAAATCCGCACCTTACGTCGTAGGAGCGTAATGAATCGAATAGGAACTCTACGCCTTCGCCAATGACAATATGACCACCTATTACACAAGGTAAGTCAGCTAATTCGCCACTTACATCGATAGAATTCCTAAAATAGGTTAAGGTTAGGGTTTTCTTACCTAGAATGAAGTCAGAATCACTGAAAAAATGATTCAGAAAGGCTGGTGCAATGTCTAGATGGGTTAGGAAAACTTCGACGGAGTTACACTTGATTCACCCACACTTTCTCTCTCTTTTCTCTCTCTCAACTCTCTAGCGTTTGGAAAATTCGTATGGGTTAGAAAGCTAAGAGTTTAAGGCCCTTTTATAAGCCCAAATATAATGAAAATGGACTCCAAGTCAAGGTATACTTAGGTTATAACCAAATCAGGACCTTTCTGATCCAACAGAGCATTTCTGGAGGTCCTGTTATCAATTGCGGTCGGACTTAAGCTTACTAGCATTGGATCTTTAATCAGTTAAGTTTTCAGTTCGATCGGGTTTCTAAATCGTCTGTGGCGGACCAGTTTCAATTCAACGGTTACCGAACCTAAATCAGGACTACAAGTTTCATGATATGAAAGGGCCAATTTTCCTGATCCGGGGTGAAATTTGGTTGAATTCTGACGGTCAGAATGCTTAAAAATAACGCACAAACGATACGTGACAGATTTCATAAAAATGAAATTAATTTTCTAAATCTTTTCCTTTTCTCACTCTCTTCACTCCGAACTCCGTAAAATTGTGTCATGACATCAGTTGGGCTTGATTTTCGAAACGATTGTGAAGTCCAACTAAGCGGTCATAATGGTCTAAGATTGTAGATATCAGACTTTCGACGCGCGGTCTAGATCCAATACAAAGTTACCAAACATGCCCTAGAACAACTGGGTTTAGAGTTGGATCCTAGATTTCAGGGTATTATAGCGTCATTGATTCTACAAGTTTTAGGTCTTGCAGAACGTATTTAAAGCGAACAGTACTAATTTCACAGCCAGTCTAACGTAGCGCTAGGTAACTTAGGTTCATTTTCTAAGAGAATTAATCCTAAGTGATTTCTGATCGAGGTGGTACTCGGGTCTTGGTACGGGATTTTTCGGGTCGTTACACCGCGAGACTACAAGAATTGAAATACACACTCACACACACACATGCACACATGCGAACTTGGGTTGGATCTCACAACCCTCCTCACTAACAAAGAAATTTCATCCTCAAAATTGACCAATCCAAGATAAAATAAAAGATAAAACATCACCATCATATAGCAATCATCATATAAGGAAGGCAATACAAACATTCATATATCAATCAATCATCAAACAAATAGGGATAACGCTCTCTAATCTCAGCCTCACGTTCCCAAGATGCCTCGGCCTCTGAATGATGACCCCATTGCACCTTCACTAAGGGAATGACCTTAGTCCTGAGGACCTGCTCCTTCCGATCAAGAATAAGAATCGGCTGCTCAATGTAAGAAGCATCCTCACAGACCTCAAGTGGCTGTCAATCAATCACAGGAATAGTATCCGACCCACATTTTCACAACATAGAAACATGGAACACGTCGTAGATCGCGGACAACTCAGGAAGTAAAGCAAGCCTATAGGCCACAGCACCTATGGGCTCGGTAATCTCAAAAGGTCCAATAAATCTCGAGGTGAGCTTTCCCTTCACACCAAAGTGAACCATGCCTTTCATAGGCGAGACCTTGAGATACACCATGTCCCGGACTGCGAACTCGAGGGGTCGACGCCGATGATCAGCATAACTCTTCTTCCGACTCTGAGTTGTGTGCATCATCTGCCTAATAACATCAATAGCCTCCGACGTCTATTGCACAAGCTCGGGACCTAAGAGACGACGCTCTCCAACCTCGGTCCAACAACTAGGAGCTCTGAACGGTCTGCCATAAAGTGCCTCAAAAGGAGCCATGCCGATAGTCGTTTGATAACTGTTGTTGTATGCAAACTCGGTGAGGTGCATATGCTCATCCCAACTGCCCACAAAGTTGATCACACAAGCCCTAAGCATATCCTCAAGGATCTGGTTGACCCTTTTGGTCTGTCCATCCATCTGCGGATGATAAGCGGTGCTGATATGCAAAGTGACCCCTAGCGCCTGCTGGAAACTCCTCCAAAATTGAGACGTAAACCTAGAGTCTCAGTCTGAAACAATCGAAACTAGGACATCGTGTAGTCTCACTATCTCCTCAATGAACACCTTTGCAAGTCAATCCTTCGACCAGGAAGCACGCACTGGAATGAAATGAGCCGACTTCGTCAGACGATCAACGATAACCTAGATGGTATTGTGACCGTGCTGAGTCCTCGGTAAATCTGCAATGAAGTCCATCGATATGTGCTCCCACTTCCACTCTGGAATGCTCAACGGCTGCAAGGGACCAGGGGGTCTTTAATGATCGGCCTTGACACACTGGCATGTGTCACACTCGGCCACAAAATTAGCAATCTGGCACTTCATCCCCTGCCAAAAGTACTGCCTCCTCATATCATGATACATCTTCGTGGAGCCCGGGTGGATAGTAAGTCTCGATCGGTGTGCCTCGATCATTAGATCACGACGCAACTCTGATATGTCCGGGAAACATAACCGGCCTTTGAAGCTTAATCCACCATCAGAACCAATCTTCCAGTCTGACAGCTCCACGGATGCAGCCTCTGCTCGGTACTCTTGAAGTGACTCGTCCGTCTGCTGAGCTTCGATCACCCTAGCCACTAAAGAGGGTTATCGATAAGCTCGAAGGCTGAACAATGGAAGACTGCAGATCGAACTCAAAGTCATACTCTCTGAAACATCCTCGAGCATCTGCCACTGTTGAACCATCATATGTGCCAGCAGGCCTCGTGGCTGACGATTGAGCGCATCCCCCACCACGTTCGCCTTGCCCAGGTGGTACTGAAGGTCAAAATCATAATCTTTCAGCAACTCCATCCATCGCCTCTGCTGCAAGTTTAACTCGGACTGCGAAAATAGATACTTCAAGCTCTTATGATCCGAGAAGAGCTCAAACCTAACCCCATATAGATAATGCCTCCACACCTTCAGTGCGAAGACAACTGCTGCAAGCTCTAAATCATGAGTGGGGTAGTTCAGCTCATGGAGCTTAAGCTGGAGCGAGGCATACACCACTGGCTTCCCGTGCTGCATCAGTACAGCACCCAAGCCAACTCTAGAGGCATCAATAAAGATAACAAAACTCTCACTCCCATCAGGAAGAGTGAGAACAGGAGCGGACGTGAGGCGATCCTTCAACTCTGTAAATGCCTTCTCGCAGGCATCACTTCAGATGAACTCAATGCCCTTTTGCGTCAACCGGGTCAGCGGTGCTGCAATACGGGAGAAACCCTCAATAAATCGTCGATAATATCCCTCTAGACTAAGGAGCTGTGAATCTCGGACGCATTCGTGGGCTGGCCCCACTGACGCATTGCATCAACCTTCGAGGGGTACACGGCGACACCCTCCCTAGTCACCACATGACCGAGGAACTTCATCTTCTCCTGCCAAAACTCGTACTTCTCCAGCTTTGCATATAGCTAGTGGGCACGGAGGATCTCAAGTACAATCCGTAGGTGCTCGGCATGCTCCTTACGACTCCTCGAATTTACAAGAATATTACCAATGAATACCACCACGAACTGATCAAGGAATGGCTGAAAAACCTCGTTCATCAGCTGCATGAATATGGCGGGAGGGTTGATCAGTCCAAACGACATGACTAGGAACTCGAAGTGACCATAATGTGTCCAAAAGGCCGTCTTCGGAATGTCCTCCTCTTGGACCCGAATCTGATGGTAACCGGAACGCAAGTCTATCTTGGAAAAATACTGCGCACCCTTTAACTGATCGAACAGATCATCAATATGGGGAAGCGGGTATTGGTTCTTGATGGTGACTCTGTTGAGCTCACGACAATCTACACAGAGTCGCAACGAACCATCCTTGTTCTTCACAAACAATACTGGGGCTCCCCAAGTCAAACTACTGGGATGAATAAAACCTAACTCCCGGAGCTCATCCAACTGCACCTACAGTTCCCTCAACTCTATCGGTGCCATCCGGTAGGGGGCCTTCGAGATATATGCTGTACCGGGCACCAGATCAATCTAAAACTCTACCTGCTGACATGGCGGTAAACTCGAAATCTCCTGAAACACATTTGGGTACTCACAAACAACTGGCAACTGCTCAATACTCTCTTCCACAGAACCCTCAAAGACCGAAGCCAAGAAGCTAGATAACGGCTCTCCTCTGGGCTAGGCGACAAACTGGAACACTGGCAAGCCTGAAATATGAAATATAACTGTCCTCGTAGCACAGTCTAAGATGGCACGATACTCTGCAAGCCAGTCCATACCCAGAATCACATCAAATCCTATCATTGACATCACGAACAGATCGACAGGAAGGAACATCTCGCCCACTAACACCGGGCAAGAAGGATAGCAACGGGTCAATATCACAGACTTCCCTATGGGAGTCGAAATGGTGAAGGCCTCGGACACGGAATCCTATGGAATACCGGTCGATCGGCAAAACTGTTTGGTCACAAACGAATGGAAAGCACCAAAATCAAACAAAACATGAGCAATACAAGCAGAAATAAGGAGAATACTCTTAACGACTCCACCGGTCGATGACTGCGGGTCCTAGCCTGGTGCTTGCTGCGCAAAATAAAAATGACCTTGAGCTGGTAGGGGAAGCAAATCGGAAGACTAAGGGTCCTGAGTCTGAGCCTGCTGGGCTGCTATACACACTAGACCTAAGGATCGAACAACATACGGATATCCCCTCTGCTGGTGCTGCGGCTGCTGCTATCGCTGTTACTGCTGTCTTTATTGTTGTTGTCACTGCTGAGGAGGTCTGTCTGGCTACCTCTGCTGCTAAGGAGGAGCCTTAGGAGCAGCAAGTGGAAGCTGTGCTCTCTACTGCTGCTGAGGAGGACGAGCAGGAGGCAACTGCAGTGGCCTCTGCTGCTAAATGGGGAGAGGGCACTCACGCCTCCAATGCCCGACCTGTCCACAGTCGAAGCATACACTAGAAAAGGGGTCGGATGATGAAGCGACTGGTGGTGTTGATGATGAGGAAGAAGTTACTGTCTGAACCGCAGGCTGCTGAAATCCTAATCTGCCCCTTCGTCTCTGCTGACGGTGCTGCCTAGAACTGCCGGCTGACGCTTTCCTCTTCCAGACTCCACCGAATCTCTGATCTCTCAACCTCTGGGTCATAGCCTAATCCTCCTCATAAACCAGTGCTCGATGAACAACCTGATCGAACGTCTCCAAACAATGCCCTACCACACGACTACGAAGGGCAGGACGTAACCCAGTCCCAAAACGACGGGCCCTGATCTTCTCATCGCTGGTGAGATGAGGAGAAAATCTAAACAGGGCCAAGAAATGGGCCTCATACTTAGATACAGTCTTATCACCCTGCACTATGGTCTCAAACTCGATCGCCCGCTGAATCTGAACATGCTCAGGGAAGAACTTCTGGTCGAAGAGGGTCACGAGCTCCTCCCATGTCCAAACGAACTGAGGCCCAACCATCCTGGATACAGATGACCACCAATGACGGGCCTCACCCTGAAGAAGATAGGTCACAAGGGATACTCTCAGGCCCGCAGGACACTGTATAGTGTCAAAAATCCTCGTAATCTCAGTGCGTCAAGCCTCGGCGGCAAAAGGGTCAGGGTCACCACTAAACCTCGGGGGATCATGCTGTCAAAACTCGATGGCTATGGCACTAGCGCGCGGTAAGTAAGACTGTCCGAAAACCTCAGCGGTAGCTGGCTGACTGGTCTGCAATGCGGTGGTAACAAGCTGCATCAACTGCTGGAAATGGTCAGCTCCTATAGGTACTGTCGAAAAGGCAGGGGTGACACTCGCCTCAAGCAGAGGCACAGGTGCGGCCGACGGGACAGGAACCTCAGTAACTGGAACAGTGGGCTGAGGAGGGGGGATAGGTGGGGGAACTGGAGCAACTGAAGGTACGGGCGCTACGAGCTCAACTGGAGGGATAGGCTAAATTGAGACCTCTAGGATCGGATCCTCAACAATGGGAGTAGGATGTGCTCAAGTAGGATAGGCACCTCGGACGCCTCGTCCACGAGCACTGCGACCACTGGCATCAGGGCCACAAGTACCACGACCTCGGGGGCCACGTCCACGTGGCATCGTCTACAAAATAATGACGATGCAAGGAATTAGGACAATTAAAGGCTCAATATGGAGCGAAAGGAAGGATCTCGGGACACTACTTGTCCCATGTTCTTGGCAGATATGCGATGTTCTCCTGAGTCATTTCAGAATTACTTTTTATGCTCTGATACCAACTCCTGTCACCCCCCAGACTCGGTAAGCGAAATCACAAGGAACCTGATGGCCAGTTCTGGCCGTAACAGCCTCCATAATATCCCGTTCTTGGCTCCTGAGGTAAGTTCCGATCCTGAGATCTTACAAGGAGGATTTTTATAACAGTATAATCATTACTAATAAGAGCATACCCAAGATCACAGCAAGTACATCTGAGAATAACAAAGGGCATACATCACAAAATTCACTAAGAATTTGAACTTTTATAACCATCCAAAAGGTCCAAAAGGACATACATGAGATAATAGAAAAAGAGAGAAAGGTCAGCAACACTGGAGTCCTCGAATGCTCAGCTCTACTCCACGCTCTGCTACTATGACGCCTGCCTAGAATCTCCTTTATGCATCAATCGTGCATAAGCTTTTAAAAGCTTAGAGGGTGGTGTAAGTGTATGACGTGGTGCACAGAAGAATAGTAGGAGATGTAAGAAGGAAAACATGCTTAATAAGAATATCACTAGCCTAACCAAGGCTTATCATGAATACGCTGCGATGAGTACTAGACGCCATACTAAGGCCATGCATGAAGGGGCTTACACAGCCAATGCTAATGCGATGCAAGTAATGTCAGTGCTCATATCCAAACCATATGTCAAGTACATTTTCAATCATAAGGAAATGATCGGGGTCCATTACACTGCTGAATGACTGCCGCTCTACAGACCCCGCATAGTCAAACGAGCGTAAGAGACCTCATTACCTACCTGTGGATAGTCAATCACCAACAAGACCTGG
Source organism: Magnolia kwangsiensis (assembly GCA_037074715.1). Classification (NCBI taxonomy): domain Eukaryota; kingdom Viridiplantae; phylum Streptophyta; class Magnoliopsida; order Magnoliales; family Magnoliaceae; genus Magnolia; species Magnolia kwangsiensis. The sequence goes on from CM073583.1 coordinate 86,168,731, forward strand.
AAGTAGCGGACCCACTTACGAGCTGGTCAGACTCAACCTAGCAATGCCCCCTACACACCAGGCAGGTAAGGCCACACCCATATCCAACCGACTATATGATAGTGAGAGTAGCAGCCTAACAGTATAAGGCCCTCATGCGCTCATGTATTCCACCAGGTCATAGCGTTGGAGCAAATCCTTGATACTATGGAAGTTTTGGAAATTTCACCCATGGGCATCCTATGCACCCGATATGCTCGACTAATATTTTCGGTGTCCACACATACGGCCATCCACGAAAACCCCCGTGGAGGCAAAGCCCTGATGAAGTATGGGCGGATATCCACAAGCTATGCAATGCCAGATGCATGAATCACACAATCACCCATGCATCAATCCCAAGCATCCATCTCTCAGGGAGATACCAACATGTCCTAAATAATGGCACAACCATGGCCAATCATACCTCAACTAAGCATGCATATGATGTGTATGGGAGTGGGCTATGAAGATGAATAGGGATGCCAATGAGGTAAAGATGAATTCTCTACCTAACCATGAAGAGTCTAGGTACTTAACCAGTTTCTCATAAGGAATACAACCCCTAGTGAGGGCCCATATACCTGGGGTAGCCCACGAGACTAAGGAGAACAATGGTATGGGCCTAAATAGATGAAACGGCCTAGCAAGGGTTTATGGTGGGCCTTTAACCACCCATAAAAGCCCACGAGCCTACCTTAGGGCCACCAATGTGGACATCCAACACAATTGGTCCCTGTTGAGGGTCAAATAGTGCATTTTAGACCCCATTTATTACTTGAATTTACGAGCATAATACTGTTTAACGCCCGATTTTAATCGTGTTTTGTTGCAGGGTGTGATTAGGAGCATTGACTGAAAAAGGATATCAAAAGCTTGGATTTAACGTTTTAATGATCACCAGGGTAAGGGATAGACTCCAAGAGACCAAGATCGATGGAATTACATGCCAGGGATCAGCGAAAATCGAGAAATTGAAGCTCAAGTGTCTCGAAAATCATCTAGAATATAAAATCACGGGGTTCCCACCATCCATTCGACTCGAAACTTCATACATGATCTGAGGGCCATAAATTAACCATACAAGTAAAATTTCAGCTATTAAAGATCTCGGGAAGTGGGCCAACGGGCAGATCAGCCCATTAATCTTCAATTTGGGGCCCACCTGATATCTAGAATTGCCTCAATTTTAGTACCAATGGTTAAAATGATATGTCAAAATGGATGGTTGGAGTGGATTCAGTGAAAGCAACAAGTTGGACCCCACACGGGCTGTGAGTACACAAAGTGCACACACACTTGCGGTGCACCATAAAAAACCAAATCGGTCAGCGTTGCTGACCCGACGAATTGCATGCGAAAACAGAAACTGTTGTTTCTGTTTACGCAACGTCTGCACCGACTCAGACGCTGGCCCACCATCGATCATCATGTGGTTAATCTGGACTGTTCATTCATTCCAGAAGGTCAAACTGACCGTACAAAAGGTGCTTCTCCAAATCCATGCGCGCACGCACAGAAGAAAATCGATCAAAGGCAGTTCGGATAGTAGAACGAAATTCTCGGTGAGCCACACCTCTTCCACTCTCAAAAGACTCCTCCCCGGACGGTTTTTTGACACGAATATAATGGACGATGTGGATTTTCAAACCAACGAGGAGCATGGGCCGCACCAACATCACAAAGCAAACGTGTGCGGCCTCTGTTTCGCAACAGAGGCTGCGGTGGATCGCTGTGGGCCGCACTTATCGTCCTATTCTACAACCCAGACCGTCCATGGCATTCAGAGGGCGGGTGTAACCCGCGCCTAGGTTTTCTTTTGGTTCATGCACGTAAAGAAAGGGCAAATCACCGTTCAAGAGTAGGAAGGACGGCAGCAAGAAAGAGTTCGTGGGTCACACCAAATCTGAGCCAAAATCGACATCTCTGATTGATTTTTCGACGTGCATGCAATGAACGGAGTAGATTTCACAAAAGGGCAGCGAAGTGGGACACACCATCAGCACAGCGTCTGGAACGCGGGCTCTGTTTACGCAGTCCGGGGAAATCAAAAATTTCTGGACTATTGCGTGATCATGGTCAAGATCGGATCAATGATCCTAACCGTCCAAATTCACGAGAGGTGGGTCTAGACCCCATCCACAAAGCCAAATCAGAAATGTTGGACGGTCAGTCGTCTTAACTCTGTGTTCAAATGCAGTATGTGTGCTGTGTTTCTACTGCGTAAAACAGGTTACGCAGTTCGGCTCTGTTACACACGGATGCACCGACCCCACCTTTCCCCTGGCAAAAGAAGCTCTCCACTGACTATATCAAGTATAAAAGAGAGAGAGAGAGAAGAGAGAGGAGGGGAGATTCAGCTTGGATATTGGAGCTTGGACGTGGGAGAGGAGGAGAGAGAGACTAGAGAGATTTTTCTTTTCTCTCTTTTCTTCTTCTTTTTCTTTTAGTTTATTTTAGATTTTTGCCTACTCATGTCTATGAGTGGCTAAACCCCTTAGCTAGGGCTAAGAGGTGAAGCTTGTAGTGTGATGGGAGAGCTCTATGCTTGTGCCTTTTGTCTAGATTGACTGATGTTGATTATAGTTAATTAAGAGAAGATTTCTAGTCTTTAATGGTCTATTGTGACTGAAATTACAATGGGTCTGAGATGGCTTTGAATAGTTCATTTTCCTTTATGTTTATGACGTCAGGAAGCCCTGTTGTTCACCATCGTCTCCTGGGCATGGTCGGATGACGGTACCCTTCCTAACCTTCATACATATGATTGGTTGGTAATTAGATTAATTCTGTTGTTTGCTTTGTCTCCTGGGCATGGTTTGGTGATGGAATCCATTCTAATTCATATACCTTTCATCTGTTTGAAAACTAGATCAATGATAGTTCAGTTAATTTCCATGATTCATGAAACAAGCATAAGATCTCCCTGATCTCTACAAATGGATCCTCTAAATCCCTAATTACCTTTCTCTGAATTTTCTTAAGTTTTAAATTAATTGTTCCACCATTATTCCACAATTGCTATTTGATTTAGATTTCATCTTAGCCTAGTTCTAGTTTTAGTTAGTTTCAGAATACGTACAAGTTTCAGTCCCTTGGGATTCGACCTCGGTCTTACCGAGTTATTACTACATCACAACCCTGCACTTGGGGAGTGAACAAGTTTTTGGCACCGTTGCCGGGGACTGACGGCTACGTTTTTCTAAAATTGATTAGTTTTGGGATTAGTTTAAGATTAGGTTTTAATTTTTTCTGATTTTTAGAAACTAACCTATTTGTTTTGTTGGATTTTAAGATAGAAACTTCTAATTCAGTAAGCTCTTTCTAATTTCTATTTTCTAGTTTAAGACGTTCTTAATTTTTTTTCTACTTTCTTTTTTAGGAATTTCTTCTTTTTATCTAGAAATTAGTTTACTTCTAATTAGGAATTTTCTATTCTTAGACTTTCTATTTCTAGAAACTAACTTATTTTGTTTTGTTTTTCAGGTTCTTAACATAGTACTCCAATCTGGTAACTTCTCTCAAACTTCTCCTCTACCTACTTTCCATATTGTTGTACGATCTTTTCTTCTATTCTTTAGGATTATATTCAGAATAAGGGTTTCATCATGTATATGAATGAGTGGGCACGTCCGTATGTTGAGATAGCTTATGGAAAACAACCTATGCCTCAAAATTTTTCAGAAAATACCTTCAAAAACCAATCGGAATATGATGCTCCACCGATTAAGAAGACTTTCGGTGATTATCTGCGGGAGAATAATTGCATTCCACGAGTTAAGAGAACATTACGTGATTATTGGAATGATGACGCTTATCAACCTCCGACAGATGACCTGTATGATTCTAATCAGTGGAAACAGAAATATTTCGAAGATGAGCCAGTAAAACATCACGGTAATAACTCCCATGGATCAACCACTTATGAATATCCACCAGAAACGATCCAGGAGGAGTTATCTCCCAGTTATACAGACTATATTGCTGGCATGAGGAAATTACTAGAAGCGCTTGAATCACGCCTTGATAAGCTAATGGAGGATAGGTCGTCTCAACCTCAACCCAATCCTGAAATACAATGCAAGGAAAGTGATCCTCACTCTCTTTTGAAAAACTCTGGAATTTGGAATGAGGAGTGGGATTCTCTTAATGAGCATGTGGTCCAATTTTCTGAGGAGTCGATCTCGATGACTGTTCGAAAGAATGGTGAAGATACATGGGTGTCTTTTAAATACATTGATGATGACACACATTCCTTACATGACACACAAGATTTCAATGATGAGGAAGAGGTTAGTTTATGCGAACCTCAACTCATGCTAGTTGTAGAATATGAGGAAAGTGATTCCATCCCAAATGTGCACTGCACTGGACTAGAACAAGATTGCGATCCTGAATGTGCAGCCACAGTCCCCCGGGAATCCCTCTCAAGTTTGGTCCAGATCAATGATCAAGACATACATGAAGTGGTCGGTCATAATGAGCCACTCCCATCACTTGATATGTTTGATTTAAAGGTGGAGGATGAGCCCCTCATGACCGACCCTTCTAACTCTTGTGAAACACATTTGGACCACTCTCCTGAATTGAATGATGATATGATTCGGGAGAAGGAGGAGTTACCCGCTACAACTCAGGAATTTGAAACTACTCAGTTGAGGCCACCATCTGAGCTGCACATATTTGACAAATCAACGCCTCAATTAAGTAATTTAAATGAACAGAGTGATCACATCGATGCTTCTCTGATTGATTTTCAATCTGTTTGTGCAGGACTGGAGCAAGAGAGCATACATCCATCCATTTTCAGGGATAATGGATCCCTTGGGCAGATCATCATGGACTTCAATGACAAAAACGAGTCACACTCATCTGAATTTCCCAACTCGTGGGATTGCTTGGCACACTTTGCGGTTTCAAACGATCACATGTTAAAAGACAAAGTGGATGCCTTGCGAGACAACATCTCGGTAGTCATCACTGACCGAACGAACCCTTATTTTGAAACCCTCTCTTCCCCTGATCTTAAACGTCTACTAGTAAAGGAAGAGGAGCTGAATCTAGAACCGAAGTTTGGAGCTTCAGAATATGTTGAGACTACATCACTTTTTAAGAAGTTTTCTAAACTTTATTTACTTGTAGTCTTTGATTCACCATGTGATACTAACATTGAAACTTCTTCTGTCATAGGTGAATCGTATATATTACGGATACCTCAAGTGATTCAATGGAAGATTTCATATGAGGTACATAAGTTTCTCTGGAAAGTCATGCTCCAGGGCGCCCAAGCCTATTGCAAAAAGGGCTTTTAGATGATCCTGTTGAGGAACTTACTGAGAAACTTATCAAGATATTGGCCGGAAGGGGAACCTTGCGGGATGATCGATTCAATGTTTGTGGGTAACATTAGTGCAAACCCTCACGAGACTACAACTCGTCCACTAGGGGTAACCTAGGGGTTTAAAGGCTTGTTGCATACGCTAAATGCAATCGAGAGCACCTGTGAAAGTGGTACAGGTAGGATTTTATTTATTTATTTATTTTTCTCTTTTCTCTCTCGTGCTAACCAGCTTCCATGCTACGATCTCTAGGAAAATCTCTGTCCTAAAAATCAAACTGATCTGGACACCATATTATAGTGGGCCGGTCCAACCACCACCATGGTGTGTACAGGGGTCCATTGGCCCCAAAATTTTGTAGGTGGGTCCTACCATGAGTGGGACACCCCCATATAAATTGTTATAATTTTTAAACACCCACAGGTATTTTAATAAATTTCAGAAATCCAACCTGTCTAGGGTGGAATGTTGCTGGAACAGTGCAGAAAATCTAAATTGTCCACCTCACTTGGACCACACCTTTGGGACTCCAATGAAGGTCAGTTGGGGCTAAAATTTGGCATGATTATAGGTGATGTCCACACCTTCAAGAAACATACATTAACATGGGACCAAAAAACCCTCCAAATGTCCAAAAATCTGGCCTCAAAATGACCCAAAAATCTGTCCAGATGGTTCTGGACAGCAACATATAACAGAAAATAAATAAATATAAACACTATTTAAAAGGAGATTTAATCTAAGAAAATCATGGTATGGACCACCCCAGTGGGCCTCACAAACATCAAAACCCTTTCCATTATAAAATACCCCTTGCATGTGCCCCATATAGGTGGATTAGGGGCTCCAACGTCCAAGGGTGGACTGTCATGGACGTCCACCCTCCATGGATGGTCTGGATATTTTTGGTCCACAAGGTGGGCTACACACTTATGATCAGAAGATTATTAACAAATGAAAATAAAGATTCGGCCACAAGGGAAGAGTCTCCGCCACATTGAGGCCCTTCCCCTCATCACTCATGCATACACATTCCACTATATTGATGGGATTACAAGATCTACCCATGCATGCATCTTCAAATAAAAATTCAATGGTAGAGATGTCATCTCCACCAAGGATCAAGGGTCTAGATGACTTAAGGATCCTTCAAACTAAGAAAAGAAACCATGGTGGGATCCATGGAGAATGGCCCCACCCATGAGTATTGCATGCACAAAAGGATGGGCCAATGGCCACATCCAAGAAGACATGGGGCCTCCACCATCATTTGGTAGGCCCCACATGCTTCAAGCAGGAGGTGAAGAAGAGAAATAAGAGGAGGGAATGGAGATCCTAAGGTTCTAAGTACAAGCACACCCACCTACAAGGTCTTCAAGCAAACACCTCCAAGATGGTCTTCAAGCTCCAAGGTACATGGATTTATAGTTGAGATCTTATTTCAATGGTTAGATGAGGGGATATATGAGGGAAAGTAGGCTGGAAAAATGGAAGAAAGTCGCTGGAGAAGAAGAGAAGAGAGAGGGAAATAAGAGGGAAAGAGAGAGAAAAGCTTTTTAAGGGAAGTAATCATTAACCTATGGATACAAACAATGTTACTAGGGTAGTTTAGGTGTGGGTGGTGTGTGAGGTCTTGGTAGTATGAGTTATGGAGATTTAGGTGGTGTGTGTAGTGTGTATTGGAACTTGTGCAAAAGAGGGAGTTTTGGCCACATACACCACTCCAAGGTGGGCCACATGATCAAAATCAAGGGCCATAGAATGAAACGTACACAACTCATGATCCACACATCGGATGGACGCACAAGACGCGGCGTTGGAACCGAGACAACAATGCGGTCGTAATGGCATAGGTCTCAGCTCAATCCGAGTCGAGTCTACGTGACCGGACTCAAGGATGACCGCAAACACCATCGGAGGGTCGCAAGTCACCAGAATTCCACCGGTAGGACCGCGAGACCACAATAAATGAAATGCACACTCACACACACACATGCACACATGCGAACTTGGGTTGGGTCTCACATTCTTTAATTTCAGTATTTCAAAATAATAAAGATAAGGAAAAGATTATCAATCACCGCATGACAAATAGAGTTATAATGGTTTGGTGTTAACACAAACCTACTCCACTCCCAAATTACTTCTCCACATAATTTTAGCTTTCCACTATAATCAAGGTTTTCACAGGCTAACCTCAACAACCTTCTATAGTTTGTGATTTTCACAAGGTGTCATAACTAACCCCAAGTGATTTTAATGGGCTTATCACTCCTCAACCTGATGAGATTTTTTGAGCAATATCAATCAACCCAAACTAAAAGTAATTTACTAGATGAAAACTTATATTCTTGAAAACATGAGTCGAAGCGAAGATATCGATGAACCCTTTGAATAGAAGTTTTAGTAAATGCAATGATCCTTTCTTTTCTCAAATGAAGATGAATCATTGTATGCACAACTAAGAATGATATAAGGATATATAATTTTTCAAAGAACAAATCCTAAAAGTTTTAGATTCAATCATTTATTCTCAAGTTGAGTATAGTCCACTCTTTATTTGAATTTAACAAGAATTGAGAAGAGAAATGAATAAGCTAAAAAATAATATATGAAAGACAATGCAAATAGCTTGAAAAATAAGAAGATTTTTCGCTTTTGTTTCCTTGTATTTTTCTCTCTTGTTTCTTATCTTGAAATTGTGAGAAATGGGCTCTATTTATAGGAAAAGTTTTAGAACTTCAATCAGCCTAAGAATCCCTTCGTCTAGCCGAATTTTCACAATTTTGTTTCAACGGCTAGCAGATTTTGCAGGATCTGATTTGAACCAAGCTTAGGTTGCTCTGTTGAGTGTCAAATATTGCATATTTTTCTCTATTATATCTTAGTTTTATGAACATGATAATGCTTAATGGTATATTTTATACATGTTTGTGTTGCAAGGTGAGTTTAAGAGCTTGGATTGAAAAAAATCCTAAAAGCATGGATTTAAGACTCAAGAATTGTTAAAGCAAAGAATGAATTTTTAGAGACCAAGATTGAATATTTCAATACCCCAAGATCCAAGAAAACCAAGTGGAGAAGGAAGAAAGTCAAAAGGACAAAGTTGTAATGTCTCGAAAAAATTCGTACAAAGACTCGAGTACCACCTCAGGTAGAAACCACTAAGGACCAAATCCTTCAGAAATTATATGAGAATTAACTAAGTGTTGAACTAGATTATCTATGAAATTAGCACTAACCACTTTAAATATGATCTGTAAGACCTAAAATGAGTAGAACCGTTAACGCTATATTACCTAAAAACTTAGGATCCATCCCAAAACTCAGTTGCTCTCGGGAGCATCATAAAACTCCGTAAAGGACCTGGACCGCGCGTCGAAAGTCCGATTATCCCAAAACTATACAGTTAGGACCGCATTACTAAACTTGACAACCACCTCAGAAATCAAGTCCTATAGTACCCACATACGCATAACTTGAGCCCAGAGCGAAGTGTATGAGAAACGTGAATATCTTTAGAAAATGAAGTAAAACTTAAGTGAATTGAGTCGTTCACTTGCAGGCTAAATCCATGGATTCAAACCGTCAAAATCTAACCCAATTACACCCTCGGATCAGGAAAAATTTCTAACACAAGTCAGTATACTTGTGGCCCTGATCGAGTACCAATGACCGTTGAACTGAAATTAGTCCCCCGTGGCCAATCCACTGATCCGATCGAGCTGAGATCTTAACCTGACATAGATCCAATGTCAAGAAGTTTAAGTCCGATCGCATGTAGAAAAGGGGCCTCCAGATCAGCTCCGTTGGACCGAAACAACCAGTCTTTGGCTATAACCTAAGTATACCATGGCCCTAGGGCCATTCCCATCAGTTCTGGGCCTATATAAGGGCCTTAAACCCTCTCTCTCCCATCCAATACGAATTTATAAAACCCTAGGAGAGAGAAGAGAGCAAAGTGAGAAGGAAAGAGAGAGAAAGTGAGAGAGAAGTAGAGAGATTTCCTGGGATCTTTCCTTGTCATTTCACGTGCTTTACCACCGAGTCTGCATCGCTATTCCGGCGATTCCGACTCCGTTCTTGGGTAAAAAATCCTAACCCTAATCTATTTTAGGTTATGGTTTTCAAGGCTTTCAATGTCAGTAATGATTTATGACTGGCTTGATTGTTATCACATGTGCTTAGATACGAGGTTTCCATATACTATATATATGTATGTGTAGACTATGTTAATTTTAATGCATTCCACGTATTTGTTGAAATAATTAAATGAGTATGGAATTATGATTTATGCTTACCATGTTCATTGACTAAGATTACATGATTTTTATACGTATGGTGAGCCCTTTGTAAAGGGATTTACTATAATAACTGTTATAACTACTTTATTACATGTATATGGCATGTGTAGCATAAGTGTTTGATAAAATGCCTGAATGTGAAAATGCTTGTTTAAATGCATGTAATGAGGGTATTGAGGTAGGATTCTCAATTCCCCTAACTATGATTATAGTGCCCTTTATATAACCTATCGTACTACTATGTGATGAAGGATGAGATGCCTATGTACGGTAACATGTGTAGTATGTGTTTTGTCGAATTGTTCAAGTAAGATTTTAGTTGTCACATGTTGTCTTTAGCTACTACATGCATATACAATTGCTTTGAGCGCGTTTGGGGCTACGATGTAGTCCAGGCAATTGATAATGGTTTGTAATCGGTGGGCGAACTGTTTAGCCACGACAGACACGCCCGATAAATTCGAGTCGTACGTTGCTTGTCGACAGTGGTTGGGCCATGCGGAGTGTTTACATGCTCCATGTCGATCAGCTCGACGTATACTCATACCAGTCGAGCTTGTCAAGAAACCCGATTGGCCTAATGTATGAACGCTACAGTTTGAATCCAAGGTACCAACTTACCAGTGTAAAGCCCGTTTAACCTTGGTACCTCGATCTGCTAAGACTCATAAGCTGAGCATGATAGTATGAGACACCGTGGTCGTGCTGTCGACCTACGCTGGGACGACAAGCCTCCCCGTAGCGTCCAGTGAGCAACCCAGACTCGTGAGCCGAATACATATTATGGGACACTATATTCAAGCTGTCGGCCTAGGATGAGGTGACGAGCCTGTAGTGACCTCGAGTATACACTAGGTCTATATGAGGTGACGAGCCTTTCTATAGTGAACTAGAGTATAAATTAAGCTTGCACTGAGGTGATGAGCCTCTTCGTAGTGACTTGGAAAATTCCTATCGTATGTGACTACTAGGATTGACGACCCTAGATGGATTAATGTTTGTGTTATGATATAAAGGGAGGTGTATGAATATGTCTAATTAAGAACTTGACTAACATGACCATGTATCGCATTGCACGGTGCTATGGCAAGGAAGTGCATAGAGGAAGGGGTGCATGCTGTGGTCGTAAGATGGTGTCGCAAGAGGAAGTGTAGGCGAGGCTATGCATCATTATTACATACCATCATTGCATTAATAAGAGTACTTAGGACCTGATTGTCGTATTATTTTATCATTACTGCTTGACTGAATTGATAACATATTAACCTTTGCTTCATAGTTCCACTGAGTTGATCACTCACTCCCACATTTTGGGACGGTATTTTAAACACCAACCAGACCCTGTCTTAGATGTAGATTCTGGCGTAACGTATGAGGCCGAGCCAGACTTCTACGATGATAAGGAGGAGTTCTCATACATGCAGCTATTAGGCGGGTCTATGTAGACCGAGATCTGATCGACAGGGTTACAGGGATGCTGATTAGACCCCACTACACTTGTTATTTTTACACTTTTGGAACACCCATGTATATTCTTTTTGTTCATTTTTGGAGTATACATGTATATACTTAACCTAGTAATATGTTCACACTCTGGAGACCTACATCAGCTTATATATTTTATATATCTATCACAGTCTTCTGCTTGCGAAACTTAACTGTCTTTGGAATATGATATGTTATTTTGGTATAATCTCATTCATGTTTAATGCACTAATACGGACAACATTCAATCATCATTATCTATGTTGCATAAGTGATTCGTTGGAACTTGGGAGTTGGGCTCCTGCTCGACCTCCAATTTTCAGGGCGTTACAAAAGTGCTGAAATTCAATTCATTATTTGTGTCATCGACTACAGTTCGATGACATCGAAACCATCGTTCGATGACACCGACGTAGGTTGATGACATCGAATTTTTACATGAAAATCAAGTTGGTTGTTGGACATATTGGGTGCAATTTTTGATGGATCGAAGTCCAGTTTGATGACTTGAAGAGATGCTCGATGACATCAAAGTATATTCGATGACATCAAATTTATTGAAGAATTTTAAAGCAACTCGTTGAACTGTTTTGGACACTTTTTCGATTACTCGAAGACTAATTGATGACATTGAAGTCTTGTTCGATGACAACGAAGGTGTGCTTGATGATAAGAAAAGTTACGCAACCCGTAAAAACGTGACTTTCAAAATTTGGCTTACGTTCGATGACATCAAAGGTTGTTCAATGTCATCGAATGCATTACATAGAGTTGTGTAGACTGCGTAAATTGAGGCAGTTTTGCGAATCTGAACGAACTAGGCTATAAATATGGGTTTTCTAAACACTTTTTGGGATATCTAAGGTTTTAAAGAGCAGAGCAAAGGGGTGGAGCCGTGATTTACGAGTTTCTTCTCCATTTCTTCCTAGTTTTTAATGCTTTCTTTTAGGGTTTTGATTCCAATCATGTTTATGTTTGGCTAAACCTCTTAGATAGAGCTAGGAGGTGAAGCTTGTAGCATGTTAGTATGTTTTTCTTGTTTGATTCTTGTTATTGTTGAACTTCTTTGATTTTAATTTGATATTTAAGGAATACTTTCAGTTTTTAATGGTTACTTGTGACTCAAGTTACAATAGATTTCCAATAGCTTTGAGTATTTTCTTTATTTTATTTTAAGATTGTGGGATTGGTAAATCCTGTTATTAGTCATTGTCCCCAGGGCATGGTTTGGTGATGGAATCCCTTCCAAACCTCACAATTCTCCTTCATTGATTATTAGGTTAATGAAAGTTCAGATTTGATTTTATTGATATATCTTCCAATTGGATATGATAGGACTTTAATTCAATTGTGTCCCTTGAATCAAATAAGGAAACATCCTGATAACTATAAGTGGATCCTTGGAACCCTAGACCCCTATAGATTATTGAAATTCCTTTCACAATTACTTCTTTATCTCTAGATTTCTAATTTAGATTTTTCTCTAGTTCTAGTTACTTTCAAAATACACACAAGATTAATCCCTATGGATTCGACCTCGGTCTTACCGAGATTATTACTACATCGCAACCCTATACTTGGGGTTGTGAACATGATCCGAGACAGAATTTGGCTGGCCTGAGATTCTTTCAGCTAGTTGGAGATAGGGTTCAGTTGGCTTAAGATTTCTAAAATTCAAAATTATACATTGTTGAAAACTTTACGTAGGTTGATCTCAAGTTGACCCAAGACTAAGATAGGGTTGGGCTAGCCAAACACCCCTAAATTTTAATGTAAAAATTAAATAAATTATAACTTAGAAAATCTCTAAGATGTACTTTAACCCATGGTCTTTCTTACGGTCTTCTTTATATGTATGTTGACATATAGTTGATTCTTTTCTTGAAATTCTTCCGAGCCTTCCAATCTTGAGATGTCGAGTCGCACTCTAATCTTGAAATGTTGAAGTGAGAAGTTCCATACACTACATATTTTGTCTTTGAAATTTGACAATTTACTTGTGTGCGTCAAACATTAACACTTATAGATTGCACCGAATTCATAGGCAAATTAATATACCATGTAAATGCACTGATTATATGCGAATTCGCAAACCATTTCAATTTCACATATTTATTGGTCAAAAACTCATCGTATTGAATGGTGAAACGACCAATATGTTCTACCGTAGACTGATTAATGTCTCTGGAAAATAATGAAATTTCTAGTATTTTTTGTTTCCCTTGGTACTTCAGCAAACTGATCAACCTAATCAGGGTATGGTTTATAATAAACAGGACGATTAATACGCCGACCATGACATTAGTCGGTTACTTCATTTATCAAATTAATAATTTCTTCTCGGCCCGTAGGTGGAAGTCCGAGGTTCACTATTGGAGGTATTTGTAAACCATGAACAAGTTGTATAGGAGGCACTTGCCCCCTAAGTGCATCATTATTCGTTATAAATGGCCCAATAGGAGGCATGCCATGATTAAAATCATTTTCATTTAGACCATTAAATTGGCCATTTCGTCCATATTTCCTAATGCCTACCGGTGGTGGCATATTTTGGCCTCCCATATTCGGGTCTGGCCACACATTGCATAGAGGCATCATCGACATTTTTGGTATAACATTGTCGAATCTATGAATTTCTTGGTTAGATTAATGATAATCAGGTAACTTATCATTAAGAAAAGTCATAAGCCTGTTTTTTTAGCTTTGGTTTGTGTTTGAGAATATGCAGCTTGTATCCTGCTTTGTTCGGATAATTCTCACAGGCCAACATTCTCATTTCCCAGAACTCCATTAGAGTCCATAAAGTTATTTTGGGATGTTGACCCTACTTCCAAAACAACTGGAAGTGGTGGATTAGGGACCTCTGGTTTGACCTGCATTATAAATGCTTTATGGGCTTGATTGAAGTCTTGTTCTTCAATATTTCACTAACTTGAGTAGATTGTTTACTCGTGTTGTTAAAAGCTTCAATTAACAACTACACACCAGTCTTACCGAGCATGCCAAAACGGTGTTGGTTCTTGAATTCATCCATGCGAAACACGTGCGAAGGTTGCTAGCATGCCAGAACCATTTGGGTCCTATTAAAACGGTGACCACTAACCCCTAGCATTAAGATAGAGCGAGGTCCGATTGTGGCTTGACCGTTTGTCTATCCAACCAATTGTCTTGTGCTCATTACTCAAGCGATTGGTGGAAGTTGGGGATCTTCCTCTAAATGATCTCTTTTTTGCCTTGCGAAGGTGCAATAGTTGTAAAGTTGGAACGAAAAGGAAAAAAGATGGATACAGTGAGAATGTGTGAATAAATTACCACTATGAAAGGATTACCCACCTGACTGAGAGCAGCAAAGTGCTTCCAAGAGCAGTGTGCTGATGAGTGAAGCAAAGTCAATACCAAAAATTACAACTATGGTTAGCCCAATGTATGAGTGTAGGCGAACGGGTTCCAAAGCTACCATCTTCCTTCAGATGCAGTATGCATGCACAGATTGAATGGAATTACAATTACTTGTTAAGACTTAAGTCAGTTCGGCGCATGCGTAAGGACGGAATGAATCTAATTCTACACTAAGGGTTCGCTACTACTAAGCAGAGATAGACTAAACCTACATACACAATGTTGCACCAACTGATAGTTGTGTTAATTGTTGGGTTCATCCTTTTCTGAGCCTTATATATGCTTCCAATATTTATTGGCTTTATGAAGAAAAATGAGAGAATAACCGTCCATTCATGTGGCTTCATCGTGTGTAACCAATTAGAAAAAGAGCAGTTATACTTTATCGAACATGACTTCATGTATGAGGATGTGCGTTGAGGTTGATGTGTAACTGTTCATTGTTATTCAGAGGAACTAAAATGTAAAAAAAATGTCCAAAAATAAGCCAATTACTGAATTCATGTTGTCTATCTCTTGAATATCTTTTATGCTACGTGGCAACATCAGTGTAATCTGCACACACTTTGGTACAAACACCTATAAGTAGGGGTGCACATCGTACCGGTAAAACCGTGGAACCGGATCGGAATCAACCAAATGGTCAGGTTTGGTCCGGTTCTAGAGTGCACCGGTTTCAAAAATCAAAGAACTAATTACATCGGTTCGGTTCTCGGTTTAGAGGTATGTAGAACCGAACCGAATCGTGAACCGATCCATATAACTGATCCTGTAACCAAACTTGAAACCGAACCATGAACCCTTTGATTGTTTCTATATTTGTCTCATGATTTATGCTTTATAATACACCATTTGATTGTTTCTATAAATGTATTTTTGTACTCCTTATAGAATATCTAAACCATTCATCAAATTGATCACAACATAAATAGACATGGGCTAAATAATAAAATAAAACAAGCAATTGAGCTGGATTATAAAAAGCCTAGAACCGTAGAACCAATCCGAAACTGTACCAGTTTTAACGGTTTGGTTCCGGTTCAGTTCTAGAGTGCTAACGGTCCGGTTCTAGTTCCGAATATCCTAGAACCATTAGGAACAGTTCGGTTCCGGTTTCACCCCAGGACCGCACCGAACCGACCCGTGTGCACCCCTACCGGTGAGTGCTTAATACCTGTTGTATGATCCACTTGGCCTCTCAAAGCTCTTGTTTGTTCGTAGCTTATGGACAGAGTCATTTGAGTCACAGTCCTAAATTCAGATTCAAATAATAACAGTTTTTTATTGGAATAAGAACATTTGGTATTTTCATTTTTAATCGTCCAATAAATATACACCAACCTAAGAGGAAAACATAATTTCGATGGTAATTAGTTAGAATTACTAGCATGAAATGTATACATTTTTAGTAAATAATTTATAAATGCGGCCGTATCATCCATCCATCACAACTGGCCAAATCTCAAAGCTGTTTTGTACTTACGTCAGAGCATTCAGTGAAGTCTGCATGTACGAGTACTCGTGTTTTTTGCGTTTTCATGGAATGGTAGATGTATGCATTCAATCCGGGAGGAATGGTCAGCTACTGCTGTTCGTACCATAAGCTTAGAAAAGTTGCGACTTCTTCCTGCCAATGTATCACATGTTATCACATCATGCCCAATCAAAAGGTGGGTCACAGCGCAATCCGGGAGGAATGGTCAGCTACTGCTGTTCGTACTGAGTAAACTCTGTTGGGCCCACTTGAAGCATATCCAAAGCCCAAGTGGACCACACCATAGGAAACAGCAGAAATAATGATTTCCAGCATTGAAACTTTTCTAGCGCCCACGGTGATGTTTATTTTTCATCCAACCTGTTCATGAGATCACACAGATATGGATGAAGGGAAAACACATATATCAGCTTGATCCAAAACTTATGTAGCCCCCATGAATTTTTCAATGGTGCATGTGTGAACTGTTTCTTGTGGTGTGGTCCACCCACTTGAGCTTTGGATATGCCTCATTTTTGGGTTCAAGAACTAAAATCATCTCATAAAATGGATGGCCAGATTGGATAAAATACATAAACGACGTGGGCCCCATAAAGTTTAAATTTTATCCACACAAAACTTCTATTATTCAATCCACCGAAAGAAACTACTTGGACTACATAAGTTTTGGATATATTTGTTTCTTCCTTTCATCCGGGTATATGGGAAGGATGACTATTAACCCTTATGGTGGGCTCTAGGAAGGTTTCAAAGATCACCCTGCTTCTTCTTATGGTGTGGTCCACATGAGCCTTGTATCTTTGGCTCAAACTCTAAAATGATATGGAAAAATGAATGGATTGTGTGGATTAAACGGATACATCATAGTAGCCCCCCAGATCCACGTCTTTTTCCAGCTAGAGACAGCAGGGTAGTACCGAATCCACGTCCGTTCGTGAGGTAGGCCAAACCCGTATGTTGGATCAGATCTTGGGCTGATTGTTCATTTTCATGTATCGGCACACCTGGCAGTTGGATCGTCCTGATTTCCTGCTAAGCGATGTTGATGATACCGGTAGCAGATTAGTTGTGGCCCGGCTCCAACATGGTGCAGTGCGGCCCCGACTATAGGCCCATCTTAGTTATATGTATAGTATATCCATGCCGTCCATGTGTTTTCTCATATTAATTTAATGTATGAAACAAAAAATGAAGCAAATCTAAATTTTAGCGGACCACACCACAGGAAACGATGGTAATAAACCATTAAAAACTTCTCATGGGCTACAAAAGTTTTGGATAAGCACTTGTTTTTTTCTTCTTTTTTTTCCACCTTGAATAGAAAATAAACATTGCAGTGGGCCCTACGAAGTTATGGTGCGCCCATTTGGATTGGCTATTAGTGCTATGGATGGATGATGATTATCATTACGTAGATAAAATAAACATTGCAGTGGGCCCTACGAAGTTATGCTGGGCCCATTTGGATTGGCTATTAGTGCTATGGATGGATGATGATTATCATTACGTAGATAAATCGGAACACGTTAGGCCACACGCAGGACACACTTCTTGGATATTCATGTAAAACCATAGAATCGTGGTTGAACGCATGTGGATCTAAATTCACTAAAGTGTGTAATATCTATGCCGTCCATCCATTTTGCAATATCATTTTAAGGAACGACAAAAAAAAAAAAATGAAGCATATACAAGGATCGGGTGGGCCACACCACAAAGAAGAGGGACAATAACGCCAACTGTTGAAACCTCTTCCTAAGGCTTACTATAAAGTCTATTTTCCATCTAAAATGTTCGTAAGATCACACATGAATGAATGAAGGAAAAACACAAATTTCACCTTGATGCAATGCTTATGTGGACCAGTAAGTTTTCAATGGTAGGTGTTCAATCCCCACTGCTTTCTCTGATCTGGCATGTTGTTTTTGAAATCTTAAATCATTCATAAACATAATGAGATTTG
The DNA here is from genome assembly GCA_037074715.1 of Magnolia kwangsiensis. Taxonomy (NCBI): domain Eukaryota; kingdom Viridiplantae; phylum Streptophyta; class Magnoliopsida; order Magnoliales; family Magnoliaceae; genus Magnolia; species Magnolia kwangsiensis. The sequence goes on from CM073583.1 coordinate 86,186,734, forward strand.
TTTTTTATTTTGATTATGATTATTTTAAAGGCTATATATTTGAGTGTAATCAGGATTAAAAGGTGTACACAAACCGAGCTGGCTCGGTTAGCCCGCTCGGCTCAACTCGAAAAAGATCGATTCAACTCAGTTCGGAGCTGAGTTTGAGCCGAGTTGAGCTGATTTTTTGAGCTCGAAAATGAGTTCGAGCTGGCCCCAACTCAACTCGACTCGGATCAAATCCAACTCAAATTAAACTCGAATCGAACTAGTTCGGTGACTCGATTACTTTGATATTGATGTTGCTCATCAAGTGTTTGATGAAATGACTCAACGAAGTGTGGCTGGTGGTAAGGAAGGTATGTACATGAAATAAATACCATTTTTTCTTGATTTTTTATTACTTAGAAGGAGTTTGATAAAATACCTTGAAAACCATTGTTGCTATTTCCCATACAGTGGGATTTTGAAGTTGCAATCCAAGTGTTTGTGAAAATGTTACATAGGCAAACTCAGCTCGATCATGGCTCGAACTAGTCCTAGGTGCTGATTGAACCGAGCTGAGCTAGCCAGTCAGGCTCGAGGGCCGAGCCGAGACGAGTTCGAGCTGAGGTTAGCTAATGGCCGAGCCAAGTCGAGCTGAGGCCAGCTTGACTCAGTTCGACTCAATGCACACCCCTAATCGAGATTAGGAGGAAATTCTAAGACTTTTTAATTCATTATAAGGTTTCAAGGGTGCAGCTTGAGTTGATAAAAGTTGTTCGAATTGGGTAATCTCTACTTTTATAATTTCTACTTTCATGGTAATATATGTCCCTTTATGTCGTAGTTTTTCCTCGTAAGAATTTTTCCATGTTAAAATTCGATGGGTTTGCAATGTATTTTCATGGTGCAATTGGATTACTTACTTATTCATCCCTATGTGCTTCCATGGTCCCCTAACATGGCACACTTTCGCTTTGGACTCGTCTTATTTTTTATCTCATCCTATAAGCTAACCTCGCGGGATGAATGGACTGTGTGGATATAACACATTTATCATAGTGGGCCATGAATCTATGCTACATAAACACACCTCTCTCAATCCATGTTCATTAGGATTACCATGATTTGACGATGAGTTTTTCACCGCATTGTGTAACAACAATTGTTATGGGAAGATCTGAGCCCCTTTAAATATGAGGAGCTACATAATCCGGTCGGATGCATAAGAGTTAGACCGGAATAGATAATACTATTGGAGGAAGGGAAGATTCTCGGTTTGGTCACAGTCGCGCTCTTGCACTGAGGCAGGTAGTTGGCTCGAAGTAATCTAAGACGGACTGTTAGTGTGAAATTCAGACCGAAGACTTTATGATGTAGAGCGGGTCGCGGACAATTTCATGGCTAAGATGGATCAGAAAAGGCACGGTCGGCGACAGAAGTGATCCGGACCATCGGACCTTAGATCGGGCGTATCTCACAATCCGGAATGAGTTATCCGACGTAAAATATATGATTTTGGGGTAGAACGAGCTACTTTAGCCAACCAACCCGGTATGCCGGGTTGCGCAGCCCGGATTTGCGAAAAACCCCCTGATCGACGGTCGTTTCCTCTTTTTAATTTTGTTTTTACTATAAATAGTAAGTTTTAGTTTGAGTATAACTTTTCATCCGTTGGGCTTTAGGAGCTGTGTCCAACATGAAAAGTGCTTAGGATAATTAGGAGAACGGTTTGTTGAAGCCAAATAGGACACTTACTATTTTTGGCCGAAAACCTTGCGCACTAGTAGACATCGTGACCGTCTATAAATAGTAAGTTTACTATTTATAGTAAGTTGCGAATTCTAGGAGTTTTAGTTGTAGTATGAGTCTGATTTCTTTCATGTTGCTTGGTTCCCTTATTTAAAGGGGTGTAAACTCGTTTTTAATAATTCATCAATCAATTTCGAATTTATTAGAATTATTTCTATTTTTCTGCTTTCTTTCCTCGTGGATTCGAGAAGTCTCTGTGAGGAGTCCAGAGAAGCTCCGTGGATTCGGAGTAGTTATCCTTGAGGAAGACGGTGATCGACCTCATCACGTTCATCCCTGCGTCACTTTAGGCCGTCCCAATCAGAGACAGATAATTCAACTACTCACATCAGTTTCATTCATTGTGGGGAAACGCAACTCGATAGGATAAGTCCGCTGCCCACCTCGTAGCTCGGAGGAGAGACCCCTATAATATTCGACTGATAAGTAAAACCAAGTCCACTATATGTCCAGGTCGGAGCTTGGGTCGGGCTCGGGACGCGATCCTCGCTTAACAACTCAATAGTAAAGGCCCATATATATGCTATCTAGGGCCGAGGATCGTAGTGAGAGTGCCTCTCGTCAGATGATCCGAGCTGAGGTCGAAGCAAAACATGAACGCCCTATGCACTAAACTAAGAAACTACCTCAAGCAGACACGACCGATCGTTTAGCCAGCAGATACGTACGATACGCTACACGATCCCTGGATTACGGATAATATCTCCACGATCACAGTATCCCACTGATTGAGAGAATTGTATCGAGATTAACGGATCCATACCGTCTGATTATCAAATATAAATACAATGAGACTCTATTTCTACAGGTATGCAACATCTCACACCCTCTCTACATTTAACTTAAACTCAGATTCCCTTAACCTGACTTAGGCATTGGAGGGTCCCCCGGCTTACCCAGGATCTCCTTTTTCCACCATTTGTGTAGGCTTAGAGTTCCTTGAAGGTTTGCTGTGCCGCGTAAAGGATGGTCCAGATTTTGTCATCAACAACAACCATCCAAGCGGCCCACCTAAGATTTGTATCTACTTTATTTGTTGGCTTATGCCCTGAAACGATCAGTTAAAATGATTGGACGATCTGGATACGCTGCACATGCATGATACATAAAAGTGGGCCCCACGGTCAGGGCCGATGCATGTTGGAATGCAACCTTTTGCACGACTAGGGTTTCGTACACATGTGACACATTGTCGAGAATAAATGTACAGCACGGTTAGCTGACACCTCATTTGTCCTTCTGTTATTGGTGGTAAATGCACTAAATTATGGTACTAGCCCAGTACCCGATCAGTTCTCTTCAATCCAACTAGAAATTTTAATTATAGATGCCATATCTATTGAACGTACCATACCATCAAGCGTGCTAAAGTGGTACACGTGCGATGGATCTGGACCTTTATATGGAGCTTTTCATGGCGAAAATTAATTTTATCAGGTGGACCACATATACAAAAAGAAATGGACGAGTTAGGAAATATGACGACCAACCATCTACATTGTTTGTGTGGCTTACCTAATGAGTGGACCAGCCCAATTTTATCAAGGAATCCAGACATGAATTGTCGAGATCACCCCACGAATGTCCTGAATTTTTCACACGTGTGCAACGCTGCCGTTACGGCGGGTTTTCGCTCGGCGCTTGAAGATGGTGACGCGAGTTTGGATACAGGTGGCCGTTAGACGCGATTTCTTAGAATTTAAGGGTTTATATATATATATATATATATATATATATATATATATATATATATATATAAAACCAATTTCCTCGTAAACCTTTGGGCCGGAAGTTCCTTTGCGAGGACATCGGTTGGGACCACCGCAATGTATGTGAGAAATTCATCTCGTACATCTGTTTTGTGAGCTCATTTTAGGACGTACTTTAAAAAAAGATTGGATACAAAACTCAAGAGGGTCAAAATTTGGAGAATAAATTCCTACCGTTGAAACTTTTCTGAGCTCTATTTTAATGTTTATATGCTATTCAAACCGTTTATAAGGTCATTCCCAATGGAATTAAGTGAAAAAATCAAAAGTATAGCCTGATACAAAACTTTTATGGTCATGAGAATGCTTTAAGGGTGCTCACTGAATTTCCACTGTTTCCACTTTGTGTGGGCCACTTTAGTTCTGTATACATCTCAGTTTTAATTTTACAACCTAAAATGAGTTCAAAAAGCGGATGCGCAGGGTGGATTAACCACAGACGTCGCAGTGGGCCCCGACCAGCATCTTGAGCAGGAACTTATGGTTTGGCAGTAAATCCCCCTCCGCCGATGCGAGCGCTGGAGCTCCGAATTGTACGAACAGTTCAACGGATATTAAAGTTATATGGCCGTATTTATCCTATTTACACCGTTGCCATATTTTGGAGAGATCATTTTAGATATTTCCCCCAAATAAAAATCCAAAGCTCAAGTGAATAAACTAGTAGCAATGGGACATTGATTCCTACTTTTAAAACATTCGCAGGGCTCATCGTAAATTTTACTTTTTATCCAGCCAGTTTATAAGGTCACATGGACTAAAAGCATATATAATATTGATTCAAAATCTCTATGACCCCGAAAGGGTTTAACCACTACTTATCACAGTGTTGTCCTCTTGATTTTTGAATATATCTTATTTTTTTGTTCAAGCCTTACGCCAGGCTCAAACAGTGGGTGGACGGTTTAGGCATAACTTATACCCCATGATGAGACCCATAGAAATTGGTGACACCAACAAATTAGCCACGTGGTGGTGTGTGGTATACCAGAAAACCTGCTTCCGTCCAGTGTACCACAGACCACGGATGTGGTTGTGGCTAGACGGTTCGGACACCAAAATCTATAGGTCCATCATGTGGTGACCTACCGTGAGACTTGAGCTGAAAAATAAAACAAATTCAAAAATTAAGTGAACTACACTGTAAAAAACAATGAGGAATTTAACGCTTGCCATTGAAAGCTTTTTGGGGTACAAAAATTTTGAATCAATACCATATTGGTTTTTTCTCCTCGTCCATGTCTGTGTAGCTTTATCAATAGATTAGATAAAAAGTAAACATTACAGCAGGCTATACAGATGTTATAAGGGTGAGAATTATTGTTCCCACTATTACTTGTGGTGTGGTCCATTTGATCTTTGAAATTTATTTATTTTTGGGAGAGATAAATTGATCTCATGGATAGTGGATGAACACTATAGATATTATAAATACATTATTGTGGGGCGATTGTAACTTTGATCTCCTTTGAACCATTGGTATAATTGAGAGCTCGAGGAGCGTCAGCAATGCATATCCACACCAGCTAGATAGGTGGTGTGTGTTACACCGGCCAATCTGCTTCCTATTTGTACCATCGATTAAAAACAGGAGTCATACTTAATAAAATAATTATAAAAATTCACGTAATGATTTTCTACGAGTTCAAAACATCTGTACATTGACTGTGATTGACCATGCATGTGAAAAGTAATATTTTCCCCTCCATACCGTTTTCACAGTTCTGACGAATTGCAATGGGTGACGTTTAACATTGGGTATGCAGAAGTTTTGGTGGGGCCACTAGTGTGTATTTGCACCATCCACTTCGCCTATCAGTTTCACGAGCTCTTGGAAGAGCTTTAGGTAGAAAGTTTAGGTGGGCCACGCCGCAAGAAACAATGGGATCAAACATTATACGTTTATATGTTAGGCACTGTTCCTGAATTCAATCAAACATAAGCCTGGGTCATTACTCATGCTTGGTAGTAGACTCACAAGAGTTCTAACACAATGTCATGGGTTCCAATACCCATTGTGGTGAAATGAAATCTGACTGTGGCACCAGCGCGTGAGTTAGTGAGTTGGCGTGTAGTGTGAGCGCTTGTATAAAAAAAAGTTATATCAAACACAAGGACATATGCTTGATCTAGGACTTGTATTTAGATTCCCAGTAAACTAAGAAGTTACGGCATGACATGGCATGTTAAAGTACTCAACGTTTGACGGAATGCTGTTACCCTGCATTGCATCAAATATGATTTGACACTAGACATGGGAGAAACAACCCTCTCAACCACCAATTAGGCAGTTTCCAAATGGGTAGAGGCTGATGCTACCATAGCATGAGAAGGAGATAAATCGTGCTTTGAGTAAGAACTTATTATACAAGCTTCATGCAATTTAAGTGTAGGATATGAAATTAGAGATTTTTACGCTTAGGTGAATTTCCCATTGTATTAGGGTAGGTTGTTGAGCATAGAGGCAGAGCTAAATTCTTTAAGAAATTTTCTAGAATAACGATTTGAGCATATACACATCCCTTAGGTACCGCATGAAGGAATGCCCACCATGTTGAAATGCAATCTAAACTAGAATTTGAAGAACTTGGCATCAAAGAAAAACTTTAAAGTAATTGAAATTTAAATATTCTGGGTCCTTTTCCAAGTCTAAATTAGTGTTTCCCTCGTGTGTCTGCAAGTAGAAATTTATGGAATTGGACTTTCCAAATTTTTAGTTGATTATTACAATCTAGGCTGAAATTCTCTTTATTTATTTTATTTTATTTATAGAACTTTACTAAATACATGTCCAAAAATTTCTGTGATTTTTTTGGAGGTCACTAACTTACTTTTGGACAAGTTCACAAAATTTATTGGTAATCAAAGTTCTGAAAATTTTCATGAAAATTCAGGTAGTTGTCTGAAAACCATAGATTCTGTTGTTAGACGGTAAGGTTCTTCTGATTTAACAGAGGTAAAACCTCAATTAAATGTGGAAATTTTGATCTAGAAATTTTTATAGTAAACCACCATATAGTTAGGAGACTAAGTTTCAAATTTTGGGCCATTCCAAATTATGGTTCGAAAATGAAAAATTTAGGAGTCAAGGTTTGTTTGTCAGTCCGATTTTTCCAAAATCCTTCTTGAGACACGTAATGGGATGAGATAAAAGTCTTGTGATTAATTATTAATGTGACGTTGGTGATTAAGATATACGTCTCGAATCTCAAAGGTAATTTTTTAAGGGAGATATATTATAATAAGTCAAGTTTATGCAGTCTAATATACACACTTGCAAACATATGAACCTATCACGAAGAACACAATGGAAACTTAGATACCATGAATTTGAATGTCCTCACTCACATGCATGATAAAATTATAAAAATTTAGGAGAAAAAAATTATTTTAGGGAGGGTTAGATTGTAACACCCCAAAATTTTTAATACTTTGAGTATTGAAAGTTCTCGGGTGTTACCATGAGATCTAACTTGGTATATACATGTGTATAGGTTAGCAATTAATCTAGTTTATTTCAACCGTCCATCTACCCTCAAACCCAAATCTGACCATTGAGAGTACTCTTTATTCATATATTAATCGATCCAACCGTTAATTCTTAAGATGGACCATCACATCATCATGAAATTCACCTTAAATACGATTTAAGCAATTTACACTTGATAATCATCAAATCTGAACTTTAGGGCATGACCTTGATATATAAATGAATATTTATACAATTAAAATCCAATTCTAATCGGTAGAAATACATTATTGATCATTCACAGCTTTCTATGGTGTATATGTTGAAATTGTGGTAAAGGGCTACAATGCTTCTACGTGCAGAATATGACATAGCTATAAAATGTAGACTAAGTCTTTTTTTTGGTGGGGGGGGGGGGGGGGGGGGGGGTGATTAGGACCTATTTAAAAAATATGCCTATTAAAAACAACAATTGCCTAATTTAAACTAAACTAAGCAATATAACTATAAGGCTTCTAAGCTAATAGAGGGCTACTTAAGATATGTAAATTAAGCAACTAGCCTATAACATAGTGAACATTTGAGTACGAGATATGATACCTATCAATCCTGTCATTCATCTAATCATACAAACATATAATTAAACATTCAACCACATTGCATAATTAAACAAATGCTCAAATGACAATCCCAAACACAATCATATATAGTATTTCAGCTATGTGCTTACTCCACTTCAAGAGGACTCATTCTCTCCTAGAGTGTTCCGGATTTCACTATGGAAGGTTTTAAATCAGGTTTACCTCAAACCTTGACAACCTTACACAAGGACTTTATAATATATGCCCTACACAAGGACTTTATAATTTATGCCCTACACAAGAGTAAAGCTCCTACGCAAGTACCTAGACTTTATGTCCTACACAAGGATATAGGTCCTAATCTCAAACCCAACAATTTAGGCCACATAGGCCAAGGTCTTGATCCCGAACCTGACAATTTAGGCCACACAGGCCAAGGTCCTAATCCTAAACCTGATAATTTAGGCCACACAGGTCAAGGTCCTAATCCTGAACTGACAATTTAGGTCACACATGCCAAGATCTTAATCTCTAACCTAAGATTTATGCCTAACATAAGAGAAAGGGTCCTACTCCCGAACCCGACACGCATTCTCCCACCGAAGGCCTACACTTGCACTTGAGTTGGTTTTTCTTTTGGATAACTAACAACCTAAGTCCTACACAAGGATTACAAATTTAGGCCACACAGGCCAAGGTCCTACGAAAGAACCTAGGTGAGTTTAAAAACAAACTCTTACACTCCAACATATATAAGGTTGGAGCACAAACTTGGACTCCTACGAATGATAACTTACTTGTCAGATTGAGCCCCTTTTGAAGCGCCTCTTAGGTTTCTTGGTCTCTCATGCTTTAATTAGCTACCCGATGCTCCCTCAATCACGTTGTTGTTGCTTTGCCAAGGCTTTAGCTCCACGATCAATCTCCTTGCATTTGATGTGTCTTCAAGATGACCAAGGAGATGAGAGTGGGTTGAATCTCCTACAACTAGTGGATAGTTGATTATCCTAGAAAATTCAACAATATGGGTCTCCTAGATGATTTGCATAATGATTTACCAAGATTGCTTATGTCCAAGATCTAGGAAATGAAGAAGTTCAAGCACATCTCAATGTTGAGGTTAGAATCCTCATTACAGTTGTAATCTCAAGGGAGATGACTTAGAATTCAATGGAATAAATGCTAGGGATGAGGAATATGCATATGGAATCACCCTACCTCTAATTGCTCCAAAAATAAATAGAAAAAGGCCCAAGGACCGAATGCCCTTTATAAATTGTTCGAGCTCCAACGGTTACAAAACGGTCTTGTTGATGTCATAAAAGGGTCTCCGATACCATCGAGAAAATTTGGAGAAATTTCAAGAACCTTGCTGGACAGATTTGAATCTCAAATCGATGTCATCGAAGGGTGTTGAGGGTCAAATATTGTATATTAGACCCCAGATATTGTCTGGATTTTTGAACATAATATTGTTTAACTGCCGATTTAATCGTATTTTTGCTGCAGGTTGAATTTAGGAGCTTAAGCTGAAAAAGGATTCTAAAAGCTTGGATTTAACGCTCTGATGATCACTAAGGCAAGGGACAGACTCTAGGGGACCAAGATCGACGAAAAGAAATTGAGAAACTAAGGCTCAAGTGGCTCAAAATTGGCTCAGAATGCTAGATCACAAGGTTCTCACCATCCGATCAGCTTGAAACTTCATACATAGCCTGAGGACCATAAAAGAACCGTACATGTTAAATTTCAGCTCCCAGATCCTTGTGGAAGTGGCCCAATGGGCAGATCAGCCCCTTAAATTCTGACGTAGGGCCCACTTGATTTCTGGACGTACCTCAATTTCGGAATCGACGGTTTAAATAAGGTTAGAAACATGATGGATGGATTGGATTTCAAATAACTATTGTAGTGGGCCCCACACTACATCGTGTGTACATGGCGTACACATACGCTGGACGTGCACTGCGTCGACGAGCTCGGTCAGCAAGCACGCTGACCGACTCCTAATTTCAAAAAAAAATGAAAACGGACAGCGTCTTTATGCTGTTCGTCCGTTCGTTGGTAGTGGACCCCACTCATTATCCTTTCGGATGATCCGAACCATCCATTCACTAAGGGGCACGACCATAACCCCCGCCAAGCTCTTCTTTTGGGTCCCATGCATGCACGCACAGGTAAATCGAGACCAAACGGAGAATGAACGGTGATATAGAAAGTGTTGTGGGCCACACCTAATCCGAACCAAATCAACACATTTCTAAAGGGTTTTTCGATTGGATCACACTAAGCGGAGTGAATTTCTCAGAAGTTGGATTGTGAACCCCACAAACATCACCGACTCTTCCTCTCAAAGCGTAAAAACGCAACAACGTTAACGCTGTCGGTCACCGTTTTTCACTAATGGGTCCCACTCCTCATGCATGTCTTGAATCTGGACCGTCTATTGTGTACAGAGGTGGGGTATTAACCTCACCTAGCTGACCTTTTGACACCATGCAGGCGATTGAAAAATCCTAACCGTTAAACTCAGGTTGGACGGTAAAACGATAGATCAGGTGGGCCCCATTAAAAGACGTTCAAACACTGTTAATCCTACAAAAATTTCTCCATGAATCTGGTGGACGGCGTGGATTTCTCGGAAGATAGTGAATCGGGTCCCCACCAAGTGTCACTGCGTAACAAATACGCATGCTCTGTTACGCGTCCGACCGATTTGGGCCGTTTTGCAGGCATGGTGGGCATGGTGAGGAACAGTCCGACCATCTGGACGGTCCAAACTTCACCTATTGCATGGCCGACGACCTCCAAAATGACTGTCTGGATCAGATTTTAGAAAGGACGCCCAGATTTTGTTCGGATGTTTGCTGCGTAAGGAGTTATTTTCGAAAACTCTGTTTGCTGCGTAAAAGTTACGCATGCGCACCTCTGAACCGACCTCCTGTGCAGCCGACCTTCATCAGCTTATAAAAGGGATGAGAGAGAGAGAGAGCAAATCATGCTAGATCGAGGCAACCAGTGGAGGACATTGAAAGGAGTGTTAGTTTAGAGTTTCTTTTCCTTATTCTTTTGTCCTCCTTTTTTTTTTCCTTTTCTTATTTTCTGAGAGCTACAACCCATTCATGTTGGGCTAACCTCCTAGCTAGGGCTAGGAGGAGAAGCTTGTAGTGAGACGGGAGACTTCATGCTTTTAAATTAATTTTAATATATGAATTGATGTTGATTATTAGTTTTGATGGAATACTTTTAGTCTTTAATAGTCTGTTGTGACTGAAATTACAATAGGTCTGCAATGGCTTTAAGCATGTCCTTTTCTCTTTTATGTTTATGACGTCAGGAAGCCCTGTTGTTCACCATAGTCTCCTGGACATGGTCGGATGACGATACCCTTCCTAACCTTTATACATGTGATTGGTTGGTAATTAGTTTAATTCTGTTGTTTTCCATAGTCTCCTGGGCATGGTTTGGTGATGGAATCCATTCTAATTCATATACCTTTCATCTCTTGAAAACTAGATCAATAACAGTTTAGTTAATTTCCATGATCTTTGAAGCAAGCATAAGATCTCCCTGATCTCAACAAGTAGATCCACTAAATCCCTAGTTTTCTTTCCTCTGATTTTTCTTAAGTTTTTAATAATCATTCCATCATTATTCCTCAAATCACAATTAGTTTAGATTTCACCTTATTCTAGTTCAAATTCTACTTAATTTTAAATTACGTACAGTTTCAGTCCCTTGGGATTCGACCTCGGTCTTACCGAGTTATTACTACATCACAACCCTGCACTTGGGGAGTGAACAAAGGGTCTTCAATGCCATCGAAACTTAAGCTTCGATGCTATTGAGAATTCCAGCCAAATTTTCAAATTGGTTACTGGACTTCCTCGATTCTCAATCGATGTCATCGAAGACTGTTCGATGGCAGCTCAATGTCATGGAACATGCCCTTGAATCTGTTGTTTTGGGCTATCTTTTATATAGTAGATTCGTACCTCTTCTAACTTTCTTTATCATATTTTTCTTAATCTCATAAGGCTAAGGGATGATCGAATTAATATTCCTATTAAGTCAAGATCATTTAGAGCCTATATGATTGTTTTGAGTTAAGGGTTAGGTTCACCAAGGCATCTCTTTTAACTGTATATGCTCCTTGATACTTCTGCCCCGCTTGTGCCTTTGTTCTTCACTTTCCAAAGGCTCAACCGACTACATGGCACAACGACTGTCACACCCCAAACCCGAAAATCGGATTCACAGGAATCCCGATCGCCGAATCTGGTGCTGACAGCCTCTGTAGTGCCCCATTCTCGGCTCCTGACAATCATATATCAAATTCCAATCCTGAGATCCTACAAAGAAAATTTTCAGAATGATTTTTTTTTATAATGAAGCATAACCACAAGCATAACCAAGTCACAAAACAGCATCACCAGATATCCACTATATCAAAAACTTTTAAGTACAATGCGGAAAGAAAAATACAAGGTGATCAAAAAGCTCCAAAATAGCCTGAGATGCGCTCCTGCCTCAGCGCTGTTGCGATCCAACGACACCTGCACGCAACAGTCGTGCATAAGCTTACAAAAGCTTAGAGAGTGGTGTAAGTGTATGCGCAAGGTGAGTGCCAAGTATACAATATTAGAGTAATGCGAAAATATGCGGTAAGTCCATGAATACAACTAGTCGTACCTATGTGATGCAAAAATGAATGCTATCGGTCATACTAAGACCATACAATGCGAGGCCTATGTAGCCAAATGTCATATGCGAGATGCAAAGCAAGCATGCCAGTACTCATCAAGTACACATATCAATATAGTTCCTCTCTAGGATATCACCGGGGTCTAGTACACTCCACACTGACTGCCGCCTCCCTAGCCATACAGCCCAGCGAGCAGAATAGACCTCACTATCCGCTTGTCAAGTAGTCTATCAATACCTACCCGGCTCGTCGATAGCGGACTCATTTGCAAGGTAGTCAAAATCAGCCTAGCTTACAGTCCCCTCACTCGAGCGGATAAGGCCACACCCCTTTCCAACCTACCACGACACAGTGAGAGACGCGGCCTACTAGTATTCGGCACTCGGGTGCTCGTGTATCCATTTGGTATAGACGTTGAAGCATCTCTTGGTACCAAAAAGGTTCTTGGATTTTTACCCAAGGATATCCTACGTGCCCATAATGCTAAAGCCAATAATTTTCGATATCTGATACGACCATCCATGATGTGCCTGTGGAGCCACAACCCTGATGTCACTAGGGCGTACAATGATCATGTCACACATATGCGAAATGAATGAGTCACACTATCCAGTCATGCAACAATCCTGTGCGTACCATGCGCTCATGTGGGTGACTGACTCCTATCCGTGAATCCCACAAGTAATCTGCCCAAAGGTATATACTATAATCAGTCATTACTCATCAAGTATACATATGATGCGTATGGCATAAGTCATGAATTTATACTAAGTGTAACATCCCAAAAAATCAGGGGTCGAGCATAAACTCAGCTCCCGAGTTCCAGAACATTACTTATGCAACATTTTTTATGATGGATGAATGTTATCAGCATTAGGGCATAAAAACATGAGGTAGATTAAACTAAAACAACATATCATACTCCAGAGACAGTTAAATTATGCGAGCGGAAGACTGTGATAGTGTATATAACATATATTGACTGTTGTAAGTCTCCAGAGAGTGAACATGCTACCAGGTTAAATATATACATGTATACTCCAAAAATGAACAAAAAGAATATACATGGGTGTTTAAATAAAAGGAAAAATTACCAAGTGTATTGGCATCTAATCAATAACCCTGTAAACCCGTCGATCAAACCTGCATATAGGAGAAATCCTCCTCAACATCATCAAGTCCGGCTCTGCTTCACAAGCATCGCCATCAGCTGAAACTAAAATAGGGACTGGTTGGTGTGGCCAACACCGTCCCATAACGTGGGAGTGAGTGATCAACTCAGTGGAAACTATATACAGCAAAGGTTAACATGTTATTAATCCAATCAAGCAGTAATGATAAAACAGTACGGTCAAACATGTCCTAGATACTCTTGTTAATGCAAGGATGATATGAAGAATGATGCATGCCCCCACCACAATCCCCTCTGTGACATCATCTAACGATCGCGGCATGACTCACTTCCTCAGTGCTCTATCACCAACACCGTTAGTACATGCAATGCGATGAAATGAGCATGATTACCAAGTTCTTATTAGTCCTTTTTTATACAGCAGGATTGGGAAGCTAAGGCACCTCCCTTGTATCATTTCCCAACATTGATCCTTTCTAGGGTTGTCAGCCCTAGGAATTTCATACGATGTTACGGGTTTTAGGTCGCTGCAAGGGCTGTCAGGGCTGTTGCGTGCAATCATTGCTCCTCTCCCCCATCACCTTATCAATACAGACCTATTTATATCCTTAAGACTACAACAGGACTCGTCGCCCCTATGAAGTATCAGGATAAACTCAAGGTCACTACAGAGGGCTCGTCACCAATCAGTGTAGGCCGACAGTAAGAATATAGTGTCTCATACCACCATAATCTGCTAAGAGTAGGGTGCTCATTGGTCACTATGGGGAGGTTTGTGGCCCCAGCGTAGGCCGACAGCTCAACCACGGTGTCCCATATCACCATGTCCGGCTCATGAGTCTTAGGGGATCTTGGTACCATGATTAACGGGAGTTTTACTGATAAGATCAGTGCCTTAAATTCAAACAGTGGCGACTAAACATGGTGAACATACATCGGTCAATCAAGTTAGTTGATAAGCTTAACTAGGCCAAGTGCACATTGAGTTGAACGACATGGAATGCATAAGCACTCCGTGTGGCCTAACCACTGCCGAACATCCTACGTACGACTCAGGTTCGTTAAACTCATCTTGTGTGGCGAACAACCTCAACCACCATTTAGAGTATGATTACCGATTACCTGGACAATATAATAGCCCCGATCACATTCAATTACAACGATCTAGCATATGAGATACTCAAGGCAGTAATGGAGCAATAATTCAAATCATACAATCAATTGAGCATGTTATGAAGTACAACATTAACATGAATCCATACTTGTACATTTCTAAGTAAAAGCAATGAGTAAGAAACAAAGTAAATGAAGAAAATTATACGCATCAATAGAGTGGCTACGAATCTTATCTCATCATCATTTAAAGAATAGTTCACAAGTATTTATTCGTATAGTCACCTTTACAAACACTTAGCATACACCTTGTATCATACATGGTATGTATTAGTTAACATACGCATTAGGGCAAATCCTTTCGTCAAAGGGTTATCGCCTATACAACAACCATATATCCATGACAGTTAGTCATGGTGAGCACGAAAGCGAATTCCATACTCATTCAGTCATTCTTACAAACACTTAGAATACATACCTTATCATACATGTGTATGTTGGTTATACATGCATTAGGCCAAATTCTTTCACTAGGGAGTTGTCCCATATACCACTTGCATATACCCACGACGGATAATCATGGCATGCATGAATCCGGGTTCCGTATTCATTTAGACATTTTCACAAACACGTGGGCTACACACTATAACATATACAGCGTATATTGGTCGTGGCGTGATTTAGGGCAAGTCCTTTCGCTAAAGAGTTATCACACATGCAACAAGCATATATACACGGCAAATAATCATGTCGAACACAAATCCAAATTTTATACGTATACGGTATTTTCTACAAATACAAGGAATACAGTATATTCAACATAATCAACGTATAACTGAAAAACGAAATGGACAGCACTTTATACATGTGAAATAGCATCCTAAGCAAGAATAAATCATTACTTAACATTGAAAGTCTTGAAAACCATAACCTAAACGCATATAGTCTGCACCTTAAACCAGAAAATGCGAAACAGATATTTTTCAGACGATAAGTCTTCATCAACGGCGGATACGCTACCTATGGCAAGAAACAGGTTAGCCAGAACATCATTGAAACTATCCTAGGCTTCAAAACAGGTTAGGGTTAGCTTCACTTACCCAAGAACGGAGTCAGAAACACCGTAATAAGGATACGGTAGAGGTGTTGAAGCACGTGAAGTGACAGTGTAGAATCCCTGGGAGAAACTCCAACTCTCTCACTTTTTCTCTCTTTTCTCTCTTCTCTCTCCTAGGGTTTTTTCCAAATTCGTATGGGAGGAGAGAGTGAGGGTTAAAAGCCTTTTTATAAGTCCAAAAATGACGGAAATAGACTTGGGGCCAAGGTATACTTAAGTTATAACCAAATCGGGTCTGTTTCGATCCAACGGAGCACTTCAGGAGGTCCTGTTATCAATTGTGGTCGAACTTAAGCTCACTAACATCGGATCTTTAGTCAGTTAAGTTTTCAGTCCGATCGGATTTTCAGATCGTCCGTGGTGAACCTGCTTCAATTCAACGGTCACCAAACTTCGATCAAGGCCACAATTACTTAGACATGTAAGGGCAAATTTTTTCTGATCCAAGGGTGAAATTTGGTCGAATTCTAACGGTCAGAACGCTTAAAAATAACATGCAAGTGAAACGTTCCAGATTCTAATTTATTTTCTAAAAATCTTCTTTTTCTCACTCTCTTTACTCCGGACACAAGGAAATGGTCTCAGGACATCGGTTGGGCTTGATTTTCTAGGTGATTGTCAAGTCCAACTAGGCAGTCATAATGGTCTAAGTTCATCGCTATCAGACTTTGGACGTGCGGTGTAGATCCGATACGAAGTTTCAAAGTCTTCTGAGGAGCAACTGGGTTTAGAGATTGATCCTAGATTTCAGGGTAACGTAGCGTTAAAAATTTTAGAGGTTTTGGGTCTTACAGATCATATTTAAAGTTATTGATGCTAATTTTGCAGGTAATCTAGTTTAGCACTAGCTAATACATGTTAATTTTCTAAAGAATTTGGTTCTAATTGGTTTCTTTGGCTTTGGAATCGAGTTCTAAGAGGTTATCAAGATGTTATGGTTTACCCATTGTCTAAGGACGTCTAATTTCATGTTTACAAAAATTCGGGTGTTACACTAAGCATGTTATAAATTGATGAACTATCCTCACAACAAGTATGGGCCTATCAATGGGCCCTAGGGAGAGTCGTAATGTAGAAATTTAACCAACATTAGCTTACAATGTGGACGTCAAACCAACATTACTCCCAAGGCATGGCTCGCCATAAGACATTATTACACAAACCATGGAGGAATCACCCATTGCAGTGGACTTATATGCATCTCATTAAGCCTTGACCCATAAGCCTCAAAAACATCAAATGGGCCGCCTCATATGGGCCCTAGATAAATCAAGTGGGCCACCTCAATGGGCCGCACCAATGGACCTTATGAACATTGCAATGGGCCATAACCCATGGGCCTTAGAATGCATCAAAATGGGTCTCGTAACATGGGCCTTATATATATCAAAGTGGGCCTCAACCACGGGCCACAAATACATCGAATGAGCCTAATCACATGGCCATATATATTAAATGGGTCACACCAATTGGGCCTTATGCATATCAAATGGGCCATACACAAGATAAGTGGTGATAATGATTTCCACTATTTAAAATTCCTAAAGCCCACCATAAAATATGTTTCCCATCCAACCCATTCATAAATTAACATAGTGATAGATGAAGTGGGAAACCAATATCAACTTAATGGAAAGCTACTATGGCCCTTAGGAATTTTTGAACGATGGGCGTCATTGACCACTACTTAAAATGGTGGGGTCCACTTGAACTTTAGATCTGCCCCATTCTTTAGCTCATGCCATAAAAATGAGCTTTTAAAATGGATGAACAGTTTGGATGCAACACATGCATCATGGTGGGTCCCATAGGGGTGGACAGCATAGATAAATCTCATGCCTCATGGGCGGGGCGGTCCCTAGCTGTCCAGCAGCCAACTAAAATGACTGGACAACATAGATTAAACACATACATCTAGGTGGGCTCCACTGTCCACGGCAATGGACGGTGTGAATAAAACACATACATTACTATGGGCTCCACCGTCCACCTGGACGGTGGGAATAAAACACATGTATCGTTGTGGGTCCCACGTGGGGGCCCACCATAATGTTTATATGCCATCCAATCCGTCCATAAGATCACACGGGCCTGGGTGAAAAGGAAAAACAAATTTCAGATTGATTCAAAACTTTTATGATGCCCAAAAGGGTTCCAATGGTAGCCGTTCAATCACCCTGTTTCCTGTGATGTGCGTCACCTGAGCCATAGATGGAGCTAATTTTTGGCGGGGGTCCACTTCAGGAGGTGGCCCACCGTATAGACAGTTTGAATATTACACATGCATCCTGGTGGGGCCCACGCATAGGACCCCAGACACGTCCGCCCGTCTGCATGGATGCTGGTAGCGTCCTGTTGCACCCTCCTTTATATATTATATATATTTTGAAAAAAAAATGATTTTTTGACGATTTTTCACATGTGGGGCCCGCTTCAAGCTAATCTACCCCACCCAATGGATTTTTCAGTCCATAACCCATACATTAAGACCAATATTGGGCATCTCTTGGCGTGTACAAAAATTTAAGATGAATTTGAATGGTAAAAATCATTTTTGCTAAGGTATGGCCCACCAGCTAGTCGGATCAGCCTCATTTTTTGGCTCAACGCCTAAAATGATCTAAGGAATGGAATGGACGGCTTGGATTAACAACATACGTCAAGGTGGGGCCTACATGAGTGACCATTCCCAAAGGCTTTTAACCCAAGTTAATATTTGGGTTTTCAGTTCACGTCCAGACGCTGGACGTTTTTGGGCATAACAAATATATTTAAGGTGGGCCCTGGTTTGGTGGGCCACCACATGGTTGGGTGATATGGATCATATACACATATAAAGTGGACCCCACCTATAAATGGATTGGGTCCAATACATGCTTCATGGTGGGGTCCATCCAAGTGGGCCACATGGCCACCTCATCACAAAAAAGATAAACAAATAAATAAAAAGAGAGGGAGAGGGAGAGAGAGAGAGAGAGAGAAAGATAGAGGGACACGCGTGATGGAGGGACCCCGGCACTATGGGCCCTCCGTTCTCAGCATCCAATCATACATCAAGTGGGTCACATTGCATGTGAGCCCATCAAATCAAAAATCAACGGTGGAGATCCTTTCTCCACCAAAATGTAAGGTCTAGATGACCCTATCCATACAAAAAAAATAAACATCATGATGGGGTCCATGGAGAATGGCTCCATCATGGAATGATCATAAAGATTAAGGTGGTCCATCGACCACATCAAGGGTCCAAAGTGAGATCCATAACATCGATCGGTAGGCCTCACTTGGCCCATCATAAGAACATAAAAATCTAGCCTATAAAAGCACCCACCTTCGATCTTCTTGGTCCGTTGGAAAGTCAATCTCCTTAAGTCTCACTTTGATGGTGGAAGATGAGGTTTGAATGGATATGATGATGGGTTTTGGGAGAGAGAAGTGGGCCACACAACTCACTCTCTTTTCTCACACTTGGGATGCCATGGACGTGGGAATTTTTGTTGCTTGGAATAATGAGTTTGAAAAATGTGAGGGAGAGAGGGTTGTAAAGAGAGAGAGAGAGGGTAGCTTAGGTAGGCCATGATTGCTTGTAAGAGAGGGTGGCTAGTAATAAATGCTTGTAAGAGGGCTAGGGATAGGGTGGCTAGCCATAAGTGCTTGTAAGAAGGCTAGGGGTAGGTAGGGTAGCTATAGCTAGGGTAAGGTGGCTATAGCTAGGGTGATGTCATCTATTACCCTCATAATTACCTAGGGATTGGGGCTATATGGGATGGGTGGGTCCCACAATGTGCGGTCCACGATCATTATAATGCACGGTCCATATCTTCTGATCTAAGCATCGAATTGACGCACGAGTCGTGACGTTGGAACTTTGGCGACGATGCGGTCGCAATGGTACAGGTCTCGAATTAAGCCGACTCAAATCTACAGGATATGACTTATGATCGAGCGCAAACACCGCTTATAGGTCGCAGGTTGCCGGAATTCGACAGGAATGATTGTGAGAGTCGACGGAATAGTACGAACTAGGATGCGGGTCTTACAACGGCCTACGTGATTGACAAATTAGGGTGCAAAAATGAGTGCACTAACAAATGTTTATTCCCGATATAGAATCGGGAAAGCTTAATTCTAGGAACCTGATCGTTATGAACTTTCACACAATGCTTAGTTAGACCAATTGAGTCATACACTATCAATTTCGGAACCTAGCTCACAAGATCCACTGTCCATCAAATTTCACATCACATCTATTGGATGACCCACCCAAAAATCACAAGAAAACATCATCTCGATCCATGATCGATCCCCAACAATTCTATCAGGTTATACTTTATGTGGGACAAAATTAGGCCTACTTTTGGTGGTCTTAAGTTATCTAGGGAGAATCCTACACAACTTACAAATTCTAAATCTAAAAAATAGTACAATAGTTACACATACATCGTACATCGCACTCCCTCATACAATAAATCTCGACCCAACAGTTCAATTGAGAGATTATTTGTACTCTTATACCTAGACACTCAAAGAAACCTCACTGGAGATTCAAGTTATGATATTAGGATAATCTGACTACAGATTTCTAGACCAATCATTGAAACACAAGAACAATCCATATTGCACAATTAAAGTCAAATCACAATTATCTACACTGATAAATAGATGGACCCTAGACAAACCTTAGATAGCACGAGTGTGATCAATCAACAGCCAGACCTTTGGATTAGACCACATACAATCAAAGTCCAATTGCACAGCGTGTGCATGTTTACATGCAAACAGAGTTTCAAAACTCTCTTATCAGGAATAGCCTTCGAACCGTGACTGAGGGAGAGATCTTCTCTCCGCTTCCTTCGAATTAGAAACCATTCATTCATGATATGAGAGCACCACTCTTAGACAATCCAAACAATTCATTAGCTTAACCCCAACCATCGATGCTCATTACGTAAATCAACACACAAATAAACATGCACAAGGAACCAGAGAACCAGAACGAGTTGGTGAATGCACTAGAGTTTGGTTTGAAAATCGATTTTGTTATGTTATCTTGCATGCTCCATGTGAAAAGAATCTAGTTGATCCACATTTTCCAGTGTCTGGCCCTGTAATACTCGAGTATTGGACGGCTTCACTAGTCACCAATAGATATTTCTGATTTAGTATAAGCCCACTTGAGAACTTGCACGTACTTGGGATGAGAAACCTAGGGAATTGGCGGAACCTTGACCTCCGGATACCCTATGTGTAGTTGACCCACCGAGCTCGAATGACTAGGAAACCCCAAGTGAACTCAAACTCTAGAATCTCGGCAGCTCTCAGGTGAGGCAGTTGTTGAGGGTCAAATATTGCATGTTAGACCCCAGATATTGTCTAGATTTACGAATATAATGCTGTCTAATGGTTCGTTTTCTCATTCTTGTGTGGCAAAGTGATTTTATAAGCATGGATGGAAAAAGGACTTTAAAAGTTTTGATTTAACGATCTGATGACGCCAAAGGCAAGGGACACACTCCAGGGGACCAAGATTGACAAATATACACGGTCAGAAATTCGAGAAAACTAAGAAACTGAAGCTCAGGTGGCCTGAAAGTTAGCCAGAACGCAAGATCACGGGGTTCCCAATATCAGTTCAGCTCGAAACTTCATACGTGGCCTGAGGACCATAAATTAACCGTACATGTCGAATTTCAGCCATTGGATCCCTCTAAAAGTGGCCAAATAGTCAGATCAGCTCATAAATCATTAGTTTGGGGCCCACCTAATACCTGGATATGCTTCAATTCAAGTCTCAATGCTTTAAATTAGATGAAAAATATGTTGGACAGAGAAGATCTCATGAATACATCACCGTGGGACCCACACTGTGGTGCATGTACACCAAGTGCCCGCACGCCAGACGCTCACCGTACTAACTAAATCGGTCAGCATTCCGCTGACCGATTCTTTAAAAAAAAAAAAAACAAAAAAAAAAAATTTTTCACAGCGGACGCCGTGCGTCTGCCGATCTTGAATAGTGGAGCTTAACCATCATCCATTCGGATGATCTGAACCGTTAATTGCGTTTATAGAGGGGGAAATACCCTCGCCTAACTCTCCTTTCTGCCCCATGCACATGTACTCACTTGGATTGTTGTACAACACAAGATGGACGACAGAATAAAGATCTCATAGACCACCATAGTTGGGATCCAAAATCAAGCATATCTGAACGGTTTTTCGTCCTCAAGCTAATGGACGGTGTAGATTTTTCAAATTAAAGCTCAGTGGACCCCATCGATCATCACAGCGGAAGAAACTTCCGCTTCGCGTCCGCGTAATGCACGGCCGCTGGCCGTTTTTGCGATTAGCTGTGGGCCCCACACGTGCCCCATAAGCTCAATCCGATCCGTCCACCGTGTAGAGGGCTTCGAGAACTACAAAACCATGCTGACCTTTTGCACCCATGCATGCACAAGCGTGAGATACAGAGGCCACAAAAGGGCTGCTCGTTAACGTTCAAAACTGATTCTTCTGTGATTTCTTCTCTGGGCCACGTCAATGGACGTTCAAAACCACCCATTCTTAACTGAAATTTCGTTCTGAATCTAATGGACGGGGTGGATTTTCCAGAAAATGCTTCTGTGGGGCCCACCAACCACAACAGCGAAATAGTGCGAAAGGTTTCGCACATCTGCGAAAACTGACTTTTCCGGACGGTTTTGGCCTACCATCTTTGATCATATGGCAGATCTGAACCGTCTATCATGTATAGGACCCAATAAAATCCTAAGGGACAGTGTTTATTTAGAATTTGAGTGAGAAAAGTGGCGTGTTTCGAGGCACCGAACTTGACTGCCAAAATTACACTCCGTGTCCTGCTACAACTCTGTCACTAACTCCAGCCTTCCAGCAGCTATAAAAGGAGGTTTTTGGACGTGGGAAGCATTCATTCAAGGTCTTGGGAGGAAGAATAGAGGGCTCGAGCTTGGGTTTCAACGTGGGCAGAGAAGAGAGAGAGGAGCTTGGTTTTTTCTTTCCCTTTTCTTTTCCTTTTCTTTTTCTCTTTATTTATTTGGATTGAGCCCATCCATGGCAGGCTAAATCCTCCTAGCTAGGGCTAGGAGGTGAAGCTTGTAGTGAGATGAGAGATTATATGCTTTTAATTTAATTTTAATTTTTGAATTGAAGTTGGTTTTAGTTTGATTTTAATGAAAATATTTTTGGTCTTTAATGGTCTGTTGTGACTGAAATTACAATGGGTCTGCAATGCTTTGAATATTTTCTTATCCCTTTTATGTTTATGACGTTAGGACGTCCCGTTGTTCACCATAGTCTCCTGGGCATGGTTAGATGACGGTACCCTTCTTAACCTTCATACATATGATTGGTTGGTAATTAGTTTAATTCTGTTGTTTGCCATAGTCTGTGGGCATGGTTTGGTGATGGAATCCATTCTAATTCATACACCTTTCATCTCTTTGAAAACTAGATCAACGGCAGTTCAGTAATTTTCATGATTTTTGATGCAAGCATAAGTTCTCCCTGATCTCTACAAGTGGATCCTCTGAATCCCTAGTTTCCTATCTCTGAGTTGTTTCCTAAGTTTTAGATTAATTATTTTACAAGTATTTCACCATTGCTAATTGATTTAGAATTCATCTTAGCCTAGTTCTAGTTCTAGTTAGTTTTAGATAATGTACAAGTTTCAGTCCCTTGGGATTCGACCTCGGTCTTACCGAGTTATTACTACATCACAACCCTGCACTTGGGGAGTGAACAGCAGTCGTGTCCCGTAGCGATCAAATAGACTCTCCTATACCAACTGTGGAATACGAATCATCGGATCCTTAGTTTTCAGGATCACAAATGTATGTAACCTACCCTGTGCCAAAACCTATCTACCTGAATCGTAGGTTTCTATGTCCCGTTGAGTCTATTCGTTCTGTTCTATAGACGCCCATGCTTAGGAAGTCATGTCGAACCTCATGCTGGAACCTTAAGTCAACCTCAAAACCCAACTAAACTAATTTCTGAACCTCAAGTTTAGTGAAGGGCCTTATAGAGAGTGGAATTTGGGCTCCGTAGACCTGAGTGATTAAGGTGATATCTTTAGTTGATAATGTGATGAATTTAACATTAAAAAAATACATAAAATGTGTCACAAAAAGTTGGATGTCATGTGAACATAGGCTGCATTATCTATGATATAAATGGTGAGAGGGGAAAAGAAAATTGAGTTACTTAGGAAAAAAAAAAATTTGAAAAAACCAACATAACAGTAGACAAAGTAGATAAGGAAAGGAGGCACCCAAATTTTATTTTTTAAAAAAAATTTAAAAAAAAAAAAAAAAAAAAACGACATGATTTAAACCTCAAAATCAACACAGAGCAATACGTTGAAGCAGTGGAGACAGCATGTGTTTAAAGTAGCTCAACAGAAGAAAGAGGTCCTGAAATCCGGTGGGTGAGAGGAAATTCGGCAACAGTAACTACTGGTGGCAGGGAACGTGTGAGTGTCCAATGTTGAAAAAAGATGCAACCCAAGATCACAAAGTACATTCAAGTACCCAAAGAGCTCCTGAGATATGAGAAAGCAGAACATCAGATCACACCAGATCCTATCACACGGTGTGGCGGATGGGGTCAGCCAGATAGTTGGTTATCGAAGATCTAGAGAGTATCACCAGCTATTTCAGTGCGGCTCACGACTGCGATTGCCGGCAGCCAGACTTGTAGGAGGCCGAGTGAAGATCGAATGGTCCATGATGGCGAAGGGTGAATTGGACCGGCATTGTTTGAGACAACGGGCTTACAGACGTACAAATAAATGATATACTAAAATCATGTATTTCCTAATAAATAATGTGCCACATGTACAGACTTGTGCCCGTGACACATGCAAAGGGTATTAGATAGGATTAGGTGGGATACTACTACATTCGGTCCCTTGCAAATTCTATCCCACGTTTGGGTGGGATGGAATTGCATTTGATCTCATGTGATATTTTTCATGTCTTTTGAAACCAATTACATATGTGGGCTCCACATTGATGTATGCATTTCTCCATATTCGCCCATCCATGTACACCATTTATATATGACATTCTAATTATATGTGTACAATTCAACTACACTTAGGCATGTTTGGTACATGTGACATTCTAATTATGTGTACAATTTAACTACACTTAGGCATGTTTGGTATATGAATCAGAGAAAAATGGTAATAAATTTTATTAGATGAGATTAACTTGGTTATTGCATCATGATTGCATGTTTGAAAATAAAATACTTGTTATAGGAAAACAGTTCATGTAGCAAAATTCTATTTGGCAAACTATGAAATTGTAATCAACAGACCATATTCACAATAAGTGTAGTTGAATTGTGATCAACAGACCATAGTCACTGTTTTTAGAGCCATCTTCCAAAGCCCCGTATGTGTAAATGTGCGAAATATTCCATCATTCATCTTCAACGGCGCACATGTGCCACTGTTTACCTTCAAGCGCCCGTATGCTAATGTAAGCTTGTAATAACTTCACGTGCCATAATCTGTCTGTAACGCTACACATGTGGTAACTTAAAGCGTGCCTCAATTGTCACGGTTGAGTTGAACCAAAGGCGCGCCTTACGAGGCATGGCGGGAAATCTTCCCAGTCACATGTTTTCTGCCACTCGGCTGTCAGCTTTTTCAGTTACTCTCTCCTTCCCGTCGGAAACGGATTTGGTGCGACCCGTTGCGACGGGGTTCGGCTGGTAGCGCCGCTGGAAAACGGATAGGCGACTCACCCTGCCACTAGCCCCTGGCTAATGGTCGGTTCTCTGTGGGCCTCATGATATATGTGTTTCATCTATGCCGTCCACTCATTTTTTAAAATCATTTTATGGTATGAGCTCAAAAATGAGGTTGATCTAAATCTTAAGTGGATTGCACTGTGTTAATTGAACTTCCACCATTAAAAACTTCTTGAAAGCACAAAAGTTTTGGATGAAGCTGTTATATATTGTTTTCCCTTCATCCAAGTATTTACGATCTAATCAAGAGGTTAGATTTCAAATAACCATTACAGTGGGCCCTAGGAAGTTTTTAATGATGAACATTCAATCACTATTTTTTTCTCATGGTTTCATCCACTTGAGATTTATATCTACCTCTTTTTTTATATCAAGCACTAAGATGATATTTGAAAATGGATGGACGGGATGGATAAAACACATATACCATAGTAGGGTTCACATAGCACCGACGCCTAGCCACCTGGGCGGTGGCAGCGTCACTAACCAAACCGCGTCCGGCTAGGAGGGAAACGGATTGGCTACTCCCCCTTCTCCCAGCCTGGTCGCTGGTGGTCGGTGCTATGTGGGTTCCATCATGATGCATGTGTTTCATCCATTCCGTTCATCCATTTTTACATGTCATTCTAGTGCTTGATCCCAAAAATAAGAGGGATATAAGTCTCAGGTTCACCACACCACATGAGAACTATAGTGATTGGATGTCCACCATTAAAATCTTCCTAAGGCCCTCTGTACTATTTGTTTGACAGTCATCTATTGATTAGGTCACACAGACTCAGACGAAGTGAAAAAACAAAGATCAGCTAGTTCCAAAACTTTTATGGCCTTTAAAAAGTTTTTAATGACCAGCATTGTTTCTGTAATATGGTCCACTTGAGATTAGGATATACCACATTTTTGGTCTCATACATAAAATGATCTAGAAAAATAGATGGACGTGAAACACATACATCATGGTGGGGCACACGGAGCACCAACCACCAGCCAATGGCTGGTGGCAAGGGCGCAGCAAGCGGGTGCCCTATGGGCTCCACCGCATCATTTTAGAGGTTCATTCGAATCTCAAGTGCACCACACTGAAAACAATGGTAATTGAAAAACCTCCTGGGATCTAGTGTAACGTTTACTTAGGCTTATGTAATGCAAACTTCCACTGAGAGAAAAAAAACAAATATCAGCTTAATCCAAAACTTTTGGCCGTTCTTGAAAATTTTTGATTGGTGGGCATTCGATCCACATTATATCTTATGAGATACTTTATTTTGGATATGGATCAATCTCAATTTTGGGCTAATAATATAAAATGATATGAAAATAAATAAATAATAAATGAATAATCAACATATATGAAACACATATATCATGATGCGCACACATAGCACTAACTAGTAGCCACTCGGTACTAGCAATGTGGGTCACAGCCTCACCCAACAGGGGGCCCACTTTATGTATGAATAGTATATCCACTTTGTCCATCTGTATCTCAGGCTCATTTGAGGACATGATCCTAAAAAATTAAGCATATCCAATTCTCAAGTGGACCATAACAAATTGAATGCCTACCCTTAAAACTTAATAGTGATGATTGAAAGCCGACCAAAGGCCCAACTCACAGTAACGTTTATTTGCCATCCCAAGACTTACAAAGTTAAGCAAATCTAAATGTAGCTAAAAATAAAATAAAAATACCCTATTACTTAAAAACTTTTGTGGCTCACAAAAAGCTTTTAATGTTCAATAACCAATGTTTAATATTGGGTGGTCTAACTAAGATTTGGATCTCTTTCATTTTTTATCTCATACCCTAAAATAATTTGAAACTGAAAAATCAGATGAATAGTAAATTTACAATACATACATCCAGGTGGGCCCAACAAATCACGGCGACTGTATTGTAGAGTTGTACATGAGTCGAGTTAGGTCGGTCAACTCGCTCGATTCAACTAAAAAAAGATCGACTCGCCTCGGCTCAAAGTTAGATTCAGACTAAGACGAGCTAATTTTTAGAGCTCGAAAAAATTTCGAGTAGAGTTTGAGCTTGGTCGAGCTCAACATTACTCGGATCAAATCTCAACTCGAACCAACTCGGATCAAATTAGATCAGTAACTTATTTTGTTATGGATGTTCCTCCTCACCAAGTGTTTGATGAAATGACTCAACGAAGTGTTGGTGAGAAAAGAATGGATATGTTGGGTGTTTGGTTTTGATGCTGCTTCTTAGGTGTTTGATGTTGATGCTACTTGTTGAGTGTTGGATTTTCATGTTGCACGTCGGGTGTTCGTTTTTGTTTGATTTTGATCCTGCATGTCAAGTGTTTGATGAAATACTTATAAAGTATTGTTACTATTTTGCATTCTATGAGAAATTTAAGATGCATTTCAGGTGTTTGATAAAATACCGCACAGGCTCGAACTATGCTTGAATTGGCCCGAGCTGCTGACTGATCCTAGTCGAGCTGGCCAGACAGGCTGGAGGACTGAGCCGAGCCGAGCCGAGTTCAAGGTGAGGTTAGGTACTCACCGAGTTGAGTTGAGCTGAGCCGAGCCGAGCTGTGCCAACTCGACTCAGATCGACTCATGTACAAGTCTACTGGATTAGCTGAGGACGGGGCCTCACCTAATCTGTTCCAGAGGAGGATAACGAAACTCACAAAAGCAGTTTGGCTTGCTCTATGGGCCTCACCATGATGTATGTATTTTATCCACACCGTTCATCCATTTATTTAGCTTATTGTAGGGCGTAAAATTAAAAATGAGATATATCCAAATCTTAACTGGACCACATCAAAAGAAATAGTGGGTATTGAATTCTTAATGTTACAAACTTTTTGAGAGCTTCATAAGTTTTAGACCAAGCCAATATTTAATTTAACCTTTAATTCATATTTTTTGTAACCTTATCAACGGGTTGGATGATAAATAAACATTACAATGGGCTCTAGAAAGTTTTAAACTGTAGATGCTCAATCAAAACTATTTTCCTATGGCGTGGTCCAACCGAGATTGGAGTTTCCCTTATTTTTAATCTCATGTACTTAAATGAACCTTAGAGGATGGAGGCGGAATAGCTACTGACTGGTTCAGTAGCTATCCCCCTACTGAAGGGACATCATTAGGTTATTTAGGCCCCACCATGATGTTGTGTTGTATCCACACTATCCATCCATTTCGAGAGACCATTTTAGAGCATGAACCAAAGATTGAGGCAGATCCAATGATCAAGTGGACCTATGAAAGAAAACGGTAGAGATTTAAGGTCTACCATTAAAAACTTCTCGGGAGCCACAAAAGTTTTCGATCAAGCTGATATTTGTGTTTTCTGTTCATCCATGCCCTAAACCCTAAATCTTAAACTCATAAATAGGTTTAAGACCAAATAAACATCATGGTGGCCATACGTGTGAATCAATGGTGGGCGTCACTATCTCTACTGTTTTCTATGGTGGGGTTCACTTGATATATCCCTGCCACCAGCTCGGGGTGGTCGGTGCTTTGTGGGTCCCACCATGATGTATGTATTTCATCCATTTTGTTCATCCATTTTTACATATCATTTAGGGCTTGATACCAAAAATGAGAAGCATATAAATCTCAGATTGACCACACCACTGGAAAAAAATAGCGATTTGATATCCACCATTAAAATCCTCCTAAGGCCCACTGTACTGTTTATTTGACATCGGTTCTTTTCATTAGGTCATACAAACCCAAATGAAGGAAAAAAAAAAAAACAAGGATCAGCTTGATCCAAAACTTTTATAGCCCCAAAAAGTTTTCAATGGTCCACATTCAGTCAACACTGTTTCTATAATGTGATCCACTTGAGATTGGGATATACCTAATTTTTGGTAAAATGATATGTAAAAAATAGATGGACAGCATGGATGAAAAATATATATCATGGTGGGGCTTACATTTTACCGGCCACCAGCCATTGATTGGAGACCGGGGAAGTAGCTAATCCGTTTCCATATGGATCTGCTTCAGTTTTTAGCTCATCCTCTAAAATGATCTCTGTGAGTGAATAGACAGTGTTGATACAACACATGCATCATGGTGGGGCTTACAAAACCTTGTGACGGCACTTCGGCACTTCATATTGGCTGCCTTTTTTCTCACCGTATGCTTCATTTTTAAGCCAACTATTTTATCACGCCTGTCCAAGCTTACTTTACTAACTAATCTCCTACCGTAGGGTATACTTTTATGGACCAAAATACCCTAGTGATCCTTTTGGAAGCAAATTGGCTGGCGTGTGAAGGCTAGCACTGATGCTCCTCGAGCTCCGAGTTGTACAAATGGGCTCCACATTTATGTATTTATTATATCTACATCGTTCATTTATATTTCGAGACCATCTTAGAGTATTATCTGAAAAAAAAAAAATCATAAAAATAGATCAAGTGGACCGCACCACAAATAGCAGTGGGGATATTCATTTTCACCGTTAAAATTTTCATAGGGCTCACCATATCATTTATTTCATCCAATCTATTCATAAGGTCACGAAGACCTGAATGAAGAGGAAAAACAAATTCCATATTGATCCAAAACTTTTGTAACCTATAAAAGAGTTTTAATGGAAGATGTTCAATCCCCCACTACTTTTTATAGTGTGGTTCACTTGATAGTTAGACCTGTCTTATTTTTCATCTCAAGCCTTAACACGAGCTCGCCAAATGTATGGATGGTTTAGATATTACACATACCACATGATAAGACCCACAAAACTTGTTGACTTCAATACACCGGCTATATAGCATGTGTGTGGTACACCGGCTAATCCGCTACCAATCCTTTTCATGGCAGTACTACTGCCAGCCTCGCGGTAGTGTCGCTCGGATTGTCCAGCGGGCGGTAGCATTAACACCGGTCCGGCGGTAGTCCCGCGCCCCCTTGTACTTTGCATTCCAATATAATTAGGATTGCACTATAAAAATAATTCTTTAAGACCGTATCCGACCCCAACAGGGTCCAACAAATAGATGGATTTGATTGTTGATGGGGTCCTAGAAATAAATAATTCTTTAGGGCCATATCCCCCATATCCATATTAATCATTATTGGAGCTTTGATTCAAACCATCATTTTTATGAGAGATCTGATGGGAATCTTATTATAATATGTATGATTTTTTCATGTTGGCCCATGAAAAGTGGACCGTACTTAGGGATAGTCCAACTCAATGATTTGACCATTCGTGCATCTAGAAGGGCCTGCCGCATCATTGGTTCTAGTGTAGCCAAGTGGTAGTTGCTAATTTGTGACCAAAATATTTCCAAAATGCTTACATTTGAAATTACCTAAATAACATTTGCTTAAACATTGGTTACAACCTTAATAACAGAGTTTTTGTGTAATTTCCCAAAAGCATTCGCTTTAATATATAATTGGAAATGCTTTTGTGAGCTTTTTGGAATGCCATTACCGTCCATTAGGTGGACAATAATAATCTCATCTTATCTTCTAATGTGTTATATGAATTCCACCACCACAATTAGATGTGTCACCCCATGTTAGGCCTAGGGCCCTAAATAAAAGCTCCAGTGGACCACACCGTTGAAAACAGTGTACACATCAACCTTCACCCTCCAAACTGTTTCCCTTTGAGTGAGTGTGGCCCACTTGAATAACAAATGAAACTAATGTTTTGGCCCCAAGCCTACATTTAGGTGTGGCATCTAATGGTTGGAATAGATTTCATATAATTATCGTGATGGATGCTTTGAAAATCAAGGGTGGACATCTCTCTCCTAATTGTTTCCTTTGGTGTAGCCCACCTGAATCAGAGATCAGCATGATTTTTTTCCCATGGGTGTAAGGTGGAATTACACAATCTCACATATACATCAAGGTGGGCCCATAAAAAACCAAAGGTTAGTGATCCCTAAAATGGTGTCAGAGAGATGTCACCTTTGACTCTCTGTTTTTTGGGCCTACCATGGTGTGTATGTAAAATCCACTCCAACAATTAGATGTATGATACTACATTAATCCTGGGGCCAGAAAATCTGACTGAGGTGAGCCACACCAAAAGAAATATTCGGGAGAGACATCCACTCTTCTTTTTTTTTTCTTTTCAATACCAACGGTGATGATTATATGAAAATCACTCCAACAATTAGATGCCACATCAAAATTACGCTGGAAGCCTAAACATCATGCCCATCCATGATTCAGGTGGGGCACACAAAGGGTGAATTTCATTCACTTCATTCACGGTGATGATTTCATTCACTTCATAGGTCAATTTCATTTAGTTCACGGTCGATTTCATTCACTTTGCGGTCAATTTCAATCAGTTCGCGATGAATTTCATTCACTTCGAGGTCAATTTCAATAAGCTCATGGCCAATTCCATTCACTTTATGGTGATTTTCACTCACTTCATTCACTTCGCTGTGAATTTCATTTGATTCATAGTGACAAGGGAAGCAAAGAGAAGATAATAGAAGGCCATTAGGCGAATCAACCTAGCTGCTAGTAAGCTTCTCAAGAAAGCGAACAAGTATGTGAACATTAGCAAATCAATCTTTAGAAGCGTGCCCGGGTTCGAAATTAGCAATGAGTTCCACTACATGGTGGTGCTTTCCAGCATTGGCCTTCATCAACCTTATTAGGGTGGGATATATTACACAAAGATAATGGAAAGGATTCTGGCTACGAAATATCAACATTCCTCCTAGTCAATCATGTAACTCATTAAGGTCTATCACATGAATTGAAAAAATCTTCACCGTAAACTTCACCACAAACAGAGTTAAATTGACTGCGAACAGAGTTAAATTGATCACGAAGTGAATGAACTTGACCGCGAAGTGAATAAAATTCACCATGAAGTGAGTGAACTTGACCGCAAAGTGAGTGAACTTGATCGTAAAGTGAATGAAATTCATCACGAAGTAAGTGAACTTCACCGTGAACAGAGTTAAATTGACCGCGGCCTAAGTGATATTGACCGAGGACTGCTTGAAATTGACATCTTAACAAATAACCGCATGAAATTGACCTCAAATTGACATCATGTTGACCGAGAACTTACGAAAATTGGCTGACAACTTCATGAGCGAGTTCTCGATCAATTTCAGTCACATACCAGTCAATTTCACTCGATTCGCGGTCAATTTAACTTAATTCTTGGTCAATTTTAGTCAGTCCTCGATCAATTTCACCAACTTAAGCGAGTTCTCGGTCAACTTCACTCAGTTATCGGTCAGCTTCACGATGTTCATCGTCAATTTTACTAAGTTCGTGGTCAATTTCATGATGTTCGCAGTCAATTTAGCTCAGTTTGCGGTCAATTTAACTCAGTTGATGTCACGCCCCAAACTCGGAAACCGGGCTCACAAAATTCTCGATCGCCGAATCCGACACCGACAGCCTCCGTAGAACCTCATTCTCAGCTCCTAGCTCCCATTCGCCAGGTTCCGATCCTGAGATGCTACTAGGAGGATTTTAAATATCAGTTTGATTCGTAATAAGCATAACCAAAGGCATAACCCACAAACAACAACCAAGCACTCCATTACATTTCCACTATGATCAAAAACTTTACAAGTACAATGAGTATAAAGGGAAATACAATAGTAAAGAATAAAAACTCCAAAACGATCAGCAACGTGCTCCTGCCTCAGCGCTGCTGCGATCCAACGTCACCTGCATGCAACGGTCGTGCATAAGCTTATAGAAAGCTTAGAGGGTGGTGAAAGTGTGTGCGCAAGGTAGTAAAAGGAACATGCAATGTCAGAGTAATGCGGAATATGCAGATGGATCCATAATATCATGAGCCGTACCAAGGCTTATACGATGCAAGACATGAATGGTATCGGCCATCCCAAGGCCATGCGATGTGCAATGCAACTCAAGCATACAGATCCTCATCAATGTCCACACATCAATACTGCTCAAAATATGGGATATCACCGGGGTCTAGTACACTCTAAACCAGATTGCCGCCACATCGCGCACAATAAGGTAAGTGGAAGAGACCTCACTATCCGTCTGCCAATATCAGGCACGACTCGTCGATAGCAGACCCATTTCTCGAGCTGGTCAAACTCTGCCTAACATTGCCTCCTACTCTCGAGCGGGTAAGGCCGCACCCCCTTCCAACCGACCACGACACAGTGGAGAGCGTAACCGTCTGGTAATCGGCACTCAACACCCATCTATCCACTCGGTCTAGACGTTAGAGAAACCTCTTGGTACCATAAGAGTTCAGGGACTTTCACCCAGGGATATCTATAGTACCCCATGTAAAACAAGATTTTCGGTATCCAATCCTGCCAACCACGATGCGTCTGTGAAGGCTACGGTCCTGATGTTGCTAGGGCGTACAATAAGCATGTCACACAAATGCGAAATGCATGATTCCGCTATCCAGTCATGCAACAAATCCTACGCATACCGTGCGCTCATGTAGGGCAACATCACCTAACCGGGAGCTCATGAACAACCTGCCCAAAGGCATATGCTATGATCAGTCAATCCTCATATCAAGCATACGTATGATGCATATGATCATGGGTCATGAAACTATACTAAACATGTAAATGAATGATGAACCATTCTTACAATGCAGATGGGCCTAAACGGCCTATACTCAACAAGTACGGACCAGTAATGGTCCTAAGGAGAGTCGTAATGTGGACATCCAACCAACATTACACTCGCAATGTGGACGTCAAACCAACATTGCTCCCAAGGCACGATCGTCACAAAATATCGTTACATAATTCATGTTGGGCTCACACATTGCAATGGACCTTAGGTACATCCCATTGGACCTTGAATACATCAAATGGGCTCTATCATATGGGCCTTTTATTCATCAATGGGTCACATCAATGGGCCACACCAATGGGTCTTAAGTGCATTGCAATGGGTCAAAACCCGTGGGCCTTGGATTGCATCAATTGGGCTTAATCTCATGAGTCTAATATGTGACCAATGGGCCACACCAATTGGGCCCCCACATGTAGATCAAGTGGGCCTCAACCCATAGACCTAACATGAGTCAAATGGGCCTACACCCCTAGGCCTTAATCAAATAAAATGGGCCTAACTCATGGGTCTCAATTAAATCCAATGGGCCTAACTCATGGGTCTCAATTAAATCCAATGGGCCTAATCTCATGGACCCTTTTTATAATCAAATGGGTTTAGTCCCATGGGCCTTACAATATATCAAATGGCCTAGTCTCATGGCCTTAGAACATATCAATTGGGCCTAAACCCATAGGCCTTAAATATCAAGTGAGCCTAAGCCCATAGGCTTTACATATCAAGTGGGCCCATAAGCATTTCATAAATCAAATGGGCCTAACCCATAGGCCTTAAATAAAGCAAATGGGCCTAACCCATAAGCCTAAAATGATCTTTTTAAGTGGATGGACGGTCTGGATGCATGACGTGCATCATGGTGGGTCCCACTGTCCAGTGGACAATGCGGATATAGTACATACATTACACAGGGCCAGAAGTAGGCGCCACCGTGGTGGGTGCCACCATCCGTCTGGACGGTGGACTTAACAAATACATCATTGTGGGTCCCATGTGGGGCCCACTGTAATGTTTAAGTACCATCCGACCCATTCATAAGGTCGCTCGGACCTGGATGAAGGGACAACATAAATTTCAGCTTGATCCAACCCTTCTGTGGGCTAAAAAAAATGGTTTTCAAGGGTAGGGGTACAGTCCCACTGTTTCATATGGTGTGGGCCACTGGAGTTTTGGATTTGGCCGAAATTTAAAGGGGGCCCACCTGATGATGGGACCCGCCTCATGAACCGATTGGATGACAAACAAGCATTACAGTGGGGCCCACACGCAGGGCCATGGGCCCCTGCGTCCGCCCGCCCGCCCTCACGGCTGCACGCAGCAGCGTGCAGCACTGCCCGCTGACGAGAAGGCAGAGGCTCTGCCTCTTTTCAAAAACAAAAAAAAATGATTTTTCTGTGGTTTTTCGCACATGGGGTCCGCTAAAATGAAATTTGCTCCGGCTATTGCGTTCTGTGGCTCGCAACAGGCGAAACGAGTCCAGAGTTCGAATTTTTTTGTGATCAGAAAATGAAATAAAATCAGAAAAAAGATTCTTGAATGGCAATGATGCATTCTTCGATGCTATGGCCGACCAGATCTTCCAATCAACAACAAACTTCTACCCAACGGTTAAAACACTGTAGGTAAGAGGGTAGACGGCTTAGATAGGGAATATACATCAAGGTGGAGCCTACACAAGGGGGCCATCCCAAAAGCTTCACTTTTTTTCTTTTTTTTTTTTTTGTACAGGGACGTCCAGCGTCTTAGACGCTGGACGATGGGCCCTTTTTTAATATATATGCATTGTGGTGGGCCTTTTGAAGTGGGCCACCACTGATGGATGATGGGGGGGGGGGGGGTACAACATGCAAGGTGGGCCCCACTTGAAGGACTCTTGCCCAAAATAAATACCTCGAGGTGAGGTCCATTCAAGTGGGCCACACAACCCTATTGCCTAAAAATAAAATAAAATAAAATAAAAGAAATAAAAGAGAGAGAGAGAGAGAGAGACATGGAGAGTGGGACACGCCTTGTGATGGAGGGCTCCGCCACTATGAGCCCTCCCTTGAATGAAAACATACAATAAACGGATCCATTTGAACATGGGACCATCAAAAATGTAAATCAATGATGGAGATCCATTCCCCACCGATATGGACGGTATAGATGACCTTTCTAATTGAAATAAACATCATAATGGGGTCCATGGAGAATGGCCCCATCATGGAATGATCATGATAATCCAAGTGGTCCATCGGCCACAACTTAGGGTCCCAAGTGAGATCCACACCATGGATCGGTGGGCCTCACTTGGCCCATCATACAAATAAGAAAACTACCTTATAGAGGCACCCACCGTCCGATCTTCTTGCTCCTAGGGGCTCCTTGGCACCTTAGCTTCAACTTCAATGGAGGAGATGGAAAATGGAAGGTTGAGATGGGAGATGATGGGGTAGGAAGGTGGGCCACTTGGAGTTTAGGGATTCTTGGAAAATTCCATACGTATGGGCTCTTTTGCTTGGAAATTTTTTTGAAATGAGAAAGAGAGAAAGAGAGAGAGTTATAAAGGGAGAGAGAGAGAGAGAGAGTGATGGATGGATGTGGTGAGTGATGGTTGTGTAAGAAAAGCTTGACTTTTGAGGCTTTTGTGTAAGAGAGGTATGGGTGGTGAAGACTTTTGTGACTTTTTGTGTAAGAGAGGTATGGGTTTGGGAGACTTTTGTGGTTGCTTGAGAAAAGGGAATAAAGTGATGTGTACTTGACATGTGATGGCTTGATGGATTGATTGATTGATGGGATTGATGTGATTGATGTGACACATCGTAGAGATTCCCTTGGGTTTCGCAACGCGCGGCGTTTTCTCGCTTGATAGCGGACCCATTCCTCGAGCTGGTCAAACTCAGCTTAGCATTGCCCCCTACTCTCGGGTGGGTAAGGCCGCACCCCCTTCTAACCGACCACGACACAGTGGAGAGCATAACCGTCTGGTAATCGGCACTCAACGCTCATCTACCCACTCGGTCTAGACGTTGGAGCAACCTCTTGGTACCATAAGGGTTTAGAGACTTTCACCCAGGGATATCTATAGTATCCCATGTAGAACAAGATTTCTGGTATCCAATCCTGCCAACCACGATGCGTCCGTGAAGGCTACGGTCCTGATGTTGCTAGGGCGTACAATAACCATGTTACACAAATGCGAAATGCATGATTCCGTTATCCAGTCATACAACAAATCCTACGCATACCGTGCGCTCATGTAGGGCAACATCGCCTAACCGGGAGCTCATGAACAACCTACCCGAAGGCATATGCTATGATCAGTCAATCCTCATATCAAGCATACGTATGATGCATATGATCATGGGTCATGAAACTATACTAAACATGTAAATGAATGATGAACCATTCTTACAATGCAGATGGGCCTAAACGGCCTATACTCAACAAGTACGGACCAGTAATAGTCCTAAGGAGAGTCGTAATGTGGACATCCAACCAACATTACACTCGCAATGTGGACGTCAAACCAACATTGCTCCCAAGGCACGATCGTCGTAAAATATCGTTACATAATTCATGTTGGGCTCACACATTGCAATGGACCTTAGGTACATCCCATTGGACCTTGAATACATTAAATGGGCTCTATCATATGGGCCTTTTATTCATCAATGGGTCACATCAATGGGCCACACCAATGGGTCTTAAGTGCATTGCAATGGGTCAAAACCCGTGGGCCTTGGATTGCATCAATTGGGCTTAATCTCATGAGTCTAATATGTGACCAATGGGCCACACCAATTGGGCCCCACATGTAGATCAAGTGGGCCTCAACCCATAGACCTAACATGAGTCAAATGGGCCTACACCCCTAGGCCTTAATCAAATAAAATGGGTCTAACTCATGGGTCTCAATTAAATCCAATGGGCCTAATCCCATGGACCCTTTTTATAATCAAATGGGTTTAGTCCAATGGGCCTTACAATATATCAAATGGCCTAGTCTCATAGCCTTAGAACATATCAATTAGGCCTAAACCCATAGGCCTTAAATATCAAGTGAGATTAAGCCCATAGGCTTTACATATCAAGTGGGCCCAAGTTCTTAGGCCTTAAATGAATCAAATGGGCCTAGCCCATAAGCATTTCATAAATCAAATGGGCCTAACCCATAGGCCTTTTGCAATTCAAGTGAGCCTAACCCATAGGCCTTTTACAATCCAAATGGGCCTAACCCATAGGCCTTAAATAAAGCAAATGGGCCTAACCCATAAGCCTAAAATGATCTTTTCAAGTGGATGGACGGTCTGGATGCATCACGTGCATCATGGTGGGTCCCACTGTCCAGTGGACAGTGCGGATATAGTACATACATCACACAGGGCCCCACCGTCCGCTAGAAGGTGGAGGCCACACATACAGAAGTGGGCGCCACCGTGGTGGGTGCCACCGTCCGTCTGGACGGTGGACTTAACAAATACATCATTGTGGGTCCCGTGTGGGGCCCACTGTAATGTTTGAGTACCATTCGACCCATTCATAAGGTCGCTCGGACCTGGATGAAGGGACAACATAAATTTCAGCTTGATCCAACCCTTCTGTGGGCTAAAAAAAATGGTTTTCAAGGGTAGGGGTACAGTCCCACTGTTTCATATGGTGTAGGCCACTGGAGTTTTGGATCTGGCCGAAATTTGAAGGGGGCCCACCTGATGATGGGACCCGCCTCATGAACCGATTGGATGACAAACAAGCATTACAGTGGGGCCCACACGCAGGGCCGTGGGCCCCTGCGTCCGACCGCCCGCCCTCACGGCTGCACGCAGCAGCGTGCAGCGCTGCCCGCTGACAAGAAGGCAGAGGCTCTGCCTCTTTCCAAAAACAAAAAAAAATAGTTTTTCTGTGGTTTTTCGCACATGGGGTCCGCTAAAATGAAATCCGCTCAGGCTATTGCGTTCTGTGGCTCGCAACAGGCGAAACGAGTCTAGAGTTCGAATTTTTTTGTGATCAGAAAATGAAATAAAATCAGAAAAAAGATTCTTGAATGACAATGATGCATTCTTCGATGCTATGGCCCACCAGATCTTCCAATCAGCCCCAAACTTCTACCCAATGATTAAAACACTGTAGGTAAGAGGGTAGATAGCTTGGATAGGGAATATACATCAAGGTGGGGCCTACACAAGGGGGCCACCCCAAAAGCTTCACTTTTTCTCTTCTTTTTTTTTTGTACAGGGACGTCAAGCGTCCCAGACGCTGGACGATGGGCCCTTTTTTTTAAACAAAAAAAAAATGCATTGTGGTGGGCCTTTTGAAGTGGGCCACCACTGATGGATGATGGGGGGGGTACAACATGCAAGGTGGGCCCCACTTGAAGGACTCTTGCACAAAATAAATACCTCGAGGTGAGGTCCATTCAAGTGGGCCACACAACCGTATTGCCTAAAAATAAAATAAAATAAAATAAAATAAATAAAAGAGAGAGAGAGAGAGAGAGAGACATGGAGAGTGGGACACGCCTTGTGATGGAGGGCTCCGCCACTATAAGCCCTCCCTTGAATGAAAATATACAATAAACGGATCCCTTTGAACATGGGACCATCAAAAATGTAAATCAACGGTGGAGATCCATTCCCCACCGATATGGACGGTATAGATGACCTTTCTAAATGAAATAAACATCATGATGGGGTCCATGGAGAATGGCCCTATCATGGAATGATCATGATGATCCAAGTGGTCCATCGGCCACAACTTAGGGTCCCAAGTGAGATCCACACTATGGATCGGTGGGCCTCACTTGGCCCATCATAAAAATAAGAAAACTATCCTATAGAGGCACCCACCGTCCGATCTTCTTGCTCCTAGGGGCTCCTTGGCACCTTAGCTTCAACTTCAATGGAGGAGATGAAAAATGGAAGGTTGAGATGGGAGATGATGGGGTAGGAAGGTGGGTCACTTGGAGTTTAGGAATTCTTAGAAAATTCCATACGTATGGGCTCTTTTGCTTGAAGATTTTTTTGAAATGAGAAAGAGAGAAAGAGAGAGAGTTGTAAAGGGAGAGAGAGAGAGTGATGGATGGATGTGGTGAGTGATGGTTGTATAAGAAAAGCTTGACTTTTGAGGATTTTTGTGTAAGAGAGGTATGGGTGGTGAAGACTTTTGTGGCTTTTTGTGTAAGAGAGGTATGTGTTTGGGAGACTTTTGTGGTTGCTTGGGAAAAGGGAATAAAGTGATGTGTACTTGACATGTGATGGCTTGATGGATTGATTGATTGATGGGATTGATGTGATTGGTGTGACACATCGTAGAGATTCCCTTGGGTTTCGCAACGTGCGGCGTTTTCTCGCACCGAACGTTGGCCCACATCTCTTGACCAGGGTATCGCCTCGGCGCGCGAGTCGCGGTTCGGAACCGCAACGACGACGCAGTCGCTATGGTATTGGCCTCGGGTTGAGTCGACTCGGGTTGTCGGTGTATGAATCAGGGTCGCGCGTCGATATCGGTTAAGGGTCGAAGGTTGCTGGAATTCGACCGGTAAGACCGCGAAAGTCTATGGAACGGTACAGTCCAAGATACGGGTCTTACAGTTGAAGATGTCAATTCCAAGTAGTTATCGGTCAATTTCACTTCGTCGTCAGTCAATTTCATGATGTTCGAGGTCAATTTCAGTCACTTCGTGGTGAATTTCAATCACTTCGTAGTGAATTTCATTCACTTCACGATCAATTTAAATCACTTCAAAATGAATTTCATTCACTTCGTGGTTAATTTTAATCACTTCACGATGAATTTTATTTACTTCATGGTGAACTTCAAAC
Organism: Magnolia kwangsiensis; assembly: GCA_037074715.1. Classification (NCBI taxonomy): domain Eukaryota; kingdom Viridiplantae; phylum Streptophyta; class Magnoliopsida; order Magnoliales; family Magnoliaceae; genus Magnolia; species Magnolia kwangsiensis. The sequence goes on from CM073583.1 coordinate 86,227,538, forward strand.
TTTTTGCAGTGAAATTCATTCACTTCGTGGTCAATTTCATTCATTTCGCGGTTAATTTTACTTCGTCGTTGGTCAATTTCACGATATTCGTGGTCAATTTCAATCACTTTGCGATCAATTTTAATCACTTCGCGGTCATTTTAGAACATTATATATATATATATATATATATATATATATATATATATATATATATATATATATATATATATATATATATATATATAAAGAATCATATTCAAAGATCAATTGGACCACACCACATAGCAATGGGGAAATTGATTTTCACCATTAAAAATTTCGTAGGGCCCACCATAACGTTTATTTTCCATCCAATCTATTCATAAGGTCATAAAGACCCAGATGAAGAGGAAAAACAATTTTCATATTGATCCAAAACTTTCGTGACCCCTAAAAGAGTTTCAATGGTAAACATTCAATCCCTTACTGCTTTTTACAATGTGGTCCACTTGATAGTTAAATCTATCTTATTTTTCGTCTCAAGCTTTAATACAAGCTCGCCAAATGGATGAATGGTTTGGATATAACACATATCTCATGATAAGACTCACGAAACTTGCACCAGCCAATCGACTTCCTGTTATATGCGGCGGTAGTGCCGCGGTAGTCTGTCCAGTTTTTTTTTTTTTTTTTTTTAAAGGAGAAATTTTTTCCCTTACATTTTTCTCTAATACATATTTATGTAAATATGTATATATAAGCATATAAAAATATTTTTCTCTCTTTTTATTCATTTCTTTCTTTATTCATATAATCAGCATGTCTCCCAAATCAAAATGAGTTACATGATGTACTATATGATTTTGGGATAGGAGTAGCTATTTTAGTCAATTTCATTCACTTCGTTGTCAATTTCAATTGCTACGGTTATAATCTGTAGCTATAGGGAATAAAGCAGGGGCATTTTAGTCTAGTAAATATGCATTTGCATGGCAGGGGACTAGTATGTTAAGGCAAGTTTCGTAGTGCTTAATGAGTAATATGGCTTCAAAGTGAGGTGTATAGTTGGAAAAAGTCAGATTCGACATATTGGCTATTCCCGCCACCAGCTACTCTTTGGGCCCCACATGATGTATGTGTTTCATCCATGCCATCCATCTATTTTTATAGATCATTTTATAATATTAAAACAAATATTAGGTATATCCAATCTCAAGTGGAAAACATTACAGGAAACAGTGTTGAATAAACGTCGACCATTAAAAGCATCTTGGGGGCCATAAAAGTTTTTGATCAAGTTGATGTTTGGTTTTTACCTTCATCTGGGTCTGAATGACCTAATTAACAGATTGGATTTCAAATAAAAAATACAGTGGGCCTTAGGAGGGTTTTAATAGTGAATATCCAATCATTATTTTTTTTTTTCCCGTAGTGTAGTCTACTTGAGATTTATATCCCTCTCATTTTTGGGATAAGCCTTAAGATAATCTGTAAAATTGGATGAACGGAATGGATGAAACACATACATCATGGTGGGGCCCACAGCGCACCGACCATCAGCCACCGGGCTGGTGGCAAGGGGAGTAGCCAATCCGTCGGATGGCTGATAGTCGGTGCTCTGTGGGCCCCAGTATAATGTATGTGTTTCATCCATGCCATTTATCTATTTTTCTAGATTATTTTATGGTATCAGACAAAATATAAGGTATATCCCAGTCTCAAGTAGACCACATTACAGGAAACAGTGTTAAATGAATGTCGACCATTAAAAACTTTTTGGAAGCCATAGAAGTTTTGGATCAAGTTGATCTTTATTTTTTCCCTTCATCCGGGTCTATATGACCTAATCAACAGATTGGATGTCAAATAAACAGTACAGTGAGCCTTAGGAGGATTTTAATGGTAGATATTCTAATTACTATTGTTTTCCTGCGGTGTGCTCCACCTGAGATTTATATCCCTCTAATTTTTGAAATAGAGCCCTAAAATAATCTATTAAAATGGATAAACAGAATGGATGAAACACATAAAATGATCTATAAAAATGGATAAACAGAATGGATGAAACACATACGTCATGGTGGGGCCCACGTAGCACCTAACGCCAGCCACCGGGCTGATGGCAGGGGAAGTAGCCAATCCGTTTCCTCCGTATTAGGCCCACAGCTTTGAGACCAGGTAGCTGGCTGGTGCTGGAGTAACTAGCCAAACCGCCTCCGTGACTGACATAGCTGACGGTGGAGTGGCAGAAAACATGTGGCTGGGAAGTCCCAACTGGTAATGCGTGCCATCAATTGAACGCCGCATGCATGCACAGCGACAGTTGAAAATCAGCCATTTAAAAATTTTAAAATATAAAAATAAAAATTCAGTGAAGCGAGCGCTTGTAGCGTACAGGTGTAAGGCTCATATATCGTCTGTCCTGTAAAGATGCACGTGGCCCACCAAGCGTGGCCGAGCCTTACCTGGCAAGGAAACACGGTTGTGGTAGCACTCGGGAGTCGCGCGTGCCAACTCATCCACAACAACAAGAGCCCTTTATCACAACCTAAGAGGCGGCCATGACAAGCAATGGCACACTAGAACACGTCGACTACTTACCTGCTTCTCACGGCGCGGACTAGGTATTACCCCCGTCTGTTACATGCTCGGGACAGACGGAGGGCCACTGAGGGGCCACCATTATTTATGGCTTTTATCCACACCGTCCATCTATTTTTTTATATTATTTTAAAATGTTAACTCAAACATAAGACTGATCCAAGGCTCAAGGGGACCACATCACAGGAGGCAGTGGTGCTAAGGACGTTCACCATTGAAACCATCTTAGGGCCCACCGTGTTGTTTATTTGCCATCCAACATGTGTATATGGTCATATACACCTGGATGTAGTGAGAAAACAAATATTATCTTGATCCAAAACTTCAGTGGTCCCCAACAAATTTTCAACGGTTGTAATTTAATTCCCACTGTGGTCCACTTGAGCCTTGTATCTTTCTTATTTTTAGGATCATATCTAAAATATGGAAAATGAATGGACGGTGTGGATGAAATAAATAAATCACGGCGGCATTTCAAATCCCTGCCTGTCCCGAGCTCAGAACAGGCGTGGGTTGTACCAAATCAGTGCTCTCTGATTTCAGCTGTCCACGTCACCATCTTCGCCGCACGTGACGTGGGCTCTTCTGGCACGTGGGTTCCTCACCCCCACGTGCCACATAAGCGTCCCATGAAGCTTCATTTATTCGGTCAAATCGCGTCGGTATGTTGATAGTTCATCGTCACTCTTTTTACATGGTTGTGATTGCCCCACCGTGCATGTGGCATACAATACCCGATCCAGACCATGCAAATGGCAGGAAGCATGGTGGATGGAGCATGACCCGAAAATCGCACTAAACGAGTAATCCTAACCATCTGATTAATTGTAGTAAAATGGACAATTGAGATCGTCTAATTAGTGCAATTTTCTGGATGCGGTCTATTCACAAAGTGCCCACATTTTGGATGGTTGGATCTTCATTCACGGACACCAGATAAGGCTGACTGTGGTACACATTTCGAAAATAACGGTGAAAATGACTCTTGAATTCTTACAAATCAGAGAGGATGTTGATTGCGGTTGTTTTATAAGTCATCTTGTGCGTTCTTCAAATCCAGGGACTGCTTTTGCCGACAGTGGCTTCTGCAAGGCTATATAAATAGGCCTTCTGCCCTGTTATCGAACTTCACGACGGGGAGAGAGAGGAAGAGAGAGAAGCTTTAGATGCACGCTCCGTGGCACGATCGATCAACGGCTGAGATACGTAGATCGTGCCACGCTGTGTGTGTCCAATGCACCCTCTCAATGCAAGGAGCCTGTCTACACGTCTACATGTCTCCCTTCTTTGGTGAGTATTTATGGTTAGATCTTTACTAAGCTAATGCACGTGTACAAGGTGGCTGATGCTCATGCCACATGTGTGCTAGCCAGAGCCGTTGGTTGGAGAGTATCCTTACCCTTGCTTGGGTGGCAGACTCTGAGGAGTTTCAACACCCGTCAAGGGTTCGAGCATCCACGGGTGGTGAAATCCAGCTATTGCATGAGTGTGTCGGGTGTGTGTACGTGTTAAAAAAAAAAAGAAAAAAAAAGAAAAGGCCTTTGGGCGGAGATCTAATCAATTCGGGAAGCGGATTGCGCCCTACCCCCGCCGTCCTGGCAGGATTTTGTGGGGCCCACCATTATATAAGTATTTTATCTACACCGTTAATCGTTTTTATATCATTATTTTAAAATATGAGCTAAAAATTAAGGTAGTTTCAGTGCTTAAGTAGACCACAAATTGGGGATTAAACTTTCACCATTAAAAACTTCCCGGAAGCTGGAGAAGTGTTGGATCAAGATGAAATTTGTGTTTTTACTTCATCCAAGTCTGCATCACAATAGGTTGGGTGATAAAAAAACATGACGGTGGCACTTAGAAATGTTTCAACGGTGGGTGTCATTACCATTACAGATTCCTTTAATATGATCCACTGGATCTGTAATTCTGCTTCATTTTTAATATAATATTTTAAAATGATATGAGAAAAGCCATTAAGGGTATGGATAAAATACTTACATTACTATGGGCCGCACAGAGGTAGGACGCAATCCGCGCCCATCAATTCGGAGAACTTCGCAGGAACTTCTGCCCACGGGGGAAGCGGATTGGCTTGCTGTACCGGACACCTGCTATATAGCTAACGTGTCGTGCGAAGACGAGCACCGACGCTCGTACGAACGGTTCAAAGGAGATCAAAGTTATATGTGCTCGGCAATTATGTATTTATTATATCTACACTGTTTACCTATTTTTGAAGATAATACGTATTATATCACAAATACAATGGAGATAATTATTTTCACCGTTAAGAAATTTATAAGGCCACTATAACATTTATTTTCCATCCAATCAATTAATAAAGCTATAGAGACCGGTATAAATAGAAAAAATAAATTTCATATTAATCCCCCAAAAAAATTTCAATGATAGTCATATAATCTTTCATTATTTTTTGTAACGTGGCTCACTTGATAGCGAGACCTGCTTTTTTTTTTCTTTTTTGATTCCATCTTAGACCTTAATAGGAGCTCACCGAATGGGTGAACAGCTTAGATATAACATGTATCTCGTGATTATACTCACGGAACTTGTTGGCGTAAACATAGTAGCTATATAGCTGGTGTGAGGTACACCAAACGATTCCCTTCCGGCCACAGGAAGCTACCCGGGGCCAATGCAATGTTTGCAAGAAATCCAACCGTCCATCTACTTTACTCATTATTTTATGACATGTGATGAAAAAATGAAGCAAATACAAATGCTAAGTGGGCCGCATGAAAGAAAAAGTGAGGATTGAACGTCTACCAATGAAATATTCTTGGGCTATGAAGGTTTTAGATCATGCTATAATTTTTGTGTTTTCGGTTCATCCCTCACGGAGGTTTAAACGGTAGGCATTTCTCTGCCGACGTTTTCCTTTAACGCGGGTCACTTAAATTTTGGATCTACTTGATTGTTTTTATCCATGTCCTAAAAAAATCGTACAAAACGGATGAACGGTTAAAATTTCTCAAATATTAAACAAATATCAAGGTGGCCCTACCTAGTTTCCTTGTCGCAGGCAGTAACTGTCGAATGCCTGCCCAGGCAACGCCGCGTCCAATCAATTCATCAGTCGGTCCACCTCCGTTTAGGTGATGCTCCTTCCCAAGAACGGACGCCGTCGGTCCACCGTCCACCTCTGTTTAGGTGATGCTCCTTTCCAAGAACGGACGGATTTCCCGCGAAAGACTTTCGGGGAAACTCACTGCCTCAAAACCTATGTGGGGCCCACTGTAATGTCTGGTAAGAAATCCACTCTGTTCTCATGTGGGGCCCACTGTAATGTTTAGTAAGAAATCTACTCTGTTCATCCCTTTTTTGAGCTAACTTCAGGATTCAAGACTCAAGTGGCCACAATAAAAGAAAAGGTGGGTAGGAAAATTACTACCGGTGAAATCTCCCTGCGCCGGTGATGATGTTTACATGTCATCCATACAGTTAATACCGTCATTTTTACTGTGATTAAATTAAAACACAAATATTAGCCTGAATCAAAACTTCTATAGCCCTGTGAAATTTTTAACTATGGACATTTAATGTTTACCCATACGGCTAACTTTAGTACTGTATCAGTTCAGTTTTTTGCTTGTGTAATCAAATGAGTTCAAAATATGAATAGACAAAGCGGATTTCTCACAAACGTGATGGCCCACCTAAATCCTCTTACAGCTGATGTACCATGCACCCCCTATAGAGCTGCCGTAGGTGCGTGCCAAGACGAGCATTGATGCTCCTCGAGCTCTGAGTTGTACGAACGGTTCTTAGGAGATCAAAGTTACATGGCCTCACTGTGATGTATTTATTATATTGGCACCTTTCATCTATTTTTAGAAATCATTTTAAAACATTATCTGATGAATAAATCATATCTAAAGATCATCTAAACTATATCACAATTTACAGTGGAGATAATAATTTTCACTGTTAAACAATTTGTAAGGCTCATTATAACAGTTATTTTTTATTCAACTTGTTCATAATATTATAAAGACCTGAATGAAGAAGAAAAATAAATTTCATATTGATTCAAAATTTCTATGATTCAAAAAGAGTTTCAATGATAAACGTTCAATCCCCTATTACTTTTTTCAGTGTGGTTTGCTTGGTACTTATATTTTTTTATTTTTCATCTCAATCCTTAAGATGAGCTCACCAAATAGATGAATGGTTTGAATATAACACATACCTCATGATCAAATTCACAAAACTTGCTAATGTCAATACAGTAACTACATAGGAGGGTGTGTGGTACACTATCCAATCCTCTTCCCACCTGCCGAAGCCTTTCGAAGGAGGGAAGCAGATTGCCTAGTGTACCTTTTTTATTATTATTTCTAAACACGCATGCGTACCCCCTACACACTCACGCTAGTGGAATTTCACCACTTATGGATACTCGAACCCTTGACCGGGTGTTGAGACTCTCTCTTGAAAGTCTACCACCTAAGCAAGATTAAGTGTATTCAAGTGAGCAATTTTCATGGATTTAATAATGAGGTATGTGTTATATTTAAACTCTTTGTCCATTTGACCAGCTCTTCTTAAGGCTTAAGACAAAAAAATAAGACCGGTCTAACTATCAAGTGAACTGCACTGTAAAAAAGCAGTAGGAAATTGAATGTCTACCATTGTAACCTTTCTTGGGTCGTAGAAGTTTTGGATCAATATGAAATTTATTTTTTCACTTTATTTAAGTCTTTGTGACTTTATGAGCAGATTAGATGAAAATAAACATTATCATAGGCCTTGCGAATTATTTAATGTTGAAAATCATTATCTCTACTTCTAATCATGGTGTAGTTAGATGATCTTTATATATGTTTCATTTTTTTTCTAATGCTTTAAAATTACCTTTAGAAATAGAACAAACGGTATAGGTATAACAAATACATCACTACGAGGCCATGTGACTTTGATCTCATTAGAACCGTTCGTACAGCCCCGAGCTCGAGGAGCATCATTGCTCGTACGTCTTCTCACGACACGTACCTACACCAGTTATATAGCTGCTGTGTTATACACCAGCGAATTTGCTTCCCCGGCAGGTAATCCGCGTCACCCAAGAATCAGGTCGATTAGTTGCCAGATGCTGTTTATAAAGTAAATTCACGGTTGCAATTTTGTTGACTGATAACTGTTCTGACATCCTGGCCGGCATTCCCAATGGACTAGATTTCATCACTGGGAGAGAAAATCTGCATGGTTAGAACCCTCGTGAATGGCTTCAATATTGCACCTGTCAGCCATGATAGCAAATGTTCTGGCGTGTGCATTAATAGCCTTGTTCAAGCGTGTAAGCTTAACAAAGCTCTTCATATATACACGTGTGCATGTGTGTTCTCAACGGGGAACTTCAACGCCTGGTTTTAGGTTTTGGGCCATGGTTGGTTTATGGAAGCAATTTGATCTGGTGGCCCCATCTTGATTGGACCATGCCCCAAAATCACCCAGATTGAAATATCTCAGCCATCGAATCTTAAACGTGTGTTATTCATCTTAACCATATATGTAGTTGAGTTGACCAACTGAGGAGATTTTTTGGGAACGGTACATCATAATGGGACCATCTAAACCAACGATGGTCCATCACACGTCACACGTGCAGGGCAGCATCTAATCTGTGCAGATGGTTATGACCGTCATGAGATCATCTCACCTGATCCATTCATTAAGTAGGCCAAAGTTGCCTGTTGGGTCCAAATCTCAATCTATTCGTTGATTTCTAGTGCTTCTATCGGGCTGATTTCTTTGTCAGGTGATCTTTACGATGATGGAAGCGGATTAGCCAAGACCAAGCGATCCTTACTGTGGGCCCCACCTTGATATATGTATTTTATATCCATAATCTAGTTTTTAGGCCATGATATACGAATCTCAAATGTACCGTAACATCGGAAGCAGTGGTGATGGACCATTAATGGGCCACAAAAGCTTTATATTAAGTTGATATTTTATTTTTACCTTCGCCTATATTTACGTGTCCTTAAAAACAGGTTTGATGGCCAATAAGTGACATACACGTTACGGTGGGTCTAAGGAAGTTTTTAATGGTCGGATATCTAATCACTCTTGTTTCCAATAATATGGTCCACCTGAGAATTGAATCTTTTTCTTTATTGGGCTCATGCCTTAAAATGATCTCACGGAATGGATGGACGGCGTGGATATAAAACACCTGCATCGAGCTGGACCCCACAAGCCACATTAAGGGCCGCACCGTCTTGGTGAGACATCCACTCCCTACGATGATGCCGACAACGTGCATGGTTCCATACGTAAGTGAGCATTAATGAGGCTGTACCAGATCCTCTCTCATTATCCGGAGGATTTCTGGCCCCAACTTTCCGTGCGGTGACAGATACCAACCGCCTGTGGGACATCTGAACCGAATATAAGACAGGTCATATCATGTAGGTGACACGTTGCAAACATAAGCTTGCTAGCCTTGTTATGAATATGACTGCCATTGTATGTCTAATTAGTCATCTCAACAACCCTATCCACGTTGCATAAGCGGATTGAATAATGCGTCCAGGCATGGGCTCTGTGGAACCCACCATGAAGTATGGTTTTTATCCCAACTGTCTATCTTCTTCTTCTTTTTTTCTTTTTTTTTTTCAGGGTCATTTTAAAATAGAGAATAAAAATTAAGACGTCCGGTGCTCGATGTACTGTATTATATAAAGCAGTGGCAATAATAAAACTCACCATTGAAATCTTTCATCTAACATATCCTCTAATGGTCATAAATAAATGATGGAAAAACATAAACATCATATTGATCCAAAACTTGCACCTCTAGGAATTTTTTAATGGTGGCAGTTCAATCCCCACTTCGTGATACATTTAAGTTTCAAGTTCAATCCACACTTTATTGTACATTTAAGTTCTGTGTCAATATCATTTCTGCGTTCATACTCTAAAACAGTCAATAAAGGATGGACAACAAAAATGAAACACATATATCATATATTATAGTACGCTCCACGGAGCTGCGGACTGCATCCTACCCCAACTAGATGGGCTCTATTATGTGTTTTATCCACACCATCTATTCATATTTTTATATCATTTTAATTATTGAGTCCAAAAGATGAGGTAGAACCAAGGCTCGAGTGGATCACACTGCAGGAAGCAGCAGTGATAATGGTGGCCACTGTTGAAACCTTCCTATGGACACTACAAGAGACAGTAGGGATTGAACACCTACCAAATCTTTAGTGGCCCACTAAAGTTGTGGCTCAGGTGGCTATTCTAATTTCCCCTTAATCCGGATGGAATCATTGTAAGGTTTGGATCTCTTTCATTTTTTGACTCATGTTTTAAACCGAGCTTGCAAAATGGATGGGGCCAGCAAATATAACACAAACATCGTGGTGGGTCCCACACATCTGGGGATTCTTTTCATGGGATTACCCCATCCCAACACCATCGAGCCACGCGATGTTTGGGTCACCATGTAATTTGAGACGCATCCGGTTGATTGAAATGAAAAGAACTGAAAACTAATGTGTTTTTTTTTAACACAACTTAAAAAATGGTGGAGACTTTTGTGTCGTCCGTGAGGTATGGTTATTGACAATCTAGGCCGTTCAAATTATCGGGCCAATCGTTGATGTAGCATTATAAAATATTTATGCCTGCATTATTGATATTGAACTAAGGTCCTTTATATGGTACGTGAGCTTATGTGGGATTAGGTGGGATGAAATTGTATCTGGTTCTTTAAAAATTTCATTAGGTGCTTGAAGAGGACCGGAAGGATTGGGATTACATGGGATGAAATTGCATTTGATCACATGAAAGAATTCTGACAATTTTGAAATTCACTACACATGTGGGCCCCATGTTGTTACGTGTTTTATCAAGCCATTCATTCATCTATGCTATTTGCAAGTGACATTCTAATTATATACATATACAAGTTACAAACATATATTGTGAATTTGGTTCGTTCATTACAAATTCATGGTCTGCTAAATGAGATTTTGCTAAGTCAATATTTTTTTCATAACAAGAATTTTATCCCGAACATGAGAATTAGATGACCAAAATACAGTGGTATTTCCAGACAAAAATCATTATACAATAATGGTGTTAATCTCATCTATTTATATTTCTAAAATTATCTTGTTGCTCCCAATTATGTTTCCACAACTACCAAAGTATGCTGAAACACATCCAATGAGGATGCAATTTCCCCCTAGATAGGCTCACCAGATGCCTTTCTGGTTACAACTTGGCTGCAACTCAAAACCAATGACTTGGGTGAGACCCTGACCATAGGGTCCACCTTGCTGTATGAATTGTATATTTAGGCCACCCAGCTATTTTGTCCAGTTATTTTAGGGCATGGTTCAAAATATAAAATGGATAAAAATTTTAGGTGGAGCACACTATAACCATTAAAAACCTTTGGTGGGCCACGAAAGTTTCGTATCAAGCTGTTTTTTATTTCATCCAAATCTGCATGACCTTATTAACAAGTTGGATCGTCAATAAACATTATGGTGAATCCTAGAATGTTTTTAATGGTTGTCGTTTAATGACCACTGTTTCCTTAATGTTGTACCTTTGAAATTTTAATCTTTTTCATAATTTAGACCGCGCCTTAAACTAATCTGGAAAAAGCAGATAGATGGCGTGGATATACAACGCATACATGGAGGTAGGCCCTACAGTTACGGTCCCACCCACATGGCTGGGCTAAGGTCATAGCAAAGTCGCTCCATGCTCTTCCGATACGATCCTCTGTTTCGTGGAAACAGTGAGCAGCTGAATCTGGTCATCACTGTAAGTGCCACCACTATTTTTAATATATATTAAAAAATTACACTTCAAGAAAAGCTCAACGGAAACGTTAGACGGTTTCTGGCGATTTAGCGCCAAATCGAATTGCGTACTGAGTCACTGAGCACGCTCTTATCGCAATGAGTAAACTTATTTGAGCCCACCTTGAATGTATGTGGTCTATCCACACCGTGCATCTTTTTTTTCATCTAATTTAAGGCGTTGATCAGAAAATTGAAGCATATCCAAAGATCAAGTGGATCCTACCACTGGAAATAGTGTGGATAATAATTTCCACTGTTAAAACCTTTCTAGGCCCTACAGTGATGTTTATTTGTCCTTCGATCTGTTTATAAGATCATAAAGACATAGATGAAGGGAAAAAAATAATTATAAGGTTGATCCAAAACTCTTCTGACCCCAAAAAATTTTCAACGGTAAACGTTCAATTCAACTTTTCCCTGTGTTGTGGTCCATTTGAACATTGAATATGCTTTAGTTTGGGGCTTATGCCTTAAAATTATCTGATAAATTGGATGGACGAAGTGGATAAAATACATAAATCATGATAGACCTCACAAAGTTTTTCTCAGTACGCTTAGCGCAGTGAGTTACAACCTAATCTGCGTCATTTAGCGCAGAGGTTCAGTAGGGAGCCTCCCTGCTGAGGCTACGTCACCGAGTCTTGTGAATTGCACAATGATGTATGTTTTCTATCCACACGTCCATCATTTGGAGAGATCATTTTAGGGCATGATCCAGAGAATGAATCAAATCCAAAACTGGAGTGGACTCACCACAGAAAACAGTGGAGAGAGTCACGCCCACCATTAAAAACTTCTAAGGGCCACAAAAGTTTTTGATCAAGCTGATATTTGTATTTTCCCTACTTTATTATCTGTGTTAAATTATGAACGGGTTAGATCTCAAATAAAAATCATGGTGGACTTTAGGAAGGCTTCAATGGTGGACATTACTCTCTTCACTATTTGATGTGGTGGGGTCCACTCCAGCTTTAGATCTGTCTCATTCTTTTGATTATACCCTAAAATGATCTTTCCAAATGGATGAACAGTGTGGATACAATACATACATCATGGTGGCCCCCACATAACTTGGTGATGTCACTCTAGTAGTGAGTCTAGCTACTCAACTTGGCTGCGATCTAGGATGAGTGATGTTCGTAGGATCCTCATTGTGGGCCCACCTTGATCTATGCGTTATATATCTACTGCATCCTTTCATTTTCTCGTATTATTTTAGAGAATTGTATAAAAAAATGAAGCAGATACAACGCTCAGGTGGACCACACCACAGGAAATAGTGGTCATTGAATGCCGACCATTGAAAACTTCATTGTCCACTGTAATGTTTATTTGTCATCCAATCTGTTATTGATAAGGTCACATAGCACCGACGAAGGAAAAACACAAATATTAGCTTAATCCAAAACCATTTATGGCCCACAAAAAGGTTTTAATAATTAATGATTATGGTTTCTTGTAGTGTGGTCCACTTGAGATTTGGGGAAGCTTCACTTTTTGGCCTACTCCGTAAAATGAGCTCATAAAATAGATAGATGGTATAGATATTCAATGTATACAGTTAGATGGGTCCCACTCACATAGGGGATCTGGAGTTGTTGGGTTCTTTCTTTTACACTCAGATCACATGGCATAGTACACAACACCAATGTTGGTATTGTGTGCTACTAAAAATAAAAAAAACCTTCGTGGGCTTCACCATGATTAGGGCTGGGTAAGTGACGATTAGGTAAACTTGTCTCGTCCGACTTGACACGAACGAAGTGGGTGAGTCGATCCTAATCGAGCTGACTTCATCCAATCCGAACTTAAAAACGAGTTAAGTTCGAGTCACCTAGTAACTCAACTCGACTCGACCCGAAATCCAAGTCGGTACTCACTCGACTTTATCCTAAACTCGACTCACACACACACACACACACACACACAAACACACACATATATATATATATATATATATATATATATATATATAAATATATATATATATATATATATATATATATATATAGAGAGAGAGAGAGAGAGAGAGAGAGAGAGAGAGAGAGAGAGAGAAACGCTCACTTGCGAACCAGTTCTTACGTACTACTTACGAACTTTTTTGAGAACTCATCATATCTGATGAGTCTCGTAAATCTGAATGGTCCACATGAAGCAGAAACTCATGAAACCTATTGGTACTAATTTTTGATCCAAAACTTCGATGGGCCATTAAAAATGCAAATAGTTTCTTCCCTTGATTTGAATTTCTCTTTGCCATGGCTCACCAGAATCTTAGATCAGGGTGAAAATTCACCTCCTAAGGTTTCATGGGATTCCGCATCTTATGGACCATTCGGATTCGACACCCATGACAAAGGTGTGCACGTGCGTAGGTGATATATATAAACTTAGATATGACGTTTCAAATTTGAGATGTCGTGTATACTATGGAGAGGCTGCGATTTTAACAAGTGAATCTCGATTTTGAGTTGTGATTCCAACTCGTGGATACCCACTGCACCCGACCCAACTCGGTCCGACTCGACCCGAATCGGTACTTGTGATGATTCAGTCTAGATTAGTCCAGGCCAGACCCGGACTCGGATCGGGTTAGGCATGCTGGACTCTATATCGAATCAGGTCGAGTTTGGGTCAGACCTATTTTAAAACTGAATCGAGTCGGATCAGACCTAACTCGGTCCAAATCGACTCGATGACTACCTCTAACCATGATGGTTGTTTTTTTTATCCACACTGTTTATCCATTTTGACTGCTTACATCAGGGCATGAGTGTAAAAATAGATAGATCTATATCTCAAGTGGACCACATCATAGGAAAAGTGGTGATTGAACACATATCATTATAAACTTTGTAGAGTCGAATGTAATGTTTAGTTTCCATCCAACCAACAAATAACGTTAAAAAGACATGGATGAAAAGAAAATACAAATATTAGCTAGATCCAAAACTTTTGTAGCCCCCAATAAGTTTATAATCTTCTAATAACCCATGTTTCTTGTGGTGTGGTTCACCTGAGATTTGGATCTTCCTCAATTTTCTGCTCACGAACTACAATGATTTGTAAAAATGGATGGATGACATGGATAAAATACATATATCATGGTGGAGCCAATAGAGCTTTTCCAATAACACATAGTACTGTAGTTGGTGGTATATGCTACCAGTATCCCCTTTGTCAAAGCCACTTATATGAGCAAATAGTCAGTGACTCAGGTGCCATACTATGATGTTTTCTAAAAAATCAACCTAGACACAAGATGCGTCACCCCAATTAAGCCACAGGCCGAAAAATCAGTTCTATCTATAATTTAGGTTGACCACATGATTGTAAACAGTGTATAGACAATCCTCGCCTTTAAAATTGTTTCCATTAGTCTTGCCCATGTGATTCATGTATCGGTATGATTTTTGGAAAAATGTTTCTTTTTTAAATAATCTAGTTGTTAAAGTGGATTTTAATGTACGTATAACGTCTGATCCTTTTAAAATAAAGTGTGGACATCTTTCTCCCAACTATTTCCTTTAGTGCCTATCTCTACGCTCAATATGGGACTTAATAGCCAATGGTTATAGTGGATATTATATAAATATCGCAGTGGGCCCCAGAAAAATCAAGAGTCACGCCCCCCCCCCCCCCCCCCCCCCCCCCCCACACACACACACACACACACACATATATATATATAAACTCTCTTTACAATTGGAGAAGTATGGGGAATTGAATTTTTGGCGGGGGCCTATCATGAAGTGTATGTAAAATCACTCTAACAATTAGATGCGTAATCATTTAAGCCCGAACCCAAAAAAATTATATTAACACAAGATTCATGTGAATCACACCAAAGAAAATATTTGGAAGAGAGACATCTACCCTTGAAATGTATAGGACCCACCGTGATGATTATATAAAATACACATATTAGTTTATATAATGGAACCCCATCATTTTGTCTAATGGAACCCCATCACTTTGTCAAATGAACCCGTCACTTTGTCTATTAAAACTCCGTCATTTTATTTGACAAGCCGCCACTTTATCTAGTGAAATCTTGTCACTTTGCGAGTAACATCGTCACTTTGTCAAGTGAAACCAAGTCACTTTATTTGAAAACTTGTCATTTTATCAAGTAAAACCCTATCAATTTGTTTGATAACCCCATCACTTTATCTAGTGGAACATCGTCACTTTGTCTAATGGAATTCCGTTACTTTGTCTAATAATCACGTCACTTTGTCTAGTAGAATCTTATCACTTTGTCTAGCACCCCTTTCACTTTATCTAGTGAAATCCCATCACTTTGTCTAGCAAGCCTGTCACTCTCTGTCTAATAGAACCCCGTCACTTGATATAGTAGAACTTTGTCACTTTGTCCTACTACATAGTCTCTTTGTCTAGTAGAACCTCATCACTTTGTCCAGTAACCCAATCACTTTGTCTAATGAATCTCGTCACTTCGTTCAAGAGCCTCGTTACTTTGCCCAATAACCTCATCACTTTGTCTAGTGGAACCCAGTCACTTTGTCTTCCAGCCTCGTCACTTCGTTTAGTGTAACCAGGTCACTTTGTCCGGCAACCCATTACTTTTTCCGACAATCTATAACTTTGTCTAATGGAACCCTATTTGTTTTGTCTCGTTTAACCTTATTACTTTGTTTAGTGGAATCATGTTGCTTTATCGGCCAACCTCATCACTTTGTTTAGTATAATTTAGTCACTTCGTCCAATAATCCTGTCACTTTGTCCAATGAACCCCGTCACTTTATTTAATGACTAAGAAAAAATTATTGGTAATGGATGCTCTATATTGTCAGTGGCCTCACATGATTTAAGGTCCACGTTGAATTGTTCCTTATATAATGTAGGGTCCACATCAAAGGTTGCCCTCACATAAATAGAGGTTGGGGCTCCAAATCATGGACGTTGTACTGCTAACTAGTATAATGTGATGAGTAAACTCTGAAGGGAAGTAGATTACATTGTACCCCCACATATACCATATTCCCTCTAGGAAGGGGCTATGTTGGGCCCACCATAATGTATGGGTCTTATTCATGCTGCCCATCCAATTTTTTCAAATCATTTTAAGGTTTTAGCCCAAAAATAGGTATATCTGAAGCTTAACTGGGCCATACAATAAGTAGTGGTGATAATGATTTGAAACCCTAAGAGGGGTGTTGTCACGTCCCAAACTTGAAAACTGGGCTCACAAAATTCTCGATCACTGAATTCGGTGCTGACAACATCTGTAGTACCCCATTCTCAGCTCTCAGCGAGCATACGCTAGATTCTGATCCTAGGATCCTACAAGGAGAATTTTTCAACATACATTTATCTCGTAAGAAGTATAACCACAAGTTTACTCAAATCATAAAAGCAACATCATCATTACATATCTACTAATATAAACATTTGAATATGATGCTGAAAGGAAAATACATATGTCAAAATCAGAACTTTAGGAGACCGCTACACGCTTCATGTCAACACTGCTGCAACCTAATGCCACCTGCACACATCTATCGTGCATAATTTTATATAAGGCTTAAAGAGTGGTGTAGGTGTGTGCACAAGGTAAGTGCTAAGTATTTAATACAATGCTATAACCATACAATGTCGAAAATACTAGCAAGATCATGAATCATATAATATCAGAGTAAGTGAAAACATGCTAGTAAGTCTATAAATACCATCAGCCTTATTCAGGTTATGCGATGCAAAAACATAATAAGCTAATATCATATAAAGCATAGCAACCCAAAATGATAGATGCCACGGATGTAATGCAATATGCGGTGCGAATGAAATGACTATGCAAGAGTGTAAAGTCGGGATGATAGTACGTAGTATCGCAGGCTATGGGTTCCACCACAAGGGACTTCTATCCAAACCAGTCCCATACCTAAATTTGTATAGCCAGACTTAATGTAGTAGACTCTTAATCTCAAGTTAGTCGTGTGCCCCAACCGAAATTCTTACCATTACGAAGGTACACAATAATTAGTTGCGTACCACTAGCCCAAGTGAATAGTGAGTGAGTGAATGAATGAATGAATGAGTATGCACCTCCTACTCAATAAGTCCACGTGTCAGTACTGTACATCTCTGAGATCATCACCAGGGTCTAGTACACTCAGCGCCAGCTGCCGCCTTATCAAAAGTACAACTGGGTAAGTGGAAGAGACCTCACTATCCACCTGCCAATATCGGGCCCGGCTCATCGATTGCAGACCCATTTCTTAAGCTGGTCAGACTCAACCTAGCTATACCTACTCCCTCAGGTGGGTAAGGTCACACCCCCTCCCAACCGACCATGACATAGTGGGAGACACGATCTACTGGTATTCGGCCCTCATGCGCTTATATATATCCACTTGGTTTCGACGTTAGGGCGTCATCAGGTACTAAGAGGGTTTAGAAATTTTCAACCAGGGCCATCTATGGCGGCCTGATGCTAGTAAAAGATTTCTGGTGTCCCATCTGGCCATCCACGACATGCCTGTGGAGGCTATGTTTATGATGTTGTTAGGGCGTACAGTAATCACAACACACAACGCAAGATACATGAGTCATATAATCCAGTCATGCATCAATCCTGCACATACCGTGTGCTCATGTGAGATAACCTCTGCCTATTAGGGAGTCTCATAACAATCTGACCAATGACATATGCAATGGTCAACCACATCTCATAACAAACATGTAATTAATGCTTGTGGGCATGTATTATGATGTTATACTCATAATTAGTATTGATAACTGACACTGATGATCGGTATCGATAATCGGCCTATATAATTGGCCTTGACAATCGGAATCATCCTCGATAATTAGAATCGGCCTTGACAATCAGAATCATCCTCGATAATCAGAATCGGCCTCGACAATCGGAATCAGCCTCAATGATCGGCCAAATAAGGCCTAAGGGAAGGTCATAATGTGGACATTAAAACATCATTGTCCATCAATGTGGACATTTAACTAACATCGCTCTCGAGGAGTGACCCTCATAGGACTAAACGTATAGTGGGCCCATGGCCTCATATAAGGGCCCAATATTCATCAACATGGGCCTCTCACAAGGGCCTCATGCATCATAATGGACCACATCACATGGGCTTCATACACAACACTTCAGGCCTCATCATATGAGTCACATATACATCACAATGGGCCTCAACCCATGGGCCCCGAATACATCATATTGGACCTTAACGAATGGGCCAAAAATACATCATATTGGGCCTCATATACATCGCATTGGGCCCTTCCAAATGGGCCCCAAATACATCACATTGGGCCTCATCAAATGGGCCTTAAATACATCCAACAGGCCGTATCAATTGGGCCACAACAACTACACCATTCATCCATCTACAGAGACCATTTTAGAGCATTATCCAAATAAATGAATCATGTCAAAAGATCATCTGGGCCATACCACAAACAATGGTAGTGATAAGGATTTCCACTGTTAAAATTTAGAGGGGCCCATCATAGCGTTTATTTTCTATCTAGTCAGTTCATATGGTCACAAAGACCTGAATTGAGAAGAATAACAAATATCATATTAGTCCAAAACTTCTGTAACCCAAAGGGTTTCAATGGTAGACGTTTAATCCCATTATTTTTGGCAGTGTGGTCCACTTGATAACTAGATCTGTCTCATTTTTCTCCTCAAGCCCTAGGACTAGCTCACCAAATGGATGGACGGTTTGGATGAATCACACATATCAGGGTGGGGTCCACGTACGTGGCCCACCGTTAGGACGAGCTCGTCAATGGATAGATGGTTTGGATGGAACACGTCCATCACTGGTGGGTCCCACTGGACGGGTGTGGATGATATCCTCACACCATGGTGGGGTCCCCACAGCCCATCTAAATGGACGACTGGGAACAAAAACATCAAGGTCGACTCCCATGTGGTGTGGCCCACATAGCATATATATATATATATATATATATATATATATATATATATATATTATAAACATATACACCAGGTGGGTCCCACGTGGATGTGGCCCACCAAGATATTGTATATATATTAATATTTTACTTATTTATTTATTTATTTTATTTATTTTTTTTAAAGAGAGCCCAGATCCAGCATCCAGACGATGGACGTCTGGACGTATGGAATTCAACCCATACATCACAGCGTTCCACCATCGAGGGATCTGGACGGTGTAGATCATCACCTAATCCAGGTGGGTTCACACGTGTGGCCCACCTCAACTTCGGATCAAACTGATATTTGTATTTTTCCTTCATTCAGGTCTGTCCAGATGGACAGGTAGCAATCCTGTCAGCTGGATAGTCCAACAAGGTGGGTTCAACGCATGGACAACATGGATATGATACATACTTCATGGTGGGCAACACATATACACCAGGTAGGCCACACACCTCTACATCATACAAGACAGATAGAGAGAGAGAGAGAGAGAGAGAGAGAGAGAGAGAGAGAGAGAGAGAGAGAGAGAGAGAGAGAGAGAATGTGAAGGGGAGGGACCTCGCCACTATTGGGCTCTCCCTATACAATGCATACATCAAGTGGGTCCCACAATGAGTTGGCCCTTAGAAATTAAAATTGAAATCAATGGTGGATCACTCACATTTGGCCTCATTCTTTAGCTCCTTAGACTCCTATGCTCCGTGCCTTTAATTTTGATGGAGGTTTATGAAGAATGAATGGTTGAGATGGGAGATAAGAGGGTGGGAAAGTGGGCCACACTTGTTGTTTTGGGAAGGCTTGGACATCTTGGATGTTTGGGTGTTTCTCTTGGGGTTGGAGAGTGAAGATAGAAATAAAAGAGAGAGAGAGAGAGAGAGAGAGAGAGAGAGAGAGAGAGAGAGAGAGAGAGAGAGAGAGAGAGAGAGAGAGAGATGATGGATGAAAAGTGATGGATGGAATGGTTATTGTAGGAATGGGAATGGGTAAGCATGGGTTGGGTTAAAATTTGTGTAAAAGGAGGTATGGGTGGGGAGAGAGAGAGTTGACTTGTGAGGGGGGTGAGGTGGCCTGGGTTATGGGTGATGTACTTGAGATAGAGTGTGTACTTGATTGATTGATTGATGAGACATGTTGTAGAGATTTTGTCAGAATTCGCAATGTGTGGTGTTTCTTCGGAATGAACGCGGGCCCACATCTCTTGGCTCGGGTTACGCTTTGGCCGTGAGATGGGGCGTCGGAACCACGGCCACGGCACGGTCACAAAGGTACAAGTTTCGAGTCGAGCTAACTCTGATATACGGGACATGACTCAGGATCGCGCACAAATGTCGATAATAAATCGTGGGTCTCCGAAATTCGACCGAGAGGACCGCGGAGGCCTATGAAATGATACAGGCTAGGATACGGGTCTTACAGCTCTTCCCTCCTAATAAAAATTTTATCCTTGAAAATTACAGAACAGACAAGGGAAGATGAAACATCATCAAGTATATAAGTTAAAACACAATCAATCTACCAAAGGATGAAGATAGTGCTCTCTAATCTCAACCTCACCCTCTCAAGACGCATCATCAACACTATGGTGACCCTACTAATCTTCGGATCCTAGATCAGAGACGATCGAAACTGGAATACTATACAGCCTCACAATCTTAATGGTAGGGGGCTATATCAGAAAATCTTTAAGTTATTCCAACTCGGGGATCTAACCATTCTAAGTTTTCAATAATCATAGAGTGCAGGGTAACTATCAGTAGATATGTGATATTATCTTCAAGTATTTTCAAGTTATGCTCTGATATCATCTTCTGTCATGCCCCAAACTCGAAAACTGGTCTCACAAAATTTTTGATTGCTAAATCCGGTGTCGACAGCCTCCGTAGTACCCCATTCTCAGCTCCTAATGCGCATACGCTAGATTCCGATCCTGGAATCCTATAAGGAGAATTTTTCAATGTACATTTATCTCGTAAGAAGCATAACCACAAGTTTACCCAACTCACAAAAGCAACATCATCATCACATATCCACTAATATAAACATTTTAATACAATGCTGAAAGGGAAATACATATGTCAAAATCAAAGCTCTAGGAGACCGCTACACGCTCCATGCTCAATGCTGCTACAACCTAACGCCACTTGCACACATCTATCATGCATAAGCTTATATAAAGCTTAGAGGGTGGTGTAAGTATGTACATAAGGTAAGTGCCAAGTATTCAATACAATGCTATAACCATACAATGTCGAAAATACTAGCAAGATCATGAATCATACGATATCAGAGTAAGCGGAAACATGCTGGTAAGTCCATAAATACCATCAGCCTTATCCAGGTTATGCGATGCAAAAATATAATAGGCCAATATCATATAAAACATAGCAACTCAAAATTCTAACGTCTCGAAAAAATTCATACTAGGACCCGAGTTCCACCTCAAGTAGAAATCACTAAGGACCAAATCCTTTATAAATTAGACGAGAATTAACTAAGTGTTAAATTAAATTATCTATAAAATTAGTACTAATCACTTTAAATACGATCTGTAAGACCCAAACCGGGTAGAACCATTAATGCTACATTACCTAAAAACTTAGGATCCATCTTTAAACCCAGTTACGCTCAGGAGTATCACAAAACTTCGTATCGGACCTGGACCGCGCATTGAAAGTCCGATTACCCCGAAACTATATGATTATGACCACCTTGCTGGACTTGATAAAGACCTAAAAAATTAAGTCCTAAAAGTATCTAGAAATGCACAACTTGAGCTCGGAGCGAAGTGTGTGAGAAATGTGAATATCTTTAGGAAATGAACTGAAACTTACATGAATTGAGTCGTTCGATTGCAGGCCAAATCTAAGGATTCAGACCGTCAAATTCTGACCCAATTACACCCTTGGATTAGGAAAATTTTTTAACACATGTCAGTGCACTTGCGGTCCTGATCAAGTAACGGTGACAGTTGAACTGAAACTGGTCCCTAGCGGCTGATCCACTGATCCGATTGGGCCCAAGAGGCCAAGATCTTAACCTGACCTAGATCCAATGTTAGGAAGCCTAAGTCAGATCACATGCAAAAAAGGATCCTTCAGAACAGGTCCGTTAGACCAAAACGGATAGTCTTTGGCTATAACCTAAGTATACCATGGCCCTGGGGCCATTCCCATTAGTTCTGACCTATATAGGAGGAGGCTACTTGGGAAACAGAAGCCGAGGTCTGAAAGAACTACCCTTAGATTCTCGAGGAGTGCGAAAGGTACTAATTTCGAGCATAAAATTTTTCTTTAAGGGGGGTAGATTGTAACGTCTCAGAAAAATCTGTACAAAGACCCGAATACCACTTCAAGCAGAAATCACTAAGCACCAAATCATTTAGAAATTAGACGAGAATGAACTAAGTGCTAAACTAGATTATCTATGAAATTATCACTAATCACTTTAAATATGATCTATAAGACCCAAACCGGGTAGAACCATTAACGCTACTTTACATAAAAACTTAGGATCCATCTCAAAATCCAGTTGCTCTCGGGAACATCACGAAACTCTGTATCAGACCTGGACCACGCGTCGAAAGTCTGATTACCCAGAAACTATACGGTTATGACCACCTTACTGGACTTGACAACCACCTTGAAAATTAAGTCCTAAAAGTATCTAGAAACACACAACTTGAGCTCAAAGCGAAGTGTGTGAGAAACGTGAATATCTTTAGAAAATAAACTGAAACTTAAGCGAATTGAGTCATTCGCTTATAGGAAGAATCTAAGGATTTAGACTATCAGATTCTGACCCAATTACAGCCTCAGATCAGGAAAAATTTCCAACACATGTAAGTGCACTTGCGGCCCTGATCGAGTACCGGTGACCGTTGAACTGAAACTAGTCCCTCGCGGCCTGTAACACCCTGAAAATCGGGGGTCGTGTATAAACTCAACTCCCGAGTTCCAGACCGTCACTTATGCAACAAAAATGGTTGTGATTCGATGTTGTCTGATTTAAAGCATTCACATGAGTAAAAGTATACCAAAACTGCAATTCATACTTCAGATCCAGTGATAAAAGCAAGCGGAAGACTAAACAAGATATATATCACTGTATGGAAAAACAAAGTAATCTCAACTGTCTCCAAAGTATGACTACATCTCTGAGTCTCATATACATGTACATAACAAAAGAATAATGTTCAAAAAGAAAAGTCCCACTGATGTCCCCTCGATCCAGGTCGCCTACGGGAAGCCGTCATGATACTGCATATACGAGAACTCATCCTGGTCCTCGTCAATCTCCGGCTCCACCTCCTGGATCTCGTCGTCACCTGCAACTACAACAGGGTCTGGTGGGTGTTGCAAACACCATCCCGTAACGTGGGAATGAGTGATCAACTCAGTGGAATCATAGAGCAAAGATTAGCATGTTCACAATTCAATCACGCGATAATAGTAAAGCAGTAAATCAGACAAGTCCTAATACTGTTGTTAATGCAAGATGATATGACGTGATGTATGCCCTCACCGACGATCACCCTCATACGGCAACATCTTACGACCGCGGCATGCCACACTCCCTAGAGTGCTCCACATCTTCCAGGCACATGCAATGCTATGGTGATATGATTACCAAGTTGTTATTAGTCCATTCAAACAGCAGGATTGGGAAACTAAGGTACCTCCCTTGTATCAATCCCAACACGGATCCTGTCTAGGGTCGTCACTCCTAGTAATCTCATACGATGTACATTTCGTAGGTCACTGCAAGGGCTGCCAGGGCTGTTGCTCGCACTCGTTGCACCGCTCCCCCATCACCTTATCAATACAGGCCTACTGTACTCTACTGCACGGAAGGGTCGTCGCCTCCCGTGAACTCAGAATACGCTCGCGGTCACTACAAAGGGCTCGTCGCCTGATCAGTGTAGGCCGACAGCTAGAATATAGTGTCCCATACCACCATAATCTGCTCACGAGTCAGGGTGCTCATTGGTCACTACGGGGAGGTTTGTGGCCCCAGCGTAGGCCGACAGCTCGACCACGGTGTCCCATACCACCATGCCCGGCTCATGAGTCTTCGTGGATCAAGGTACCACGGTTAATAGGGTTTACAATGGTAAGTTCAGTACCCTAGGTTCAAGCAGTTATGATACATACAAGGTGAACAAACATCGGCCAGTCGGGTTACTTGACGGGCTCGACTAGCGCGATCGCATCTCAAGCTGAACGACATGAAGTGCGTAAAACACTTCGCGTGGCCTAACCACTGCCGCCAACTCTCAACACGAATCACGTTCATCGACGCGTCGTTCGTGGCTATGACCAGTCAGCCACGAATTCGCTCGGTTACCGACTGCCTGGACTAAGTCAAGTCCCACACATCTATGGAATTACATTAACACTATAAAAAGGTATTGGAATTGAAATACATCATGTGAGCATGTTAGCACATGTTATGACATTCAACTTAAGCAAATCTTCACGGCATACTTCCCATGCATATTCAACTTAAGCAAATCCTCAAGCACATACATTCCATGCATGTAATGAAATCATGCATTTTGTCAACATGTAGAAAATCATTTAGGTCGGCATAATAATTGAAAAATCACTCACAAAGTATCCAATAACATCATTTAATTCAATAATACTAATACAAGCATTTATACAAACACATACACTACACACTTAAGTCTACATATAGTATGTCGACCCAAAGTGTGCAACTAGGCGAATCTCTTCGCCAAACTAATTATGCACGCATTCCTAACTTCCTAATGCGACAACAAACCATGTCAATCACATCAGCAAAATATGAATGCAAACAGTACTTCCTACAAATGACTAAAATGCCCTAAATCTCATATTCTTCGTTAGCTTACGAAACGGGAAACGGAGAGCATTTTGTACATGTCAAACGGCGATGCCGTCAAGAATCTACTATTAAACGACATTGAAAGCGTTGGGAACCGTCAATCAAAGCGTCTAAAATCCTCACCTAGTGTCTTGTAGACTCGGGAATTGAAGCGGAGTGTATATGCTTCGTCTACGGCGAGTAAGGAGCCTAATACATAAGATCCATAAGCTACATCGCTATGGAAACAAGAAAAACTCAAATCACCAACTATTTAGGGTTTTTACTTACCTAGGATTGCGGTGGAATCGCCGGAAAAGCGGTAGAGGAGTGTTGCTTAAGCATGTGCAACACGTAGCACAAGTGGCGGGAAGAACTCTCCCACTCTCTCACAATCTCTCACTCTTTTTCTCTCTCCCAAGCTAGGGCTTCTCTCAAATTCGGATGGGAGAGAGGAGTGAGGGTTTCAACCCCTTTTATAGCCTAAAACATTCCCAAAATAGGCTTGGGAACAATGTTTACTTGGTGCCTAACCAAATCGGGGCCGTTTCGGTCCAAAAGGGCATTTCTGGAGGTCCCCAGGCCAAATGCGGTCGGACTTAAGCTCATGCATACTAGATCTAGCATACATCCAGTTTTCAGACCGGTTGGGTTCCCAGATCGCACGTGGCGGCCCAGTTTCAGTTTAACGGTCACCGCACCAAGATCAGGCCTATAAGTCTCGTGATATATAATAGATATTTTTCCTGATCCAAGGGTGTAATTTGGCTGTATTCTGACGGTCAGAATGCTTAATACTGATGCGTCAAATTTGTGTGCCAGATTTGAATTTGAAATTCCAACTATGTCCCTATTCACACTCTCTTCGGTCCGGGCTCAATGAAATAGCCTGTGATCATCGGTTTGACTTGATTTTTGGAATGAGTGTCAAGCCCAGCTAGATGGTCCTAACGGTCTAAGATAGGAGGTATCGGACTTTCGACGCGCGGTTTAGATCCAATACAAAGTTTCAAGGAGGTCCCGAGAACAAACCGGCTTAGAGTTTGATCCGAGGCTTTAGAGCATTATAGCACCCTTGGTTCCACTCGCTTCGGGCCTCGTAGAACGTATTTAAAGCGATCAGGGACCATTTCCCAGCTATTCCAACGTTGCACTAGCTAACCTAGTCACATTTTCTAAAGGAATGAATTCTACGCAATTTCGGGTCGAGTTGGTACTCGAGCCCAAGTATGGATTTTTCACGGGCGTTACAATCTACCCCCCTTAACAAATAATTTCGTCCTCGAAATTTTGTACCTTTTCGTACTCCTCGAGAAGCTGTGGGTAGTTCTTTCTGATCTCGGCTTCTGTCTCCCAAGTAGCCTCCTCCTCAGTATGATGCGTCCATAGTACCTTCACAAGGGGAATCACCTTGCTACGCAGTACCTGCTCCTTCCGGTCTAAGATGCGTGTCGGTCGCAGGATATAAGTAACATCCTCTCCTAACTGCACCTGCTCCCATCTGATGATATGAGAAGGATCAGCAACGTACTTCTTCAGCATAGAAACATGAAATACGTTGTGGATGCTCGCGAGGGGCGTGGGTAAAGCCAATCGGTAAGCCACTGCTCCCACACGATCGAGGATCTGAAATGGACCAATGAATCGCGGTGCCAGCTTCCCTTTCTTCCCGAATCGAAGGACTCCCTTCATAGGGGAAACTCGCAAAAACACATGATCCCCGACTGTGAACTCTAGTGGTCTCCGTCTCGTATCAGCGTAGCTCTTCTGTCTGCTCTGCGCTGTAAGAAGCCGACGTCGAATAATATCAATCTTCTCTGACGTCGCCTGCACCAACTCTGGGCCAATCAAGCTGCGCTCACCGACCTCTAACCAGCAATGCGGTGCGCGACAAGGTCGCCCATACAGCGCCTCATAAGGTGCCATGCCGATACTCGCCTGGAAGCTATTGTTGTACGCAAACTCCGCATATGCAAGACAGTCATCCCAACTGTCCTTGAAGTCCAATGCGCAAGCTCGCAACATGTCCTCCAGGATCTGGTTCACTCGCTCCGTCTGTCCGTCCGTCTGTGGGTGGAAGGCAGTACTGAACTTCAACTTCACACCCATAGCCTCCTGAATGCGAGTCCAGAAAATAGAAGTGAACCGCGTGTCTCTGTCCGACACGATCTCCAACGGAACTCCATGCAGACGCACGATCTCTCTAATATACAATCTAGCCAGCTCGTCTGCAGAGTTCGTAACTCTGATCGGTAGGAAGTGTGCCGACTTAGTCAATCGGTCGACGATCACCCAAATGGAATCATGCCCCTTCCTCGTCTTCGGCAACCCAGAAATGAAGTCCATGGAAATGAAATCCCACTTCCACTCTGCAATCGACATAGGCTGCAAAAGTCCAGGTGGTCGGCGATGCTCTGCCTTCACCTGCTGACAAGTGAGACAACGGGACACGAACTCAGCAATGTGGGTCTTCATACCTTCCCACCTGTACGTCCTCTTCACGTCACGATACATCTTCGTGCTGCCAGGATGCATCGCGAGTCTAGTAGAATGCGCAGCCTCGAGAATCTCTCGTCTCAAGTCAGGGACATCAGGAACGCATAGGCGGCCACGGTAACGTAAGCCCCCATCCATGCCAACTCGCCAGTCGGCGTCAGCATCATCACTGGCCTGCTCTCGAAGCTCAGTAAGATGCGCGTCGTCCCTCTGCGCCTCGATGACACGGTCATCGATCGGGGATCGCACCTGAACATGTGCGATGAACTCAAATGGCTCCTCTACGGTGAGTTTCTGCTCAAAGTCTCGCAAAAACTCAACCATATCCCACTCGGCAACCATCAGCGGAGCCGCAAACTCTATCGCCTTCTTGCGGCTCAACGCATCAGCCACAAGGTTCGCCTTCCCAGGATGGTAAGAGACTTCAAACTTGAAGTCCTTCAGCGTCTCCATCCATCGCCGCTGCCTCATATTCAAGTCCCGCTGTGTGAATATGTACTTGAGGCTCTTGTGGTCGCAAAAGAGCTCGAACTCCTCTCCGTAGAGGTAATGTCTCCAGAGTCTCAGTGCGAATATCACGGCTGCCAACTCCAGGTCGTGTGTAGGGTAATTCTCCTCGTGCTTCCTTAATTTTCTCGAGGCATACGAAATTACCCTGTCCCTCTGCATAAGGACACAACCTAAACCAACGCTAGACGCGTCAGTGTATATAGTGTATTTAACCCCTTGCTCTGGCAATACTAGCACAGGGGCGGACGTAAGTCTGTCCTTCAGCTCCTGAAAAGCTGACTCCGCCTTATCATTCCAGGCGAACTTCACGTCCTTCCGTGTCAACTGAGATAAGGGTCTCGCGATCTTCGAGAAATCCTGAATGAAGCGCCGATAGTAGCCAGCGAGACCCAAGAAACTCCTCACCTCAGTGACAGAACCAGGCTGCTCTCAGTCCTGCACCGCAGCTACCTTAGACAGGTCAACTGCCATGCCATCCTTGGACACCACGTGTCCCAGAAACTTCACCTCCTGCTTCCAGAAGTCGCACTTCTTATACTGTGCGAACAACTGATGCTGTCTGAGCGTATCAAGGACCAAACGCAAGTGCTCCTCATGCTCCTCTCGACTCCTAGAGTATACCAAAATGTCGTCGATGAAGACAACGACGAATCGATAGAGGAAAGGCCGCAATACCCTGTTCATCAGATCCATGAACACGGCCGGTGCGTTCGTGAGACCGAACGACATCACAAGGAACTCGTAATGACCAAAACTGGTCCTGAATGCTGTCTTCTGCACGTCCTCATCTCTGACGCGCAGCTGATGATATCCTGACTGAAGATCAATCTTCGAGAAGTACTGCGCTCCTCTCAACTGATCAAACAAGTCGTCGATCCTGGGCAAAGGGTACTTGTTCTTCACTGTGAGTTGGTTCAGCCTGCGATAATCAATACACAATCGCAGCGAACCATCCTTCTTCTTCACGAACAAGACCGGTGCTCCCCAAGGAGATACGCTAGGCCGTATAAGGCCAAGCTCTAGTAGACCATCAATCTGCGTCCTCAACTCCTCCATCTCACATGGTGCCATGCGATACGTCGGCAGTGAGACGGGTGTAGAACCAGGAATCAGATCGATAGTGAAATCGATCTCACGTCGGGGCGGCAAACCAGGGATCTTCCTGAACAGATCCCCGAACTCAGAAACAACTGGCGTCTGCTCAAGTACCTGGGCACCAGCGTCGCGCAATAGAGTGGCGTAGCTAAGAATGCGGAAAGGAAGATTTACCCGCACTGAAAATGTGAAAGGCGTGCCCTCAGGCTCGTACACCGTCACCACACGAGCCTCGCAGTCAATCTCGGCTCTCGCTGCAGTCAACCAGTCCATGCCAAGAATGACGTCGAGATATACGAGCGAGGGATCGACGACCAGATCAAGAGTCATCGTCCTGCCTCCCAGATCAACTAAACAACCCTCACACATCTGGGTGACATCCGAATAATCTCCATGAGCTGCAAGGACTCGCACGCTATCCATAGTGATAGTCTGCAACCCAAGACGTCTGACTACGGCACGCGATATCAAGGAAATCGTGGAACCAGTGTCCACCATGACAAGAACGGGAGTACCTCCGATATGGCCCGTGACCTCGAAGGCTGAATGCTGGAAAGTCGGCGTCGTAGCTGCCTCAGCGGTCAGTGCATGAACTCGAGCCTGCTGTGGCCGGTTCGGCCGCCGTGTCAAGGGCCGTGGGGGCTGTCGAATCTGCGATACTGTGGGTCTGAAAGAGGACTGCGCAGGAGCTGACCGTATAGGCGGTGCTGATATCGCCTGTGGACGTACACGATCAATCTTCTGCGGCGGCGAGAACCCACTGTCCCGCATCCTCGAAAAGCAACTCTGCGCTAGGTGGCCCGTCCTCCCACAGTATGTGCATGATAGATCAGGGCGCCGAAACGGTCCTACTGGCGCCGTGGTCCTGGTAGGAGGATCAATGCGAGGCCTCTTGCCCGCGAAGGGCCTATTTGGCAACTCCGGTCACGGCCTGGAAGTAGTCGGGCCTCGTGATCGCGCAAGTCGATCCACGTCCTGTTCTGCCCGCATGGACATGTGAACCAACTCCGCATAGGAGGGGAAACTGATACAGCACATCTTCGACCGAATATCCGGTCGCAAGCCCTCCAAAAAGCGCCGTATGCGCATCTGCTCATCAGCTAGAATCGTCGGGACGTACCTGCCCAACTCTGTGAACCGATGCTCATACTCGGTAACCGTCATCGCTGCCTGCCTGAGACGGAGAAACTCATTCTCCCTCTCGTGCCTGTAGGTCTGAGGATAATACTTCTCATGGAAGCGAAACTCGAATGCTGCCCATGTCCATACGAAGTCTGCGGTAACAGTCCGCAATACACTATCCCACCACATACTGGCCTCTCTCTCAAAATGGAAGGTAGCCAGCTCTACCTGCTTTGCCTCAGTACAGTGCAACATGCGCAGAATCTTCGACACTCGGTCGAGCCAAAACTCAGCCTCCTCGGGTCTGTGAGAACCCGTGAAAGTAGGAGGCCGCAAGCGCTGAAATCGCTCCAGAAGGCCCCGTGTGTCGGCAGGGTTCCCCGCAGGAAAAGCAGGCTGCGCAGGAAGTGCTATGCCCTCATTCTGGGCGTAAGCATAGGCATCCTCAGCTGAATGCGCAGGTGGTGCAGGCGGAGTAGATGCAGTCGCACCCCCACCCTGGGCTAAAGTCCCGACTATGGTAGTCAATAGCTGCTGCTGCTGTAGCATCATAGCCATCATCTGCTCGAATCTATCAGGTGGTGGAGCAGGCTGTGGCGGATGAGGTGCGGAAGTAGATGCGCGCTGTGGCTCTCTAACTGATGGTGTAAATGGCGGTGGTCCATCTGTACTGAGACGATCGAACAGTCTCAGGAATCGGGCCCACAGCAGGGTCCGGACGAGTGCCAGACTGAGAGGGAGTCTGATCCATCTGCTCAGACAACGAAAGCCGAACCGCGCTCCTCGTAGTCTTAGGTGGCATTCCCTATATTCAAAATAGGGCGCAACCTTGTCAGTCTCAATTGCTCAAATACACCATAATCATTCACTAAAGAGTCGAAGGCATTCCATGCATTTCAATTAATCAAAATTGTCACAATACAAGGGATATATCCTTACAAGCATCATGACTAGAATGACATGGAAATTAAGACAGTTAAGCAACAGCAACAAAAGCAAAGCACTAGCCCTAATAGGCTTTACACACATGAAACAGAAAATGGCTAACTACTCATAACAACATCGAAGATCGCGTCGCTAGTCGGAATCTGGTGACGGAGGAGGAGCACCCTTATCCTGTAAACAACACAGGATTGCCTTCAAGGTGCGAGTCACCTTGCCAAATTTCTTCTTCGTAACGGCCTTGGCATCAGCGACCTCTGCTCGAAGTTCTTGGACTTCCCTTCGCAAAGCGGTCTGACTCTCCTCCATCCGAGCAATGCGATCGTCAATAGTAGTCTGCGCAGAAGGAGGAGGGCTCTCATCAGTATCCTGAGCCTCCTCTTCTGCTTCTTCCTGAGTCTCTTCCTGAACCTCTGCACTAGGTTCTCCTTCGCTTTGATCTTCCTCTTCATCAAAGTCGTCCCCACTATCCCTTTCAAGTTGATTTTCACGATATTGCGACCCAATCTTCATCTTAACCATCGCCAACTCATCGATGGTGTGAATCGATATCGGCAACTCGGGTCCAAGTCTATAGGCAAACTCAAGCGCAATCTTGCAAATGAGTCGGCCAAAGGGAAGGGATTCGGATGTTCTTCTCGACCTGGCTATGAGAACTATCTGCCGTAAGATGAAAGTGGCCATACATACGTTCTCTCCCTGGGCCACCAGAAATAAGAAATCGACCATAAGACGTGTACATTCAATGCGGTTCGTCGACCTAGGATAAACATTGAACGTGCAGATATGATGCAGCAGACGCAAATCCTCAGACATGTACGTCGCCTTGAGGCTATTATTAGGCTGCCATGGAACCAACTTACCGCACAGAAACCTGGTGCGGCGATCTCGTTCACGTCTAGTCCTCAAATTCTTCTCACTTGGATGTACATCACCTAGAGGCACGTTGAGAAGTCGCGCAACCAACCGGACGTCGATCGTAGCCATCCGATCTCTACCAAAAGGGATTTTGAACTGCAAGGGCTCCAAGGTAGGACTCTGGATGCTAGCATAGAAGGCACGAACAGTGCTCACATTAGCACGAGCGCGAGCTTCAAAGATCGGTCCCCAGTGCGTAGCTTCAATGCGTTCGAACAACAGATACTCGCCGAACAATCGCCCATCTACGTCCGCCTCAAATAACACTCTACGATCAGTGTATTCACCATGAGGCATCTCTGATAGGATGGTTCGTCCAAGATGTGCATGGGGATCCAAATCCCGCTTTGTACGGCACTCCAGGACTGCAGCTGGACTTGCGGCGGCGCTTGAACTTGCGGCACCACCCCGCGGTCTTCTCAATCGAGCAGGGCGGCTCGGCCCAGCCTCGTCTGTTGCAGTTTTCCTCTTACCCATCAAAGACAGGATGGATGAGAGTGACAAAAGACCCAAAATAGCTTCCACGAAAGCCATGGAAAACGCCGAAAATGCGGAGAAATGGCTCCCCAATCTGACAAAAGGAAATCTAGGTGTCGTAGAGGGATGCTTCAAGCTTCCCAAGGCTGTACTTTCAGGGAAAAATAAGAACAAAAAGATGGAATGGAGCTGCTCACGATTTCAGCACTATTTGGGGGATTTTGGAGCTCCAAATGGAGAAATCTTCAAGGAAAGGGGCTGCCAACACCCAATAATCGATGGGTGGTGGTCGGTTTTGGCCAAGGAAGGGTTTAGGAGGGGTTTGGGTCGCCGGGGTTTGGAATGGAGTGCTGAAAATCAAATCTAGGGTATGCAAGGGGGCTGTTTGTGAAGGAGAGGGGTGTTTTAGGGGTTTTCGTGGGATGGGAGGTAGCTAGGAGTGATGGGGGGGTATTTAAGTGGGTGCGCCCAAAGGGCAGCACCAACCGAGGTGGCCGGCCGGCGATGCATCGCCCGGCCGGTGATGGCATCGCCGGCCAACCTTCAAGTTGGCCAGCGGGACCCCATGGGTCTGGTCCCCCATGGTCCCAGGGTCCCAAAAAAGTTGGTCCCACCCCTTGGTTCATTATATTTTGGTCCCTATGAGCCCAAACATGTGTTCGGGGCTTTCCGGGTCCACATCGCAATCCCGAATACCAAACCATATGATGCAGCATATGAATTTGGGGTAGAAGGATCCAGTACATCTTTCTAGCTCCTTAGTTGCTAAAGAAAGTGAAGTTAGAATGGCCTTATGGCCATTTTTCATGAAATTTTACTATTCACTGTAAAATTTGGTGAATGTACTAATTTGTGTTATTTTCACATTAGGTTTGGTGCCTAACATGAAATGGATAAGAAAGAACTAAAGGTTGAAGTGTTTAGAGAAGGAATTTTGAGGATTTTTGGTGAAACGGGGTTTTTAAGCCCTGGCGATTGATTACTGGAGTCGTGGTCATTCCACGGCCCAAAGATTCACTTTTGCGGTTTAAAACCGCTCATAGGACGTCTCCACCCGACTTCCTACAGCTTAGAAGTGATTCGGGTCGCTTTACGCGACCCGAGGTACGTTACAGACTCGATCTTGCGATCGATCCTTATAGACTTCGCCTATTGGCGAATCTGTGATCCTAGGAGTGTTTCTAGACCCTTTTCGCACCCACCTAAGTCAAAGGAAGCGACAGCGTACGTCGCAAGACCATAACCCAGGCCCAGTATACTCTCATTCATGCTCTGATACCAACTTGTAACACCCTGAAAATCGGGGGTCGTGTATAAACTCAACTCCCGAGTTCCAGACCGTCACTTATGCAACAAAAATGGTTGTGATTCGATGTTGTCTGATTTAAAGCATTCACATGAGTAAAAGTATACCAAAACTGCAATTCATACTTCAGATCCAGTGATAAAAGCAAGCGGAAGACTAAACAAGATATATATCACTGTATGGAAAAACAAAGTAATCTCAACTGTCTCCAAAGTATGACTACATCTCTGAGTCTCATATACATGTACATAACAAAAGAATAATGTTCAAAAAGAAAAGTCCCACTGATGTCCCCTCGATCCAGGTCGCCTACGGGAAGCCGTCATGATACTGCATATACGAGAACTCATCCTGGTCCTCGTCAATCTCCGGCTCCACCTCCTGGATCTCGTCGTCACCTGCAACTACAACAGGGTCTGGTGGGTGTTGCAAACACCATCCCGTAACGTGGGAATGAGTGATCAACTCAGTGGAATCATAGAGCAAAGATTAGCATGTTCACAATTCAATCACGCGATAATAGTAAAGCAGTAAATCAGACAAGTCCTAATACTGTTGTTAATGCAAGATGATATGACGTGATGTATGCCCTCACCGACGATCACCCTCATACGGCAACATCTTACGACCGCGGCATGCCACACTCCCTAGAGTGCTCCACATCTTCCAGGCACATGCAATGCTATGGTGATATGATTACCAAGTTGTTATTAGTCCATTCAAACAGCAGGATTGGGAAACTAAGGTACCTCCCTTGTATCAATCCCAACACGGATCCTGTCTAGGGTCGTCACTCCTAGTAATCTCATACGATGTACATTTCGTAGGTCACTGCAAGGGCTGCCAGGGCTGTTGCTCGCACTCGTTGCACCGCTCCCCCATCACCTTATCAATACAGGCCTACTGTACTCTACTGCACGGAAGGGTCGTCGCCTCCCGTGAACTCAGAATACGCTCGCGGTCACTACAAAGGGCTCGTCGCCTGATCAGTGTAGGCCGACAGCTAGAATATAGTGTCCCATACCACCATAATCTGCTCACGAGTCAGGGTGCTCATTGGTCACTACGGGGAGGTTTGTGGCCCCAGCGTAGGCCGACAGCTCGACCACGGTGTCCCATACCACCATGCCCGGCTCATGAGTCTTCGTGGATCAAGGTACCACGGTTAATAGGGTTTACAATGGTAAGTTCAGTACCCTAGGTTCAAGCAGTTATGATACATACAAGGTGAACAAACATCGGCCAGTCGGGTTACTTGACGGGCTCGACTAGCGCGATCGCATCTCAAGCTGAACGACATGAAGTGCGTAAAACACTTCGCGTGGCCTAACCACTGCCGCCAACTCTCAACACGAATCACGTTCATCGACGCGTCGTTCGTGGCTATGACCAGTCAGCCACGAATTCGCTCGGTTACCGACTGCCTGGACTAAGTCAAGTCCCACACATCTATGGAATTACATTAACACTATAAAAAGGTATTGGAATTGAAATACATCATGTGAGCATGTTAGCACATGTTATGACATTCAACTTAAGCAAATCTTCACGGCATACTTCCCATGCATATTCAACTTAAGCAAATCCTCAAGCACATACATTCCATGCATGTAATGAAATCATGCATTTTGTCAACATGTAGAAAATCATTTAGGTCGGCATAATAATTGAAAAATCACTCACAAAGTATCCAATAACATCATTTAATTCAATAATACTAATACAAGCATTTATACAAACACATACACTACACACTTAAGTCTACATATAGTATGTCGACCCAAAGTGTGCAACTAGGCGAATCTCTTCGCCAAACTAATTATGCACGCATTCCTAACTTCCTAATGCGACAACAAACCATGTCAATCACATCAGCAAAATATGAATGCAAACAGTACTTCCTACAAATGACTAAAATGCCCTAAATCTCATATTCTTCGTTAGCTTACGAAACGGGAAACGGAGAGCATTTTGTACATGTCAAACGGCGATGCCGTCAAGAATCTACTATTAAACGACATTGAAAGCGTTGGGAACCGTCAATCAAAGCGTCTAAAATCCTCACCTAGTGTCTTGTAGACTCGGGAATTGAAGCGGAGTGTATATGCTTCGTCTACGGCGAGTAAGGAGCCTAATACATAAGATCCATAAGCTACATCGCTATGGAAACAAGAAAAACTCAAATCACCAACTATTTAGGGTTTTTACTTACCTAGGATTGCGGTGGAATCGCCGGAAAAGCGGTAGAGGAGTGTTGCTTAAGCATGTGCAACACGTAGCACAAGTGGCGGGAAGAACTCTCCCACTCTCTCACAATCTCTCACTCTTTTTCTCTCTCCCAAGCTAGGGCTTCTCTCAAATTCGGATGGGAGAGAGGAGTGAGGGTTTCAACCCCTTTTATAGCCTAAAACATTCCCAAAATAGGCTTGGGAACAATGTTTACTTGGTGCCTAACCAAATCGGGGCCGTTTCGGTCCAAAAGGGCATTTCTGGAGGTCCCCAGGCCAAATGCGGTCGGACTTAAGCTCATGCATACTAGATCTAGCATACATCCAGTTTTCAGACCGGTTGGGTTCCCAGATCGCACGTGGCGGCCCAGTTTCAGTTTAACGGTCACCGCACCAAGATCAGGCCTATAAGTCTCGTGATATATAATAGATATTTTTCCTGATCCAAGGGTGTAATTTGGCTGTATTCTGACGGTCAGAATGCTTAATACTGATGCGTCAAATTTGTGTGCCAGATTTGAATTTGAAATTCCAACTATGTCCCTATTCACACTCTCTTCGGTCCGGGCTCAATGAAATAGCCTGTGATCATCGGTTTGACTTGATTTTTGGAATGAGTGTCAAGCCCAGCTAGATGGTCCTAACGGTCTAAGATAGGAGGTATCGGACTTTCGACGCGCGGTTTAGATCCAATACAAAGTTTCAAGGAGGTCCCGAGAACAAACCGGCTTAGAGTTTGATCCGAGGCTTTAGAGCATTATAGCACCCTTGGTTCCACTCGCTTCGGGCCTCGTAGAACGTATTTAAAGCGATCAGGGACCATTTCCCAGCTATTCCAACGTTGCACTAGCTAACCTAGTCACATTTTCTAAAGGAATGAATTCTACGCAATTTCGGGTCGAGTTGGTACTCGAGCCCAAGTATGGATTTTTCACGGGCGTTACACGGCCGATCCACGAATCTGCTTGGGCCGAGATCTTAACCTGACCTAGATCCAATGTCAGGAAGCTTAAGACCGATCGCGTGTAGAAAAGGGGCCTTTAGAACAGCTCCGTTGGACCGAAACGGCCAGTCTTTGACTATAACCTTAAGTATACCATGGCCCTGGGCCATTCCCATCAGTTTTGGGCGTATATAAGGGCCTTAAACCTCTCTCTCCCTTTACATACGAATTTGCAACCTTAGGAGAGAGAAAAGAGCAAAGAGAGAAGGAAAGAGAGAGAAAGTGAGGGAGAAAGTGGGGGACTGTTCCTGGGATCTTTCCCTGCCACTCCACATGCTTAACCACTGCTTCCGTATCGCTATACCGGC
Source organism: Magnolia kwangsiensis (assembly GCA_037074715.1). Classification (NCBI taxonomy): domain Eukaryota; kingdom Viridiplantae; phylum Streptophyta; class Magnoliopsida; order Magnoliales; family Magnoliaceae; genus Magnolia; species Magnolia kwangsiensis. Next base: position 86,265,176 of record CM073583.1, read on the forward strand.
GATTTCGATCTTATTGTTGGGTAAGAAATCCTAACCTTAATCTGTTTTAGATAGTTAAATAGAGTAAATGGTGAAATAACTAACCTATTCCATATTATAGGTTGTCGTCGTGCTGTAGACAAAGACATAGGGTTTAAACTGAGTTCGTTACGAGTCTACCGGTGAAAGGTGTAGACTATAAATGTTTAGGTTATGGTTTTCAAGGCTTTCAATGTTAGTAATGATTTATGACTGACTTGATTTCTGTCACATGTGCGAAGATACGATGTTTTCCATATACTATATATCTATATAGACTATGTTGATTATAATACATTCCACGTGTTTGTTGAAATGTTTGAACGAGTACGCGATTATGATTTTTGCTTGCCATGTTTATTAACTGAGAATACATGATTGTTGTACATATGGTGAACCCTTTGTAAAGGGATTTGCTATAATACCTGTTATAACTGCTTTATTATATGTATATGATATGTGTAGCCTAAGTGTTTGATAAAATGCTTGAATGTGAAAATACTTATTTAAATGCATGTAATGAGGGTATTGTGATAGGATTCTCAATTCCCTTATCTATGGTTACCGTATGCTTTATATAACCTATCTTACTACTATGTGAGTTAATGATGAAATGCCTATGTATGGTAACATGTATAGTATGTGTTTTATCAAATTGCTCAAGATTTATATTTGATTTTAGTTGTCACATGTTGTCTTTAGCTACTACATGCATATACTATTGCTTGGTGTGTGTTTGGGGCTACGACGTAGTTCAGGCAATTGGTAATGATTTCTGAGTAGTGGCCGAGGTCATTTCGTCACACCAAATAAGTTCGAGGAATTCAAGTCGTACGCTGCTTGTTAACAGTGGTTAGGCCACACAGAGTGCTTATGCGCTCCATGTCGATCTGCTCAATGTACGCTCGTATTAGTTGAGTTTATCAAGCAACTCGATTGGCCTAATGTATGTTCACCATGTATAGATGCTACTATTTGAATCTAAGGTACCAACTTACCAGTGTAAAGCCTGTTTAACCTTGGTACCTCGATCCGCTAAGACTCATGAGCCGGACATGGTGGAATGGGACACCGTGGTCTTACTGTCGGCTACGCTGGGGTGATGAGCCTCCTCATAGTGTCCAGTGAGCAACCCAGACTCTTGAGCCGAATACGGTGGTATGGGACACTGTATTCGAGTTAACGGCCTATGATCAGGTGAGGAGCCCGTAGTGACCTTGAGTATGTAATAGGACTACGTTGAGGTGACGAGCCTTTCCGTAGTAAACTAGAGTATAAATCAGGCCTGCGCGGAGGTGACGAGCCTCTCCATAGCAACCTGAAATTATCTATCGTATGTGACTAACTAGGATTGACGATCGTAGATGGATCATTATTTGGGTATATGATATAAAGGGAGTTACCTTTACTTCCGAATCTTGTTGTATGAATATGTCTAATTAAGAACTTGGCTAACACAACTATGTATCACATTGCACGGTGCTTTGGCGAGAAAGTGCACAGAGGAAGGGATGTATGCTGCGATCGTAAAAGGATGTCGTAGAGGGAGTGTAGGCAAGGGCAGGCATCATTATCACATACCATCCTCACATTAATAAGAGTACTTAGGACCTGATTGTCGTATTACTTTATCATTACTGTTTAACTGAATTGATAACATGTTAACCTTTGCTTCATAGTTCCACTGAGTTGATCACTCACTCCCATGTTCTGGGACGGTATTTTAAACACCAACCAGACTCTGTGTTAGATGCAGATACTGAGGCGATGTATGAGGCCAAGCCAGACTTCTACGATGATGAGGAGTTCTTATACATGCAGTTATTAGGAAGGTTTATGTAGGCCGCTCTGATCGACGGGATTACAAGGACATATGATTAGTGAGACATTCACATTTTGTCATTTTGTATCTTGGAACAAATATGTATTTATTCATCTCAATAATGTCATCATACTCTGGAGGTTGTGAAATACGTCTATGTACCTTATATATCTATTACAGTCTTTCGCTTATGAAATTTAACTGTCTTTGGAGTATGATATACTGTTTTGGTATAATCTCACTCATATTTAATGCACTAATATGGACAACATTCAAACATCATTATCTATGTCGCATAAGTGATGCGTTGGAACTCGAGAGTTGAGATTCTGCTCGACCCTCAATTTTTGGAGCGTTACAAGTTGGTATAAGAGCATGATTTGGATTAAACTAGACTTGGGTTATGATCACACAAAATACACTGATGTATTCTAACATAGGAGGGTGCGATATAATATAGAAACAATCGTAGGATCCCCAGTTTCACCTATCGACAGAATTGACCGAAATTGAACCTTAGAATCGGGGCCCGTACGCATCTGAGATTATGCGTGGTGACCTTAGATCTTTGTCAGACCCTCAATTGATGGGTTTAGATGATAAATCAACACATTCCACTCTCAAACAACCTGAAACGCATGAATATACATGAGATAGGACTCAAAACTACTCAAATGGACTAGGGGGCCCAAATGGTGCAAATCGGGGGGATCCGAAGTGGACCCTGCACACATACGACATCCTGTGGTGGGGATGCCATCATCCATGGGGTGAGGGCTTGCCCGAATGTCCAGTGGCCGGTGATGCCATCGCCGGATCAGCGAGGCCTCGCCGCCTGGACAGTCCGGGCTTGTCGGGCCGCAGCGGACCAGTCAGGCCGGCTCGTGTCCAAGGCTGTGGGGCTCACAAAAATGTGTGGGGACCCCTATAACCTCCCCATTTTCTCCCCTCTTCCCTCATACACCCCTCCAAGCTTTCCTTTTTCCCTAAAAATTCTTTTTTCCCTCTCAAATCTCCCCTCCATTCTCATATTTCCTCTCTTTTCTTCATCACAAACATCCCTCCACCACCTTTATCAAAACCCATCTTCCATCTCCTTCATTTTTCCCTTTTTTGAGTACACAAGACCATATTTGTGTCTCATACATCTCCAACTCCAACAACCCATCCTATTCCCCATTGTTATTTCACTTAAAGGGCTCTTTCGAGCTCGTGGTGACGATCTTCTCCATTTTCACACTTCTTTCTCTTATGGGGAAGAAGAGGGCTTCCATGGATAAGCCAGGCATAGTCGCCCTACTCGATCAAGGAGGCAGACAGGCGCTGCCACAAATGTGAGTGTCGATCGGGAGATAAGGATAAAGCAGGATCTCAATCCCTAGACTCCCCTCGAAAGGGCTCTGCTAGCGGAGTTGTCTCATTGAAGATTTGAGGGCCTTAGGGTCCTTTTTAAAGTACACGTGGACGAGAGGCTCTTTGGGCAATATCTAGTGATGGACCACCTGGTGGATGCCGGATGGGGTCCCATATTTGAGGGCAAGACTCAGGCAAATGTGAACACTGTCTGAGCCTTCTACGCTCATATATGGGAGCCAATGCTAGAGCCTTTGTAGTTCAAATTTTCTGTGGGAATGTGAGAACTCACAGTCGATGTTGGCTTGATAGCCCGAATCATGGGAATGCTATTTGGCGAGGTCCATGCTAGTGAGAAGAGTCTTGCGAGTGCGTGTGAAAGGGACCACTGCACACGATTCCTTTATGGCCAACTGGTCCACTGAAATCCAAAAAATAGCCTCCTAGTGTTCAAAATGACCGATGACTTTCGTTTGTTTCCCCACATCTTCACGTACAATGTGTACCCTAGGTGGAGCAATCGCAGCAAGTGTACGCTCTTGATGGTGGACTTCTTGTACCATGCTGGGTAGGGAGACAAGCTGTGCCTACCTGCCTTGGTCCTAGGAAAGATAATCTTAACCGCACGCTCTACTAGGACGACCATTTTACTTCCATTCGGCTGACTCATATGCAAGCTTGCACGTGAATTCAGCTACAGACTTAGCGTAAAACTTTCGGTGCCGATCCATTTCATCAACGACACTACTCTCAACAACATGGAGATTGGGTCATGACAGTGTTGAGCCCGATTCGATGAGAGTGAAGATGAGACGGAGAGTGAAGAGGAAAAGAGTGATGAGGAAGGTGGCGATGAGATAGAAGAAGGGCAAGAAGGAGAGGAAGAGGAGGCCCAGGACACTGATGGGCCCTCCTCCCGCTGCTATGCGAGATCGTGACAGTGATCGGGCTGCTATAGAAACCCGCTTGGCTTAACTTCAGGAGGGTCAGGTCGCCCTATGATAGGAGGTTAGTGAGACCCGGGCTTTAGTAAAATGAAAGTTCAAGAAGGTGTCTCATGCTTTGAAGGCTATCCTGTGCTGTGTGCAGGACAAGAGTGCACCTCCACCATCGCCAGATTTTGACGACTAGTCACACATGTAGTCATCTTTTGGGTTTGCTTTGTATGTGTTTCTTTTCCTATTGCTATGTATATCCTTGTTAGGCATAGTAGTGTGGTAGAGTGGTTAGTATATTTTATTGTTTGAAACCTTGCTTATATTGGCTCACATGCATCTTCTGTCATGATCCATGTAATACTGCATCTCATGTATTGTGACAAGTTTGGTAAATGAAATGCATGAAGTTTCTTTAAGCTGTATGTGAATGTTGTATAGTTGAGTTTGTGAGTATGCTGAATCTGACCTGGGTTGCACCTTATGTTGTATGTAAGGAATGCCACCTAAGGCCACATGGAGTATGACACATCTCACACTTGGCGACTCGATTGACGGGGCACCTCCCCTAAGCGATAGCCAGACGGACCCCAGTTTGGGCCCGACTCACCACACTATGCCGGATTCTCAGCCAGCCACTGGCCCCATAAATAGGCCGACACCTGTTGCACCACCGGTTACAAAGCAGAACCGTACGTCTACTTCGACACCGCATGTGCCTCAGTCGGCTCTCCCTACTGATAGGTTGAAGCAGATGATGCTCTTGATGCAGCAGTAACAACAGTGGCAGCAACAGTTTTTGGCCACCATTGTAGGAGTCTTCGCCCAGGGCATGCATGTGGTTCTACTTGCACCACCCTTGTAGCCTGCTGAAAATATGAGTGTTAGCGGCCTCTTTGAGCGATTCCAGTGCTTTTGACCTCCTACCTTTCCTACCTTTGCGGGTACTCAAAGAACCGAGGAGGTCGAGTATTAGCTTGACCACATCTCTAAGATGCTGAAGCCGTTGCACTGCATTGAGGCAGAACAGGTGAAACTCGTCACCTACATGTTCGAGAAGGAGGCCAGCCTTTGGTGGGACAATGTCCTTCGGACCATTGCTGTCGGATACATCTGGACGTGGGAGGCCTTCGAGACCTGCTTACATGAGAAGTACTTTCCCCTCACGTATCAGCATGAGAAGGAGAGTGAGTTTCTTCACCTCCATCAGGGAGGGATGACAGTGGCAGAGTACGAGAACAGATTGGCGGAGCTGGCTAGGTATGCTCCGTTGATATTAACTAATCAGTCGATGCGGGTGCAGCGGTTTTCTGAGGGCCTGCGACCAGAGATACGTTTAAAGATGTGCTGCGCTAGCATATCTACCTATGCTGAGCTAATGGGCATGTCTCTGTGAGCCGAGAAGGACGGAGATAGATTGTCCCACACGCACATGCCTATGGTTCCTAGGCCACGACTAGATTTACCGAGCAAGCCGTTCCTCGGCAAGAGGCCCCGTGCAGACTCGCCTCCTAGGCTCGTGGCTCCACCAGCCCTTGTGAGGCAACCAGACTTGTGGTGCACTTACTGTAAGAGGTCGGACCATGCAGGTACCTACTGTTTCACCAAGATGATGGATAACGACTTCTTACCGCCTCAAAGGATCAACCGCCAGCTTCCTCAGACGATTGCAACTCCACCTCTACGGTCAGCACCAGCCCATCCATCTTTCCGGTCGCCTGCACCTCGATTCAGGCCACCTCAGCGACCTATGGTACCACAGCCCAACCATTCTCAGTTGGCGTGAGTACATGCTCTTACAACAGAAACGTCTGATTCAGTAGCTATAGTGCCTCTAGCTTTTTAGGTCACTGCTCACATCCAAGGTACCCCCATATTTTTGTTGGTGGACACCAGGTCCACTATCTCGGTGATATCATGTTGTGCAGTCAAACGCTTAGGGCTGAATATGGCCCTGATGGTTGGGGTGAGAGTTATCGCAGCCCTAGGAACTTTTACAGATGCCACCAAGATGTGTGAGAGTTGCTTGATAGATCTAGGGAGTAGGATGATATGCATTGACCTGATTGTCACACCATATACCATTTCGACGTCATCCTATGTATGAATTGACTTACTGAAATGAGGGTCGAGATCGACTGTAAGACCCGACTAGTGAAACCTCACGGGCCTGAGGGCACGACTTTTACATTTCCTATGCAGGTTAGTTGCCCTTTTCGATTTCTTTGTTACGCTTCTCTATTGGAGAGTATTGATGGTTCGACGCTTGGGAACATGCATGTAGTTCAGAATTTTGAGGACGTGTTCAATAAGATACCTGGACTACCTCCTCAGCGCGAGATTAATTTTTTCATTGATCTTGTGCCTGGTGCGACACCCATTTCGTTATCGACTTATCGCATGCCTCCATGTGAGATGAAGTAATTGAGGAAGCAGATCAACGATCTGTTGGATACCGGCTTCATAAGACCTAGCGTGTCTCCATGGGGAGCACATGTGTTATTCAAAGATTAATTTATAGTCAGGGTATCATTAATTGCGCATCAGAGATGAGGATGTGCAGAAGACAGCATTCAGGACCAGCTTTGGGCACTACAAGTTCCTTGTGATGTCATTTGGACTCACAAACGCACCGGCCGTGTTCATGGACTTGATGAACCAGGTGTTTTCGCCGTATCTATTTCGATTCATCATCATGTTTATAGATGACATCCTGATATACTCCAAGAGCCGGGAGGAGCACAAGGAACACCTGCGAGCAGTCCTTGATATTCTCAAGAAGAACCAGTTGTTTACACAGTACAAGAAGTGCGACTTCTAAAAAGAGGAAGTCAAGTTCCTGGGACATATGGTGTCCAAGGAAGGGATAGCGGTGGACCTTGCTAAGGTAGTCGTAGTTCAGGACTGGGAGTAGCCCGGTTCGGTTACTGAAGTGAGGAGTTTTCTTGGCTTGGCAGGCTACTACTGTCAGTTTATTAGGAATTTTTCCAAGATAGCTAGACCACTGTCTCAGCTGACTCGGAAAGATCTCAAGTTTACCTGGACTGAGAAGGCCGAAGTAGCTTTTCAGGAGCCGAAGGACAAGCTGACGTTCGCCCCTGTGTTAGTATTTCCAGAGCAAGGGGTCAAGTATACCATATACACCGACACATCACGTGTTGGTTTGGGTTGTGTTCTGATGTAGAAGGACAGGGTTATTGCCTATGCATCGCGATAGTTGAGGAAACACAAGGAAAACTACCCTACGCATGACCTGGAGTTAGTAGCCGTCATCTTTGCATTGAAGCTCTGAAGGCATTACCTCTACAGAGAGGAGTTCGAGCTCTTTTGTAACCACAAGAGCCTCAAGTACATATTCACGCAGAGAGACCTGAATATGAGACATCGACGATGGATGGAAACCTTTAAGGACTTCAAGTTCGAGGTCTCCTATCATCTTGGCAAGGCCAACCTTGTGGCAGACGTGTTGAGCCGCAAGAGGATGATAGCATTTGCGGCTCCGCTGATGATAGCAGAGTGGGATATGGTAGAGTTTGTGTGAGACTTTGAGCAGAAACTTACGGTAGAGGAGCCGTTTGAGACTGTCGCACATATTTGGGTACAGCCACTCGTTGATGACAGGATTATCGCGACTTAGAGAGATGATGAGCTATTAGAGAAGATGAGAGAGCAGGTTAGTGACGATGAAGACTCAGAATGGAGAGTTGGTACGGATGGGGGTTTACATTATTGTGGCCGCCTATGCGTCCCAAACCTTCATGACTTGAGAAGGGAAGTCCTCGAGGTTGCTCACAATTCGAAGATGGTAATACGTCATGGTAGGACGAAGATGTACTGAGACATGAAGTGCTCGTACTGGTGGGACAACATGAAGGCCCACATAGCAGAGTATGTGTCCCAGTATCTCACATACCAGTAGGTCAAGGCAGAGCATCGCCGAACTCCTGAACTGCTTCAGCCTATGCCCAAAGCTGAATGGAAGTGGGACTTCATTTCTATGGATTTTATTTTAGGGCTACCGAAGATGAGGAAGGGACATGACTCCATATGGGTGATCGTGGACCGATTGACGAAATCGGCTCATTTTCTCCCAATTAGAGTTTCGAACTCAGCAGACGAGTTGGCCAGGTTGTACATCAAGAAAATTATGTGTCTGCATGGAGTTCCTATGGAGATCGTGTCGGACCAAGACACACAATTCACATCTATCTTCTGGACTCGTTTTCAAGAAGTAATGAGTCTGAAACTGAAGTTCAATACCGTGTTCCACCCACAGACTGACGGGCAAATGGAACGGGTAAATCACGTGTTGGAAGCTATACTGTGAGCTTATGTATTAGATTTCGAGGACAGTTGGGATGACTATCTTCCTTATGCAAAGTTCGCTTATAATAATAGTTTTCAGGTGAGTATTGACATGGCTCCATATGAGGCCTTGTATGGGCGTCCTTGTCGAGCAGCATATTGTTGGGTAGAGGTTGGCGAGAAGAGCCTGATTGGCCCATATTTAGTTTAGGCGACCTCAGAGAAGATCGACATTATTAGGCGTCGACTTCTGACGACACAAAGCAGACAAAAGAGCTAGCCAATATGAGGAGATGACAGCTAGAGTTTGAGGTTGGGGACCATGTATTCTTGAAAGTTTTCCTAATGAAGGGGGTTCTTCAGTTTACCAAGAAGGGAAAGCTTACGTCTAGATTTATTGGCCCATTCCAGATACTGGATCGAGTGGGGGTGGTAGTGTACTACCTCACTTTCCCACACCACTCGTAGGCGTGCACAACGTATTTCATTTGTCGATGCTGAATAAATGTGTTCCTCATCCTTCCCACATTATCAGATGGGAGCAGGTATAGTTGAGTAAAGATGCTATTTATGTACTGTGACCGACGCATATTCTGGATAAGAAGGAGCAGGTGCTGCGCAGTAAGGTGATTCCACTTGTGAAGGTATTGTGGACACATCATACTGAGGAGGAGGCTACTTGAGAAACAGAAGCCAAGGTCCGAAAGAACTACCCTTAGATTCTCAAGAAGTACTAAAAGGTACTAATTTTGAGGATAATTTTTTCTTTAAGGGGGGTAAATTGTAACGTCTCAGAAAAATCTGTATAAAGACCCGAGTACCTCAGGTGAAAATCACTAAGGACCAAATCATTTAGAAATTAGACAAGAATTAACTAACTGTTAAACTAGATTATCTGTGAAATTAGCACTAATCACTTTAAATACGATATCTAAGACCTAAACTGGATAGAACCATTAACGTTACATTACCTAAAAACTTAGGATCCATTTCAAAATCCAGTTGCTCTCGGGAACATCATGAAACTCCTTATCAGACCTAGACCGCGCGTCGAAAGTCCGATTACCCCAAAAATATACGGTTATGACCGCCTTGCTGGACTTGACAACCACTTCGGAAATCAAGTCCTAAAAGTATCTTGAAACGCACAACTTGAGCCCGAAGCGAAGTGTGTGAGAAACGTGAATATCTTTAGAAAATGAACTGAAACTTAAGTGAATTGAGTCGTTCACTTGCAGGAAGAATCTAAGGATTTAGACCATTAGATTCTGACCCAATTACAATCTCATATCAGGAAAAATTTCTAATACATGTCAGTGCACTTGCGGCCTGATCGAGTACCGATAACCATTGAACTGAAACTAGTCCCTCGCGGCCGATCCACTAATCCGATTGGGGTGAGATCTTAACCTGACCTAGATCCAATGTCAGGAAGCTTAAGTCCAATTGTATGTTGAAAAGGGGCCTCTAGAACAGCTCCATTAGACCAAAACGGTCAGTCTTTGGCTATAACCTAAGTATACCATGGCCCTGGGGCCATTCCCATCAGTTTTGGGCATATATAAGGGCCTTAAACCCTCTCTCTCCCTTCACATATGAATTTGCAACCCTAGGAGAGAGAAGAGAGTAAAGAGAGAAGGAAAGAGAGAGAAAGTGAGGGAGAAAGTGGGGGACTGTTCCTGGGGTCTTTCCTTGCCACTCCACGTGCTTAACCACCGCTTCCGTATCGCTATATCGGCGATTCCGATCTTGTTGTTGGGTAAGAAATCATAACCTTAATCTGTTTTAGATAATTAAATAGAGTAAATGGTGAAATAGCTAACCTATTCCATGCTATAGGTTACCGTCGTGATGTAGGCAAAGATGTAGGGTTTAAACTGAGTTCGTTACGAGTCTACTGGTGAAAGGTGCAGACTATAAATGTTTATGTTATAGTTTTCAAGGCTTTCCATGTCAGTAATGATTTATGACTGACTTGATTGCTGTCACATGTGCGAAGATACGATGTTTTTCATATACTATATTCTATGTAGACTATGTTAATTATAATACATTTCACGTGTTTGTTAAAATGTTTGAATGAGCATGAGATTATGATTTTTGCTTGCTATGTTTATTAACTGAGAATACATGATTGTTGTACATATGGTGAACCATTTGTAAAGGGATTTGCTATAATACCTGTTATAACTACTTTATTATATGTATATGATATGTGTAGCCTAAGTGTTTGATAAAATGCCTGAATGTGAAAATGCTTGTTTAAATGCATGTAATGAGGGTGTTGAGATAGGATTCCCAATTCCCTTATCTATGGTTGTAGTATCCTTTATATAACCTATCTTACTACTAAATGAGTTAAGGATGAAATGCCTATGTACGGTAACATGTGTAGTATGTGTTTTGTCAAATTGCTCAAGTAAGATTTATATTTGATTTTAGTTGTCACATGCTGTCTTTGGCTACTACATGCGTATACTATTGCTTGGAGTGTGTTTAGGGTTACAGCATAGTTTTGGCAATCGGTAATGATTTCTGAGTAGTGGCCGAGGTTATTTCGCCACAGCAGATAAGTTCGAGGAATTCGAGTCGTGCGCTTCTTGTTACAGTGGTTAGGCCACGCAGAGTGCTTATGCGCTCCATGTCGATCAGCTCGACGTACACTAGTACCAGTTGAGCTTATCAAGCAACCTGATTGGCCTAATGTATGTTCACCATGTATGGACGCTACTGTTTAAATGTAAGGTACCAACTTACCAGTGCAAAACCTGTTTAACCTTTGTACCTCGATCCACTAAGACTCATGAGCCGGACATAGTGGTATGGGACACCGTGGTCTTACTGTTGGCCTACGCTTGGGTGATGAGCCTCCCCGTAATGTCCAGTGAGCAACCTAGACTCATGAGCCGAATACAGTGGTATGGGACACTATATTCGAGCTGTCGGCCTATGATCAGGTGAGGAGCCCGTAGTGACTTTAATTATACACTTGGATTACGTTGAGGTTATGATCCTTTCCATAGTAAACTAGAGTACAAGTCAGGCCTGCGTTGAGGTGACAAGCCTCTCCGTAGCGACCTGAAATTATCTATCGTATGTGACTAACTAGGCTTGACGACTCTAGATGGATCATTGTTTGGGTATATGATATAAAGGAAGTTGCCTTAACTTTTCAATTTTGTTGTATGATTGTGTCTAATTAAGAACTTGGCTAACACGATCATGCATCACATTGCACGGTGCTTTGGTGAGGAAGTGCACAGAGGTAGGAGTGCATGCCGCGATCATAAGAGAATGTTGTAAAGGGAGTGTAGGTGAGGGCATGCATCTTTATCACATACCATCCTCACATTAATAAGAGTACTTAGGACCTGATTGTCGTATTGCTTTATCATTATTGCTTGACTGAATTGATAACATGTTAACCTTTGCTTCATAGTTCCACTGAGTTGATCACTCACTCTCACGTTCTGGGACGGTGTTTTAAACACCAACCAAACTCTATCTTAGATGCAGATACTGGCACGATGTATGAGGTCGAGCTAGACTTATACGATGATGAGGAGGAGTTCTCATACATGCAGTTATCAAGCAGGTTTATGTAGGCTGCTCTGATCTATGGGATTACAAGGACATATGATTAATGGGACATTCACATTTTATCATTTTGTATCTTGGAACAAATATATATTTATTCAGCTCAGTAATGTCATCATACTCTGGAGGTTGGAAAACACGTCTATGTACCTTATATATCTTTTATAGTCTTCCGCTTGCGAAATTTAACTGTCTCTGGAGTATGATATGTTGTTTTGGTATAATCTCACTCATGTTTAATGCACTAATATGGACAACACTTAAACATTATTATCTATGTTACATAAGTGATGCGTTGGAACTCGGGAGTTGAGTTTCTGCTCGACCCTCAATTTTCAGGGCGTTATAAAGATGTTATATGTCACGTATGTAATGCAATATGCAGTGCGAATGAAATGACCATGCAGGAGCGTGAAATCGAGATGATAGTACGTAGTATCACATGCTATGGGGTCCACCACAAGGGACTTCTATCCAAACTAGTCCCATACCTAAATTTGGATAGCCAGACTTAATGTAGTAGACTCTTGATCTCAAGTTAGTCGCTCGCCCCGACTGAAATCCTTGCCATTAAGAAGGTACAGAACAATTAGTTGCGCACCACCAGTTCGAGTAGATAGTGAATAAATGAATGAATGATATGCACTTCCTACTCAATAAGTCCACGTATCAGTACTGTACATCTCTGGGATCATCACCGGGGTCTAGTACACTCTACGCCAGTTGCCGCCTCATCACCATGACCTTTATAAGTTTTTAATGGTGGGTGTGACTCTCTCCACTATTTTTTGTGGTGGGGTCCACTCGAGTTTTGGATTTGATTCATTCTTTAGCTCATGCTCTAAAATGATCTCTCCAAATGGATGTACGATGTGGATACAAAACATACACATGGTAGGACCCACATAACTAGGAGACGTCACTTTAGTAGTGAGTCTGGCTTCTCAACCCGTGCGTTGAATCCCCCGTATGGAAGGAAGTGGATTACGTAATAACTCACTACGCTTAGCGTACTGAGTAAATCTGTGGGGTCCACCATGATTCATGTATTTTATCCACTCTGTCCATCAATTTTACCAGATAATTTTAAGGCTTGAGTTCATAAATGAAGCATATACAATGTTTAAATGGACCACCCCATAAGAAATAGTTGAATTGAACGTTTATCGTTGAAAATTTCTTGGGGGCTACAAAAGTTTTGGATCAAGCTTATATCTTTGTTTTCCCTTCATCCATGTCTGTATGATCTTATGAATAGGTTAGATGACAAATAAACATCACTGTGGGGCCTAGCAAGGTTTCAACGGTGGAAATCATTATCTCCATTGTTTACTATGATATGATCCACTTGATATTTGGATATACTTCAATTTTGGTCTCAACCCCTTAAATTAGACGGAAAAACGGATGGGCAGCATGGATAGTCCACATACATACAAGGTGGGCCCAGCTGAGTTTACTCAGTACGATAAAAGCTTGTTGCACTAAGTACGCAATCTGATTTCCAAATGGAAACCGTCAAACGTTTCCGTTAGACTTTTCCTGAAATGTAATTGTTTTTATTATATTAAAAAAAACTGGTGATGTGACACTTATAGTGACGTGAACCAATAGTAAAGGTGGATTCAGCTGCTTATTGTTTCCACGAAACAGAGGATCCACACTCATTTCCTACACCCATTGGTTATTAAGACTAGGAATGGATGGAAGCGGGACATGGATTTCCTACCAAAGGTAGCTCCTGTGCTGGGAACTAAGGTGGGGCCCATCGTAATGTTTGTGACAAATTCACCCGTCCATCCATTTTGAGAGATTATTCTAAGGACGTGTGATTAAAACTGATACAGATCTAAGAATCAAGCTTACAAAACGAAAGGGAAAACTGGGGGAAAAATGTCTACAGTTGAAACCTTTTAAGCTCCACCTTGATTGATGTTTATATTACATCCCAAGCGTTTATAGGGTCGTTTCCACTAGGACTAACTGAAAACACAAAAAACTTAGCCTGATATGAAACTTTTATGACCATATGAATGTTTCAACAGTGGTTGCTCAATCTCCACTGTTTCCTCTCGTGTGACCCGCTTGAGTCTTCGATCTAACTCATTTTTGGTCTTATGTCATAAAAAGAGCTCGAAAAGTGGATGAACAAATGGGTGGATTTCTCACAAACATTACAGTGGACCCCACCTAAGTTTCAAGCATTAGAACTTGATAAGAAATCTGGGTCCAAGGGGAGCGGATTAGGTGTTACCCGAGTAACGCCTTAGTGGGTGTTACCCTTACCGTGGGGCCACCTTCATGATGTGTTGTATATTCATGCCATCCACCCATTTCTCTAGCCCATTTAAGGATGTGGACCCAAAAATTAAGTAGATCGAAATCTGAGGTGGACCATACAACAGGAAACAGTGTTGATTGAGTGGCTCACCATTAAAAAATCTAAAGGGCCCATCTTAAGGCTTTTGTAGTGTTTATTTTGTTGAATCAAATAGACTATTTAAAATTAAAAACTAAAAAGAACATAAAAATTGAGATAAAAGACTTATAAAGTTGAGTCAAGGCGTGACGTGAGTCACTCAGCTTGAAATCAAATTTACTCCCATTGCACGACATCCCAAGTGCAAAAGGTTTCCAAAGCCATTAAAACTAAAACTCATAAACTGAATAACATAGAGAGTTTTCATAAGAGTAGAATGATTTTTCCATGGTTCTGAAAACAAATGGAAGTCCTTATATAGACTCTGAAGTGGTGCATAAAGCACCCTTTTGAAAGAGTGTGGTCCATTGGATTTAAACTTAATAGGTGCGACTAATCGACCAGTCACATCTCTCTAGTTCAAAACAAAAATGGCTCAAGTGCGAGCACACTCTTGCATACATAAAGTCCCATGAGTACCCATACACACACACGCACGCGCGAGTACACCCGCACCAGCACCCGTGTCTCAGTCGGGCTTAGCCCATCTCGTCATGCGCACGCATTCGCACACAGACTTGGACTCGAACTCAGCTCAGCTCGGCACAGCGCGACACAGAGCGGCATGGCACGGCACGGATCAGCTCAGCTCGACACACATGCATGTGTGGTCAATGGTATAAATTAGAGTTATTAATCCTTTTAGTATAAATCAGAAGTACATGCCACTCATACAACTTTTCCTCTGCAAGTGATTCTGCGATTCGGTGCTTTTAGTCATACACCATTACCTGTATTTCACGAGTACTCTAAATAATTCACCTAGATTCCCATAGAAAATGACATCCACCTCTACATTCATATAGGTGAATTCCATCAAGTGCATGCAGTAAATGTATACACCACCAAATATATGACTATAGATCCATTAAGAGTTAAAATAAAACTCATCCTTCTGCGTTGCTTCTCGCACTGCTACACCATATAAGGGGCTCATTTATATCAATATAATCATTTACCTCATATCTTATTATTTACCCATTAAACCTATTTCATGGTATCTCCACTTGTATAGATTGGGTTATTAATAGTAGCAGCTCATATATTAGGGTTGGCTCATTCCCTTTGATGTATTATTGACTAATCTTTTATATAGTCCTTTAGTCAGAGATATACTAGATTCTTTTCTAATCTTACAAAATTAATAGATATGACTCCATCACGTAACATGTGTTTCACTATGTTGTGTCTGAGTCTAATATGTCTGCTCTTTTTATTATATATTTTACTCTTTGCTTTTATTATAACTACTTGACAATCATAATGAATAGACACGACCGATACAAGATTTGACCACAATGGTATATCAGCCAAGAGATTTCTAAGCCACTCGTCTTATGATTCAGCCTTTTCTAAGGCAATAAACTCAAACTCCATAGTTGACCAAGCAATACACGTCTGTTTGGTAGACTTTCAAGAGACTGCTCTTCCACTCAAACTGAAGACATATCCGCTAGTTGATTTTGTTTTATCTGAATCAGTGATTAGTTAGCATCACTGTATCATTCTAATACAACAGTATAACCATTCTAATATAAACCATAGGCTATACTGCCTTATATGTATCTCAAAATCCTAGACAAGACATTCCAATGCTCTTTTCCAGAGTTATGCATATATCTACTTAGCCTTCCTACTGCCAAAGCTATGTCTAGTCTAATGCAATTTATCAGATATATGAGGCTACCGATCATCCTAGAATATTTCAATTGAGACATACTGCTACCTGTATTTTTCATTAGAGTCACATTGTAAACTTGAGGTGTACTAACAGATAAACAGTTAAAATGGTCAAACTTTCTCAATAGCTTCTCAATGTAATGAGATTGTGATAATATAGGACTACTATTTTTTTTGGTTACTTCAATACTTAATATTATACTAGCCTCTCGTAAGTCTTTCATGTCAAATTTAGATGACAAGAATTTCTTTCAAAAATAAGCATGTTGTAAACATAAAGACAAAAAATAATACAATCATTTTTAAAATTTTTACTATATATACATCTATATGCATCATTTATATGATAACAATTTAATTTCAAAACACCATCAAATTTTTATGTCATTGTTTAGGAGCCTATTTTATACTATATAGAGACTTAATTAGTTTTCACACTTTATTTTCTTTACCTGATATCTTATAACCCTCAAGTTGCTCCATATATATTTCTTCTTCTAAGTCTCCATTTAGGACAACCATCTTAACATTCATCTGGTGTACCACCAGTTTATATATATATATATATGGAAGTTATTGCTATTAAGACCCTGATAGTTGTAATCCTATTTTCATGGGAATAAGTATCAAAATAATATATTCACTCATTTTGTTTAAAGCTTTTTGCTACCAATCTAGCCTTAAACTTATCAATAGTCTCATATAGTTTTAGTTTCTTTTTAAACACCTATTTATGACCTATTAGTTTGTTTCTAGGTGATAGATTTATAAGTTCTCAAGTGTTATTAGATATAATAGATTCTAACTCATCATTTATTGCTTCCTTCCAAAAGGTTGTATCTAGAGAGTTAATTGCTTCTGTATAAGTTGTAAGACCATATTTTACAAACAAGGTGAAAAAACCATCTCTTACGTTTTATTTTTTATTTTTTATTTTTTTACACATGCACACACACACCCCCACACACTCACGCTGGTGAAATTTCACCACCTGTGGGTACTCAAACCTTTGACCGGGAGTTAAAACTCCTGAGAAACTGTAACATCCCGAAAATCGGAGGTCGGGTAGAAACCCAACTCCCGAGTTTCAAAACGTCACTTATGCAACATAGATAATGATGAATGTATGTTGTCTGTAGAATGTCATTAAACAAGATTGGGACTAAGCCAAAACAGCATATCATGCTCCAGAGACAGTTAAATTAGCAAGCGGAAGAATGTGATAGATATATAAAATATATAAATGGTTGTAAGTCTCCAGAGTGTGAACATGTTACCAGGTTAACTAAATACATGTATACTCCAAAATAGAAAGAAAAGAATATACATGGGTGTAGAAATAAAAGGCAAAATACCAAGTGTATTGATATCTAATCAGTAACCCTGTAAACCCGTCGATTAGAACCTGCATATAGGAGGGATCCTCCTCATCACCATCAAGTCCGGCTCTACTTCGCAAGCATCGCCATCATCTGAAACCAAAATAGGGACTGGTTGGTGTGCACAACACCGTCCCGTAACGTGGGAGTGAGTAGCTAACTCAGTGGAATCATAGAGCAAAGATTAGCATGTTATCAAATCAATCAAGCGATAATGATAAAGCAAGCAATTCAAACATTCCTAAATACTGTGATTAATGTAAAAATAAAATGACATGATGGATGCCCTCACCGACATACTCCCTCATGCGACACCATCTTACGTATGCGGTATGCTTTCTTCCCTCAGTGCTCCACATCTTCCAGGCACATGCAGTGCGATATGAATATGATTATCAAGTTGTTATTAGTCCTTTTCATACAGCAGGATTGGGAAACTAGGGTACTTCCCTTATATCATTCCCAACAAGGATCCTGTCTAGGGTCGTCACTCATAGTAATCTCATACGATGATATATTTCTAGGTCACTGTAAGGGCTGTCAGGCCTGTTGCACGCACTCGTTGTTCCGCTCCCCCATCACCTTATCAATACAAGCCTAGTTGCACTCTTGTTACTACGGAAGGGTCGTTGCCTCACGTAGACTCAGAGTACGCTCGAGGTCACTACAAAGGGCTGCCAGGGCTGTTGCTCTCACTCGTTGCACCGCTCCCCCATCACCTTATCAGTGTAGTCTGACAACAAGAATATAGTGTCCCATACCACCATAATGTTCTCACGAGTCTGGGTTGCTCACTGGTCACTACGAGGAGGTTTGTGGCCCCAACGTAGGCTGACAGCTCGACTATGGTGTCCCATACCACCATGCCCGGCTCATGAGTCTTAGTGGATCAAGGTACCACAGTTATCAGGGTTATCACTGGTAAGTTCAGTACCCTAGGTTCAAGCAGTTATGATGAATATAAGGTGAACATACAACGGTCAATCGGGTTACTTGATGAGTCCGACTAGGGAGAGCGCACGTTGAATCGACCGGCATGAAGTGCACAAGCACTTCGTGTGGCCTAACCACTTCCGACAACTCTAGTACGACTCGGGTTCATCATACACATCCTTCGTGGTGAATAGAATCCAACCACGAATTCAGATCTGTTACCGACTGCCTGGACTAGAGTATAGCCCCAAACACTTGTAATGTGAATCAGTAATCATATGAGATAACAAAATTGAAATAACAATTAATTCAAGCGTGTTAGCAACATGTTATAAGATACAACAGAAGCAATTTAACGTACACAAGTACTTCACACATAAGGTAATCAATTGAAATACAACAAGCATGGAGGAAATCATGTACATCATCAAATTAGTTGAGAATCCAGTCTCAACGCTAATCTACAACACCATTTACTCAATAGTTACTAATACATACACTTACACAGACACTTAGACTACACAACTCGAACGTACTTGACGTATGTTGATTTTCGCATATAATATGACAGATCCTTATATCAAGGAGATGTTTAATACACAACAATCATGTTCGTACATTCAAAACATATGGCAGGCATAAATCATATTGATTTAGGCATTTCAACAAACACTTTGTCTACCCACATTAGTCTACATAGCATATGTCGGCCAATATGTTCATTAGGGCGAATCTCTTCGCCAAACAGATATACACGTATAACTAGTATATGTACATGGTAAATACTCATGGCAATCATATCAGTAAAATACATACGCATATAGTATTTCCTACAAATACCTAAAATACCCTAAATCTCAAATTCTTCGTACGTATTCGAAATGAAAAACGGACAGCATATTCTACATGTCAAACAGCATCCTTATCAGCAATCTACCATTAAACGGCATTGAAAGCTTTGAAAATAGGTAATCTAAGCGTCTAAAATCTGCACCTTATGCCGTAGGAGCGTAACGAATCGAATAAGAACTCTATGTTGTCGTCAACGATTGATTAGAAACCTACAACATAAGGTGAGTCAGCTACTTAGCTACTTGTACCCATAAGAGCCTTAAAACAGATTAAGGTTAGGGTTTTCTTATATAGAAAGGAGTTGAAATCGCCAGAATAGCGATGCAGGTGGATGGATTTGGCACGTGGAGCGGCAGGGAAAAATCTCAGGAGAAAGCTCCAACTTCTCCCTCACTTTTTCTCTCTTTTCTCTCCTCTCTCCTAGGGTTTTTCCCAAATTCATATGGGTTAGAAAGTTAAGGGTTTAAGGCTCTTTTATAAGCCCAAACATAACCAAAACAGACTCCAAGTCAAGGTATACTTGGGTTATAGACAAATCGGGTCTTTTCCGATCCAAAAGAATATTTTTAGAGGTCCCCTGACTGAATGCAGTCGAACTTAAGCTCATGGATGTCGGATCCTGATCACATTAAGTTTTCAGTTCGATAGGGTTCCCAGATCGCACGTGGCGGACCAGTTTCAGTTCAGCGGTCACTGAGACTCGATCGAGGATTCCAAGTACACTGACCTGAGTGGGAAATGTTCCCTGATCCGAGGGTGTATTTGGGTCAGATTTCGACGGTCTGAATGCTTAAAAAATGTCGTGCAAGCGACATGTGCTAGATTCATTTAAATTGAATTAATTTTCTAAATAAATTCACTTTTCTCACACTCTTCACTCCGGACGTAAGGAAATGGTCTCAGGACATCGTATGGACTTGATTTTTGAAATGATTGTTAAGTCCAATAAGGCGGTCGTAATTGTCCAAGATTATCGATATCAGACTTTCGACGCGCGGTCTAGATCCAATACAAGGTTCAAAGGGTTCTTGAGAACAAACAGGTTTAGAGTTTGATCCTGGATTTCAGGGTAAGGTAGCGTCAATGATTTTATAGGTTTTGGGTCTTACAGATCATATTTAAAGTGGTTGGTGCTAATTTTACAGGAAATCTAGTATAACACTGGCTAATTCACGTTAAATTTCTAAAGAATTAAGTTATAAATGATTTATTTGGCTTTGGAATTGGGTTCTGAGAGGTTACCAAGGTGTTATAGTTGACCCATTACTTAAGGACGTCTAACCCCAGTTGGTAAAAATCCAGGGTGTTACAAAAACTCTTAGGTTAGTCTCTTTTCTAACTCTAGTACTTTTTCTTAGTTATATCTTTTCTTTTACCTGCTCGTAAGCACCTTTACAAGTAGAAGTGATATTTGATCCACTAACTTCCTACATTACTATAGTCTTAGATTTCATAGGGAATATGTTTTCAAAGAACTCTACATCTTAAACTTCTATAATTGTATTATAATATAGAATATCATTGTTAGTCTTTAGGACTGGAAATCTATATGTTGCAGTGTTTTATACGTACCCTATAAATACACAACGGTTATTTTAGGACCTAGTTTACTTTTTTCTTTTTTCAGTTTCAGGCAATCATACTTTAGTAAGATATCCTCACACTTTAAGATATTTATAACTAGGAATATTGTTCTTCCAAAGTTTGTATGTTGTTTGTTCAGAAGACTTAAAAGGAATCATATTTAAGATATATAATAAGCATATAGAATTACTTCTCCCCATATATTTGAGGGTAAGCCTGAACTGTTTAACATATCATTCATTATCTCCTTAAGAGATCTATTCTTACGATCTATTATTTCATTATATTATGATGTGTAAGGAGCTATAGTTTCGTGAAGTATCTCACTCTTTTCACATAATTCTTTAAATTAAGAATATTTATATTCTTCTCCTCTATCTATTTAAGTCTATTAATCTTTATATTTAAATAATTTTTAACCTCAGTTTTATATTTAGAGAAAGCTTCTAAAGTTTCATCTTTATTCCTTAACAGATAGACTCTAATGAACCTAGAGTAGTCATCTACAAAAGTTATGTAATATATTTTTTCACATTTAGATATGTAATTTCTAAAATCACCTAAGTCATTATGTATCAAATTTAATAGAATAGAGGATCGTTCTATTCATTTAAAAGGTTTTCTAATGAATTTTGATTCTATGCATATTTTACATTTATTAAATTCTTCATTTGATATATTATGTAATAAACGTAATCTTTTCATTTTCTTCAAAGATGTTACGGTCACATGACCTAATCTACTATGCTATAGATAAAAAGGTTCAATGATATAACAGAACTGAATGTCTTCTTATTATTATCATTAGATACATTTACGATGAATAGACCATCACTACAGTATCCCTTACCAACAAAATTTTCATTCTTAGTCATTACAAGCTTGTCAAAATCAAATACTAACTCGAAACCAGCCTTATTGAGGACTGAATCAAAGACCAAATTTCTTCTAATGTTAGGCAAATGTAGGACATTATTTAACATCAGAGTCTTTCTAAAAGTGAGGTTTAGAAGTACTTTCTCTTTCCCTTATAAATGGAGAAGTTCTAGCATTACCCATGAACACTTGTTTGACATCTCCTAATACTTGGTAAGAGTTAAACATGCTACGATCCTTGCACATGTGCCGAGTTGCACTAGTGTCTAGCACCTAATCCAAGTTGTTTAGAGGAAAGACTTTTTGACACCACAACTACTATTATGTCAGACTCATTGTTTGTTTATGTAAGATTAGCACCTACTCTAAGTTTTAATGTAATGTCAAGGCTTTCCATAGTTATATCAATTTTTCTTTTTTGCTTGAATTGATTGTTTACACTATTCTTTTTGAGCTTGTATTTATTAGCATAATGTCCAGGCTTACCACAGTTATTACATTTACCATTTTTCTTCTGTTTTTTTACTTGATTTCACAAGATTCGCTTTTGAATTTGCCTCATTTGCATTTTTTTATCCATGTTTCTATTGGCTTCCTCTATTCGTATGTGTATGATTGCAGTTTTCAATGAGACATCATTCTTTTTATATTTCATTTTATTCTTATATTCTTTTCAAGAGGGCGGTAGCTTTTCTATCAAGGTTCCTGATAGAAACACTGCATCTAACTTAATTCCGTCTAACGACAGTTCATGAACCAGATTTTGAAAATCAAAAATCTAATTTGTGACAAGTGTATCATCTTTCATTTCATATTGAAGGAAATTAGTAATTGCATGTCTTAGCATTTGCATCTTCTAGAGTGTACTTCTTTTCTAAAGTAGTCCATATTTCCTTAGCAGACTTATAAGAAGCATACACATCATATAACTCGTTGACAAAGAGTTCAGAATATATTTTTTATATTTATTTTCATCTGCTACTTTGGTTTGATTTGTTAGATCTATAGTAAATGATTCATAAAATAAGTATGAAACTTTAGAGGTGGTCAATGCCAACATAAGTTTTTGTCTCCACCGTTTAAAGTTTTGTCTAGCGAATGGTTTGATTTTGGCTAACTCGGTAGAAGCATTAACTGTTATGGTAGCCATGTTTTATTCAATTCAACAAATTCGATTTCAAGACTGTTAGAATATTTGATTAAATTAAATAAACTATTTAAAATTGAAAACTAAAAAGAAAATAAAAATTGAGATAGAAGACTTATAGAGTTGAGTTAAGGTGTGACGTGAGTTACTAACTTGAAATTGAATTTGCTCCCCTTTGATAGCATCCCAAATGTAATAGGTTTCCAGAGGAATTGATCTCCAGGATACAACGACTATAACCTAGTCCCAGCAGTGCACTCATAGTATGTTGGCTCGAACCACTTGTAGTTTTAACCCAAAATGATGAGTTAACTTAATGACGAACTTAGTAACTAAAACTCGTAAACTAGAAAACAAAGAGATTTTTCACAATAGTAGAATGATTATTTCGTGGTTTTGAAAATGAAATGGAAGTCCTTATATAGACTCTGAAGTGTTGCATTAAGCACCCTTTCGAGAGGGTTTAGTCCATTAGATTTAAACCCAATAGGTGCAACCAACCAACCAGTCACATCTCTCTGTTTCAAAATGAAAAGAAGAATGTGTGAGTACGTTCTCGCATAAATAAAGTCCTGCAAGTATCCACACACACACACACACACACACACACACACACACACACACACACACACACACACACACACACACACACACACACACACACACACACCCACGTGAGTACACCGGCACCCATGGGCCCAACCCAGCCTGTCCTGTCACAAACGCGCACGCGCACACGTACTCGAACTTGGCTCGGCTCGGCTCGGCACGTACATATGTGTGGTCAATGGCATATATTAGAGCTATTGGCATAGCCTCCACTGGACCAAATTCACATGTCCCCTAAATAGGGCTTAAGCCCTAAGGTAAAAAGTCTACCTTATATACAAGAAAACTTTCTTTGAGAAATTCGATGTGGGACTAATCCCATAATTCAAAAGCAACAGAAATTTCAAATTTGGAGGGAAACCAAAATATTTATTTAAAATTCTCTTTTTAAAAATATAAATTTTAAAATAAAATACAACATATTTTCCTTCCAACCTGTTGATAATTTCAAGAAGACTTGGATGAAGGGTAAATATAAAGATCTAATTTATGTTTGGGATCCTATCCTATAATGAGATTAAAAAAAGAAAAAAAAGAAAAAGAAGATGATCGGCACGGATATACAACAAATACATCAAGGTGGCCCCACATAGTTAAGATAACACCCATTGATGTGTTACCCAAGTAACAACTAATCCACTCCCAAAATGGATAGGGCTCTGAGGGGCCATCATGATTAGAGTTGTACACGAGCAGACTAAGGCTCGAGTACTCGCTCGACTCGACTCGGAATACTCGACTCGTACTCGACTCATCTGAGTTAGAGCCGAGTACGAGCGGGTTTCATCTACTCGTTTAGAGTACGAGTAGAGTACGAGTCTGGAGGTACTCGACTCGTACTCGACTCGTACCCATATATATAAGCAAAAAAAAAACCCTACTTGACTCACTCAGTCGCCCATCATTTTCAAGCATCCGCTCGAAACCCTTCTTCCCTCTAGTGGCCATTTTCAAACCCTCCCCTCTCTCTTTCTCCCCTCCCTTTCTCAGTGTCGTCCAACCGTCCCTCTTCTTTTATCTCTCTCTCTCACTCGCCCGTCCCCTTTCCGGCGGTGCTAGACGCCTGTCCCCTGTCCGCTCGTCCCTGCGGCCTATCCGGTGACGGAGCTCCTCCCTGCCACTCGTCTGGTGCTGTCCAGTTATCCATCATCGCCCTACCCTGCATGCAGCTGCCGGTCGTTCCTACCCAGCTTGCCCGGTATGTGTGGGTTTGATTTTTGATTTTTAATTTTTAGAAATTGTTTAATATATGTTAATATAGAAATTGTTTAGTATAGATTTGGGATTAACCTGATATTTGTGTTTTCCCTAAATATCTCAAAATTAGAAAGAAATTCGAGGACGGGCGAGCTGGGTAGGAACGACTTGGGAATTGGGATTAACCTGATATTTGGAATTGGGATTAACTTGATATTTGTGTTTTCCCTAAATATTTTCCTAAATATTTCAAAATCATTTAGCATAATTGGGATTAACCTAATATTTGGAATTGGGATTAACCTGATATTTGGAATTGGGTAATGAATTGAATAATTCATTTAACATGAGTCCCATCCTTGATGGTCAGACTGAGACATGACGAAGCAGCAAGAACAAGAGCTTTTATTTTATTTTGGATAATATAAGAAATGGAATTTATTTATTTAATACTCCAGCGGCACATGATGCTTAAACTGTTAAAATCACTTTAGTTAATCACAATTAAATTAGATAAATGGAACAATCCTAACCTTTGATTTGTCAGGAATTATTTACAAAAATTAGGAGTGTCTGCACTATTTTTCCACTCAATGTCCAACAAATGCATACCAATCCTTCTAAAATTAAATAACAAGGTTTGCTAATTTCACATATATGCACATATATTATAAGGTGAGACATGCATGAGATCTAAGCTTTCCATTAGTTCAACTGCAGTGTTTAGATCTTCTGCTAAAACAATTAGATCATTTTCAAGTCCCATGCCCTAAATATTTCAAAATCAGAAAGTGATTTCCCTAAATGCAAATTGTTAATATAGAACTATGTTATTATAGAAATATGTTAATATAGAAATTATTAATATGTTATTAGATGATGAATGTCAATTTCAGCATGCTCCTTTATTTGCATAGATATGAATTATTTGTATTGTTCTAGTTGTAGACTTGTAGTATAGGATAATCAGTTGCCTATTTGAGGATTTCTATGTTGCCAGACATAGATTCAGTGTATTCTTGGATGCATAAAAATTCTCAAATTGTCTTTTTTTGGACAATTCAGGGTTAGATAGATTATAATGTCTTCATTTATTCTAATTCAAATGCATATGCCTGTTCTGGTTTTGTCTCTTCTTTTTCTCTCTGGATATATTTCATGTATTTATTTTCGTCATTAAATGTCCACACTTTGTGTTGATAATTGACATGAGAATCAAATACAAGATTAATATATTTTAGAGAGATAAGGAGAGGTGCTACCGAAATTTCAGCGTAACATTTAAATTGAAAAATGAAGCATTATAATCTATCTAACTTTGAATGGGTGACTGATTTAGACAGTTAAGTAATTATGCCTGTTTAGCGGTCTAGCCATCTAGGACCCTAGGTATAGCCATATAACATATCAAGAACTTTATTTTATAGATGGCTAGTCAAGACGAAAGCCCAAATACCCCTGGAATGGGTGCATAGGTCACATCTCCTCTAATAGTAGAGGGAGACACAGACATGTCAACTACATGCAAAGAGAAGAAGAAGAGATCAGCAGTATGGGATGATTTTGAAGATGTGACAGTTAACGGTGTACAGAAGATAAAGTGTAATCACTGCTAAGGGTTATTTAGCAAGATTTCAAGAGGATCTACAACACATCTAATTAGACATTTGAAGACGTGTCCTAAGAAAGCAAGATTCCCTCCTCCCGGCCAACAGACACTGTCATTTACAAAGTCAGAAGGGGATGACTCCCAAGGTATAGTGTCCACTCATAAGTTTGACAAGGAAAAGATGAATGAGTGGTTTGCTAGATTAGTGATTTTGGAAGAAAAACCTATCAGAATAATTAAAAGTAAAGGGTTTAGGGTTTTCTATCAATTCCTTAACCCTCGGGCTTAAAATGTTTCTCGCGTCACAGTGCAGAGAGAAAGCATGAAGATGTATGCAAAGGAGAAGATGAAACTGAAAGAAGTTTTAGCTTCAGTGACCAGAATAGCTTTGACTTCTGATTTATGGACGGCGTCCTAACAAAGAAAAGGATACATTTCATTAACTGCTCACTATGTTGATAAAGATTGGAAACTATGTAAGAGAATTTTGAACTTCAAACACCTTCCTCCTCTACAAACTGGTTTACTTATTTCAGATTGCATCTACAGTTGTCTAGAAGGCTGGGGCATTGAGAAGAAAATTTTAGCAATAACTTTAGACAATGCTTCAGCAAATGACAGTGTTATTTCATGCTTACATAACCAGTTCAGGGCTACAAGAAATTTATTTTTTGAAGAAAAAATATTCTGGGTCAGATGTTGTACTCATATTGTAAATTTGATTGTACAAGAAGGGCTAAAAGAAATTGACAATACTATAAAGAATATAAGAGAAAGTGTGAAATATATAAGGGAGTCACCATCGAGACTGAGTGTATGGAATGACATCATTCAACGTTTGAATGTGCCATCTAAAAAAGCGTTGAAGTTGGATGTATGTATACATTGGAACTCAACCTATGAAATGTTAGATGCAGTAATGGAATTACAGCTTGCATTTTCTAAATATGTAGCACGTGACAGAACGTATTTTTGGTTATCGAGCACAGATGATTGGGCCAAAGCACAACAAGCTCACACATTTCTCAAAGTTTTCTACGAGTGCACGAATATTTTTTCTGGGAATCAGTATCCAACCGCGAATCTGTTTCTTCTGTCTCTTTGGAAGATTAAGGATACTCTACAGAAAAATGTTAGTGCGGGTCCAGATTTCATACGCTAGATGACAGTTGGTATGAAGATGAAGTTTGATAAATACTGGGACGAATGTCATTTGTTGATGTCCTTGGCAATTGTTCTTGATCCTCATTGTAATATGGGGTTGGTTAGCTTTATTTTCATGAAGCTTTATTCTACTAAAAGAGTGACAGCAGAGACGTCTATGGTTCATCAAGCCCTTGAAGATTTGTACAAATCGTATGTTAATACTTTACCTGTAGCGGGTGTTGAAGAAAGTAGAGATACAGATATTTGTGTACCTGGTAATCCGGATGTGCTAAATGAATACATATCATACTTGGCATAAGCACGAATGAGAGGTGATACTAAAGAATCAGAGTTAGAAAAGTACCTCAAGGAGTCAATCATAGTATGATCCGAATTTGATGTGTTGGAATGGTGGAAGATGGGTTAGTGAATCAAAATATCCTACATTATCTGTGATGGCACGGAATATATTATTAATACCAATTTCAACAGTGGCATCAGAATCTGCATTCAGCACAGGGAGCAGGGTTGTGAGCAAGTATCGAAGCTCACTTTTGCCAAATACAGTTGAAGCGTTGATTTGTACACAAGATTGGTTGCGCCCAATATGGGGAGGAGATATGAATGATGATGATGAGGAGGAGGAGGAGGAGGAGATTGAGATTCGTGACGAGTCTTTACCTACAGATCAGTAATTATTTTTAGTTTTTTAATTGTTTTTGGTTGAATGTTGAATGATCTGTAATATTATTTCACTACAACTGCAAACACGAAAGTGTTGGTCCTTTTGGAATGTGGTTTGGAAGACTTTTAATCTTTGATAATTATTTACACATGCCTATTCATTTGCTTTTATTTTTAACTTTTGATACATTTATATTATTTTCTTTTGTTCCTATATCAAGTTCAATTTATTTATCAATATTCTGATTTTTTTATTAAAAATTGAATGTAGATATGTCGTCATCCGAGCCATCGACAAACATTTGAGACTATGCTCCCTAGTTGAATCACCACAAAGGTCTGAAAAAATAAAAATTAAGTGTAGTTTGTGTGGCACAAAGTTTGTAAACAAGACTAATCGCTTTCGCTTACACTTGTCATGTTGAGGTGGTGATGCAAAACCATGCCCCAATGCCCTTAAGGATGTCCAAATTCTTTTTCAAGCTCTGTTAGATTCGAATAGAAACCCTTGCATTCCATCCAAACCTTCTGCTTTTGGATCAGTACATGAATGACATCCATAGAAGATGTAGAGGAGGAAGCTAGATTAAAAGCTTTGGAAGAAGAACAGTTTCAACTCGCCTTAAAACGCAGTATGAAAGATGTTCCTATACTTCAGCGATATTCGAGTCAAAGATAACATGATGTTGAATGAGTTACTCGAGTACGACAAATAAGAAGAAGTAACAAATTCAAATTCCTGACTCGTCTCGATGAATTTTATAGGGCATTAGGTACTATATACAATTCTTCACATAAAACAAGTTAAAAAAATCTAGTTCAAAGTATAGAAGAGCACGAAGAAAAAATCTCTTCGCCTTCTGACTAAGAGGAAGTGAACCAATTTGTATTTGAAAAAATAGATAGCAGTTCTGATGGATCAAATGACAATACAGGAATACACTCCTCTTATGGAGGTTATTAGTTATAAATTATCATTTTAAAGTGAACAATGTAATATAAATATGCTAATGTCATTGTTAAAGTTTTTTAATAATAAATTATGTGCATTTTATATATTTTATTGTTTAGTTTAACTTCAAATTTCAATTGACTCGAACTCACCTCAAAAACTCGCACTTTACTCAACTCGATTTCTGCTCGTACTTGAACTCGCCTCGAAAACTCAGACTCGACTCGACTTGTTTACTACTCGTACTCGGGTGAGTAGAGTACGAGTAGTGAGTCCATGCTCGTTGGCCGAGTAGAGCCGAGTACGAGCAGCACTTGGGTGTTAACAGCCGAGTACGAGTAAGGCGATACTCGACTCGTGTACAGCTCTAATCATGATGCATGGTTTTTATCTGTACCATTCATCCGTTTTTCTATATCATTTTAGTGTACAATCTTAAAAATGAAGCAAATCTAAGGCTTAAGTGGATCACATTATAGGATGTAGTGGTGATAATGACAGTCACCGTTAAAACTTTCCTAGGCCCCCATCACGATGATTAATTGTCATACAACTATTCAGAAGGTCACATGGACCTGGATAAAGAAATATATATATATATATATATATATATATATATATATATATATATATATATATATATATATATATATATATATATACACTTGATCTAAAACTTTTGTGAGCCCTAAAAGTTTCTAATGGTAGGTGTTTAAATCCCAATTGGGTGGTCCACTTAAGCCCTGAAGTTGCCTTATTTTTGGGCTTGTATTGTAAAATGATATGGAGAGTATGGGTAAAACCCATACATCACATTGGCCCCTCAAAGCCCCTTTTTGGTCCAAACTAAGGACGGGAGGATAACACTCAAGTGACAACTTTATTGAGAGATTAATGAAATAGCCTTTAATTATGATGTCATAAAGACATTGACCTCAAAATCTGATGTCATTATTTTTTAGCTCTCTAGGCATATTTTGCTTTGGAGGATGAAAATGTTGCTCTGACAGACGTTATCTCCTACGGCGGTAGCTTGTCTCAGAACTCAAGAGGGCCTTTTGAAAATGGGGTTTGGACCCCACTAAACTAACGATTTGAGTCACCCTTCAGCGATCTAATCCATTTACTTTAATTGGACAGTCGTGAACTTAAAGTCATTTCAATTTTTTTAGAGTTGTTTGTGGCCCATAGTTGTATTAGCGCTATGAGTTAATTTTGAACTTTTTCCTCTGGTGTGGTCCATTCGTGATGAGTTTTGCCCTCCTTAAACTTGGCTAGATTCCATAAAATTAAAACTACGTTCATTTAGATGGCTTGGATCTGCTATAAGACTATTTAGTGGGGCCCATGTAGGATTTCATGTGGAGTTCAATAGGTGGGTCCCTTGCCTGGGAAAGGTCATTTGATCTTTTCTCCTTTTCTTTCTTATTTTTTTTTCACAGGAGGGGACAACAATGAAGATTCGATGCTCTCAACAACAATGCAGTGGGTCATGATGTGGAGTTAGTTCAAAAGGTGGGGCCCTTGCTGCAGGAGGTCACTTGGCCTTCTTCATAAATTCTTTTTTCTTTTGGAGTAAACCACTCCAAGAGCCAAAGCTTCTTCGATTGTTGATAGTTGTATGGACAAACACCACACTATCTCGATGGTGTGGTGGTTCTGTTCCCTTCAAAGTTGTTTCTTTTTTTATTTTATTATTAACTTTTGTGTTATATGATTGATTGTAGTTTCTAAAATGGAATAGGAATTGGTGTATTTATGAATGGTGGAGAGAGTGGTTGTCTCATATGGAAAGTGGGGGTTTATTCTTCTTTTTTTTCTTCTAAAAGGTTAGGCAGTGAGGATCACTGATAAACACCGATCCACATTGACTATCGGTGATCCACTGTGTGTATCAACAATCCACATTAAATGCTCCGTTGTTCACTTGCTTTATATGCTTTTTAACCATCGACCCTTTTTTAATCCTATCCTTTCAGCTTATAATCTTGTTGCAGAAAGTAATCTCTTTTGTCATGACTTTTGATGCTACTCATCATGCCATTGCTTTTGTTATTTCTATTTTTCATTTGAATTTGTTGAATAAGAGTCTTGTAGAAAGGGATAAAGAGATTGTCACACATCTTCAAGAAGTCCATCCCTTTGAGACTACAAACACTCATGCGCGAGACTTGGCAATCGTTTTACAACTAGTTCGAGCCATTCTTCAAGAATTTTGAGAGGCCTAACAATTTTACATCATGATGACACAACAACTTTATGTTCATCAAGTTTTTCAGGAACATCTTAGACAACTATAAGAAGACATTAACTGTATTCAAGCCACCATAAATGCCCGCCACATGGATTACCATAATGGTCAGGACTTTATCTATCAACACACTACACTCATACACAAATGGAGACGTCAAATCAGAAGAAATGGCCACCTAACAGAACTGGAAGGCCATCTTCATTAAGTCAAATTTACCACAATGTGTATCGGCAATCCAAGGCACAAAATATAGTGTGGTGACTACATATACAAAAGGATGGTCAAAAGAGTATAAAACCAAAAATATCTTAATTTCTCACATTTCACACTGATTCATATCGAGAGGTGCAGTCATTGAAGTCCACCTCAGTCCACAATAATTGCTCTTTCCACAAAACTGTTTCGAGATCTTCCTATTCATAGCGGGCAATTAAACTTGCATAGAGCTCTTGTCCCCAGTGCAATAGATGTCATGCCCCGAAACTCAGGTACCATAGTAGAACTACTCAAGACCCGAATTCCAAGCACATGAGATAAATATAATGAATTATTCAATGAACGTGTAGGAGTTTAATCGTATTTAAACATGCACATTCAAATTAAAAGATGATACCTACCAATTCCAAAGTTAACTTAATGAACATTATACCATACTGTCTACTACTTAAATTGCTACTCAAGCTAAATAATTTATTACATCAACTTTTAAAATTCCAAACTAAACCTAATAGCAAAGGAAACTAATAATAAAGACCCACCTGCTTGAAATAATACAGCTCGGTTCTTGTATGGTTTAAATAAATGTGAGCATAACAACTCAGTGGGATCGTTTCATACACAAATATGAAGTTTTTAGATTTTTATACATGTCATTAAGTAAAGAGATAATTTTAAAACAAACGTAAATAACATAATTTATGATAGAATCAAGTGCATGGAATGCAAAGATGATATACATGCTATACAATCCATGAATCCACATAAATAATCAAATAAACATCCATCATTAATTACAACACCATACTTAGTGTATGGACATGTTGTATCAATGCCCATGCACCAACATTTCGTGGTGACAGACCCATTTATACGATAGCTGTCAGGCCTGTATCCTAGTGACCATTCCGTTCCATAGGATCCTGTGGTCCTCCCGGTCAAATTCTGGCGATCTGCAACCTGTAGATATCGTTTACGCGTGACCTTAAGTCGCACCTTGTAAACCCAAAACGACTCAACCCAAGACCTATGCCATTGCGACTGTGCCATCGCTGTGGTTTTGACACCATGTCTTGTGTGCCAATCTGACTTTTAGATCATGAGATCTAGCCCAAGCATTATGTTGGTCGTCAATCGCGTGATGCGAGACCCGAGGTGTCCAAGTAGATTCCTTACAACCATCATTACATCTCTTACAAAATAATCATTACAAAACTACAACTCTCACTCCCTCTTTCTCTTCATTTCCCTCCATTTCTAGCCATGGACATCCAAGCAAGCTCCCTAATTTCTAGCCCTTGCATGTTTCAATAACCTCTCATCCAACCCTCCAAAATCAATCTTAACCCTTGAATCTCATCTCTTGAAACTCTAGAACATCGTGGTGGAAGAAGGAGATCTAGAAGCTTAAGTGGGTACATCCTTAGGTAAATCTTTTTATTTTCTAGCATGGGGCAAGTAAGACCCACCAATAAATGGTGGGGATCCCATCTTGGTCCCTAGGTGTGGCCAATAGCCCACCATGTCTTGCATGCATGTATTCATGGTGGGGCCATTCCCCATGGACCCCACTGTGTGGTTTGTTGAGATCTCCTATTGCATGAAGGCCATCTAGGCCCTAATTTGTGGTAGAAATGGGATTTCCACCCTTGATATTTTTATGATTGTGGGCCCACATATGGATGGGACCCATTTGATGTATATGTGGTAAATCCTTGAGAGGAGCTCATAGTGGTGGAGCTCCTCCCACCACCAACCATTCTCTCTCCCTCTCCCTCTCTCCATTTTTTTTTAAATTTGTGGATCGCCTTGTTACCCTGGATAAACACAAATGTCAACTTGATTTTAAGCTGGTGGGTCACACACGTGGATCCCACCCTGATGAACTTTATACCCACACCCTTCATAAGTAATCTTGTTTTTATACTTGGACAACAACTTCTAAAAATCGTATAAAATCAATCATGTAAAGATCAGGGTTGAAAAAAGATATGAACCAAAATATGAGCTAACTCTAGACCAAATTTCGTAGTCATCCAATGGTTCAATTATCCGTGGCATCAAGTTTACTTGATGCTACATATGCAGGATTCCGATTTTCTTAAAACGGACCCAATTTTAACTCCTTTAATGAATGTATTAGAATTATATGTTCCAATTGATTCATAGAAAATCGAGCTAGATTTTCAAAGGTATATAATAAGCCTCAATCGGAGTTCGGATGGCTGAGATCTTAGCCTTATATGAAAATGTATTTGAGAGCTTATTATGACCATTCTTGTTTGGGCCATATCTGTAATTTCAACGGTCAGATGTATTTGATATTCGCTCTTAACTTACTTGAGATAGTTAATAATCATATGTATGGTCCGTATAGTCAGATTCTTTCATGATAAAATTTTAAAAAAATTCTAGACCGATAGATACTTCTGTAAGGACAAATCTTGAATTTTCTATGTGTGGTCTAGAAGGATCCAAGGCTCTGTATGGTTGGAAAACTATAAACGGCCTGAATGACTTATTCCCAAACCATCCATTAGATCAGATCTTCCAACAGAGAATCTGATTATAGAGATTTCATCAATATATAACTCATGTGCTACTTGATCACCTTGGGCTTCACACAAGGGCCTCACATAAATTCTATGTAAAACAGACTATTGGCACAGGGTTGGTTTTGGGTCATTTTAAGATTCATGATCCTGTGGGGCCTACATATGGTGAAAGAAACTAACCACCTCGTAACTCTATGTATGGGCTTTATAAATTATAAGGCAGGCCTCATTAGTTGGGTGAGTATAATTTATGGTGTTGACCTAAACGTGCGTACTTGGAGAAACTGTGCAGGAAATATAGTGCAGAATTAGTTTTTGCTCAATTTTGAGTATATCCCATGATCACAAGGGACTACATTTTAGTGTGTCATTAGGTGCCCTTGGTTGTACTATATTTGCACTTCAAAAATTATAAGTTAGGACCAATTGGTTGTGCACACGTGATATTTGGTATAGTGCCAAACATATGCACTTTAATTTTCTACACAACCATACCTGGCCCCATTTTGGGATCCACTCCTTGATCATATGAGGTCTAATTTGGCCTAATTAAAATATTATTTATCTATTCATTAGTGTAGGTTAGAGGTTCTAAGTAGTGGCCTACTCAAACCTCCAGCGTGTGGTCCACTACGGAGGCCCAAAGTTGGTACAAAACACAAATAATCAGATGAGGACTGGCATGAATTGTGATTGCATCTTGCATATGACATTGGCCACGTAAGCCTTGTACTACATAGCTTTGGTATGGTTGACAGCATTGTACTAGACCCCGGTGATGATCCTAGGGATGTACGGTACTGATATTATGTCACCCGTCACTGTTACACACTTGGGAGGGCACACATGGGCGAACGCTGATGTGGGTGGGGCCTAAGGGCCTGCGCGACTACCATTAGTTGGCAGGCTACTGTGCTAGCAGGCTACTATGCAGCAGTTGCATACTCAACATTTGACTCATTCATTCATTCATACACTATCTACTCAGGCTGGTGGTGTACAACCAAATCATTATGTATATCTTCGCGATGGCCAGGATTTCGGTTGGGGCGCACGACCAACCTGAGATCAGGAGTTTACCACATTGAGTCTGGCTATCCAAATTTAAGTATGGGACTGGTTTAGATAAAAGTCCCTTTTGATGAACCCCATAGCTTGCGATACCACGTACTATCATCCTAACTACACACTCTAGCTTCGTCATTCCCTTGCATTACACCCTCGGTATATGACATTTTGGTTATTATGATTTAGCATTACATGGCCTAAAGATGTTATTAGCCTATTATATTTTTGCATCGCACAGTCCGAATAAGGCTGATGGTATTTATGGACTTGCCAGTATGTTTCCGTATTACTCTGATATTGCATTCTTACATTGCTACCTTGTGTACACACTTACACTACCCTCTAAGCTTTTTATAAGCTTATGCACGATAGATGCATGCAGGTGACGTTAGGATGCAGTTGAGCTGAGGCAGGAGCATGTGACAGAGCTTCTGGAGTTTTTATACCTATCTTGTATTTCTCCTTTTACATTA
Organism: Magnolia kwangsiensis; assembly: GCA_037074715.1. Lineage (NCBI taxonomy): Eukaryota > Viridiplantae > Streptophyta > Magnoliopsida > Magnoliales > Magnoliaceae > Magnolia > Magnolia kwangsiensis. The sequence continues at coordinate 86,300,899 of CM073583.1, forward strand.
TACTCAAATGCTTTAATTATAGTAGATATGTGGTGATGTTATTTTGTGACTGGGTTATGCTTCGTATTACAAAAAAATTATGTTAAAAATCCTCCTTGTAGGATCCTAGGATTGGAATCTGGCATATGGGTGTCGAGAGTTTAGAATGGGATACTGCGGAGGCTGTCGGCGCCAGATTCGGCGATCGGGAATTTTGTGAGCCCGGTTTCTGAGTTTGGGGCATGACAATAGCTGACCAAATTACTACTCTAATTGTACTTATAACATATATCCATGCACATGATTGTACTCATATACCATATATAAAGGAGACTTAAAAGGATCCAATGGGTTCTAGGGTCTTTCGCCCAAGGGATATGATTGCCTTACTTGTTAACTTTAGGGTCTCTCACCTAAGGAACACGATTGCCCTACCTGCTGTCTTTAAGGTCTCTTACCCAATGGATATGATTACTCTACTTGCTGGCTTTAAGGTCTCTCACCCAAAGGACACGATTGCCCTACTTGCTCATACAATTTATTTTTTCTTATTTCTTTTTTTTTCCCTAATTCAATGATCATATACATATATGATGTGATAAAATTCGTACAATGAATGCATTTACAACAAAGAAACTTCATTAAGACAAAATACAATGAATTCACAATTTTAAAAAAATATTATGAAATTTGATGTTGTTAGAAATTAACCTTGAAATTGTATGAAAATCAGGCTGTTAATTGTAATAGACTGAGATTTGAATTCTCATGAAGGTCCAAGATGCATTCTGTAACAATCAGGGAATTTATGCTAGAAACTCATGAGTTTGCTGGAATTCCTATTTTAACCTTAAATTTCCAATTTTTAATTAATTCACTAATTAACTTATTAATTTAATTCAACTATTTTAGAACAAAATCTAATCTAACAATTTTATTACTTTAAAATTTAAATCATATTTAATATTCATCAAAATTTTCAAAATAAACGAACATATTGCCAAGTAATTTAATAATTTAAGATTAAAACAGTTGAGTAATTTAATTACCAACTAAGTTTAATATTTTAAATAAATTATATATATATATATATATATATATATGTGTGTGTGTGTGTGTGTGTGTGTGTGTGTGTGTGTGTGTGTGTGTGTGTGTGTATTAAAATATAGCTTACAATTTCTTAAAAATAATATATATCAACAATTGATAATAATAAACTCTAAATCGGAACATAATTACTTAAATAAAATCCACATGACATCGATTAACTATCATTTAATTACAAGTTAATAATTTTAAGAATAATTCCACTTGACCTTAATAAATTCTAAGTGTTAAATATTTTTTTAAAAGAAAATCAATATATATCTTAATGAAATAGTATATTAAAATAATTTCAAATTTATCGAAGTTAACTCGTGTTGCATGTTAAATGGGGAGAAGTATCCTCCTTACAATGTGACTATTGGAGGGTTGATGTAAGATGGTGGATATGATGCTCTTCCCATGAGCACCACTAGTTGTTGATCCCATGATGGACCTTGGTTTAACCTAAATTGAAACATGGGATGGGTGGATCTAGTGCTTTTCCCATGAGTACCACTAGTTGTTGGTCCCAAGATGGACCTTGATTGTAGCCTAAACTAGTTGGTCAATTGGGTGGCTCTGGTGGTATTACCAAGAGCACCACTGGTAATTGGTCCCAAGATGGACCTTGATTGTAGCCTAAATTGGTGAAAATTTTTGGTGGATTTGGTTCTCTTCTCATGAGCACCATTGGTTATTGGTCCCAAGATGGACCTTGATTGTAGTCTAGATTAATTAGAGGGAAATGGCCTTACAAGACCAAGGGTTGGTCCCATTATTGCCAAATGGATGTGGCTTGTAGACGAGAGCATAAATCCTCTCCTAAGCTAGGAATGCCCCTTGTAAAACAAGAGGGGTGAATTCTTGATTGTAATTATGGAACTGCTTGATTTAGGGGGAATAATCCCCTTGAACCGCATTGATTGTTGGATTTCCTGATATCCCTGTACCCATCAAATGTTGTGGCATAGGATTCTAGAATATGTTGTTGTTGTTAACTGATGCTTGGCAAAGGGGCGTAATTGATATTTTCTTTTGATCAATGAAGTTTTAGATTACATGTTTTAAAGAGAAACATCATTTCGTAGTGTGCCTCCTGCTTTGGTGAAATGTACAATATTCATTCTCATTGTAGCTCATAGGCAACGAGTTTAGTGGAGGCCTAGGCTGCATAGGAGTTAGAAGTTGTCTTTGAACCAGCATAGCCAAGGTATCGGTTTAGGATTGAGCCAAAGGAGTGAATTGCCTCTAAAGCTGCATCATACTCGTTTGCCTATTTTGATTGGAATATTGAGGATTCTACCTAAGTTGTTGTGGTTGTTGTTGTTGTTGTGTTTGTTTCAACAGAGGTGGCGATGCCTCCCTTTGTGTTAAAGCAATCAAATGGTTTTTTTCTATTAGATAAGGAGCAGAGGTATCCCTATTTTTAGGAATATATCTACTCACCTCTCTTCTTACTTAGCTTTCTGCACAGGGGTGGATTGGTGAAGCCATGGTGAAATTATACTGGCTCAAATTTTGGATTTCACTTGTTCCCCAACATGGATAAGCTGAGAGAAGTTGATGTATGGATATAAGATCAAATATCCATATATGCTTGGATTAACTGAATGGACGATTAATGAAATTTGTTCTTCCTCATCAATGAGTGTTTTCATTTGTGCAGATACAGCTCTTCATTGTCCAACGTAAACCAATAGACTCTCATCACTTTTCTATTTTAGGGCGGCCAAATCTGCCCTTCGTGGTGTAGTGTAATTCCCCAAAATTTCAAGGCCCAAGTCTTTGCTCGCTTTGGGAATTCTAACATTAATCTTGTCCACACGTTGTTCAGATAGTGTGACTTCTATTGGATTTACACACTTCAAATATTCGAGTATAAGTTCATGAGAAGGAAATTTACTACTATTATAACTCCATTAAAAAGGGAAAGTTCTATGAATCATTAATTACTCTCTTAAATGGGAGCTTGTTACATAATCAAGTTGTAGTGGAAACGTAAATAAAGCTAAATCATGAAACTATTTTCTTGTTTATTCAGTATAGTCTTCCATAGAGAGGTCTTCCTCTGGGTCTTTAATTTATACATTGAAAGTGCACCTACTAAGTGCCCTGGTTTGTCAATTACGTTGTGAGTTAAGTCAGTCGGACAACAACGCCTAACAGGAAGATCAAGTCAAGTGTCTGCCTCAACTGGATGTGTGGAAGCTCATTATAGGTAAATCATAGCCTCACATCCCATGTCCCAAAACACCAGGTGATTAAAACCCTTAAAATAAGTAAAACATCTTAGGGTTTTTGGGTTAAGAAAACTTTATACCAAATAGAAAAATCTTTAAGTTTTTCTTACCCTATCGATTATATCGATTCCCTTTTCAATATGATTGACCAGCTCTATCAATGTCCTCGACATATCAATCGATACAATCGAGTGAGGATAAAAAGCATCCAGCAATCAAACAATCATTTGGATGATTTATCGATATATCGACTTATTAGTCGATATCATCGATATTCGAATATCGATCCTATCGGAAGGGGATCAATAATATCGACGGACTGTTTACCGGCGCCCCTATTTTTCTAAAGAAAACTAACATAAGCTTCAATATATTGTTCACTTTTTGATTCAATCTGAACTCAAATATCGATCATATCGGAAGTCAGTCGATCATATCGATTGTGGGCGCATGTTTTCTCCAACATGAATTTTAGGTTATTTTTAATGTTGATCGGAGTGCCAGTCGATAAATCGATATTCATATATCGATCATATCGAGACCTAGTCGATTGGATCGAGTCCGGACACAGATCATCCAACAAGCTTATAGGTAAATCTATACGATTTATCGATCCCATCAACACTATCTCCGATATCATCGATATACAAATTTCGATGACATCAATTGATCCCTGATCATATCTGTAGAACCTGAAATTCTTCAAGGTTTCTCTCTCGTTTTCACCTGTCGATAGATCGATCCATATCTCGATGGAATCGGAGTTCAAAATCCGATAACATTGATGTGTGTCTCGATCCCATCGACCAGTTAACGAAAGGTTTCCAAAAGCGAAATGACAATTGAGTTTGTATCATCGAGAGTTCTATCAATACAATCGAGAGTATACACTCGATCATATCGACGACTGCTCGATGATATCGAACTCTGTCATAAATATGACCGTTTATATCTGTTGAAACTTTTTGCCTATATATAGAGAGATTAGTCTTTATTGCTGGTAGAGAAAGCAGAGAGTGCTTTAGAGTGTTTTAAACTTCATATCCTTTGTCCTAAGCCCTTTCTCTCAGGAAGTTCATCCTCCAATCCAGCCTCATCATTGATATTTCATAGAGTGGATTGGGGAATGAACTTCCACATTCAAAGATCCTCCAGCTACTACCTTAATGGCAAATCATTAAGCTAGGATGCCTTGAATGCATAGATGATTGGAACCACTCTATCTTTCTTATAGAAAAATCTTTAGAGAGTGGTACTCCATCATAATCTTGACCTAACCTAAAGCCTAGTATAGGTACATCTTTGTGTTGCGGATCAAGGGAGCTGAAGACTCTTCATCGACAAGAAGGAGATCTTCATCATTGCGCTTAAAGGGACTCATCAACTTATCTGTAAGTACTCAAAGTCCAGAAGACATTTATGATCATTCCTTTTTAGGATTGGGTCGTAGATGTTGTTCACCATTTGAAGTCTTCAAAGGAGGCCTCCGACGGAAGTGTACGTGCATGGGTGCGTTGTGTGGACCCTTTCTCTGTGGAGAGCATAAACATCTGGGTGCGTTATGTTAACCCTTGCTCTATGTGGGCATAAATATTTGGGTGCATTGTGTGGACCCTTGCTCTGTGTGGGCATAAACATCTGGTTAGGAGTGCACCAGCAAAACTCCAGGGTTTGAGGTGAACCGAGTAGAAACCTCTGTAAAGGTTGAAGGTGAACTTGATTAAAAATCTTAAGTTTAAGGTGAACCATGGAAAACCTCCTTAGTGAAATTCAGTCACTCAAGGGTTGAGTGTGGAAGCCGGTAGTGGAGTAGACAAGTAGTCAAACCACTATAAAATGACTGTGTTTGAGATTGATATTGTCTTTCATTTATGTGCTTGCTTTATATGCTTTTGTATATGATTATCTGAAATCACATCTTGTGCACACACAGTCATATCCATCACAATCTGATTCATAAAGTTGTTTATCTTACAAGTAGTTTGTGATTGGATCCTCTATCAGGCTGGAAGCCTGTACAATTAATTTTTGAGTAATCCTTATCTGTACTCTGTGATAGGATTAGTGTGATAGGATTGAAATATAACTTATAAATGTTTAAAAAGTCCTATTCACCCCCCTCTAGGACATATTGCCATATTCCTACTTTAACTCAAGCGGTCTTCACCGCTATTTCATACATCACCCGTAACATCTGTATGGTTGGAGAGGGTCAATGCCCTACTTACAGTGATGGTTATTCTTTTAAAGTTTACATTAATTAAACAATTCTCAATGATATCGAAAGGGCACCGATACTTCTCATATTCCACATATATAAGAGTATCGATATGTGCAACATTCTATCTGGTATGCCTAGCAAAATATGTGTGATCCATCACACTCATCGATCATGGTCATAATGTGGAAGGTAGTTTAATACATCTAACTCGCCCCGCATTCTCACACTACGGAGATTCGTCGACGTGTCCCACATTAGTGTGGATTTAAGCGAACATCTCAAGGCGACACAACAACGTGGTTAGGGGATTTACACGACACGATGTGTTCATGGAGCGACTATTTGTGATATTCAATCCCGATAAGTGATGTAACATGTATAACGATTTACTTACATCAATTATGCACCATGCCAACCAACCCACAGAATTAAATGTTGACTAAGCGGGCCGCTACCTGTAACGCATTACCTCCACAATATTATATTGATCACTTGAGGTGGGATGCCCGATACGATACTTGCGTGCAAGATAACAAAATGATGTGAATTTCTATAACGTTGATTCATAAAGAGATTATAAATAATAAAATAAACTTTAAAACAGGGAAAAGAGACCTAACCAATTAAATTGCAAAGTTTAAAGGAAAGATCCACACCTTAGTTTATTGATATTCTGGGATGTCCTTTATCATCAGATTCTACTCTAATTCACTTGGTTTAAGTTAGATTTGAATTAGGTTTAATAAATCTGAAGATGTTTTGTCACGCCCCAAACTCTGAAACTGGGCTCACAAAATTCTCGATCACCGAATCTGGCGCTGGCATCCTCCATAGTATCCCATTCTCGACTCCCGACACTCATATACTAAGTTCCGATCTTGGGATCCTACAAGGAGGATTTTCAATAAAAATTTGATTCATAATTAGCATAACCCACGAACAATAACAAGAACATCATCACAAAATCCACTATGATAAAAAACCTCAAAGTACAATGCATAAGGAAAATACAATGATAATATCGGGACTTCAAAAGCTCGGCTGCATGCTCCTGCTCCTGCTCAGCTATGTCTTAGCGTCACCTGCACACAACGGTCATGCATAAGCTTATAGAAAGCTTTGAGGGTGGTGAAAGTGTTTTCGCAAGGTAAAAATGCACGTAGGCAATCTTAGAGTAATGTTAAAATGCTGGTAAGTCCATGAATACTAAGGTTATGCGATGCAAGGCATGAATGCTATCATCCACACTAAGGCCATGCGATGCAAGGCCTACATAGCTAATGTCATATACAAGATGTAGCTCAAGCATATCAATCCTCATCTGAATCCACATATCAATCCAGCTCATCTTTGGAAAATCATATAACAATACATTTCTCTTTGGATAATCACCGGGGTACACTATACACTAGTTTGCCACCCCACTCTGGACGCACAACCATGCAAGCAGAAGAGACCTCACTACCCGCCTAACTAGTAGTCTACCAATATCTATCCGGCACTTCAGTAGCGGACCTATTTACGAGCTGGTCAGATTCAGCTAGCATTGCCCCCTACCCTCAGGTGAGTAAGGCCACACTTTCTTCCAACCGATCATGACATAGTGAAAGACATGACTTCTTGGTATTCGGCCCTCATGTGCTCATACATCCACTTGGTCTAGACATTAAAGCATCCTCCATGGTAATATAAGGGTTTGAGAACTTTCACCCCGAGACATCTATGGCACCCTCATGCTTTAATAAGTATTTTTGGTATCCAATCCTGTCATCCACGCTATACCTGCGGAGGCTACAACCTTGATGTCGCTAGGGCACACAGTAATTATAACACATAATGCAAGATGTATGAGTCACACAATCCAGTCCTGCATCAATTACGCATGTACCATGCGCTCATGTGGGACAACTCGGCCTATCAGGAAGTCCCATAAACATCATGCCCAATCGTATAATACTATGATCAGTCACTCCTCATAATAAGTATGTAGATAATGCGTATGGGCATATTTCATGATATTGTGCTATCACATATTCATAATCGGTATCGATAATCGGCCTATATACAAGGTGGGGTCTATAGGTAGATAGCAGATCCATAACATGAAGGTTAGTCCTCATCTGTAGATATACAAAATTTGATAGCACGGATCCCTTCATCTATGGTTATGATGTACTCTCCTCATATCAAGGTTGGGCCTAGGTGACCTACACATATTCTTAGGGATCCGTAACGGGCTTCCTTCTCCATACTATCATATAGCTCACTAGATTCCTTATGGGGCCCAAATAAGTCCTGAATGGACTCTAAGATTTAAATAATCTTACTAGCAACCAATAAGGACCCAACATCTTGGGTTAGCCCAATATGAATAGATGGATTATGCAAATATCAATGGTGTCCAGTGATTTGGGTCAACCCACTTAGAGAAGGATGAGAATGGGCCTAACAATGGACCTAAGGGAAGGTCATAATGTGGACATTTAACCATCATTACCTATACAATGTAGACATTCAACTAACATTGCTCCCAAAGATTGGCCCACATAAAGCCAATCATGGCCTCTCACAAGGGCCTCATATACATCACAATGGGCCTCACTCAAGGGCCTCATATACACCCCATTGGGCCTCACTCAAGGGCCACAAATACATCATATTGGGCCTCACACAAGGTCCACATATACATCATATTGGGCCTCACACAAGGGCCCATGGGCTAGGCATAAGGGATGGATAGTGAGTGCTTTACATACATCATAGTGGGCCCGATGGGGCAACCCATATAGTCCAGAAAATAAATGGACAACATGCATGATATACACATCAAGGTGGGCCTCACAGTACAGCCCAAAGGTCCAGAAAAATATATGGATAGTGTGCCTACATTACATACGTCAAGGTGGGCCTGTTGTAACACAAAATGAGCCCCACCAGCTGGATATGCAACGCATACATATCAGTGGGCCGTCTACCCCAAACAATGTGAATATACAACACTTATATCACGGTGGCCCCACGTCCCACGGACGGGTTGAATAAAACTCGAACAGCATGGCGGGCCCACGTCCAGCCCATCTAGATAGACGGCGTGGATAAGACACATATATCACAGCAAGAATATATAACACATCTCAAGGTGGGCCCCACCCCCCACACATGCAGCATGTGTGGGGTGGGTCCCATGTCACCGAGAAATAGATGGACGGCGTGGCTGTAAAGCACATACATCCAAGGTGGGGTCCCACATCACAACTGGATGGTGGAGACTCCACACGTGTAGCTGGGTCCCACCGGCCAGCAAATGGATGGACGGTGTTGATATTCATCAGGTGGGTCCACATGTGTGGGTCCCACCAGCTTTAAACAAAGCTGATATTTGAGTTTTCTTGTCCAAAATTGACTGTCCAGGCGGGATAGCCCTGCGGGACAGTTAGCATGGTTGGACCCACAGATAGACGACTAGGATATAAAACACATAAATCAGGGGAGCCTGGTGCCGATGATCATCAAGGTGGGGGTCTACATGCATCATCCCAGCACAAAAATTCCAGGTAAAATCAAAGCAAAACACCTCTACAAACATCAAATGGGCTTGAAGAAAAATCTGGACAACAACATGTTGTTATCTAATTGCAAGTTAAAAGCTTGTTGGAAAAAAAAACACCATGTACATCAAGATTGGACCACCTATATGGGCCCCACACACTCAGACCAAGGCCCACATGCATTCGACCTTTGCATGCAAGACAGGGCAATAATGTGGGCCGGCCTACGCCCAGAAAATTGGACAGCAGGGGCGTCCCACCCTGTTGGATGGTCTGGATGTGCTGAGCACATCAGATGGGCCATGATCATTAGGAAAAATAGGAGATGTAGGGAGAGAGAGAGAGAGAGAGAGAGAGAGAGAGAGAGAGAGAAAATTGGTCAATAGAGGAGGGACTCCGCCACTATGAGTCCCTCACATGATCTACACCATACAATCACATATAGGTCCCATGCATGCATGGGCCCAACATAACATAACATAAAATAAAATAAATAAAATCTGAGGTGGGGATACCATCCCCACCATGCAAATCAGTGGTATAGATGACCCTTAAAAGGTATGGATTGAAGTACAAACCATCGTGGTGGGATCCATGGAGAATGGTCCCACCATAGCTCGTGCATGCAACAAGATGGGCCAAAGGATACATCTAGGGAATCATGGAGGATCTCCACCATAGATTGATAGGTCCTTCAAGTCCCCATGCAAAGAAAAGATAGAGATCTAAGAAAGAGAGTAAGATCTAACCCTAGAGAGCACCCACCTTTAAATCTCAAGCTCCTTCCACCAATGGAATCCTAGTGGGCCAAGGAAGATGTTCAATGGTTGAGATTGTCTTTGGATGGTTGGATGAGGGGGTATAGGAGCATGAAAGGGGCTGGATTTTGGGATAGCTTGGGACATCCAAACACTTGCAAGAATGGAAGAATGGGAGAATGAAAGAGGGAAAGAGAGAGATGAAGGAGAGAGAGTGGTGTAGCTTCCTAGGCAATGAGTGGTTGTAAGATAATAATTAGTTTGTAAGAGGTGTGACTCATGGGGAAGAGAGATAATAATGGGCTAGAGGCTAGGGTAGCTATAGCTAGGATGATGTCATCCTAGGCTAGCTAGGGTGACATCACCCACATGATTACCTAGGGAAATGGGTGTGGACACCATGGCTCCCACAATGTATGATCAATGGTTGGGATAATACGAGGGCTGGATCTCACTATCTAAATGTCAGATTGACGCACAAGATATGACATCGGAACTGCGGCGACGATGCGATCGCATTGGCATAGGTCTCGGGTTGAGTCAACTCGAGTTTACAGGATGCGGCTTAGGATCGCGCACAAATGCTATCTACGGGTTGAGAGTTGCCAAAATTTGACGGGATAGATCGCGGGGTCCTAAGAAATGAAATGGTCACTAGGACACACGCCCGACAGCCCTCCCCTCGTAATAAAAATTTCATCCTTAAAATTTATTATCATGAAGAACAAAACAAGAAGAAGAAGAGAAAATATGGCGTCATGAACATATATATTAAAACATAACACAAATAAAAGGCATGATCAGTCTATAAAGAGGTAAGGATAGCGCTCTCTAATCTTATCCTTGTGTTCCTAAGACGCCTCATCAGTACTATGATGACCCCATTGCACCTTCATCAAAGGAATGACCTTGGTCCGAAGGACCCGATCCTTCCGATCAAGGATGCGAATCGGCTGCTCAATGTAGGAAGCATCCTCACGGACCTCAAGAGGCTTCCAATCAATCATAGGAACGGTGTATGACCCACACTAACGCAGGATCAAAACATGAAAAATATTGTTAATGCCAGACAACTGAGAAGGTAAGGCAAGCCTATAGGCCACAACGCTAACGCGCCCAGTGATCTCGAAAGGTCCAATAACCTCAGGGAAAGCTTACCCTTCACTCTAAATTGAACCACGCCCTTCATGGGTGAGACCTTGAGATACACTCTGTCCCCAACAACAAACTCTAAGGGATGACACCGACGATTAGTAAAACACTTCTGCTGGCTTTGAGCTGCGCGCATCCTCTTCCTGATGATGTCGATAACCTCTGATGTCTACTGCACAAGCTCGGGGCCTAGGAGATGGTGCTCTCTAACCTCGGCCCAATAAGTGTGAGATCTATATGGCCTATTATACAAGGCCTTGAAGGGAGCCATACCAATAGTCGCCTGATAGCTGTCATTATACGCAAACTCAGTCAGGAGCAAATGCTCATCCCAACTACCTGAGAAATCGATCATGCAAGTTCTGAGCATATCCTCAAGGATCTGGTTGACCCTCTCGGTCTGCCCACCAGTCTGTGGATGATACTCGGTGCTGAACTGTAAGGTAGACCCCATCATCCTGTGGAAACTCCTCCAAAACTGAGATGTGAACCTCGGGTCTCGGTAAAAAATGATCTATACTGGAACACCGTACAGTCTTACAATCTCATCGATGAATAATCTGGCAAGTCAGTCCAAAGGCCAAGTCATACGAATCGTGAGAAAATGTGCCGACTTCGTCAGTTGATCCGTGACAACCCAGATTACGTCATGACCGGACTAAGTCTTTGGAAAACTCATAATAAAATCGGTGGATATGTGCTCTCACTTCCACATCAGAACGCTCAACAGCTGCAACAGACCTGGTGGTCTCTGATGATCGGCCTTAATACGCTAGCATATGTCACACTCAACCACAAAATTGACTATCTGACACTTCATCCCTGCCTAAAAATACTGCTTCCTCATATCACAATACATTTTCATCAATCCAGGGTGGATAGAAAATCGCGATTGATGTGCTTCGGTCATAAGATCTCTGCACAATTCTGAAACATCCAGGACATATAACCAGCTTATGAAGCAAAGTCCACCATCAGAACCAATCTGCCAATCTGACTGACGCTCAGATGTTGCCTCTGCTAGATAACTCTGCAACGACTCATCTGCTTGCTGAGCCTCGATCACCCTTGCTACAAGAGAGGGTTAAATCGACAGGCTCGATAACTACACAATAGAAGACTACAAGCCCATCTCAAAGTCGAATGCTGACATATTCTGAAGCATCTTCCACTCCTAAATCATCATGTGCACCACCAAGCCTCGTGGCTGATGGCTAAGGGCATCTGTCACCACATTCGACTTTCCCGGGTGGTACTCAAGATCAAAATCATAGTCCTTCAGTAGCTTCATCCAACGTCTCTCCCTCATGTTCAACTCGAATTGTGAGAAGAGATACTTAAAGCTCTTGTGGTCGGAGAAGAGCTAGAACCTGACCTCATAGAGATAGTGCCTCCCCACCTTTAGTACAAAGACGACTACTGCCAGTTCCAAATCATGCGTGGGGTAGTTTGGCTCATGGACCTTGAGCTGGTGAGGCGCATAAGCTACTGGCTTCCCATGCTGCATCAAGACAGAACCCAAACCCACATGCGAAGCATCGATAAATACAATAAATCCTTCACTCCCAGAGGGAATAGTGAGGATAGGAGTGGATGTGAGGCTGTCCTTCAACTCTAAAAATTCTCGTTCACAGGCGTCACTCCACACAAACTTTGCGTCTTTCCGGATCAACCTGGTCGGTGGTGCTGTGATACGTAGGGGTGCATATCGAATCGGTAGAACTGTGGAACTGGACCAGAACTGACCAAACGGTCTAGTTTGCTTCGGTTTTAGAGTGCACCGGTTCCAGTTCTAAAAAATAAAGAATCATTTAATTCGGTTCGATTCTGATTTGGGGGTATGTAGAATCGAACCAAACCATGGATCCGAACCATGGAACCAAACTATGGAACCGAACTTGGAACCGAACAGTGGATCTGAACTTGGAACCTTGAGTTTACAATATATTTTAGTTGTATATTTGACTCATGATTTATGGTTTACAATGCACCCTTTGATTGTTTTCATAAATGTATTTTTTTCACGCCATATACAATATTTAAACCATTCATCAAATGGATCACAACATGAATGGACATGGGCTAAATTATACAATCAAACATGCAATTGGGCTAGATTATAAAAAGCCCAGAACCATGGAATCGATCCAGAACCGAACCGATTTTCACGGTCCAGTTCCGGTTCGGTTCTAGGGTGTTAACAGTCCGATTCCAGTTTCAAAAATCCTAGAACCGTAAGGAACGATTTGGTTTCGGTTTCACCCCAGAATCGGACCAAACCAAACCATGTGCACCCCTAGCGATATGGGAGAATCTCTCAATAAAGTGTCGATAATATCCTGTCAGACTAAGAAAACTACGGATCTCGGACAAATTCGTGGGCTGGCCCCATTGACGCACTGTATCTATCTTCGAGGGGTCCACTGCAACATCCTCCCTAGTCACCACATGACCGAGGAACTTCACCTTCTCTTGCCAAAACTCGCACTTCTCCAGCTTAGCATACAGCTGGTGGGCATGGAGGGTCTGTAAGGAAATCTTCAGATGTTGATCATGGTCCTCGCGAGTCCTTGAATAAATCAGAATGTCATTGATGAAGACCACAACGAACTGATTGAGATATGGATAGAAGACCTCGTTCATCAACTGCATGAAGACCGCAGGTGCATTAGTCAGTCCGAAGGACATGAACTGAAACTCAAAGTGACCATAGTGCGTCCTGAAAGCTATCTTTGAGATGTTCTTGTAAGACCCGTATCTTGGTCCATACCTTTCCATACACTTCCGCAGTCTTACCGGTCGAATTCCGGCAACCTTCGACCCTTAATCGATATCGACGCGCGATCCTGATTCATGTGCCGACAACCCGAGTCGACTCAACGCGAGACCAATACCATAGCGACCGTGCCGTCGTTGCGGTTCCGATATCGTGACTCGCGCACCGAGGCGATTCCCTGATCAAGAGTTATGGGCCAACGTTCGGTGCGAGAAAATGCCGCGCGTTGCGAAAATTAAGGGAATCTCTACGATGTGTCACATCAATCACATCAATCCCATCAATCAATCACCCATCAATCCATCACATGTCAAGTACACATCACTTCCATCCCTTTTCCCAAGCAGCCACAAAAGTCTTCACCACCCATACCTCTCTTACACAAAAGCCACAAAAGTCAAAGATTTCTTACACAACCATCACTCACCCATCCATCCATCACTCTCTCTCTCTCACTTTACATCACTCTCTCTCTTTATCTCTTTCTCATTTGCAAAACTCCAAGCTAAGGAGCTCCATACGTATGAAATTTTACAAGAGCTCCTAAGCTTCAAGTGACCCACCTTCCTACCCCAAAATCTCCCATCTCAACCCTCCATTCTTCATCTTAACCATTGAAGTTGAAGACAAGGTGCCAAGGAACCCCTAGGAGCGAGAAGATCGGACGGTGGGTGCCTCTATAGAGTAGTTTTTCTCATTTTTTTTATGGTGGACCAAGTGAGGCCCACTGATCAATGGTGCGGATCTCACTTGAGACCCTAATATGTGGCCGATGGCCCATTTGGATCATCATGATCATTCCATGATGGGGCCATTCTCCATGGACCCCATCATGATGTTTATTTTCTTCAAAAAGGTCATCTAGACCATCCATATTGGTGGGGAAAGGATCCCCACCGTTGATTTTAAGTTTGATGGTCCCTCATGCTTTATGACCCACTTATTGTATGATTTATTGCAAGGGAGGGCCCATAGTGTCGGGGTCCCTCCATCACAAACCGTGTCCCACTCTCCATGTCTCTCTCTCTCTTTCATTCCTTTTATTTTATTTTATTTTATTTTATTTGATCTTATTTTTATGCAAGGGTTATGTGGCCCACTTGAATGGACCTCACCTTGAGGTATTTATTTGGTCCAAGAGTCCTTCAAGTGGGGCCCACCTTGCATGTTGTTTCCCCCCTTCATCTGTAAGTGGTGGCCCACTTCAAAGAGGCCCATCACGATGTATATTTTTTTTAAAGAGACACCATCCAGCGTCTGGGACGCTGGACGTCCCTGGACAAAAAAAAAAAAAAGAGGAACTTGTGGGATGGTCCTCCTGTGTAGGCCCCACCTTGATGTAGATGTTCGATCCAAGCCGCCCATCCCTTTCACCATCTCATTTTAGGCGTTGAGCCAGAAAATGAGATTGAACGGAACACCTGGTGGGCCATAGCGTCAAAGATCGCACCCTCACCATTCAAACATCATTTTCTTAATTTATTTCATTTCCTTTCATCAAAAAAAATTCGAACTCTGGACTCATTTGGACGACGTCGGGCCACTGAACGCAATGGCCGGGGCGGATTTTATTTTAGCGGGTCCCTTGTGTGAAAACCTTGGGAAAACCGTTTTTTCCCGATTTTTGAAAGAGGCAGGGCCTCAGCCTCTGCCAGTGTCAGCGGCAGCACTGCACGTTGCTGCGTGCAGCCGTGTAGCGGGTGGGCGGCCTCCAGTAGGGACCCACGGCTCCAGCCGTGGGCCCCATCGTAATGCTTGTTTGACATCCAATCGGTTCATGAGGCGAGTCCCATCATCAGGTGGGCCCCCTCCAAAAATGAGACAGATCCAAAACTCAGGTGGCCCACATCACGTGAAACAGTGTGCATTGAATTCTACCATTAAGGAGTTTTTGGGGCCCACAACAGTTTTAGATCATGCTGAAATTTATGTTTTCCCTTCACCCAGGTCCGAGTGACCTTATGAACGGGTCGGATGCCAAATAAATATTACAGTGGGCCCCACATGGGACCCACAATGTTGTGTGTGTTTGAGGCCACCGTCCAGGCGGACGGTGGCACCCTCCTTGCACGCGCTGCCTCCACCGTCCCACGGACGGTGGGGCCTGGGTGATGTATGTGCGCTATCCGTACTGTCCACTGGACAGTGGGAGCCGCCATGATGCATTCAACCGTCCATCCACTTGGTGAGATCATTTTTAGCACGGGTCATTAGTTGGGTGGACCACTCACATATGGGCTAGGCCCATTTGAATTATAAAAGGCCTATGGGCTAGGCCCATTTGAATTATAAAAGGCCTATGGGCTGGGCCCATTTGATTCATTTAAGGCCTAAGAATTTGGGCCCATTTGATGTGTTGCAAGCCCATGGGACTAGGCCCATTTGATGTACTTCAAGGCCCATGCAATTGGCCCCCTTTTTTTGAAATTTAAAGCCCGTGGAAGTAGGCCACTTTGATATGCATACGAGGCCTCTAGGTTGGACCCATTTAATTTATTGAAGGCTCATGGGTTAGGCCTATTTGATATATGTAAGGCCTAGGGGTTTAGGCCTATTTGACTCATGTTAGGCCTATGGGTTGAGGCCCACTTGATCCACATGTGGGACCCAATTGGTGTGACCCATTGGTCACATACTAGACTCATGAAACTATGATCATTTGATGAAATCCAAGGCCCATGGGTTTTGACCCATTGCAATGCACATAAGGCCCATTGTTGTGGCCCATTTATGTGGCCATCTGATGATTAAAAGGCCCATAGGATATGGCCCATTTGACATATATATGAAAAGTCCAATGGGATGAACCTAAGGTCCATTGCAATGTGTAATCCCAATACCGACTATGTAGCGATATTTAAGAAGATCGTACCTGGGATGCAATGTTGGTTTGACGTCCACATTGCGAGTGTAATGCTGGTTGGATGTCCACATTACGACTCTCCTTAGGGCCCATTACTGGGCTGTACTTATCATGTATAGGCCGTCCAGGTCCATCTGCATTGTGAGATAGTTCATTTTATTATATCATGTTTAGTACAGTTTCATGACTCATGATCATACGCATCATATGTATGCTTGACGTGAGAATTGTCTGATCATAGCATTTGCCTTCAGACAGGTTGTTTATGGGCTCCCGATTAGGCGGTGTTGCCCTATATGAGCGCACGGTATGCGCAGGATTGGTTGCATGACTGGATAGCGTGATTTATGCATTCCGCATTTATGTGACATGGTTATTGTACGCCCTAGCGACATCGGGGCCGTAGCCTCCACAGACAGATCGTGGTTGGCAGGATTGGATACCGAAAATCTTATTCTACATGGGGTACTATAGATATCCCTGGGTGAAAGTCCCTAAACCCTCTCCAACGTCTAGACCGAGTGGGTAGATGAGCGCTGAGTACCGAATACCAGTTGGTTGTGCTCTCCACTGTGTCGTGGTCAGTTGGAAGGGGGTGCGGCCTTACCCGCCTGAGTGTAGGGGGCAATTGCTAGGCTGAGTTTGATCAGCTCGAGGAATGGGTCCGCTATCGACGAGTCGCGCCCGATATTGGCAGACGGATAGTGAGGTCTCTTCCACTTACCTATTGCGCGCGATGTGACGGCAATCTGGTTTAGAGTGTACTAGACCCCGGTGATATCCCATATATTTGAGCTGTATTGATGTGTGGACATAGATGAGGACCTGTATGCTTGAGTTGCATTGTATATCGCATGGCCTTGGGATGGCCGCTACATTCATGTCTGGCATTGTATAGTCTTGGTACGGCTCATGATATCATGGTTCCATTTGCATATTCCATATCACTCTGACATTGCATGTATATATTACTACCCTGCGCACACACTTTAACCACCCTCTAAGCTTTCTGTAAGCTTATGCACGACCGTTGTGTGCAGGTGACGTTGGATCGCAGCAGCGCTGAGGCAGGAGCACGTTGCTGATCATTTGGAGTTTTTGTTATTTACCCCTGTATTTCCCTTTATGCTCATTATACTTGTAAAGTTTTTGATTATAGTGGAAATGTAATGGAGTTCTTGGTTGTTGTTTGTGGGTTATGCCTTTGGTTATGCTTATTACGAATCAAACTGATGTTGAAAATCCTCCTCGTAGCATCTAAGGATCGGAACCTGGCGAATGGGAGCTAGGATCCGAGAACGGGATTCTACGGAGGCTGTCGGCGCCGGATTCGGCGATCGGAAATTTTGTGAGCCCGGTTTTCGAGTTTGGGACGTGACAGTCCTCCTCTCGGACTAGAATCTGATGATAACCAGACTGTAGGTCAATCTTCAAAAAGAATTGTATACCCTGCAGCTGATCAAATAAATCATCAATCGTCAAGAGCGGATACTTGTTCTTGATCTTGACTTAGTTGAGCTCGTGGTAATCCACGCAGAGCCTCAACAAGCCATCATTCTTCCTGACGAATAGTACTGGCACTCCCCATAATGAACTGCTCAGATGACTGAAATCTAGCTCACGCAACTCGTCTAACTGTTGCTGCAGCTCTCGCAACTCCATCAGTGTCATACGATACGAGGCCTTTGAGATAGTTGTGATACCAAGCACAAGATCAATTGAAACTCAATATGCTGGCGTGGCAACAATCTCAGAATCTCTTAAAATATGTTAGAAAAATCATAAACCACTGGTAACCGATCAACACTCACTGCTATGGGCTCCTTTACTACACATGACATCAAACAAGAGAGTGGCTCTCCTCTGGGTGCGACAATGAACTGGAACTGCTCTAAGCTGGGTACAGAACGTAACTGTCCTCGCGGAATAGTCCAGAACGACATGGTACTCAGTAAGCTAATTCATACCTAGGATGACGTCGAACTCTGACATCGGTAGCACAAATAAATCAGCGAGCATGAAAGTCTCTCCTATCAAAACAGGGCAAGAAGAGCAGAAGAAGCCTAACACAGCGGTCTTCCCTAAGGGCGTTGATACGGAAAGACCCTTACTAGCGGACTCTGTCGGCAATTCGGTCAAACAGCAAAAACTCTCAAACATGAAAGAATGAGATGCACCAGAATCGAATAAAACTCGAACAATGCATGTAGAGACTAGAAGTATACCCTCAATGACTCCTCTAGAGGACTGTGGGTCTTGCTGAGCTGTATAGAACCTAGCCTAAGTCGGCTAGGGAGGTGTTTGTCCCCTTTACGGTCCCTGATGCTACTACTGCCATTGTGGTAGCCAATACTACTGTCTAGGCTGTGGCTGGGGGCTCTGCGGTGGAAGTGGCTGCAGTCGCTGCTACAGCGAGGGAGGTTGTTGTGGTGCTCTGGATTGCTGCTGCTGCTGAGGATGGGGACACTCCTGCCTACGGTGTCCTACTCTATCGCACTAAAAATAAGTCCCTGCAAACGCCCTCTGGGTGGCGCTGGAAGTGCCGCTGGTGCTCGGTGGGTCACGCACCTTTGTTGTTGTCGATGTTGCTGCTGCTAGGAGCCACCGAAGGGTGCCTGCCTCTTCTAGTCTCTCTTCTGATTACGATCGCTCTACGTGTCGGCCTACTTAGCCTCATAAATATGGGCCCTCCGTACTACCTCCTCAAAAGTAGGGAGCTCAGGCCCAATAACATGGCCTTGGAGATCGTAACGTAAGTCGTCTCAAAATGACGGGCCTTTCGCCCAACTAAGTATAGCGCGAATCTGGATAGCGCGACAAATTGGGCCACGTATTGTGCCATAGTCATATCTCTCTGCACCAGAGTCTCGAACTCCAATGATCGTTGTCGTCAAATGTGGTTGGAGAAATACTTCCAATCAAATCGGTCCACGAAATCCTCCCATGTCTAGACAAAATCAGGCCCTGTGGCACTGGCAACAGAGGTCCACCAATGCTCGGCCTCACCCTCGAGCAAATAAACAGCCAAAGGGACTCGCTGATGGGTCGTACATCTCATGGTCTTAAACATCTTCTCCACTCAGGAGAGCCACCTCTCTGCTGCAGTCGGATCGAGCTCTCCCTAGAATCGCGTGGATCAAGCCAAAGAAAAACTCGTAGTAGGGTGCTCGCGCGCTCTTACTCTGCCTGCTCCGGGGTCTCAGCGGGGCACCTGTCCTACCCCTGGAAGGTGACTGGCACAACCTGGACATCTGCTACAAATTATCGACACCAAGTGGCACATTAGGGGCTGCACTGGTCTTGGACGATGACACAGGATCTGCAGGGGTCTCAAGTACGGGAGCAGGAGGCTCAAGTGGAGGAACGGGAACTGCGAGTGGCAGAATAAGAACCTCAGGTGGAGGAATGGGAACCTCAGGTGGCAGAGCGGGGGCCGGTCGAGTGCCTCGCTTGCCTTGCATACCTCATTTAGGCGGCATGGTCTAAAGAAAAGAACAAAGGGCGCCTATCAGCCTTGAGAACCCTCGAAGGCTCAAACATTAGGGATCCAAACCAAAAGTTTACGCACTCGGGACCTAATTGTCCTAAGCTCGCAGTAGATATGTGATGTTGTCCTGAGTTATTCCTAAGTTATTCTCTGATACCAACTCTTGTCATGCCCCAAACTCAAAAATTGGGTTCACAAAATTTTCGATCACCGAATTCGACACCGGCAACCTCCGTAGTAGCCCATTCTCGGCTCTTAGCACCCATATACTCGGTTCCGATCCTGGAATCCTACAAGGAGGATTTTCAATATAAATTCGATTCATAATCAGCATAATCATAAGCATAACCCACGAACAATAAAAAGAACATCATCACAAAATCTACTATGATAAAAAACTTTAAAGTACAATGTACAAGGGAAATACAATGATAATATCAGGACTCCAAAAGCTCGGTTGCATGCTCCTGCTCCTACTCAGCTATGTCCTAGTGTCACGTACACGCAACGGTCATGCATAAGCTTATAGAAAGCTTAGAGGGCGGCAAAAGTGTGTGCACAAGGTAGAAATGTAAGTATGCAATATCAGAGTAATACTGAAATACTGGTAAGTCCATGAATACTATTAGCCGTACCAAGGCTATGCGATGCAAGGCATGAATGTTATCGTCCACACCAAGGCCATGCGATGCAAGGCCTACATAACTAATGTTATATGCAAGATGCATCTCAAGCATATCAATCTCATCTGAATCCACAAATCAATTCAGCTCATCTTTGGAGCATCATATAATAGTACAGTTCTCTTTGGATAATCACTGGGGTACACTATACACTAGATTGCCACCCTACTCTGGACGCACAACCATATAAGCAGAAGAGACCTCACTACCCGCCTGACTAGTAGTCTGCCAATATCTACCAGCCTCATCAATAGCGGACCCATTTACGAGCTAGTCAGACTCAGCCTAGCATTACCCCCTACCCTCGGGCAGGTAAGGCAACACCCCCTTCCAGCTAACCCCGATACAGTGAGAGACGCGGCCTCCTGGTATTCGGCCCTCATATGCTCATACATCCACTCAGTTTAGACATTGGAGCATCCTCTATGGTACCATAAGGGTTTGGAGACTTTCACCCTGGGACATCTATGGTGCCCCCATGCTTTAACAAGTATTTTCGGTATCCAATCCTACCATCAATGTTATACCTATGGAGGCTATAGCCCTGATGTTGCTAGGGCAAACAATAATCATATCACATAATCCAAGATGCATAAGTCATACAATTCAGTCATGCATCAATCCTCCGCGTACCGTGCACTCATGTGGGATAACTTCGCCTATCAGAGAGTCCCATAAACATCATGCCCAATGGTATAATGCTATGATCAGTCACTCCTCGTAACAAGCATGCAGATGATACGTATGGGCATGTATCATGATGTTATACTATCACATATTCATAATCGGTATCAATAATCAGCCTATATATAAGGCGATGTTCATAGATGACGAGCAGATCCATAATATGAAGGTTAGTCCTCATCTGTGGATATACCAAATCTAATAGCACGGATCCTGTAACACCCTGGATTTTTACCAACCTGGAATTAGACGTCCTTAGGCAATGGGTCAACCATAACACTCTCAGAGCTCAATCTCAAAGCTAAAGAAATCACTTTTCAACCCATTTCCTTCAAATCTCATCTTTCACCACCTCATTTTTTAAACTTCTCCAAGTACTTTTATATTAGACATGAATCCTCAAGTTTAAATAATGAAGAACTATACTTAAACTAAAACTCATTGAAAATGGTCGCCGAGATTGAGTCCGTGCACACTCCTGATCACACACAACGACCCCAAATCACTTCTAAACCGTCAATCAAAGGGTTTAAACTATGTTTCATTCCATTCCAAACCCAAAAATGAATGTCCTTAGGTGGTAGGCCAACCCCAACATCTTACACTCAATATCAAAGCCTAAAACCTCTTTTTATCCAATTCCTTCAAAATCTCACCTTCCACCACTTTATTCTTTATTTTTTTTAAGCACATTCATAATACACACCAATCCTAGGGTATAAATGAGGAAGAATAATACCGAAACTAAAACTTACCATAAATAGTAAATAAATGGATAAAATGGGTTTTGACACTTAACCTTTTAGAATCTAACGAAATAAATGGGTTAGTTGGATAGATTAGCGTCTCTTACCTAAAAATCATATACTACACATCGTATAAACTCATTCTGCTTTACAAATTAGCCTAAAAAATGCCTCAAATGGAGTCGGGGGCCTACCCACGCCAATTCAGAGGGACCCAGGGTGGGCCCCACACTTTTCTGGGACCTAGGGGGCCGGAGGGCCTCGCCCAAATGGCGAGACCTCTCCAACCACTCCAATGGTCGGCGAGGACCTCACCGAGTCGACGAGGCCTCGCGGGTAAACGGGCCAGGCCGGGCGGGCCGATTGCATGTGGGGCCTAGTGGGACCCACTGATGCAGGGTTCGACCCCAATTTCTTTTCCATTTTGGTACTTCCTTCACAAACCACCCCTCCAAGCCTTCCGTTTCTTAAAAAATCTTTCGAATCTCTTCCAAATTCCTTCTCTAAATACTTCCTTGTTCATTTTCATATACTACTCACACTACCCTTCAAATCTCACCTCAAACAAAAATCATTAAGGGCTACTTCCTTTAGAAATTAGATGAAATTAATTAGCGCTAAACTAGATGACCTGTGAAATTATCACCAATCACTTTAAATACGATCTGCTATAGCCAAAATGTGTAGAATAGTTGACGCTACATTACCTAAAAATCTTGAATCAAACTCTAAACCCGGTTGCTCACGGGAGCATTCGGAAACTCCGTATCGGATCTGGACCACACATCGGAAGTCCAATTACTCCAAACTTAGACAATCCTGACCGCCTAGTTGGACTTGAAAATCACCCCAAAAATTAAGTCCAGATGATGTCCCACGACGATTTTCTTGAGTCCAGAGTGAAGAGTGTGAGAAATATTAGAAATTAAATAAAATTATGAAATCTAGCACGTGTCACTTGCGTGACATTTTCTAAGCGTTCTGACCGTCAGAATCTGATCCAAATTTATCCTCGGATCAGGGATGATGGCCCACTCATGTCATAGCACTTGTGGCCCTGATCGAGTGCCGGTGACCGTTAAACTGAAACTGCTCCGCCACGGGCGATCTGTAAATCCGATCAGACCAAAAACTCAGCCTAACCTAGATCCAATGTCAGAGAGCTTAAGTTT
This sequence comes from Magnolia kwangsiensis, assembly GCA_037074715.1. Taxonomy (NCBI): domain Eukaryota; kingdom Viridiplantae; phylum Streptophyta; class Magnoliopsida; order Magnoliales; family Magnoliaceae; genus Magnolia; species Magnolia kwangsiensis. The sequence goes on from CM073583.1 coordinate 86,324,294, forward strand.
GACCGCACGTAGAAAAGGGCTGCCTGAAGTGCTCCGTTGGATCAGAACAAGCCCATTTTGGTTATAAAATAAGTATACCTTGGTCCCAAGCCTATTTTCGACAATTCTGGGCCTATATAAGGACCTTAAAACCCCTCTCTCTCATTCTATACAAATTTTCTAAGCCCTAGGAGAGAGAAGAGAGAAGAGAGAGAGAGAAAAGGGAGAGAAAGAGAGAGATTTGGATCTTTTCTCCTATGATTCTTCCCTGCTGCTCCATGTGCCAAGTTGTCCATCTATGTTACTTTTTCAGCGCTTCCAACGTCGTTTTTAGGTAAGAAATCCTACTCCTAACCTGTTTAGGTAATCCATGTAGCTGTAGTGTTAATATAGCTAACCTATTTCATGGTATAAATTATCGTTGAGCCGTTGACGAAGACTTATGATCTGAATCAACTCTGTTTCACAATTTCTAGTTTAAGGTGCGGATTCTAAATGCTTAGATTACCTGTTTTCAAAGCTTTCAATGCCATTTAATGGTAGATTGTTGATAAGGATGCTGTTTGATATGTAGAACATGTTGTCTGTTTTCCATTTCGAATACGTACAAAGAATATGAGATTTAGGGTATTTTAGGTATTTATAGGAAACACTGTATATGTACGTATTTTGCGGATATGATTGTCATGAGTATTTGTCGTCTACCTATGCTAGTTATGCGTGAATGTTCTGTTTGGCGAAGAGATTCGCCCAAATGCACACTTTGGCCGACATATGCTATGTAGACTAATGTGTGTAGACTAAGTGTTTGTATAAATGTATGTATTAGTAAGTATTGAGTAAATAGTGTTATAGATTGGCGTTGAGATTGGATTCTCAACTAATTTGATGATGTACATGATTTCCTCCATGCTTGTTGTAGTTGAATTGATTACTGTATGTGTGAAATACTCGTGTATGGTTAACTGCTTATGATGTATGTTATAACATGCTGATAACATGCTGGAATTACTTGTATTTTCAATTCTGTCTCTCTCATATGATTATTGATTTAGATTACAAGTGTTTGGGACTATACCTTAGTCTAGGCAGTCGGTAACAGATTTAAGCTCGTGGTTGGCCTCTATTCGCCACGCAAGACGTGTTTGACGAACCCGAGTCGTGCGTTGCTTGTCGGCAGTAGTTAGGCCACACGAAGTGCTTATGCACTTCATGTCGTACAACTCAACGGGCACTCGTACTAGTCGAACTCGTCAAGTAACCCGATTGACCATTGTATGTTCACCTTGTATTGGTCATAACTGCTTGAACCTAGGATACTGAACTTATCAGTGAAAATCCTGATAACCGTGGTACCTTGATCCACTAAGACTCATGAGCCGGGCATGGTGGTATGGGACACCGTGGTCAAGCTGTCGGCCTACGCTGGGGCCACAAACCTCCCCGTAGTGACCAGTGAGTAACCCAGACTCATGAGGAGATTATGGTGGTATGGGACACTATATTCTTGCTGTCGGCCTACACTGATAAGGTGATGGGGGAGCGATGCAACGAGTGCGTGCAACAGCCCTGACAGCCCTTTGTAGTGACCTCGAGCGTACTCTGAGTCTACGTGAGGCGACGACCCTTCCGTAGCAATAAGAATACAAACTAGGCCTGTATTGATAAGGTGATGGGGGAGCGGTGCAAAAAGTGCGTGCAACAGCCCTGACAGCCCTTTCTGCGACATAGAAATATATCATCGTATGAGACTACTAGGAGTGACGACCCTAGACAGGATCCTTGTTTGGAAATGATATAAGGGAGGTACCCTAGTTTCCCACTCCTGCTGTATGAAAAGGACTAATAACAACTCGGTAATCATGATCATATCGCACTGCATGTGCCTGGAAGATATGGAGCACTGAGGGAAGAAAGCATATCACGGACATAAGATGGTGTCGCATGAGGGAGTATATTGGCGAGGGCATACATCATGTCATTTCATCCTTGCATTAATTACAGTATTTAGGGATGTTTGATTTGCTTGCTTTATCATTATTGCTTGATTGATTTGATAACATGTTAACCTTTGCTCTATAATTCCACTGAGTTGATCACTCACTCCCACGTTATGGGACGGTGTTGTACACACCAACCAAACTCTGTCTTAGCTGCAGGTGTTGGCGATGCTTTGAGGCAGATACAGACTATTCAATGACGAGGAAGAGCTCTCCTATGTCCAACTCTCTGGCGGGTCTAAGCAGACCTGGAGTTACGCTGGCGGGACTATAGGGTTTGGATAGAAAAATACTACTTTTCCTTATTGTACATTTCATGTAATTATTTAACCTAGTGATAATCATACTCTGAGAGCTTACCATCATTTTTATATAATTTATATACATACCACAGTCTTCTACTTGTATAATTTAATTACCTCTGGAGTATGATTTGCTGTTTGGCTTAATCTCACTCATGTTTACTGTACTAATAGACAACATTCAATCCTCATCATCATATATGTTGCATAAGTAATGTTCTGGAACTCAGGAGTTGGGTTTCTACCCGACCCCCAATTTTCGGGGCGTTACAGATCCCTCCGTCTATGGTGATGATGTACTCTCCTCATATCAAAGTTGGGCCTAGGTGGCCTACCTATATTCCTAAGGATCTGAAATGGGGTTCCTTCTCCATACTATCATATAGCCCGCTAGATTCCTTAGGGGGCCCAAATAAGTCCTAGACGGACTCTAAGATTAAAATAATCCTACTAGCAACTAATGGGGGCACAATATCTTAGGTTAGCCCAATATGAATAGATGGATCATGCAAATATCAATGGGACCCAGTGATTTGGGTCAACCCACTTAGAGAAGGATGAGAATGGGCCTAAGGGAAGGTCACAATGTGGACATTTAACCATCATTACCCATACAATGTGGACATTTAACCAACATTGCTCCCAAAGAGTGGCTCACATAGAGCGAAACATATAGTGGTGCCCATGACCTCTCACAAGGGCCTCATATACATCACAATGGGCCTCACATAAGGGCTTCATATACATCATAATGGGCCTCACTCAAGGGCCTCATATACACCCCATTGGGCCTCGCTCATGGGCCACAAATACTTCATATTGGGCCTCACACAAGGGCCACATATACATCATATTAGGCCTCACACAAGGGCTCATAGGCTAGGCACAAGGGATGGATAGTGAGTGCATCACATACATCATAGTAAGCCTAATGGGGCAGCCCATATAGTCCATAAAATAAATGGACAACATGCACAATATAAACATCAAGGTGGGCCTCACAGTTCAACCTAAAGGTACAAAAAAATAGATGGATAGTGTGCCTACATAACATACGTTAAGGTGGGCTTGTTGCAACACAAAACGAGCCCCACCAGCTGGACATACAACCCATACATATCGGTGGGCCATTTGCCCCAAATAGCGTGAATATACAACACATATCATGGTGGCCCCACGTCCCACGGACGGCTTGGATAAAACCCGAATAGCATGGTGGGCCCACGTCCAGCTCATCTGGACAGACAGGGTGAATAAGACACATATATCACAACGGGCCTCGTGGATGGTGGGAATATACAACACATCTTAAGGTGGGCCCCACCCCCCACATGTGCAACACGTGTGGGGTGGGTCCCACGTCACAGAGAAACAGATGGATGGCGTGGCTGTAAAGCACATACATCTAAGGTGGGGTCCCACTTCACAGCTGGACGGTGGAGACTCCACACATGCAGCTGCGTCCCACCGTCCAGTAAATGGACGAACTGGGTGGATATTCATTAGGTGGGTCCACACGCGTAGGGCCCACCAGCTTTAAACAAAGCTGATATTTGAGTTTTCTTGCCCAAAATTGACCGTCCAGGAGGGACAGCCCTACTGGATGATCAGCGTGGTTGGACCCACAGATGGACAACCAGTATATAAAACACATAAATCAGGGGGGCCTGGTGATGATGATCATCAAGGTGGGGTCCACATGCATCATCCCAACACAAAAATTCTAGGTAAAATCAAAGTAAAACTCCTCTACAAACAACAAATAGGCCTAGAGAAAAATTTGGACAGCAACATGTTGTTGTCCAATTCCAGGTCAAAAGCTTGCTGGAAAAAAAATAACACCACGTACATCAAGATTGGACCACCTAGATGGGCCCCACACACTTAGACTATGGCCCACATGCATCAGACCTTTGCATGCAAGACAGGGCAGCAAGGTGGGCCAGCCTACATCCAAAAAATTAGACAGCATGGGCATCCCACCCTGTAGGACGGTCTGGATGTGTTGAGCACATCAGATGGGCCATAATCATCAAGAAAAATAGGAGATGTAGGGAGAGAGAGAGAAAGAATCGGTCAATAGAGGAGGAACTCCGCCATTATAAGTCCCTCACATGGTCTACACCATACAATCACATATGGGTCCCATGCATGCAAGGGCCCAACATAAAATAACATAACATAAAAAATAAAAAAAGAAATCTGAGGTGGGGATACCATCCTCACCATGCAAATCAGGGGTATAGATGACCCTTAAAAGGTATGGATTGAAGTAAAAACCATCATGGTGGGATCCATGGAGAATGGTCCAACCATGGCTCATGCATGCAACAAGATGGGCCAAAGGCCACATCTAGGGAATCATGGAGGATCTCCACCATGAATTGGTAAGTCCTTTAAGTCCCCATGCAAACAAAAGAAAGAGATCTTAGGAAGAGAGTAAGATCTAACCCTAGAGAGCACCCACCTTCAAATCTCAAGCTCATTCTTACACCAATGGAATCCTAGTGGGCCAAGGAAGATGTTTCAATGGTTGAGATTGTCTTTGGATGGTTGGATGAGGGGGTATAGGAGCATGCAAGGGGTTGGATTTTAGGATAGCTTGTGACGTCCAAGCACTTGCAAGAATGGAAGAATGGGAGAATGAAAGAGGGAAAGAGAGAGATGAAGGAGAGTGGTGTAGCTTCCTAGGCAATGAGTGGTTGTAAGATTATAATTAGTTTGTAAGAGGTGTGACTCATGGGGAAGAGAAAGGTAATCATGGGCTAGGAGTTAGGGTGACTAGAGCTAGGATGATGTCATCCTAGGCTAGCTAGGGTGACATCGCCCACATGATTGCCTAGGGAAATGGGCGTGGACACCATGGGTCCTATAATGTATGATCAATGGTTGGGATAATGCGAGGGTCGGATCTCACTATCTAAACGTCAGATTGATGCACATGATGTGGCATCGAAATCGCGGTGATGATGCGGTCACAATGGAATAGGTCTTGGGTTGAGTCAACTCGGGTTTATAGGATGCGGCTTCTATCTACAGGTCACGGGTTGTTGAAATTTAACGGGATGGATCGCGAGGTCCTAAGAAATGAAATGGTCACTAGGACATAGGCCTGACATGTTTGGTTTAGATTATCGATAGGTTTCGACTTAACATGTTTAGGTCCCTCCTACCACCAAGTTGGATCGGTTAGGTGTGATGGGATCTAATTACATAGGAAAATTTTGGATTTAGAAAGAAAAGGAAAAGAAGGATAGAAAAGAGGAGGTTAGATCTGAACCGTGATCCGGTGGTGACTCGGGAATGACTGAGAAAGTTGGCGAGAGTGGGGACAGTTTTTCCTTCTTTCTTGTTTAAGGAGGATTCTTCCACTCCTTGGATATGTATGGATTTTGTAACGCAAGGAGTGGGTGCTTTGTTGTAGCATCTACACAGCCCATGATGTCACTAAAATCAGTGTGTGTGGGCGTCGAATATTCCTCGCATGCAATACTGTTTGTTTGCCTCCAAGTGTAGAGGTTCGTAAGTAATATCCTGTGAATACAGGGTCGATCCCATAAAGAGATGATTTATGAGAATGAGAAAATCAAATACAAAATTAACTAAGTAATGGAAATTAAACAGATGAAATGATTTTAAAAGTTTTGAAGGTATGAAATTCAATTGAATTAAAACAACACCCAAGCTTCAAAGATCCACACATAGGTTAATGGTCAATAAATTATGATGACTTGATAACATAATTAGGATTCAAACACTATGGTTAGCCTAATCGAAAAATAAAACAGTTTAAATATTTTTAATGAATGATATAAAAGATTAGAGAAGCATGGATTAGCACTATTAACATATATTTTCATGAGTTAGTGATTTTAAGCATTTAATATCCATGAGATAATGAATCAAATAATATAGCAGGTTGAGAACATCTCCCATTTAAGAAATCTAATTGATCCAAGTTAAGTTTATCCATCAATATGAATCCCACATGATGAAAAAATATGGATCTCACTTGAGGATAAAAAACCTAAACCTAGATAATTGATAACATGCATACACCATTTATCTCATCATAAAATAATCAATCATCATAATTTATGAAATCATTAAACTAATGTGCTTCCCTTCTAGCTTGGCCTAGAGGGAATTAGAAAAACATAACTAAATTCTAAAATAGAAAAGTAAGAAAATAAATTAATAAAAATCTAAAAAGAACTTGTAAAGATCTAAAAATCATAGAAAAAATCCTAGATCTTTTCCTTAAATGCTCTAAATGATGCTTAGGTATGCTCTGGGAAACTCTTTTTATAAGTGGGGAACTCCCTCCTTCAAACTGACTTGAAAACTCTAGATACCGCCTCAAATTTTCTCACTCCGCATAGGCTCCGCATAAACCCTTTGATGACATCAAACTGCTTTCAATGTCATCTAAGACTGGCTTCAATGTCATAGAACTGGTTTTGATGTCATCGAAGATTGTATCCAATTTGTCCAGCAACCAAACCCAATTTTTCTGTAATTCTTCGATGTCATAGAAGACTGGCTTCGATGTCATCGAAACCAGTTCGATGTCATCTAAGCTTAGATCCTGTGAATTTCTATACTTTCTTCCTTTTCCACTTGGTTTTCTTAACTCTTGGGGTCTTAAAATCTTCAATTTTGGTCTCAAAATGTCCATTCTTTACCTTAGGAATTCTTGAGCATCAAATCCATACTTTTAACATTCTTTTCAATTTAAGCTCTTAAACTCACCTTGCAATACAAACATGTATAAAATATACCATTAAGCATTATCATATTCATAAAACCAAGATATAAATGGGAGAAAATATGTAAATTTGAGTCTCAACAATTACTCTTCACGGATGAAATTTTAAGAGATGATCGATGGACGATCCTAATTTCCTATCCCTTTAAGATGGTGGAACACACTAGATCTCAGTCGAAAGTTCTTGTTTTGAATCGAGAATGGTGGGAAGGCGTGAAGAAGGGGAACTCTTTTCGTGATTTGTCATTCGGTGCTCTGCGGCTGTAGACACTTTTGTGTACATGCAGCACCCATATGGTAGAGGTTAACGTGATCTTGTTCAATCCGCTCTGTCCATTTAGTTTCTTGATGCATGTGTGACTTTCAGGTTCCAATAGTGAGTCTGGTTTAACTTTTGGTGGGCCATATTTTAGGGTATCTGGTTTCTAATCCCGGATTCTCCTTAATATGTCAGTCGAATTTCTCTGGATTGGGTTGTCATCATTCTTATTAATTAACGATTCATTTTATGATGGTCGTGACACCTATTCATATCTTTTATTTTTATATATATATAGATATATATATATATATATATATATATATATATATATATATATATATATATATATATATATATATATATATATCTTATGGATGAGGTTTTATTCGAGTAGTTAGACTCTCATAAGGAATAGGAAAGTATCTAGGTTGATTGAAGGTGTGTTTCCACCTTGCTAAGTTTGTATGGTTTGAGTACTAAAAGTTCGGGGCATTACATACAGTGTCCTTGGCCGAGTTTCCTGCACTCCGATTAGCCTTGCGAGAGCTAAACATCTCCTCGACATTGGAACACTTTTGGGCTCGATTGAGGAGGCCAGCCAAAGTGGTCAGAGGATTTTTGTCGATTGAGAATCGGGAATCCTTCACACCTTCCATCATGGCGGCCATGGATATCTGATCTGAGTAGCCCTCCACTTGCATTGCTTATTGATTAAAGCACTTGATGAATCTCTGAGCAACTCATTCTCTTTTTGAATAATAGTAAGGAGGTGGGTTGCAGGCTTCCATCTATCATTCCTTCCAATGAACTTGGTGATGAAGGCCTTACTGAGCTGTGTGAATGAACTGATGGAGTTCAGCTTTAGTTGTCAAAACCATGTTCGGGCTGCTCGTGAGAGAGTCAAGGGGAATGCTTTGCACATTATCAAGGTCGAGGATCATGGAGTTCCATCCATGCCCTAAAGGGCTCTAGTTGCTCTATCGGGCGGTGGATTTGGAGTATGGGGTGAGTTGTTATCGGTGAAGGATGGTTCAGTTTCCTCCAACATAGCATCTACGGAGGTCAGAACCAGTGCACGGTAGGCCTCACATATGTCGCCGATCTGGACTCATAGCTTTTCGAGCTCCACTTCCCAAGAGACATTGTTTTCTCCAATGGCCTCGGGGGTCTTTTTGCACCTTCGATTCTCTAGCACATGTCACAAGTTGGAAGTGGGGAGATCGGTCATTTGAGAACTTCGGGCGGGCATTTGGTTAGGCTATCCTGATTGTTGTCTGATCGGTTGAGGGACTAGTGGGACTTTTGGAGGTCGTGACTGCTCAGTGGCAGCATCTTCCCCCGCCGCACGACCAGGAAGGGGATTTTGTCTCTCTAGCATATGCATGAGTCGATTCATATTGTCATTCAGAGTATTGACTTGATTCTCAAGAGAGACGAGCCGACCTACCCAGTTGCGGAATCTCGGCACAGGTGCCGCAGGGGCGGAATTAGCTTGTTACTGAGAAGATTGATTGCCTTGATCTGCAAACAACTGTACTAGAGTGGGCATGGTTGCTTGAATGGCGGTCAACGACTTCTTCCTTCCTTTTGCCATCGTAAATCTTAGAGAACTTAGGTAAGATGTAGGTGGCTTCAGCACCAGTTCCCACAAACAACGCCAAACTGTTGATGCAGTTTTCTTCTACACCCTTTGATGGACCTTCGAGAGCTTGCAATAATGAAAGACAAAAGAGAAAGGAGACCCTAGTTATAGTAGGGACCCTCAAATGCCTAAGTCAGAAAGCAAGCTAGGTCTAGTTGAGGAAGGGTAGCGTAGGGGTTGCATGAGAGTATGAATTGCATACATTTTTCTATAGATAAAAGGTCCTACTTATAGGCATGGAGTCAAGTACGAGGAGAATGACATTTTCTGAATTAGAGGCGCATGTCCAGCAGATGTTTCTTCGCAAGATCAGTGGAGGCGTACGTTTCTTAACCATTTTATGAAATTTTCGGTGGAGATAAGATCAAGCAGTTGAGGTCGAGAGATGTGGTGGGAGACTGAGGCCGAGCATCCAAGCTACCCTCTATGGCCTTCCTAAGAGAAAACACCTCAAGGGTTAGCTTATTACGTCTGAGTTGGGCTTTTTGGTGGCTTATGGTCCGGTCTCTCTTCAATCTGCCTTTTTCCCAATAGATGGTCCGAGCTGAAGCTCAAAAATGGATGGGACTGTGGAAGGAGCTTGGTGTTTGATAGAAGTGGAGATACTTCATCTTCTAACGATAGCTGTTGAGGAGCTCCTTGGTTGTGATCGGCATTGGTTGACCATACGGCCTGCACAAATGTCCAAGCTAACCACACAACTTTGACCTGTCCATTTTCACATATAACAATAATGGTTGGCTAAATCTCTTTGCTAGGGTTAAGAGGTGAAGCTTGTAATTATTTTTAATGTTTTAGTTTATTTTGATTCAAGTTTAATAGTTTAAATAAAGCTTTAGTTTTATTTTACTTTAATCCATTGTTGATTCTAGGCACTTTGGATGCTTAGGAAGGCTAATATTGTTTGCTTATTTATTTTGTAAAGGATTGATTTGTACAATTCATTAATCTATCATAGACTACGAGTACGATAGATACTTTGAATTCCTTGTGATCAATAACTTAGTGCTTTATGTGAAAATTGAATAAATTGAAGTTCAAATCTATTTTGGCTTGTGAATGATGAATTAAATGCTATATTATATGACTAGATAAGATAGGACTTCAATTCCAGTTTAATTATCTAATTAAATCAACTAAAATAGGCATTGAGAATGACTAGAAGTGGATCTTTGACGTTCCAGTGTTTATTATTATTATTATTGATTTTCTCTTTACATTACCTAATTTTAATCATTACTTTATCAAATTCAAATTCATAGTTAGTTTTAGTTTTGATTATAGTTTTTAAGTGTTTTTGAGAATGCACAAATATAAGTCCCTAAGGATTCGATCTCAGTCTCATCGATTTAAAACTATATCATAGCGCTGCACTTAGGGTCCTTTTAGATTGATTAGCTACCCCGGGGCGACTCCAAGACGACAGAGTACCTCTCTCACTAGAAGGGAGAGAGGTAGATGAAGACTACAGGTAAAGAAAGAGGGATACAATGCGACCTCCCCCTTAGGAGGTTGGCTTAGGACCTCCCCAACTCAGGGAAGGTGAAGGCCAACCGAGATGGGAATACTATAAACTGACCTGAGAGATTCCAGATCGGCCACCGTTAACCGTGATACAAAGGTGTCAGCAATAAGGACCAGCTCACCAGAGGATGAGGAAGTTGGCTCGACTTGTGGCTCCAACTTGGATAGGGGACAAGCCCCCGAGGACTATACTCAATAGATGGCAGGGATCTGAATCAGAGGCACCACCCCCACTATAACACCCCATACTTTTCAGTAATCAAGTGTTATCATGAATACTTAAATTAGTATAAACATAAATTTAACTTAATTAAGCATTCACCAACATCTGGCTTAAGTCTAACCATTGTAAGTAATCTCCATCCATTAGTCAAGCTATCCATCCATTACTTTTCAAGATGAATTATCAAACCATCAGATCCACCATTCATCGGGTTTACATCAGTCTATCCTTTGAAAACACACATCTAGCACTGAAACATTCTTAAAATCCCTAGGATTATTGATAGCTAAATACGGGTCAATCCAACCATTGGATCGTTTAAACGGTCAAGAAGTCAAGATTGGTAACTAGATGTTTATGTGTTGTGGCCCACTAAACAGTTAAAATACTTTAAGAATTAAGCACACAACTTATAGATGTTGATCTACTGCTAGGGCAGCTTTGTTTAGAAGTAGACCCTTTAATTTTAAAATTTTAAATAATAATAATAATAATAATAATAATAACGGTAATGATAATTAATATTATGAATGCATATTGAGTCATCTAATCCCTAATCCATCAGTTGATTCCTCGCTAAGTGGACCCTTGGACCCTTTTTAACCGTTGATATGAAAATTGGGAATGATCTGACCATCAGACCAAAAGAAATCCACAATTTGAGTTAAAGGTTAGAAGTATGGCCCATCTTATTTATAGATCTACCCCATGTATGAACTGGGACCCTAGTAGGACTAGTAGGAGCCATTGAACGGCATGGATCTCTCAACACATCACTGTGGACCCCACACTTAGGTGTGAGTGTACACCAACGGGTGCACACATGTGACACATCGATTCACAAGCCCGATCAAGCGAGCACTAACCTGATGGGTTTTTGAAAAAGAAGAATTCTCCTCTCGTTTTCGCGTGACTACGATTTAAACAGAAAGCTATCGTTTGGGTTCGATCGTGGCCCACCATCACGGGCCATTGTGCTGATCCGAACCGTCCATCACGTCCACAACGCAGATTTGACCAAAATTTCATGGGTCCCATACGTAGTTGCCCGTGTGTATGCACACGAGCATGGGCTCAGGAAGAGTTGTGTGTGCGAATGTTTTCAAAAAGGGAAACCATTTTCTACACTAGCTGGCATCACGTGTGTCTCCTCATACTTGAATCCTAACCCTCAGTGTAAGACAATCCTAGCCATCCATTCACCCGCACTCTAGGGTTTCCTTTGTAATAAAAAATCATCGCAACTAAAAACTAAAGAACCCATTGAGTTTCAATGTTGTCCATCCAAAACATGGATCCCACAATGATCATTGAGCAAATCCATACCATCCATACAAATCAGATTAGAGTAATAGGCATTGAGTTGTAATCCGTCATTATCAACCATCTCATCTTCCTCAATCGATCAAGAAACCCATCATCGACTGGTGAATCTCATCCTCTAATTAGAAGCATTAATTTGGTGGCCCACAACACCTTATGACCATCTATAACAATAGATTTCGATCATGCAAACGATTTATAAAGCGATTATTAACCATATCTCCTTGTTAATCTAAATTAGTGGGCACGACTGTAATTAATCGGCTGATTAGGAGCCGATCCTTCTAGGCTCCCATAAGGCTATAAATAGCCTCTTTCCTTTTAGGGCAACCAATACTAGAAATAAAAAATGGAAAGAGAGGAGTGTAGGCACCGTTTTCGTTATTGCAACAAGTCAAGTCAACTCGGTTCGAATCGCTGCATGTTTAGGCGATTTCAGATCCACTTCGACTCAGCTGAGGAGAAGAGAAAGAAGGAAAGGAGACACACAGAGAGAGAGAGAGAGAGAGAGAGAGAGAATGTGCGGGGCCGCACCAGTTCGAATCGAGCTAAGTTTGGACCGAGTTGTTGATGCAAGTCTATCGCCGAGCCGAGTCTGGTTTAGCAATATCGAACAAATGTTATAGAAGGAGAAAGAAGGAGGAGGCTGAGTTTCGGTCGAGCCCATTGTCAGACGTCCTCCAGAGGAAAGAAAGGAATGAGAGAAAAGACGTGAAAAATGGAGGAAGGAGAAAGGGAGAGAGAGAGAGAGAGAGAGAGAGAGAGAGAGAGAGAGTTGTCCTTCTATTTTCATTGTCGAGTCGAATGGGCTCTATTCACCGAGTCTGAGTCAAATTGAATGTAGTTGAGTGAGGTATGGCTGGTCTAATCCAGCCACCTTGCTAGACGTGTGATTGAAAGGAAAAGAGTAGAGAGAGGAAGGGAAGCAGTCGAGTAATGCACTTGCCTAGCGGCTGAGTCGCAAGTCGGACTGAGTTTGCTGGCCCAGCATGTCCAGTCAAGATCTGTCAAGGCCTAGGCATTGCTAGACTTTGGAGGAAGAAGAAGAAAAAGAGAAAAGAGGAGTAGGAAGAACGTAAGAAGAAAAAGAAGAAGAGAGGAATGAGAGAGAGAAAGAGAGTCTAGCTGAGTTTGACTCAGCGAGTCAACCCACTGTTTCAGCGATGGGTCTTTGGCTGGGACTCTATTAGCCACCGGGTCAAATACTGTGTCTACTAGCCATCTGTGTTGGCATCAAGTTCCAGCGTTGTTGCTGGATTGATTGGGCTAACGTGTTTTGATATGGAGAAGGAAGAAGGAGAAAGCAAGAATGAGAGGTATTATCATGTCGTTTTATTTAATTTAGAATAATATTCATCATTATTATTATCATTATTAACATTATAATTGTTACTATTACAAATTCTTACTGGAATATTGCTATCAAGTATTTTTATAATTATCTTTAATTTTAATATTTTTAGTTTGATGATTATTTTTATAATATTGAATATTATTAGTATTTTAATTTTTAAACTCTTAAATCATTATTACTATTTATCTATATTTTGTTGTTGGGCAAACTAGATTTCAAATTCCTAAATTCTAGATAATACATCAAAACCCTAAATTTATCGATTGAAATACCTAGCTTTAATCCCGACAATATAAATTTGCTATAATGTGATCTAACCGTACTAATTATGTTAATCATATTAGATGTCAATCTTAAAGTGCGAACATCCAATCCCAGCAACACTGAGAGATAATTTAACCTTAAGGTGAGGATTACCTTCAAACTTTTTCTACATCTTGATAGTTAACTTGTTTATTCATCTTCATTCATTTATCTTATGGATTGTTTAATGTGGTTCATTACTCTTATTGATTTTGATTCCTTATAATTGAGTGATGAATTGGATTTAAATTCATATATCTGAACATGTTATGGATTACAAACATTTATATCATAGTTTAAGATAAGTACCTTAAATGTGTAATTTCTATCGATGTTGTTCATAGTTTATTTTGCTACTTAAGGTTACTTGGTGGTGTTTTAGGAGATCCTTGAACTAGTGGCCACCTGTGAAATAGATTAAATAAATTTTCGTTGTGGACTTGCCACCTTATGGATCATTTGCACCTATGTGACTTTTAGGGAATAATCCCTTCTTATCACATCATTAAATGGAATACTTTACCCTTGTGGCTTTTATGAAATAATTACCCCATGTGGCTTTAATAGATTATTTTATACAACTTTGCAATGGTAAATTTCACTTGTAGGACTACGATTGGCCAGTTGAAGAGGTTACCTTCAAACATCTTATTTGTTAGAGTCTCATGAGCCAGGGATGGTGGTATGGGACACTATACCCGAGCTGTCGCCCTATGCCGGGTGATGAGCCCTCCCTTAGTGACCTTTGAGCTTCCTTAAAATGGTTGTGAAATTTGAATAATAATGGTTATGCTAATCATGCATCTTCATTGTATACAAACTTTTTCAGGTCCCTAGTCCTCCTTAGGGCGTACCTTTGAGTACTTTTCCAAGAGACTAGTTCACCTTGGGTGTCCTTGTTACATGGACTTTTCTAGGTGCCTAGTCTTTCTTAGGGCATACCTTTGAGTACTTTTCTAAGAGATTAGTTCACCTTGGGTGCCAATTGCATGGTCTTTTTCGGGTGGCTAGCTCTCTTTAGGGCGTACCTATGTGTACTTTTCTAGGTGGCTAGTTCTCCTTGGGTGACCTTTTTGCCAGTTGGATGTGCATCCCTAGGTCTGTGTGCATATGCATGCATTCATGCATTTAAACAAGAATATCTTTATGGAATTTATTCAATGTTTGCATATCTGATAAACTGTCTTATTAATATGATGGTCATTATGAAACATTCATTATAGACTGTTCCTGATAACTATGCTTAATTATCTCAATGATGTGATAAATCTAAGGAGTTATACCTTACTGGGATAGTCATTAATGTTATCAAACCATATTCAATGTGCAAGAAACGCAGATGACGTGCATGGTAGTGTTTAAGTGGAATAGGAGGAGCCAAATGATCTTACGACTCTCTATTCCTAATTTCATTTATATTTAAATTGTACTGTCATAATTTATAAAAACTTAAGACATTGCTTTGAATAAGTTTTCGGGCAACCACTCAAATATTTGGTTATGTATGTTTCAACTCACTCTTATACTTGAATTGTGTTCATAACCCCAAGTGTAGGGTCTCGATGTAGTAATAATCTCGATGAGACCGAGGTTGAATCCATAGGGACTAATCTCATGTGTATTATGAATTTAACTAAAACTAGAACTAGATAAAGATGTGAATCTAAATATAAATTAATTGAAAGAGTAATTGTGATTACAATGATTAAAACTAATAAATTCGAAGGTGGTAACTAGGGTTTCCAAGGATCCACTTGTAGAGATCAAGGAGCCCTCGTACTTGATTCAAGTCACACGATTAGAATTGGAGTCTTATCCTATCCAATTGGAAGATATACAATTAAGATCAATCTGAACTTTCCTTGACCTAATTCTCAATGGAGGAGAATTATAATAATTGGAAGAGATTCCATCACCAAACCATGCCCATGAGACGATGGTTAACAACAAGATTTACCAATCCCACAATATCAAAATTGGAAAAAGAATATACTCAAAGCTATTGCAAATCTACTATAATTTGAGTCACAATAAACCATTTAGAACTGAAAGTATTCCTTTAAAATTAAACTAGAATCAAAGAAGGTTCAACATAAACATGAATCAAAGTAAAAGAAACATCCCATCATGCTACAAGCTTCACCTCTTAGCCCTAGCTAAGAGGTTTAACCAACCATAGACATGATTGAAGTAAAATCTCTTAAGAAAAGCATAAAAACAACTACGAAAAATGAAGAAAAACTCTTGGAGATGGCTTCTCCATACTTTTTTTCTACTTTTCAAACCCTAGAAGATGCCTAGGAACATCCTAGGGACTCCTATTTATAGTTTTGTGATGTTTTATTTAAACCAACCTGATTTAAATAATTTTAAACTCACAAATATACGAATCAGATGTAAATATGGTACATATTACGAGATCGTTCCCACAAGGACTGGTTGTCACAATTTGAAATTTTCGATTCTTCTTAAATAATTCGACAAATATTTTTGCTAACAATTAAGTAAAATAATAAAAATCTATGAAAAATAACCGGAAACAATGAGAAAAATTCAATCAAGGAGAATACTAGGACTTTTGAATTCACCCATAATTATCCTGACCCTTCTTTTTCCCGTTGATTCATCCTAATTCAGATTGATGTAAATTTAATAAATAAAGCACATTCTATGTCCTTGGTCGGGCACACAGAATGTATAATTCCTTAAAGCATATGGATCACATCTTTCCATCCATGGTCAGGCATGGAGAGATGTAGATTCTTATTTCTTTCTTTATAAGAAACCTGTTCATGGTCAGACACAAGTACCTAAAATAAGATTCCAAACAACATCTACATCTAGACTTTGGTTAAGCTCATAGAATGAAGAAGTACAGAAATTTCAGTTAAGCACACTGGAAAAAGAAATAAATCAATTAAATTCAGGATGAAATCAACAAAGAAAAATAAGCATCATTTAAATTAGGGGCTTCATCTCAGCCCTAGCTAAGAGATTAGCAATCCATTAAATCAACTAGAAAGATGGAAGAATAAAATTCATAAAAAGAAAACATCCTTCCCTCCACAAGCTGCTCTGCCTCCTGGCTTCAAAAATCTCCTCAAGCCCTTCTTTCTTCCTCTCTCTCTCTGTCTTCTCTTTCTTATATTTCCTCTCTCTCTCTCCTCTCAGATACGTACTTCACGTTCCCTGCCCGAGCCGAGATTCCTCTCTCTCTCTCTTCTTTACTCACTTCTACAACCGGTCGCAAGCTGAGTTCTCTCAAACTTCCCAAAGCTCTGGATTTGCCCACGTCCCCTTGGAATTGAATCCCCTTCCTCTTTCACTCTCTCTCATCTTTATACCTGTAAAGGTCGGCTGAGAGGGTGTCAGTTTGGAGAAGAGACATTGCTGGAGTCGATGGAATAGTGTTCTCTCGCAGCTCATCCGCAACAGAACTGGACTCTAGAATATGCAGAGTCTTGCGTAAGGTCTGATTTGCGTTAACTGTGGGACCCAGAATTGATGTCGTCAAAGAAATCCAATCTGTCCATTGACCTCTCCTCGAAAAACTGGTCAGAAATGAATGGTTTTGGATCGAATTTGGTGCTGGTCCACAGAATCAATCATGCTACACTGTTCCGAATGCTACAAAATAGTCCTTTCGTGACCTCTGTAATGGGCATGTGCGCGTGTGAGGTTACCCAAAGTCAACATGGATTTGATTGGTTTTCGCCATTCTGCATGATGGATAGCTTGGATCATCCGTTTGGGCTATGATGGTGGCCCATAAGGACCGTCCGTAGGCTCTGTTGCGGAACAGAGCTTTCCGTTTTCTTGCTGTGATGGTCGGTGGGCCCCACCTTGATGGTTACAAAGAAATCCATGCCATCCAATATGTTCCCCATGGAAAATCGCTCAGGACATGCTGATTTGTCTCGAGTTTTGATGTGGTCCCTTGAATCTTTTCTTCCACCGTTCATTCTTCATTCAACGGCTATGATTTTTCCATAGATTGCATGGTTTCAAAATATCACCTAGGTGAGGGTCAAGCCCTCCCTCTGGACTCAATGGGCGGTTCAGATTATCTAAATGGATGATGTGTGGGCCCCGCTATGCAAAAACGGCAGACACTGGTGCGTTCACTGTCTCTGTGTGGGAGATGGCACGGTTCAGCCCGGCTTTGACCAGTTTGACCGTCCGGTGCGGCGCGGGCTTCGTGTACCCCATGTATAAGCGTTGTACATGTGGGGTCCACTGTGATGTTCGTGAGAAATCCATTCCATCCATTCATTTCCTTAGCTCATTTAATGAGTTGAGACCAAAATTGAAGCAGATCTAGATATCAGGTGGGCCATAAATCAATGGTTTATGGTCTGATCTGACAGTTGGGGCGCTTACATAATGATCCAAGGGTTAAAATTTAAAATGCACGGTTAATTTATGTCCCTAATCCCATGTATGAAGTTTCGAGGCAATTAGATGGCGGGAACCATGTGATCTCGCATTTTGGACTAATTTCGTGCCTTTTTAACGTGAACGACTTGATTTTCTCGGATCCCTAGCGTGTAAATTCTTCAATATTGGTCCTCTGGAATCCGTTCCTTTCTCTGCTGGCTTCGGAGCATCAAATCCATGCTTTTAGTACACTTTTTCAGTCAACGCTCTTAACTACACCCTGTAACAAAAACATGATTAAAATATTCCATTAAGCATTATCATGTACATAAAATCAGGTAATAACTGAGTCTAATATGCAATATTTGACCCTCATCATTTTTTAACTCCAACTTTCGCACTGAGTTGGAGAAATTCGAAAATCGCGTCAAATTTACGCAGTCCGTATGCTGTCTGCGTAACCTTAAATGAGTCGAGGAAAACCTTTGACTGGTCGAGGGCACCTTCGACTGGTCGAGGATGATGGAAAATTGGAGAATTTTAGTGCTAGAGTTCGAGTCAAGGATTCTTCGACTAGTCGAGTAGGAGCCTTAGACTGGTCAAAGGAGGGCTTAGACTAGTCGAAGCAGACAGATTTTTAGGGTCCCTTTTCTTCACTTTAAGTTTTCAATTCTCTTCATTCCTCACTTACTTTTTTTTTTTTTTATCGTTGGCATGTGAATTCTTCATTTTTGATCTTCTAAGATCAACCTTTGGATTGGTGATTTTTGAGTGTTAAATCCATGCTTTTAGCACCCTTTTCAATCCAAACTCTTAAATTCATCTTTCAACATAAACATATTAAAATAGAACATTAAGCATTATCATGTTCATAAAACTAAGTAATAAATGGGGTCCAATATGCAATATTTAACCCTTAACCTAATTCCCAACTAGCATTTTGCTAGTCTCGAACAAAGTATGCAAAAAATAAATCTCAATGCTTAATGTCAGAAATCTTTTTCAGAAAATAATCTTTTGTGCACTCAAGAATGAATGGGTAGAATTAAGATATGAAAGTGAGATTTCAAAAACCTAGAACTCAATCACATAAGCAACCAATCAAATGAGTTCTTTATCCATTAAATTAAAGCATAATTTGTATATCAAGTTTTTCAATGTGCTCAATGAAAGTCAATTTACTTCTCGTACGAATACTATCAAATCATCATGTTAGCTATGCTTATCACTTCAAGATCAGTTTAAAACTCAAGTACTAATTCCGAACTTATCCCCTTTTCCTTCTTTTTTTAGTTTTTGATTTTATATCGACGGTTAGTTTTTATTCATTCTTTTTATTTTTGCATTCTTTTCCAAATTTTTCGTTCTTTTCATTCTTTTTCATGACCTCTTTATCGATCTCCTATTTTTTAACTGGTTCTTTTCTTCTTTTAAGGTGGATAAAATTCTCCAGATTTAATTCTCACCATCTATCAATGATTCACATACTAACAATCAAAACTTCTAGTATATCTTACAAAAGATAAATTGAATGTGTTTTGTGATTTAACATGATATTCAAATTTCCTCTTAATCAATTAAGCACAAGTACTTAGGTGATAAATTACTTAGATGACTAGACTTCTGTAATTCAAAATTCAATCTCTATCTTATCATACTCAAAGCATTCTTAAGTACACAATTCATCACTTCCCAAATATATTTCAACTTGAAACATTGAAAATTTTCTCAAAAATTTTACAAAATTTGCTCAAAACTAAGAAAACATTGATTAGTTTACCTAATCTCCCATCCTCAACCTAAAATCTACATTGTCCTCAATGTAAAAGAAATAAACGTGATTTGCAAAAGAGATAGCCTAATTGAAGGAAAAGTAATGGAAAGATAGTACCTGATGAAAGAATTTTAAGGCTTTTTCCAAAGGATCTCAGCATGAAGGTGGGTTAGCACAAGAATTAAACAAGCGAAAAGAAAACTATCGTAGTCCTTAATTCTATGAAAACAATAAACCTAACTATACATTCGTCAGACTAGGAGGTCAATCCTGGTAAACAGGATCAATCAGAGGTATGAACATGTCCTTTGAATCAAATTTCTCAACAAATGGCTTCAACCGATGTCCATTCACTTTGAAGTCATTGCCATTGTTTGGATTCTGAATCTCAATAGCCCCATGAAGATAGACATTAGTAACAGTGAAAGGGCCGGTCCAACGAGATCGGAGTTTACCCAGAAAGAGATGTAACCAAGAATTGTACAAAAGGACTTTCTGATCTGGTGTGAATGATTTTTTAATAATGTGTTGGTCATGAAACACCTTCATTTTATCCTTGTAAATTTTAAATTCTTATATGCATTGTTATGAGGAGATCCGAGCCCATATGAGGTTTAACGACAAAACACCAATCCGAGCCGATCCACTACCGGGGTGTCCGTGGCAAGGTCCGTCCGACCTGATACGAGCATCCCATGAAGAGTGTCACGGGAAAATCTGAGCACACGTAAAGTCCGAGGTGAGGAGAGTCTTGGAGAATAGAGCCTCCCGCTTCGGTTCGGACCTACAAGATCGGCTCGGACCTGTAAGATCAAATCAGATTTGAAGATTGCTCAGATCTGGGAATAGCCCTTATTCAATCGAATAATCGTAAAGGTAGATGACGGTTGGACGAGCCGAGCTGAGCAAATACTTGGAGGCGTATATTCTATCTGCCGAACATGGAAACTACCATAACCAAACGTGGCCGATAACTTCGCTCGTAGATACGCACTACACGCCTGATACGTTGCATGATCAGCAGATTGCGAGCAGTATCACCATGATCTGAGAATCCCCTTGATTATACCGAGATCGTCGGATCCAAGTCATTCTATAGGCAAGTATAAATAGAACACGACACCACATCTACAGGTACGCAAGCGCAAATACTCTCTTCTACTCTCTACTTAGACCCAGATTCTCTTAGCCTGACTTAGACATCGGAGGGTCCCCTGGGTTAGCCACGGTTACCTTTGACAGTTCTCTTGGTGCAGGTTCCAGAGGTAGTACATTGAGGTGAAGAAGACGTGAAGGGAGGGCCGACCAGATTTGGACATCAACATGCATCATTCTAAATTTCTTCGAGTTCGTTTAACTGGAGTTTGCGCAGCTAGCCAGCGTTGTCTAAATTGAAGGTTAGATTTTTAATTGCCCAGTAAGCTCTATGTTTCAACTCCACATGTAAGTGGCAAGCCTTCCCATAGACAAGTCTAAAGGGAGACATTCCAATAGGGTTTTAAATGCAATATGGTAAGCCCATAAAGCATCTGTCAATTGGATTGACCAATCCTTTCAATCAGGGTTAATCATTTTCTCTAAAATGTATTTGATCTCTCTATTGGAAATCTTAGCTTGCCCACTTGTTTGTGAGTGGTATGGAGTGCTCACCTTGTGAGAGATGTTATATTTCTTCATTAAGTTTGCGAATGGCCTATTACAAAAATGTGAGCCCCATCACTAATGATGGCTCAAGGCGTTCTGAACCAGGAAAGGATGTTCTCTTTTAAGAATTTATTGACCATTTTATGGTCATTGTTCCGACACGGAATTATTTTGGCTCATTTAGTGACATAGTCTACTTATAGCAGAATGTATAAATTCCCAAAGTATTGGGGGAATGGTCCCATGAAATCAATGCACAAGCAATCAAATGCTTCTATGATAAGAATGGGGTTTAAGGGCGTCATATTTCGATGGGACAATGCTCCTAATTTCTGACAACACTCACAAACTTTACAAAACGCATGAGTGTCCCTGAACATAATGAGCCAGTAAAAGCGATACTGCAGAATCTTGGCCACAGTATTTTTAGCAGAAAAGTGACCACCACAGGCCTGAGAGTGACAAAAGGAGATAACACTTTGGAGTTCAGTATCTGTCACACATCTTCTTAAGATTTGGTCTGCGTAATATTTAAACAAATACGGTCCAGAAAAACTTGTGTACCTCGGCGAAGAATTTTTTCTTATCTTGCGCAGTCTAATGTGTTAGCGTGAAACCTATAGCAAGATAATTAGCGATATCTACAAACTAAGGTGAATGAGAGACTTTGAACAATTGTTCGTCAAGGAACATGTCATTTATATGTGTCGTCTCAAGGGAATCAGAGAGATCAAGGTGGGAAAGATGGTCAACCACTACGTTCTCTACTCCCTTTTTATCTTTTATTTTTAAATTAAATTCTTAGAGTAGTAGGATCCATCTTATCAGGTGGGGCTAACATCATTCTTAAAAAGAAGATACTTGAGTGTCGTATAATCTGTGTAAATGATGATCTTAGATCCGATCAAGTAGGACCTAAATTTGTTCAAAGGGAATACTATGGCTAAGAGTTCCTTTTCCATAGTAGAGTAGTTTGCTTGGGTAGGATTTAAAGTTCTACTTGCATAATGAATAATATAGGGTTTCTTTTCTTTTTTCCGGCTTAAAATCGTCCAAGAGCATAATTAGACGTGTCGCACATAAGTTTAAAAGGAAGGCTTCAGTCGGGTGGCTGCATGATAAGTGAAGTGGTTAACATGCTCTTGAGCTTAGTAAAGCTTCCTGGCATTGCTCAGTCCACTCGTATGGTGCATCCTTTTGAAGTATATTGCATAAAGGACGAGAGAGGTGACTAAAGTCCTATATGAATCTCTTATAAAAACTGATGTATCTTAAGAAGGATCGCACGTCTCGTATGTTCTTTGGTGGAAGTAAGTTAGAAATAAGATTAATCTCAGCCTTATCTACCTCAATTTACTTAGATGAGATGATGTGTCCAAGGACAATTCCCTTATGAACCATGAAATGAAACTTCTTCCAATTCAGTACCAAATTCTTTTCTTCACATCGCTTCAACATATTTTTCAAATTATCCAAGCATTCGTTGAAAGATGGACTAAAAAATGAGAAATTATCCATGAAGACCTCTAAATATTGCCCCATCATATTAGAAGAAAATACTCAACATACATCATTGAAAGGTGGCGGGAGCATTTCACAGTCCAAATGGTATCCTTTGGTAAGCAAAGGTGCCAAAAGGACTGTGAATGTGGTCTTTTCTTGGTCTTCAAGAGCTATCTTGATTTGATTATAGCCCAAATATTTATCAAGGAAATAGTAATAGGAATGACTAGCTAGTCTTTTCAAAATTTGATCAATGAAGGGCAAAGGAAAGTGGTCCTTCCTCATGACGGTATTCAATTTCTTCTAGTTAATGCACATTCTCTAACTAGTAGTGACTCTATTTGGCATGAGTTCATTATCAGCATTGGCTATGATGGTGATTCCGGACTTCTTAGGAACCGCTTGAGTTGGACTCACCCATTAACTATCGGATATAAGATATATGATACCCACATCCAATAGCTTAAGAACCTCGGCCTTAAACACTTCCTTCATGTTTGGATTTAATCTACGTTGTGGTTGCCGGGAGGTCTTCACATTATCCTCTAGATAAATGCAGTGAGTACAAATCGAAGGATCAATTCCCTTGAAGTCCGCAATCGACCATCCAAGGGCTTTCTAATGCTCAATGAGAGTAGATATGAGCATACTCTCTTATTCTTGCTCAAGCTGGGATAAAATCACTACCGGAAATGTCTCATCTTGACCTGAATAGACATATTTCAAATCAGAGGGCAAAGGTTTTAAGTCAAGCTTCGGTGCCTTGAGGTTAGACGGTAGAGGCACTACATTAGTTTGGGGCAATTCTTCAAATTGTAGCCTCCACCGATTAATTTCAAGTACTGACACAGTATCCAGCATGGTTCTCATCTCCCTAATCACATCATCTTCTAAATCATGGGAGTGGGCTAGTCACGTCTTTAGAGAGTCAGAGGATAAGTTCATAAGAGTTCAATCTTCCACGAAATAGTCAATCAAGTTAATATCATGGGAATCGTCATCATCCTCTAACTATTTTCCTGTGTTGAAAAAGATATTCAACTCCAATGTCATATTTCCAAAAGACATGCTCATGACTCCATTCCTACAATTAATGATTGCGTTTGAAGTGGTAAGGAATAAGCGAACAGGAATGACAGAAATTTAAGTGCTCATGTCCACGATGGGTTAACTATCCAAGACAATAAAATCTAGCGGATAGTAGAATTTTTCAACTTGGACCAACACATCCTCAATTATCCCTCTCGGTACATGGACTAAGTGATCAGTAAGTTGTAATGTGGTTCAGGTGGATTTCAATTCACCCAAGCCTAGTTGTTCGTAGACCGAGTAAGGAATCAGATTTATGCTCGCTCCTAAGTCAAGAAGTGCATGCTCAATTCGATAGTTCTCAATTACACAAGGGATGGTTGGGCTACTAGATCTTCATATTTTTGTGGCATATCTTGCTTTAGGATGACACTCACTTTTTTGTTAGAAAATTTTTCTTTTTGATAGTTTCCCGCCTTTAGTCATGCATAGGTCCTTCAGAAATTTAGCATATAAAGAAATTTGTTTTACCGCATCTAGTAGAGGAATATTGACCTTCACTTGCTTAAGCACCTCTAAAATGTCCTGAGAGTCAAAGAGGGGTTTTGGTGCTATCAACCATTAGGAAAATGGGGCAATCGGCTTGCCTTGAAGTTCTGGTTCTAATTCTTTTGAAGCAGTGTTAGGTTTATCATCATTATTCTCTTCTGGGTCCTTAGGCTTTTCAGCCCTAATCGGATATAGTTTTGTCAATGGTCTTCCCACTCCTAAGAGTGGTGATAGATTTAACTTGCTCCATCTAATTTGAAGAGTTGAGATTACTTATCTCATATTGCAGTTTGGGATTGGAGAGAGGTTGAGCAGGAAGCATCCCCTTTCCCCCAATTGTTAAGTGCGTCTCTATCCTTTGAATAGATGACATAAGCATTCACAATGTTGATCTGATATCCTGGTTGAGTAGCTCTTAGTCTCGAATATTTTTTTGAACAGGATCCTCTTGAGGTTTCCCTTGAATTAGAATTTGATTAAGGAATTCTTGAGGAGTAGCCGTTTGTCCATTCCTCCAACTGAAGTTTAGATGATTTCTCCATCTAAGATTGTATGTATGGGAGGTGGGTCCATTGAAAAGTCTTTGGTAATTATTCACATCATTAGATTGCTCATTCAGTGCCTGTTGAAAAGTAGGTATCGTTGGACAATTTTCAGTTATGTGAACATTACAAGCACAAATACCGCAAACACTTTCCTTAGCCTTATCCTTTTTTAGTTCCATGGCCTAGAATTTTCTTATGAGATTAGACACTTTAGCATTGATATCATCATCTTCTTTTAGAAGATATATTCCCCCCAACTCCTTTGATTGAGTGGGTCAATTTTGGGGAGATGTCCAATGATTGTGCGGTTTCAACGAGTTTGTCAAAGTAATCCCACTCTTCATTGACATTTTTATTCATGAATTCCCCATTGCACATCGTCTCAACGAATTGGCACATGAAAGATGTCAGTCCGTCACAAAAGAAAGTTGTTATGCGCCACGTTTCAAAATCGTGTTGTGGGCATGAACTAACGAGATCCAGGAACCGCTCCTAACATTGAAAGAATGTTTCATCTTCCTTTTGGGCAAAGTTCATGATCGACTTCTTGATGGTGTTCGTCTTATGGTATGGAAAGAATTTTTTAATGAACTCCTTCATCATGTCATTCCATGTATCAATAGATCGTGGACGTAGTGAGTGCAACTACGTCTTAGCTTTCTCTTTCAAGGAGAAAGGAAAGAGTTTCAACATGACCGTGTCCTCATGCAGGTTATGAAAGTAAAAAGTAGTTATAACCTCGTCAAATTCTTAAAAGTGTAGGTATGGACTTTCATATTCAAGTCCAAAGAACTTCAGAAGGAGTTGGATCACTCTAGGCTTGATATCCATGTTTCCTGTGTTTTCTAAAAAAATCATACAAGAAGGGCTGCTCACCCCCACCAGTTATAAGTAATCTCGTAAAGTACTAGGCGAGGGTGCATGGTGCACATCATTCTCATCTTGGACTTCCGTAACTCAAGGTTGGGGTTGATTCACCTGTTAATGTGTAGCCATAACCTCAATTAACTCTGAGGATCTCGAGTGGTGTCTAATCCTCTGATGGATAGATAACCCCTCAACTAATCCTCCTTGACTCAAAAGACGTCGAGTGTTATCACGGACCCACTTGGGCATGAAACACCCTCAGCCCTCAATTTCGGATTCTAACCTAAACCTAAAAAGGAAAGAAGGAATAAGAATTTTGAAAAAAAAGAAAGGAAGAGAATTAGAAAGAAGTTGTCAAATTGGAAGTTCTTAATTTAAGATCCTGCAAAACAAAACAAAAGAAATTAGTTTCTAAAAATAAAAATTTTAAAATTAGAAACTTTCTAAAAATAGAAATAGAAAGATGAGTTAGTTTCTATAACAAAAATATTCTAGAATTAAAAAGTTTATAAAGACAGGAAGCAAACCCTAATCTATAAATAGAAAGAAAGAAAAATTAGAAAGAAATTACCAAATTAGAATTTTTTATATTACGATCCTACAAAATAGGAAAATTAAGTTAGTTTCTAAAAAAAATCTATAGAAACCCTAATCCTAAAAATAGAAAGTAAATAAATCATAATCCTAACCTATTTCTAAAACTAATCAATCTCAGAAAAAACACAACCGTAAAGACCTCGACAACATCGCCAAATACTTGTTCACAACCCCAAGTGTAAGGTCGCGATGTAGTAATAATCTCGATGAGACCGAGGTCAAATCCACAGGGACTAATCTCTTGTGTATTCTGAATTTAACCAGAACTAGAACTATATGAAGATGTGGATCTAAATCTGAATTAATTGAGAGAGTAATTGTGATTAAAATGATTAAAACTAACAACTTCAAAGGTGGTGACTAGTGTTTCCAAAGATCCACCCTAGAGATCAGGGAGCCCTCTTACTTGATTCAAGTCACACAATTGGAATTAGAGTCCTATCCTATCCAATTGGAAGATATACAATTAAGATCAATATGAACTTTTCTTGACCTAATTCTCAATGAAGGGTGTAATAATTGGAAGAGATTCCATCACTAAACCATGCCCATGAGATAACAACAGGATTTACCAATCCTACAATCTCAAAATCAGGAAAAGAATATACTCAGAGCTATTGCGGATCTACTGTAATTTGAGTCACAATAAACCATTAAGAACTGAAAATATTCCTTTAAAATCAAACTAAAATCAAAGAATGTTCAACATAAACATGAATCAAAGTAAAAGAAACATTTCATCACGCTACAAGCTTCACCTCTTAGCCTTAGCTAAGAAGTTTAGCCAACCATAAACATGATTGAACTAAAATATCTTAAGAAAAGCATAAAAATAACCAAGGAAAAGGAAGAAAATTTCTTGACGATGACTTCTCCACTCCTCAAACCCTAAAAGATGCCCAGGAACATCTTAGGGACTCCTATTTATAGTTTTGCAACTCCAACTTTCGCACCGAGTTGGAGAAATCTAAAAATCGCCTTAAATTTATGCAATTCGTATGCTGGCCGCATAACCTTAGACGAGTCGAGGAAAACCTTCAACTGGTTGAGGGTTTCCTTCGACTGGTCGAGGATAACGGGAAATTAAAGGATTTTGTTGCTGGAGTTCAAGTCTTCAATTCTTTTCATTCCTCACTTGGCTTTCTTGGATCTTTAATGTCACGCCCCAAACTCAAAAATCAGATCCACATGAATCTCGATTGTCGAATCCGGTACCGATAGCCTCCGTAGTGCCCCATTCTCGGCTCCTGATAATCAAATGCCAAATTTCGATCTTAGGATCCTACAAGGAGGATTTTCAGAATAATTTTTTTTTTTTGTAATGGAGCATAACCACAAGCATAACCAAGTCACAAAACAACATCACCACATATCCACTATATCAAAAACTTTAAGTACAATGCAGAAAAGGAAATACAAGGTGATCAAAAAGCTCCAAAAGGTCCTGATATGCACTCCTGCCTCAGCGCTGCTGCTGTCCAACGCTACCTGCATGCAACTGTCGTGCATAAGCTTACAAAAGCTTAGAGGGTGGTGTAAGTGTGTGCGTAAGGAAAATGCCAAGTGTACAGTATCAGAGTAATGCGGAAGTATACGGTAAGTCCATAGAATCAACCATACCAAGGCTATGTAATGCAAGGCATGAATGCTATAGGCCATACGATGCGAGATATGAATGTCATCGGCCACACCGATGCAATGCAAGGCCTACATAGCCGAATGTCATATGCAAAATGCAATCCAAGCAAGTCGGTACTCATCAAGTACACATATCAGTATAGTTCTTCTCTGGATATCACCGGGGTCTAATACACTCACACTGACTGCCTCCTCCCTAGCTGCACAGCCAAGTAAGTGGAATAGACCTCACTATCATCCTAACCAGTAGTCTGCCAATACCTACCCGGCTCGTCGATAGCGGACTCATTTGTGAGCTGGTCAAACTCAGCCTAGCTTATAGCCCCCTCACTCAGGCGGATAAGGCCACACCCCCTTCCAACCGACCACGACACAGTGGGAGACGTGACCTACTGGTATTCGGCACTCGGGCGCTCATGTATCCACTCGGTCTAGACGTTGGAGCATCTCTTAGTACCAAAAAAGTTCTGAGACTTTCACCCAAGGACATCCTAAGTGTTCACAGTGCTAGAACCAAGTATTTTCGGTGTCCGATACAGCCATCCACGATATGCCTGTGGAGCCACGGCCCTGATGTCACTAGGGCGTGCAGTGATCAAGTCACACATATGCGAGATGCATGAATCACACCGTCAAATCATGCAGCAATCCAGCGCATACTACGCGATCATGTGAGGCACTCCGTCTTATAAGGAGTCTCGTAAGTGTCTCAGCCCAACGGCTTATGCTATGATCAAACATTCCTCATATCAAGCATACATATGATGCGTATGAGCATGAATCATGGGGCTATACTAAGCATGTTATAAAGTGATGAATTAGTAACAAGTATGGGCCTATCAATGGGCCCTGACGTCCCATTGGGCCTCGGCCTATAGGCCTCGAATACATCAAATGCGCCGCCTCATATGGGACTTATATAAATCAAGTGGGCCGCATCAATGGGCCTTATGTACATTGTAATGAGTCATAACCCATGGGCCTTAGAATACATCAAAATGAGACTAATCCATAGGCTCCAAACACATCACAATGGGCCTCATAGTATGGGCCTTACATTCATAGAAAAGTGGGTCTCAACAACGGCCTCATACACCTCAAGGTGGACCTCAACAATGAGCTATAAATATGGGCTACAAATGCATCAAGATGGGCCTCCACGGATGACCACAAGTACATCCATGTGGGCACCATCAAATGGGCCTTATATAAATCAATGGACCACACCAATGGGCCCTACATATACTTCAATTGGGCCATACTGATGGGCCCCATGTGTACATCAAATGGGCCCCAACCCATGAGACTTAGGATACATCAAAATGGGCCTAATCACATGGACCTTATATATGTTGAATGAACCTAATCCCATGGGCATTATATGTGTCAAATGGGCTTGATCCCATGGGCATTATATATGTCAAATGGGCCTAATCTCATGGGCCTTATATGTGTCAAATGGGCCTAATCCCATGAGCCTTATATGTGTCAATTGGGCCTAATCCCATGGGCCTTATATGTGCACCAAGGTGGTCCTCAATGAATGGTCACAATTAAGTCAACATGGGCCCTATACACATACCAAGGTGGGCCCACTTGAACCATAAATCTGCCTTATTTTTAGCTCAAGCCAGTAAGACAAACTGGCCAATTGGTGGATGGTTTGGATGCAACACATGCATCAAGGGTGAGGGTCCACATAAGGGCCCACCATCATATATATATATATATATATATATATATATATATATATATATATATGTTATATGATATATAATATTATATATTATATATAGATTATATATTGCATATAATATATATATATATAAAATCTATATATAATGTATAATATTATATATTATATAATACACACACACACACACACACACACACACACTGCCACCGTCCAGGCTGTCACCGTCCACGGTCAGTGGACGGTGCCAGCAAAACACATACATCACTGTGGGTCCCACATGGGGCCCACCATAACGTTTATTTTCCATCTAGCCTGTTGAGAAGGTCACAGAGACCTGGATGAAAAGGAAAAACAAATATCAGATTGATTCAGAACTTCCGTGAGCCTTAGAAAGGGCTTCAATGGTAGAGTTCAATTCACACAGTTTCCTCTCACATAGGCCACCTGAGCATTGGATGGACCTGATTTTTGGAGGGTGGCCCACTGAGCTGAGGGCCCACCATATGAATGTATTGGATGACAAATAAACATCAAGGTGGGGCCCGTCCAAAGGGTGGACGGTGTGGACAGAACCATGCATAGGTGGGCTTCACCGTCCACTGACGGTGTGCATAAAATACATATTTCACTGTGGGTCCCAAGTGGGGCCCACCATAATGTTCACATGCCATCCAACCCGTTGATAAGGTCACGCAGACCTGGTTGAAGGGAAAATACAAGTTTCAGCTTCATTCAAAACTCCTGTGGGTCCAAAAGAAATTTTCAAAGGTAGGGTTCAATCACTGCTGTTTCGAGTGGTGTGGGCCACCTGAGATCTGGATCAAGCCCATTTTTGGGTGGGGCCTACTTAAGGTAGGGACCCACCATATGGATGGGTTGGATCGAAAAATAAACATCAAAGTGGGGCCCACATGAGGAGCCGTGGGCCCCTGGCGTCCGCCCGTCTGCCCATGGAGCAGGACGCCTGGGTGTCCTCTCTCCTGACACAGCAGCAGCAATGCTGCTGTTGTTGTTTTTTTTTTTTTTTTTGAAATCAAAATTTTTTGAGGTTTTTCCTGCTTGGGGCCTGTTTTAGCCAAATCCATTCTGACCACTAGTTTCCATGGTCTGATACGGACCAAATAAGTCCAATATCTGATATTGTTTTGGGGCGTAGAAAGATCGAGGTACATTTTAATGGTGAAAACCGTTGCTTTCTAAGTTGTGGCCCGCCAGAAGGTCGGATCGAGTCCATTTTTCAGCCCAACGTCTAAATTAAGCCAGGGAATAGAATGGACGACTTGGATTATAAACATACATCAATGTGGGGCCTCTATGAGTGGGCCACCCCAATGCCTTGAAATAAGTTAATATTTGTGTTTTCCTTCTTTTTTTTTGACGTTCGGACGCCGGACATTTTGGGTGCGCACGAGCATTGAGGTGGGCCCCGCTTATGTGGGCCACCAGATGATGGATGGTGTGGGTACAACACATATAGAGTGAGCCCCACTTGTAGATGGTTTGGATAAAATACATGTCTCATGGTGGGGTCCATCCGGGTGGGCCACAAGGCCATATCATCTCATAAACACACAAAGAATGAGAGAGGGAGAGAGATTGAGAGGGACACGTGTAATGAAGGGACCCCGGCATTATAGGCCCTCCATTGCATGATCTACAACATACATTAAGTGGGTCCAATTTCATATGGGCCCACCGATCGAAATCAACGGTGGAGATCCTTTCTCCACCGAAATGGACGGTCTAAATGACCATTTATGTAAAGAAATTAAACAGCATGATGGGGTCCATGGAGAATGGCCCCATCATGGATTGATCTTGAAATCAAAGCAGGCCATTGGCCACATTTAGGGTCTCAAAATGAGATCCACACCATTGATCGTTGGGCCTCACTTGGCCCATCATAGAAATATGAAAATCTAGCTTATGAAAACACTCACCACTGGATCTTCTTAGTCCATTGGGATGCCGGTCTCCTTGAGCTTCACTTTGATGGTGGAGATGGGAAATGGATGGCTAGGATTAAAGTTTTTGGAATGGGAAAGGTGGGCCACACAAGGTCATTTTTCTCTCTTAGAAATGCATGGACGTGTAGGCTTCTTGGTTGCTTGGGAAATGCTTGGAAAATGTGAAGAGAAAGAGAGAGAGAGAGGTGGTGGATGAGTGTGATGGGTGAAAGGGTGAGTGATGTGTGATGTGAGTGATGGGTGAGGTGAGAGCTTGGTTGACTTTTGGGTTTGCTTAACTTGTGAAGAAAGAAAGCATGGGTGTGTGTACTTGACATGAGAGGTCATTGATGGGATTGATTTGACATATTGTAGAGATTCTCTTGAAATTTGCAACGCGTGGTGTTTTTTCTCGAACTGAACATGGGTCCACATCACCTCGTCTGGGAATCGGATCGGTACATGATTTGCGACGTTGGAACCGTGGCGACAGTGCGGTAGCAATGATACAAGTCTTGGGTTAAGCCGACTCAAATGTATAGGATACGACTTACGGTCGTGCGTAACGTCGACTACAGGTCGCGGATCGCCGGAATTCGACGGGAAAGATCGCGGGAGTCGACGGAATAATACAGATTAGAATACGGGTCTTACATTTAACATGTGAATTCTTCATTTTTTATCTTCTAAGATTTAACCTTTGGCCTGGTGATTCTTAAGTATTAAATCCATACTTTTAGTACCCTTTTTAATCCAAGTTCTTAAATTCACCTTACAACACAAACATGGTTAAAATAAAATATTAAGCATTATCATGTTCATAAAAACAAGTAATAAATGAGGTCCAATATGAAATATTTAACCCTCAACAATTTGCTTCTATTTTGCTAGATTACTAATTCTGATAAAAAAATGTACGTGGAATTTGGATATCTTTAAAGGTTAACACTCGGGTTCTTGGAAAACGAGCAGTGTACTCAGGTTTCGAGAACTGGGGTGTTATACTCACTGACTTATCCAGAAGATGGTCGGAGATGGTGGCCACACTAGAATCCTCCTTAAAAGATATCGAGGAGGACAGGACAAAGAAAAGAGAGAAGAAGGAAAAAGAGGAGCAATAAAAATAGCCTTCCAGGAGAATGCTTTGGCATGAGGACTCTGAGGGTAAGGAGACATCGGAAACTGGGGAAGATGGTGAACGCAGGGCAAATCATGTCAGCAGAGCTAGGGCGTCTCACGATACAAATGAGTAAAAACATACAGACTCGACATATTTATAGACTCTCCACATGCTACAGCTACTCCCATACAGTGCCATGTGTCAACATAGGGCTCTGAAGCGATACCTCGATTGATGCACCCTTCCACGTGTTGCCAGAGGATTTGCCCGAGCAAAGGCACTACGGCTCCGTTGACAGTTGTCACCCCCAATTTGGTCAAAATTCGAGGTAATGATTGCAACGTACAAACATTAAAGGGGATGCCTCTTTGGTTTCTTCATAATAATGATGCCTTTTTGATTTCTGCGCCTAACGTCGACTTTTTAGCTCCTGCCTCTTCTAGAGTGAAGATTTGAGTTTAGTTCAAAATCTAAAATTCTCACATATCTAGACCAGTTTTTAATCTCACTTCCAGGCTCGAGTAGGTAGATCTCGGGGGGGTGACTGTGTAGGGAAAACTGAACTAGTCCCTCACACGAGAAGAGCGACAGTTATCTACAAGTGATAGAGCTTTGAGCTGAGGAAGACCCTCCCGAGTTGGGGTGATCGAGGTCCAATTAGAAGGGCCATCAACACAGGACAATCGGTTCCTCCCGTTTAGAGATGAGCCACTGAGCTGAGCTATCAGAGGAGGAGCTTAGTAGGAGAGGACTTGCCCCGCTAGGAATGTCTATAACACGGGTAAGGAACCTATGGGGAAGGAGCTCGAGCCCTGAGCTCTCTAACATCCCGAGCTGACCGATTGACTCTTGTTAGAGAAGTGGTACGAGAAATCCAAAGGGAGTCTTACCCTGGATCCATAAGAGAAGTATCCGGCCTGATTTCGGCCGAATATCACTACGCTAGATGTGGGCTTGGCCGAAGATCATTCCAACATATTTAGGCTCTGCCGAATATCACTCCGACATCTTCAGGGACATATTCGGGATTCTATTCCCTTCAAAATAGAGACTCTTCATCATAGCACATTAGAATAAGGAGGTTCGGAACCTATTCCCTAACCCTATATATAGGGCTACCTCAGGAAAAAAAAAAAAAGAGAAAAAAAGAGAAAAAAGGTGACATGTAAGCCTTAATTTACATGTTTGATAATCTAAAAGTTTTAGGCATTGGAGGGTCCACAACACAGCCACCGAAATTCCTTCACTCGTATCTTCTCTAACTTTTATAGGTCCATTGGAGGGGGCAATTTTACTCTAATCTTATCTCTTGGCCAGAATCTAGCAATGATCCCACTAAATTTTCGCCGGGATTTGACTGAATATGTTGTAACCAGGCCTGCTTTTCTCTCTCGTGCTCGGTCTCGCGTAAAAATCTCGTACCGGCTTGGGATGGAATATTTTGGCCCGTTACGGGCTTGGGCCAGACTGTGGTACGTTAGAAAGTGCCGGTCGGGATTGAGCAGGCTTGGCCCGGCCCGTTGACACCATATTCAAACTCTGTGACGTCGCCACTCCTCATTTCACCGGAGAGAAAGAATGAGCGATCTAATAGCCGCAGCATCGGATCCGTCCACGGCGAGCGAGCCTAAGGCAGCGTTCGACACGGCACGAGTCGCCGAGGTGAAATCCTGGCTCGCCTCGCAGTTCGACGCCGCGGGGAAGGACGTGCCCGAGTTCGAGTACACGCCCCGGAGCATCGCGCATCTCCACGCGCTTGCGACTCTATCCCAATCCAAGACACAGGCGGCCGGGATCGTCGCGTCGGACCTCCGCCAAAAGGCCGCGGAGTACCGCTCCCAAGGTTAGGGTTAGGTCTGCCTCTTCCTTTGGGAAAAAAAAAAAAACAAACAGATCGTGGGTGCACACATCTCCTTCCAACAACAGTGGGCGGGAATCTCAACATGCATTTCAAATTGGGCGGTTGAAAATTCTCATTTGGGCACGCTTCGACCTGCCCGCATACTGGCTTTTCAAGGGCAGATCGCAATGTGCTCACCAAGTCTCGGTGATCACTGTTTGCACTGGCGATTCTCAATTTCTCAATCCTTAAGGAGGGATTATATGATAGTTTGATGGAGTATGGAGGAATACCGTTCATGTATTCATCTATTGTACGTTTGCTTTGGTGCATTTGAATCCAGGCTGTCTAAATTATGGGTCGCACCGTGGATGTACTGGATAGATGGGCCTTGAAAAAGAAAAATGTTCAACTGTAAAAATATACTAGGTGAATGTCCATCAATCAAATAGTTAGAACTTCTCGTGTGTTTTTGGGTTATGGCCTGATCGATGGACGGGCCTGCAAGCTGGGTGGTCTGGAATTCAGGGCTCATTTGGTAGTTGTAGTTCGTATGAATTGGAATCCAAATCATAATTACCATGGAATCGATGTGAATTGTAATCCATAGTTGTGTTTGACAGCTTGTAAACTGGAATCCAAAAATTGTGTTTGGTTGGAATACATTGAAATTCTGTAGTATATTTATAGGAACTTAAATTTGAGTAAATCAACTTTAATACCCCAAGTTAGTGTACATATGTGACATTTGATAGAATGATTGTAATAAGCCCATTGAATATATACTCCTCTAAAAAAAAGAGGAAATTCCAAGGTGGGCCACAAATATAAGGATCCTGAACAACGCAACTCACGGACGTTTTTTTTAAACCGTCCATTAGATGGGCAACATTTGGACAATTTGGATCATTTTATTGGTGTGATTCTAGTGATGTGGCCGATAATTGGATTGTTTCAGGTTATCATTTGCATGCCACGTGTATGCTGGATTATTAGCCTAGCAACACCTTTGTCATTTGTGTGACCCTCTTGCCTTTAAAAAGGGGGTCATCTTGACCAAAAAACAACTTTTCATTTACCACCTATTACCTGGTGCCAAATGCACCAAAAAGGTACAATTACCATCAATTATCATTGAATACCACCAAATACACGGTGCCAAATGACAACTTAGTTCATATATACATTTAAATGGTGGACGGGAGGAGGAACATCATCGATTGTCAGATCCTCATCTAATTGTGGGCCCCACTATGGATGTGGCATAACCCAAAAGCTGCAGTGATTGGGCAATCCTTATCACCTTATGAATGGCCGTAAGGCCATTAGAACAAGAACACAAGCCGGATGGTCTGGATTCGGGTTTTTGCTTGCGAGGTGGATGGTGGATGAGGGCATGGGCATGATCCACCATCCATGCAATTGAATCCAGACAAGCCAAATGTTGGGCCCCAACGTGGATGGGGCATAACCCAAAAACTGCAGTGATTGGGCAATCCTTATCACCTTATCAATGGCTATAAGGTCGTTAGAACAAGAACACAAGCTGGATGGTCTGGATTCGGGTTTGTTCTTGCGAGGTGGATGCTGGATGAGAGCATGGGCGTGATCCACCATCCACACAATTGAATCCAGACAAGTCAAATGTTGGGCCCCACCACGGATGGGGCATAACCTAAAAATCTCCACTGTTTCCAGAATCCTTTCCATTTTTATTGGTGGCTATCAAATGGATTGGTCCCAATTCAAAATGGGCAAATGCTCATTGATCGGATAGTTAGGATTTCCCTATGTGGATTAATTGGGATGTGCCTATCAAGACCCACAAATTTGAGTCTGGATTTTATATGTGAATGGCATGTGCACTGTGGACGAGTGCAGGATTGTGATTCTCTACACAGGATTTTTTTTTTATAATATTTTTAAATTTTTTTTTTATTTATTATTATTTTTAATGATCCTCTGCCTTATAGTACGTTTTCTTGAAACCGTAGATTTTCTCTAGAGGCTTTAATGGATGATTCTCGAACAATTGCAGCTGTCAGGATTAGGGAGATTTTGGAAAATGTGGGATTGGCCCATGAGAGTCTATCGCCAAATGCTATCGCATCTGCACAAGTTCTAGCAAATGTTTCGAATTTGTTGAATATAAGAGATACTGAAATGAGTAGGTGAGTATCGTTTCTTCTTTGCAATCCACATTGCCTTTTTTTAATTTCCTTAATTTCTTTTTATTTGCTTTTCTTTTGAAATTTTCTTCATAATTGAGATGGCAGCAGTGGTGATTATGATGGGATGTGATGCAGTTTTCTTGTGGCAATGGGAGATATTTCTTTGAGAAAGACTGGTATAGAGGAGAAGAGGGATAAAGTAAAGAAGGAATCAGAAGTTCTTCTTGACTATACACGGAAGGCTCTTGCAAGGCTGACTTATTTGAAAAAGTCGGTTCGTAATCCTTTTGTTCTTTGTTCTCTCTTGGGTCTGTCATATCTGAATACATTTAGATGGTGCATCATATGAATTTTATTTTTATTTTTGGTTCTGTTTGACAGTTCAGTTCATTATTATGTATGTAGATTTACTATTTAGTAGGTGTTGAATTGGAGAAAATGATCAGAAATTCATAGTTGGGACTGATGAGAGAAAGGAAATTGATTTGGCATGAAACACCATGGTGCAAGTTTCTCTATGGGAAGCACCAATAAAAGAAAGTTTGCCATGTGAAATGTGCTGGTGCCCCCTCTTGATTGCTTGATCCACCATCTCCTTAGTAAAAAAGTGGGGCCCCTTTCCATCACAAACTGATCCTTGGATGGTGATGGGATTCGCCCATAGCAAGCTTTTTGGTATCGATGATAGAAACAACTGAAATATATTATCACTGTCATCATCTAAGCCTTACCAATTGAAGTGAGCTAAACATATTGAATTGTGGCTTTTGTAGATGATCGATAGTACAATTGCTTGCAAATATGATTGACAATGTCAGCGTTAATGGGAAAAATGTTCCTCTTGGGCTCATCCATTTTCTCATTGTTGTCTTTGTCCTTGTTTGTCTTACATTGGCAGAAGTTAAATGTCTCATCGCGCTTGTATTTGGGGATCAATTGGCATGTGTTGGTCTAAATCACCCTTGGATGATACTTTCGTATCGATTTGTGGAGGAAATGTGAAAGGTGAAACTGTTCTTGTCACATTCATTGGGCTGAAGAAGTAGAAAGGGAAATGGAAAAATATCACCTTGTATTCTTTGCTGTTAGACTCTGGTTGTGTGGGTTTGATTTCAATTGCATGCCAAAAGTCCTCCCTTATCCTAGCATCCATAACCCATCCAAAAGAAGATAAGTTGTTTTTGAGCAGCTTGGCATGGTTCCATTTTCCGGCATGGTCTGTGCAGGGCTCTAGTTGAGTTGAAGCGTGATATAAGTTTAGAAATAAGAATCCAGTTAGGACCTTGTTGAGTCAGATTTGGACTCTGACTTGATCTTGTCAGGAACTTGTTGACTGGTGTCATTGTATTATGTAGGTCATGACAACATCTCTAGAATTCATGCTTGGCATAATGTGGATATACTTACCTTGAGTGAAGACTGAGTTGCCGTTAGTTGGGTCTGGCCAAGTTCGTAGGAAATTCGAGTTACCTTGAATGGGACTGAGTCTGAATCTCTAGTTTCGGCAGACAAGCACCCAACTTGCATAATCAAAGCAGGTTTTATTAGTGTTTAACCACATTTCTTTTATTTTAAACTACCCGAGGTAAGTTATATAAATATAACACCCTGATCCATAGCTCAAGTGGTAGACTGAGTGAAAGATATCTCGTCTCAACACTGAGGTCTTGGTATCGATTCCCTAGTGGGGCTGGCTAACAGTGAAGTGTGAACTGACAGTGGGTGTACTAAGAAGCTAACAAAAAAAAAGTTATATAAATATAATGTATGCCTTCCAAAAAAAAAAAAAAAAAAAGAAGAAGAGAAATTCCGTTAATGCATAAATAATATAATAGGTATGCCATAAAATTAGGATCACCTTTCAGCAAAAATTGAGGTCAGATTAAATGTGTCTAAGAGTTGTCTTTGTCATACCTTGTTGAGTCAAATACATCATTTTTTGGTTTTTGTTTTTCCTTTCTTTTCTTTTCTAAAAGGTAACATTTCAGGGTTGACTCAACTAGATTGTCAAACTCTAGTTCAAATATGCCTTCTATAGCAATTCTTCGTAAGACATCTACTTGTAAATTTCCTGTCACTAGTATTCAGTATTCACCTTTGGATGGCCCTCCTGCCTATGGTGTTGCTGATTACCTGTTAGTTTTCTTCTGATAAAAATGGTCCATGTTAGCATCCTTTTGTCTTTATTGACTTTTTTTTTTTTTTTTTTTTTTTAATGCGGTTATGTGGGGATAGTTCTCATGTGACTAAACTTTAAAACAGTTTTTGTTATTATTTGCAGAACCCTTCAAAAGTTGGATGATGAAGTAGCTACTTGTGAGGCTCAAATGCTTCATTGGAAGACAAATGTGGCCATTATGGCCTCAAAAGAACGGCAATACAATCAACAATATTCTAATTATAAGGTAATGCTTGTTTTCTGTGTAAGTTTTTTTTTTTCTCTTTCAGATGGAATTTACTTAATTAGTATAAAAGTAATTGAGTGGGCAAGAAAATGAGCATGACCTGATCACATCATCAGTCCATACTCCCAAGTCATATTGTAGAGTTGTTGGTCCAAGCAGATAAATCCGGATTGTATCCATTTATAACGTTAGGTAAAATCATCTGGGTTTTTGTTTCTACACCTCATTGTTGTTTCAGTCGTGTGGCTAGAATTCAGATGTCACAAACAATTTTATTATTATTATTATTTTTTTTTTTTTGTGGGCTTCGCTGACTTGAAATGCTCTTAAGTTTTGAATGAATGCAAACCATAGACCAGCCATTTTCATACTCCTATGTGTACCATACTATCCTTTTTCTCTGATTTTTGTCCTTTGTAACGTGGTTATATTAGGTCTTTCCTTTCTATCTATTTCTCTCTTTCCTATTAAGGAGAGGAGTCTTTTCTCTTTATGCTTTGTAATCTCTCTTTTCTATAAATATAGGTGCCATGGAGAGGGAGGATACACAAAGCTTCTCCTCCTCTTTCTCTCCCTCTCTCCCCCCCCTCCCCTTCTCTCTCTCTTCTTCCATAGTATTTTACATTGTATAAAAGCTTTTCTGATCCAAATCCCTTCTCTTGCTTCTCCAATTTCCCCCTTTTTCTACTTTTCTTCCTCTTCCTTGTTTCCAGTTTTGAAGCAACTTTGTCTAGTTCTTGTTCTCTCTATGAGATGGTGTGTGTGTGTGTGTGTGTGTGTGTGTGTGTGTGTGTGAGAGAGAGAGAGAGAGAGAGAGAGAGAGAGAGAGAGAGAGAGAGAGAGATTCGTTTAAAACACAACATTTTTATTTTTATTTTTATTTTTTATAAATATTATGAAGCCGCCCTTAGGAAGGGAACGTAAAGAATTACAAGATAGCAAGACCCAAAAAAAATAAAAAAAATACGAGCATCCACAGAATTTAAGATGGACACCCACCCCACTACATCTATCTGGATTCTCCTAACAAACTCACTTATCGAACCCTAACGGTTGCAAAAGCAACAATTGTTCGTTTCCCAAAAATGGGCCAGAGCAACACCATAAGAACAAGATGCCATAAAACTTTTTCTCTTTGCCAACACCTCCACCATGCCAAGCATACAGTGCACCTTCAATGGACTGGCATCACCCACGCTGGATCAAATAGACCCAAGAAAGTAGACCAAACCTCCCTAGCAATCTTGCAATGAATAAGGAAATAATCTACGACTTGGCATCTTCCATGCACAGAGCAGACGTTGGTGAGCGTCATGGACCTTTTCTGAACATTATCAATGGTTAGCACTTTTTTTTACCCACCACCAGACAAACCACAAATTGGAAGATGTGAAAAAGAGAGATTTTTCCATCATTATCCCACAAACGAGTCTAAAATGAATTGTTAAAGTCTCTGGAAGTGCTTCCTCCATTGGCAGTTCCCTTTAGAAGTGGCATCTTCAGCATCTCAAGGTAGAGATTTCACTAGAGGATCGTTTGCAGACTCTTGTAACTTTGGAATCTAGTTCCGGCGTGATTTCTGGCACCAAATCTGGGTCGTACTTTCTTCAATGTTACCGAAATATATTTTCTGGCATTGTAGCAGCATCCAGACTCTTCCACAGTTGCCTAATTTGGGTCTAGACCATCCCGATACCATTGAAATCCAGCTCAAATCCCTCCATAGTCGTTGGAAGTTGCTAGATCTGAATCTAGGCCTCTCAAAAGTCATCAAAATCACACCTGGACTTCTCCATGGTCCCCAGATACGAGTCTGGGCCTCTCGAAAGTTGTTGGAATGACATTTGGACTATTAAGATCTAACTCTCAGACCATTACTAGCCCTCGGAAAATTGGTTCAATTCTATCCTTTTATTTTTTAGTATCATCCCTAGAGTTTCTATTTAAATGGGAGATAATAAACATACTCAAATTTCATCTAGACAAATGGATAGCCCTAATCCTGCAGTAACTACAATAAAACTAGATGGTATCTGGAGTGATCTCAAGCAACTCGAATGTATAACGGAGCACGGAAAAGACTGGGATACAAAATGAGAACAAAGAAACAACCCAAACCTGAGGATCCCATGTATGATCAATGGAAAGTGAAACTAGCTTATGATGTCTTAGTTGCTAAATTCCATTAAACCCAATAGTAGTGGTTCTTCTATTTCTTAAAATCCATAAAGGATGTATAGGATAAAATAGCCAAAATGTACTCTCATTAAGAAGACTTAGCCCACCTGTATGTACTGCACACAGAGATCAACAATCTTGAACAGGGCGATGGAATCCTAGAAGAGTATTTTGCTAACTCGAACAAAATAGGGAAGAATTAGATAACTGTCAAACAACCATTTCTCAAATTGGAAGTTCTGAAAAATCAAATCAGACCACTTAGGATCTTTAAGTTTCTAGTTAGTCTTAGTTTGGACTTTGAACCTCCACATTTACAAATCCTTGGGAGAGAATCTCTTCCTATCCCAAAAATCTGTATATAACTACATATGCACAGAGGCTTGACGACAGAATGTCTCTCAAGCTATCCATCTAGAACGATCAGTCTTGATTGTAGACTATAAAAGTGCCTAGGGGCAAGGAACAGGACGAGGAAACGTGGACAAAGATAAGCTAAAATGCATGCACTGTGGAAAAAGGCAACATTTAAAAGCATACTACTATGTTCTTCATTCTAATCTTTGACCATAGGACGTTAGAACAAAGTCTTCTCCAATGTGAGCACTATTGAAGAATCTTCTGCTAAAGGACAAAACAACAGTGCCCAAGACCGAAGGGACAACCATTAGTGAACTACAACAAGTGGCAGCTCTCCAAACTTTCATTCCAGCTGCTAATCAGATAGGGCAGTCAGATACTTTTGCAACTGTGAACCACGTCTCTTAGACATCCTAGATTATTGATTCGAGGGCATCTGACCACATGATGGGTACAACTGATGGATATATTTCCTACTCTCGGATTTTTAGCAATATCAGATTGGTTGATGGTCCCTCTCTAAACCTCTAGGATATGGAACTTTATGTTTTTATAATTCCATGTTTATCTTCTATGTAGTTCAGGTTTCCTCTTTTCCATCTAAACTTCTTTCTGTTAGTTCTCTAACCAAACAACAGAATTTCTATGTTATTTTACCGTTCCATTTGTTATTCAAGATCTGGCAACGAAGAAGACAATTGATGGTGGTCGTGAAGATCGGTGGCTTTATTTTCTCAGTTAGGATATATCTGGTTCTGCCATGTTTCTGCTTTCGAAATAGAGTGGGTGACCCATTGACACACTCATCTAGGTCATTTATCTTTGAACTCATTAGTCATTCTGTCATTTGTTTCCTAGAAAATTCTATAAAAATGTTATCCTACAAAAAAAAAACTTGTCAATTGTCCATGCGTTGTCGAACTACTTTTTCTTTGAGTAACACAAACATTTTATTCATTCAAGTTTTCAACTTATAAATTCTGATGTATGGGACCTGTTCCGCTAGTTTCTGTATTTGGTTTTAAATATTTCCTAGATAATTTCTCACAATATACATGGTTTATCTCCTTAAAGTTGTGACCAAGTCTCATCAATTATAAAGATATTTCATCAAATGGTCTCTTACCCAATACAATAACAAAATTAAAACCTTTTGATCTGACAATGCCTGAGAATATTTACAACATGTTTTACAGAAATATTTTGTAGATAATGGAATAGAATTTCAAACTTCATGTCCTTATACGCCACAATAAAATAGCATGGCCAAACATAAAAAATTGACAATTACTTGAAACCACCCACTCTCTTCTGATAGGCATGTAAATTCCAAAATCATATTGGGATGAAGCTATTCTTCTCACTACCTATATAATCAATCGAACTCCAATACACGTTCTTAAAGGAAACTAGCTGCTACGAATGCTACAATTGCAAGCATCTTTATTTTCCCCGCCACCAAAAGTGTTTGGATGCACTTGCTTTGTCCACCTCCTTGGACCATCTCATACCGAACTTAGTCCACAATCAATACAATATGTAATCGTAGGATACTCAAACTCCAAAAATGGGTACAAATGTTACTATCTCTGTTGCTATCTTACGAATAAAAAAAGATATACTTCTAAGGATGTTACATTTTTGGAAAATGTACCTAATTTCAATTCAGAGAGTGCACACTTTCTCTGCTTCGCTTCCCCTTCCCGTCATTGACGTGTCTCATCTCCAAGAGGTATAAAGCTCTTCTCCAACGAAAGAACTCAACTTATTCTTGAAGGAAGAAAACTCTAGAGTTTTTCTGAACAACACCACTCTTTAACGTTGGAACCAGACCAAGTGGATCATTGTCCTTCGCAAAGGAACTCAGTCATGCACACACCATCCCATTGATAACTGTCTTCTATAACAATCTATTTTCTTCTTATAAATTCTATGTTTTATCTATCTTTGTGCCTATCTCTGACAAAATTATGGATGCTCTAGCTGACTCTAAATGGAAAGTAGCCATGATGGAAGAGATTTCTGCTCTTGAAAAACAGAATATGTGAGAATTAGTCACTCTTCCACCGAGAAAACATGTTGGGTGCAAATGGGTGTTCACAGCTAAATACAACGCAAATGGATCTATTGACAAATACAAAGCATGACTGGTTGCCAAGGGCTTCTCCTAAAAGCTTGGAGAAGATTACGATGAAACCTTTGCTTCAGTAACAAAAATAACTCCATTTTTATTCTATTGTTTATTGCCATGAACTGTAATTGGACCTTGTACCAACTAGATGTCAAAATTTTATTTTTACATGGGGATCTTCATGAAGGGATATATATGGCCATTCATTCCGGTTTCGGCCTAAGGGGGAGTGGAGTGGGAATCCGAAAAGGTCTATTGTATTTAGAAAGCCTTATATGGCCTCAA
This sequence comes from Magnolia kwangsiensis, assembly GCA_037074715.1. Lineage (NCBI taxonomy): Eukaryota > Viridiplantae > Streptophyta > Magnoliopsida > Magnoliales > Magnoliaceae > Magnolia > Magnolia kwangsiensis. The sequence continues at coordinate 86,368,629 of CM073583.1, forward strand.
ATAATCATCTCGTGCATCGTTTGAAAAGCTTGGCAACACAATTTTCAACATCGGATTTAAAAGAAGTACGTTCGATCATTTTGTGTTTGTAAAACATACGGATGGCAACATGACAATCCTAGTTGCTGATGTTGATGATATTAACTTAACTGCACTGTTTGAATTATCTCTAATATTATCGAAATATCTCCGATATTATCGTTATCTCTAGCTTGGCGATACCGATAACATTGGTAGCGATATTGATAGCACAAGTAGTATTAGAAATTCTAGGCATCAACAATGTATCGCTAAGTATTGCTAACGTATCGATATCGCCAATATTTTCAATTTTGTAAATTCTAGGCGTTGCTTATCTTGCCAATGTATCGATATCGTCAATATTTTCGACTACATAAATTCTAAGTAACACTTGCATCATAAGTGTACCGGCGATATTTCAATAATATTGCCAACGTAAAGATATCACAAAAAGTTTGTTATTAAAAAAAAAAATCTATTTCATTTTTTTTTAATGAGCACATTGTTATATGAAGTTTTCAATTTATCACTGCTAATATTGATAATATCTCAATATTATTGTTATTGCAACATGCGCAACATCAAAACTACAATCTTTCGTTTCCTTTCTAGTTGTTAATGATTTTTTTGTAAAATATCATGAGTCATCGATATTCTACAATATTAATGGATGGTTGGATGGTTAGATGGGATGGATGGGATGGTTAGACTGTTTCTTATGACCACACATGCTTTTAAGCCTCCTTTAAATTAATACTTACTGTGTATACATTTTTTTTGCAAACTTTTTAGTCTAACTATGCAAATATGTGTATTTTAGCATCTGCTGAAGTTTCACTGAAAATTCTACCATTTTCCCTATGTTTTATTGCATTTTCGGTTATCAGCGATAATATTGGTGATATCAATATTGTTTCCATATCCCCGGCCAGTGAAACTTGTAGCAATACTAACACTTCGAACATTGCTTAACTAGTACAAGCACTATTGAGATCGACCGTGTTAAGAAATTCTTGGATTTTCATTTGAGATGACGGATTTAGGGCTACTAAAAATCCTTGGAATTGAGGTTGCTCATTTAAAATGTGAAGTTTTCTTGTCCCAATGTAAGTGTGTTCTAGACTTTCTCTGTAAGGCTGGCTTACTTAGGGCTCAACCATGGGACATAACCTATTGAAGTTAATCGTAAGTTGCACAAGAGACAATCATATGAAATTGATAATCCAGGCATGCATATTAGGTTGGTGGGTCAACTAATTTATCTCAGTTTTACTCATTCAGGCATCTCTTACTTTATTGGAATTGTAAGTCAGTTTATGCAATGACCGTATCGCCATCATCTTGAAGTTGTTTATCAAATTCTTCGTTATTTAAAAGCTACACCAAGTTGAGCTCATCTATGCAAATCATGTTCATTTGAATATCAATAAGTTTTGTGATGTTGATTGAGCCAGTTTTTCATCTGATTGGTACTCCACTACAAGGTATTGCATGTTTGTAAAAGGAAATTTGGTTACTTGAAAAGGTAAGAAGCAATCCGTTGTCGCTCACTCTTTGCTGAAGTAGAATATCATGGAATGGCTCATGCAGCTTGTGAATTACCATGGGTAAAAGCTATCGTTCGGGACATGGGATTCTCAACTTCTTTTCAATTCCTCTATGTTGCGATAATCAAGTAATCATTCACATTGCACACAATCCGGTCTTCCATGAATGTACAGAACATCAAATTCAACTGTCACTTTTGGGAAAAATTAGTTGCCAATCTTTTACATAATCTATTTGTTCATTCAGAAGATAGTTAGCAGATGTTTTTACTAAGCCACTTCATCAGTTCGTCTCAAGACAATTAGTGACAACATCAACATGAATGATGTTCATGTGACATGTTGAGGAGGAATGTTAGTATACAAAGGCCTTAATACTCATGCGTGTACCATACCATCTTTTTTCTCTAATTTGTTCCTTTGTATTGTGATTTTATTAGGTCTCTCCTCTCCATCTCTCTTTTCTACTAAAGGGAGGAGTCTTTTCTCTTTATCCCAAGGTATTTCGTAATGGTAACGGTGGTCATAACGGCCACCACCGTGGTTGTAATGGCTGTTATGGCCCCCGTAATGACCGTTATGATTTCTTTATTGTTATTATTATTGAAAATAAAAACCCGAAGAACCTGTATTGGCCATGTAATGGACCGTTATGGGGGCTGTAACAGAGTGGATCCTTAAGATATATCACTTTCTCATGAATTTATCTTGAATCGGGATCTTTTGGCCCCAACTTTATCCTAGTTTTGCCAAGGGAGCAACCCCATTTTTTTTACACAGGACAACTAACCACTTGCTCTAAAAGCTCAAACTAATGGAGCGTGGCTCCACCTCTCATGGGTTAGGTCCTTGGTTAAACCCCCCTCGTGAGCCCCACATCATATGAGCCCACATTACATTGGTCTCGCCTCCTACGAGTCACCCGCCTCACAAAGACCACCCACCCCAAGTATGCTCCCACATCCCACAGGCCACCCCACTTGAGACCGGTGTGAAAATGCCCTTGCATTAATTTTTCACCTTGAATTGGTCAAAATAAGCGGAATTTCTTAGTTTTTGTGGAGGATTAACGGTTGCCACCGTTACCTTTACGTAATAGCTTTTATGGCACACCATAAATCCTTTGTAATCTCTCTTTTCTATAAATAAATGTGCTATGCAAAGCTTTTCCTCCTCCCTCAATCTCTTCTTCTCTCTTGCTCTTCCATCACAAGTTATGTTCTTGTTACTCGATACATGTCTAGCTAGAATTTTTGTGGATTTCTCTCCTTTTGTGCTATTAACAATAGATTGTAACACGAGACCTATGGCACCAAAGAATTTTTGTGGGGTCGCTTTACCTCTACCAGCACCTTACTTATTTTGGCATGACACTTGGATGCCTAATACTAAATTCATGTCTGTGTGATAATAACATATTTTAGTGAGTAATTAAATTTATATGTTTTCTTTTCTTTTCTTTTTTCGGATAATTTTAGTAGAAAGCAAAAAAAGGAAAGAAACATGCAATGGCACAACCAAAAGGCCAGAAGGATGAGATGATGAGAAAGCATCCTTCCAAATGGTTCTAAAACAACACTCCAAGGAGTTTCAACTCTTGCTTGGGTGGTAGACTCTCGGGAGTTTCAACTCCCGGTCAAGGGTTCGAGTACACATAGGTGGTGAAATTCCACCAGCGTGAGTGTGTGGGGTACCCTACTTACTCTTGCTTGGGTGGTAGACTCTCGGGAGTTTCAACTCCCGGTCAAGGGTTCGAGTACCCATAGGTGGTGAAATTCCACCAGCGTGTGTGTGTGCGTGTGTAAAAAAAAATAAAAAATAGAGTGATGAGCTCCTCTTCCAACTTCCTTGCAAAGGTGCTAGCAACAAGATTTCGTGTTTTTTTTTTTTTTTTTAATTATTATTTTTATAGTTTATTACAATAAAGCTAACACAGGCATTGCAAGTGAGGGAGTCTCCAACAACAAGATTTAGGAGACTATATTTCCTAGACACTGGTCAGATAATTGCCTGGCTTCTTTTATAAAGATTTTTGGGTTTTCTTTCAAAAATAAAATAAAATCTTACCTTAAAGAAAAAAAATGTTGCCTTTTCTTTCGAATTGTAATAAAATTGTTGGCTTTCAAAACAAAAGGATAAAAGGAAAGATAGTTGGGTTCTGCTTTAAAGTTGACATAAGATGAAAGAAGTATGCAGATAAGTAGAAATATGATGGCATTACATAGGTATATACATCATATAATAGAAAACACATAACCCAAAAGAAGCCATAGTTTTGCACTCTCATTAGCCCAGATCAATTAAATTACTTAAATGTTACTTGTCACCATGGATAAAATGCAGCCACACTACCGGCCATGACCAATATGGTATACATGGCTATCGGTATCATATCGGCTAATACGGCCATATCGTATCCATATTGGCATGAGATGATATGCGATACGTGGTCGTATTGGCCTGATACGAAAAAGTTGACTCATATCGGCCTGTATCGGCTCATATTCTCTTCTTTTTTCCATTTAAACCATGGATGAAGCTTAAAAACTCGTTTTAGGCTAGATCTAGAGCTATTTTGGGATCAAACAAATTATTTGAATGAGATTCGACAAATGGAAGCGAAGTGAACCATTATGGGAAAAATCGGAAAGAAGGGTTAAACATTATTTCACTTTCTTTTTTATATTTTCATCTTCTTTTTCTTGTATTTCAATATTATGGCCCCTAGTTCACCAAATCATGCTTGATTTGTGTTCAATTAGGGCCCATTTATTTTACCTTCAACAAGTTAAACTAACAAACAACATTCTCATCAAAGAATGGTCTGATACACTATCATATGCATGTCCAAAAAAAAAAATTTGATTCTTGAATATCTTATTATTCTTCCCCCCCCCCCCCCCCCCCCCCCGATATTTTCCTTAATTCTTTGGCTTAAAAAAAATCTGACCGATATAGGCCCAATACTGATACGTGACGTCATATCGCATCATTTTTTTTGTTGGGCCGATACGCCAATGATACTGACATTCAAAACCATGGTTGTAATGGCCCATATCGGAGTTGATACAAACCGTACTCAATATGGGCCCTATCAGCATGTGAAAATGTAATATCGATGGCAGTTCAAAAGGCAATCCTCGTCTGGTTGGCATTGGGTGAATCCTACGGGATCATCTAGTGTTCGCGTGTCTTATAGGTTTATTGAATTCCAATGTGGCGGAGTGGGTTGTTTGGTAAAGCATAAAAATCCTTGCGGCCTTAATTCTTCTTTGCTATCCTTGAAGGTGTGATGCAGGGACATGTGATGACCTAATCCTAGATGCATGTATAATCAGGTTAAAGAATGTTCAAAATACACCAATTAACTAACCGTTTTCAGTCAAAGGGATTAGGTAAATTTCAAAACAAAGATGAGGTCATTCCGTCAGGTTCATGCCCCTTAGCATAAAATTGCGTAAACAGTAAAAAGGGAGGATCTAGGTATATGAGGATATCCCAGATCTAGCATAAGTCAATCCACGGTCAAGTTTGGATCTGATTCTACTGACTAACCATCTCTCTTTTCCGTTCAAACTAGAAAGGAGATATCCAAAGAGGAATGAAAGGGGTGAAGAATGAAGGGTTCGAGATGAAGAAAGTGTGGGTCCTTTTGTCGTAAAAAAATAAAATAAAAAATTAAAATTAAGGATGATTCTTACCTTTTCCTACACCTCGAAAATCTAGAAAGAATGAGATATGAAATTGGGGTGGAATCCTCAACACCTAAGGGCCAATCCCGAAACCCTAATATCTTGAATAAAGAGGAAGAAAAGAGATGAATTTCTATTCATTCAATAATAATGAAAAAAGGGAATTTTTTTTATAACGTATATATAAGCTATGCAAAAAGTAGGGCTGAAAGTTGGGTGGGTTGAACCCAACCGACCCGTGACCGACCCGACATTGGGTTGGGCTTGGACAGGATGTATTGAGTCCGATCTCAAGCCTGGGTTATACAAACACCAACCCGATAAAACTTGGGTCGAGCTCGGGTTGAGGTCTTGGGTTGCTCGACCCAACCCGAACCCGATCGATATATAAGTTACTTATAAATTATAATTGAGTGTGAATCATATGTGTTGAAGACAGGAAATTCTGGTGCTGTCAGGTCTCATTGGTCCACATCCTTTCTGATGACTCAAGCTAACAAGAAATGCTGGATTTCTCTCCCAAATAGATTGTGTGCTACACAACACGACTTTTAAATGAGTAGTCGTCCTATATTTTAGCTTGTTTGTTTAGAATAAATGAAGTTCTTTACTATAAATAACTATGTATATAATTAATAAAATCACAGATTTAAAAAATAAGACGTGTATTAAAATATGATAAACTAATGCAATCATTAAAATATTAGCATGTATCCACCCGATCAACCCGACCAACCTGACTGAACCCGCTTGGGTTGGGCTTGGGTTGAGAATTCCCTACCCGAGGTTAGGTTGGGTTGGGTTAGGGTTGAGGTTCAAGAACCTTGGGTTGGGCTAGGGTCGAGCACCAACCCGACCCAACCAACCCGACCCAACCCAACCCAACCCACCCGACTTTCAGCCCTAGCAAAAAGTAAAAGTGCACTAAAGCCCTTGAAAATAAGAAAAATAACAAAAAAAGATGAAAAGTAAAGAAAGTACAATAAAGCCCCTGAAATAAGAAAAGAACGAAAACGCCTAAAACTAAAACATCGCTCCTACACTTGTATAGAGTTGGAAAATGGGTCCGATGGACCCAACGTCCATCCACATCAACTCCTCCGCTCCGATATTCTGTTGGTGTCACCTCCTCCTTTGGTACACTCTAAAGGTGCACCATTGATGTTCGGGTCAATTCTCCCCGAGTAAGAAGAATTCGCCATTGGTGAAAATGAACTCCTTTATTTCTCGAGCAAATCGGGGTCGATGCACTGCAGCTCTGCCTCTGTGATCCAAGAGTTATCTGTAATGGGCATGTTCCTCCATTTGACTAGGAATTTCTGGAAACCCCTGGAGTGAGTGGAAACCACCCTGGCTTCCAAATTTTCCTCTATCTCGTCTCTTCTCGGTGTAGGTGGAAGAGAAGGTAAGATGAGTAGAGGAAGATCAGGCTATGGCCAAGGTCCATATATAGGGAGGGTCTGAGAAGAAACATGGGAACCAGTGGATAAAGGTAATGTCTCGTGAAAGGAAACTAGATCTTCCACATTAAATGTGGGGGCATGAAGCTTCTTCACGGATCCAGGTGAAAACCGATTAGACCTAATACAAACCATGACGTCATCTCCAGGTTGAAATTCCCTAAATCTCTTGTGAGTGTCAGCAAAAAGTTTATAATGTTCATTACTTGAATTAATCTTCCTCTTGATCTGATTATGCAATGCATGTATATGTTGGGCGAAGGACTCTCCTAACTCTAAAGGACGTTGTGGGGTAGCCATAGGGATCAAATCTATAGGGGCTTGAGGTCTAAGACATGAAACAATTTCAAACGGGCTCATTCCTCTGGATCTGTTCACTGAAGAATTATACACAAACTTTGCTATGGGAAGAATGATTCCTAGGTGCTATGGTGGTCTCCAACCAGACATCTTAACAAATTCCCTAGGCTACGGTTCACTGCCTCTGTTTGACCATCTGACTAGGGATGATATGCTGAAGAAAACTGGAGCCTCGTACCCAAAAGATGTCAGAGAGTCTTCCAAAAATAACTAGTGAACCTAGTATCTCTGTCAAACACGATGGATCTAGGTACTCCATGGAGTCGCACAACCTCCTGAAAGAAAAACTTAGCAACGTGGGAGGCATCTGAGGTCTTATAACAGGGTAGGAAATGGGTCATCTTAGAAAATCGATCAATAACCACGAGTATGAAGTCGAGCTTATGAATAGTCTTGGGAAGCCCAAGCACGAAGTCCATACCGACATCTTGCCGCGGGGCATGTGGAACTGATAAAGGAGTATATAAACCTGTATTTTGCTTCCTCTGCTTCGCCAGTTGACATGTCCAACACTGCCTTACAATCTTAGCCACATCTCGCTGGGGATTAGGCCAATAGAAACGATTAGACACAAGGGCAACTGTTTTATCTCGACTGAAGTGACATGCCATCCCTCCAGCATGCAGTTCCCAAACTAGAAAATTGCGGAGTGATGTTCGTGGGATATAGAGTTTGTCCCCTCTAAAAAGATATCCATCTGTGAGAACGAACTCCGCACTCCTCAAGGACAATGACACATAAATGATCCCAAAATCAGAACAGTTTGAGTACTCACCCTTGAGTTGCTCAAAATCTTTAACTTCAATACTCATGTACCGCAGCGTTATGATACGACGGCTAAGCACGTCAACAACCTTATTCTCTTTTTCAGCCTTGTGCTTAAGTACAAACGTGTACTCTTAAAGAAATTGTGCCCACTTGGCATGCTTAGGGCTTAACTTCTTTTGAGAGCTCAAATATTTCAAGGCCGCATGATCAGAGAACATGATGAATTCTTGCGGTAATAAATAATACCGCCAATGGTGCAATCATTGCACAACTGCATAGAACTCCTTGTCATAAGTGGAGTAGCGTTGTTTAGCCTCGTTTAAATTCTCACTGAAAAAGGCCATGGGATATCCCTCTTGGCTTAACACTCCGCCTATGGCAATTCTTGACTCGTCACACGCTATCTCAAAGGCTTTGGTAAAGTCAGGTAGACATATGACTGGCGCTTCTGTCATCTTCTTCTTAATTTTCGAGAAAGCCCGTGCTGCTGCTTTAGTCAATTGAAACTCCCATTTTCATATGCAATCTGTGATGAGAGCCATAATCGAGTTAAATCCATGGATGAAGCGTTAATAGAACGTAGTTAGGCTGTGAAAGCTTCACACATCGTGTATGGTGTGCGGCTCAGGCCAATTGACAATGGCCTTGACTTTCTTAGGGTTTGTAGACATACCTTCTGATGATACAACGAACCCCAGGAAGATAACACCGGAGGTCAAGAAAGAACACTTCTTGAGGTTCGCATAGAACTTTTTTGCGCACAAGGTGTTGCAAACCTGCCTCAAGTGTTCGATGTATTGACTATGGGACGTACTATAGATGAGGATATTATCAAAGTACACAATTAAAAACTTGCTCGTAAAGGGTCGCAGCACCTGGGTCGTCACCCTCATAAATATACTTGGGGCATTGGTTAACCCTAAAGGCATAACCAGCCACTCGTACAACCCGTTCTTCGTCTTGAAGACAGTTTTCCATTCATCTCCCAGGCGAACACGAATTTGGTGATAACTACTCTTGAGGTCAATTTTTGAAAAGATAATAGAAGTGGTCATCATGTCAAGCACGTCATCAAGCCTCGAGATGGGAAATCGATATTTGACAGTGATCTTGCTTATGGCTCTACTATCAACACATGCGCCACGTGCTGTCTTTGTTGGGCATAAGAAGCGCAGGCACGGTGCACGGGCTCAGACTCTCACGAATGAATTCCTTTTTAAGCAATTCATCCACTTGTCTCTTCAACTCGGCATGCTTGGTGGGGTTCATTTTGTAGTGAAGGAGGTTTGGTAGGGTTGCCCCTGGGACGAGATGTATTGCATGTTGAATGTCTCGCATTAGTGGAAGCTTGTCTAGAAGGTCCTCAGGGAAGACATCTCGAGACTCCTCTAGGATCGGACGAGCCTCCTGGGATATCCCCATAGCAACCTCAGGTGTACTCTCCCTAGCTAGTAGGCCGTACACCACAATCCCTGCCTTGATCTCTCTTTCAAACTCCTTAGCATCTATGATGTGGAGATACTTTAACTAAGGCGCCCTTTGACACTTAGGACCGCCTGGGGACGCAACATCTTTCGTTCTTGTTGACGATTCGGGAGGGAGCGGGCTTAAGACAAGCTTCTTTCCTTCATGCTTAAATACACGATTATTCGTACGCCCGAATATTGTGACATCTTTGTCATTGAGCCATGGCCTTCCCAAGATGATATGGACAACGTCCATTGTAACCACATCACACCACAACTTGTCCTTGTATGGTCTAAACTCAATCGGAACAAGGCATCGCTGGGTCACAGGGAGGGATGTCGCAACCACCCAAGAAACTCTGTATGGGTTGGGGTGAGGAATTGACTTCAACCCCAGGCAACTCAAAGTAACTAGGGAAACTACATTCTCACAGCTCCCGCTATCTATGATCACTTTGCAACTCTTTTTTCCACACTTGACGTTAAGTGTGGAAAATGGAGGTTCCGCGCCAATTTTCGCTTTCCTTCATCTGGGTCAAAGCGCACCTTACCACTGCAAGTGGGATAGTCTCCACAGTATCATCCTTGGCATTACTAGTCAAGTCAAGGGACGGGATAATGATCTCCTTATCACCCTGGTCACCATCAACTTTATCTGTCACTTCTTCTGTGGGGTGTTTGGAAACAAAGGCAATGTGCCCATCCTTATTTGAACACTTGGCAGCGATGTGACCCATGCCACCACAGCAGTAGCACTGCCCTGGCATCGCGGGCCTAGTACTTGGTCTAGCCATATTATTACTTTGATTTCTGTTGACTGGCTTGGTACCGGGTTGAGATCTGGGTTGAATTCCGACATAGAGTCTCGCTCCCTGCGGAGCTACTCTAGGCATAGTAGGTCGAAAATCAATCCCCCTCACATTGGACTGGCGCACACAATGCTCCGGTTCCTGCACCACCTAGTGAGCATGTTCCAGACTGGTGACCATGTGAAGCATGAGCTCCCGTTGAAGCTCAGGCCTGATGCCCATATGGAAACGGGAGAGAACCACAATAGGGTCCTCATCCACATTGCACCTCATCATATATTCATCGAACTTGGTGATGTATTCTGTCACCGTCATAAATCCTTGGCGCAAAACGTGTCATTGATCGAACAACCTCTGCCTGTAAGAAAGGGAAACATACTTCTCTCGCAACAACTCTTTCATCTCAATCCAAAAGAGAATTAGCCCCTCTCTAGATTGCTCATGGCGACGCTCCACATTCCCCCAATATAGTTTTACTTTGGCCCACCAATTTCATCTTGGCAAACCTGACTCGTCGTGGGTATGGTAGACCGTGCCACTCAAAGAAGTGGTCCATGTCTGTTAACCAGTCAAAAAACACTTTGGGGTCCAATCTCCCATCATAACTGGGGGTGGGGGCGTCAACCTTGATGCCCTTCATGACCTTAGAAACAGGGTCCTCGTGCTCGTGATATCTCTGGGGGTGCTGACGACGCACTCCATCATGGCCCTCCCATTGAGCGGGAAGAACAGGATCACGATTGTGTGTAGGTGGTAATGGAGACAGCCCATCGTGTCTATTGTCAGGCACACAGGCCTGGTCTGCGTCCAAACCATCCTTAGGCGAATTAGGGCCCACAACTTGGGACTGATCAACAACCCCACTGTCGGGGGTCGCTTGGGCTCCACCTATAGTAGCGGTTGGAATACCAGCCTCTAAACGCACAACTTTCTCCTCTAGACGTGTGAACCTACCATCTTGATGCGCAAACTGCTCCGTGATAGTATCCCTCAAGGTTCGAAACTGTTGATCCATTCTCGTAGTTAGGCCCTCCATAGCCTTGATAAATTGATTGGAGTCCATGGTGTAATGGAGACCGAACCCACGACCAGTGCGTGTGGGCAATACACCAGGAATGACAAGTGAATGGTCCCAGATATATGTGCGAAAGAGATAAAAACGATGATACCAATGCAATGCGACTACCCTATATGGCCTAGATCTATATGGGAACTCAACAAAACATAAGAAAAAGAGCTGACTAAACTCAACAAAATATGTCCCCTTCGCAAAGTTGGACACTAGGGTCAAGCTTGAGTAAAGGGTTTCTGTAGAAAATTTTCACTACAAAGACGGATTAACAATAAACTGACCTATGCTAAAACTGGGCTATGATACCAAATTTAATGCAGGGACATGTGCTGGCCTAATCCTAGATGCATGTACAATCAGGTTAAAGAATGTTTAAATAAATACACCAATTAACTAATCGCTTCCAGTCAAAGGGATTACGTAAATTTCAAAACAATGACGAGGTCATTCCGTCAAGTTCATGCCCCTTAGCATAAAATCGTGCAAATAGTAAAAAGGGAGGATCTAGGGATATGAGGATATCCCAAATCTAGCATAAGTCAGTCCACAGTAAAGTTTGGATCTGATTCTGCTGACTAACTATCCCCGGATATCCAGATAGGAATGAAAGGGGTGAAAGAATGAAGGGTTCGAGATAAAGAAAGTACAGGTCCTTTTGTCGTCAAAAGAAAATGAGGATGATTCTTACCTTACCTCGAAGATCTAGAAAGAAGGAAACCTGAAATCAGATTGGAATCCTCAACACTTAAGGGTCAATCCTGAAACCCTAATCTCTTGAATAAAGAGGAAGAAAAGATACGAATTTCTTTTCATTCAATAATAATGAAAATAAGGTTTCTCCCAACGTATATATAAGCTATGCAAAAAGTAAAAGTACACTAAAGTCCCTGGAAACAAGAAAAATAACCAAAAAAAAAAAAGACGAAAAATAAAGAAAGTGCAATAAAGCCCCTGAAATAAGGAAAAGAATGAAAATGCCTAAAACTAAAATACCCATGTAGTAGGGTGTGAAATCCGACCCATGGATCTTTGGTTAGGATGCGGTCATGCCGCTCCTACACGTAGCGCGTCAGAAAATGGATCGGATGGACCCAATGTCCATCCACATCAACTCCTACTCTGTCGACGACGCCTCTTCCTCTGGTACACTATAAAGGGTGCACCACTGATGTCCGCATCAAGGTGACTGTTAAATGCAATATATTGGGCATGCTCAGCTTTTGTCTTGCCTTGTCATTTCTCTCATTGGTTGGAGGGAATCAGGAAAATTTAAAAGGAACTATCTTAGTTTCCTTTTACCATGTCTCCAGAGATGCTAGTGATCTAGCTGAAATGCCCCTGCATTACTTTCTACAACTACATAAGCTTCCTTGAACTCCACTTCTATAGTTCTATATGAAAAAAAAAAAGAAAAACCATATGCACACATTAACACATTTAATGCTTTTTACCCTTCCATCTCATCAGTCTCTCTTTATGATATGCCAATCCACATGAACCTAAAACTACTGCTTACCACCATAGTGTCATGGCCATTGCCTTGATAGTAGGGGTTTTGGCATAAAGAATTCTTTTGGTATAAAAAGTTTCTTGAGGCGATTTCTCAGGCCTGTTTGATGGAAGAAAAGAAACAAAAAACATGAAAATCGTAATGATTATTTCTATGGGTACTATTGAGAAATGGATTCCATTTATAGGGATATGTTTGTTCTGGAAGTGGGAATCTCCAATTCATTTGACAAAAGTCACCTGGTATCTTGTGCCAGATAATTGAATATGAGAAATCGACTTTTCGCTTTGCAAATCAAACAGGTGAAGACATCTTGTCAAAGGAAATTGGTTTCTTTTCCTTCCATTCCCTGCTTATGAAATGGGCCTGTGCATGTACAGGACGCTTATAATATGATTTCTTTGCATCTATGACCCCTTGTTTTTATCTTTACAAAAAAAAAAAAAAAAAGGCCTTGCTTTACTGATTGTCTGAAATCTGATATCTACATCCCTCATGTATTTTGGGAACAGGCATTACTAAATCGGGTCGGTTACACTTCCGATATTAGCCACGGCGTGCTGGTGGAAATGGCCGAGCATAAAAAGGACTTGGAGAAGAAAACAAAGCCTATTTTAGATACCTTGAGAAGCTACCAGGACTTACCTCCGGTACACCCTAATCTCAATCACATGAACTTGTGGTATGTAGTTGAGGCATTGGATAGGCATCTCAGACCATTTCCACTTGTGCAGGATAAAGCTCTTGCTGCTTTAGCTATCGAGGAGAAAAGAAGGCAATACACAGCTGCTGAAAAGTACCTTGAAGATGTACTGCACTCGGCTCTTGCCACTACAGAATAATGTCTAGGTGCGTGTGCTGTTCATATAACATCGAAATGTAGACTCGATAACATGTTAGCGAATTTTTATTTTAAAGAAAACCATATCATTAGATTCCACGAGGGATTCAGATGGGAGGAAAGAAGAGCAGCTTTATCATCAAAGATCCTAGCATCTCTTCCTCTGCATCCCTCAAAGGTTAGTGAAAGGAAGATTTTCTTCCCTGCCAATAGAAAGGGACAGCAGACTGGCTCAGCAATGACATCAAAAGCCGATCCTCCAGCTGCCTGTTGTATTGTAATCCATGAACTTGTCAAATTCATGGATTTGCACTGGATTTGGATTTTGAGAATGGTGATCATCATGGTGCACCTACTGTTTTCATGATACTAATGTCCTAGGCAAGTGGCGTGTTGGTGGAAGAAGGTTGTATGGCTGCGGTACTGTTGCTTGTGTGTTATCAGTTTTCTCCTTTTCATAGTTGGAAACATGAAAATAATATTCAGAAGGCAAAGAAAGATGGGTTGTAGCATACAACTGGTTTTGAGGGTGGGATCGAAGGAAGTGGACTGCATACTGAGAAACTCACTATGCTAACTCTGTGGTGCCCACCATGATGTATGTGTCTTATCCATGCCGTCCATCCATTTTACGGATGAGCCAGAAATTGAAGCGCATCCAAAGCTCCAGTGGACCACACCACAGGAAACAGTGTGAATTGACAAATCAACTATTGAAAACTTCCTAGGGGCCATGGAAGTTATGTATGAAGCTGATATTTGTGTTTCCCTTCATTCGTGTCTAACCTTATAAACTGGTTTGATGACAAATAAAGATCACTGTAGGCCCTAGGAAGGTTTCCACAGTAGATGTCATTATCCCCAATGTTTCCAGTGGTGTGGTCCACTTGAGCTTTGGATACACTTCAATTTTGGGCTTATGTACTAAAACGAGCTGGTAAAACAGATGGATGTCATGGATAAGACACATCGAGGTGGGCCCCACAGTTTTTACCCAGTACACTTGGTAGGCAGTCTACTTCCAAGATTGAAGCTATGCCCATCATGTCGTTCCCATCAGCCCATCACTTGCCAGCTAGGGATATGATTTAGAGGAGCTGCCTTATGCAGCGATGCGTGAGGCTAGCAACAAGCATTTAGTGATTATGCATGAGCATGGTGGTGAGTGAGCTTGGCTACCCCAACATGGCCCAGGTCGAGCCCGCGCATGAATCAGTCTTCGGACTGGAATTTCAAGTCGGGTAATTGATCGAGCTGGCTAAGTACCAGTGGGCCGGCTCAGCCCTAATACACTATTAAAGTATTAATAATTTACTATTATTAGTCGTTCATATACTCTCAGATTTGAATTGATTACCATTCTGATGGGCTGAACAGCAAAGCTTTGCAGGTTAAGCTTAAGCTACAATGTCATGTGTAGGCCACACCGTGTTGTTATGAGTGAATCAGCACCCCATCATGTATGCCCCCTCATGGGAATCCAAAAATCAAGCTGATTGGTATTTGAGGCGGGCCATACGAAGGAATGCTCACCATTAAAAAACATTTTGGATTGTCTGGGGCCATCATGTTTTGTATATGCCATCCAAGCAATTCAGAAGATACGCCCGACATTGATAAATTGACACCCCGAGTATCAGGCCATTCTAAAACTCAGGTGGGCCATGCGCATGATTTTAGAGGTTTTAGTAGAGCTGAAAGTCAGGTAGGTTGGGTCGGGTTGGTGCTCAACCCTAGCCCAACCCAAGGTTCCAATACCTCAACTCTAGCCCATCCCAACCTCATGTTAGGAATTCTCAACCCAAGCCCAACCCAAGTGTGCTCGGTCGGGTTGGTCGGTTGGATACATACTTATATTTTTGTTATTACATTAGTCTAGTATATTGAAATTTTTGTTATTACATTAGTCTATTATATTTTCAATACGCTTCTTATTTTTTGTACCTATGATTTTATTAATTATGTATGTAGTTATTTATTGTAAAAAAAAACTTCATTTTTTCCTAAACAAACAAACTAAAATATAGGACAACTACTCCTTTAAAAGTCGTGTTGTGTAGCAAACAATCTATTTGGGAGAGAGAAATCAGGCCTATCTTTTTAGCTTGAGTCATTGGAAATGATGTGGACCAATGAAACCCAACGGCACTGGACTTTCTAGATGATCTGCACTCAATTATAATTTATAAGTAACTTATATATTCATCAGGTTAGGTTTGTGTTGGGTTGGGCAACCCAAGACCTCAACCCAAGCCCGACCCAAGATTTATCGAGCTGGTGTTTGTATAGCGTAAGCTCGAGACCAAACCCAATACATCCTGCCTAAGCCCAACCTAATGTCAGGTTGGTCGAGTTGAACCTACCCGACTTTCAGCCCTAGGTTTTAGGCATGATTTAGGTGGTGTGGCCCACCAGAGCAATAAGGGTGCCAAGGAGAACATGAAGCGGTGGATGAATTGTATGCCATGCACACGCAATGGCAGGCCTCACATAGGTTAACCTTAATTACAAAGCTTGTAGTGGAACGTGCCTTGGTGGCGGTAGGCCTGACCAGATGTGATTAGTGGGTTGTATTGGTAGGGCGGGGCGTCATTTTCCTAGGCTAGGTAGGTCATGAGCCCTATGATTGTCCTATGGTGGGCCTGGGCTGGATTTTATCATGGGTCCTCGTCCGTCGGATTGTATACATACAAGCCGTGGCCTGGTTGGCCAATTTGCAACTTAATGTGACTTCTCGAATTCATTAGCTTTGTAGTTTAAGGTTAACCTACAACTCAATGTTTGTGGGCTCTCTCTTTTGATGTGTGCATGATATCCAATCCATCTATCATGTCTGGCCTCTCAGGTTCTCATAGCTGCCCGAAAATCATGCCGATCCAAAACTCATGTAGGCCATGCCAAGGGAATAGTTGGGATGGGGACAGGATTAAAAACATTCCAGATTGTGTGTTGGGCCACCGTGTTTTGTATATGCTATCCAACCATTAGAAGATGGGCTGTCGAAAGGATTAATGGACAACCCAAAATCCATACGTTAAAAAACTCAGGTGGTCCACACCATGTGATTAAAGCATGATTTTAAATGGTGCGGCTCACCTAAGTGTTGGATCCGCCTGATTTGAACATGAGGGGGGCGCACATGATGTGGGATTGGATGCCACTCACACATCACGGTAGGCCCCACATGTTGTTACCGAAGCCTAGTAGTGGATGCGGCCTGTGGTTGAATTTGGGCCATTCCCCACCTTTAACTTCTGTTGCTATTAGATACCAAACAATGGGCCAGCGAGGATCCAACTTTGAGTACAATTCTTAGGTTATAAGCCATCTGTAGTGGGTCCCACTATTTGGGCAGCCCAGATTTGAAGTGCATGCCACGTGTACAGAAGGACGACGGTGATTTATAGAGGAAGTTGGTCAGATGTCGGTGGCTGTTGCCGGAAGTCAAAGCCGGGAAATGGAAAGTCGCTATAAAAACAATGGCGTCGGAGAGAAAAAAAAGGAATACCAAATAAGAGAAATTTTCACACACATCGTTGTATGTTTACTTTAGTATGCAACGTTCTTATGTTGGACAGCGTGTCCGATTGGTGCAACATCCAAGCCTTCTGGGTCCACCAATGGGAGGCTGTCACATGTCAATACTATCGTAAAAATTACGGGAGGTTAGATCGTACTCGTGCTTCGAGAAATCTTTGATCCATACTTTCAATGACAAGTAACCTGTCAAAAGCAACATGGTTCAAATCCGTATTAAGTGGTTAAGAAAAGAAAGACTATGTGGAAGATATATGGCCATCACATAAGTGGCACATGTGACCAAGCACAGACGAGAAAAGAGAGACTATGTAGGAGATACGTGACCATCACACGAAGGGAACGTGTGACCAAGCCGTGTATGCAACAAGCTATATAAAGCCATGACAATGCCTGAGATCTTGCAATCTAGGATATGTATGTAAGGATGTCTCACACAATCATGCCAATAAAGGAAAGTTTTACAGAGATGATTAATGTTTTCCCAAATACCGCGGAAAGTTAAGAAATAGATTTGTCCATAATTAGATGAAAGGCTAATAAATAGATTTATCCAAAATTATGAGATTGTCTCGTAATGACATAAATAATTTGAATCCGGCTGGCACATGACGTAGAAACCAGTAAGGAAACCTCAACTCAACCACTGCCATTCCAAATCCATATAAACAATACTCGGTGAAGAGCTTCGGGCCTTTGCCACCCACAACCAACTAATCTTTACAATGCAACGCTGTTTATCCTAGTTTTAGTTTTGATATTTTACTTCTAACTAACTATGTTGCAGCAAATTCAAAATCCTTAGTTTAACTTAGATCAGCTACTGTCCAACATCATCATTGCAATATACCTTAGAAGTAAATTAACTGTCTACAATTTTCATCATTGAATTCCACCAATCACCAAGTCCATATTGTTGTGCAGCACGCCAACAACGCAGTGAACCGAGATCCAATCACTGGTATCACCCACAAATGATAAACAAGAAGAAATATAAACTAGAAAAGAAATCAAAGCATTCCAAACAAACCACAAGACAAGATATACATGGAAAAATCCGAACAAGGGTAAAAAAAATACTAATACAAACTTCTAGTATGAAGAAAAAGGAAGATTACAAGGCAATATACTAACCTCTCCCATTGAAGTAAAGAGAAAACCCTTTGCTCATACCTTGGAATAACTCTCATTATACCTAGAAAAGCTCTATAGACCTCTATTTATAATTTAGGCAACTCTCTTTTTGCATCTCTGCGAAAATCGACTCAAAAATCTGTAGTCTGCATCGAATTTGGAAACGAATCTGCGTAACTTTGACTGGTCGAGTGAACCCCTCGATTGGTTGAGTGGACCTCTCGACTGATCAAGCATGGGCCTCGATCGGTCAAGTACCGCGGAACTAAAAAACCGATGCTTGCTCGACTTTGAGTCGAGCCAGTCTACAACTGATCGAGTAGGCCACTCGACCAGCCGAGTAGAGCACTCGACTGGTCGAGCGGCCGTCCAAATGTGGCTCAACATCTCAACACATACTTGATAGATCACACCAATCACGTCATGCAGACTATACACCACAATTACTCTATCCACATAGGCAATCGTAGATAATTTTCTTTATTTATTTCAGTATGTGCACCTTGCAAATCAATAAAATAGGTTATTAGCTTTTATTTTTAATCTTATTCATACATCATAACGTTCCTGAGAAATTTGAGATCTGTAATCACTATAAAAAGAGAAGTCCTTAACACAAGTAAAAAAGATCCCATTGAATGAATAACTCTCTCATTTTAATTCATTTGAATGTTGCAACATTAGTGGTTGGACAGTTAGATCAGCCTTTTCAGGTGTGATCATAATTTGACTCGTTTGGCGCCTTGTGTTGCAAGCATTCAATGAAATTGTGTCAAATACAACTTTGACATGCATAACACAAATCTTAATCGCATATGTTTGATTAAATACAAGCCGTTCATTAACATGTGTGACCTCATGTCTAATTGAGCAAGGTGTGGGAATGGAAAAGGTCACATGCAAGGTGTTTGGTAACATTGACTCGTGATATAATTGCGTGTTTGATGCTACGGTATGCTTGTGCCTTTATGGGTGCCATTTGCAGACATCCATTGGCCATTGCCACCAGAGATTTGCTGGTGAGGCCCACATGTGAGATCCTCACCCAACCTCTGCTGGGCCAACCAATGTTGTTTATGTAAATCTACTCCATCCATCAAATCATAACCCTTACGCACTGTACATACAAAATATACATGAAAAAAAAAAAAAACTTTGATGGCCTACATCAATGGGAACCATCTAAAATTCCTCCTAAAATCTCTATGTCCATGCAGTATGGTCCACATGAGTCTTAGATCATGCTGATTTTTGTTGACTTACTTCACCCGTGTGAGGTACACCTGATTGACGGTTTTGATGAAAGATAAACATGATGGTCACCCCAAACGCAAACTTATGGTTGGTATCCCATCCGATTATTCCTTGTATACTTCAAACCATTTGTTCTTTCGTCCATCATTCTCATCTTCTCTACCCTCTTCTTTCTATGTCACGTGCCATGACACCCCTACAAGTTATAACAGCTTACCAGCATTAGTCCTACAGTGGTGGGGCCCACATGTTTATTGTATTGCTCAAGTTTTTAGAGCGTCCCATTATCATGGTGGGGCATACCTTTTGTACAGTTGGATGTTATACAAATACCATACTGCCGGTATCTGTTTTTGAGAGGCAAGCCCTACATGATAGATCATCTAGATCAATAATTGCACCTAGAGCTGGGCATCGAGTTGAGTCGGACCAAGTTAGGGCTGACCCAACTCGATCCAATTTTGAAATAGACCTGACCCAAACTCAAATTGACTCAGTATCGAGTCCAGCATGCCTGACTTGATCCGAGTCTGGGTCTGGCCTAGACTAATTCAAACCAAGTCTAACCCGGTCACAGGTACAAAGTCGGGTCAAGTCAAGTCAAGTGCAGGAGGTATGCACAGGCTGAAATCACAACTCAAAACCTAGGTGCACTCCCGGAATTGCAGCCTCTCCATCAGCTACATGCCATCTCATATATGAAACATCAAATCTGGGACATACACACACACACATGAGGCGGGTTTTGGATTGAGTCAAGTTAGTATTGAGTTGGATTTTGGGTTGAGACGAGTCGAGTGACTGGGTGACCCAAACTCGACTTGGTTTGAATTCGGATTGTAAGAAGTATACTTGGTTCGGATCAACTCACCTACTCGGTTGGGATCGAGTCAAGTCTGAAGGACTCGGACGAGTCGAGTCATCCCATGACCAACTCTAATTGTACCTTCTATAACATAATCGATATGAATAATCCGTCTTATTAGCAATTGATCAAATAGTTTATATTCATTCAATTGAAATGTTTTTATAGAGACACGAGCAATAAAAAGGGGAGACACATGATGGATGGTATAGATCAATGATCAGAGGTTGAAAGGGAAAAAAAAAAAAAACAAATGTTTAGATTAACCTCAATTGGGCCCATAAAAAATAAGAGTGAAAGAGAACCATGAGAAACATTGAAGAAAAGAATGGTAGAAAGCACGCTAATCAATTATTATAAATATGGTGTCACAGTGTAGTTGGTTATCACGTCCGGTTCAAGTTCTGGCGACGCCACCGTTTTATTTTTTTTTTTAACCTTTTCCTGATCCATAACCTTCGTAAGATGGACCGTCCGGTTCAAATTCTAGCGACGCCACGGTTTTATTTTTTTTAACCTTTTCCTGATCCATAACCTTCATAAGATGGACCACCTCGCTTCCATAATGTGGGGTCCACATTTTTGTGATCCAAAATCTCTGTGGATTCATTTGTTCCTGAATGTGTAGCGCCCACCATTATGATCCAAAATCTTCTGGAGGGGGACCATGGTGAATGGACACGACATGATCTTCACAGTCCATTTTAGCTTTGACCAATGTAGCCATACCAAATGTTCCCTGTTGTGTAGCCGACCTGAGTTTTTTTCCCAGATTTTTGGGATCCAAGGAGAAGATTAGATGGCACACATGATGAACGGGTTGGATGTCATTAAAACATCTAGTGAGCCCCACATGTCGATTTGTATGTTTAGCTTATCCTATAAAGGTGTGTTTGGATTCACAGTTTGGAGTGTATAGTATCATATTATTGGGGTTGATGGGACATGTCCCTCGTTTGGTTACAAACGACCGAGCAACGCATTCCACACGCGTGAATACGTCGACGAACTACTTTTCGTAATCGATTGTATTGTAAATGCGGACGATGGTTCAGAGTCCGGTCCCATCTCTTTATTGTATTGCATTGAAAAGGGTTGAAGTCGAAAATACACCATTTCCATGTGTTCGTTGGGAGAACGAGCGAACCTATACTCCTCTGTCTCTGTAGATCATCTCCCTTACCCTGCATGTCAACGATGAACTCAGAATATTCCCTCTCTTAGACAGACTTCATTTTACAGTGGCTACAGTACCTTACTGCCACCTTCGTTTTTGGGTACCAGCTGTTCATGCTTCTCAGTCCAACGCTGCAGCGCACATCCTCCAGGTATGATCCTCTCTTATCTGAAAATCAGTTTCTATTCATCCAACGATGTTTACCAAGATCGTATTCTCTCTCCATACGGTCAAGTGTATATACCCTGACCATATATACCCTATTGCCCATGTCGATGCATATACGAGCGATGGTGGGACAATCCTCTCCTGATGAATCTAATATCGGTTTTGATAAACCATTCCCCTGAATAATGTTTGTCTGGAAAGGATGGGTGCATGACACCCATCTGTTTGCGGAAGGCCATGTATAGGTGGTGTTTATATCGACGAATCTTTCCATCACGTGGATATTGCAATCACACATTAACGTGTTGATGTTTTTGAACTGTAATATCACATATTTTTTTTCTTTCGATATTACCAAATTGTGAAAAGTATTCACTGATAGGTGATCTTCACCATGGAAAAGTCCTTGATGATGAGGATAATTAACTTTTGATGAATTTGTGCCCTTGGATATGACATCCATGCCGTGAAAGACGTCAATCAAACAGGGTGATAATAGATGAACGGTCAAGATCCTTCCAAATGTTATTTGTAACCCATGTGGGGTCCACAGTCTTCGTAGTCCTGAAAGATGTTTCCCTAGCATCCAGGCAAGGTTTGGAATCTAAATCAGTTTGATGTGTACCGTGTGTTACGTTTTTAAGAGACGGACATTTTTTTATGACATCCATACCGTTAAACAGGTGAATCCAAGTGGGGACACTGGTAGAACGGTCATCATTCATGTTCCAGAAAGTGATGGACTGCAGGGATTAATCACAACAATAAGAGAGGGGCCCGCCTGAGATAGAATTTATACGCATTTATAAATATGCTTCATAGTACACAGACTACCACTATCTGTATTGGTATACAATGTGTGACCCGCATACGTCGTTCCCAAACATTGATCTGTACTAGAAATTGTATACATGCTAGGACAATACGTCCTATCCAAACATTGGTTAGTGGCACGTTACTAACGGATGTATTGTGAATATCGCCCAATGTATACATGAACAGTACCTAAATACAATGCAATACACCCAAAACGTGAATCCAAACACACCCTAAGTGTTTGCATTGTATCGTCCTCCTAAAGTCCACACTTCACTCTTTTGCCCTACACCTCTTCTATGTCATAATAATGGAGGGAATGATCACCAAAAACCCATTGCATGTGAATTGACATGCAACCCAGCACATGTACCAACATGTAACATGTATGACATACAAAGGGTACATGAGGGGGGTGTGAACACCCAGTATGAGTATT
Organism: Magnolia kwangsiensis; assembly: GCA_037074715.1. Lineage (NCBI taxonomy): Eukaryota > Viridiplantae > Streptophyta > Magnoliopsida > Magnoliales > Magnoliaceae > Magnolia > Magnolia kwangsiensis. The sequence goes on from CM073583.1 coordinate 86,391,565, forward strand.
AATGCACTAGGCAGTTGGATTTGGTTTAGTTAGAATTGCTTTTGTTTTCATGATTGTGCTGTGTCATAAATGTGGCTCAAGTATTTGTATACTTTGGAGTTACCACTGGTCAAAATCAGTTTAAGATCCATGACCGGCTAGAAACTGTAGAACAATTTAGCATTCAGGGAATCAAAAGATTTATTGTCCCAGGTGACTCTTGCGATTTGATATGTGACCGTGGATTTTGGATAAGGGTTTCGGTCACAAAAAAGAAAAGGGTTAAATACTATTTTCTGCCCACACAATATACAATCTTTACTTTATATGGCTTCTCAATTTTTTGAAATTTTTTAGGGAAACTTTAGTAGTATCACATCTGGCCTTACTTCCTAGGATTTAAGGTCCCGGATTAGTGAATTAAAATGAAAAAATGAATATAAGCAAGCGAAAAATATTGTAAGAGAGTAAAAAGTGTGTGTGTGTGTGTGTGTGTGTGTGTGTGTGTGTGTGTGTGTGTGTGTGTGTTTTGTCGATGTCCTTGAAATGTGTGGAATTAAATGCAGATTGATTTTGAGACGTAGGAAAAAATAACTGAAATCAGATAACATTTTTTTGCAAAAGGGGTGGTCGAATGTCCTTGATTCCAACCCTACTCATGTATTTTTGCAACTTCGATGACATACATCTCCTGAATCAGGCAGAGTTTCTGCATAATCGGGACTTCAACAGAACATCGCTTCTACACCCTACACACCCCATTCCCCCAGAAAAAACCCTTTTTATAGTTTTTCTCCCCTTCACAACCCCTTTTAACTAACTCTTTACCGTTCAATGCTTTACTTTTGTGCGGTTTATATAGACATAGATAGACAGTCCTTAAAGGACCGCATATAGGCTTACTTTTAGCCGATGTCAACCCTAATAGGCAGAGTGTCTGAGAAAGGGTTGGGCTTACGGGCGAGGGTAAGCTATACTAGTTTTTTACTTTTTCACGTGCACAATCTACCATGTAGGGTGCATGTCCAAGGTTTTCAAAGTCTACATGTATGACTGTGATTTGTTCTTTATTAAGTTTGACTCTGGTCGATCAGATCTGATAGTTACTTCCGAGGGGTCCCGGGGATCCTTTTAACATGATCCAACCGGCTTTTCTAACCTCTGGAGTCGAGTAGATGTGGCCTAATTGAAGATGTGCATGGCCAAATATTCTGAACAACTTGGTCGATCGATCGTTATCTAATTTAATGAATTGTGGGATAGTTAATCTGGACCACTGATTATTCTTGGGCCAAACCAATGACCTTTTCTATTGATCTTGATGGAATTTCAAGGCCTCTGGCTTGGCCAAAAGAGGTTTTACTAGAGCATTGCACATGTCAAGTCACTCCACCCTCCAGGTTAGACATAAACGGGGTCTGGTCTACTTCAACTCGATTATGATTGTTGAAAGGTTCAACTGGTTAAAGTATTACTTGAACGCCTCACAAGAGTTGGAGAAAATGTTGCAATTTATCTTTGTGATTTTTGCGGCTTTACGGTAGGGGTGTACATCGAGTCGAACTAAGTCGAGCTGGCCTCAGCTCAACTCGGCTCGAATAGTGGCTAACCTCAGTTCTAACTCGGCTCGGCTTGGTCCTTGAGCTTGACTAGCCAGCTTGGCTCAGTTCGGTCAACAACTCAGGCCAACTCGAGCCAATTCGAACCAAGATCGAGCTGAGTTCGCCATTGAGGCATTTTCACAAACACATTAATTGTAACTTCAAAACCCTACTGTTTTACAAACAGAGGCAATGGTTTTACAAGTATTTTCTCAAACACCTTCTAAATAACATTTAAAAAAAGAGAGAAAAAAGGTATTTGTTTCATGTACATACCTTCCTTACCACCAAACAAACCTTCCTTGCCGCCTTGCCACCAGCCAAACCTTCCTTGCCACCAACCACATTTCGTTGAGTCATTTTATCAAACAGTTGGTGAGCAACATCAATGACAAAGTAATCGAGTCACTGAACTAGTTCGATCCGAGTTCGATTCAAGCTGGATTTGATCCGAGTCGAGTCAAGCCAGGACCTGCTCGAACTCGGTTCGAACTCATTTTCTAGCTCAAAAAATCATCTTGACTCAACTCGAACTTAGCTTCGAACTGAGTTGAATCGAGCTTTTTCGAGTCGAGTTGAGCGAGCCAACCGAGCTAGCTCGGTTCATGTACACCCCTACTTTACGGGGCATCAAATTACAACCCTTTTCTCTTTGTGATCGGCATATGTATATCGAGGATGTCTGCAATTTTGAATGGTTAGAACCCGTGTGCACTTTACGGCCTTATGAGGATAATGCACTTGGATTTGGAAAGGTAGTTCTCGATGTTGCACAAACCCCTAGGATCGCTTTTAAGACAGGTTGTTGTAATGGCAGTTGCCTATGCTTTTCGTGGCTTTATGATTCTCTAACATGGCAATGCATTAGGCTTATAAGTGTCCCAGACTAGAGTCATTTAGATTATCCTTTAGTCATGTAAGTTTTTAACTTTGACACTTTGAATGTAAATAGACTTTTCTGTGACTTAAGGTATAGTTACGCTAACACGGAAGTGATCATTCTGCATTTTGAGATGATTAGGTTGACACTGTGAGTTCAGGCTAGTCATCTCATATTTCACTTATGATTTTAAAGAAAATCGAACACTCGATAGAAACCAAAATTAATTATTGTTGTTGCTTTGGTACCCATTGGGCTTCCATACACGTACGAGATCACCTTGTTGAGAAAACTGACCTAAAAATCAGTAACCGCATGTGTGCACACGAGGGAGGATTCAACCCCTAGATGGCTTGATGTGGACCCTTAGGCTTGGTTTTGCTTTTTTATTTTTTATTTTTAATTCAAATTCAAATTTTGAATCTATCTTGAATGACCATTTGAATTTTTGAATCTATTATGAATGGCTTAAATGTTTCTTAGCCGTTTCTCATGTGCTTTAATGTGGCTTATTAAATCTAGAAAGTTTCCATTTTGAGGAATGGGTCTATAATGATTAGCGTATAAATTATCATCAGTAATGGTAAAAAATATTGGACCGTTTTGTGGTTAAGACCCTTGTGGAAATGATCACTCTTTGGGTCTTTATAAGGGTATAACCTGGGTCATTTCAAGTACAATACAATGTGTATCTTTTTTGGACAAAATAAAGAAAAATAAAATTTTCTTTCCTTCTTTTCTTCACTTTAGGCATTCGAACCTTGTAACCTTTAGTGTTTGGTGTTGGGTTCATTTATGGACTATGCATGTTGTAGATAGCCGCACTAGCCATTGTATCCTTGAGGTGGTGTGTTAAGAAGCCTATTGCATTAGTAAAAAACATCGAGGGGTGTGAACTATCTCAAAGATAGAAACTAAGTTCGCTCCTCATCTTAAAAGAAAATTTAGATTCTTTTTTCCTTTTGGTAACTATTCTAAGTAGGTGCGAAGTTTTAGTTTTCTATTTTTTTATGATTTAAGTTTATTTTTAAAAATTGTTTCAACAATTTTGAGATATAGCCCTTATGACCTCGAATAACTCTAGGTCAATTCGATCAGATGTATTTAATGGACAATACTATAAAAGGAGGAAGAAAATATTTTTCTACCTTACTACTATGCAAGTGGCTCATGTGATCAATAAAAAGAGGTAATCCGATCTTCATGAACTAGAACTATCTGTTATAAGTCTAAAATGGGATGACGATAACTACTTATGCAAGAATTACGTTCTTAGTACGCTATCGAACTAATTATACGATCTTTCTGTGATTATGTAACCCTTGTTAAAACTTAGTCTGCCATAAAAAGGAAATATAAAATCGAAGAAACATATGTGAAAAAATATGCTCTCAGTAAGTATTTTAAATACAAAATGATAGATGGTAAGTCAATAGTTCAACAAACAAACAAGTTCAATTTGACAGTCCATGAGATCGTATCTGGGGGGATTAAACTAGATGAACTCCTTCAAGTGGTAGTGGTTATTGAAAAATTGCTTACTTTGTGAAAAGAATTTAAAAACTCTCTTCATCACAAACCCAAAGAATTTTCCATAAAAAGCCTTATTGTACATTTTTATATTGAGAACTAGGTGAGGCAACAGGATAAAAATGAGGAATGTAGGGATGAAGTTTATAAAGTCAATCTACTGAATAAGAAAATCCACAAAAAATTAAATAATTTGAAACTAAAACAAACCACTCAATTAAAAAAGAAACATAAGCCTAAGCCTAAGCCCAAGCCCAAGAACAATAATAATAAGAACAAGAAACTCAATAGCCATGACAAATTTGTTGGGTGTTATTTGTGTGGTAAATTCACTCATTTTACAAGATAATGCTATCATCATAAAAAGAAATAAACAACTCAACCACTAGACACTCAAGCAAATCTAAGAAGTATAAAATAGTGATTGTGATCACGAAAATACACATGGCTTTTTAGTACCATGTAATAAATGGTGGATAGACACAGGTGCCAATGCATGTGTGTTTTAATCATTGTTAGTTCAAAACCTACAAATATATTACAACTAGTATAAAGGTCCAGATGGGTTAGATTGTCACTATAAATGTGGTTGGACATGTAAAGGTGAAGTTGATGTTCACTTTAGGAAAGGATATTGTTCACCAACCCCAAGTGCAGGGCTGCAATGTAGTATAAACTTGGGAGTCCAAAATCGTTCCACAAGGACATTTGTGGTTAAGAACACAACTAGAACTAAAAATCAAGTAGAATTTTGTGGTTTTCCCATTAAGAAAAATTGAATTGCTTAGAAAATCAATAACAAAATAAATAAGGATCTAGGAATCCCTAATTAACAAATTCTTAAGCAATTCGTCTAATTCAACTTAATAACTCAACAGTAATTGAATAACGATTCGATCTACTCAAAAGATATGGCAATTAAATCAATTTAGAACATCTAACAAGATATATGAATCAAAATTGATTCATCTCACATGAAAATATAGCTAATTGATCACAGGAAATCAAAAGCATCTATTATACCCAAAGTTTACAATACATCAATTGATTTTATAGATCAAATCCTTCAATAAACAAGGAATTCAATCAAACCAATTACAATTTAACATTAGAAATCTATAAAATTGAATTAAAATTGATTTAACTATAAGAATTCATTAAGAGGTTCATCTTTTAGTCTTAATTAAGAGATTAGCCTAGCATGACTAACACCTTCAAACCAAAAAAAGAAGAAGCTGTAAAAGCAAATTAGAATTGAAAAATTGAAGAAGAAGAATGACACTAGAGAAGCTTTGCCTTCAACTTCTCTTCCAAACCCTAATTCTTATCTCAAACACCTAAAAAAGCCTTGTTTATACAAGAAATTTCCTTATTGACTTAAGAAGTTACGCACTTACGCGGACCATTGATTGATGTATTCGATTGATGTTCCCTCGATCGATTGAATACAATACCTCGATCGATCGAAACTTGTAAAAATTGTCCAACGAGTAAAGTTTAAAAATCTAATAATTTTTTATTGATTGACACCACACTCTCAATCGATCGAAAGTGCTAAAAAGTGTCCTGAGAGTTTTGCTAGGAATTTTGAATTTTCTCGATATAATGCTCAATCGATTGAAATCGATCAATGACCTATCGATTCGATCGAAGCTCTGCTCGATCGATTGAAAATTGCTTAAAATCTTCCATTCTTCTCAGTGCACTTCAGTCTTCAATTTCTTTCCTTGGTACTTGTTTCTTTGGGTCTTCAATACTTCAAATCTTCACTCTAATACTTCATTCTTCCATTCTTCAAACTCCATCACTTTCGATTTTAGTTAAACACTTTTTACAAATATTCATTTTAGACTTCGAAATCTCTGTGCATAATGAAAACACCTCTAATCAGCTAATTTAACGTTCAAATATAAGGGAAAATAATGCATAATTGAGGATAAATATGTAATATTTATGTCTCAACACACACCCCAACCAGCATTTTGTTACTCCTGAGCAAAACATATGAAAGATTTTTAAATCCAAAATAAAGTTTTCTTTAGAAGAAATTATTATGTATATTTTTGTAATCCTCAAATAATCTAAAAATAGAATTCTAAGGCACACAGTTTTGAAATTAATATCAACCTAGATTCCAACACTTAATAAATATCTAAATTGAGTTCAAATCCTTAATAACTCAGTTGAAAAATTCCAAATATTGACTTCCATGGTGCATGGTGAAATCTAATCTTAACACAACTAGAGGTTCAATTTTCTACAATAATTTTAACATTCATAATCACCCAAAATGGTCAAATCAACCAAAGACATTGAATCCACCTTCCTACCATTTGGATCCTTACTCTTGCTCCAGTGGTAGACTCTCGAGAATTTCAACACCCGGTCGAGGGTTCGAGTATCCATAGGTGGTGAAATCCCATTATGGTGTGAGTGTGTGGGGGTGTGTAAAAATAAAAAAACCTTCCTACCATTCAATAGGAATTCCTAGTTTTCTCAATTTTTCATTGACGGCTTTCACACTATTATTCTTCTTTTCAATTCTTTTTTGAAATGTCCATATATTATCATTATTCCTTTATACCATTTTTTCATTGGCAATTTATTTATTTTATTTTTTCTTTTCAAAAGGTAACCCTTTTACGATGTATTTATTTTTTAATTGGTCTCTCTCTCTCTCTATCTATCTATCTATCTATCTATATGTGTGTGTGTGCGTGTGTGTCTTGGTCCTCTCACCCACATAAGAGAGACAACCCTAGTCCCAACCCTAGTCCCATTGAAGGTTCTCCTAAGGCCGTGTATGTTGTAGAAGACCAAGATCCCTTCTCGACAAATCATGACATCGGGAATGACTTCCCAATCAGGTATGCCTTTAAGATTTAACTATGAAATATTTATTATTGATGCATTGATGATCCATCACTTCTGCAATATTAATATAATAGGGCCACAACGATGAATGGGTTTTATCCACACTATCCTTCCATTTTTCATATCATTTTAGGTTATAAGCCCAAAAATGAGGCAAATCAAACAATCAAGTGGACCATGCTATAAGAAGCAGTGGGGATAATGACATCCACATTAAAACCTTCCTAGGGCTCACCATGAAGTTTATTTACCATCCAACCGGTTCATAATGTCACATAGACCTCGATGAAGGGAAGACACAAATACCAGCTTGATCCAAAACTTCTTTGTCCCTGAACAAGTTTTCAATAATAGGCATTTACTCCCCAGTGTGTGGTCCACTTGAGCCTTGGATCTGCCTCATTTTTTAGGCTTATACCCTAAAATAATATGAAAAAAATATATAGATGAATGGTGTGGATAAACACAATAGATCACAGTAGCCCCTTGGAGCCCCAGCCTATGGGGTAGCACCAATCGTCATCCCTTTTTTATGTGTCGTGGGATGACAGTGTGCTCAAGTCTTGTGGCCAGAGCTACAGTAATCTCAATTTCAATAGTATATATTTAAGTTGTTGTATTTAAAAAGCTCGTAATTGAACTCTGAGATGAGCCAATAGGTCTGACTCTAGCTACGCAATAGACATCTTGTCTTCGGTTCAGCCTGGCCCACTTGCTACCCTATGCAACACATATGTGACGCATGGTAGGGCTTGAAAGGTAATCCACCTTAGATTTTTGAACGAAAGAAAGCTTCACCAGCACAAAGAAAATAGAAAGAAAGAAAAAAAGGATGCATTAAAAGATAGAGCAAATCCTTTTAGATAAGTGGGGTCTAAGAAAATGGAATTCATGGCCTACCCAAAGTGTTAATCCATCCATTTTAGCGATTGCCTTTACTAAATGACTTTTTGTAAAGCCCACACGCACTCACTTCTTACAATTATGGGCCCCACCATTTAAAAGGAATCATATGGCCAAAAAAGTAGACATGTCAAATCATCAGGTGGGTGACTATGGTACCAGAAAAATGAATGGTTGAAAAATGATGGTCAATGGTCCACATTTAACATATATATGTGGATGGTAATGGGCTAGGTTTGGGCTGACCTAAATAGGCCCGTCCTGGCCCAACACTAAGGCCCATTTGGATTCCACCAAAAAAAAGTTACTTTTTCTACTTATAACAGTAGATAAGTAACTTATTTGATATAAGTAAGTTTGGTTTATGATCAATTATAAGTAACTATTTTACTTAAATTTACTTAATCACTTCAATTTAATAAGTAAAAATTAAGATAAGTTACTTAAGGCATAAGTAGCTTAAGGTGCCATTTGGCACCATGGATTTGGGAGGATTTGAGGGGATTTCAATTCCTCTGGTTGTTTGGCAGCCTAAAGTAACTTGGGGTTTCAAATCAAGACTGGGTTTCAAATCTATAGTGAGAGCTTGGACTACACCTAAAGTCCTTTCGATAGTTGCATGTGTAACATGTGTCACTAGGATATTATTCTATTGGGCACATGGCCTACTAATGATATAAAAAACAATTAGTTTATCAATTGCATCATTATAATTACTTTAATATGATGATCATCACCATCCAAATATTATCCATGTAAATCAACAATTAAAAATCATTGGTTAGTCACTTGGACATGATCTTGTGCTTTTGGCCCATCCAAGACTTGGAATTTCATCATTTTCAGACATAGCATATATTTTCACGGGCTTATTACAACCATTGTGTCAGACATTACATATGTCACTAATTAGATATATTAAAGTTAATTTAGTAATTAAATTCAAACCCATGTAAATATACATGCATAGGCACCATAATAACTTTTGGATTAGAGTTGATTCCCAATTCAAGGTGCCAAACACAATAGGAGGATTTTAAATCCAGGAGTCTTCGAATCTAGGGGTTCCAAATCTATGCTCCCAAATAGGCCCTAAGTAACTTACAATCCAAAAGCCCCCCTAAATTACTCAAGACCAAAGCTTAGATGGGCCTAGCACTGCAGGCCCAAGCCCAATAAATTTGCTACCCCAGTGGGGCCTGAAAATAAATATAAATCCAAAGGTGAATGTTCCTAATCAATCCGTTAACTACCCATATACTCCCCCTAGCATGGATGCCCTATCTCAAAAGTCACTCTCGTTAGACAATCTAATCCATCGGTTCCACGGTTAGAACGAAGAACCAAAACAAGGGTTGAATGCACATTGGAAATCGAACTTTAGAAAGACCAATGGACAGGATTGGTTCATGAGTTTTATTCGGAAAACATGAGCCATCTGTCTTACTGCCAAATATGGATGGATCCGATGCGTGCTCTATGTTAAGGTTCTTCTTGCTTTATGTATCATTTCTCATTTAAAAGAATTAAAAACAACTGTCTAATTGCAAAGTCGGGCTACACATGGCCCATACATGCAAAGCCCAAATCGGGTCGAGTACATTCATGATAATTTACCAATTTTGTTTTAGTGATCATGTCCATTTTAATCTAAGATAAGATTTGCATGATTGATGTGATTTTTTGGGGGCATGCACCACGCCTATTCTAATATTTCTAACCTACCATTCGTAGATACTTGTAGCCTATTTGATTACAAGGAGCCCACAGTGTGGAAATGCATAACCATAATAGTTATATAATTATTTTGTGCATCCGTATGGTCCAAAAACATATCATATTTTAGGGCTTGTTAGGATTGCAGATTATATTAGTATGGAAATATAAAAGCCTCATCATTGTAATTTTACGACATTTGTTCGGGTACACGTAAATATAATATAAGATAGAAAAATAAATTTGTAATTGTTGACTATCCCGCCTTACCTGAGCCGCTGAGTAACTACAATTAATCGAGTAACTACGTTTGTTCGGGTACACGCAAATATAATATAAATTTTTAATTGTTGACTATCCCGCCTTACCTGAGCCACTGAGTAACTACAATTAATCGAGATACAAAAGAATGCATTGGGGGCGCCGATTAAGGCCGGGGACCCTCTAATGCCTAAGTCAGGATAGGTCTGTAGAAGGAGTAGAAGAATCAGGATATTTGTCGTGTACCTTCACCATGGTAGGGGGTGTATTTGTAGGATTTCTTCATCACTTGCCTGTTTGAGTTGATTTAAGGAGCCCGTATTGGAGTCGAATTTTAACTTCAAGAATATCCTCAATTGGCATGATCCGTATTGTGAGGATATTTCTATTCCGAGTTAGTGGTTGATATCCGAGACTGATGTTAGTACCAGAGGCCGAGGTAGTTATCCGAGGTTGAGGTTAGTACCTGATGCCAAGGTCGGTATTTGAGGCCAAAGTTGGTACCTAAGGCCGAGGTCATTTCAGGAGGTCAACGAACAAGATCGACTTCCAAAATCATTGGTCGGCATAAAAAGTTGGGGTGATTTTCTGGCCCTCAAGCAATCCATAATTATTAAGTCTGGCTGCTCGACTCATCTATCTCATATATTTGTTTTAGCATCATTTTACCCATAATAGTAGCCCCCTACTTTCAAGCTCTATACTTTATAAGCTCTAGAAGTAATGTATGTTCCTCGATTTTGTTGCATTTATATGCAGTGGTTGTGCATGGTATAATCAATAGGTTGACCGTCAAATTGTAGACGTTGTAGTAGGCATAGCACTAAGGACTTTCTTCTCTTAAATTGAGGGAAGTCCTCTTAGTTGATTGTACAGCTCGGATAGTCAGAATTTGAAAGAAATTCTCCTCTCTTGACTTAAGGAGGCTCTTTCATAGCAAAATTCACAGTGAAAGACTTTCTTCCCTTGCACTAAGAGAAACCCTCATAGTCGATCATGTATGTTAGATAGTTGAGTTTTGAAAGAAATTCTCCTCTCCTGACTTGAGAGGTTCTTTCATTGTAAAATTCAGTGGAGGACTTTTTTCCCTTTCATTGAGGGAAGTCCTCATAGTCGGTCATGTATTTTGGATAGTCGATAGATCATTAAAAGAAATTCTCTTCCCCTAACCTGGGAAAGTTATTTTTTATTATAGAATGCATGAGCATAGTAAATAGTAAAATAACAATAATGTCTCGAGCACCTTTTTACCTTTGAGAAGGGAGGTCACCCTTGTCGAGTAGGTCGGGGTTGGCCAATGAACCTTATTACCAAGATTTGTTAATTGGTTTAACTCGGTCGTCAGGTTTCCTTGCTCACTCTATCTTCATTAAGTACATGCTACCGCTGGTGCTCAAGGGAGTATACCAATGAAAGTGACTTTCCGAATGTCTGTTGGTATGATGGTCTCGATCTTAGTCATCCCCTTTCTTTCTTTTGGCGTTAGTGGCAAAGGGCTCTCCTTCTTCCCTTCGCTTCCTATCCTTAGTCGAGTTGTTTCCTTCTCAAGTAGCTCTTCATGAATTAAAGAACTCATCGACATTAGAATATTTTTTAGCTCGGTTAAGTAGGTTGGCAACAGTATTTGGGAGATTTTTACCAATAGAGAAGAAGAACTTTTCTCGTTTGAGGCTGACTACCATGGTGGTCATTGCTATCTAGTCAAAATAATCATTGATCTGGACAAATTCAGTGTTGAAAGGAATGATGTAGTCTCTTAACCATCCGTCTTTATTTTGAATAATGGTGAGAAAATGAGTCGCTGGTTTCCTTTTGTCTTTCTCGCCAATGAACTAAATGATGAAAGTCTTGTTGAGTTGAGTGAAAGAATTGATGGATTTCTACTTTAGGTGTCCGTACCATTTCCACACTATCCCCAATAAAGTTAGGGAGAATACTTGGTACATCACGGTGCCCAAGGCACCATGAAGCTCCATCCAAGCTCTGAAGGACTCAAGATGCTCGGCTAGGTCTCCGCATCTAGAGTAGGGAGCGATATGGGGCATCCATAACTGGGACGAGAGGTGAGCCCCCAGATGTCGTCGGTGAACGGTGGTTTAGCTTCCTCAAGCATGGTCTCCATAGAGGTCGGGCCTTAGGCTCGACATGCTTATTGAATGTCGTTGAGCTATCCTCAAATTTCTTTGAGCTCGGCTTCTCACGGGACTTCACTTTCTACTATGGCCTCGGGAGCCATTCTACGTCTCTTCTTCTCCACGGTGCGGTGTAGATCGGATTCGATAAGCTCAGTTGCTTCCATGATTTGTGTGGGGATGCACTTGCTTCGTTCCGGTCGATCATTCATCACATACGAGTCATGAGGTGGTTTAGAGGTCGAGACTGGGTGGAAGCTACTCCTGATGTCACGCCCTGGTCGGGGAGGGGGTGTTGTTGTTCTAATATGCACATTATTTGATCCACGTTGTTGGTCAAGGCCTCACTTAATTCTTTAGGAAAATCGGTCGACCAGCTCTGTTGCGAGGCCTACTCGAGGCCATTGTCGGAATGAGGTTGGTATGATGTTCCGAACGTGATTCCTCAGGCTGCTAGTCTGATGCGGGGATTGGCTGCTTTGGATATTGCTTGACCTCACGCAAGTTATGAGGAGCCTACGAAGGTCAGGACCGCTCAGTAGGTGTGCCTTCCTTTGATCCATGGTCGAAGGGCAGGTTCTAGCTTTCCAGTATCTGGATTAACCGGTTCATATTGCTGGTTAAGGCTTCGACCTGATTTTCCAAAGAGACCAGACGGCCACCTCGATTTCGGGATAGATGAACAGGTGCTGGAAGAGCAGAGTCAGCATCGTGTTGTGAAGGCATACCTTGGAAATCTGCAGACTACTCGACGGTCATGTGAGTGACTAGTGTGGGAGTTGTCGCAATGATGGCCACCAAGGTCTTCTTTCTTCCTTTCACCATTACGAAACTTTTGTGAGATGGAAACGACTTGGACGTCGTTACCATAAACAATGCCAAACTGTTGATGGATAAATCTGGTCGATCCTGCCTCACCTCCTCTGAGCTGCTGAGTACCTGTAATTAATTGAGATACAAGAGAATGCACTGGGGGCGCCGATTAAGGCCGAGGACCCTCCGATGCCTAAGTCATGGTAGGTCTATAGAATGAGTAGAAGAATCGGGATATTTGTCATGTACCTTTACCATAGTAGCGGGTGTATTTATAGGATTTCTCAATCACTTACATGTTTGAGTTGATTTGAGGGGCCTGTATTGGAGTGAAACTCTAACTTCAAGAATATCCTCGATTAATATGATTCTCGACGAAAATCTCGGAGGGTAATTTTATTTTTATATATTGTAAAGGTGTTTCTATTCCAAATTAGTGGTCAATATCTGAGGCCAAAGTTGGTACTCGAGGCCGAGGTTAAGGTTGGTACCGAAGGCTGAGGTCAGTATCCGAGGCCGAGGTTGGTACCCGAGGCTGAGGTCATTTTTTGAGGTTGGTGAACAAGACCGACCTCTAAAGTCATTGGTCGGCATAAAAGGTTAGGGTAATTTTCTTGCCCTCAACCAATCCATAGTCATCGAGTCAAGCTACTCGGCTCATCTATCTCATATATTTGTTTTAACCTCATTTTACCCATAACAGTAATCATTATAATTTTACATTATATTATTTATGTTACTGATTTTATGTTACAATAATATAAAAGTATCATCAATATGATTTTATCATATATATCTAAACATAACAATTATCAAGTAGAATATTTGTTTTCCAGAAGGTGAGTATTGTAATTTATAATTATTGTATGTTTATCATACATCATCATCAGGCCTCATTTGGCACCATGGATTTGAAATACCTTAAATTAAAATTTTCCTGAATTTGAACTAGCTTGGATTTGGAATCTTGTGATTGTTTTTGACACCCTCAATTTATAATCCATTGTAATTCAAAAGTAGTTATGCATATTATATTTATAGGGATTTGAATTTAATTATTAAATAATTTTTAATATCCCTAATTAGTGTACCTATGTGATGTTTGACACAATGATTGTAATAAGCACATTGGAATATATACTTTAGTAAAAAAAATGATGAAATTCCAAGTCTTAAATGGGCCACAATTAGACGATCACATATGAGCAACTAACCAACGATTTTTAACAGTTGATTTACATGGACAATGTTTGGACTGCGCAAATTATCCTATTGAAGTAATTTTAGTGATGCAATTGAAAATCTGATTATTTTAAGACATTATTAGTGGGTCAGGTGCTCAATAGATTAGTAGTGTCTAGTGACATGCATGTTACACATGCCACTCATGGGAGGATTTTAAGATGTAATCCTAGCTTCCACCTTAATTTCAAGCTTGCTCTTTGAAGGGATATGAAATCCTCATTTACTTTATGGTGCCAAATAGTCAAAGAATTTAAAATTCCTTCAAATTCTCTAAAATTCATGGTGTCGAACAACCTTAATTATGGTGTTAAGCGGATGAGAGATTTGAAATCTCCTCAAATCCTCATAATTCCACAGTGCCAAACGACACCTTATAATTTGCATTCCAAATAAGTGTAAATTTGTGTGGAAGAGTGAGCCCTTAAGATTTGACGATCCACACGATATGAGACCTCCACAAAGCCGAAGATGAATGGTTCAGACCTAGTGGTCCGCCTAACCACTACTGGAGAAGATGTGTTTAATCACTGAGACCTCCACAAAGTTGAAGATGAATGGTCTAGACCTAGTGGTCCACCTAACCACTACTGGAGAAGACGTGTTTAATCACCCCTTTGATTCTTTGGTATAGATGGCCTCAACTTACAATCTATGGCTTAGATCGTCCTAAGGAAAAGATAAATGGACAAATATCAATCTATCATTTTCCTCTTTTTACTCTCGTTGTTGCTTAATCTATTATTCACGAGAGAGTCTCTTCCCATTTATAAAGAAGGATGGGGAGTTTGGATGAGACCAAAAATTATCCGATCTTATCCATATCTCCTTATATAAATCTTCATTTAAAGTTTAATTTGAAATTCAGCTTCAAATAGAAGAAAGAAAAATGATTAATAAAAAAGAGGCTAAACCTTATTGGACCCACCCACTAGTTATTGCCTACCAGTGAGCCCCACCGACCTATGTCCAACATCTCCCACTCAATCACATTATCGGATAAGCATAAAAAAATAATTTGTCCATCTAACTCACTAAATAATAATCAAAATCAAACATCGCGATCAAAAGAATCAGAGGCTCGGGACCAACTGGATTACCATAATCTTCTCATGGGTGTTTAAGTACTAAGTGGCCACCTAACTAGTACTCAATAACCTAAGCTTTACAATGCCTATCCTAGTCTGTATGATCACATCGGATGGAGTTAACTCCTGATCTGGAGTAATCGGCTAACATACACACTTATCCAACTTATCGAGTTATTATGAAAACTCTATTTTCACAAACTTAAACTAAAATCAATTTAAAATAGTACTTATATATATACTTTTAAGAAAGTATATTATTTACAAAAGTCTATAAAAAAAACTCGATATTATCGGTGAATAAGTCTTTAAATGAGTATTTATAGTTCTAGAAACTTGGTGTAGGTGCCACGGGATCTTCTCTATGTAAATGTGTAATTTGGAATCAAACAAGTTGCTTTCCTAGTGTAATTGAGTCTAGCCAACAAGGACCTTTCGTTATAGTACATTAAAGTAATGACACTTAATCTCATCCTCCTATACACAATAGGAGAGTAGCTAAGGATATAAAGAGTCACATACGGACTAGCTACTTGGATGTTATAATGATTAGATCGAATTAAAATAATCTGTAGGTAAAATGTCCTAGCATATGGCTATAATTCACATTGTAAAGTAGACAATACTAGGTATATGTCAGGTCTACAATACGCAGGTCATTACATATGAGGTACAACTCATCTCATAACCTCACAACCTGTCTATTAATTCAGGCCATAACATTGATTGCATGTAAAGTAATGGTGCAATTAGGTTATTCGACTTAATCAGTCTCATCTTCAATCTTTTAAGATTGTAGGCAAATACGACTCACTCATATCCTCATCATTTATTATTCACAATAAAGAGAAGTCTATACCTCAGTTTATGAATATCGCTCAAAATATACCTCTCTTATACATTCAAGGTTGGTCAACCTGTGTTAGTGAGTGATCATCCTGTTGACAAAAAATAGAAATCATACATGATCTCATGGTAAATGCTAATGATCTACATACCTAGTCTATATAAGTACTCAATACTGAATAAATGAAATGTATTATTCATTAATGAAATATCAAATGTACTAGATACAAGCATATCACTCAAGCTCTCCTCAATCTCATTTGACTGACGTGAACCTGAAATAGATCTCTAACTATAGATTTCGTTATGGGTTAGCCATCATCTCCTTAGTAGAAGTGTAGTTGAGTGCGACCTTCTTATCTCTCACTTGATCACAGACGTAATGATACTTGATCTCAATATGCTTAGATTTCTGATGGTATTTAGGGTCATTTGCCAAGTCAATGGCAGAAGTATTACCTATCTTCAGCGATCTAGGTTGATGAACACTCAATACAACACCTAAACCTAGTAAAAATCTGTGAACTCATACACACTCCTGAATTACAGCACAATATGTAATGTACTCGACCTCCATAGCTAAAAGAGTTATGGATGTCTATTTCTTGCTCGACCATGAGATAGATTCCCCTCCAAGTAAGAAGACATATCCTAAAGTAGACTTTTCCATGATGGTATCATTACCCCAAGCAGTATTAGAATATCCTTTAAGCTCGAGCTTTGTGTCTTCATAACATAACATTAGGTCTTTTGTTCCTCTGAGGTAGCAGAATATACGTTTGACGGCTTGCCAATGAGACTATCCCGGGTTACTCTGGTAACGACTGACTATGTCAAATGCATAACTAATATCCAGTCTAGTACAAAGCATAACATACATTAAACTCCCTAATACGATTGCATAAGGTACTGAGGACTTAACCAATTTTTTGACTTCAGTACAGGGACACGATTTTGTTTAACTTGGTAGCTTTGTCCATAGGTGTTTCAACAAATTTTTGAATTTTTTATCCTTAACCGCTCTAAGATCTTTTGTATGTAGGTGGCTTGAGACAAGCCTAAGAATTTTTTAGGGCGATCCCTGATGATTTTTACCCTAAGAATAAAGTTAGCTTCACCAAGATCTTTCATCTTAAATTTCAAAAATGGCCAATCTTTAATCAACATCAACAATTGCATATCATTACCAATTAGCAAGATATCGTCTACATATAGAGATAGTATCAGAAAAGATCTTCCAGACCATTTCATGTATACACAATTATTTTCTTCACTCATTGTGAATAAAAAAGTAGTGATGGCTAAGTAGAACCTCATGTACCGTTGTCTTAAAGATTTCTTCAACCCATATATAGATTTCAACAACTTACAAACTTTTTTTGGATACTTTTTGTCTACATAACGCATGAGTTGTTGTATGTATATCTCTTCATCCAAGTTACCATTTAAGAATGCGGTCTTTACATCCATTTGATATAACTCTAAGTTTAAACTTGCGACAATGGATAAGACCATGCAGATTGAGGAAAACTTTACAACAGCTGAAATAATCTCATAATAATTAATGTCTTCTTTCTTGGTGAAACCTTTAGCAATTAATCTTATTTTGTACTTATCCATTGTACCATTTACCTTTCTTTTAATCTTGAGTACCCACTTATTGTCTATTGCTTTGCAATTGGAAGGCAGATCTACAAGTTTTTAAACTTTATTCTTCTCCATAGAAGTGATCTCTTCGTTTATAGCAGTCACCCAATCGGCTAAGTTAGAAGATAATAATGCATCCTAATAAGAATCAAGTTTATCATCATCAACCGCAATGCAAGAGAATCACTGCCCCTCAATATCGAAGTATCTTTGGGAAATCAATCATTTTTTAGTTCGACGTAACTCAGGATCCTGCTGAGATGTTCTCCCACTGTCCTAATGAACTATAACAGCATCATCATTTTGAGAAGTAAAACTCCCACTCTCATGAAATACATCGAGAATTTTAAAAAGTTCTACTGTAACCTTTTGCTTTATTTGATTGGGATATCTATCTTCGACAAAGGTCACATTCCAAGATTCTATCTCAATCCATTATCCATGGTCCTCATAAACTAGGGGATGGCTTATGAACACACATTCAATGGTTTTACTATTAAGTTTACTTTTATGCGAAGCAAGTAGCAAATCATATCTCAAATATCTCCAAGGGCATAGATTAACTAAAGAAGGAATCTTCGCAGACCACATCTTATATAGGGTCTTAGAACTGAATTTGAATGAGACTCTATTAAGGATGTAGACGACTGTTAGCAGTGTGTCTCTCCAGAATGTGGTAAAGAGATTGGCTTGTACCATCATCGATCTAACCACGTCTAATAGTGTCATATTCATTCTCTCTACAATACCATTTTGTTGTGGAGTGTAAGCCATTGTGTACCGCTGAACAATGTAAATGTTTTCACAATATGATTTGAACGTTTTAGATATATATGTTGAGGGTCAAATATTGCACATTAAATACCATTTATTACTTGGTTTTATGAACATGATAATGCTTAATATTCTATTTTAATCATGTTTGTGTTACAAGGTGAATTTAAGAGCTTGGATTGAAAAGGATATTAAAAGCATGGATTTGATGCTCAAGAATCACCAAAAATAAGAGTGGATCTGATGAAACCAAGAATGAAGAATGCACATTCTAAAGATCCAAGAAAACCAAGTGAAGAATGAAGAAAATCATAGTTTTCAAGTAAAATTGCGTAATCCTCGACTAGTCCTGGACACCGCTCGACTAGTCCAGCCTACGCATGACCAGTCTTGGACACCGCTCAACTAGTCGAAGCTCGATCGGTCGAGGTTCCTCAACTTGAACTCTAGTGAGTAAAACAACTAAATTTTCATCATGATCGACCAGTAGAGGGTGTCCCATGACCGGTCAAGGTTGGCCCACGACCAGTCGAGCATTATGCAATTTTTACGCAGACTATGTAAATTTGAGATGGTTTCTAAAAAATTTCACTCGGTGCGAAAGTGTAAGACCTAAAACTTTAAATAGGGGTCTCTAGGGCACTCCTAGGCATCATCTAGGATTTGAGGAGTGGAGTAAAGGTGTGGAGAAGCTGTTGCTAAGAGTTTTTTCTTCCTTTTCCTTAGTTGTTTTGTGCTTTTCTTAAGAGATTCTAGTTCAATCATGTCTATGGTTGGCTAAACCTTTTAGTTAGGGCTAAGAGGTGAAGCTTGAAGCGTGATTGAGATGTTTCTATTAATTTGAATCATGTTTATATTAAACTCTCTTTGATTCTAGTTTGATTATAAGGAATACTTTCAGTTTTTAATGGTTTTTTGTGACTCAAATTGCAATAGATCTGTGATAGCATTGAATATGTTCTTTTTATGTATTGAGATTGTGAATTTAGAAAATCTTGTTATTCTCCATCGTCCCTTGGATATGGTTGGATGATGGAAACCTCCGTAACTTTCCCAATTCTCCCAGATTGGTTATGAGTTTGGTAAATTGCCATTGTTTGCCTTGTCTCCTAGGCATGGTTTTGTGACGGAATCACTTCCAGCTCTCACACCTCTCATCCATTGAGAACTAGGTCAAAGGAAGTTGAGATTTGATTTTATTGAGATATCTTCCAATTGGATAGGATGAGACTCTGATTCCAATCGTGTGACTTGAATCAAGCATAGATCTCTCTGATCTCTACAAGTGGATCCTTGGCACCCTAGTTATCACCTTTAATTTTATTAGTTTTAATCACAATTACTCTCTCAAATATTTTAGATTAAGTTTTTATCTTTTTCTAATTCTTCTTCTAGTTGCTCTTAGAACACTCACGAGATTAGTCCATGTGGATTCGATCTCGGTCTCATTGAGATTATTACTGCATCACGACCCTACACTTGGGGCTGTGAACAAGTTTTTGGCGCCGTTGTAGGGGGCTAACAGTTGTGTTTTTCTAAGATTAGCTAGATTTAGAATTAGTTTAAGATTAGGGTTTTTCTAGTTTCTATTTTTAAGATTAAGATTTTCTGAATTATTTTAGAAACTATCTCTTTTAGAAACTTTCCTTTTTAGAAACTAACCCCTCTTTCTATTTTTATTTTTAGAAACTTTTTAATTTTAGAATTTCTGTTTTTAGAAACTGACTTGTTGTTTTCTTTTGGCAGGATTCTGACATAAAACCTTCTAAATTGGTAACTTATTTTTAATTCTCTCTCTTTCTATTTCTAGATCTTATTTTTTTAGGATTTAATTTGGATTTAGGGTTTTACCATGCAAGAGTAGATACGTCAGTATGCTGAGATGGATAAGAGCTATTAGGAAGGGATATATGATGATTATGATAGAAATCAACCTATGTCTCAAAATTTTTCTAAAACCATCATCGAGAACCGACCGAAATATAATGCTCCACCGGTTAATAAGTCCTTACGCGATCATATGTAGGAGAATAATTACACCCCACGGATTAAGAAGACAGTACATGAGTGTTGGGGTTATCATAACTATGGGAGTAAGAATTATTATCACCCATCAGATAAGAAGAAAATAATGAGAGATTATATTATGGGTGATAATATGTATTAACAACCATCAGATTCTCCCACCTATGATCCGTATGACTATGATTAGTGAAAATATCAAAATTGGAAAGATGAACCAACAACATGTTATAATGATTATTCTTTTGGATCCCCTACCTTTGAGATTCAACCAGAAAATATCTAAGAGGATTCATATTAGAGTCACATGGACTATCTTGTAGAAATTAGAAAAATATTAGAAGCACTTGATTTGCGCATTGATAAGATAGTGGAGGCTCATTCGTCCCAGCTACAACTCAACCCAAAAACACAATGTGAGAAAAGTGACCTAACTTGCTTGTGAAGAACTCTAGAATCTTGAATGAGGAGTTAGTTTCCGTTAATGAGTATGTGGTTCAATTTCTCGAAGATTCGATCTCGATGATGATCTAAAGAAATGATCAAGAGATGTGGGTGTCTTTCAAATATAATAACATTGACACAATTCACTCACATGACACACTTGGTTTCAATGATGAGGGAGAGGTTAGTTTATTTGAACCTCAACCTAATTTAGGAATAGAATGTGAGAAATGTGATACCATCCCAAGTGTGCACTGCATGAAATTAGAAGATAACGAGTATTGGGATGACGATCATGAATGTTCAGCCCAAATTCCACTGGAATCGATCTCAAGTTTGGCCCAGGTCAATGATTAAGAGGTTTAGGAAGTTGTCAATCATAATGATATACTCCACCTATCTAACGTGACCGATTTAAATGTGGAGGATAAACCACTTTCAACTAATCCTTTCAACTTTTATGAGGTATGTTAGAGTACTTCCCTGAATTAAATGATGATAAGATAAGGGAGATGGACGAGTTGCTCGATATGACTTTAAAATTTGAAACCATCCAGTTAAGGCCACCATCTGAGTTGTCAACCCTTGACAATATAATGCCTTTACTGGGTGGTATCGATGAATAGAGTTTTCACATCAATGCTTCACCCATTGATCTTCAATCTATTTGTGCAGGGCAAGAGCAAGAGAGCATGCATCCATCCACTTCTAGAAACGATGGAATCCTTAGGCAGATCATCACAAACTTCAATGAGGAAAATGAGTCACTCTCACCTGAATTTCTCAACTCTTTGGATGATTGCTTGACACACTTTGTGAATTCAAATGGTCCTATGATACAAGACATCATAAATGCCTTACATGATAACACCTCGGTAGTTGTTACTGACCGAGAGAACCCTTATCTTGAAACATTTTCCTCCACAGATCCTGAATGTTTACCATTAAAGGGGGAGGAGCTAGAAATTGAACCGAAGTCTGGAACTTCGGAATGTCTTGAGACTACATTATTTACTGAGAATTTTTCTAAATTTCATCTACTTGTAGTTTCTGATTCACCATGGAGTACTAACATTGAAACTTTTTCTGTCACAAGTGAATCATATATACTTTGGATACCTCAAGCGATTCAATGACAATTTTTTGCTAAGGTCTATAAATTTCTCTAAAAATTCATGCTCCAAGGCATCTAAGCCTATTGCAAAAAAGGCTTTTGGATGATCCTATTGAGAAATTTATCAATGTATTGGTTAGAGGAGGAACCTTGCGGCATGATTGAATAGTTTTTCCCTTGCTTTCGTAGTTTATGATTAGTTTATTGCTTTCATGTTATGTTTAGGAAAGTCGGCTTTATACTGTTCAGGATAGTTTGATTTTTGTTTGTTTTAGGATAGTTTGTTTATTGATTATTTAAGTCTTTTGTGATAACCCATCTTTATACTGAGATCATTGGAAACATCTCAAAATTCCTTCTTCAGGTACTACATTTCCATCACTTCTCATTTACTTTCATTATCTCATGTGCATTATATGCTTATATCTTTTACATTGAGGATAATGTAAATTTTAGGTTGGGGGTGTGAATTAGGCGAGCTAATCGGTGTTTTCTTAGTTTTTGAGCAAAAATTGTAAAAATTTTACAGAAAATTTTATAAATTCGAGTGATTTTGAAGTTCATCCATGATTTTGAAGTATAAGATTCTGAATGTTGGTGATTTATGACTCTTGGGTTCAGTTACTTGTTAAATTTCATAGTTAAGCTTGAATTATTAATCCATGATTAGAAGTTTTAAACATTGATTGAGTCATGATTTCGTATATCAAATATAGCTTTCACATTAAAGCTTCAGTCAACATTGAATTGTTAACTTAGTGATTATTAAGCATGGAAGGAACCAACCTAGGGAATTTTTCCATCATGTTCAATATATAAAAAAAAAAGAGAAAAAAAGAATACCCAGCTAAAAAACAGTTGTCATAAAAAAGGGCTACCTATTGATGATCATTGAAAAGATTGAACATAACGTGAAAGCCATCGATGGAAAAATCAAAAGCTGGAAGAATAAAATGTTGAACTGTAAGACAAGTTTTGATTAGTTTATGGTTATCCCGAATGCTCCTTTGATTACCAATGTTATCATGAAAATAAGTTTAGGTTTCACTATGCACTCATGGAACTCAATGTTTAGAATTGTTCTAATTTGTAGATTAATACTTTGAATTAGATTGTGAAATTTACTGAGTGTTAGGGTTTAGGAGAAAGTAATACTCAACATTGATGTATTTTAGAATTCTATTATCTGGATTGTTTTTAAAATAATTTGAGCTTATAGAAATTATACAATAGTTTTTAAAATATTTTTCGCATACTTTGCTCAGGACTAGAAAAATGTTAGTTGAGAATTGTGTTGAGGATCAAATATTGTATATTAGACCCTATTTATTACTTAATTTTATGAACATGATAATACTTAATGTTCTATTTTAATCATGTTTGTGTTGTAAGGTGAATTTAAGAGCTTGGATTGAAAAGGATGTTAAAAGCATGAATTTGACGCTCAAGAATCACCAAAGATAAGAGTAGATCTGATGAAAACAAGAATGAAGAATGCACATACTAAAGATCTAAGAAAACTAAGTTAAGAATGAAGAAAATTGGAGTTTTGAAGTGAAATTACGTAATCCTCAATCAATCCTAGCCTCTGCTTGACTAGTTCTGGACACTGCTCGACTAATCGAAGCTCAATCGGTTGACATTCCTTGATTCGAACTCCAGCGAGTAAAATAACTAAATTTTTTTCCTGCTCGACCAGTCGAGGTTGTCCCACGATCGGTCGAGGATGGCCCATGACCGGTCGAAGATGTCCCACGACTAGTCGAGCATTATACAATTTTTGCCCAGACTGTGTAAATTTGAGACGGTTTCTAAAAATTTTCATTCGGTGCAAAAGTATAAGACTTAAAACTATAAATAGGGGTCCCTAGCGCACTCCTAGGCATCATCTAGGGTTTGAGGAGTGGAGGAAAGGCGTGGAGAAGCCGTCGCCAAGAGTTTTTTCTTTCTTAGTTGTTTTATACTTTTCTTAAGAGATTTTAGTTCAATTATGTCTATGCTTGGCTAAACCTCTTAGTTAGGGCTAAGAGGTGAAGCTTGTAATATGATTGAGATGTTTTTATTGCTTTGATCTATGTTTATATTGAACTCTCTTTGATTCTAGTTCGATTATAAGGAATACTTTTAATTTTTAATAATTTTTTGTGACTCAAATTACAATGAATTTGTAATAGCTTTAAGTATATTCTTTTCATGTATTGAGATTGTAAAATTAGAAAATTCTGTTGTTCACCATCGTCCCTTAGGCATGGTTGGATGATGGAATCCTCCCTAACTTTTCCAATCTCCCAGATTGGTTATGAGTTTGGTAAATTGTTGTTGTTTGCCTTGTCTCTTGGGCATGGTTTTGTGACAGAATCACTTCCAGTTCTCACAACTCTCATCTTTTGAGAACTAGGCCAAAGGAAGTTCAGATTTGATTTTACTAAAATATCTTCCAATTGGATAGGATGGGACTCCGATTCTAATTGTGTGACTTGAATCATGCATAGATATCCTTGATCTCTACAAGTGGATCCTTGGCACCCAAGTTACAACCTTTAATTTCGTTAGTTTTAATCACAATTATTCTCTCAAATATTCTAGATTAAGTTTTCATCTTTTTCTAGTTCTTCTTTTAGTTGCTCTTAGAATACTCACGAGATTAGTCCATGTGGATTATGTAAGTGTTATGTTTTCTAGCTCCTATAATTGTCAAATTGTGTAGTGCCAAAACCGCTTGGAATTTGTGTCTTGTGTAACTCATCTACATATTCAAGTCTGTGCATCTCATATACAAGAACAAAGGTCTTTACCTTAAAAACTTCAAATGCAAGATCAAGAGATATACATG
This sequence comes from Magnolia kwangsiensis, assembly GCA_037074715.1. Taxonomy (NCBI): domain Eukaryota; kingdom Viridiplantae; phylum Streptophyta; class Magnoliopsida; order Magnoliales; family Magnoliaceae; genus Magnolia; species Magnolia kwangsiensis. The sequence continues at coordinate 86,416,264 of CM073583.1, forward strand.
CTTAAGTATAATACCATGGGATAGTTCACTCCTTCAAGCTTCAAAGTTCAAGGTTTCAAAGCTTCATCTAAGGCAAGACAATAGTCTTTACTTTAGTACTCAAAGTTTAAGGTGAAGTACAACTCAAGTACCTTGAGCTCAAGCTTCAATGCATTTCAAATTCAAGCTTCAAAATGTCTCAAGTTCAAGCTTCATCATATGTCAAGATCTCAAGCTTCGTGAACTTCAAAGAACAACTATTAACTAAAGCAAAAGAAGATTTAATGTTCATATATTGCTTATAAGGTATGAATGACCCTATATTGACTATAGGATAGGTCATTTTGAATACATAATTTAATTGGGTCACTTTATAAGTGCATAGTCTATTTTTCGACTAGTCTTAAACTATGCTCGACTAGTCCTAGTACTGGCTCGACCAGTCCAAGAAATTTCTCGACTAGTCCTAAGTTTGTTACTAATTTTTTAAAATTTTTGTTAAAACTTCTACCAGTTCTGGAGACTGCTCGACCGGTTAAGTAAACAGTGCTCGACCAGTCCAGCAGGCTCGACTCAAAGTCCAGCAACTAAAATGGGTCCCACACAACCAGTCATGGACAGGACTTAACCGGTCGAGTAGGCCCTTCAACTAGTCGTGGAATGACCTGATCTTATCGCCCCTAAAATTTTAAAAGTTTATTGGTCCTTCGACCAGTTGAGCTTTCCTCTGGGCCAGTCGAAGGAATGATTTCTGCACTTATAAATAGAACACGATTTTCAAAGTTTGATATCCAATTTAAGCAAAATCAAGACATCACTCTTAGAGATAAGTTTGTGATATTCTTTACTTATTTAGTGTTCATTTGATATTCTCTTTAATTAATTTTTTGCATTTAATTTTGTATTCTACATTCCAATCTTATTTGAAGAAGGGATTGAAGTTTTTCCATTTCTTAAAATCAAAATCAAATCAAGCTAGCCCAAGGTGATTTAATCTAAAATCAATTTAGAACTTAGAACCATTTCATAAGTGAGTGTGAACATTGAACATATATGTTGAACTTTTACTCTGAATTGGTTTTACTGGGCTGCAACAAAGGAGAATATCTAGATAAGTATTTTATAGTTTTTATAAATTCATTCTTTTGATTTCTTTGAGATTGTGCCAGAAAAATCTTTTTCTTATGATTTGTCTAAGGTGATCTAGAAAACTCAAAGTGTGGGGTTTTTAAATTGTGTAAGCCCACTTAAAAGACAGAATTGTAAGGGTTGTAGGTGAACCTTAAAAAACCTATTTCATAGTGAACGCTAATATCCACTATGTAAGGATATTAGGAGTGGAGTAGATGTGTGGCTATTTTTCTAAACAGTTGGTGTACACACAAGAGAACCACTATAATTTATGATCTTGTAGTGATTGATTGATTATTTCGTTGTGTGGATGTTGTAATTTTCCTTTATGCAATTGTGGAGAATGTTGTAATTCTTTTTTTACAAGTGTGTGAGAATGTTGTAATAGCTTAGTTACTTTCTTTGCTATTCTTTTCTTTATTCCTCTGTATCAGTTTGAGATTTTGATACACAGACCGTTCTAGGAATTAGGTTGTCCTACCATAAACCATTGGTTTTTTGTGTAAGTTTGTCCTTAGAACAATATCTGTATCAACCTCTCAATACTTGTACATTTGAGGTTGTTTTACATTTCTGTATTGTGGGATTGTTTATGTGCTATCTTTATTTATATTTGTTTAAATTTCACATTTAATTTTTAATTTGGCATGGTCATATTCAACCCCCCCCCCCCCCCCCTCTAGGACTTGTAGCTGGGACTTTTCAAGTGATATCAAAGCCTAATAGCTCGCTTTAATTATTTTTTGGATTTATTTCCTGAGCTAATCGATCTGAGATTTTTAATATATCAAATTTTGATAGCCTTTCAGTCACTAGGCCTCCACCATTTGATGGCTCCAATTATGCCTATTGGAAAGACAGAATGAGGATTTTCCTAAAATTCATGGATGAGAGCATGTGACATGCCACAGTGACCAATTGAACCCCTCCTACCACTAAAGTGACTGGTACCAATGGATCTGTAACTGTAAAAGTAATACCTTATTTTACTTGGACCAGTCTTTAGAAAAGTGAAAGTAATGCCAATGCAAAGGCTCTAAATGCTATTACTTTCGCACTATCACCGGATGAATTCAAGAGAATTATATCATGTGATGCTAAAAAGTAAGCCTGGGATGTTTTAGAAATGACATACGAGGGAGCAACAATTGTCAAGAAATCTAAAGTCCAAATCCTCATAATTAAATTTGAGAAAATACGTATGGAAGAAAGTGAAACTTTCATAGAGTTCTATATAAGATTGAATGACATTGTCAACTCTATGTGAGGTTTCGGTGATAGAATCTCAGAAAGTAAAGTCTGTGTAAAGATATTACGTTCATTGCCTGAATGGTTTAATTCAAAGGTGACTGCGATCCTGCAACTTCGTGATACAAATAATATAAGGGTAGAAGAATTAGTTGGCTCATTATAGACCTATGAGTTAAACTTTAAAACTCTTAAAGGTAAATCCATCACCCTTAAATCTTCCAAACTTATTTCTCAAAAAAATGATAATTTTTATTTAGAAAATTCTGAAGATAACATGGCCCTTTTAGCTAAAAAGTTTTCTAAGATTTTCAAAAGTAAAAAGATGGTTGATTTACAAAAACCTAATGAAAGGAAAAAATTTAAATCTAAAACTTAGAAATCTTTAAAAGACAGTCAATGTTACAACTGCCATGAATATGGACATCTAGCGAACAAGTGTCCTAAAAAGGACAAATCAAAAAAGAAAGGTATGTTGGCTACTTGGGATGAATCTTCTTACTTTGAAATATTTTCTAAGTCAGAAGATTCTGAAATCGAGTCGGGTAATGATGTTAAAGCCCTAATGACTCTAGCCAAGTTCAATTTTTCAGATAATGATGATTCAACTAGTGAAGAAAATCTGAATAGTGATCATGAAAATGAAGAAGATTTTTGAGATGCTTATAATGCCCTATACAAGGAAAGTTGCAAAATTGCTATAAAACTAAAACTTCAAAAAGAAAAATTTTTAAAACTTAAAGAAAAATTTAATAATCTAGTCTTAGAAAAATCACATATTTCAGATTGTTTTGAAAAAACTAAATATGATTTAGATTTCAAAACCTCCCTTGTTGAAAATCTAAAATCTGAAAATGAAAAGCTAAAACTAGAAGTCTCTTCACTTTTGAGTTTAAAAGACACTTGGAGGTATGCCTAAGGTGATCCTAAGTTAGAAAAACTCTTATCTTGATCCAGAAAATTTAGCGACCGATCTGGATTGGGCTACGACAAAAGTATTTCTCCCAAACATAAGAATACTCCACCCAAATTTGTGAAAGGGGAGTCTCCAAATTCAAAAGGAAAAAGTCTGAATCAAAACTATTTTAAAAATGCTAACACTTTTCAAATCTTAAAACCTAAAAGCAACCATATCAACTATAAAAATCAGAATTGTAATCCTTTAACTAAGAAAATTGTTGACTTACTTAAAGAGCTCTTAAAATCTAACTCAGTGGGTCAGTCTTATAACAACTACAAACATAAGAAGACCAACTATACTCCTAAACCCAAGACTGTAATGAAATAGGTCCCTAAGGTTACTTCCTTAGTTGATCACATCGCTTTCAAAGCTTCAAGCTATTCAAAGTGGTACCTAGACAGTGGTTGCTCCAGACATATGATAGGCGATAGAATGTTTAACTCTTTAACCTCCCTCTATTTGAGAATATTTTATATGTAGAAGGGTTAAAACACAACTTATTAAGCATCTCTCAAATATGCGATAATAATCATAGTGTAAAATTTACTAACCGAGGTTGTGAAATCCTAAATAAAAATAGTTTTGTAATATTAACTAGTCATAAAACTTCTAAAAATTGCTACATTGTGAGTAATTCAAGCTCATCTAATCTATCATGTTACATGGTCCATACTGATGAGACCGAATTATAGCATAAGCGCCTTAGACATGTAAACTACCACAACTTATATTGATTGAGCAAAAGAGAGTTAGTAAGAGGTCTACCTAAATTACAGAAAGTAGATGAAATATGTGGCGAATGCCAGATTGGTAAAAAACTAGAAGTACTCACAAAAAGGTGAACTTCAATGTCATATCTAAACCGCTCGAACTTCTTTATATGGATCTTATTGGACCAACTAGAATGGAGAGTTGAGGTGACAAGAAATAAATTCTGGTAATTGTTGATGACTTTACCGGATATATATGGGTAGTCTTCTTAAAGGACAAATCATAAACTCTTGATGAAGTAAAAATAGTACTTAAACGTATTCAAACGAAAAAAAGGATCTCAAGTTTGTAAAATCCGTAGTGATCATGGATCAGAATTTAAGAATAGTAGTTTTAAAAAAAATTTCAGTGATCAGGGAATATCACATGAATTTTCTGCGCCCAAAACACCACAATAAAATAGTATAGTAGGAAGAAAAAATAGAGTATTTCAAGAAATGACATGTAATGTTAAATAGTATGAAGCTCCCTAAAAATCTTTGGACTGAAGCCGTAAATATTGCTTGTTATATAATTAACCGTGTTTACACTAGAAAATCAAATGGTAAAATGGCTTATGAAATGTGGTTTGATAAGAAGCCTAATGTCAAATACTTTCGTATTTTTGGCAGTAAGTGCTACATTTAACGTGACTGAGAAAATCTAAGTAACTTTGACACCAAAAGTGATGAAAGGATATTTTTAAGGTATGCTCTAAATAGTTGAGCATATTGAGTACTTAACAAGAGGACTGGGGTAATTCAAGAGCTCATTAATGTAGTTATTAATGATCACTTGAATACACCTGTCTCAAGTTCAGAAAATGATAAAAAAAATTTAATTGATAAACCAGATACTTCATCAAGTCAAAATAACTTTGAATTAAGGACTGTTAAAGACCATCCAACTAATTAGATTCTTGAAAACCCTCTCACTGGTGTGCACACTCATAACAATTAAAAGATATGTGTAATTACGTGTGCTTTACATCTTAGATAGAACCAACTAACATAAAATAAGCCCTTTTTGATGAAAACTAAATTGTTACGATGCAAGAAGAGCTTGATCAATTTGTCAGAAATGATGTTTGGTACTTAGTTCTAAGACCGAAAGATAAACATATTATCGGAACAAAATAGTTTTTTAAAAATAAGTCTGATGAATGTGCTAATATTATTAGAAATAAGGCAAGGCTGGTTGTATAAGGGTACACTCAAATTGAAGGTATCGATTATGATGAAACGTTTGCCCCAATAACTCGTTTTGAATCAATCAGACTATTTATATTTATTACATTCTTTAGAAAGTTCAAAATATACCAAATGGATATAAAGAGTGTAATTTTAAATGACGATTTGCATGAAGAAGTATATGTTGAACAACTAACGGGTTTTGAAGACCCTAAGAATGTTGATCATGTATACCGCCTAAAAAAGGCCCTTTACGATTTAAAACAAGCTCCCGGGGCATGGTACAAAAAGTTGAGTAAGTTTCTACTAAGTCATAACTTTATAATGGGAAGTGTTGATAAGACATTGTTTGTAAAGAAACATAATGATCACATTTTAATAATGCAAATTTATGTTGATGATATTATCAATGGATCTACCTATGCTAACATGATTGTTGAATTTGCAGATCTTATGAAGTCTAAATTTGAAATGAGCATGGTTGGAGAAATGAATTATTTTCGAGGATTGCAAGTTAAACAACAACTTGATGGTTTCTTTATCTCTCAAACCAAATATGCTCTGAACTTAGTTAAAAAGTTTGAATTTGAGAGTGAGAAAAATTTTGATACTCCAATAAGTACCACTTTAAAACTCTCAAAAGACTATATCGGTAAAAGTGTGGATCCAAAGTTATATTGCAGTATGATAGGAAGTTTGTTTTATTTAACTGCGAGCCGACCTGATATTGCATTTAGCGTAGGAATTTGTGCTAGATATCAATTTGACCCTAAAGAGTCACATTTAATTGTTGTTAAGAAGATTATGAGATATGTCGCTAGTTCAGTAAATCTTGGCCTCTGGTATCCACATGACACTAGTGTGCAATTAGTTGGTTATACGGATGTTAATTGGGCTGGTAACATTGATGATCGAAAATCAACCAGTGGTAATTATTTCTATATAGGGAACTGTTTAGTTTCTTGGTATAGTAAGAAACAAAGTTTCGTATCACTCTCAACTGCTGAGGCTGAATACATTGTGATAAGTAATGCATGTACTCAGCTTGTATGGATGAAAAGAATGCTAAACGATTACGAAATTATGCAAAATTCTATGGTTTTATATTGTGATAATTCAAGCACAATTAGTATATCTAAAAAATCCAATCCAGTATTCACGAATTAAGCATATTGACATTAGATATCACTACATTCATGAATTAGTGGAAGATAAGACAATTTCCTCGGATTATATTCCGACTGAGAATCAACTAGCTGACATATTCATAAAATCGCTCGACAAAAGTAGGTTTGCTAAATTAAAATTTGATCTTGGTATATACAATATGAATTGATAGTTCATGTCTTTGTGTATCATAATGTATATATTTGTTATTTTAAAATTTTAAAATTTAAAATTTTGTGTAAAATTGCACATTTTGGGCTGTGCCACAACTGGTCGAGTATGTGTGCACGACCAGTCGAGTACATACTCGACCAGTCGTGGCACAACCGGTCAAGCATGTACTCGACCAACCGTGAACCACGGGTTTGGTGGTTTATTTAGGAGAAAAAATCACTTTTTTCTCATTTGGGTTGTCTTCTCCAACGGCTCCGACATCGACTGGTCGAACCTATCTTCAATTCCTCCATGGTTAGTGCATTGTTTTCGATTTTCTTATAGATTTTAGTCCTTTGCACTTCCTTTTCATCATTTATGTGATTTATTTCATGTTTTATGTTGGTTTTTGGGGTTTTCTACTCAAAAATTTGATTTACTAGAAACTCACTTTACCTCTTTTGTAATCTCCATTTTTCTTGATATCTTTGTTGCAAATGAAAGGTAGAACCAAAAAAGAAAAGTTCTCATGGCCCCTCTACATCTCGTTCGACTCCTATCACTGTGCGCCACCTTCGGTCGCCCGAAGATGATTTCACTTATGTGCGGGATATTCGGTTGCGCAATGTTATAGTAAAATGACCATTAATGTTGATCATTTGGCTCCTTTTGATATCCTTCTTCTCCTTCAGTCTGTAAAATGGGATAACATACTACATTGGGGTGGGTTGGCATACTGTTCTATTGCGCAGGCTATGTATGCTTGCATTACTAATTTTTCTACTGAAAATCTGACATCTACTGTTGCGACCAGAGAAGGTCCAATTAATATGGATCATCATCTTATCTCTGGATTAATAGATTTTCCTGTCGATGATGAAGGTATTCCCATTAGCACTCTAGCGGCAAAACCATCTGAAATTAAGAAGCGAATGCTCACTAGAGATTTATGCAATATAGATGCGGAATGGAATACTATTGAAAATGCATTTGCCTTAAAGTTTTTGTTACCTAGATATAGAATCCTTCACAGGATTTTCATTTCGAATGTCTATTCTTGATCTGGTAACAAAACCAAACTCACTACGTTTATAGTTCGTATTCTTCATTCCATCATTCCTGGAACCTCTGTATGTCTTCCTTCGTTGATTTGTCGTTGTATCATTCAGTTCCGTCTCCATCCAGGATACAGTGACATTCCCTTCGCTTATCTTATGACTGTGTTACCCACCCATAGTTTAGTGGCTATACCTATTGGAGAAGCTTCCATTTACCACCTACCATTCAACAACTACAATATTAACAAGATGAATTTTAAGCTGGCCCCAAGCCAAGTCAATGTGGGTGCTGGTGGAGCTAATGCCGCAAATGAAGAGGAGGATGATTTGCCTCTAGATGACATCAATATGAATGATATTTTCGATGAAATCGAATTTGATTCTGCAAATGATCCTGATTATCAGTCATCTGACTTTGATGCGCATTTGCGCTCACTTGAGGAGAAGTTTGAAATTATGAATGTGTCCAATGATATGCAATTTAAATATATGCGCAAATATCTTATGCGCATGAATAAGGGACTTCATCAAATTGATCCTAATATACTTTCTCCTTCATCGGGTTCAGATTAGTATTTGAATATGTGGTTTGTAATAACTTTTATGATGTGTGAATTTCTTTTATTTTATTGCTTGGACATGCTTGAATATGTTTTCTTATGTTTTAGTTACTTGGTAATCATGATTTTACTTGGAATACTCTTTTATTTCCTTCTTTATTTATTTACTTCCATTCTCATTTATTGGTTTCTTCCTTTGTCATGTTGTGACAAAAAGGGAGAGAATTACATCATGCTTCTGAAATGTGGAATTGTGGATAGAATTGTGGATAGGTCACATTTTTTTTTTTTGATTGTAAGAGGGAGTAAGTAAGGGGGAGTATTGTTGGAGTAGAGCTTTATTGCATTAATGCGTATTGTTTTGACCTGTTTATAACTAATGCATGATTTTTTAACCAGGTTGTAACTAGTTTATATTTATAAATGGTGCATGATTCTATATTATGCATATTATACTTATTTTTAACGAAGTATGTTTTGTCACAAATTTGACAAAGGGGGAGATTGTAAGTGCTATATTTTCTAGCTCCTACAATTGTCAAATTGTGTAGTGTCAAAATCTCTTAGAATCTGTGTCTTGTGTAGCTCATCTACATATTTAAGACTGTGCATCTCATGTACAAGAACAAAAGTCTTTACCTCAAGAACTTCAAATGCAAGATCAAGAGATACACATGCTCAAGTATAATATCATGGAATAGTTCACTCATTTAAGCTTCAAAGTTCAAGGTTTCAAAGCTTCATCTAAGGTAAGACAGTCTTTACTTTGGTACTCAAAGCTCAAGGTGAAGTACAGCTCAAGTACCTCGAGCTCAAACTTCAATGTATTTCAAATTCAAGCTTAAAAATGTCTCAAGTTCAAGGTTCATCATATGTCAAGATCTCAAGCTTCGTAAACTTGAAAGAACAACTATTGACTGAAGAAAATGAAGATTCAATGTTCATATATCGCTTATAAGGTATGAATGACCCTAAATTAACTATAGGATAAGTTATTTTGAATACATAATTTAATTGGGTCACTTTATAAGTGAATAGTCTATTTTTTGACTAGTCTTAGAATATGTTCGACTAGTCCTAGTACTGGCTCGACCAGTCCAAGAAATTCCTCGACTAGTCCTAAGTTTGTTACTAATTTTCAGAATTTTTTGTTAAAGCCTTGACCAGTCCTAAAGACTGCTCGACTAGTCGATTGAAAAGTGTTCGACCAATCCAGCAGGCTCAACTCAAAGTCCAGCAACTAAAATGGGTCTCACATGACCAATCGTGAATAGGACTCGACCAGTCGTGGAACGGCTTGATCTTATCACGTCTAAATTTTTAAAAGTTTATTGGTCCTTCGTGCAGTCGAGCTGTCCTCTGGGCCAGTCAAAGGAATGATTTTTGCACTTGTAAATAGAGCACGATTTTCAGAGTTTGATATCCAATTCAAGAAAAATTAAGACATCACTCTGAGAGATAAGTTTATGATATTCAGCTATTTAGTGCTCATTAATATTTTCTTTAATTATCTTTTTGCATTTTATTTTGTATCCTACATTCCAATCTTATTTGAAGAATGGATTGAAGTTTTTCCATTTCTTGGAATCAAAATCAAATCAAGCTAGCCCAAAGTAATTTAATCTAAAATCAATTTAGAACTTAGATCCATTTTATAAGTGAGTGTGAACATTCAACATCTACGTTAAACTTGTACTTCAAATTGGTTCTACCAGGCTGCAATAAAAAAGAATATCTAAATACGTATTTTATAGTTTTTTTACATTCATTCTTTTGGTTTCTTTGAGATTGTGCCAGAAAAAAGAATTAGTTCTACCGGATTGCAACAAAAATCTCTTTGAGATTGGTGTTGCAGACTTCTGTTCTTTATCATTCTTTTTCACCCTCTTGCCAGCTTTATACCGTTTCTAGTTAGCTTTCAGCTTTTGGGTCTCTGCTACAAAGGCCTTGACCAAACCTGACTGAATTACATTCATTTCAACCTCTCGTACTAAATGGCCACAAAAGTCTCTAAACATAGTGATAGAATCAGTATGGTTCAAAATCCTTTTGATTGAGACCCAAGATTCCGGCAAGGAACGGTGTATTGCTATTATCTTTTGATTTTTAGTCGATTTACACCTAACATTCCTAAGGGAACCTATCATCTGCTCCATCTTGCAGATATTATCTTTAATCGGGCAGTCAACTGGTATCCTATATTCCTGAAATTCTAATTCTATTGCCTGAACTTTTACATCTGACTTCTGCGCATAAGCATTTGTCAGTGCTTTCCATATTCCTTAGCGGTGTCATACACTTCATACATCAATATGAGTTTTTTGTGCATTGTACTAATTAGGACATTATGGGCAAAACAATTATGTTTATGCCACTTATTGTAGCGGTTCATTATTGCCTTATGTTCTCCTACATTTCTATTCAAAGCTTATATAGGTTCCTCTTGAACCTCATCGAGTGTATGCGATATGTCATCCTCGTCCAGAAGGCTTCGTACTACGTGGGACCAGTATTCGTAGTTATTACCGTCGAATTGTTGACCTTTGAGCTGTTCAGCGATTAAAGCTTTGGTGGTCATCTCTACATTGCATCAAGTATTACTACTTAGCTATGATCTATGGTATTGACACTAATCATTAGCATTTCTACGTGTTATTCAAAATTTCAAGGTATAAAAGTAGTCAATACATCTTAACGAGATCTGAAAGTATACATATATGAATGAGTGGTATAGATCAATCAAGTTCTCTTTTTAAGATGAATTTGATGCTTTTATAAGAATATATTTGTATAAAGTGCAACCTTCCATTACAGGTTACATGCATCATTTGGTGAAGGAGATTTAACTCTCACTCAGGTTATGCACAACATTTACATATAGGGAGCATTCCAGTATTAAGTTTTCTATTTTCTAATGAAAAATAGACTTAGATATAATTGCATGAAGCCTAATTATATCACACATATAAACATTATGATCAAATGTTTTTTTTTTTAAAAAAGTGCTTAAATATAAATATAGTTTTATCATCACCAATGATTATGTCCATTAGCGACGGATCTGATTATTATCAATCATGATCACCGTTGATGATGGATCCTCTCATCGACGTTGATCATCTTGATTTATGATGGTTCCGATCACTAATGGTCCCTTAATCAATAGTGAATTAAAGGATATATCAATGAAACTATATTCAAATGCATGCATACGTACATGTAGTAATTAAGAAACACGTGATATAAACATTTTGCTTATCTGACTCTAAAAATGTGTAGCTCACCTTAAATGATTACGTTCATGATACTAATATATCATAATTAAGATTACAAAAATTATTTATTTATTATTTAATATTTATTTTAATACATACATTGATCTTTATCATTTTAAGATATCTTAATCGTTAATCATTAAAACGGACCATACTATAGGTTAGATCTTGGTTTTAAAAAAAATCCTAAGTCACTTCCTATTATTTGGTTTAAATCAACCCACAAATGGCTGATTAAAAAACCTTTAATAAGATATACTTAATCTTTAAAGAAAGTGAATTGAGCTTCTGATACGGCCCATTTGAATTTATATATAAATATGGAGTATTAGCTTTCCAATTACCCATGGATTACTTATTATGGTTCCTTTATTTGTTTATACAAAAAACATATTCAAATAGTTTCAAAAAATAAAATAAAATGCTACTACATGAATAAATGGCCCAAGTCCAGATTCTGAGCCCACCTAAATAAGGAGGCTTTAGACAACAATTGAACAAAATTGTTATCTATTAATTTCACTAAATGAGACTTCATGCCTTTAATAATTATGAAATAATTTGTGGTAATTTATCTACAGTAGTAAATATATACCCCAATCTTTATTATTCAAAACATGGAACCTAAAAATGTCACCAAAAAAATGGATTTCACTAAATAGGATTTTATTTAACTTTTGGTCGTCCATTTCATAACCATCAATTTGATAAGCTAATTTTATGAGCCATATAAAAAAAAATAAAAAAAAATAAAAAAATAAAATCTCATAATCATAATAGTGCGGATTAACGCACATTCTAGATTCATATTTATTAGTAGAACATGATAAACCTACACTATCATCTATCCCTTATGATTACCGTATTATAAGAGATATGTAGTGCCTATTAAAAAAAGCTTTCTATTAAAAATGCTTCTTTTTATTGGACCCTCGATTTCTCTTACCATTGATTTATATCTCAAATCAATATATGATACGCTATTATATTTGAGCTTCATCAAATCTCAAATGTCTGATATTGGTGATTATTAAAAAGGTTTTTTTTCGTTCAAACCTCAATATCTCCATTATCATTAATTTCTATCTCAAATCAATATGTGGTATACCATTATATTTGAGATTTATCAAATTTCCAATGTCTAATTTTACTAATCCTTGGGATTAACCCATTTTTTTCTCTCTCTTTTTTTTTTTTTAAAAAAAGAAAATTCTTCTCGAGTCAATAGGATGTAAATTCAGATATCATATATTTGATATAACAATTATTATTATTATCATTATTTAATTCCCATACCACATGAAGAAAATAAATAATAATAATAATAATAAATGAATATATAAATGATCGATGTATAATTAAAATAAAATATATAATATAATAAAAAGGACGCCTGACCTTTCGCGATTAAAACAATAAATCAGAGATCCATCGTTGAACTTGGCTCTGATACCACTGTAAGTATGTGCGGAAGAGTGAGCCCTCAAAATCTGACGATATACATGATATGAGACCTTCATGAAGGTAAAGATGAACGATCCAGATCTAGCGGTCAGCCTAACCACTACTGGAGCAAATGGGTCTAATCACCCATCTGATTCTACGGTATAGATAGCCTCGGATTACGATATATGGTTTAGATTGTCCCAGGGACAAACTAAATGGACAAATATCAATATATCACTTTCCTCTTTTTACTCTCATTGTTGTTTGATCTATTATTCACAAGAAAGTCTGTTCCCATTTATAGGGAATGATGGGGAGTTTGGATGAGACCAAAAATTATCTGGTCTTATCCCTATTTACTCATCTAAATCTTCTTTTAAAGTTAATTTGAAATTCGACTTCAAATGAAAAAATGAAAAATGATTAGGGCATGTTTGGCCGGGCGTAGGGTGGAGTAGATGGGATGGGATACAGTTTAAGGTAATTGATGGGCTGTCAATGGTTGTCCATTGATTCCATGGGTTTACAATAGTCCAGGATGGACACGACATTGTGTTTGGATGAGTCGTGGGATTGGGTAATGTCCCAGTGATAGACGGTTGGCATGTTTGGAAATGCATGGATTACTGGTACTCTCATGCGGCTAGCGTGTTTGGTGCAACGGCCATTTGACTGTGGTAATTAACGCCCTCTTGCCATGTGGTCCACTGCAGCCTTATATTAAACAATCCCACACTGTGGATCCAAGGGTTGTAGATCATGCCCGGGCTAACTGTGAGGTGGGGTTAGTTGGTGACCCACTCATCTAAGGTCAGCAATACCAAGTGGGCATTCTAGATGGTGAGTTCAGTTGGTAGGTGACACATTGACATAGGATCCATTAATGTTACTCGGTGCCGGTGTGGACCGATCATCAGTGTGGATTTGTGTCCACATATACAAAAAAATTTATGCTCACTTTTAACCTCATTTTCTCATAAAACACAAGCAATCAAATGGCAAGGACCATGATGCATCAGGTATGTAGACCATGAAAAGGGTTTCAGTAGAGTTCATTAAAACAGTAACAGATATCCAACAAGATAAACTAAAGTTTAATAATGACATACAAAATGAAAAACATAACCACGATTCCCATTACAAATGCAGCTACTCTCTCTCCAATGGACATGGCGGCATCATCCGTCGAAGTAGCCCGAGAAACCATGGCTCGGGTCGTCTGTTGGGTTGACGACCAGTAAGTACTCCTTGTGTCAAGCTCATCACAAGAAGCGGATACATATCCCTCATATTTGGCTCATCCTATAGCTGGTTGAGCAGTTGTATTATTGTAGTGATTGTTCCAAAAAGAAGACGCTTCTTTCCAGCTTTTAAAGGCTCGATGTCTACTCCCGTTGTAGCCTTCTACTTCCAATTTAGCCTCATCCCAAGAAAGATATATACCCGGTCGGCGACTAACGTATACAACGTAATATTTCTCTTTCCTCCTTGCTACTGAGGATCCACATAGTGTCAAAGACCCTTCCTCTACCCTACAAGTCCGACACCCAATCGAGGCATACAAACTCTACTATATATACAAAATGGTATCCCAAAATCATTGGTTACTATCGGACTTACCTTCAGCTGCCGGAGATTCTTACCTGCTCGTTGGTTGTGAGGAAGACAATCGATGGGGGTGTACACGAACCGAGCTAGCTCGGTTAGCTCGCTCGATTCGACTCAGTTCAAAGCTAAGTTCGAGCCGAGTTGACCTGTTTTATGAGCTCAAAAATGAGTTCGAGCCGAGTTCAAGCTAGCCCCAGCTCGACTCGACTCAGATCGAACCCAACTCGAATCAAACTCGGATCGAACCAGTTTGGTGACTCGGTTACTTTGATATTGATGTTACTCACCAAGTGTTCGATGAAATGACTCAAAGAAGTGTGGTTGGTGGCAAGGAAGGTATGTATATGAAACCAACACCCTTTTTTCTTGATTTTTATGTTGCTTAGAAAGTGTTTGATAAAATACCTATAAAACCATTGCCGCTATCTCAAATACAATGAGATTTTGAAAGTGCAGTCTAGGTGTTTGTGAAAATGTTGCAATGGCGAATTCAGCTCGATCTTAGCTCGAACTGGCCTGAGCTTTTCCGAACCGAGCCGAGCTAGCTAGTCAGGCTTGAGGACCGAGCTGAGCTAAGTTCGAGCAGAGGTCAGCTAGTGACCGAGCCAAGTTGAGCTGAGGCCAGCTCGACTCGGTTCAACTCGATGTACACCCTTAACAATCGTCACCGGTCTGGAAAACAGGGCACACCATTCGCCCTAACTCGCTGCTTCGTTGACTTTATATGGAGACGCACCAAATAATGTGAGTCGTCTCTTCCATTAGAGCACGGTCCTGAGACGGTTGTCTGAAACGAGATCGTCCATCACATTCCATATCCCACACTCTTTTGAGGGATGAGCAATATCTGCAGGTGGGATTTGCTGAATCCGTCGAGCGGTCAGCTATGTTTACGAGGGCGCTTGGGCTGAAGTACAATCGCTATCCCAAACAGTAAACGGGATAGAATAGCACATCATAACCCTCTTAATACGGTAGAATCTCAACCACCGTGTCGGGTCAAACACGCCTTAATAAAAAGGAGGTGAAACCTCATCGGACCGACCCACGAGTGAGCCCCACTGGCGTATGTCCAACAATAAGCTCATGTGAGTTTCTTTGTTTTGAAAGCGAAATTTTCAGATTCACTAGACAAGGAATATTTTACATTTTACGTTAGAATCTATAATGATAGGTGAAGCCAGTGGTTGCTTTATATACTTTACAATTCTATTTTGTAAATCTAACAACTAACAATGTCAAATAAAAAATGTTTTCTTCTACGAGAGATTTCTTGTCAGCAGCGAAGCAACTCTAGATAAGCATGAAAAAGAAAGGTGCATTTATATCTTGGCATGCTACCAATTTAACTTTTGGGCCACGTCCATCCAAGAGTGGGAATGTCCTTTTGGACGGTGTAGATTTATGGCATGGACACTAATGGCCTACCTGATTTATGGGCTATGGCATGTCTACGCTGGGACCCACCTTATGAGTGGCTTGGATTTGGCTTTCATATGCCATGACGACCTTCTCCAACGCCCATTCCAGCAAATCACCCTGCCCTTGTACAAACCAAACGAAGAGCATTCCTGTCGGCAGAGCCTACGCAACTGAAGGAAAGTTGATACAGGCCAACCATCTAAAGGGGGCGGATACTGGGGTAACACTTTTGTGGGTGTTACCTGTACCCTGTGGGGCCATATTGATGAATCTGTTATATATCCACACCGTGCATCTGCTTTTCCATATCAATTTAGTACTCTGTCCCAAACCTTAAGAAGATCTATATCTCAATTGGACCACACCACTGGAACGGTGGTGAATTACCGTTAAAACTTTTTGTGGGCCACGAAAGTTTTCGATCAATCTGATCTTTTTAATTTCCCTTAGTCTAGGTCTGTTTGACCTTATAAACATGTTGGATGGAAAACAAACATTATGCAAGACTTACAATGATGCTTAGGAAGTTTTTAATGGTGGAGTGTTCAATAGCCACTGTTTTATGTGACGTGGTCCACCTGAGATTTATATCTGCTTAATTTTTTGGACCATATCTTAAAATGTTTTGGAAAAATGGAAGTACGATGTGGTTACACAGCAAATCATCAAGGTAGGCCCCATGGTAGGGACAACACTCACCACCTAATGTATTTGTTCTATATCCAGGCCATCCATCAATTTTCACCTTATTTTGGGGCATGATTTCAACACTAAAGTAAACAGTGGTGATCGACTTAGAAACTTCATGTGGAGCATAAAAAGTTGGGATCAAGATGACATATGTTTCCTTTCCTTAAGGTTTGTATGATCTGATAGGTTACACCGTTAATAAACATTACGGTGAGCACTCAATGACTTCTCTTTACTGTAGTGTGGTCCACATGATATTCAAGTATACTTCATCTTTGAACATGTTCTAAGGAGGCGTTTTGCCCGAGGTATTAAATGGGATTAGGTGGGATAGAATTTCATATGGTCCTTTCAAATTTCATCCAACATATGGGGAGGATGATAAAGGTTGGGATTGGGATTAGGCTGGATGTAATTACAATTGGTCCCATGGAATTGCATTTGGTTACGCCCGGTATTTTCGTGGATTTTGAAATCTACTACAAAATGGGCCCCATGCGGTCTATCCATATGCATGATTTATACGTGACAGTCTTATTATATACGTGTACAAGTGAATAGCATCCCTTAATAATTTAGTATGTTAGTTACAATTATATAGGTCACCAAATAAGATTTTGTTTAACCTAATGTTTTCCGTGACAAGAATATTATTCCAAACCAATGATTGGATGGCTAAGATGCTATAGCATTTCTATACATGCAATCTATGTTGTTAATTCCATTTGATAGAGTTCAATACCATTTTATTCATGGATCAAACGGGCCCTAAAATTATTAGAAATTTTTTTTGCACGGCGCATAGTGCCCCCACCATTTTAGAGGCTACAATTCTCAAATCACAGAATTGCTGGTGTACAATAGCCAGCTGTATGTGTCGTGCAAAGACGAAAGCTGACAGTACTCCTCAATCTCAGACTTGTACGAACAGTTCAAAGGGGAAGGGATTGGCTGGTGTACCTCACATCAGCTATATTGCTGCTCTATTTACTTTAAGTAAGTTTATTGGGTCTGATGATGAGGTATGTGTTATATCTAAACTGTCCATCCATTTGGCCAGCTCCTCTTAAGGCTTAACACAAAAAATAAGACAGATCTAATTATCTACTAAACCACACTACAAAAGGCAGTAGGAAAACTGTTTTTGAGGTCACGGATGTTTTGAATCAATATGAAATTTCCTTTTTCTTTTCATTCATGCATTTGTGACCTTATGAACAGATTAGATGGAAAATAAACGTTATGGTGGGCCCTATGAATTGTTTAATGGTGAAAATCATTCTCCGCTGGTATTTGTGGTTTGGTGATGATCTTTAGACATGATTCATTTTTTGGATAATGGTCTAAAATAGTTTTTAAAAATAGATGAACATTGTAGATATAATAAATACATCACTATGGGGCCATGTAACTTTGATCTCCTTTAATTTGAACCATTCGTATAACTTGGAGCTCAGGGAGTACTAGTACTTGTCTTCGCACGACACGTACCTATAGTAGCTATATAGCTAGTGTGGTATACTAGCCAATTCACTTCAGTTCAAAGGGGAAGCGGATCAGCTGGTGTACCTCACACGTTACATAGCCGTTGTATTGACGTCGATAAGTTCTTTAGGTCTGATCATGAGGTATGTGTTACATCCAAACCTTCATCCATTTTGCGAGCTCATCTTAAGGCTTGAGACGAAAAATAAGATAGATCTAACTATCAAGTGGACCACACTGCAAAAAACAGTGGGGGATTGAATGTCTACCATTAAAACTCTTTTTGGGGTCATAAAAGTTTTGGATCAATATGAAATTTATTTTTCCTCTTCATTCTGGTCATTGTGACCTTATGAACGGATTGGATGGAAAATAAATGTTATCGTGGGCCCTATAAATTGTTTAATGGTGAAAATCATTATCTTCGCTGTTATTTGTGGTGTGGTCCAAATGATCTTTGGATATGATTCATTTTTTGGATAATGCTCTAAAATGATATCTAAAAATAGATGAATGGTGTAGATATAACAAGTACATCACTCTGGGGCCCATGTGACTTTGATATCCTTTGAACCGTTCATATAACTCAAAGCTCGAGGAGCATTTGTGCTCGTCTTCGCATGACACATACCTACAACAACTATATAGGTGGTGGGTGGTACACCAGGCAATCCGCTTCCTTCCGTTCAAAGGAGATTAAAGTTACACGGCCCACAATGATGTATTTATTTGAAAGCAAATTAGTTGGTGTACCACACACTAGATATATAGCTCGTGTGGATATGTGTCATGTGAACCTCGAGGTCCAAGTTGTATGAACAATTCAAAAGAGATAAAAGTTACATGAGCCCCACAATGATGTATTTATTATATCAAACCATTCGACAATTTTTTGAAATCATCTTAGAGCATGAACCATCGCACCAAAAGTAGTAGTAGGATGATGGTTTTCAAATTAAAATATTCTTAAAGCTCATCGTAACATTTATTTTCCATCCAATTTGTTCATAGGATCACAAATAGCCATACTAAGTGGAAAAATAAATTTTATATTGACCCGGAACTTCTATAACCCCATAATGGTTTCAATAGTAGACTTTCAATCCCCCATTGTTTTTTTTAGTGTGGTCCACTTTATTTTTAGATCTGTCTTATTTTTCATCTCAAGCCTTATGATGAGATCTAAATGGATGGATGATTTGGATATAACACATACCTCATGATTGGACTCACAAAAATTGCTTACGTCAATACACCAGCTACATCCTGTTGCACCACACATCGAGAATAAAGCTGGTGTATTGATGTCACCAAGTTCTGTGGGTCCCATCATGAGGTACGTGTTATATCTAAATTATCCATCCATTTGGTGAGATTGTCTTAAGGCTTGAGCTAAAAAATAAAACATATCTAAAGATCAAGTGGGCCGCACTAAAAAAAGTAGTGGGAGATTGATCATCTACCAGTGAAAGCCTTTTATGGGTCACAGGAGTTTGGAATCAATATGAAATTTGTTTTTCCTCTTCATATGTGTATTTGTAACTTTATTCATATATTGAATGGCAAATGAACGTTATGATGAGCCCTATGAAGTTTTTTAACTGTGAAAATCATTATCCTTCATGCTATTTTGAGTTTTAAATATGGTTCATTTTTTTGCCTAACACTCTAAAATGATCTGAATAAAATGGATGAACGTGTAGATATATTAAAAACATCATTGTCGGGCCATGTGACTTTGATTCCCTTTTTAACTGTTCATACAAACCGGAGCTCGGGGAGCGTCGGCGTCGCTCGTCTCTTCACGGCAGCTACACCAGCTCTATAATGATGTGTGGTACACCAGCCAATCCGCTTCCGTATATATTATATCCAAGCTGTTCATCTATTTTTCGAGATCATTTTAGATTATTATTTAAAAAATTAATCATATTTAAATATGAAATGTATCACACCACAAATAGCAGCCAAGATAATGATTTTCATTGTTAAAATTTTCATAGTGCCTATCAAAATGTTTATTTTCCATCCAATTTGTTCATAACGTGAAAAAATACTTAAATTAAGAAGAGAAACAAATTTCATAACGGCCCAAAACTTCTGTAAACTCTGAAAGGGTTTTAATGGTAGAAGTTCAATACCCCACTTCTCTTTCTCATTGTGGTCCACTTTATCATTAGATCTGTTTTATTTTTTGGCTCGAACATTAATAAGAGCTCAAAAACTGGATAGAGAGTTTGGATATAATACATAGCTCATAGCTCATGGTTCCTGGATATACAGGATATAACACACAGCACATAGCTCGTGATGGAACCCACGGATCTCGCTGGCGTTAATACACTAGCTATATATAGCTGATGTGCACGTGGTAAACCAGCCAATCCGCTTCCCTTTCAGATTTCCACTGATTGGCTATCATGATGTCAGTGGGGCCAACTGATGAACCGGCTGGATTACCTGATCAGGCTCCAAAAGTACGGTGGAGAAGGGTGCTGGGGCATCTGACTAGAATCTTGATACAGAGAAATGTTGAAGTTATCCAAGTGAATTGCAGCAGACTTGTGCAAGATCGAAGCCTTCCAGCAGGTGGGACTCATCATGAATATGTCCTTAAAAATCCATGTTGGTTCGCTCAGCGGCCTCGCCTTACTTGTATGCGAAATACAGTTCTGTGGTCACTTTCTTACTAACTTTCCATTTTCCTCATTGGATCATAGGCTACCTGATTAATGGATTAATCTGATTCATGATTTAGGACATACTCACATTCAATAACAGCTAACTATTGGCTCGGATCTCATACACGTGTGCCAAATTAGCACGTATCTTGAGATTCACCTCTTCAAAATATATTCGCGCGAATCGCGGTAGTATTCCTCGGACGTGCACCGCCAAATCCAAATTTCGGAGCGGTAAATATTTTACTTATTTCGCACTCTGGCAGCGTACGGCGTTTGATACGGAAGCGGATTGCGTCCTGCCCCTGCTTAGACCGAAACAGTCCAGCAGGTGCTGTGTGGGATCCACCTTGATGTATGGGTTTTATCTACGCCGTTCATCAATTTTTCCATATCATTTTATGATATGAGACTAAAACTACTATAGATCCAATTCTCAAGCGGATCATACGATGGGGATTGAACGCTTACCATTAAAAACTTTTTAAGGACCACAGAAGTTTTAGATCAATCTGAAACTTATTTTTTTCCCTTAACCTATGTATATGTGAGCTTATGAACAGGTTGGATGGCAAATATATATCATGGTGGCCCTATTAAGATTTCAACGGTAAGAATCATTATCACCGTTTCTATCTTGTGGTGTAGTCTACTTAAGGCTTGGATCTACTGAATTTTCGAATAAAATTCTAAAATGATCCTAAAAAGCTGATAAACGGCCTAGATAGAGTTTGTACACTACAGTGGGTCCCACAGAGCCCTGCATGTACCGTTTCCGTCTAAACATGGCAGGTCGCAATCCGCTTCCGCTTGATACGCGGGCACTCAGCACATGTGCCGTTCACCAACTGGCAGCGGATTCGGTGTTACCCGGGCAACACGCTAGTGTGTGTTACAGAGACCGTGGGGTCCACCTTGATAAATGTATTGTATATACACACTGTCCATCCGTTTTTTCCATCTCATTTTATGAGTTGATCCAAGAAATTAAGTAGATCCAAATATCAGGTGGACCACACCTGAGATTGCTTCAAACAGACTTGAATGAAGGGAGAATACAAAGATCAGCTTGATCCAAAGCTTTTATGAGCACGATGATTGGTTTTTAATGGTCAATCACCACATTTTTCACTGGTGTGGTCCACCTAAGATTTGGATCTGCTTAAGTTTTGGGATCACGTTCTAAAATGAGATGGAAAAAACGGATGGACAGCATGGATATGGTTATACAATCCGCTCCCTCACTCAACGTAAACTTACTAAAATGTGGAGCCCACCGTCGCTACATTTCCGTCCAAAAATCAGAACGGCCGAACAATCCTAACCGCCAATTCGTAGAGACTAGATTGTTGAAACATGACCGTTGGTTATTTTTCATTTTTAACCATCCAATAAATGTCCACCAATCCGATATTCAGATAACCAAATAATCATAATATTTGGCTAATGATACCTCCATAATTTCTAAAAACTTGTAATGACCTGCGTATCATTCATCCCACTCCACCACAGTATCAAAGATTTCCAATTCAAAAGTCAAATGACAGGATGGCCCACTAACAGATCTTACAATAATGTGTTTATAGAGAAGATCTGAATCTTAGTCCACTCACCGTTCTCGAATCTCAATCAACGATTTCATGCTTTCCCCCACGTGGACTATATAAAGTGAACATTTCCGGTTCATTGAGATGAAATGATCCTGGGCCATCATAATTCCTGGCACTATATTTCGAACTCGAACCATCCAGCCAATAGGCCCCACCCATGCACCTAACCAAGTGTAAAAAAAAACACACATATTAGATGGTCTATATGTCACATCACCGTTCATTTTACTTTCGTGTGTGGACCACTGTCCTTTCTGTTTCCATATGAGTTAAATGCCAAAGTTGGCAGACGAGGATTTCGTGATGGGCCCAACAGATGGATGATCTAGATTGAATTAATGGATATCCACCGTACGGTATTGATGATTGGAGATGACCCAAGATTGTTTGTCGCGATGAACGAGAGTGAACCTGATAAATAATGGTACTCTACACTGCTACTGAGCTGGAAGGATCAGCATACAAATAATCAAATATATTAAAATGAGACAAGCACCAAACCCTACACCTGTGATGGTTTGGAGTTCTAGATCTCCCAGCAATTAAAAGATTCTCATGCATCCATGCATGCCTTTCAATCCCCCACCCTTGTCTGGACGCCATACACTAATAAATAGGTGGGCCCCACAATGTGTGGACTACAGAAATACCCCTGTACTAATTCGACTGTATGGTACAGAGGTTTGCTGAAATATCCGGATATACTGCTGTTTTTACGCTGGGACTGTAGCGGTTGGATCGGGGGATGATGTTGCAATGATTCAGACTGTTTATTTGATGAGCCTGTGGATGGGGATATTTATCAAAATAATCTCACGTTGCAATATTTCAACCCTTCAGTTATGGAACGTCTACTTGAACCATTATTTCGTGGGCCATAGATGTGATCCTCCAATCACATATCCACGGTGAGGCCCATTGAATAAACGGTTTGGATCATTGCAAGATTAACCCAGATCTAACAACTATAATGCGAAGGTAAAAATAGCATCAGGTTGCCATGTACCGGGGCAAACCACTAAAACATTTTAGAAGAGATGAGATTTTTACAACAATAGTCCTATGGAATAAATAAGCCCCAAAATAGCCTAATTACTCGTGGAGCTATATGTTTTGTTTTGTTTTTTTTTTTTTTTTGTTTTTTGTTTTTTTCTTTTTAAAGCCATGAGATAATTAGATTTTGTCCTTTTTCACGCGATACAACATCTATGCCCACTTGCTTCATTGTACAACCGTATCAGGCAATTATCTTTTTGTGAAGAGGAGATTATGGGTCCCACAGAGTCTTGATCCATTCAGTTAATTTAGAGCATCCTTGAACAATCGAGGGCGTTCATCTCATATTCAACTGAGGCCTTTGTGGCTCTAATAGAGATAACAGTGGCCTTTTTCTTGCTGTTATTTCCTCTGTTGTAGTCCATTCTCGATGTTTTCTTCCTTGATTCTTGGGATCACGTTCTGAAATTATTTCTTCGAACAAATGGTTGTAATGGAATTTAACGAAGATGCACGATAGGCCCCACAATATTATTACGTAAGCATATATGTGGGGTCAGACTTGTTAGCGAACTTATTTGTGCAATTTATTTATCAATCACATGCGTTTGTGTGTTAGGGAGTTGATTGAGCTCTTGGAAGATGAAGATTGAAGACATATGGAGACTTGAAGCATCAATGAGTGAAAAATAGGTAAATTAAGTGCCTTAACCTTAAACCCAAAACAACCTTAACCTCTAGATGATCCTAACCTTAATAGGTAAACATTCTTTGATCATCACTTACCTTTAATAGCCTAATTAAAATATGATAAGTAAGGTTAAAAGAGGCACTAAGCTACTTTAAACATAACTGCCCAAAACAACAGTTTTTGAGTGGTCATTGATACCATCAATAGGCAGTTGATGGATTTCAATGACATCGAATGACCACTCGATTCGATCAAAGAAACAGTTCAGTAACCCAATAGATATATTTCTAAATTTTCTCGATGAGATCAATAGTGTACTCAATCCTATCGAAGGGTCTTTCGATCATACCGAAGGACCTTCGACCCCATCGAAGGGCCTTTCGATCTCATCGACAGGGTCATTAACTAGTCATTTTATAGCCGCTCGAATACGATTTATTATAAAATGGTGTTCGATTCTTGGGCATTTAGATGGATTTTTGGTGCAATAGAAGCTTATGGGATTCTCCACTCATATCCCTCATCCCAAGCATCTGAACCCATGAGTCTAGGTCATTATTTATCACTTGAAAGAAGATTCCACCCTCGATTATGAAGACGAGCTTGATCTCAATTTTGTTCTAGAGATTAGTCTTGAACCAATAGTCAAATCCTTGTCTCAATATTATAAAATACTTATCTAGGTGAATTCCCTAGGATTTCAACTATCACACTATTTGTAGTAAATTTCATCATCCTCCCATCACCTTGATCACCGTATTGAAACATCACATGCAAAATGTTTGTTCATGGATCTAAACCATCAGCATTAACAAATGTGTGAGCAATTGAGGAATGAATTCAAGTACGGAAAAACTTTGAAGAAGTAACTCAAGAAAGACGTAACAAAAGGGCTCAATCTGATAAATATCGAATATGAGTCCATACACTCTTTCCTTATGAAGGATTGAGTGTAAGAGTTTGTAACTCAAAATCGAATAGGTTCATGTAAGACATACACTCTTGTATAGGGCCAAATTCACCGGACATGGGTCTGTATGTGTTAGTATTCATGAGAGCCTCCAGTGGGAGTGTATATGTAGGTTATTGTGTATGACTATAAAGGGTAGGGGTGGACCTATTGAAAACCTCCGATAGTGAATACTGGTACACTCGATAATAGTGTGTCCACTAAGAGTAGAGTAGGGAAACCGAACTACTATACATGTTTGTGTTTGGAATTATCTTTTAAGCACATTTCTAATTATGCTTGTAGATTTAACTTATTGAATTATATATATGCATAATTAGATGAATGTTAGTATTTGAATAGTTAGCAGATCCCACACACAAGTTCACTATCTAGATTATTAACTAGGTTCTTATTGATGCATACTTTGTAGTATATGTGATTAGAATCACTTTATCTTGAAAGCCTTAGCATTAAATTACTTTATTAGTTTTAAATTGGTAAATTATTTATTTAGGTAATTGTGGATTTAATTGGCAAAATTGTAAGTGGTCTTATTCACTCCTCCCCTTCCTCTAGGACATAGTCATTTATTCTCTATATCAGCCAAGCTTTTACACGTATAGCTGTAGTAGATTTATACCCCAACCACGCAATTTCAATTGGTGTTAAAGTAGATATCTTTTTAAGGGCTTGACAATCTTGAGTTGATCTAAGGAGTTTAAGAATGATGCCCACCCAAAAGGGGTGTACTGTCATACAACCATCGTCTTTTAATGGGTCTAACTATGCCTATTAGAAGGCTAGGATGAGGGTCTTTCTAAGAACATTTGATCATATGGTTTAAGTTATTGTCAAACAAGGATAAAGTATGCCCATAAAACATGTCGTGGTTGATAGTAGAACCATTAGTGCTCCTAAAGTTAAATCTAAATAGAGTGACGATGAGAGAGCACGATATATCTATGATGTAAAAACTTTCAATACTATTTATTATAATGTTTTCCCCAATGAATTCAAACATATTTATACCTATGAAATGGAAAAAGAAGCATGAGATATATTAGAAATTACCCAAGAGAGAAAAAAACGTAATTAAAATATTAAAGCTTCAACTCTTAATAAACCAATTTAAAAATATAAAAAGTGAAGAATCTGAAACTTTAATGGAGTTTTATTCTAAACTTAATGATATCTGCAACTCCATGTGGGGTTAAGGAGAGAGAATTTTGGTAGGTCATATATATAGGAAAATATTTAAATCCCTACCAAATATGTTCACTTCCAAGATAACCTCGATATAAGAGTGTAGGAATATAAATGAGATGAATATAAATGAGTACTAAGGTTCTCTACACACTTATAAACTACACTTTAAAGCCACCTCTGGCAAGAAGAAACTAGTCATTTTTAAAACATCATATGGACATAAGACTATTGAATCTGAAAGTGATAGTGATAATGAGGATGAGTGAGATTTATTCACAAGAAATTTTAAAAATTTTCTCAAATGGAATAAGAGGAGTTCTAACAAGAAGGACAAAATGGTTGAGAAGCATAAAGATAAAACTATTAAACAACTTAAAAAATCCAATGTTACAACTATAAAAGTTATGGACATACTGCTACCATTGCACCAGCAAAGTAAGATTTAAAAGAAAAGCTATGACAATAACATGGGATAATATAGAAGAGTCTAAATATGATTCAGGAGACTCGTCTAGTGATGAAGACCATAACCACTTATGTGTTTTAAGGACCTTATCCATTAATTCCTTCCCTAAAGAATTGGGAGAGCATAATACCTTAGATGAGTGACCTTAGAAGGTCCTTATGTGGGCTTAATTGGTAAATCTGGGAAGTTATGCCTCATTAGTGAGCATATAAGTAAATTAGATGATTCTAATCTCATTTTGTGCTTAATAGGTAAATTCGATAATTTAGCCTCATTTTTTATAGTTTATCTTTAAAGTTGTTTGATTTTAATATCATATATTTATTTCTAGACGATCATTGGTCATTCCTATTTTGAATAACCATAACAAGCATCCTCCATGTTTTAATATTCATATGTACAATATTCCTTTATTAGTATGTGTTATATGACTTATAAAGTTTTTTATCATAATATATTTTTATTAGTATATCTATGGAATTAATTCTTCTTTTTTTCATATTATATTTTTATTAGTATATCTATGAAATTAATTCTTTATCAAATACTGATAAAAATGAAAAGAAAGATCAAGTCCCATCAAAGTAAATTCTATTTTGTAAGATTCGTTTGTTGTTATAGGAATTGATGAATATAAAGAGAGTAATTATGGGGGAGCATTGTAAGTTTACATATCCTATTTGTATGAAGTTGTAAATCATTTGTAATTTGACATATAATATTTTGTGTTGTTTTGGTATGTCATTGGTATGAACCATGACATAGTTTAGGTTACATTTTTATCACGTAATTAACAAAGGGGGAGATTGTTAGTGCACTTATTTATGCACTTTGTTTGTCAATCATGTGCTTTTGTGTGTCATGAAGTTGATTGAGCCCTTGAAAGCTGAAGACCGAAGATGTGAAGATTTTAAGTATCAAGTAGTGAAGAACAAGTAAATGAGGTTCCTTGGTGACCCTAACCTTAGATCCAAAATAACTTTAACATCTATATGATCCTAACCTTAATAGATAAATGTTCTTTGATCATCCATTAGCCTTATGAGCCCTATTGGAATATGATAATTAAGGATAAAAGAAGTGTTAAGTTGTTGTAAATATAACCACCTAAAATAATAGTTTTCAAGTGGTCCTCGATCCTGTCGATGGATTTTGATGGCATTGAAAGACTATTCGATTTGATCAAAGAAAAAGTTCAGCAACCCAATAGATATATTTATGATTTTTCACGATGAGATCGATAATGTGCTTATTCCTATCAAAGGACATTCGATCCCATCAAATGGCCTTATAATCCTATCAAAAGAGCTATTAAGGAGAAGATTCAAGCATGAAGAGTTTTAAAGAAATAACTCAAGTAAGACGCAACAAAGGGACTCAATCTGAAAAGTGTCAAGCATAGTCCACACACTCTTTCCTTGTGTATAATTGAGTGTAAGAGTTTGCGACCCAAACTCAAATAACTTTTTATATAGGACCTAGGCTATTGTGTAGGGCATAATTCACCGGACACGGGTGTATACGTGTTAGTATCTGTATGAGCCTTCAACGGGAATAAACATACATTCTTAAAATATGACCGAGGTTGTTGATTAGCCAATAAAAAACCAACTAAGTCTCAAAGGGAGCCTCCAGTGAGAGTGTGTATGTAGGTCCTTGTGTAGGGATGTAAAGGTTAGGGTGGGCCTATTGAAAACCTTCGATAGTGAATGCCAGAACACACAAGAAGTGTGTGTTCGCTGGGAGTAGAGTAGAAAAATTAAAACACTTTACATGCTTGTTTGGGTTGTCTTTTGAGCAAATTTCTAATTATGTTATTATATTTAAATTGATAAATTATATTTATGCATGATTAGATGAATGCTAAGTTTTGAATAATTAGTACATCTCACACACAAGTTCACTATTTACATTATGGACTAGTTACTTGTTAATGCATACTTTGCAATCTATATGATTGGACCCACTTTGACTTGAAAGCCTTAGTGTTAAATTACTTTACTACTATTAAATTAGTAATTTGTTTAATTAAAAAAATATGAATTTAATAGAAAAATTTTTAAGTGGTATTATTCACCCCCTTAGGATATATCCATTCATTTTGTAGCTCCGTCAAGCTTCTATACGCATAGATGTGGTAGATTTATACCCCACCATACAATTTTAGGACCCATATTCCAATCCATTTCAGGTTTTCAGAATTTTTAAGGAGTGGGGACCATCACCAACACTGATGAGAGATATAGGGAGAGGGGACCACCACCACCACCAAATTAAGAGAGGGGGGGGGGGGGGGGGGGGGGGGGGACCACCACCATTGAATCGAGAGAGAGGGGGGACCACCACCACCACCACCACCACCACCACCACTACTAAAGAAGAAAGTAAAGATCATTGCTTCTACCTCCATAGGACTTACTTTGACAATCATTTGGTGTGGTTACGGTGATAATAATTTCATTCTGGTCACATTTTCGTGATATTTTAAGGTGATAGTACCTTTAATTCAGTGATAATCTTCATACCGCCGATCAATTTCAAGTTTTTCTTCAAGGGAGCGACTGATATAGCAGGTATAGGTAAGAGTATATAATATGACTATTTTTAAAAGGTTGCTATTTAGATCGTAAATGGACACTATGAATTCCTTAACCAGTGTTGATCCTACTTGGGCACTGTGGATCCCGCCTGGCTCACTATAGATACCACTTAGTCACTATGTATCCCACCTTGACATCCTTTCTGTGAATGTTGAATGACTGAATGTGTATATGGATGTAGTTGTGAGTTACGAATGTTGAATTGTATGTATGTAAGTGTGGATGTAGTTGATGGATGTGGATTTTAAATTAAATGAATGAGAATGTGGCAGTGCATGTGAATGTGGATGTGAATGTAAATATTGAATTGTATAAATGAAAACGTTGAAGTGGATGTGATAATGGATGTAGAGGTGAATTTGTATGAATATGGATTGTTAATACATTGGTTGTGAATTTTGAAATGTATAGTATAAAACTTTAAAAGTAGATATGAATGTGGAGTTATATGAATGAAAATGTAGAGGTGGAAGTGGAAGTAGAAGTTGAAGTGGATTGTATGAATGTGGATGTGGATTGTGTGCTATAAAAATATGTAAATATATGTAGATGTGGAAGTTGATGTCAATGTTATTTTCTATGGTATGCATGTGGATGTAGTTGTTAATGTTGAATTGTATGAATGCACATATAGAAGTGCATATAAATGTAGTTGTGAATTTTGAATTGTATGGATCTCCCTGAGAAGTGTGGATCTCACTTACGAGAGAAGTGATGGATCCCCCTGAGCAGTCATATACTCACTCATCCATTCTATTCAACATTCACATTTTCTTTCATTATTTTAATGAATATGATCTATCTACAAAAGGTGTATGTGAGACGTGGAGGCTGATGTGGATGTGCATATGGGTGTGAATTTTGAATTGTATTAGTGTAAGTGTGAAGTGCATGTGCATGTAGAAGTGGATGTGAATTTTCAATTGTATGAATAAAAATGTATAGGTGGATGAGAATGTTGAATTGCATGAATGCAATTGTAGAAGTGGATGTAAAAGTAATTGTGAACATTGAAATGTATAAATAAAAATATGAAAATAGATGTGAATTTTGAATTGTATGAATGTAGATGTAGATGTGGAAGTGCACGTAGATTTGAAAGTGGAAGTACTGTGCATGTGTACTATGGAGTGGGTCTGAGGGGGAAGTGTGGCTCTTACCTAGTGGAGTGGATTCCCCCTAAGCACTGTGGGTCACACCTAGGTCCTAAGTAGGATTCATAGTGCTCAGGGGGGATCCACCCTCCTAAGTGAGATCCAATCTGCTCTGGGAAACCACCCCTCTTGGACCCACTTCACACCCATATTCACATTTTCATTCATTAGTATTCAACATTCGCATCCACTTGATGCATTTTATATGCATTTGTACAGTTTCATTGTTTTCAAAGAATATGATCTGTCTGTAAAAGTGTATGTACATGTGGGATGTGAAAGTAGCTATGAATTTTAAATTGTATGAGGGCAATTGTGAAAGTACATGTGCATGTAGAAGTAGATTTGAGTTTTGAATTATATGAATAAAAATATAGAGGTAAATGAGAATATCGAACTTTTTGAATGTAATTGTGGAGGTGGATATGAAACTGAGTTGTGTATTATGAATGTTGAATTGTATGAATGAAAATATGAAAGTGGATGTAAATTTTGAATTGTATGAATGAAAATATAAGAGTGAATGTGAATGTGAAAGTACCTGTGAAGGTGAATGTGAAAGTATGTCGATACACATATTTACTTTTTTTTTTAAGGGTGGCCACCGTGGATCGCACGTGGGAATTGTACTAGTGTTGATCCTATTTGGGCACAACGGATCCCATCTTGCTAATGTAGAGCGGGTCGCGGACAGTTTCATGGCCAAGATGGATCAACAAAGGGCCAGTCGACGACAAAAGTGATCTGGACCATCGGACCTTAGATCGAGCGTATCTCATAATCCAGAATGAGTTATCGTGCATAAAAAATATGATTCTGGGGTAGAACGAGCTACTTACGTCGGGTTACGCAAGCCGAATTTGCGAAATACCCCTGGATTGACGGTCATTTCCCTATTTTAATTTTGTTTTTACTATAAATAGTTAGTTTTAGTTTGATTATAACTCTTCATCCGTCGGGCTTTAGGAGTTGCGTCCAACGTGAAAAGAGCTTAGAATAATTAGGAGAACAGTTTGGTGAAGCCAAATAGGACACTTACTATTTTTGGCCAAAAACCTTGTGTACTAGTAGACATTACGTCCGTCTATAAATAGTAAGTTTACTATTTATAGTAAGTCGCGAATTCTAGGAGTTCTAGTTGTAGTTTGCTTCTGATTTCTCTCCCAATTGCTTGGTATCCCTATTTAAAGGGTTGTGAACTCATTTATTGGAATTAATTAATCAATTTCAAATTTATTAGAATTTATTTCTATTTTCTGCTTTCTTTCTTCGTGGATTCGAGAAGTCTCTGTGAGGAGTTTAGAGAAGCTCCGTGGATTTAGAGTAGTTATCCTCTTGAGGAAGATGGTGATTGACCTCATCACATTCATCCTTGCATCAATTGGTATCAAAGTAAGGATTCCCCTTATGCCGATGGCAAACAATAAAGGTATGAATCAAAATCTTGTGGACGGTGATCCAGAGATTCGTTATCTTTCGGAAAGAATGGAAGCTTTCCACCGAGAGAGTCAGTTGACCATGCAAGGGATGCAGGTAACCCTCGACCGTCTTGTGGATACGCTACTTCCTCCCTGAGCCCTAGGCAGTGCTCCACCACCCATGGTGGCTCCATCACCTGTGGTTACTATATGACACAACCCCGACTTTTGTAAAACACTACCACTGGAAAACCGTAGGGCTATACCAGATGATTCAAGTTCTATCGATGAGGACCTTAATGAGGGTTTTGCCCGATGACCAATCCATAGAGGTGATCATATAGATCGTGCTGAAAGAGACTATCGAGGTAAGGCTGAACTTCTTAGTTTTAATGGTTTATTATGTATAGAAGATTTTCTCGATTGGCTAGCCGAAGTAGAGAAATATTTTGATTATATGGACGTCTCAGATCATAAAAGAGTAAAAGTAGTAGCATTTAAATTAAAATTTGGTGCTTCTATATGGTGTGAACAATTACAACTCTCACGAGCTCGCCAGAACAAGGCGCCCATCTCATCATGACCATGGATGAGACGCCTTCTTTGATCACGATTTCTCTCCGGTGATTATGAGTAGATATTATTCCAGCAATACTAAAATTGCTGATAAGGAAATCAAACCATCACAAATTACATTGAAGAATTTCAGCAGTTGGCTACACGAAACGATCTGTTAGAATCTTAGTCACCAAAGGTGGCACGATTTATAAGTAGGTTGCTATCGACAATTTAAGACCGAGTTCAGATGTACCCAGTCGGGACCATGGATGAAGCAGTTCAATTGGCGGGTAGGGTAAAAACACAACTTGTAAGAGCTCTTTCTCATCCCTATCCTTCACCTCGAGCCCCCATAACAGGTTCCACGTAGGATTCACTGATGGAACGAGGAAAAGATCCAGTAGGAGAATGTCCTCAACCTCTTACAAATGCAAACCGTGATATGAGGTGCGGCTCTTCCAGACCTCAACGTGCAACACCCATAATAATGGGCTTAAGTAGGATTTCAAATTCTTATGCTCGTCCAAGGTTGAACAATTGTTACCGTTATTGCCAATCAGGCCACTTATTAAACACTTGTCCTCAAGTTCCCCCAACACACTTGAATATAAATGAAGGGGGCACTGAAGATGAGGCCACAGAAGAAGACCATGGCTTTAATGAATATGAATAAATCACTAAAGAAATAGCAAGTGGCGATGAAGTGACGAGCAAGGATCATGAAAAATTTCTAGTTGTCAGGCGATTACTATATACCCCACGAAAGGAATTACTTCCACAGCGACACAATATATTTTGTACTCGGTGTGCTATCAACAGAAAGGTCAGTGATGTGTGAAATTATGGTAAAGACTGCTTTAGTTGAAGTAGGAATATGCCAATATGTCCTAGAGGGGGATGAATAGGACTTTTTAATAATTTTATGATAATTTAAAATCCTATTACACTAATCCTAATACCAAGCCTATATTAGGATTACTCAATAGTAACTCTACTGGCTTCCAAGCTTGTAAAGGATCCAATCATAAACTATTTGAGAGATAACAATATGCAAACTAGTTTATGATAGATATAACTGTGTATGTGTGTGAGGTGTGATCTCAGATATTCAGATATGAAAATATTAATGTAAATCACACAACTAAAAGAATAACAATCTCAAACATAATCATTTTTATAGTGGTTCGACTACTTGTCTACTCCACTCCCAGTAACCACTCTCAACCCTTGAGTGTACCGAATTTCACTAAGGAAGTTTCACAGAGGTTCACTTCAAACCTAAGGTTTTAAATCAAGTTCACCTTCAACCTTTATAACCTACACCTAGGCTGACTATTTATGCTCTCTAAGTAAGGGTCAACACATAGCACCCAATTTTAGGCACACTGGCTAAGGATTCACACAAGGAACCTTACTATTTATGCTCTCATGAGTAAGGGTCAACACGATGTACCCACTTTTAGGCACACTGGCCAAGGATCTTCCACAAGACCCTAACTATTTTTGCTCTCCACAGAGCATGGGTTAACACAACACACCCACTACGTACACTCCCGCCGGAGGTCTCCTAGAGGACTTGTAAGGGTGAGAAACACCTTAGACCCAATCCTATAAAGGAATGATCAAAAGGTCCTTTGGACTCTGATAACTTATAGATAAGAAGATGAGTCTCATTCAGCACATTGTCGAAGATCTCTTTCTTTGTTGATGAAGAATCTTCGGCTTCCTTGATCCACAACACAGATGATGTACCAATATACGGCGTCGGGTTGGGTTAAGGTTAAGACGAAATTCTACTCTCTTAAATATTTTTATATAAGGAAGATAGAGTGATTCCAGTCATTTATACATTCAAGGCATCCCAACTTAATGATTTTCCATTAAGGTAGTAGCTAGAGGATCCTTAAATGCGGAAGCTCATTCCTCAATCCACTCTATTGAATACTGATGATGATGGTGGATTAGTGGATGAACTCCCATGAGAGAAAGGGCTTTGGGTATATGATCTAAGGTAAAACATTCAAAAGCACTCTCTTCTTTCTCTACCAGTAATAATAGAAGTCCTCTTTATATAGGCAAAAGGTTCCAACGGATATAAAACAGTCACATTTATGACAGAGTTCAATATCATCGAGCGGAATCGATATCATCGAGTGTATACTCTCGATAGCATCGACGGTCTGCTCGATGACACAAACTCAAATGTCATACGCTTTTGAAACCTATTGCCAGCTTGTCAATGGAATTGAAACACATGTCGATGTCATCAGATTTCGAACTCCGATTTCATCGATGTGATGTTCGATTCCTTGACATTTGAAAATGAGAGAGACTTGCTTTGAAATATTTCAGGTTTACAAGAATGATTGAGGGACCTTCGATATCATCGAAATTTGAATATCGATGATATCGATAGCTGTGTCGAGGCATTGATAAATTCAAGGGATTTTCGTTTAAGCTTACTAGATAGTTTCTGTCCCTGTTTGATGCCAACGAAACTGTACCGATATCATCGATATTTGAATATCTATTCTATCGAGTGACCCACGATCATAGATAAACTATCCTGAAATATTTTACTAGAAATCTTCGTGCCCATGACTGATATCATCGAGAGTCCTTCGATGTCATCGAGATTTGAACTTTGATGGTATCGATGAGAGCTTCGATATATCGATGCACGTATGATATTATTAAGTGAAAATAGGGGCACAGGAGATCTGCATGTCGATATTATCGAGTCACCTTCGATGGATTCGAGATTCAAATATCGATGATATCGATAGTATATCGATATATCGATAAATCCGTCCAGAGATATATGTGGTTGTTGGACACTTTTATCCTCATTTCTATGGAATCAATTTTTTATCGAGGACATCGACGGCACAGGTCGATCATATCGATATGTGTATCAATAAAATCGACAAAGCAAGAAAACTTGGAGATTTTTTATTTTTGAAAAAGTTTTCTTAACTTAAAAATCCTATGATGTTCTACTTTGTTTTAAGGGTTTTATTTACCTGGTGTTTTGGGACATGGGATGCGAGGCTTAGATTTACCTGTGGTGAGCTTGCATACATTCGGTTGAGGCAGATGCTTTGAATTGATCTTCTTATGAGGATCTACATTCTAGCTGACTCAACACTCACGCTAATTGACAAACCAGGGCACTTTGGACATGATCATAGACAGTGGTAGTAGCGAGAACATCATCTCAAGAGTGACGGTGGACAAGTTACAGCTACCAGCGATGAAACATCCTTCCCTGTATTCAATTGATCGGATAAAAAAGGTGAATGAGAACAAGGTAACTGAACAATTCACTATCTCATTTTTAATTGAAAAAAATTATAAGGATCAGATACTTTGTGACGTGGTCAACATGGAAGCTAGCCATATGTTACTCGGTCAACCCTGGCAGTCGGACTGTGATTCGACCCATCGGGGATGAGACAATATTTACGTATTCATTAAGGATAGTCAAAAAATAATCCTTACCCCTATGACACCAGAGAACTACCCTAAAGCCTCTGAAGTAGAGGGGAGTTCCTTCTTGACCATTCTGGATTTCATGAAGGAACGTAGTGGTGAAGGGCAAGGAAGAGGAACTCTCAAACATCCCTCCAAGTCTAAGACTGTTGCTAAATGAATTCAATGAAGTTTGGCCTGAAGATTTACCTGATAGATTACCCCCCATGAGGGAGTTCTAATATCACATAGTCCTCGTCCCTGGGGCTAGCCTGCCCAACCGCCCTCATTATCAGATGAGTCCGAAGGAGTGAGATACTTCAGGAGCAAGTGGAGGAATTAATCCGTAAGGGTCTCTTGAGAGAGATCATAAGTCAATGTGTCGTACCAACATTATTAAGTTAAAAAAATATGGAAGCTGGTGAATGCGTGTTGACAGTCGGGCAATCAATAAAATTACCATCAAATATCAGTTCTCAATACCACGGTTGGACGACATGCTCGATATGCTAGAAGGGGCTAAGGTGTTCTCTAAACTAGATTTAAGAAGCAGGTACCATCAAATTCATATCTGACCTGGAGATGAGTGGAAAACGGCATTTAAGACCAATGAAGGGTTGTATGAGTGGATGGTCATGCCCTTCGGCCCATTGAACGCACCAAGTACTTTTATGCTTTTGATGAATCAAGTTTTAAAACCTTTCACTAGTCAATTTGTGGTAGTATATTTTGATGACATATTGATATATAGCTTGTATGAGGCAGAGCATAGGAAACATTTCAGGCAGGTGCTGCAGGTCTTACAAATTAACAAGTTATATCTTAACTTGAAGAAGTGTAGTTTTTTAACTAATAGCCTATTATCTTTAGGATTTATTGTAACGTCCACAGGCATTCCTGTGGATAATGAAAAGGTGCGAGCCATTAGGGAATGACCAATCTCGACAAACATTCATGAAGTGAGGAGTTTTCACGGGTTGGCGACTTTCTATCATCGATTTGTGTAAGTTTTAGCACATAGTCATGCCTATAATAAATTTCATGACAAAAGGACCGTTTCAGTGGACCAATAATGCTGACAAGAGCTTTCATGAGATTAAACATCGTTTGTCTACAACATCGATTTTAGTGCTTCCTAATTTCAACAAATTGTTTGAGGTTGAGTGTGACGCTTCAAATGTCAGAATTGGAGGAGTATTTCACAGGAAGGCAGGCCGGTAGCCTTTTACAGCGAAAAGCTCAGAGAAGTCTGAAAGAAGTGGTTGACTTATGAGCTTGAGTTGTACGCATTTGTTTAGGCGCTGCGACATTGGCGACATTATCTAATTCAAAGAGAGTTTGTTCTATACACTGACCATCAAGCATTAAAGTTTATTAATAGTCAGACTAACGTGAATTGTGTTCATGCTAGATGAGTTACATTTTTATAGGAATTCACGTTCATTTTTAAGCGCAAGTCAGGGCAGTAGCACAAGGTGGCTGATGCACTTAGCCGTCGTGCATCACTACTTGTTACGATGAGCAACGAGGTGGTCGACTTCGACTGTCTCAAGGAGCTATATGTCGAGGATGAGAACTTCAAAGATTCTTGGATGAGTGCCAAGGTCACCCCAGTGACCTTCATACATAGGACAATTTTCTCTTCAAAGGGAATTGATTGTGCATGCCCCAAAGTTCTCTGAGGGAACAGATTATTCAGGAGCTATATGGAGGTAGCCTCGGTGGACACCTTGGGCGAGACAAGACGTGAGCTCTTGTGGAAGAGTGGTATTACTGGCCGTAATTAGTGTATGATGTGAGAAAATTCATACAATATTGTAATGTTTGTCAGACCTCTAAGGGAGAATCTCAGAATACGAGCCTCTACACCCCGTTACTTATGCCTGATGGTCCTTAGGAGGATTTATCAATGGACTTCATGCTTGGTCTCCCATGAACACAACGCAACATGGATTTGGTGTTCGTGGCGCTAGATAGCACACTTTATCCCATGCAAGAAGACAACACACGTGGCGAATCTATTCTTCAGGGAGGTCATACGGCCACACGGGGTCTCCAAGACCATTACTTTTGATCGTGACATGAAATTCATTAACCAATTTTGGCGGACTTTGTGGACTCGATTTCATGCACGACTTAAATTCAGCAGTGCTTACCACCCACAGAATGATGGGCAGACTGAAGTTCTGAATAGCACGTTGGGAAACCTCCTTCACTGTATTTCAGGTGAAAACTGAAGCAGTGAGACTTGACCTTGTCTCAAGTAGAGTTTGCATTCAACAACATGGTGAAGTACTCGACAGGAAAATCACCGTTCCAGATTATCTACAGATGAGTTTCTCGCCACATACTTGACTTGGTCCCTTTGCCCAAGCACCCGGGCACGAGCATTGCAGTAGAACATATGGTAGACAAGATCATGGGCATCTATGCGGAAGTGCAGACCAAGCTACATGCCTCAAACGAGAAGTACAAGGAACAAGCGGACAAGCACCGACGACAAAAAGTGTTCGAGGTGGGCAACCGTGTTATAGTCCATTTACGCAAAGAGAGATTTCTGAATGAAACGTACAACCAGTTGAAAAATAAAAAGATTGGATCGGTCTCAATCATTCAAAAGATCAATTACAACGCTTATGTTGTTGATCTTCCAGATGATATGGCAATCTCACAGACTTTCAACGCCGTGGACCTGACTGAGTATCATGAACTAGAGCAAGATGAGAACTTGAGGATGAGTTCTTTTAAAGTAGAGGGGATTGATGTCGAGCGAGTCGCCGATAGTTTCATGGCCAAGATGGATCAGAAAAGGGCCAGTCGGCGACAAAAGTGATCCAGACCATTGGACCTTAGATCGGGCGTATCTCACAATCCGAAACGAGTTATCGGGCATAAAATATATGATTTTGGGGTAGAACAGCTAGTTTAGCCAACCAACCCTGCTATGCCAGGTTACGTAAGCCGGATTTACGAAATACCCCTGGATCGACGGTCGTTTCCCTGTTTTAATTTTATTTTTACTATAAATAGTAAGTTTTAGTTTGATTATAACTCTTCATCCATCAGGCTTTAGGAGTTGCGTCCAACATGAAAAGAGCTTAGAATAATTAGGAGAAAGGTTTGGTGAATCCAAATAGGACACTTACTATTTTTGGCCGAAAACCTTGCGCACTAGTAAACATCATGTTCGTCTATAAATAGTAAGTTTACTATTTATAGTAAGTCGCGAATTCTAAGAGTTTTAGTTATAGTTTGCTTCTGATTTTTCTCTCATTGCTTGGTATCCCTATTTAAAGGGTTTTGAATTCGTTTATTGGAATTAATTAATCAATTTCAAATTTTTTAGAATTTATTTCTATTTTTTTCTTTCTTTCCTCGTGGATTCGAGAAGTCTCCATGAGGAGTCCAGAGAAGCTCCATGGATTCGGAGTAGGTATCCTCTTGAGGAAGACAGTGATCGACCGATCACGTTCATCCCTGCGTCACTTGCCCACTGTGGATCCCACTTAGTGACTAAAGACCCCACCTGGGCACCCTTTTGTTGATGTTGAATGAATGAATGTGCATATGTATGTTGATGTGGTTGTGGGTTACGAATGTTGAATTTTATAAATACAAATGTAGATGTGGTTGTTGATGTAGAAGTGGATGTCGATTTTAAATTGAATGAATGAGAATATGAAAGTGTATGTGGATGTGAACGTTGATTTGTATGAATGAAAATGTGGAAGTGAATGTGGATGTGGAGGTGGATTTATGTGAATGTAGATGTGAAATTGCATTGGTTGTGAATTTTGAATTGTATGGTGTTAAAATGTAGAAGTGTGTGAGGATGTGGAAGTGACTATGAATTTTAAATTGTATGAATGAAAATATGAATGTACAAGTGGTTCTAAATATTGAATTGTATGAATGTGAATGTGGAAGTACATGTCCGCTATGGATCGTGCCTAAGGGTGTTGATCACCCTGAGCATTGTGGATATGGAAGTGCATGTGCTTGTGAATTTTAAATTATATGAATGAAAATATGAAAGTATATGTGGTTGTAGATGTGAATGTGAATGTTGAGTTCTATGGTGTATATGTGGATGTGGTTATGAATGTTGAATTGTATGAATGAACATGTCAAAGTGCATGTAAATGTAGTCGTGCATTTTGAATTATATGAATGAAAATATGGAAGTGCATATGGAATACATTGTGGATGTGGATGTTGAATTTAATGAATGTAAATGTGGAAGTGAATGCGGATGTGAATATTGAATTGGATGAATGAAAATCCAAAAGTGAATGTGAATGTGGAGGTGAAAGTGGATGTGGAAGTGAATATGAACCTTGAGGAAGAAGGTGGATCCCCCTAAGCACTATGGATATCACATAGGGAGTGGATCCTCCCTGAGCACTATAGATTGCACCTGGGAGTCTCAGCTATGATCCACAGTGCTCAAAGGGATCCACCTCTCCTAGGTGAGATTCACAGTGCTCAATTGAGATCCACCACTCACAGGTGAGATCCACAACTCTCAAGTGGGATCCATCCCTCCTAGGTGAGAACCAAAGTGTCTCAAGTGGGTGGACCCGTCCTAAGTGAGTTCTAAAGTGTCTTAAGTGACATCAACACCCACATTCACATCTTTATTCACATCCATTTCCACATTCATATCTTCATTTAGATCCACATCTTCAGTTAAACATTCACATTTACCTCCATATCCACATAAACACCCACATTTTAATTCATTCAATTATAAATCAACATCCACATCCATATTTTCATTCATTCATTTTCAACATTCACATCCACTGCTACATTTCATATGCATTTTCACATTTTCATTAATACTTCTTATGTATTTTATAGGTGTACTTCCCCATGAATGTCCATGCAAAACACTGGTCATGGATAACATATCAGAAGGTCCATCTTCAAAGAAGACAAAGAAGCATCTCAAAAACCACCCATAAGGAGGCCGGTGACAATGAGATTTTATTTGAAAAAGAGAAAGAATCCATCTTAGTATAAGAATTTCGGTTTCCTATTTTTAGGAGTTATGCAATTATTTGTAAATGTTGTGATTCTTTTAGAATAAAAAATGAATTGAATAAACATACTCATCACTTTTTAATGACTGTTAAATTGAATAAAGGTGGATGTGGAGGTGGTTGTGAATTCGTTATTACTTATTTATCATTTTATTAATTATATTACATTGTATGTTAATCTGTAGGAAGAAGTCCCCAAGTAAATTTAAACAAATATTGTCTTTTGACTGTCTTTAACAATGTAGAAATCCGTATATAGTTTACTCTAAAAATGAGGAAGATAAGGTACAGGTGGTGGCAAGCAAACCGAGAGGCTCATCGTTAAAGAAGATAAAGAAGTCCATATCGAAATAAACCATATGTAAGTCGATGACAGAAAGATTTTGTTTAGGAAAGAAGAATCCATCTTAGTATATAAATTTTAGTTTTTAGATTTCACTAGATATGTAATTAAATATATATGTCATTCAGGCAACCACTTTTTGCATGAGTGTTGTGATTTTTTTAATAATGGATATTGAATTCAATTAATGTACTAATCATTTTTTTAATGCTTGTTGAATAGAATGTATATGGATGTGGATGTGTAACATCCCGAAAATCGAGGATCGAGCAAAAACCCAACTCCCGAGTTCCAAAATGTTATTTATGCAACATAAATATGTATGATTGAATGTTGTCTGTGATAATGTATTAAACATGAGTGAGATTAAGCCAGAACAGCATATCATACTCCAGAGACAGTTAAATTTGCAAGCGGAAGACTGCGATAGTATGTATAACATATATAAACTGTTGTATGTCTCCAGAGTGTGAATATATTACCAGGTTATACACATACATGTATACTTCAAAAGTAAACAAAATGAATATACATGAGGGCGCCAAAAATATAAAATGACAAGTGTCAATGTATCTAATCAACCTCCCTGTAATCCCGTCAATCAGATCACGCATAAAGGAGGAATCCTCCTCATCATCATCAAGTCCAGCTCTGCCTCGCAGGCCGCGCCATCATCTGCAATCACAATAGGGACTGGTGGGTGTCCGGAAACACCATCCCGTAACGTGGGAGTGAGTGATCAACTCAGTGGGATAAGAGAGCAGAGATTAGCATGTTATCAAATCAATCATGCGATAATAGTAAAGCAGTAAATCAAACAATCCTAATACTGTTGTTAATGCAATATGATATGACGTGATGTATGCCCTCACCGACGATCTCCCTCATACGGCAACATCTTACGACCGCGGCATGCCACACTCCCTAGAGTGCTCCACATCTTCCAGGCACATGCAATGCTATGGTGATATGATTTTCGAGTTGTTATTAGTCCATTGAAACAGCAGGATTGGGAAACTAAGGTACTTCCCTTGTATCAATCCCAACACAGATCCTGTCTAGGGTCGTCACTCCTAGTAATCTCATACGATGTATATTTTGTAGGTCGCTGCAAGGGCTGCCAGGGCTGTTGCACGCACTCGTTGCACCGCTCCCCCATCACCTTATCAATACAGGCCTACTGTACTCTACTGCTACGGAAGGGTCGTCGCCTCCCGTAGACTCAGAATACGCTCGCGGTCACTACAAA
The DNA here is from genome assembly GCA_037074715.1 of Magnolia kwangsiensis. Classification (NCBI taxonomy): domain Eukaryota; kingdom Viridiplantae; phylum Streptophyta; class Magnoliopsida; order Magnoliales; family Magnoliaceae; genus Magnolia; species Magnolia kwangsiensis. The sequence goes on from CM073583.1 coordinate 86,458,827, forward strand.
GGGCTGCCAGGGCTGTTGCTCGCACTCGTTGCACCGCTTCCCCATCACCTTATCAATGTAGGCCGACAGCAAGAATATAGTGTCACATACCACCATAATCTGCTCACGAGACAGGTGCTCACTGGTCACTACGGGGAGGTTTGTGGCCCCCGCATAGGCCGACAGCTCGACCACGGTGTCCCATACCACCATGCCCGGCTCATGAGTCTTTATGGATCAAGGTACCATGGTTAACAGGGTTTACAATGGTAAGTTCAGTACCCTAGGTTCAACCAGTTATGACTCATGCAGGGTGAACATACAACTGCCAGTCGGGTTACTTGACGGGCTCGACTAGCACGATCGCATCGCAAGTCGAACGACATGAAGTGCGTAAAACACTTCGCGTGGCCTAACCACTGTTGCCAACTCCAACACGACTCGCGTCCTTCGTGGCCAAGATAAGCTAACCACGAATTCGCTCGGTTGCCGACTGCCTGGACTACGTATAGTCCCAAACACATATGAATCCACGTCAGCGATCATGTGAGAGTATTGAAAATGAAACACAACCATGTGAGCATGTTAACACATGTTATATCGTACAACTTAAGTAAATCATCTAACACATGCCTTTCGTACATATAATGAACTTATGCATATCGCCAACATATAGGAAATCATCTCCATCAGCATATTAATTGAGAATTCAATCTCAAACTAAATCAAAATGAAATCATCAAGCACATGTTATAACATACAGCTTAAGCGAATTGTCAAGCACATGCATTTCATTCATATTATGAAATCAGGCATATGGCTAACATGTAGAAAACCATTTACACCAGCATATTAATTGAGAAATCAATCTCAAACTAATTCATAACACCATTTAATTCAATACATACTAATACAAGCATTTATACAAACACATACACTACACACTTAAGTCTACATATAGTATGTCGACCCGAAGTGCGCAATTAGGCGAATCTCTTCGCCAACCTAATTATGCACACATTCCTAATATCCTAATGCGACAAGAAGCCATGTCAATCATGTCAGCAAAATATGAATGAAAGCAGTACTTCCTACAAATGACTAAAATGCCCTAAATCTCATATTCTTCATTGGTTTACGAAACAGGAAACGGACAGCATGTTGTACATGTCAAACGGCGTTGTCGTCAAGAATCTACTATTAAACGACATTGAAAGCTTTGGAAACAGTCAATCAAAGCGTCTAAAATCTGCACCTTTTCCCTTATAGGTGAAGTGATTCGAACGGAGCGTATACGCTTCGTCTACGGCGATCAGACAACCTGATACACATGTACATCAGCTACTATTCTATTTGAATTGAAGAAATTCCCAAATCAGCAAGTGGTTAGGGTTTTCCTTACCTAGAAGTGCGTTGGAATCACCGGGAAAGTGATCGGAGTACGTCGCCTAAGCACGTGCAGCAGCAGCAGCAGGTGGCAGGAAAATCACTCCCACTCTCTCTCACAAACTCTCACCTTTTCTCTCTCCCAATCTAGAGCTTTTTGCAATTTCGGATGGGAGAGAGGAGTGAGGGTTTCAACCCCTTTTATAAGCTTAAAAATGCCCAAAATAGGCTCGGGAACGAAGTTTACTTAGTGCATATCCAATTCGGGGCTGTTTCGGTCCAAAAGATGTTTTCTGGTGGTCCCCTGGCCGAATGCGATCGGACTTAAGCTCACGCGTACCAGATCTAGCACGTATTAAGTTTTCAGTCCGGCTGGGTCCGCAGATCGCACGTGGCGAACCAGTTTCAGTTCAGCGGTCACCGCACGTAGATCAGGGCTGAAAGTCTCATGATATAAAATAGAAATTTCTCCTGATCTGAGGGTGTAATCTGGCTGAATTCTGACTGTCAGAACGCTCAATACTGACGCGTCAAGTCGTGTGCCAGATTTGAATTTGAAATTTCAATTCTGTCCCTATTCGCACTCTCTTCGGTCCGGGCTCAATGAAATGGCCTGTGATTATCGGTTTGACTTAATTTTCGAAATGAGTGTCAAGTCCAGCTAGGCGGTTCTAACGGTCTAAGATAGGAGGTATCGGACTTTCGACGCGCAGTCTAGATCCAATACAAAGATTCAAAGCGGTCCAGAGAACAAACCGGTTTAGAGTTTGATCCTAGGTTATAGAGTATTATAGAGTCATTAGTTTTACTCGATTTGGGTCTTGTAGAACATATTTAAAGTGATCAGGGATTATTTCCCAGCTACTTTAGCGTCGCGCTAGCTAACTTACACTTATTTTCCAAAGGAATTTATCCTACGTGATTTCTTTGGCTATGGAATTGGGTTCTGAGCGATTTCTCAGGTGTTTTAGTTAACCCATTGCCTAAGGACGTTTAATCCCAGATTAGCCAAAATTCGGGGTGTTACAATCTACCCCCCTTAAAACATAATGTCGTCCCCGACATTGGCGAAGGGTAAGGAATACTTTTCTAAGGGAGGTTCAATCCTACTTAATAACTTAATCGTACGTATATCCGAACTCAAAGGTTTCGATCTTGGGCCAGTGGGGAAGAGGCCGACCATGCTTCCGCTGCGCCACTCTGATCGAACGAGAGCATTGACTAACCTAACCGGATTGGACTCCATACGTTCTACCCCCCTTAAAACTTGGTTTTACTTAAGTTCAAGAATCTATGCGTCGCTCCGTACATCAGAACGAGGTGCAACTTAAGACCTATCCTTGACATAAATTGGGAAACAACTTCTCTACATGGTTTTCCTTGCTAATGATGCGTTCTATGGCATTGGTACCTATGATCATAGAGATGAGCCTAATCTCTATTGTGGTTAAGTTCAGGGGTAGGTATGACTTGGTGGCAAGATGTCGAATTCTCTACTCGCTTTAAGTCCTCACCATTTTCCAAAGACACTGTGATCCCGTTCGGTTGTATGTGGTCGAGCCAACACGGAAGAAAAGTAGTATAGTGGGTCTGAGCCGGATACATAGACTTTCTGTCTAGCTAGGACAGAAGATTTATTGTATCAATTCTTAATCCGAGTCGATGCCGATCTTCTGCTTGATCAGAGCATTGGATTTATTGGTAACCACTAGGATTAGGAAGTCGATACAAACCGCGAATACATCGCTTACATGTAGTTCCTTTATTCTGCGTTCCCGAATGCAATAAGCCCTTGGGGAAGGCAATTCTAAGGGGCGTGCTAGTACATTCTAAGTTCATTCTAAGGGATTTATAAATGGTCCCTAAGAGTGAATGGCTCCCTCCTATGGGCAACAACAGAAGTCTATAAGTCATAAGGGGATCTATCGAAGGAAGGGAGTCCCATTCCAACCAAATCTAACCTACTATCCCTTAGCATATATAGGCCTTACACTGCCTAAGACAGCTAGTAGCCTAGTCTGTAACTTAGTAGTTATAATCCAAAGCCTAAGTTTATACGTTAAATGGTTCCATACCATTTCTACTACAGGAAATTCTTCTATTGCTTAGGGTCAAGATTATCTAAATGGAATTGGATTTCTTATGTCGTCAGACCCTTCAAATCTTGAAGTGCTAACTCTAGGTCCAAAACGCCAAGGGCCTATATGGCCAGTAGCATTAAGTTGCATTAAATGGAACGGCATTCCTAGTCCCATAGCGAGATTGGAAGTGGCATACTTGGTAGGAGGGTGGGGTGGGATAAAACTAATTTGTAAGCTGAATCCCGAGAGTTACAATACTCCCAATCTAGGGACAATACCTTACAACGAAATGAGACGGCATGCATTCCATTCAACAAAATTCGGCTATTTTAAGCCCAAACCACTAACACAAACATATTTTCTACCTCTAACTTCACTAAACCTAACAACAAAAAAATATAAAAATCCTTAAAACAGTAATTAAACAAGCTACAGGGCAACGGCATAGATGCCTAATTCTTCTACCATGGTCCCAACTAACCTTCTTGAATACTATCTAATTCAGTACTGTCAGTTGCCCACTAGAGCTCTATCGGCCAGGTATTTTCAATACTTCTCAAACGGAGAAAGTTGAGAAATGAGATTTGAGGTTAGCACGATTTTGAGACCCAAAAAAAAAGAGGGTAAAGGCTCAACTAAAAGGGACATGAGAGAGAGGACGATGGAAAGGGAGGAAAAGGCTAAAACAGCCTTAACAATAGTCATGGAAAGCGGAGGAAATGCGGAGAAATGGTCGCCTAAATGGACAGAATGAAATCTAGGCATTGTAGAGGGATGCTTCAGGCTTTCATAGGATGTATTTTCAAGGAGAGATGAAAATGAAAAAGGGGAATGGAGCACCTCACGATTTCAGCTCGATTTGGGAGTTTGTAGAGCTCCAAGAGATGAAATCTTCAAGAGGGAGGGCTTCCAACTTCGAAGGAACGATGGAAGGTGGTCGTTTTGGCCAAGGATGGATTTAGGAGTGATTTAGAATCATGATTTTTGGGATAGGGCAGCTGAAAATGAAAATGGGACTAGGGAAGGGGCTGTTTGTGAAGGATGTACCCCCATTTGGGATTTTCTATGGATGAACCGCACATGGGGGGTGTGTACTACCCCAGACGACCACACCCACCAAAAATCAGATCCAATGGGCCACATCGGGCGGCGATGGCATCGCCGACCAACTCCCTGTTTGGTCGGTGGGACCACATGAGTCTGATCCCCCATGTTCCAGGGACTCTAAAAATGTGTGGCCCCCACCTTGGTTCATTGTATTTTGACCTATATAGGCCTAAACATGTGTTCGGGGATTTTCGGGACCAATCCGTAATCTCGAATACAAAATCCTATCATACAACATATGATTTTGGGGTAGAAAGAGCTAGTACATCCATATAGACTATTAGTTGCTAAAGAAAGTGAAGTTAGAATGGCCTTATAGCCATTTTTCATAAAATTTTACTATTCACTGTAAAATTTTGTGAAAGTATGATTTTACATTATTTTCACATTAGAATTGATGCCTAATATGAAAAGGATAAGAAAGAATTGAAGATTGGAGTGGTGAGAGGAAGAATTTTGAAGATTTTTGGTGAAACGGGATTTTTAAGCCCTGGCGATTGAATACAGGAGTCGTGGTCATCCCACGGCCCAAGGATTTACTTTTACAGGTTTAAAATTGTTCAAAAAATGTCTCAACCCGACTTCCTACGACCTAGGAGCTATTCGGGTTGCTTCACGCGACCCGATATGCGTTACAGACTCGATCGTGCGATCGGTTCAAATAGACTTCGCCTATTGGCGAATCTGCGATCCTATGAGTGTTTCTACACACTTCTCGCACCCACCTAAGTCGAAAGAAGCGACAGCGTACGTTGCGTGACCATAACCCAGGCCCGGTTTAATCCAAATCATGCTCTGATACCATCTGTAACATCCCAAAAATCGGGGGTCGAGCAAAAACCCAACTCCCGAGTTCCAAAATGTTATTTATGCAACATAGATATGTATGATTGAATGTTGTCTGTGATAATGTATTAAACATGAGTGAGATTAAGCCAGAACAACATATCATACTCCAGAGACAGTTAAATTTGCAAGCGGAAGACTGCGATAGTATGTATAACATATATAAACTGTTGTATGTCTCCAGAGTGTGAATATATTACCAGGTTATACACATACATGTATACTTCAAAAGTAAACAAAATGAATATACATGAGGGTGCTAAAAATATAAAATGACAAGTGTCAATGTATCTAATCAACCTCCCTATAATCCCGTCAATCAGATCACGCATAAAGGAGGAATCCTTCTCATCATCATCAAGTCCAGCTCTGCCTCGCAGGCCGTGCCATCATCTGCAATCACAATAGGGACTGGTGGGTGTCCGAAAACACCATCCCGTAACGTGGGAGTGAGTGATCAACTCAGTGGGATAAGAGAGCAGAGATTAGCATGTTATCAAATCAATCATGCGATAATAGTAAAGCAGTAAATCAAACAATCCTAATACTGTTGTTAATACAATATGACATGACGTAATGTATGCCCTCACCGACGATCTCCCTCATACGGCAACATCTTACGACCGCGGCATGCCACACTCCCTAGAGTGCTCCACATCTTCCAGGCACATGCAATGCTATGGTGATATGATTTTCGAGTTGTTATTAGTCCATTGAAACAACAAGATTGAGAAACTAAGGTACTTCCCTTGTATCAATCCCAACACAGATCCTGTCTAGGGTCGTCACTCCTAGTAATCTCATACGATGTATATTTTGTAGGTCGCTGTAAGGGCTGCCAGGGCTGTTGCACGCACTCGTTGCACCGCTCCCCCATCACCTTATCAATACAGGCCTACTGTACTCTACTGCTACGGAAGGGTCGTCGCCTCCCGTAGACTCAGAATACGCTCGCGGTCACTACAAAGGGCTGCCAGGGCTGTTGCTCGCACTCGTTGCACCGCTTCCCCATCACCTTATCAATGTAGGCCGACAGCAAGAATATAGTGTCCCATACCACCATAATCTGCTCACGAGAGAGGTGCTCACTGGTCACTACGGGGAGGTTTGTGGCCCCGGCGTAGGCCGACAGCTCGACACGGTGTCCCATACCACCATGCCCGGCTCATGAGTCTTTATGGATCAAGGTACCATGGTTAACAGGGTTTACAATGGTAAGTTCAGTACCCTAGGTTCAAGCAGTTATGACTCATGCAGGGTGAACATACAACGGCCAGTCGGGTTACTTGACGGGCTCGACTAGCACGATCGCATCGCAAGTCGAACGACATGAAGTGCGTAAAACACTTCGCGTGGCCTAACCACTGCTGCCAACTCCAACATGACTCGCGTCCTTCGTGGCCAAGATAAGCTAACCACGAATTCGCTCGGTTGCCGACTGCCTGGACTACGTATAGTCCCAAACACATATGAATCCACGTCAGCGATCATGTGAGAGTATTGGAAATGAAACACAACCATGTGAGCATGTTAACACATATTATATCGTACAACTTAAGTAAATCATCTAACACATGCCTTTCGTACATATAATGAACTTATGCATATCGCCAACATATAGGAAATCATTTCCATCAGCATATTAATTGAGAATTCAATCTCAAACTAAATCAAAATGAAATCATCAAGCACATGTTATAACATACAGCTTAAGCGAATTGTCAAGCACATGCATTTCATTCATATTATGAAATCAGGCATATGGCTAACATGTAGGAAACCATTTACACCAGCATATTAATTGAGAAATCAATCTCAAACTAATTCATAACACCATTTAATTCAATACATACTAATACAAGCATTTATACAAACACATACACTACACACTTAAGTCTACATATAGTATGTCGACCCGAAGTGCGCAATTAGGCGAATCTCTTCGCCAACCTAATTATGCACACATTCCTAATATCCTAATGCGACAAGAAGCCATGTCAATCATGTCAGCAAAATATGAATGAAAGCAGTACTTCCTACAAATGACTAAAATGCCCTAAATCTCATATTCTTCATTGGTTTACGAAACAGGAAACGGACAGCATGTTGTACATGTCAAACGGCGTTGTCGTCAAGAATCTACTATTAAACGACATTGAAAGCTTTGGAAACAGTCAATCAAAGCGTCTAAAATCCGCACCTTTTCCCTTATAGGTGAAGTGATTCGAACGGAGCGTATACGCTTCGTCTACGGCGATCAGACAACCTGATACACATGTACATCAGCTACTATTCTATTTGAATCGAAGAAATTCCCAAATCAGCAAGTGATTAGGGTTTTTCTTACCTAAAAGTGCGTTGGAATCGCCGGGAAAGTGATCGGAGTACGTCGCCTAAGCACGTGCAGCAGCAGCAGCAAGTGGCAGGAAAATCACTCCCACTCTCTCTCACAAACTCTCACCTTTTCTCTCTCCCAATCTAGGACTTTTTGTAATTTCGGATGGGAGAGAGGAGTGAGGGTTTCAACCCCTTTTATAAGCTTAAAAATGCCTGAAATAGGCTCGGGAACAAAGTTTACTTAGTGCATATCCAATTCGGGGCTGTTTCGGTCCAAAAGATGTTTTCTGGTGGTCCCCTGGCCGAATGCGATCGGACTTAAGCTCACGCGTACCAGATCTAGTACGTATTAAGTTTTTAGTCCGGCTGGGTCCGCAGATCGCACGTGGCGAACCAGTTTCAGTTCAGCGGTCACCGCACGTAGATCAGGGCTGAAAGTCTCATGATATAAAATAGAAATTTCTCCTGATCCGAGGGTGTAATCTGGCTGAATTCTGACGGCCAGAATGCTCAATACTGACGCGTCAAGTCGTGTGCCAGATTTGAATTTGAAATTCCAATTCTGTCCCTATTCGCACTCTCTTCGGTCCGGGCTCAATGAAATGGCCTATGATTATCGGTTTGACTTGATTTTCGAAATGAGTGTCAAGTCCAGCTAGGCGGTTCTAACGGTCTAAGATAGGAGGTATCGGACTTTCGACGCACGGTCTAGATCCAATACAAAGATTCAAAGCGGTCCAGAGAACAAACCGGTTTAGAGTTTGATCCCAGGTTATAGAGTATTATAGAGTCATTGGTTCTACTCGATTTGGGTCTTGTAGAACGTATTTAAAGTGATCAGGGACTATTTCCCAGCTACTTTAGCGTCGCGCTAGCTAACTTACACTTATTTTCCAAAGGAATTTATCCTACGTGATTTCTTTGGCTATGGAATTGGGTTCTGAGCGATTTCTCAGGTGTTTTAGTTAACCCATTGCCTAAGGACGTCTAATCCCAGATTAGCCAAAATCCGGGGTGTTACAGGATGTGTATATGAATGATGAATTGAATGAATATTGATGTGAATGTGGATGTGGTTATGAATTTTGAATTGAATGGACATGGATGTGGAATTGTATGAATTTTTGCACCTTGTTTGTTAAACACGTAAGTCATTGTGTCAGAGAGTTGGTTGAGCCATGGAAAGCTGAAGACCGAAGATACAAGAGGACATGATCATCAAGGAGCAAAAAATAGGTAAATGAGGTACCTCGGTGACCCTAAGCCTTTACCCAAAATAACCTCATAACCTCTAGATGATCCTAAACTTAATAGTAAACCTTGTCGATCATCCCTTAGCCTTATAATCTTAATTGGAACATGATAAGGATAAAATATGTATGAAACTGTTGTGAAATTGTATGCCCAAAACAATGGTTTTCAAGTAGTCATTGATCTCATCAATAGGCTGTCGATGGGACTTGATCCAATTGTAGGTCCACTTGTTCTGATCGAAGAATGAGTCTATTAACCAATAGAGATATTTTTGGATTTTCTCGATAGGATCGATAAAGGGTTCAATCTTATGGACGAAGAAATTAGCTAGCCATTTTATAACCATTGCAAATCAATTTCTTATAAAAGGGCATTTTGTTATTAGGCACATAAATGAGGTTTTTGTGCAATAGAAGCTTAAGAGATTTCTCATTCATTTCCCACATTTCAAGTCTATATAACCATGATATTTAAGTCATCTTCCTTATGATTCATCAATTGAAAGAGGATTCCAACTTCAATGAAGAAGATAAACTTAGTCTCTACCTTGTTCTATAAATTAAACTTGAACCTATAGTCAAATCTGTGTCTAAATTATATAGAAACCCATCTTGGTGAATCCCTTAGAAAATTATCACATTCCCATTAGTTATAAGAGATTCACTTAACCTCTCATTACCTTGCTCACCTCGAAGGAGCATCACATGCAAGGTGTTTGATCTTGGAGCTGAAGTATTAGCGACACATCGACATCAACGATCGAGAGAGCAAAAGTGGAGCTGATTGAAGCGCCGAAGAGCATCGATCAAGTAACTCAAGTTAGTGAGTCAAAGGGGCTCAATTTGACAAGTGTCATTTAGTGAGTCCATGCTATCTTTCCTTATGTAAGATGAAGGTAAGAGTTTATAACCCAAACTTGATAGATTCTTGTATAGGACCTAGGTTTTGTGTAAGACGAATTCATCATACACTGGTGTGTATGTGTTTGTCTCTATGGGAGCCTCCAGCGGGAGTAAACGTAGGTCATTGGACTAGGACCGAGGTTATTGGATAGCTAATAAAAAATTAACTAAAGTCTTTGTGAGAGCATCCGGCAGGAGTGACGCTATATAAGTTCTTGTATAAGACTACGAGTCTTGTGTAGGGTTGTAAAGGTCAGAGGTGAACCTGATTTAAAACCTCCGATAGTGAAATCTGGTACACTCATGGGTTGAGTATGTCTGTCGGGAGTGAAGTAGAAAAATCGAACTACTATATATGCTTGTGTTTAAGATTTAAGATTATCTTTTGAGCATATTTCTAAGTATGCTTATGTGATTATTTAGATGAATTATATGTATGCATGATTAGATAAATGTTAAGAGTTGATAGTTAGCACATCTCACACACACATATATACTATCTTGTTTAGACTAGTTGCTTAGTATATTGCATGTTTTGTAGTCTATGCCATTAGACCTGTTGCGCAGCATGCTAACAACGCGAGTGAACTGAGATCCAATCTCCAGTCTCACCCACAAATGATAAACAAGAAGAAATATAATCTAAAGATAGTATCAAAGCATACCAAACAAGCCACAAGACAATATACGTGGAAAAACCCCAATAAGGGTAAAAAACTACGGGTGCAAACTTTCACTATAAAGAAAATGGAATTACAAGCAATATACTAACCTTTTCCCCTTGGATGTATAAAAAAACCCTTTGCATACACCTCAAAATACCCTAGAATAGCCCTAAGAACTCCTATTTATAGTTTATGCAACTTTCCTTCTGCACTTTTATGAAACTGCCTCAAATTTATGCAGTCCGCACCAAATCCATGCAAAATTTGCTTAACCTCGACTAGCATGGTCCAGATGAGGCTCCACACCTCAAGAATCTCCCACTTAGAAACACATCACCATAATCCTTCATCTTCTACATTCGGATTGCACCACCTCCCTATCTTCAAGCTTGAAGACCAATCAAAGTTAAATAGAGCTTCAACTTCTCCTGTGTGACCACCTTAGTCAGCATATCCATAGGGTTCTCACTTGTATGAATCTTCTCCAGAGTAATCAATCCATCTTCCAGTAACGAACATATGCAGTGATATCTGATGTCAATATGCTTAGTCCTTGAATGAAAGGCTGAATTCTTAGTCAAGTATATTGCACTCTAACTGTTACTGTACAACTTACAATCTGCTTGCTTCTTTTCCAACTCTTCCATGAAACTTTACATACATACCATCTCCTTGCATGCTTCTGTAGCTGTAATATATTCTGCTTTTGTTGTATTGATGGATACTATCTTCTGTAACTGAGAGACCCAACTGACTGCAACACTACTGAGAGTAAGGATATACCCTATAGTGCTTCTTCTGGTGTCGATATCTCCTGCCAAATCTGAATCTACGTAGCCTTGTATCTTGATTTTTTAACCTCTATAGCACAACCCTACATCCATAGTACCTACCAGGTATCTAAGGATCCACTTCACAGCTTCCCAATGTTCCTTCCTGGGGTTGTTCAAGAACCTGCTAACAACTCCCATTGCTTGAGCAATATATGTCTTCATGCTCACGATAACATACATGAGACTTTCAATAGCTGACACGTATGAGACTTTAGACATGTAGTCCCGTTCCTCCTGCGTCTTCACACCTTGCTCCTTAGAAAGCTTGAAGTGGTTGGCTAATGGAGTGCTAACCGACTTAGCATCTCCCATACTGAATCGATTAAGTACCTTGGCTATGTACTCTACCTGTGACAAAATTAGTTTCTTATGTTCTCTGTCACGCTTTATCCTCATACCTAAGATTTGTTTTGCAGCTCATAAATCCTTCAAGATAAAATTCTCTAGACAGTTGTCTTTTGAGATCTGAGATGTCTTTTATGTTTGATCTAGCAACAAGCATATCATCAACATACAGAAGGAGGATGATGTACGATGTATTAAACTTCTTCAAATAGTAACAGTGGTCTGCCTGATATCTCCTAAAACCATTTCTCGACATGAAACTGTCAAACTTCTTATACTATTACCTCGGGGCCTACTTCAGGCCATATAGACTCTTCTTCAGTATACACACCTTATTTTCCTTTCCTGGTGCCACATATCCTATCGGTTGATGCATATATATCTCTTCTTCAAGGTCCCTATAAAGAAAAGCTGTCTTAACATCTAGTTGCTCTAGATGTAAGTCCTCTACAGCTACTATACTCAAGACCATGTAAATCTTATACATTTTCACCACTGGTGAAAATATTTCAGTGAAGTCGATACCTACCTTTTATTGGAACCCTTTCACAACTAATCTGGCCTTATACCATTTCGAACCTTTGTGTTCCTCCTTCAGTTTATAAATTCACTTGTTATGAAGAGCTTTCTTACCCTTAGGTAGAGTGACTAGCTCCCACGATTAAACTTTACGAATTCTTTCTCATCGGTCTTATTTTGCTACACATTGTCCTTATACATCACTTTTTCATTAAAGACTACGTCTTTATTTCTAATGATTTTCTTGTTCTTTGTATCCCAAAAATAGTAGCCAAAATCATGTTGCTCGTAGCCTATAAAAGTGCACTTCGTAGACTTCGCATTCATCTTATTTTTGTGCTCTGCATCAATGTGCACATATGAAGTGCAACCGAACACTCTGAGATATACAAAGTTCACTTCTTTCTCAGTCCATATTTCTTCTGGTAGTCCACCATTCAATAGTGCTGAGGGACTTTTATTGATGAGATATGCAGCAGTATTCACAGCATCTACCCAGAACGTCTTAGGCAACCCTGCATGTAACCTCATGCTCCTAGCGCGCTTAAGGATAGTCCTGTTAATGCGCTCAACCACACCATTCTGTTGCGGTGTCCCTGGAATCATTTTTTAATGTTTGATTCCATTTACTGCACAATACTCCTCAAACCTCTTATCACAGTATTCTCCCACATTATCTGATCTAAGACATTTTACTATTTTACCTGTCTCATTTTCTACCATTACTTTTCACTTCTTAAATACATCAAATACATCATATTTTTACTTTAAGAAATAGACACACAGTTTTCTACTATTATCATCAATAAAAGAAATAAAATAACGTGAACCACCTAAAGATGATACCTGTGTTAGTCCCCACATATCAGTGTGTACAAGCTCTAACAGATGCATCTTTGGAGTGCGTCCTATTTTCTAGAAGCTCTCCCTTTTCTGCTTGTCATACACGTAATCCTCGTAGAATTTCAAATCAATAGATTTTAGCCCTGGTAGCTTCCCTTTTGACCATAGCACTTTCATTCCTTTCTTACTCATATGTCCCAACCTCTGATGTCATAACTGTCCATTTACTCTAGTTGATGCAACTGCGAGCGAACAATAAGTTCTTGAAGTTACGTATAAAGTACAATCCTTCTTGCCTCGAGATATCATTAGGACACCTTTTATGATTTTTCAAGAATCACTGGTGAATGTCGTCACATATCCGGTATCGACCAACTACCCCACTGAGATTAAATTCTGTCTCAAGCTCAGTACATGTCTGACATCCTTCGATTTCAAAATCGTTCTGTCTTTCTAACTTATATGAATGTATCCCTTTCCAAAAATACTGCACGGCTCATCATCACCCAGGTAGACTCTCCCGAAGTTACCTGACACATAATCACGCAGAACTTCCTTACACGAAGTGGCATGAAACGAAGCACCCGAATCTATGACTCAAGACTCATTCCTCGCATCAAGAGATAAGATCAATACATCTGTGTCACTCTCCTCAGATAGATTCACTGAATTATTCCCACCTTGAGAGCTTCTTTCTTGTTTCTTAAGCACCCTACAATCACGTTTCATGTACCCCTTCTTCCCACAATGCCAACACCCGTCTTTGTCTTTAGGTCCTTTAGAATTTTTCCTCTACTTAGAACGTTCGTGTTTATTACCTCCTTTGTTCATCGATCTTCCTCTTCCTTCAACATTTAGAGCATTCTCCAAATCCCTAAAACTCTTGATGTCTTTCTTCTAGACTCTTCCCTAAGAATTAGACTGGCCACATCATCGAATTTCGGCTTTGTTGACTCTAAAGAATTGCTCATAGCAATCACCAAACCATCTCAACTATCTGACAAACTAGACAAGATCAATAATGCCCTGACCTCATCTTTAAGAAACAATGCCAACAGATTTCAATTGACTCGTGACTATATTGAACTCGTTTAGATGTTCAGTCACGCTCCTACCATCTGACATCTTTATGTTGAATAGTTATTTCCTTGTTAGGCATTGAGGGTTTATCATACATCGTAGTTAGGGCTTTCACTAATTCTTTTGTGGTCTTCACTTTGGATATATTAAAGGCGACGCTCTTAGACAAAGAGAGTCAGATCGTTCCTAAAGCCATCCGATCTAATAAAAATCATTCATTATCTGTCATCTTCTCTGGTTTCTTTTCTTTTCCTCCTAGAGGAATATAAAGGTCCTTCTAATACAGATAATCTTCCATCTGCATCTTCTAGAAGGCAAAGTTTGAACCATAAAACTTCTCAATTCTTATCTTCCCTTCTTCCGTCATCGCTCCCACTTGAACTAAACTAATAGCTTTGATACCAGTTGTTGCGCAGCACGCTAACAACGCAAGTGAACCGAGATCCAATCTCTGCTCTCACCCACAAACGATAAATAAGAAAAAATATAATCTAGAGATAAAATCAAAGCATACCAAACAAACCACAAGATAAAATATACGTGGAAAAACTCCCAACAAGGGTAAAAACCACGTGTGCAAACTTCCACTATGAAGAAAACATAATTACAAGAAATATATTAACCTTTTCCCCTTGGATGTATAGAAAAAACCCTTTGCATACACCTTAGAATACCCTAAAATAGCCCTAGGAACCCCTATTTATAGTTTAGGCAACTTCCCTTTCGTGCTCTTACAAAACCGCCTCAAATTTACACAGTTCGCACCAAATCCGCGCAAAATCTGCGTAACCTCAACTACTTAAAAGATGTCCTCGACTAGTCATGCATGGACCTCGACTGGTCGAGCACCACGGACCAAGAAAAACATCACATATTAGACTTTGAGTCGAGCGAACCCTCGACTGGTCAAGTAGGCCACTCGACCGGTCGAGCAGCATGGTCCAAATGAGGCTCCACACCTCAACAAGACCCTCTATTAGCTTTGAAGCCTTGAGTTATTTGCCTTAGGGCATGTTTGATTTCGGGTGAAATGGTAAATACCGTGTAAAGAAATAATGATTATTTCCTTGTGCATTTATGTCTTACCTGATTTGACTGCTTACTTTTTGACATAAAAATCAAGAATATTGCAAAATATCCGTGGGTCCCACTGTGATGCATTTTGCTTATCCACACCACTCATCCATTATTCCAGTTGAATTTATAGCATGAGTAAAAAAATGAGGCATATCCAAAACTCAGGTGGACCACATCATACGAAAAAGGAAATTGAATATTGATCGTTAAAAGCTTTGTGGGGCCACTGTTTCTTTTGGCGTGGGCCACTTGAGTATTGGATTTACTTTATTTTTTATCTCATGCTTCAAAATATTATAGTAAAACAGATGGACGGAATGGATTTTTCATTTACATTATCATTTGGTTCAAAAATTAAAGTTACTTCTTCTAAACCAATTTGAAAGACACGAATTCCTATGAATTTTCAAACCTGTGAAACGGAGGGAATTACAGTTTCCCATGTATTTACCATTTCTTTGAAAAAATAAACAGGCGCCTAGTTTAAATTGACACATTAGATTAAGTGAGAAATTGTGTGTTTAATAGGCATAAATTTAATTTGGTCCTAATCACCATCCACTCTAAGATATAGCCACAATTTCATAGCTTTGCCAAGCTTCACGAATAGCCCATAGCCCTCCACCACTTGTAATTTCATTAATTATATCTCTCTTGAAAAAATTAATTGAAATTCCTATATTTACTTTCTAAAATAGAATCTCTGTCATCACTTTCTGTAGAGGCTTTTTTTATACAAGTTACTTTGTCTTCCTTGACGATGGGGTTAGAAATTCAATCGAACACTTCGGGAACACCTTTTTAACAACAGTCCAGCAAGAACCTTGTTTTCTCTTATACACGGTACCTGTGGTTATAAATGAAATAACTATTAGCATAAATGAAAATGAATGAATATATGGATATAGATATAGATTTTGAATTAAATGAATGAAAATGTAGGAGTGTATGTGGACGTGAATGTGCATGTAGAGGTGAATGTGATTGTTGAATTGGATTAATGAACGTATGAATGTGAATATCGAATAAATTGAATGAATGAAAATGTTAATGTGGATGGGAATTTTGAATTGTTTGAATGAAATTTTGGAAGTACATGTGAAATGCATGAAGTTGATGTAAATGTTAAATATGAATGAATAAATATGTGAATGCGGTTATGGAGTGGGTCTGAAGGAGGAGGTGGATCTCTCCTAAGTAGTGTGGCTCTCACCTAGTGGAGGCAGGCCCCCACGAGCATTGTGGATCGTACCTAGGAGTCCTAGGTGCGATCCAACCCCCCGGCCCACTCCATAGGTGCGATCCACAATGCTTAGGGGGGATTAAACCCCCTCAAATCCCCTCGATAGTGCACATGCATATCTACATCCACATTCACTTCCACATGCACGTTTACTTCCACATGCACATACACTTTCATACTTGTACTCATATAATTCAAAATTCACACCCACATGCACATACACATCCACTTGCACATGCACATGCACATCCAACTTCACATCCCACTATACCTTTTATATGCATATCATATTCTTTGAAAGAATGAGAGAAGATGTGAATGTTGAATAAAGTGGATGAGAAGGCGGTAAGTGCGAATGTTGAATTAAAGATTTGGATATGGATGAAGATGTGAATGTTGATGTAGATGTGGATGAAGATTTGATTATGAGTGTGGATCCTCCTAAGTACTGTGTATCTCACCTGGGGATGTGGATCCTCCTAAGCACTATGTATCCTCCCTTTAAGACTACCAAGTGAGATCCATAATCATACAAATCCACTCCACTTTCATATTTTCATTCATACAACTCAACATTCACATCCACTTTTACAATTGCATACTATATAATTCAAAATTCACAATCAATGCACTTTCACATCCACATTCATATAAATCTACCTCCACATTTATTTCCACATCTAGTATCACATCTATTTCCACATTTTCATTCATGCAACTGAACATTCACATTCAAATCTACATCCACTTCCACATTCTTGTCTATTTAATTTAAAATCCACATCAACAACCACATCCACATTTGTATTCATACAATTTAACATTCACAACCCACAACCACATCCACATGCATATTCATTCATTCAACATTCATAAAAAGGGTGTCCATGTGGGATTCACAGTCACCAAGTGGTATCCATTGTGGGCAAGGTGGGATTCACAGCGTCCAATTGGGATCAACATTGACTAAGGGATCTATAGTGACCACGTGCAATCCACAGTAGCAACCTTTCATGAAAAAAAAAATTCACACTGTATTTGTAACACCCCGAAAATCAGCACTCGAGTATATAGACTTCGGTCCCGAGTTTCTAGGAGTTAACTTAATAAAATGCACGTGTCCTCATTCAAATTCAAATTCATTCACACACAGATAATCAAAGCTGCACAATTCAACTTAGTAGACAAAGGCGAGGTACAGATATCAAAAGATTTTAAAAAATAGGGCTAATAGTCAAAAATATCATTTCGATAGTTATGATCGTTCAAAATGGGGATTATACAAGCCACAACAAACATGTAACAAAATTTACACATAAAGCACAAAATTAAAATAAAAGCAAGATTTTCCATCTTCACCCAATACTCCCTAGGCATCACGAGAAAGTGCAAGCCGACCAAAGTCTACCCGCCTAGAACCTACATAAACAACAATGCTTAGTTGGTGTTTTAAAACACCATCTTAGGTGGGAGTGAGCAGCTTAGTAGTTCTATTAGTTCTATGTCACACATGTTATCGACTTAATCAACGTAGTTAATGATAAAATAATAAATCAAGCACTTCGTAAATACTCTTGTTAAATGCATGAGGGAGATTATAAAATGATGTATTTACTTCAAAATCCAACACTCTCTCATAAGAGACTTCAACGCCTATTTCGTAAATGCCAACACTCCCTTATCACGCGACTCCAATGCCAAATCATCACATTTTATCTAATTAAATGCGATTGATGCGTAAGTTAGCCGAATAATTATTAAGTTCCATTCATCCAGCATATCGGCAAAGCTAGGATACCAATGTCATATCACTAGTCCTTATCCATATCACGTAGCTCGTTGTGGCACATAACAACTCCTTACCAGTGTCCCTTGATTCAAATTTAGATGTCACATGTATGACTTGATACTTAAATGTATGAGGATCAACCTGGTATGAATCATCACCTAAACCGAGTATGATCACTCGGATCTGAGGTGCGAGCTTGTTATATAAAACCAAATCACCACGAGAAAAGGGCTCGTCACCCAATTTAATTCACGCCCGGGTCATTCGAACGGTATTCTGGCATGGAACCATCGACCAGGTAATTTGATGGGGGTTGTTCGAACAATAATATTTCACCTTCATCAGAAATCGCTGGTTACATGGGGAGGTTTGTCACTCCAGCTTAGGCCACAGTTGTACACAGTGTCCTATACCACCATGCCCGACTCATGAGTCTTACTGTGATTGTATCGTACTAACAGTTATGAATGGACTCATCTATTGTAAATGAGATATTCTAGATTCTATTTGGTCGTGTCTTACATTTTGAACATATATGATCAGTTGACTAATGAACTAATTTGATTGACCTGGGAGAACTCCGGCGCAACTGGCATTGGGTGCAAGCATCCCGTATAGTCCAACTACTGTCAGTCATCCATGTCAACCAGAGTTAATTGAATAAGCTTAGGGTGGCCACCCCAACTCGGGCTACCCCTTTTGTTCTGGCGGTTAGCCAACTAACCCAACATCATAGCAATCATAAGTATCGCCATGGACTAAGCACTACTTCACGTAATTATAACATAAGTTCTATTAAACAACCATTTAGTCATTTCATTGAACATGTGAACATCAACTAGGGCTGAAAGTCGGGCGGGTTGGGTTGGGTTGGTGCTCAACCCTAGCCCGACCTAAGGTTCCTATACCTCAACCCTAACCCAACTTAACCCAAGCGATCTCGGTCAGGTTGTTTGGGTGGATACATGATAATATTTTCATTATTACACTACTTTATTATGTTTCAATACACTTCTTATTTCTTGTACTTATGATTTTTTTAGCTATATATGTAGTTATTTATGGTAAAGAACTTTATTTTTTCTAAACGAATAAGCTAAAATATAGGACTACTCATTTAAAAGTCATGTTATGTAGTACGCAATCTATTTGAGAGAGAAAAATATGGCATATCTTGTTAGTTGAGTCATTGGAAATGGTGTTGACCAATGAGACCCGACGACACTGGAATTTCCTATGCCTTCAACACAGATAATACACACTCAATTATTATTTTTAACTTATATATTGATCAGGTTTGGGTTAGGTCAGGCAACCCGAGATCTTAACCCAAGCCCGACCCAACCTTTATCAGGTTGGTGTTTATATAGCCCATGCTTTAGACCGAACCCAATACATTTTGCCCTAGCCCAACCCAATGTCGGGTCGGTCAGGTTAAACCCGCCCGACTTTTAGCCCTAGCATCAATAGAAGCAATACACCTACTTAGACATTTTATCAATCATGTAAGCATCAATGAAATAACACATCTACTTAGGCATTTTATCAAACATGTAGGTATCAACAAAATAGACATTCAATCATACATAGGACATCCATAAAACAACACACTTAATATCGTAAACATTTTATCAAACATGTGGGTATCAACAAAATAGACATTCAATCATACATAGGATCATCCATAAAACAACACACTTAATATCATAAACATTTTATCAAACATGTGAGCATCCGTATCCAACTAATAGTATATATTATATACAAATTGTCAAGCCTTAAACCCAGAAATCAGATTCGCAGGAATCCTGATCACTGAATCTGGTGCCGACAGCCTCCATATTACCCCATTCTTGGCTCCCAGCGCTCATATGCCAGGTTACGATCCTAGGATCCTACAAGGAAGATTTTTTTTAACGTACATTTATCTCATAAGAAGCATAACCACAAGATTAAGATTACCCAAATCACAACAGCAACATCATCATCACATATCCACTAATATAAACTTTGAATATAATGCTGAAAGGGAAGTACATATCTCAAAACAAAATCAAATGTCCAGAAGACAGCTGCTCACTCCAATCTCAACGCTGTTACGATCAATGTGCATAAGGTTATAGAAAGCTTAGAGGGTGGTGAAAGTGTGTGCGCAAGATAAGTGTCAAGCATACAAATATAACGTCATAATCATACAATGTCAGAAATACTGGTAAGATCATGAATCATACATTACCAGAGTAAGCGAAAATACTGACAAGTCCATAAGTCAAATAATATTAGAGTGCACAATACAGATCAGCTATACAAATGATGAGTCATAAAGAGTCAAATATTAGATGTCGATGATGCAATGTAATATATAATTTTCAATGAGTTCACGAATACCGTCAGCCATATTTAGACCATATAAATGCAGAAATATAATAACCCAAAATATCATATGCCGCGGATGTAATGCAATATGCGGTGCTTATGGAATGACCATGCTGGAGTGTAAAGTCGGGATGATAGCACGTAGTATCGCAGGTTATAGGGTCCATTATAAAGAACTTCTATCCAAACCAGTCCCATACCTAATTTGGATAGTCAAACTCAATGTTGTAAACTCCTGATCTTAAGTTAGTCACGCGCCCCAGCTAAAATCCTGGCCATTATGAAGGTACAAATAACAAATAGTTGCACACCACCAGCCCGAGTAAATAGTGAATAAATGAATATGCAACTCCTGCTCCATAAGTTCATATATCAGTACAATTCATATCTGGGATCATCATCGGGGTCTAGTACACTCTACTTACAAAATGTCACCTACTGACGCGCGGCCATGTAAGTGGAAGAGACCTCACTACCCGCTTACCCAATAGTCAACCAATATCTACCCAGCATGTCGATAGTAAACCCATTCACCAGTTAGTCAAACTCAACCTAGTAATGCCCCATACCCTGTGGGAAAGGTCACACCCTCTCCCAGCCGACCACGATACAGTGGGAGACGTGGTCTCCCAGTATTCGGCACTCAGGTGCTCATTTATCCATTTGGTCTCGACGTTGGGGCGTCTTCTGGTACCAAGAAGGTTTAGGGATTTTCACCCAGGGCCTCGATGCTAGAACAGATTTTCAGTATCCCATCTGGCCATCCATGATATGCCTGTAGAGGCTACAACCCTGATGTCACTAGGGCGTACAGTAATCACAATACAAGATGCATGAGTCATACAATCCAATCATGCATCAATCATGTGCATACCGTGCGCTCATGTGAAATAACCTCCGCCTATCAAGGAGTCTCATAACAACCCACCCAATGACATATGCAATGATCAACCAAATCTCATAACAAACATACAGATGATGTGTATGAGCATGTATCATGAAGCTATGTTGTCACATACTCATAATCAGTATCAATAACTAACATTGACAATCAGCCTCGACAATGTGGACATTTAACTAACATTGCCCTCAAGGAATAGCCCACATAGAACCTAACATGCAATGGACACATGACCTCACACAAGGGCCAAATATAAAATACTATGGGCCTCACTCAAGAGCTTAATACACATCACGATGGGCCTTTCACATGGGCCTAACATACATCACAATGAGCCTCATTGCCTGGCCCTCAAATGCACCACAATGGGCCTCATCACATAGGCCTCACATGCATTACATAGGCCTCAAATGCATCAAGCTGAGGCCGAATGCTCATTAGAATGGGCCTCAAATATGAGCCACATATACATCACAATGGGCCTCGGCAATCGGCCTCGATATTTAGCCTCGATAATCAGAATCGACCTTAATAATCAGAATCGATAATCGGTAAGCGGAATCGGCCTCGACCCCGATAATCGGAATCGGCAATCGGCAAGCGAAATCAGCCTCAACCCCGATAATCGAAATCAGTAATCGGTAATCAAAATTGGCCTCAACCCCTATAATCAAAATCGATAACCGGCAATCGAAATCAGCCTCGACCCCAATAATCGAAATCGATAATCGACAATCGGAATCGGCCCCGACTCTGATAATCGAAATCGGTAATCGACAATCAGAATCAGCCTCGACCCTGTTAATCAAAATCGATAGTCAGAATCGTCCTCGACCTCGACAATTGAAATCGGCCTCGATAATCAGAATTGGCATATGCAATCAGCCTCGATAAATTGAAATCGGCCTATACAATCGGCCTCGACAAATCGGGATCGACCTATACAATCTGCCTCAAAAAATTAGAATCAACCTCACAAAGGGCCTAAGGAAAGGTCTCGATGAGGACTTTCAACTATCATTGCCCATTAATGTGGACATTTAACCAACATTGCTCCCAAGAAGTGGCCCATACAAGGAATTCATGTAACACCCCAGATTTTTACCAACCTGGGGTTAGACGTCCTTAGGCAATGGGTCAACTAAAACACCTGAAAAATCGCTCAGAACCCAATTCCATAGCCAAAGAAATTACTTAGGTTTAATTCCTTTAGAAACTAAGCATAAGTTAGCTAATGCTACGCTGGAGTAGCTGTGAAATAGTCCCTGACAGCTTTAAATATGTTCTACAAGACCCAAAACTTGTAGAATCAATGGTGCTATAATACTCTAAAACCTCGGATCAAACTCTAAACCGGTTTGTTCTCAGGACCTCTTTGAAACTTTGTATTGGATCTAGACTGCACGTCGAAAGTCCGATACCTACAATCTTAGACCGTTATAACCGCCTAACTGGACCTGACAATCATTTCGAAAATCAAGTCCAACCGACGTTCAGAGGCTATTTCATTGAGCATGGAGTGAAGAGAGTGAGAATAAGGTTAGATTTGGAATTTGAAATTCAAATCTGGCACACGACTTGGCGCTTCAGTATTAAGCGTTCTGACCGTCAGAATTCAGCCAAATTACACCCTCGGATTAGGAAAAAGTTCTATTGCATATCACGAGACTTGTAAACCTAATCTAGGTGCGATGACCGCTGAACTGAAACTGGACCGCCACGTATGATCTGGGAACTCTACCAGTCTGAAAACTTGATGTGTTAGATCCAGTATGCATGAGCTTAAGTCCGATCGCGTTCAGTAAGGGGACCACCAGAAATGTCTTCTTGGACCGAAACAACCCCGATTTGGTTAGAAATCAAGTAAACATTGTTTCCAAGCCTAATCTGGGAAGTTTTTAGGTTATAAAAGGGGTTTAAACCCTCACTTCTCTCATCCATCCGAATTTGCTAGAAACTCTAGCTGGTGTGAGAGAAAAAGTGAGAGATTGTGAGAGAAGGTGGGAGAGATTTTCCTGCCACCTGCTGCTGCTGCTGTACATGCTAAAGTGACGTATTCCAATCACTTTTCCGGTGATTCCGACGCTTTTCTAGGTAAGAAAAACCCTGTACACTTACTGATTTAGTATTCCGTTAAATCAAATAGCAAAGTAGCTGATATAACTTGTGAAATAGGTTGCCAGTTCGCCGTAGATGAAGCGTATACGCTCCGTTCAAAATGATACACATATAAAGCGAAAGGTGCGGATTTTAGATGCTTTGATTGGCTGTTTTCAATGCTTTCAATGTCGTTTAATAGTAGATTATCGACGGCAACGCCGTTTGACATGTACAACATGCTGTCCATTTCCTGTTTCGTAAGCAGACAAAAAATATGAGATTTAGGGCATTTTAGTCATTTGTAGGAAATACTGTTTTCATCCACATTTTGCTGATATGATTGACATGGCTTCTTGTCGTATTAGGATATTAGGAATGCGTGCATAATCATTTTGGCGAAGAGATTCGCCTAAATGCGCACTTTGAGTCCACATACTATATGTAGACTTAAGTGTGTAATCTAAGTGTTTGTATAAATGTTTTTATTAGTATGTATTGACTTGAATGGTGTTGTTGTGTTGTGAATTAGTTCGAGATTGAATTCTCAAATAATACGCTGATATAAATGATTTCCTTCATGTTGGCTATATGTATGATTTCATTATATGTATGAAATGCATGTGTTAGATGATTTACTTAAGTTGTATGTTATAACATGTGTTAACAAGCTCATGTTGTTGTATTTCATTTTCATTACTCTGATATGATTGATGAAGTGGATTCACAAATGATTGGGGCTATACTTAGTCCAGGCAGTCGGTAACCGAATCAATTTGTGGTTGGCTTATCTTTGTCACGAACGACGCGTCGATGAACGCGAGTCGTGTTTTGGAGTTGGCGGCAGTGGTTAGGCCACACGAGGTGTTTTACGCACTTTATGTCGTTTGACTTGAGATGCGCTCGTGCTAGTCGAGCCCGTCAAGTAACCCGACTGGCCATTGTATGTTCACCATGTATGTGTCATAACTGCTTGAACCTAGGGTACTGAACTTACCATTGAAAACCCTGTCAACCATGGTATCTTGATCCACAAAGACTCATGAGCCGGGCATGGTAGTATGGGACACCGTGGTCGAGCTGTCGGCCTACGCTGGGGTCAAAAATCTTCCCGTAGTGACCAGTGAGCACCTATGACTCGTGAGAAGATTATGGTGGTATGGGACACTATATTCTTGCTGTCGGCCTACATTGATAAGGTGATAGGGGAGCGGTGCAACGAGTGCAAGCAACAGCCCTGACAGCCCTTTATAGTGACCTCGAGCGTATTCTGAGTCTACGGGAGGTGACGACCCTTCCGTAGCGACAAGAGTACAAGTAGGCCTGTATTGATAAGGTGATGGGGGAGCGGTGCAACGAGTGCGAGCAACAGCCCTAGCAGCCCTTGCAGCGACCTACAAAATATATATCGTATGAGATTATTAGGAGTGACGACCCTAGACAGGATCTGTGTTGGGATTGATATAAGGGAAGTACCTTAGTTTCCCAATCCTGCTGTATGAATGGACTAATAATAACTCGGTAATCATATCACCATCACATTGCATGTGCCTGAAAGATATGGAGCACTAAGCGGTACGCAAGCATGCTGCGGACGCAGATGGTGCCGTATGAGGGAGAATGTTGGTGAGGGCATCCATCATGTCATGTCATATTGCATTAACAACAGTATTATGAATGTTTGATTTACTGCTTTACTATTATCGAATGATTGATTTGAGAACATGCTAATCTTTGCTCTATTATTCTACTGAGTTAGCTACTCACTCCCATGTTACGGAATGGTATTTTCGGACACCCACCAGTCCTTATTTTGGTTGCAGATGATGGCGCTGCTTGAGAAGCGGAGCTGGACTTGATGATGATGAGGAAGATCCCTCCTTTATGCGTATTCTGATTGACGGGATTATAGGGAGGTTGATTAGATACCTTGACACTTGTCATTTTATATTTTTCGAGCACTCATGTATATTCTTTTTGTTTACTTTTGAAGTATACATGTATGTATATAACCTGGTAACATGTTCACACTCTGGAGACATACAACAGTTTATATATGTTATACATACTATCACAGTCTTTCTCTTATAAATTTAACTGTCTCTGGAGTATGATATGTTGTTCTAGTTTAATCTCACTCATGTTTAATATATTAACACAGACAACATTCAATCATACACATTTATGTTGCATAAGTGATGTTCTGGAACTCGGGAGTGGAGTTCTTACTCGACCCTCGATATTCGGGATGTTACAGATGGTATCAGAGCATGATTTGGATTAAACCGGGCCTGGGTTATAGACACGCGACGTAAGATGTCACTCCTTTGACTTAGGTGGGTGCGATTAGGATCTAGAAACATACGTAGGACTTCAGTTTCGCCAATAGGCGAAGTCTACTCAAGTCGATCATTCGATCGAGTCCATAACGCATCTAGGGTCGCATGAAGCGACCTAAGTAGCTCGTAGGTTGTAAGTAGGTGGGTTGAGAAGTTCTTTGAGTGGTTCTAAACCCATAAATGTGAATCCTTAGACTGTGGGGCAACCACAACCCTTACATTCAATCGCTAGGGCTTAAAAACCCCGTTTCACCTAATTTCTTTCAAATTCTTTCTCTCACCACTCCATTCTTCAATTCTTTCTTTAAATTTTCATGTTAGGCATTAATCCTAATTTGAAAATGATATAAAATCATACTTCGATAAAATTTTACAGTGAACAGTAAAATTTCATGAAAACTGGCCATTTGGCTATTCTAAATTTATAATATTTAGCAAATAATAGGCTAGATAGATGTATTAGCTCCTTCTACCCCAAAATCATATGCTACATGATAGGGGAACGTATTCAGGTTTACAGATTAGCTCTGAAAAGTCCCGAATGAAAGTTTAGGCCTCCCTAGGCCAATCTAGAATGAACTAAGGTGGGGCCCATACATATTTGAGGTCCCTAGGGCAGGGGGACCCAACCCATGTGGTCCCACCAACCGGATTGATGACCGGCCGGTGATGCAGCGCCTTACGGTGGGCCCCACTTGCATTGAACTTCAGGCGTATGTGGTTTTAGGGGTAGGGCACCCCTCCCATGTGCGGTCCGTCCATAGAAACCCCTTGGAAAGGGTACCTCCTTCACAAAAATGCCCCTCCCAAGCTCCATTTTCAATTTTCTTACTGCCCTCTCTCAAACCGCAGCTCCAAATCCCCTCCAATCCCACCAATTGCTGAAAACGACACCTGTCCATCCTTCTATGGTGATTATTAATCCTCTCCCTCTCCGATCTCGTCCGTTGGAGCTCTTACAACCTCCGTTTGTGGCTGAAATCGGGTGGAGCTCCATTTCCCTTTTTCCTTCTCTTTTCTTTTTAAAAATCCAGCCTTAAGGAGCTTGAAGCATCCCTCTACAACGCCTAGATTTCCTTCTGTCCGTTTGGGCAGCCATTTCTCCCCATTTCGCTCACTTTTCATGGCTATTGTTGAAGCCATTTTGGGTTTTTTTTCTTTCTCCACCGTCCTCTCTTTGATGGAAAAGAGAAAGACCGCAGCGGATGAGGCTGGGCCTAGTCACCCTGCGCAATCCGGAAGACCGAAGAGTGGTGCCACTAGCTCAAGCGCCGCCGCAAGTCCAAGCACAGCCCGAGAGTTCTATACAAAGCGAGATTTGGATCCCCATGCTCAAATTGGGCGAGTAATATTAGCAGAGATGCCTCACGATGAATATACTGACCGTAAGGTGTTGTTTGAGGTGGACGTGGAAAGACGACTCTTCGACGAATTCCTATTATTCGAGCGCATTGAAGCTGCACATTGGGGTCCACTTTTTGAAGCCCGTTCTCATGCTAATGTGAGCACCGTTCGTGCCTTCTATGCTCGTATCCAGAATCCTACATTGGAGCTATTGCAGTTCAAGATTTCCTTTAGTAGAAACCGGATGGCTACCGTCGATGTTCGGTTGATAGCGTGACTTTTGAACGTGCCCCTTGATGATGCTCATCCCAGTGCAAAGAATTTGAGGAGTAGGCGTGAGCGAGATTGCCGTACCAGGTTCCTATGCAGTAGTCTGGTTCCATGGCAGCCTAACAATAGCCTCAAGGCGTCTCATATGTCTGATGATTTGCGCTTGCTGCACCACATTTGCACATTAAGCGTGTATCCCAGGTCGACAAATCGCATTGAGTGTACGCGCCTTATGGTTGATTTCTTGTATCAGGTGGCCCAGAGAGAAAATGTGTGTATGGCCACTTTCGTGTTGCGACAGATTATCCTCATAGCGAAATCAAGAAGAACGTCTGAGTCGCTTCCTTTTGACCGGCTTATATGCAAGATCGCGCTTGAGTTTGCTTATAGACTTGGGCCGGAGTTGCCAGTTCCGATTCACTGCATTGATGAGTCTACCATGGTCAAGATGAAGATCGGGTCTCAGTACTGTGAGGCTCGGCTTGATGAGGATAGCGAGGGCGATTTTGATGACGAAGAGTATCCAAGTGAAGGAGAACCTGGAGCGAAAGAAGAGGAATAAGTCCAGGAAGAGGTAGAAGAAGAGGCTCGGGATACCGATGAGATTCCTCCTCCTGCGACTCGGGCTACTAGAGATGATCACATTGCCCGAATTGAGGAGAGTCAGGTCACCTTGCGAAGAGAAGTCCAGGAACTTCGGGCCGAGGTTGAGGATACCAAGGCCGTCATGAAGAAGAAATTCGGCAAGGTGACTCATACTTTGAAGGCTATCCTGTGCTGCTTCCAGGATAAGGGTGCTCCTCCTCTGTCACCCGACTCAGACTAGCGATGAGATTGTAGATGTTGTTGGTAGCAGTTAGTCGTTTCCTACTTTATATTGTGTAAGCCTGATAAGGCTAGTAGTTTGCTTATGTTGCTGTAGTAGCTGTCTGGCTTAGCTCCCATGCATTTCTTGTCATGGTACATGAAAGAATATGTCTCCTATATTGTAGCAATTTTGATTTAATGAAATGCATGACATTTTTTTTGGCTTGTTATGTGAATGTTTGTGTTGTGGTTTGGGCTTAATATAGCCGAATTTAGTTAGATGGAATGCATGCCGTTTCGTTCACTGTAAGGTATTGTCCCTAGTTTGGGTGTATCCTATGGTTTCCACTGCCATATTGTAAATCTTGGGATTAAGCCTACAAAATTAGTTTTTATCCCACCCCACCCTCCTACCAAGCATGCCACTTTCAATCCCGACATGGGACTAGGAATGCCGTTCCAATAGGCTGTAGATTACAGACTAGTCTACTAGTTACCTTAAGTAGTGTAAAGCTTGTATATGCTAAGGAATAGTAGGTTAGATTTACTTGGAATGAGACTCCCTTCCTTGGATAGATCCTCATAACATCCATAGACTCCTTTAGTAACTCTTAGGAAGCTTATGTAACTTAGAACCATTCACTCTTAGGGAAGACTTATAAATCCCTCAGGTCGAACTTAGAATATACCAACACACCCCTTAGAATTGCCTTCCCCAAGGGCTTATTGCATTCTGGAACGCAGAGTAAAGGAACTGCATGTAAGCGATGTATTCGCGGTTTGAATCGACTTTTTAATCCTAGTGGTTACCAATAAATCCAATGCTCTGATCAAGCAGAAGATCGGCATCGACTCGGATTAAGAATTGATACAATAAATCTTCTGTCCTAGCTAGATAGAAAGTCTATGTATCCGGTTCAGACCTACTACACAACCTTTCTTCTGTGATGGCCCAACCACCTACAACCAAACGTGATCACATTGCCTTTGAAAAATGGCGAGGACTTAAAGCCAGTAGAGAATTCGACATCTTGCCACCAACTCATACCTGCCCCTGAACTCAACCACAATAGAGATTAGGCTCATCTCTATCTCCATAGATACCAATGCCATAAAACACATCATTAGCAAAGGAAAATCACTGTAATGAGAGGTTGTTTCCTAATTCATGTCAAGGATAGCCCCTAAGTTGCACCTCGTTCCGATATACGGAGCGATGCAAGGATTCTTGAACTTTAACTAGAACCAAGTTTTAAGGGGTGTAGAACGTATTGAGTCCAGTCCAGTTAGGTCAGTCAATGCTATCGTTCGATCAGAGTGGCGCAGTGGAAGGGTGGTTGGCCTCTTTCCCACTGGATCAGGATTAAAACATTTGAGTTAGGATATACATACGGTTAGGTCATTAAATAGGATTGACCCTTCCTTAGAATGTCAATACTGAAGTCTTGCTAGATACTCCTTACCCTTCGCCAATTTCGGGGATGAAATTATGTTTTAAGGGGGGTAGATTGTAACACCCCGGATTTTTGTCAACCTGGGGTTAGACGTCCTTAGGCAATGGGTCAACTAAAACACTTGGAAAATCGCTCAGAACCCAATTCCATAGCCAAAGAAATCACTTAGGATTAATTCCTTTAGAAACTAAGCACAAGTTAGCTAGCGCTACGCTGGAGTAGCTGTGAAATAGTCCCTGACCACTTTAAATACGTTCTACAAGACCCAAAACTTGTAGAATCAATGGTGCTATAATACTCTAAAACCTCGGATCAAACTCTAAACCGGTTTGTTCTCAGGACCTCTTTGAAACTTTGTATTAGATCTAGATCGCACGTCGAAAGTTCGATACCTACAATCTTAGACCGTTATAACCGCCTATCTGGACCTGACAATCATTTCGAAAATCAAGTCCAACCGACGTTCAGAGGCTATTTCAATGAGCCTGGAGTGAAGAGAGTGAGAATAGGGTTAGATTTGAAATTTGAAATTCAAATCTGGCACACGACTTGGCGCGTCAGTATTAAGCGTTCTGACCGTCAGAATTCAGCCAAATTACACCCTCGGATCAGGAAAAAATTTTATTTCATATCACGAGACTTGTAGACCTGATCTAAGTGCGATGACCGCTGAACTGAAACTGGACCGCCACGTGCGATCGGGAAACTCTACCAGTCTGAAAACTTGATGTGTTAGATCTAGTATGCATGAGCTTAAGTCCGATCGCGTTCGGCCAGGGGACCACCAGAAATGTCTTCTTGGACCGAAACAGCCCCGATTTAGTTAGGCATCAAGTAAACATTGTTCCCAAGCCTAATCTGGGAAGTTTTTAGGTTATAAAAGGGGTTTAAACCCTCACTTCTCTCACCCATCCGAATTTGCTAGAAACCCTAGCTGGTGTGAGAGAAAAAGTGAGAGATTGTGAGAGAAGGTGGGAGAGAATTTCCTGCCAACTGCTGCTGCTGCTGTACGTGCTTAAGCGATGTAATCCAATCACTTTCCCGGTGATTCTGACGCTTTTCTAGGTAAGAAAAACTCTGTCCACTTGTTGATTTAGTATTCCATTAAATCAAATAGCAAAGTAGCTGATATAACTTGTGAAATAGGTTGCCTGTTCGGCGTAAACGAAGCGTATACACTCCGTTCGAAATGATACATATATAAAGCGAAAGGTGCGGATTTTAGACGCTTTGATTGGCTGTTTTCAATGCTTTCAATGTCTTTTAATAATAGATTATCGACGACAACGCTGTTTGACATGTACAACATGCTGTCCGTTTCCTATTTCGTAAGCAGATGAAAAATATGAGATTTAGGGCATTTTAGTCATTTGTAGGAAATACTGTTTTCATCCACATTTTGCTGATATGATTGACATGGCTTCTTGTCGCATTAGGATATTAGGTATGCGTGCATAATCAGTTTGGCGAAGAGATTCGCCTAAATGCGCACTTTGAGTCCACATACTATATGTAGACTTAAGTGTGTAATCTAAGTGTTTGTATAAATGTTTGTATTAGTATGTATTGAATTGAATAGTGTTCTGAATTAGTTTGAGATTGAATTCTCAAATAATACGCTGATGTAAATGATTTCCTCCATGTTGGCTATATGTATGATTTCATTATATGTATGAAATGCATGTGTTAGATGATTTACTTAAGTTGTATGTTATAACATGCGTTAACATGCTCATGTTGTTGTATTTCATTTCCATTACTCTGATATGATTGATGAAGTAGATTCACAAATGATTGGGGCTATACTTAGTCCAGGCAGTCGGTAACCGAATCAATTTGTGGTTGGCTTATCTTTACCACGAACGACGCATCGATGAACGCGAGTCGTGTTTTGGAGTTGGCAGCAGTGGTTAGGCCACACGAGGTGTTTTACGCACTTCATGTCGTTCGACTTGAGATGCGCTCGTGCTAGTCGAGCCCGTCAAGTAACCTGACTGGCCATTGTATGTTCACCATGTATGTGTCATAATTGCTTTAACCTAGGGTACTGAACTTACCATTGAAAACCCTGTCAACCATGGTACCCTGATCCATAAAGACTCATGAGCTGGGCATGGTGGTATGGAACACCGTGGTCGAGCTGTCGGCCTACGCTGGGGCCACAAACCTCCCCATAGTGACCAGTGAGCACCTATGACTTGTGAGCAGATTATGGTGGTATGGGACACTATATTCTTGCTGTCGGCCTACATTGATAAGGTGATGGGGAAGCGGTGCAACGAGTGCGAGCAACAGCCCTAACAGCCCTTTGTAGTGACCTCGAGCGTATTCTGAGTCTACTGGAGGCGACGACCCTTCCATAGCGACAAGAGTACAAGTAGGCCTGTATTGATAAGGTGATGGGGGAGCGGTGTAACGAGTGTGAGCAACAGCCCTGGCAGCCCTTGCAGCGACCTACAAAATATATATCGTATGAGATTACTAGGAGTGACGACCCTAGACAGGATCTGTGTTGGGATTGATATAAGGGAAGTACCTTAGTTTTCCAATCCTGCTGTATGAATGGACTAATAATAACTTAGTAATCATATCACCATCACATTGCATGTGCCTGGAAGATGTGGAGCACTGAGCTGTACGCAAGCATACCGCGGACGCAGATGGTGCCGTATGAGGGAGAATGTTGGTGAGGGCATCCATCATGTCATGTTATATTGCATTAACAACAGTATTATGAATGTTTGATTTACTGCCTTACTATTATCGAATGATTGATTTGAGAACATGCTAATCTTTGCTCTATTATTCCACTGAGTTAGCTACTCACTCCCATGTTACGGGATGGTGTTTTCGGACACCCACCAGTCCCTATTTTGGTTGCAGATGATGGCGCTGCTTGAGAAGCGGAGCTGGACTTGATGATGATGAGGAGGATCCCTCCTTTATATGTGTTCTGATTGACGGGATTATAGGGAGGTTGATTAGATACCTTGACACTTGTCATTTTATATTTTTAGAGCACTCATGTATATTCTTTTTGTTTACTTTTGAAGTATACATGTATGTATATAACCTGGTAACATGTTCACACTCTGGAGACATACAACAGTTTATATATGTTATACATACTATCACAGTCTTCCGCTAGTAAATTTAACTGTCTCTGGAGTATGATATGTTGTTCTGGCTTAATCTCACTCATGTTTAATACATTAACACAGACAACATTCAATCATACACATTTATGTTGCATAAGTGATGTTCTGTAACTCGGGAGTGGAGTTCTTACTCGACCCCCGATTTTCGAGATGTTACAATTCATTTACAACGTAACGGGCCATACATACATCGCATTGGGCTTCAACCATGGGCCTCGAATGCATCACAATGGGCCTCGCCCATGGGCGTCGAATACCTCAGATTAAGCCCCACCCATGGGCCTCGAATACATCACATTAGGCCTCGTCCATGGGCTTCGAATACGTCACAATGAACCTTGCCCATGGGCCTCGAATACATCACAATGGGCCTCGCCCATGGGCCTCAAATATATATTACAATGGGCCTTATATCTGGGCCTCAAATACATCACATTGGGTACTTTCAAATGGCCCCAAATACATCCAACAGGCCGTATCAAATGGGCCACAACAACTGCACCATTCATCTATCTATAGAGATCATTTTAGAGTTTTATCCCAAAAATTGAATCATAACAAAGATCATCTGGGCCATACCACAATAACAGTGGTGATAATGATTCCCACCCTTAACATTAAGGGGGACCATTTTCCATCCAGTCTGATCGTACAGTCACAAAGACCTGAACCAAGAGGAAAACAAATATCATATTGATCCTGAACTTCTGTGATCCCTAAGGATTTCAATGGTAGACATTCAATTCCCCACCGTTTTACACAGTGTGGTCCATATGATAGATCTGCCCCAATGTTAGTCTTATGATGATCTCATCAACTGGATGGACGATTTGGATGTAACACATACATATGTGCTCATCAAATGAATGGACGGTGTGAATACTAAATATACAGCAAGGTGGGTTCCACCCGTCCAGAACGGATGGCTAGAATACCAAAACATATATCAAAGTGGGTCCCATCCCACACGTACAGCATGTGTGGGGTGGGCACCACACGAGCTGGTATGGGATTGGATGGTGAGATACCAAACATATATCTCGGTGGTGCACAACATATATCTCGATGGTGCACACATCCAGCCACTGGACTGTGATGTGGAATGCACACATCAAGGTGGGCCCCAGTCGCTGCCAAAATAGACGGATGGTGTTGATATAACAAATACATCAGGGGGGGCCGCATCCTTGGCAGATGGATGACGTGCCCACCTATCTTACTAACGTTAGTCGACACCTAAATTGCTGGTGCCCACCATCCAATAGGCTGGACGGTGGAGATAAACATATACGTCTAGTGGTGTCCACCATCCAGACAATGGACGGTGGAGATATCACATATATCATGGTGGTCCCTACACACGTGGCAGGAGGGTTTGGATGCAACAATACCTCAGGTGCTTCAGCACCTTCCCATCGTCCAAGGGCTGGACAGTGAGGATACAATACAAACATCAAGTGGCCCCATCGTCCTTTATTGGACGGTCTGGGTGCAATACACATATCATGAGGGTCCACGTGGGTGTGGCCCACCCACTTGAAATCAATCTGATATTTGTATCCAAATGATTAGCATGCAGCAAGGTGGGCCCAGAGTTTTAAGTACTAGCAGTATCTTTGGTGCTGCTACGGTGCAGCCCACAGGAGTGCTGGATCAGGACCGTTATCAGATGGACGGTGAAGATGCGACGCTCATATATATATATATATCAAGGTGGGGTCCATTTAGGTGGGCCACCACACTCAGCAGATCAATGCTAATTTTGTGATTTCCCTTATCAAACGGCTCTGCATGACCGACTAGTCATGCAGGCCCATCTCGACAGCAAGACAGTCCACTAGCTGGTCTGTCAGGATGAAATACGCACATCAGGGTGGGGTCCACACATGTGGTCCACCAGCTGGGGATCAAGCTGATGTTTATGTTTTCCTCAATCACAACACCTGCTGTTGGACACCTGCTACTGAACAGTAGTCTGTCCAGCTGATGATGGCCCGCCGGGGCCATGCTCTAGGTAAGCAGCTGATGGACGGTGTAGCTATAAAATGCATACATCATAGTGAAGCCCACACGGGTGGCCCACGCAGTTGGGACCCACACTGATATGTGTGTTTTCCCTAGTACCATGGCTTGTGTGACTGGCCGGCCACAACAGGGTAGCAGGTCTGCCCAGCTGCTGGACAGTGGGCGTCCCACCATTTAGACATTGTGTGGTCGCGCTAGATGGTCAGTGTGGATCTCATACATTCTTCAAGGTGGTCCACAACAAGGAAGAGAGAAAGAGAGAGACGTGATGGAGGGGAGGGACCCCGCCACTATGGACCCTCCCTATATACATAGAACAAGATGGGTCCAATATATGTGGGCCCTCAAATCACAAAATCAATAAATAAAAGTACTCACCTTTGATCTCCTCTTCCTTCTTCCGCCAATGCGTTCCATAGCTCCAAGTGGTGGATTTTAACGGTTGAAATGGACTTTGGATGGTGGGAATGGGAGATAGGAAGTGGGCCATACTAGCTTCTCCCTCATGGAAGCCATGAACGTGGCTTGCTTAGAGAAATTGAGGGAGAGAGAGATTGTTGTAAGAGAGAGAGGGAGATGGGAGATGTGAGTTATGGAGTGATGTATACTTGACATGTAAGGGAGAGAGTTGACTTTAGGGATGGGTGTCGGTACTTGGGGATAGGATGTTATACTTGACATGTAAGGTAATTGATGGGATTGATTGATGGGACATTTCATAGAGATTCTCTTAGAATTGTAACGCGCAGTATTTTCTTCGAACCAAACGCGGGCCCACATCTCCTGGCCCGGGCATCGCCTCGGCGCATAATACGATGCGATGGTGCGATCGCAAGGGTACAAGTCTTGTGTCGAGCTGACTCTATTATACGGGACATGACTCAGGATCATGTGCAAACGCCGATAGCAGATCGCGGGTCACCGGAATTCGACCGGGAGGATCATGAAGGCATACGGAACAGTACGGACTAGGATACGGGCCTTACACAAATTAAAATATTTACATATTAGCATGTAAAAATTTATTTACAAATACCTAATCATTAACTGAGACCTTCAAGGATTGATAAATGATAACCTAGAGATAATAGTCCGCACCTTGTGATGATCCACTCGACTGACGACTCTCGTAGGGTTAGAGTGTTAGGAAAATATCATTAAAAGACCTAAATAAGCATACAAACTTGTGAAATTAGGAATAAACACCTATTGAAGTCCTAAATTATAAGTAGGATTCAACACTTACCTCCAATCATTGCCAGAAGAGCTCCGACAATGGGTCTAGTTATAGTGTGGTGGTTAGAAAGGAGATGAGAGGGTGGAGGTGCACCAACACTCACACCCCAAGCTCTCCCTCTTCTCCTTTCTCCTCCTCCTCTTCTCCCTTTCTCCTCCTCCTCCTCCATAAGGAAAAATTCATATGGGGAGAGGTTGTGAAATGAAATGGTATTTATAGTGCTAAATGTTGCATAAATAGCCCCAATGGCCATTTATTCATTATACTTACCCTGTAGGGAGTTGCTTTTAACCAATAGGACCCACTGGAAGGTGTACGAGTCAATCTAAGCCATGGGATAAGTGTCCCAATAAGGGATCTATATTTGGACACAACCATTTGACAATTGGATGTGCCGATTAATCGAGAAGGCCCTAACTTAGATCGACAGTCACCGATGATCAATCGAGACAGTGGCTATATGGATATGTGTGGAAAAATATCTTTAGTCGGCACCCTGACTTTAGTTATGAATCGACGGTCTGAAAGTTACAACTTTGTAAAAGAACAAAGGGACTAGTTTCACTTAAGTTTCATATTTTCATATAAGTTATCCGCACATCCTAAGCACTCACCTTGCGAGTCCAAGTTGAAGGATTCGAGTCGCGATCTCATCTCGATGTCCTACGATAGATATTAAGCCCAATAAGACGAACATATTTTTATAGTCTCGGGTTTAGTGGCCCCACTAACGAGCGGTCTAGAGCTTGTTTGGATAAACAGGGTATTTTCAGAATGAATTTAGTATCGAAGTTTCTTGTGCACAATGATTAGGGTTTGGATTAGCTACGTTCATAGTGTGGCCTATTCACAACTAGTGAAAATAATTATTCGAACATAATTACCTTAAATCGTTGGTTCTTAGGTTAAAATGATACTCGGTCAGTTTGGTTTGTTAATTAAGTTTCGACCCCTGGTTGTCTTAACTTTGGATAAATCTTTATTTATTTATGGTTGTCTCAATTTCTCAGTGATAGGTCGGCTAGATTTGGGCCTCATGTGAACAAATCATGTGGTTAAACTCAGTGTTTAAGTGATCGGCCGAATTTATTGACTTTATACGGTTGATTAATAGAATTTGTGCAGTTTTTTATTAGTACCACCCGCGTATTGGCTAACATCAAGTGCTAATAGTTAGTAAGTTACAATATAAGTTAATTATAATAAAAATTTTCAAGCAATTTTGAAAATTCAAAATATCAAAAATTCAGGATGTTATAGTATTATATCAGTTTCATTCCCTTGAAGGAAAACTTGAAATCGATCAGTGGAATGAAGATGGTCATCGGGTTGAAGGTATTGTCACCTCAAAATGTTGTCGGAATGAAGATATTATCATTGTAAACTTTCTAGATTATTAGAGTGGGTCCCATAAAGGTGGAAGCAACAGTCTTAACTGCATTCTTTAGTGGTGGTGGTGGTGGTCATCTCTCTCTCTCTCTCTCTCTCTCTCTCTCTCTCTCTCTCTCGATGGTGGTGGTGGTGATGGTCCCTTCTCTCTCTTAATTCAGTGGTGATGGTGATCCCCTCTCTTTAAAAAGTAATGCTCTGAAAACCCTGAAATGGGGTAGAACATGGGTCTGATCCCATATATATGTTTATAGAATAATATTGTGGGGCTCACCATGCATCTCCATTGAAATCCCTTTGGACCATTAACTCAAAAAAATAATTTCAGGGTGCGGGCCTAAGAATTAGGGAAGAAGACATCAGGGATGGACCACACTAGAGGAAACATACCAACAGAAAAAGGCTGCCATTCTCTCTATTAAGGGCCATAGAGGCCTTAGATGAAGATAAAATCAATACCCTTTGATGTTCCACTATTCCCTAAAGCGAATAAACGGATCAGATCTCCCAAGCAGTGGGTTCATTTGTGGCTTCATGGGACCCACAATCTCTTCTTAAAAAAGGAGTTTGTAGGTAAGGGCCGTGTGC
This sequence comes from Magnolia kwangsiensis, assembly GCA_037074715.1. Classification (NCBI taxonomy): domain Eukaryota; kingdom Viridiplantae; phylum Streptophyta; class Magnoliopsida; order Magnoliales; family Magnoliaceae; genus Magnolia; species Magnolia kwangsiensis. Next base: position 86,497,098 of record CM073583.1, read on the forward strand.
TAAGTCATTCCATTCCATAAGGTTATTATAGTGAAAATCCCATTTTTAAGAAGGTGGAAGCCAGTCGGTTGAACCACAGGATAACATCCACCCAACAGATAACTTCCAATATTTGTTATGTATACAAAATCCAAACCGTCCAACTCACTGAATGAATGGATTGGATATCATTTGCATCTCCATACTCTATGGCTTGCAAAGAACTGCACAAACTATTGTTGAAGAATTGAATTACTTTCTTGGTCTACAAGTAAAGCAACAAGAGTATAGCATTTTTATTTCTCAAACCAAATATTCCTTAAATTTGGTAAAGAAATTTGGATTCGAGAACTGTAAAAAGTTTGATACTCCTATGAGTACAACTCTCAAACTTTCAAATGAGGAAATAGGTAAAAGTATAGACTCTCGATTATATCGCAGCATGTTTGGTAATCTCTTATACTTAACTGCTAGTAGACCAAATATTGCTTTTAACATCAGAATCTGTGCTAGATATCAGTCTGATCCAAAAGATTCTCATCTCATTGTTGTTAAATGTATAATTAGATATGTCGCAAGTACTGTTAATTTCGGTCCATGGTATCCTCTTGATACAACTGTACAACTAGCTGGATATACCGATGTTGACTAGGCAGGAAACATTGACGATAAAAAATCTACCAGTAGTGGATGTTTCTATGTAGGAAATTGATTAGTTTCCTGGCACAGTAAGAAATAAAGTTTGTATCTTTATCTACAGTGAAGCTGAATACATAGCAGCCGGTAATGCAAGTACCCAACTAGCCTAGATGAAAAGAATGTTAGCTGATTATGGAATTGCGCAAGATAAATGATTCTGTACTGTGATAATTCTAACACAATCAATATTTCAAAGAATCATATTCAACATTCTCGTAAGAAACATATAGACATTAGATATCATTACATTCGAGAATTGGTTGAGGATAAAAGCATTTCATTAGAATATATCCAAATAGAAAATTAGCTTACTAACATTATGAATAAACCGCTTGACAAGAATAGATATTCCAAATTAAAACTTGATATTGGTATGTGTACTTCTAATTGATTAAATCATGTTGTTTATTATTTGCATGTTTTAATTTTATTTTATTTTTATTTTTTTTGTAAAAATGAGTTTGTTTTTCAGATGCTCGATGAGTCGAGTACTTCCTCAACTAGTCAACCCTCGACTCGTCGAGGACCACACTTGACCAATCGTGGATCGCGAGCTTCCTCATTGAAAAGGGGAAAAATACATTTTTTACCCCATTTCTCTCTTCTTCTTCAACTAGTCGTGGCTCCACTCGTCAAAACCAATCTCCATTTCTTTTATATAAGTGGTTCATTTCACTTTTACTTCTTGATTTGGGTCTACATTTGTTAGTTAATCATTTCTTTGCGATTCATTTTGAGTTTCTCACTCTCGTTATAGTGGTTTTAGGCAAAAATCCGATCCTTGCTAAACCTATATTTTATTTGTAATTCTCTATTGCAATCTTTAAATGGAGCATCGAACTAAGAGGAAAGTAACTCGTGGCTCTTCCTCCAGGTTGAATCCAGTTAGGGTTAGAACCCTAAGAACTCCTGAAGAAGATTCGGAGCATGTTAAGGATCTTCGCAATCAGAAAATTATCATAGAGAGGATAGTTAATATTGATCATATTGCTCCATTTTAGCTCCTTATTCTTACCTCTGTCGATTGGGAAAACATTCTTAATTGGGGCGGAACGGCATACCACTCTACTGCACAAGAGATGTATGCTTCGATAGGTGAAGCGTCCTTAGAACATCTAACATTCTCTATTAATTTTAGAGAAGGAAAATTCCCTATTGATAGGCATCTTATTTCAGGGTTAATAGACATAAACGTCAATGATGAAGGTATTCACATACCTACCCTTGCTGAAAGAATGAATGAAATTGAACATCAGGAAATTACCCGTAAATTGTGTCGGTTTAATGTTGAATGGAGTTCGAGTAATTCCATTCGTGCCAATCAGATGTTACCCAAATATAAAGTTTTTCATCGTATTTTCATTTCCAATGTCTATTTTAGGTTCGGGAATAAGTTTGAACTTACTCCCTTTATGTGTTGTGTTCTTCATGTTATTGTATTCGACATTCCTAGATGTCTTCCTTCATTGATTTTCTACTCAATTATTCAATTTTGTATCCATCCTGGCAATGGGTTTGTTCATTTTGCTTATCTCATGACTAGCCTCGCCATTCATTGTAATGTTGTTATTCCTCCTACTAAGGCACCTAAGGCAGTCATTCCATTTGATAACACGAATATTCACAAGATAAATTTGGACTACCTACCTGGCTAGCGAGATGAGAACGAAGTAGAAAAAGAAGCTCCTTTGCCTGAAGACAAGTCCATGGATGACATTTTTGCTTAGCTAGAATCAGACGATGAAGCTGATCATGATTATCAGCCTTATCAGGTTGATGATCGGCTTAGATCTTTAGAGGAGAAAGTTGTTGAGTTCAATGTATCTCATGATACTTTGGCTGAAAGTCACAAAACTTCAATGAAATACATGTGCAAATATTTTCACTATGTAGTTGGTTGGCTTGTTAAGTCTTAGATCATACTCTCTCTTTATGCTCTCTTAATGCTTTCGCTACTCCTGTTCTGGACTTAATTATAATGATCATCTTGTGGTTCAGTTATGCATTTTCTAGTTCTTCTTTATTCAATTATATGATGTTCTCATGCTCTTTCCTTTGTCAATTTGTGACAAAAAGGGAGAGAGATTTAATATGATTGATGTGATTTGATATAATTAATGTATGAATAGAAAATGTTGTTGGAGTTGTGTATTCGAAATATATGTTATAATATCGGTATTATACAAAGAGAAGCTCAAATTAAGGGGGAAAAGGCAGAAATATTGCAAAGGAGAAATTTTGAATTCCACTAAGTGTTTTGTCACAAATTTGACAAAGGGGGAGATTGTAAGTGTTATAATGTATAAAGCACTCTTGTTTGTCAAATTTTGATGGGACAAAACAACTTATGATATGGTTCACACAATGTGATGGAAAGTTCTCCTTCAAGTGAATCAAGATGGAAATTTCGCCTTCAAGGACAAGTCATGAAGTTGGAAAGTGCAAGTATAAGCACAAGTCATGAAGTTAGATAGTTCAAGCTAAAGTGTATTCAAGTTCTACTACACTTCTAGTAGACGTTCAAGCTCCACCTTTGACTATACTTCAATTAGAAGATCAATTGTGCACTATCAAAGATTCAAGCAAAAGATTCAAGCTTTACACTTCAATGTCCAGTTTTCTCAGGTATAATTGACTCTAGAAATACCTTAGACTTAGGTGCTTTCAAATTATAAAATTATACGGGGTTTTATACTTTGATTAGGCTTTAATTCAACTAGTCTAAGCCTTGATTCGACTAGTCTAAGCTGTAGCTCGACCAATTTAAGATTGCCTTCGACTAGTCCAAGTTTAAAACTCAAAAAATGGATATTTCTGGTGATTTCTCGACCAGTCAAGCAAGCTGCTCGACCAGTCGAAGAGGCACCTTCGACTAGTCGAGGGGTACTCAACTCGAAGTCCAGTAACTTTTTTTAACACCCTCTACCAGTCGAAGCCCGTGCTCAACTAGTCGAAGAAGGCCCTCTACAAGTCGAGTAGGGCCTTCGACTAATTGAAAGACTGTTTTATCCGATCGCGCCCAAAATTTAAAATTTAGTTAGATCTTAGATAAGTTGAATGAGACCTTAGATGAGTCGAAACAACAGTATTTCAGCCTATATATGGAGGCCTTCTCTCAATCCAAAATTACTCATCCAAGCTAAGAAAAGCGTTCACTTTGAAAGAGAGAAGTCCTCACTATCATCAAGCTATTACATGGTATTTTATATTTTATTTATATAGCTTTTGTTTTTAATTCCTTAATCTCTTTTCATGAATCATATGTTTTAAAGAGAGTAATCACTCTTCTTTTGAGATCTAAGGGATTCAAAAATGTATCCTATGATTTGAATTAATTTAAAATCAATCTAGAATCTAGAACCCTTGTTTGTCTCACTAGACATTAAATATTCTACTTCAAGCGAAGCGGTTCTACTGACTACATCAAGAATGTCTTCAAGAAGAAGATAAGTATCATTGTATATCTTTGTATTTTAGTTTCTTTAAGATATATAGAAAATCTCATGTATTGGTTTTGACTGATATAGCCAGAAAATCTCAACGCGGGATTTTATTTGTGATAGTCCTTCCAAAATTACAACTGTATACGTTTTAAGGTGAACCTGTGAGAATATTGTTTATTAGTGAACACTAATATCGCATGAGTTGTAATTATTGGGAGTGGAGTAGGTGTGGTTGTTTGAGAACAACAGTTGGTGTACACACCGAACCACTATAACTCTTGGTGTTTGTAGTGAATGAGTTAAGTTTTGTATCTGCGGTGAATGATTGTAATTTGTTTATGCATATTGTAACACCCCGTACTTTTTAGTACTCGGGTGTTACCATGTAACCTAACTTGGAATGAATATTAACCTAGCTTATTGAATGAATCTGGCTGTCAGAAATAATTCTTGTTCACCATTCGTCAGGCCACGTCGTTCAATACTAAAATCCCTATCCTAACTAGATAATCCAATCGTCAGATCAGGATAATAACCATTTAATTCTTCTGAGGATTTACTAAGAACCCTACGAATCATCAATGATCAGATTTAAGATTGATCTGTCCATTTAACCACCACAACATGACTAAATTGGCCGAGTACTTAAATAAATAAAAATTTCATTTTAGAATCTTGATCATGATGATGTTCCAAAATATACCCACTTAGTACAATTAGAACATATAAAGTAAAATTAGGAATAACGATCACAAGATCCACCATTCGTCAAGTTACAACGTCTTGTTGGATAATCCATCCCTTGGAAACGCAAACTAGATCACCTACCCCCATATTTAACTACTAGATCACACCTAATCGCTTCATAGAATTCCTAGGACAACTAATAACCGTTGAATTATTTAGATCATGAGGATGATGAAAGTAATAAGGGGACGTTCACTTGTTATGGCTCACTTAGCAGTTAAAATTATTTGAAGGATGAAGTTCATAACTAGAAGCGACTTACTCACCTAGAGGAATAATTCTAACTAGAGGTAGGCCCTATGAATATAATTTATGATAATAATAATAATGATGATGATAATAATAATAATAATAATAATAGTAAATAATGTTATTAAATGTAGTATAAGATAATATTTAGTACTATAAAATCAGAATAAGCCATATATCTGTAACCTGAACATTGGGTCTTAGCTTAAATAATCCCTTGGACCGTGTTAACCGCTGATATTCAATTTTGGAATGATCCGACTAGTAGACTAACGAGAATCCACCAATATGACCCCAAATCGAGTTATGGGCACCACCTAGGCCTTAGATCAGCCTGAACAATGGCCCAAGATCCTTTGGTAGAACCTCCAAGATGATTGGACGGAGTGGATGCAACAAAACCATCACGATAGGCCCCACATGTGGTACATGTGCACCCTGTGTTGTTGTGCACAACATGCACTGGACCAAAGGGAATGCTCAAAATGCCATTGACCGAGACATGCACTGGACCAAAGGGAATGGTCAAAACGCCATTGACCGAGACATGCACTGGACAAAAGGGAATGGTCAAAACGCCATTGACCGAGCCTCATAGGAAAATGAGGAGAAACTCATCTCGCCATTTTAAAATTTGAAACCGTTGGGATTCAAAGCCCAAAGTGAGCCACTCTGTGTATTTTCGGGACGATCCAAACCGTCCATTTGGTCCACAAGGGCCAACTGACCAAAGCCATATAACTTTATGGACCCATGAAAAGGGACGAGGAAGTCCACTCCCTTCACGTGTGGTTGGGATCCAAAGGAGAGGACCATCAAGTGCCTTCTCTTTTAAGACAGCACCTCTTCTATCCAAGGGATTTAAGCCTCCCACGAGCCAGCTAGGGGAGGCATCTTCATCACTAGAAATAGCTAGGCAAGCTATAAGGAAGGAAAAAGTAGAATTTCCATTTTTGGCTATAAGGAGTTGTCACGCTTGGGACCATCTGATGGGGCCATGTGGAGTCATCCCGGCGCTTCTAGCAGGGCGGTACGAAATGAGAGAGTGAGCTATCTCATCCCATGAGAAAAATAAGAGAAACGAGATCTCTCATCAGATGAACCCAAGGTGTGCATTGGCAGCCCAAAAATTGGGCCCCACACTGATCTAGGGACCTATCTGGTCCGTCCAAACAAACCAGATCACGGCAAAACACATGAGGCAGCATTCTGCCATTATTGCTTGGGTCATCTTCCCCGTTGACCCATCAAAGCCTAATCACGAGATGGGCCCCACAGGACCCTGGAAATGTACTTTCGGGTTGGCCAAGGTGTTAGCAATCCATCCCCAAACATGGATGCGCCCCATGCATAGCCATCCTTTAATCCTAACTATTGCATATAGTGAGCTTTTTCCAACCGTTGGTGGCACCTCTCATTGTCTATGAATAAGACCCTATTGCTTCAGGGAATTCCACACCTGAAACAAAGAGAATGGAGAGTGAGAGAAAGAAAAATGAAGGAGAGAAGGAAAGGAAAGAGAGAGAGAGAGAGGGAGAGAAAAAAAAAAGAGAGGAAGAGTCTGTGTTGGAGGACGGTTCAGCCAAGCAAAACCAGGTCCTCCTCCTTCCATTTTTTTTCTTCATTTTCATGTAGTTATGAGGTCTGTTATAAGTCACATTTGGGGCCAAAAATCTGACCACAGAGAAGCCTAGATATGGCCTAAATGAAGGCTTTGTTTTGAGACTAAACATGGCCTGAGTGCAGGCTCCGTTTGAGGCCGAGCATGGCTTAAGTGTAGGCTCTGTTTGAGGCCAAACCATGGCCTGTGAATGGGGCTGAAACGTAGTCCAGAAACGGCTCACAAACTGGGGCCATTTTCCACCTTGGTAGCTGACGGGCTGCGCAGACCGTGGGCCTCACCAAAATGCAGGTGGGCTAAACTGTTGGGCCTCACCAAAATACTAGTGGGCTGCACTGTGTTGGGCTTGCCTTGATGGTATTGTATCTATACCATACATCTATGTGCGGCCCAGATCGAGTAGTTATATGGACCGCACCTCAGCAGCACGTGGTGCACGTGTTTCATATCCAGGCCATCCAGGGCCTGGGCATTAGCAGCAGACAGTAAACTGTGAATGTTATAATATATATATATATATATATATATATATATATATATATATATATATATATATATATATGTGTGTGTGTGTGTGTGTGTGTGTGTGTGTGTGTGTGTGTGTGTGTGTGTGTGTATTTACCCATGTACGTGATATACCATATGTGGTGGGGCCCACGTGGAACCTACCTTGATGTTGGATTCATCCAAACCATCCATCAATGGACAACCGGCCCTGAACGTACACCCTGCAAATAAGATAGCATCTTATTATAGATAAAATATATATATATATGTGCACGTGCTATCGGTGGGCCGCACCAAAATCAAACCGACCAGCAAGGGACGCTATATCTAGGCCGTCCATCAACGAACATCCAATGCTAGATGGCTTCCTGTACACAAAAAGAAAATACACATGCAGATATAATAATATAATAATAGTTAGTGGCATGTGAGGTAATGTGCATATACATACAACACTACACATACGTGGTGGGCCCCCACGCGGGACCCACCTGTTGAGATTGGTAAAAGTATCCTCCAGAGCATATAAGGTATAATGAATTTATAAGGGCCCCATGTGTCATACTATGTCCAGCACGTGGGACCACCACGGGATGTGTTTTCTTCATGTCATCTAGCTGAGGACGGTGTGGCCCACTATGACACAGGTGAGTCCACACTATCCATCCAAACTGCGTGGCCACCACTATGGACCCCACCTTGGTGGGCCTATTCTAATTCAGGCCGTCCATCTGCCTAAAATCCTGACCATCCATCAATGAACTCCAGCACTAAAGATGAACACCCTGAACCATAGCTCAACTGGTAGACTAAGAGAAGACACATGGTTTCAACACTTGAGGCCTCGGTGCCGATCACTAGTGGGGGTGGCTAACAGAGAGACGGACCCACTACTCCTTTGCGCTTTATCAGCCCCACTCTAATGTAGGTGTCCTATCTAATCCATCCATCTAGTGGATTTGTCCTAAAGGCTGAGGAGAAAGATAAGATAGACCCTTACCAAATGGACCACACTGCAATGCATAGTGGGATCATGGCCACCCTTGCTATTGGTAATATGGCCCAGATAACCTTTTCAACAAAAATCAATCCCTTGGGAAAATACCCTAAAGTGACCCTTAAAAAATAGCTAGGGGTGCAGGTAGGTGCATCTCATCCATAAGGTGCCCTAATACCTTTTCCAGGGGCCCTCATAAACCCCTCACCACACAAATAACGACTGACTTAAAAACCTTGAGATTATGCAGCTAATGCAACCTATGAACTCTAGGGACTTCTTGCACTATTCTTAGGCTGTAGGATATCCAGGAACGTTGAATCCAAGTAAAATACTGCGACCATAAAGGTGATGATTCTTCCCGTTGAGCTTTTCATCTTCTCATTAGCTTAAGTTATAGTTTTTATTTAAATTCATAATTGATATCTCCCTTTATAATCATGTGTTAACTAGTGAAAATTGAATTGTTGTATTACATGCTTTATGATTATCCTATATAATTATTCATGCTTGTGGATTTCTTTTTGTGGATTGCTTATGGAACTTAAACTGGTACATGAGTGAAAAATTTCCACGTATGAATGTACACCCACACTTGGGATGTAACTTGATTAGTTGTGATCGTAATAAACCTTCGACTTGGTGGCTATTGAGTGGTGGTTTATATGGATCATTGATGTGAGCCTACCATCCAGGGTTGTTGTGTCCAATGGTCTTTATCGTATGGTTTTGATATCAACCCTATGTGGCATATTTTGATACTCTTCCTACATGGTTTTGGTTTGGTACTTGCCCTAGATGGGTTCGATGTTTTATATTATGCAACCATGCAATGGTAAGCCCCATATACTTTAATATGATTGGCCATTAGTCGATGAATTTCCATTAAACATCCTAAGGTGATAGTCTCATGAGCCGGGGATGGTGGTAATGAGACCTATGCCCGAGCTCTCAGCCTACATTGGGCCATGCGAACCATGAGCTTATTTAAATTGTCTGGTTGTAATTAAATTAATAACGGATTAGCTAATCATGCATACATGGCACAGACCAGCATCTATTGCTATCGTACATGATGCATGTATTGTTCCGTCTGGTTGATGTGTCCCGGGTTCAATAGTTGCATGGGTGATGTACGTATTGTTCCGTCTGGATGATGTGTCGCAGGTTCAATAATTGCATGGGTGTTGTACGCTTGTTCCGTCTGGATGATGTGCCCCGGGTTCAACGACGAGCCCACTATCCGCACGGATGAGCATCCTTGGGGCGTGATTGCATACTTCACGCATCCATGCATTTAATAGACTGCATTTACTCTGTTTTGGTTGTCTGGATATTTTATATTATTTCTTAACTAATGCGGTGGTATGTAATCTTGAGGAGAATTCACACTGAGTTGGCCACTCATCCATCAAATATATAATGATACAGGTAGCACAAGTGGCCCTGATGATGTTCACATTCATATTGGTGAAGAGTAGGTTATGGTTGACACAGGTGCGTGATTATATTTACTAAGGGCTGCTAAAGGATTTCACAACTCGAGATTGTTGCAAATTTAATTTGTTTCACATATAATGTTATTTCATTTTGTATTCGTAAAAATGGAGACATTAGTTTGTATAAGTCATTATGGGCACTCTCTTGTATACTCTAAATGAAGTTTGAAATTTTCTCTTATGCTGATTTGTCCACTCTACGCTCATCTGTTTACTCAGATAAAAGAAAAATATTATATCTGACCATCCTTTAAGGTTAACACTCAAGTTTTTAGGACACGGGTTATGTACTCAGGTCTTGAAAAGTCGAGGCGTTACACATATGTGGTGAATGCTTGTAATAGATAACTCGCTTATCACTTGCTCAGTTTGTGATTTTAATCTTTATAAATGTTCGTGAAATTAGTTTGTCCTATCTAAAACTTTGTTTTTGGTGTAAGGTTTTCTTATAAACTAAGTTTGAATCAATTTCTCAATACTGCTGCTATTGAGATCTGCGATTTATTCTGATTTATTTATTATTTCGGTACTTTGAGTTTTTATTTGAAATAGTCCTATTTACCACCCTTCTAGGACTGTTAGCTCGCCTTTTTTAGTTACAATGGAAACTAGATAAGTCATTTCCTGAAATTTAACGCATCAAACTGGACAACGATGGTTTTTGTTGGGTTATGAACATCAAAGGTGGTAGGCCTCTAGATGGGACGCGGATTGCGTGGTGAACCTGCCACCACCCACCTCCCTGTTGGTGGAGACTGTGGGGCCCACCCTGGTGTATGTGCCTTACATCCATGCAGTCTATCCATTTTGACAGCTTATTTTAGAGCACGATCTCAAAAATGAAGCATATCAAAATCTCATGTGGACCACACCATTGGAAGCAGTGGTGATTGTTTATTTGTCATCCAACCTCTTGACAAGGCCATGGAGACTTAAACAAAAGGATCACACAAGTATAATTTTCATCCAAAACTTTTGTGGCTCACAAGAAATTTTTAATATTCAATCGCCATTGTTTCCTCTGATATGGTCCACTTTAGATTTGGATCTGCATTATTTTTTATCCCATGCACAATAATCTGCATCATTTTTTAGGGAAACGGATTGGCTACTCTCCCAGCCACCGGCCAACGTCTGGTGGTCGGTGCTCTGTGGGCTCCACTATAATGTATGTTTCATCTATGCCGTTTATCTATTTTTCTAGATCATTTTATGAAATGAGATAAAAAACCAAGGTATATCCCAATTTCAAGTGGACCACATTACAGGAAATAGTGTGGAATGAACGTCGACCATTAAAAATTTGTTGGGGCCATAAAAGTTGTGGATCAAGCTGAGATCTTTGTTTTTGGCCTTCATATGGGTCTGTATGACCTAATCAACAGATTGGATGTCAAATAAACAGTACAGTGGGCCTTAGGAGGATTTTAATGGTGGATATCCAATCACTATTGTTTTCCTGTGGTGTGGTCCAATGAGATTTATATCCCTCTAATGTTTTGGATCAAGCCCTATAATAATCTGTAAAAATGGATGAACAGAAGGGATGAAACACATACATCATGGTGGGGCCCACAGAGCACCGACCATCAGCCACCGGGCTGGTGGCAGGGGGAGTAGCTATCCGTCTCCATTTTTTACATCATGCCCTAACATGAGCTGTAGAAACGCATAGACGGCTTAGATGCAAGCATATACATCAGAGTGGTCCCACATTCGGTCGATCCAGGTTACACCAAAGCTGCGTACCCTGTTGGCAGGACTCAATGGTTCCTCCATGATGTATGTGTTTTATTCATGGCATGAGAATCCAAAGCTCAAGTGGACCACAGCACTCACCATTGACCATTGAACCGTTCAAGGACCACACCACTCACTTGAACTTTTCGATATACTTCTTTTCGGGGCTTATGCCTTCAAATGAACAGATAGAACGGATGGATGTCGTCAGTAGAACACATTACGGTGGGCCCCACATAGTGGTGTTGGTCACCACGCAATTCCGGACGGAAACGGATTGGCTACTCCCCATGCCACCAGCCCGGTGGCAGGTGGTCGGTGCTCTGTGGGCCCCACCATGATGTATGCGTTTCATCCGTTACGTTCATCCATTTTTGCAACTCATTTTAGAGATCAAGCCCAAAAATTAGAGGGAATAAACTCTCAGGTGGACCACACCGAAGGAAAACAATAGTGATTGGATATCTACCATTAAAATCCTCCTAAGGTCCACTGTACTTTTTATTTGACATCCAATGTGTTGACTAGGTCATACAGGTACAGATGAAGGGAAAAAATAAAGATCATCTTGATCCAGAACTTTTATGGGCCCCAAAAAGTTTTTAATGGTCTACGTTCATTCAACACTGTTTCATAAAATGTGGTACACTTGAGATTGTGATATATATCATTTTTGGTCTCATACCATAAAATGATGTAGAAAAATAAATGGACCGAATGGATGAAAGACATACTTCATGTTGAGGCCCACAGAGCACCAACCACCAGACATTGGTTGGTGGTACGGGAGTAGCCAATCCGTTTCCCGGTCGGACGCGGATTGACCGCAAAAACCTTTCCCAAGAACTTCTCGTGACGGTAAGCTGTGGGCCATTGTGATGATCGTGAGAAATCCACACTATCCATCTGTTTTAACAGCTCATTTTAAGGCATGATATCACAATGAAGCAGATATAAATCTTAGGTAGACCACACACGAAACAGTGGTGATTGATCATTAAAAAAAAAAAAAAAAAAAGCCTTTTGGGTCATAAAAGTTTTGAATCAAGCTGATATTTACGTGGTCCCTTAACTTTTGTGACCTTATCAACAGGTTGGATGGCAAATAAACATTCCGGCGCCCCTGAGAAGTTTTCAATGGTGGGTATTTAATCACCACTGTTGCCTGTGTGGTCCAACTAAGATTTATATCTACTTCATTACGGTATCATGCCTTAAAATGAGCTGTTAAAATGAATGGACGGCACAGATGTAAGGCGCACAGATCAAGATAGACCCCACGGGAATCCCAACATATGGGGATTTGATATAGCGGGACTTCAGCCAATGGAACAGTGAGGAGCGGATTGAGTTCAACCCTTTCCTGGCCGACTAGATCTAAGATGGACTCGCCCACCATGATGTGTAGGTGTTATCCACGCCGTCCATTCATTTTTTTCATATTATTTCAATGTATGACGCAAAAAATGAGAGAAATCCAGGGCTCAAATGGACCATACAGTGGGGAATGAACGCTCACCATTAAAAACTTCTTGGGAGCCGCAGAGGTTTTGATCAAGCTGATATTTGTGTTTTCCCTTCATCCAAATGACTTTGACAAACAAACATTACGGTGGGCCGTGGGAAGCTTCAACAGGAGGGTGTTATTATCAATGCTTCTTCCCATGGTGTGGTCCACTTGAGCCTGATCTGCCTCATTTTTGGGGGCATACCTTAGATCAAGGTGGGAATCACATTCAGGGAATGAATCATACCTTAAATCAAGGCGGGAATCACAGACAGGGACGGGATGCAATCGCTTCCATTTTGAATGGCCAGACTGTTTATCTTACCGATCCTTACTCTTGCTCGGGTGGTAGACTCTTTGGAGTTTCAACACCCGATCAAGGGTTCGAGTATCCATGAGTAGTGAAATTCCACTAGCATGAGTGTGTGGGGTGTGTGTGCGTGTCTTAAAAAACAAATGCATAGTTGATTCCAAGGAGGGCTTTACATGAACTGAGTTTGCTCGGTCTAGCTCACTCGACTTGGATCGGACCCAACTCGAATCAAACTTGGATTGAACCAGTTTGGTGACACGGTTACTTTGATATTGATGTTGCTCACTATATGTATGATGAAATGACTCAACAAAATATCAGCTGGTGGCAAGGAATATATATATATGAAACAAATATATTTTTTTCCTTGATTTTGATGCTACCTACAAGGTGTTTAATGAAATACCTGAAGATACCATTGTTGCTATTTTACATATAGCGATAATTTGAAAGTGCATTCCATGTGTTGTGTTCTATGTTTGTGAAAATAGTGCACATGTGAACTCGACTTGAACTCGGCTTGAACTACCCCGAGCTATTGACCGAACCAAGCCGAGCTAGCCAATTAAGCTCGAGAACTGAGTCAAGCCAAGTTCAAGCTAGGGTCAACTAGTGGCTGAGCCGAGTCAAGTTGTGCCAAGCTCGACTCGTGTACACTTCTAATTGCTTTTGACCCCAGGAACCAAGGTATCCCTGTGCCCATTGCTGTGTGAGGTCTAAGAGATGTCGGCAACATATCCGATCTGTTCATCTGTTTTTAAAGATCACAATAGTACATGTTGAAAAAATCTGGCCAATCTAAAACCCATATCGGCTACACCAACAAAACAGTCGGAACAATTATGTCCACCATTGAAACTTTCTTAGAGCTGACTATGTTGTTTATATGCCATCCAAATAGTTCATGGAACTATTATTATTTATATAAACTCTAGGAACAAATATCATCCTAATTCAAATCTTTTGTCATTGTTAGTTGTTCAATTCCCACTGTTATGTGTGGGATGGCTCACATGAGTTTTGAATCTGCCTGATTTTTAGAATCCTATTTTACTGTGGTTTATATATATATATATATATATATATATATATATATATATATATATATATATATATATATATATTATATATAAAAGTTGGACGGATATATATATATATATATATAAAAGTTGGACGGAGTGGATTTGTCACGGACATCTTCTAAGCTCCACACAGATATGGAATTATGGCCTTAAAATGATATGAAAAAAATGGATGGACAGGGTGTATAAACTCATCCATTACGGTGGGCCCATTAGAGCCTCAGCCTGCTATGAGTTAGAGACAGGTGGGGTTAGCGACGCGGATTGCGTCCCCCTCCCTGCCTATGGCCAATAACAAGTACATCTGTGTGGCCTCTCGTGGGACACGGATTGCGTCCTACCCCCACCTGTATCCCGTGTGAGGACCCACTGTAATGTATACGTTTATCCACACCGACCATCCCTTCTCTCGATCATTTTAAGGTATACACAAAAAAAAAAAGATGAGGTGGATCCACTGCTTAGGTGTACCACATCAAATAATAATTTTGGTTGCATTAAATGCATGAAACATTAAATGCAAGAGTAATATGTGGTGTAGACCACCTGAGCGTTGGAGCTGCCTTATTTTTGTGGTCATGTCTTAAAATGACATGAGAGAAGGGATGGACGGCATGTATAAACAAATACATCACGGTGGAATGCCTAATCGGGGCTAGAGATGAGCGAGGTAGGACGCAATCTGCATCCCCGTGTATGGGTTTATATGTAATGTCTGGTTTTTTTCTCAGATCATTTATCATTTTATGGCATGAGACTAAAAAGAGGTAGATCTATCGCTCTTGTAATTAATGTTTTATACATTTAATGCAACCCAAGCTTATTATTTGTTGTGGTGCTTTCAATCTATCTTATTTTTAGGCCATAAATTAAAATGATTTAAGAAAAAAGATGGACCATATGAATAAACAAATACACATCACTGTCGGCCTTGCGCATGTGCCCGTTCATGACTAAAGACAGTTGGGGATTATGCAGTCCACCCCCTTTAATAATGCATAGGGGTGTACATCGAGTCGAACCAAGTTGAGTTGGCCTCAGCTCAACTTGGCTTGGTCACTAGTTGACCTCAGCTCGAACTCAGCTTGGGTCGGTCCTCGAGCCTGATTGGCCAATTCGGCTCGGTTTAGTCATTAGCTCAAGCCAGCTCAGGCTAAGATCAAGCCGAGTTTGTCATTGAAGCATTTTCTCAAAAACATGGACTGCACCTTCAATATCTCACTATTTGAGATAGCAACAATGGTTTTATAGGTATTTTATCAAACACTTTCTAAGCAACATAAAAAGTCAAGAAAAAAAGAGTGTTGGTTTCATATACATATCTTCCTTGCCATCAGCCACACTTCTTTGAGTCATTTCATCAAACACTTAATGAGCAACATCAATATCAAAGTAGTCGAGTCACTGAACTGGTTCAATCCAAGTTTGATTCGAGCTAGGTTCGATTCGAGTCGAGTCAAGCTAGGCCAGCTCGAACTCGGCTCAAACTCATTTTCGAGCTCAAAAAATGAGTTCGACTCGGCTCAAACTCAGCTTCGAACTAAGTTGAATCGAGCTTTTTCGAGTCAGATCGAGCGAGCCAACTGAGCTAGCTCGGTTCGTGTACACCCCTAATAATGCATCTACCTAGCTCCATTGAAGGAGGAATGTGGTTTTGCCAATAAGGTAAGTGTTTTGTGGGCCCATCATAATGTATGTGTTTTATCCACACCGTACATCCATTTTTCATGTCATTTTAGGGCTCATAGCCTAAAAAATAGATAAATCTAAATCTAAGAGGGGGCACACCGTAAAAAACAATATTGATTGAATGTCCACCATTAAAATCCTCATAAGGTCCATTGTGATGTTTATTTGACATCCAACCTATTGATTAGGTTATACAGACTTGGATGAAGGTTAAAAATAAATATCAGCTTGATCCAAAACTTCGGTGACCACTAGAAGTTTTTAATGGTGAATGTTTAATAAAATATGCCTCTTTCTTGGACCCATATGATAAAATTATATGGAATAATGGTAGGGCCCACAGAGCAGCGACCACTAACTAGTGGCCGGGTCACTAGCCAATTCACATCCGTCTTGGACATCGGTATGTGGCCCTGTCAATCCAGCCAAGCCTTGGATCTACCTTATTTTGGGGCTCATACTCTAGAATGATATGATTAAATGAATGTATGAAATGGATCCTCACAGACAGGGATGGGCAGCGATCACTTCCATTTTGAATGGCCCATGCCATTTATTTATATGGAGGGCGGATTTCCTGTGAATCTTTGCGACCTTGCTGTGCAACATTACAGAGATGACCGCAACATATCAACTATGTTCATCTATTTTTAAAGAACAAAATAGTACATGGTACCAAAAATCAGGTGAATCTAAAACTCATGTGGGCTATACGAACTAGGGGTGCACATTGAACCAGTAGAATCGTGTAACCGGATCGGAACCGTTAGATCGATCCAGTTTGGTTCGGTTTTAAACAGTACCAGTTCCGGTTCCGGTTCCAAAATTGCAAGAACCGTTGGATACGGTTCGGTTCCAGTTTAGGGGCATGTAGAACCGAACTGAACTGTTACCGAACCGTGGACCCAAACCGTGGAACCGATCCGTTGAACCATGGCCCAGAACCTTGGATCCAAACCGTCGATCCCAACTTAAAGATTAAAATAAAAAAAACAAAAAAAAACCCTATCTCTTTCTCATTCTTTCACCGTCTCCCTTTCTCTCGCCATCTCTCACCCTGCAACTACGTGCGGCTCTCTCTCTGGTTGTCCGTCTCTCTCACTTGTCATCTCTTCACTCGCCCCCACCCAATCTTTTAACTTGCTCTCTCTCTCTCTCTCTCTCTCTCTCTCTCTCTCTCTCTCTCTCTCTCTCTCTCGTCGTTCGGTTGCTAGCTGCCCAGGCCCCTGCGTGCGATCGCTTGGCCTTTGAACAGGTTGCCATCCATCTTCTCCCTCCGTGTTTGTTGTTGTTAGCCTATTAACACTTTATTTGCATTCCAAGAAAGAATGTCTGATGCTAAAAATCTTTACTCAAGTTGAAGTCCACCCCTGGAAAGAGGAGAAAATTGCAATTGAGCTGGATTTAAAAAAACCCAAAATCGTGGAACCGATCCGGAACCGAACCGATTTTCACAGTCCGGTTCTAGTTCGGTTCTAGTGTGCTAACGGTCCAGTTTCGGTTCCAAAAATCCCAAAACCGTTATGAACGGTTTGGTTCCGATTTCACCCCAGAACTGGACCGAACCGACCCGTGTGCACCCCTAATACCAACAAAACAGTGGTAATAGCTACGCCCATCATTGAAACCTTCTTAGAGCTGACCATGATGTTTATACACCATCCAAATGGTTCATAGAACTATTATTATTTAGATAAACTTTAGGAACAAATATCATCCTAATACAAAACTTCTTTCAATGTTAAGTGTTCAATCCCCACTATTACGTGTGTGATGGCTCACATGAGTTTTGGATCTACCTGATTTTTAAAATCCTATCCTATTGTGGTCTTTCGAAAAAGATGGACGGAGTGGATTTGTCACGGATATCATCTTATCCCCACATAGCCATGGGTGCAGGAATATCTCCCTTCCCTTCTTCCATATCTATACAACCTACCGGATAAGCTGGATGGAAAATAAACATTCCCACGAGCCTTAGGATGGTTTCAAGAATGGGTCTCATTATCACACTTTGCTTCATGTGGCGTAGGCCACTTGAGCCGTAAATCTATATCATTTGTAGAATTATAGCCTAAAATAATATGAAAAAATTGAAAGGACGTGGTAGAGTAACCCATACATTACAGTGGACCCATTAAAGCCCCATCCTGCTATGAGCTCGGGACAGGCGGAGTTAGTGCCCAATCTGCATCATCGCTTGAGCCTGAACTGCTTTTAAAAATGGATGCGGATTGCGTCCTACCTTCCCCGTCTCTGGAAAAGAATGGGTACATCTGTGTGGGGCCATTGTGTGATGTGTTTGTTTATCCATGCTGTCCATTTCTTTTCTCATATCTTTATCATTTTAAGGTATGAGTCTAAAAAGAGGTAGGTAGTTCACTTGAGCTTTCAATCTTTCTTATTTTTAGGCCATAAATTAAAATGATTTGATAAAAAAGATGAACTATATTAATAAATATATACATATCACTGTGGACCTCACACATGTGTCTTCATGACTAGAGACAGCTGGGGAGGACGCGGATGCGTCTACGTGGCTCCATTAAAAGAGGAATGCAGTTTGGCCAGTGAGGTCAGTGTTTTGTGGGGCCCACCATAATGTATGTGTTTTATTCAGGTCATCCATCCATTTTACCGTATCATTTTATTCAGCGTTCAATAAACATTATTTTCCTACAATGTGGTCCAATCGGAATTTAAATATGCCTCTTTATTGGGCCATATACTAAAATTATATGGGTAAAAGGATGGATGGCATGGACGAAACACATGCATCATGTTGGGTCCCACAAAGCACCGCCCACTAACCATTGGCTAGCAGCAGGGTATTGACACCGGCATGTGGCCCAATCAATCTAGTCAAGCTTCAGATCTGCCTCATTTTTGGGCTTATGCACTAAAATGCTATGGTAAATAGATGGACGGATTGGATCATACCATAAATCAAGGTGGGCCTCACAGACAGGGATGGGCCACAATCGCTTTCATTTTGAATGGCACATGCCATTTATTTATATGGAGAGCGGATTGACTGTGGCCTCGGATACGATGTCCGCAACGAATCCGTGCTGTTCATCTGTTTGAAAAGAACAAAATAGTACTTGATTCCAAAAATCAGGTGAATCTAAAACTCATGTGGGCTACACCAATAAAACAATGGTAACAACTACTTCCACCATTGAAACCTTCTTGGAGCTGACCATGATATATATACATGCGCCATCCAAATGGTTTACAGAACTATTATTATTTAGATACACCGTAGGAACAAATATCATCCTAATACAAAACTTCTATAGATAGTAGGTGTTCAATCCCCACTGTTACAAATGGGATAGCTCACATGAGTTTTGGATCTGACTGATTTTTAGAATCCTATCCTATTGTGTTCTTTCTAAACAGATGAACGGAGTAGATTTGTTACGGACATCTTAGCCCCACACTGCTATGGGCACAGGAATATCTCCTTTCCCTTCGTCCATATCCATACAACCTTGGTACAAATTGGATGGAAAATAAATAATCCGGTAAGCCATAGGAAGGTTTCAACTATGGGTGTCATTATCACAATTGCTTCCCATGGTGTAGCCTACTTATCCTTAAATCTACTTCATTTATGTAATCATGGCCTAAAATGATATGAAAAAAATGAATGAACCGTGTGGATAAACTCATGCATTACGGTGGACCCATTAGAGCCCCAACCTGCTATGAGTTCGGGACAGGTGCCCAATCCGTGAGCCCGAACTGCTTTTAAGGCTGGACTGGGATTGCGTCCTACACTCACTCTGGCTAAGAACGGTTACACCTATTAGGGCCCATGCATACTTTTTATTTCTTTTCTCACATCAATTATCATTTCAAGGTAGGAGCTTAAAAAGAGGCAGATCCAACTCTCTTATGTTTAATGTTTGGTACATTTAATATAACCCAAGCTTATTATTTGATGTGGTTCACTTGAGTGTTTAAATCTATTTTATTTTTGGGCCTATACCTTAAAATGATGTGGTCCCATACCTTAAAATGATTTAAGAAAAGAGATAAGCAATATGGGAAAAATCGATACATCACTGTGGGCCTCACATAGATGTGCCCGTTCATGGCTAGAGAGAGCGGGAGAGGACGCCAACTGCGTCCTTTAATAATGTGTCCACACGTTGATCTATCAAAAGAAGGATGGGATTTAGCCAATGAGTTCAGTGTTTTGTTGGATCCATTCTTAATATATATGTTTTATCCATGCCATCTGTCCATTTTTTCAGAATATTTTAAGAATCAGATCCTTAAAAAAAATAGGCAAATCTAAATCTCACTGCACCGCACCAAAAGAAACCAGTAGTGATTGAAGGTCCACCATGCATTAAAATTCTCCTAAGGCCCATTGTGATATTTATTTGACCTCCAACCTATTGATTAGGTCATACATACTTGGATGAAGGTTAAAAACAAATATTAGCTGGATTCAAAACTCTCGGTGACCTGTAGAAGTTTTTTAATGGTGAGCGTTCAATAAACATTGTTTCCTATAATGTGGTCCATTTGAGATTTAAATCTACTTATATTATGGGCTTGTAGAATAAAATTATATGAAAAAACAGATGGACGGCATGGATGAAACACACAGATCATGGTGGGGCCCACTGAGCACCAACCACTAGCCATTGGCTGGTGGCAGGGTCACTAGCCAATCGGCCTCCATCTTGGACACCGGCGTGTGGCCCAGTCAATCCCATCAAGCTATGGATCTGCCTCATTTTTAGGCTCATAATCTATAATGATATGGTAAAATGGATGGATGAAATGGATCATACCATAAATCAAGGTGAGCCTCACAGACAGCAACGGGACCCAATCGCTTCCATTTTGAATGACCCATACCATTTATTCATATGGAGAGCAGATTGCCTGCGACCACGGGTACCGAGATATCTCTGTGCCCGTGGCTGTGTCAGGTGAACCGAGATGTCTGCAACATATCTTCTCAGTTCATCCGTTTTTAAAGACCACAATAGTACGTGATTCCAAAAATCAAGGAATCTAAACCTAATGCGGGCTACACCGACAAAACAAAATAGTAGGAACTGCCACATTCATCCTTAAAACTTTTTTTGAGTTGACTATAATGTTTATATGCCATCTAAATAGTCCGCAGAACAATTACTACTTAGATAAATGGTAGGAACAAATATCATCCAAATATAAAACTTCTATCAATGTTATGCGTTCAATTCCCACTGTTACATGTGGGATGGTTCACGTGAGTTTTGAACCTGCTTGATTTTTAGGATTCTATCCTATTGTGGTGAATGGAGTAGTTCGTCGTAGACATCTTCTTAGCCCTACACGGCTATATATGGGCATAGGAATATATTCCTTATGTTCAAATTAGTTCTTTATACGAGTAGAGTTAGCTCGGTAGCTAGCTTGACTCGACTCGACTCGGATTGAAGCTGAGTTTAAACTGAGTTAATCCGATTTTTGAAGCTCAAAATGAATTCGAGGCGAGTTTGATCTTACCCCAACTTGACTCGACTCAATTCGAATACTGTTCAAATTTCGCTCAACTCAGCTCGACTCGGTATAAGGTATATATACCCCTTAAAAAAAAAAAAACCTAACCCCATTTTCAAAATACATCCCACCCGCACGACCCTAACCCTATCCCACCTCTTCTTCCCCTCTCTTCCTCCTTCTCTATCAGTTCTGTCGGCGAAGTTCCTCCCTCTCTCTCTCTACTCTCTGACTCTCCCTCATCCTCCCTTACCCGCACGGCCGTCTTCCTCCCTTTCTGTCAGTCCGGCAGGTGAAGCTCCTCCCTCTCTCTCTCTACTCTCTCCCTCAATCCTCCCTTACCGGCACAACCGCACCGACGCACAGCCCGTCTTCCTCCCTCTCTTTCAATCTGGGCTCAAACTCGACCGAGTTGAACACGAGTTGTCATTCCGAGCTCGAAGGCAGAGCCGAGCCGAGCACGAGCTGGGCAAAGCTTGGCTCGGATCGACTCATGTACACCTCTAGTCCAGATCTATACAGCCTACCAAACAAGTTGCATCGAAAATAAGCAATCATTTTCCGATGGTGTGGTCCAACCTAGCCTTAAATTGACCTCATTTATGGCATAATAGCCTAAAATAATATAAAAAAAAATGGATGAACCCATGCATTATGGCGGACCCATTACAGCCCTAGCCTGTTATTAGCTCCGGACAGGCGGGGTTAGTTCCCAATCGGCATCCTCGTTGGAGGCGACCTGCTTTTAAGAATAGACGCGGATTGCGTTCTACCCTCGCTGTCTCTGGCTGCATCTGTTTATACATGCTGTCCTCCTATTATCAGGTCATCTATCGTTTTAAGATAGGAGCCTAAAAATGAGTAGATCCAACGATCTTGCATTTAATGTTTCTTACAATTAATGCAACCCAAATTTACCATTCGTGGGTGTGGTGGTTCACTTAATTAATCACTCTGCCTCGGGGCTTTGGTAAACAGATACATCACCGTAGGCCTCACGTAGATGAGCCCTCTAATAGCTAGGGACGGCTGGGGAACGCAATCCACACTGTTTAATAATGCGTCTACGTGTCCGCGGGGTTCCATAAAAAAAGGGACGCGGTTTGGCAACCGACTTCAGTCTTTTGTGGGCCCACCATAATGTATGTGTTTTATTAACGCCGTCTATTTTTATTTTATTTTTTTCATATCATCTTAGGGCTCGCATCCTAAAGGATAAGCAAATCTAAATCCAGGAACGCACCATAAGAGGACAGTAGTGATTGAATACTCACCGTTAAAATCTTCCTAAAGCTGACTGGGATGTTGATTTGACGTTTAACCAGTTTTAAAATCTTCCTATAGCCGATTGTGATGTTGATTCGACATTTAAGCGGTTGATTAGGTCACACATACTTGGATGGAGGTTAAAAACTACTACAGCTTGATTCAAAACTTCGGTGACCCCCACAAGTTTTTTACTGTAGGCGTTCAATAAACACTGTTTTCTTTAATATTATCCGTTTGACATTTAAATCTACCTCTTTCTTGTTCCATACGTTAAATTTATATTATATGGAAAAAAGGATAGACAGCATGAATGAAACACATACGTCATGGTGGGTCTGCAAAGCACCGACCACTGGCCATTCGCTAGTGGCAGGGTCACTAGCCAAAGATTTGAGACCGGAACTCACCGAAGTCCGTGTTTCTGGGCTTCCCCGAATCCGTATCCTTGATTGGATTTGGAATGCCCAAAAATCTCTTAGATTCAATGCTTTGTCATACAGAGCTTCTTCCCTTTGCTTAGCGTCCATTTTCTGAGAAGAAATAATTTAAAAAAAAAAAAAAAAAAATCAATTTTCAAACGGTGGAAAAATCAGATCCGATAGATTTTACTTGTAGTCGGTACACCGTTCAAGGTAAGACACCATATATAAACGGTTTGGATCACTGGAAGAGGACTCGGACCCAAAGGTTAACGTCCAAGATGTAGTCGAGCAAACTCAGGGGTGGTCCCACTTTTCAGGTGGGACTCAGGAATTGTACACGCAGCTTGCATCAACTCAATCAAACCGTCCAAATTGAGGGACTGTGTAGACTGGCGATCATTAGAATCGGATTGGTTGATTGATCCTAATTTCTGATTAAGTTGCGTTTGGTTTTTTGACTTGGGACCATTTACTATCTGTCAATTCTAAACTGTCCAATATATGTCTAGCAGTTGCACGTTCATGCAGTTAAATTATTTGTTGATGCAGAAATCTGGCTCACCTTCATCGAGCTCCGATCACTCATGTTGAGCCTTGTATGCCTGCACAAAGAAAGGAGAAAGGAGACCCTAACTAAAGTAGGAGACCCTTCGATGCTAAAGTCAGGCTAAGAATTTGGATTTAAGTAGTGTGGGTAGGTTTTGGGTGAGAGATTTTACATACCTGTTCATGTAGATTTGATTCCTACTTATATATTTTAATTCGAGTGAACATGTCCATCATTCTTGGGACGATCTTCACCTCTAATCACGAACGACATGCATGCTGATATTAGCGGTTATTCCGATATCATGCGTCGACAGTTACTCCTAATGTGTTACTGAAGATGATTCCCCAGTATGATCACAGGTCACGTCTCTATTTGAGCCGACCTCTTGACTTTAGCAATCATGTTCCTGCCGCCTGAATTGATAGGTAGGTTTACTGTCGGCACTGAGAGTCGAGGCTGAGTCTGAGCTCAGTTTGGGCATGCCGAGCTGAGTGTCAATTCGATAAGCCCTGCTACTCGGTGAGATTATTCACTTAATCTCACTATGACTTCTTAAGGTGGAATTGGCTTTAGATTTTCCTATAACAGAAGCTCCCGACTATCTGAGTTTGAGTTCGAACTTAGGGAGTAAATGCATAGGAAAACGATCCGCTGCACCCTTTGTTATGAGGAGTCGTCATAATTGAAAAGTACGGTCGTAATTATGATCCTCTGTTAACAGCTCTTCGACCGCGAACCCATAGCTGTCGAACACGTGGCGACGGTTATGGATCCAAATCATTGAGGTAGTTATGGTGCTACCATGTGGACTTCAAAGGATGGAATAGAGACGTTACAACTATTTGATGTCAGCAGCACATGGCTCGGTATGTCTAGGCTAATGACCTGCCACCATGTACTTCGCGGGCTCGGCCCAAAGGCGTTTCAGCTTCGGAGACAGCTGTTTATCATAATTGCAGGTAGTAACCTTGGGCTATATAAACTATTCTTCCCTCCCTTAAAGTAACTCTGCTCTTATACTTCTAGAAGGCGCTCGCTGTGAAAGTTTCCTGGAGCAGACGATTTTCTATGAGTTTTTTCTCCTTCCAACCTTCTTTTAGCCTTTTCTTTTTCCTTTCATTCTACAATGTTGGATGGGTTGGGTGACGTTCGAAAAAGATATGCATACGAAGGTGAATCCGAGCCAAAGAGCTTGAACTCTAGGCCTGAGGCATCGGAGGGTCCACTAGAAGTGATACCCCTCCGTCCTTGCCCTTAAAAGAGTAAAGGCCCTAAAGTCAGTGCTCGCTCCAAGGGCACAAAAAGGATACCCCAAGACCCGATGGGAAGGGCTATCGCTAGACCATCAAGCGGCCGACCTGCAGTGCTTGTCCCCGGGGGCTCGGTGTTCGTCGAGTCTCAAATGGCTTGGATTTGTGTGGAGTTTTAGATTCTGACTCTGTACACATACAAGCGTCTGCTCCCCATGATGCTCCCGGTGATCCTGCTGAGGGTGATGTCACCATCTTTGTCTGTGCTTTACAATGTGGGCATCAACTTCCGATGCATCCCTTTATGTGTGTCATGACTGCACACTTAAAGTTAGCTCCGAGCCAACTTGTTCCCAATGCCTGGAAAATCTTAATGGCTTTGTATGTGATACGGCACTAGGCCAAGAATCAAAAGCGAGCACCCGACAAGTTCCTGTCCTTTTACCCAAATATGACTGCCATGAGCCGTGCTGGTACTACTTCACGGCCAATGCCCATCAGGGCTCAGGCCTCGTGCTCAGAATTCCTTCTTCCAACAAAGATTGGAAAAATAAGTGGTTCCAGGCCTCAGGAAAATGGAAAGTGCCCGCGGCTGAACACAAAAATCTGTGAGTCAGAGTACCCATCAAATTCTTCACCATAGGTCAGATTTCAAGAGATGCTTGTTCCTTCATTGGTTCCTCGACCTGTGCCACTCTGACCCATTTTTGTTTATTTTTGTAGAATACCCAAAGGGAGCCCCCGAGCTCTCCTCTCTTCTCAGGACTAAGGTGGCCAGACCGAGGTTACTTAAAGAAGAGTAGCGTGTCTGGCGCTACGTAATCAATCTAGATAACCTTCATTAGTCCGGACTTTACAAACGCAAGCCCCTCCCTTCCACCTTAAGTTTGTATCATCTCATTATGTCAAAAAAATATCTTTAGTTGCGGATGTTTCATTAACTTTCACTGCTTGCATAGGTATGGCCGAAGTTTCGAGAACTAGAAAGAGGAAGCTCTCATTTATCCGGGAGATGTTACGCTCCGAACCCCGAGTAAAAGTTACTACTCAGAGGAGGAAGGAGACTCCTCAAGTCGAGGTCACTCTCGTTGCAGTCCCTGATGCCGTTCTTGAGGTTGGGACTGCTACTGCCTCTAAGGCTAGGGTCGCCCCTACTTCCGAAGTCCGACCTGTTGTCGTCTTCATCGAAGTCCTCAAGATGCCCCCGACTACCTCCACACATCCTCCCATGGAAGGGAGAGAAAGAGTTGGAGAGGCTATGATCATAATTTCCTCTTCTTCCGAGCGCTGGGGAGCCGATCAGATTGCTAGAGGCATGCACACCCTGCCAGGGGATGGAGGCACCGCGATGGCCAAGGGTCAAGTCTCGGTGGTTAATGGTGTTGGTGAGGCAGCAGGGCTACTCCTCTCCTTGAAATCGAAGGACTCCCACCAGGCTATCACATGTTCGGCTTGGTTAACTGGGCGGAAAAACATGCCCCCGAGGAGGAGGTTGCTTAACTCCTTACTCACCGTCATGAGTCTTTTGTCAATGACCTCACCTCTGTCTACTACAAGGTAACGTTCTTGCACGATTTTTCTCTTGTATGGTTCGAAACTGTTCCTAACTATTTCCTTAGCTCAGTCATTGCCTATGCTTCTTTCTACTCGACAAAGACTACGGGAAGTGAGAAGGAAGGATGGGAAGATTGAAACTCTCCGAGGTGAAGTCGAAGCACTTCGGCAGGAGCAGGAGGAGTTACGTGGCTTACTGGCGAAGGAGAAGGTAAAGGAGTTGTTGTACCAAGGGGACATCAATGAGCTTGATCCCCGTTGCAATGCTGGCGAGTTTGAACTCTCGAAGATTAGGACTTATCTCATCTTAGTGGAGGAGGTAATGCTCAACTAGTAGCCAAATTGGGGCAGGCTAGGGTTGACACTACCGCGAAGCTGGAGATCGAGGTCAAGAAAATTAAGGTAGCTTGGCGCACTGAGTTTGAGGTCTCAGTTGCTTTAATGATCGTTGCCGCCATTGAGGAGTACAAATCTTCAGTGGAAAGGATTGTCAAAGCTGATAGGTTCTATTACTGTGGCTACAATGCCTGTATAGATGACGTCCGAGACCTTTATCCAGACCTTAACCTATATGCCCTATCCGTTGATGATGCTGAGGAGAAGCAGGCTGAAGGCGCTCCTTGCAGCCAACCCCTTGGCTCTGAGCTTCCTCCTACCACTCAACCCCTTGGTGTCGACCTTCATTTTGCCACTTAATCCTCCATTACCCCTTTTTTATATATCTTTTTGTCAAACTTAAAGAATACTACAACACCTCGGTGTTATTTTGAATATCTTTAAATGATGATTGTTGATTATGTGGATTGCGTTTAATAGGATTTGTCAAATTACGAGCCGACCTCTTCTATAAGAGTCTGCCCGCCGAAGGTTTCCGTCTCTGCACATGATAGATGATCTTTCGTAGCATACTCGAATGACAATTCGACCACTCTTGTCAAGTGATTGACTCATCCGTGAGACCTCATTTCTCATGGAGGTCCCATGTAGGTTGTGCAGAAAGGAACTAGACAATTTCATGTAGAAAGATGCATCTTTAATTAAAACAGTAGATTTCTGGTGAGATGGGCAGACCCTTATATCATTTTCCTCAAGAGTAATATATTTTCAGATGTTCGGCATTCCACGGGTATGGCAAGGGATACCCTTCTAAGTCCTCAAGTCGATAAGAGTCAGGCTTTACCGAGCTGACAACTCAATAAGGACCTTCTCAATTAGGTCTTGGGGATCCTACTCCCGGTTCCGATGTGTTTTGGAACACAGGGCGCAGGACTAGGTCACCTAGTCAGAAACGCCTCGTCTTGGTCTTAGAGTTGTAGAAGCAAGTGACCTGTTGATGTCGAGCTGTGATTCGTATCCTGACAGTATCTCTCAATTCTTCGATCAAGTTGAGGCTCATCATCATTTGGTCGGCATTCTGCCTGTCGTGATATGATCACGCTCGGGCGGTAGGGAGTCCTATCTCAACTGGAATGATCGGTTCAGCACCGTATGAAAGGGATAATGGCGTTTCCCCTATTGCTGACCGAGCTATAATTTTGTATGCCCATAACACAAATGGAAATTCATCGGTCCACGCGCCTCTCGCCTTTTCCAACATAGTCTTGAAGTGACGCATTATTATTTTATTTACTGCGTCCACTTGGCCATTTAACTGAGGATGCTGAGATGATGAATAGGCATTCTTGATGCCAAGATTTTGACACATGCTCCTGAACCTATCCTTGTTGAACTGCTTCCCGTTGTCCGAAACAATGGTGTGCGGTATGCCAAATAGACAGACAATATTCTTCCAGACAAAGTTTGTTATCTTTTGCTCGGTGATCCTGGCGATAGGCTCGGCTTCGGTCCACTTGGTAAAGTAATCCACTGCTACGATCATGTATTTGGTCTGTCCCTTACCCTAGGGCATAGGGTCGATGATGTCAATTCTCCACTGAGAGATCCGCCACAACCCACTCATGGGTCAGTTCTTCCATGGATCATTGACCAGAAGTATCCTTGACAAATGATTTTCTACGCTAGGACTCTGCCTCCGGAATGATTTCCTCATATCCCCTCGTGGATCTCCCTAATCATATATTCCGTCTCATTAAGTCACAGGCACCTCAGATATGGCTGAGAAAAACTTTCTTGTATAAGATATCCCTAATAATAGTATATCATACTGATTAATCCTAAGGTGTCGAGCTTCCAATCTGTCCTTGGGTACCTTACCGTCCCTGAGGAACTCGACTATTGGATCCATCCAACTTAGGATCATCTGTACAAGTTGGACGACCTCTTGACTGTGGCAGTCGACACTCGGCTTGCTCAAGTACTCCACTAGGACAAAACTCGGAATTCTTCCTTCAATCGCCAAAGCGAGCTTCGCAAGCGCGTCCGCCCAGGAATTGTCGACCCTTGGTATTTGATTGATGTTGCACTCCTAAAACGTTTCCATTATCTTCCGAGCTTCACTCAGGTAAGCTATCATTCTGGCTTCTTTCGCCTCATATTCTGATGATACCTGGTTTACGACGAGCTGAGAGTCACACTTGAAATTCAGAATTGGGACCCGCAGGGCGACTGCTAATCTGAGCCCAACCAACAGTGCTTCATACTCTGCTTCATTGTTTGAGACTTAGAATTCGAGCCTTATCGCGTACTGAACAGTCGTCGCATTAGACGCGACTAGAATAATCCCTGCTCCTCCTCACTTTGAGTTTGATGAACCGTCTACAAAAAACATCCATTTATCCTCTGCCTTGGTCTCCCCAGTAGGCTGGGGGATAGGGAGGATCACAAGGCTCTCTATTGAGCACATGGGTGTGTTTGGGCTAGACGATTCGGTCTCACTATTTTGAGCGGTAAACTCTGTTATAAAATCGGCCATCGCTTGGCCCTTGATGGCTGTCTTCGGTCGATATTCGATGTCAAATTCACTAAGCTCAATTGCCCACTTATTCAACCGTCCAGAAACTTAAGGCTTTTATAGTACCTGTTGAAGGGGTTGATCTGTGAGGATAATTATGGAGTGCGCCAGGAACTACGGGCGTAGCCGACGAGCCGACACAATTAGAGCTAGGGCGAGCCTTTCCATATCTGGATATCTTGTCTCCGCCGGGAATAATGCCTTGTTGGCATAGTAGATAGGGTATTATTTTCCTCTAGACTCTCTGACGAGCGCTGAGCTAACAGTCGAGGACGAAATGGCTAAGTCGAGGAGCAACAGTTCTCCTTTCTCTGGTTTAGACAGTAACAGGGGTGATCCCAAATACTGCTTCAGTTACTGAAAATCTTGCTCGCATTCAGGAGTCCATTCTGCCTTCTTACTACGCTTCAATTGTTGAAACAAGGGGAGGCACTTGTTTATACCTTTGGAGATGAAGCAGTTGAGGGCGGATACTCTCCTGTGAGGCATTGGATCTCTTTCATAGTCTGAGGTGAGCTCATGGCCAGGAGAGCTCTTATCTTTTTCGGATTGGCCTCGATTCCCCTCTGACTGACTTGGAAACCAAGGAACTTACCTGAACCCACATCAAATGCACATTTGGTCAGGTTTAGTCTCATCTGGTACTTCCGAAGGATGGAGAAGGTCTTGGCTAGATATGAGGTGTGGTCAACTAATCTGATGCTTTTCACCAGCATGTCATCGACAGAAACTTTCATGGTCTTACCGATTTGCTGGGCGAATATATTGTTAACCAGTTGTTGATAGGTTGCCCCTACATTCTTTAACCTAAAGGGCCTGACCCGATAGCAATAGAGTCTTTTATCTATGACGAATGTCATCTTCTGTTTGTCCGATGAGTGCATAGCTATCTGGTTATAACCGGAGTCTGCATCCATAAACATTAGGAGCCCGTGGCCGGCTACGATGTCGACCAATTAGTTGATCCTCAAGACAGGGAAGCTATCCTTAGGGAAAGCCTTATTGAGGTCAGAGTAGTCTCTGCAGACTCGCCACTTTTCGTTGGCCTTTTTGACAAGCACAACGTTGGTGATCCAGTCAGGGTAATGGACCTCTTCTATAAAGCCAGCATCAAGGAGTTTTGCAACCTCCTCGGCAATCGCCACATATCTCTTGGGCTTGAAAGCCCTTCTCTTCTACTTAACTGGCTTGTGTTCCAGATCCACATTAATCCTATGAACTATAACTTCAAAAGTGATGCCCAGCATGTCTTGGTGGAACCATGCGAAGACATCTTTGTACTGTTACAAAAAATTCAACATCTGATTCTGCTAATCGGCTTATAATGATGATCAAAGCTGGACTGTTCTGCTTAGATCAGCGTCCTCGAGTGGGAGGATCAAGAAGTCCTCCACAGGGGAACTCTCTGTTGAGGTGTCTTCTCTGAGGTTAAGCATACAGATTGTGAGGGCCTACTTTGTTGAGCCCTTTCTAATTGCTATGGAATAGCACCTTTGAGTTTCTCGCTGGTCGCCTTTGACATAGCCGATTCCCACAACAACGGGGAACTTCATCATCGGGTGGTAGGTGGATACCACAGCCCTCATGGCGTTAAGAGATGGTTGTCTAAGGATGCAATTGTGTGTCGACGGTGTGTTTACCACTAGAAAGTCCACCAACAGGGTGACTTGGTTCTGTCCTTCTCCTTCTGTGATAGGGAGAGAGATCACCCCTTCCGAGATAACTTTACAATCTATGCGCATCTTGTTAAACGCCTCGGAGTACAAGATGTCGGCTAAGCTCCCAATATCGACCAAGATGCGGTACACCTTACGATTGGCTATCGTCATCGTAACTATCAAGGCATCATCATGAGGATGTTAAATTCCGTGCGTATCATCCTCTATAAACGTTAGACTCCATGGGCTCACTCGGAGCTCCTTTCTTAGCTTGTCAGCTAAGTGGATGTAGTGGTCAAGGTCGATGCTTCGAGAATGAGCTTTTTGGGCTTAGTTTGAGTCGCCACCTTCGAACGGACCTCTGTATATCATCTGAATCTTAGTACCATTGTCTGTAGCTCTGCCTAGTTGCTTGTTCTTCTGAGCCTGTCTTTTTACTTTTATGTACTAATGCAAGTGACCCTTGAGGATGAGGGTCTCGATCTCCTCCTTCAAGTCGACGCAATCACTGGTGTTATGCCCATGGTCACTATGAAAGTGACAATATTTGCATTTGTCTTACAGACCCGCTTCCGTCTTCATACAACTCGGCCAATGTAATAGCTTTTTGTCTCGGATATCCAACAGGATCAGCTCTAGAGATGTGTTGAGAGGAGTATATGAGCTAAATCGGCTTTCGAGTTTTCTACTCGGCCTTTGGCTGTGGGATCCATGCTCATCTGACCTTTTCTTGCTCATGCTAGGTTGGAATGGGGCATCCTTGCGCTTCTTGTCTTTGGATGAATGCTCTGAGCCTTGGGCACTTTTCGCGAACTAAAGAACTCCTCGGCGTTAGATTTATCAGATCGCTCAGAGTGGTCAGGGGGTTCTTCCCTATCGAGAAGAGGAACCTCCCGTCTTTGAGTCTGTTGATCATTGCGGTTAGAGCCATCTTGTCAGAGTAATCGTTGACTTGAAGAGGCTCCTCATTCAATTAAGAAATGTAGTCCTTCAACGATTCTCCACTTTTTGTTTGAGGGTGAGTAGATGAGTTGACGGCTTTCGACTCTTCTTCCTAACAATGAACTGCGTCAGGAAATCTCTACTGAGCTCGACAAACGTGCTGATTAACTTCATCTTGAGTTGTCGGTACCAGCTTCTTGCAGCCCCTGTGAGGGTTATGGAGAATACACTCCACATCATCACCTCTGATGTCGACTGGATCGGCATCCAGAAGCGATAAGACTCCATGTGTTTTGTCAAGTCCCCGGAACCCAAATATTAAATGATGATGGGAGGCATCCTGAACCTTGAAGGCATTATAGCATCCATGATTGCACTAGTAAACGGAGGGTCGATCTCCTTCATCATCGCTTCTACTACAGTTGGAGCCTGTGTCTGGTGATCCCGGTGCATGCTCCTGATCTCGTTTCGGAGTTCTTCAAGTAGAGCTTCCCATGGGTATTTGTTCTCAACGATAGGTTCATGAGGTGCCTCGACCTTGGGTGTTTTTCCCCTTCTCCACCTTTCCAACTCATGGCAGAGGTCAGTTGGGGCTAATGTCGAGGTTTCAGATACATAAGTCGATGCCCGGGTTGCTGCATTTCGTGTGTGAGTTGGTGCCTGAGCTGATATACCCATGGACACTCCTACTTGCGAACCTATGAGAACAGGCCGCTCTGTTGCCACTGAAGCGACCTCCCCTTAATCAGGGGTGATTGTTGTCTTGCTATCTGCTGCTTCATTTGGCTAATCTCGCTGACCAATGTTTGCACTTGGTTCTGCAATGCATGATACTTGCCTCCTCAGCTCCGAGTTCATTGAGATGGTCCTGTTGGAGCTGATTCAGCATGGAGTACAGAAGATGAGTGTTGTTGTCCAGTGGGCTCAGGTTCCGCCACTGCTATTAGGAGTAGGGGTGTACACAAAACGAGCCAACTCGGTCAACTCACTCTACTCGGCCCAAAAAAGCTCGACTCGCTCGACTCGAAACTGAGTTCAATCCAAGTCGAGCCATTTTTTACAGCTCGAAAATGAGTTCGAGCCGAGTTCGAGCTGATCTCAACTTGACTCGACTCGACTCGGTGTGTGTGTACACCCTGAATCCTAATTCCTTTCCCCCCTTTTCAAATACGCCCGACCCTCTCTCCCTGCTCGTCCTAGACCTACACTCGACCATCTTATCTACCACCAAATCAAACTTATTTATAGAAATGCCATTGTCATTCCAATGCCGGTTCTTCTTCTATTCTCTCTTCTTCTGCACCTCCTGCCTCCTGAGCACATGGAGCTCTCACTTCTTCTACAGGTCCAGTGAGTTCGGGTCTTGTTCATCTCTGTCGTTTAAGCCTTTCAGATCAATAATGGACGATGATGTCGCGATGGCGGACGGTTTTCGAAAGCTTCCACAAATCGAGAGACCGAGGCTGAGCTCCACCTTTTCTTCATCAAGATCAAGATTCGAGGTTTGCGCCATTGTTGATCGTTGGATTCAAATCCCTAAAGCTCCAACATCTCACTTTTAAAAATCTCAAAATCCTAATCTTTAAAGCCCCAGCTCGAACTCGACTTAAAAGCTCGAAGCTCGAACTCGACTCGAACTGGTCCGATTGCAGACCAAGCCAAGCTCGAGCTAGAGATGCTGGCTCAGGCACCGAGCTGAGCCGAGTTCGAGTTGGGTGTGCCTATGACCGAGCCGAGCTGAGCTGAGGCCAGCTCGACTCGGTTCGGCTCAATGTACACCCCTAACTAG
Organism: Magnolia kwangsiensis; assembly: GCA_037074715.1. Taxonomy (NCBI): domain Eukaryota; kingdom Viridiplantae; phylum Streptophyta; class Magnoliopsida; order Magnoliales; family Magnoliaceae; genus Magnolia; species Magnolia kwangsiensis. Next base: position 86,531,029 of record CM073583.1, read on the forward strand.
GAGTGCTTTCTTCTTTCCCTTAGCCATTTTTGGTAAAGTTACAAAGACTTTTTATCCGCTTCCCTCAGACGGCGCCAAAATGTTGATGTAGAAATTTGGCTCACCCTTACCACCTCCGAGCACTCACGTTGAACCCTGTATGCCTGCACAAGGAAAGGACAATGGAGACCTGAACTAGAGTAGGGGACCCTCTGATGCCAAAGTCAAGCTAGGAATCTGGGTCTAAGTAGTGTGGGTACGTTTCGGGTGAGAGATTTTGCATACTTGTTCCTGTGGGTTTGATTCATACTTATACCTTTCAATAAGAGTGAACATGCCCATCATTCTTGGCATGATCTTGGCCTTTAATCATGAACAATGTGCACGTTGATATTGGTGATTATTCTGAGATCGTGCGCCGACGGTTACTCCTTGTTTGTTACTAGAGATGATTCCCTAGTATGATCGCAAGTCACGTCTCTATCCGAGCCGACCTCTTGGCCTTAGCAACCATGCTTCTACCGCCCGAACTGATAGGTAGGTTTAATGTTAGCACTAAGAGTCAGGGTTAAGTCTGAGCTCAGTTTGGGCATGCCAAGCTGAGTGTCAGTTCGATGAGCCCTGCTACTTAGTGAGGTCATTCACTTAATCATATTACGACTTCCTCAGGTGGAATTGGCTTTACATTTTCTCATAACATTATTCATTCCTATTTATGACCATTCCTATGAGAGTTAGTGAGAAAAGGCGGCCAGTAACCAGGAGTGAGCTAGCTGGTGTATTTAAGATCTTTGAAGATATATCAAAAGGATTTTGTGACAATATACTTGAGGTTTATCAGGCAATGAAACATCATCCATTAAAAGAAAGTAATCTAGCGAAGAGTGGTCTTGCTAACACGGTTAATAAGACAAATGGCAAGTTTAAAAAGAAGGAAAGCAAGTAGTGTTAAAACGGTTATAGCAATTATCATACTGTGAGAAGTATCCAGGCTAAGGAAGTGAATAGAAGAAATTGTCTCGTACTAACCAAACTAAACCAAACCAGTCTATCTTTTAATTATCCTTTTAATTATTAGTCAATTACATTTGTTAGTATAATCTTTACATTTACATACTATTTATATTCCTTAGTATAATCCATATCAATAATTACGTAGTTAACTTTAGCTATAATTCGAGTCTATGCTTATATGTTATATTTAGTTTAAGTATCAGGCGAAGTTCTCCATCCAGAAATGCATTCTGCAATCGTTCTCCGTAGCCAATTGTGAGAATTTCTTTTTTTTTTTATCTACACTGAAGAGAAAAAGTCTTTTGATATAAAAGGCAGAGGTGTAACCCATTTTCAGAGGACGAACCCCACCCTCTGATTATTATCCAATCATCTTAAGCAACGCTTTGCAAGTGGCTGAATAGGTAGTCAATCTTATTAGAACTCGGTCATATATAGTTGATTTTTAGTGTATTTACCTATCTTAGTGCTTGGGGTCGTAGTTGTTCAATTTGAATTGAGTAAGCACATTCAAATCTCGCGCGCCTGCATTAATCATGTGATCAAATTTAAAATTGAACCACAACATAAGTTTGGCACGCCCGATGAGACCCTTGTCCTAGTTTACTTATCGGTGTGACATTGTCAATCAACCAATCATAAATATGAATAGAAGAAGCAATCGAATTGTTGGGGGTAAAAACCTTAACACCAATTACACCACCTTTGACCAAATATGTGTCGATTTAAGCGGCCTCCAAATTATTAAATCTAAATAATAGTCCAACACTCAGTCCTATGAACCAGGAGAAGCATCAACCTCTCAGACCGCATCTCTCAAAGAGACAATTGTTAGCCAGATTCCCCTCTCGAATTTCTTCTCCAACTTACTACCAAATTAAGTCCATATATGGCAGAAGATGGAGAAGAAGTTCAATGTCCAGTTCTTTTCGAAGGACATAGAGATGACCATGACTGATCTTGCATGTTTTCGACAATTGCTAGGGGAATCTTGTAAGAGTTATATCACCCAATTTAAAATAGTGAAAAGCTAGTGTAAGGTCATCACGGTTGAGGCTGAATTTGTGCAACTTGAGCAAGACGGCCTAGAATACAAACTCTAGAAGAAATATATTGAAATAGAGTTTGTGAATTTGTATGATTTAACTATGAAATTTTCTAGATATGAGGAGCTTCTCCAGGAAGGAGCTAGGCAAAAGAATTTGTCAATCGGAACATATTATCCTGACCCCAACTATGAGGTTGCGATTTTCAAGGTAGTGGCAAAAGGCCACTCATTTTCTTAGTGTTGGTCAAGGAGAAAACAATTATGTGGACCACATAAAAGGCTTAGAAGATATATACCTTTGATATCATCTGGGCCAATGAGATATTTGAGATAATATTAGTAATGAAGTTTATTAATATTTTCATTAATTACAAAATATACAACCGATGAATAAAAAAAGGTCGAACATTATAAATGATATAAAACACGTTTTCACTTTATTAACGAGTGCATTATGTTCAACACCGAGGTCCTTACTCTTACCCGGGTGGTAGACTCCTTGGAGTTTCAACACCAGGTGAAGGGTTCGAGTACCCATGGTGGTGAAATCCCCGGTGTGCGTATGTGGGGTGTGTGTGCGTGTGGTGTGAGTGTGTGGGGAGTGTGTGCGTATATATATATATATAAAAAATTAAAAAAAAAGTGCATTATGTTCATGAACGTCGTTTAGGATAACATCGATTGTAAACTGTTGAAATTTCTTGATAAAAGGCGAAGAAGCAATGCTAATAGATAATGATGCATTCCCGCCTAATATGGACATCAACATGGCTACAATGAACTTATGGAGGTTAGATCGACCAAGACAAAGAGTTGATCTTGGTCCTAGTCATTACCATGGTGCGTTGCGACGGCAGGGATCGGGACAATACCAGTCCCATATAGTGAGCGCAAGTTTCTTAGAACAATCGATAGCAACATAATGCAACGATCAAGTCTCACCACTATACAGCTGATGTGCTAGAATGCCCAAGACATGGAAGCTCTGAAATTACGGTGAATCGTTATAGTAAAAGTATCAAGGTACGTCCAAGTGTCATAAAGGGGGGTGAATAGGACTTCTCAATAGTATTTACTTATTAAAAGTACACAATGCCTAACTTTAAATTGATTTATCAATTAAACCAAGTAAGGTAAAATAACTCTTAAGGCTTCCAAGCCAATAGAAGGTCCAATTACATAAGTTACACATAATTCGCAAGTTAAACAGTTAGCCTATAGAGATAGTGTATATGAGTGTGTGGGATGAGATTCCTATCAATCTTAAACATTTATTCAATCATGCATTATAATTAAGCATTTGAATCATATAAGCATAATTAAACATTTGCACAAAGATAATCCCAAGCACAACGATATATAGTAATTCGACTATGTGCCTAGTCCACTCCTAGCGGATACACTCTCTCTTGGAGTTTACCGGATTTCACTATCTAGTGGTTTTAAATCAGATTAACCATGAACCTTCACAACCTACACAAGGTTAACTAAGGAGCCTACACAAGACATCCTTAGGTGCCTACACAAGATAACAAATCCTACACAAGGACACTACTTAGGAGCCTACACAAGACATCATAACAATTTAGGTCACACAAGCGAAGGTCCTACACAATAACCTTTAAGTCCTACATAAGAACACACAACGTATTCTCCTGTCGAAGGCCTATGAAAGGACTTTGCAAGTTTGTTAACTCAAACTCTAAAACCCTATCCTACACAAGGAAGGGGGTTCAGACTCAATGGACTCTTTATACTTACAAATAAGTGACTGATCCCTTTTTAGCACAATCTGAAGATGGCATTGTTTTGATAAAGAATCTTTAGTTCCCTTGAACCGCAACCATTTTGTGGATGCTCCAATTTTCGGTGCAAGGTTGTTGGGTTTAGGTTTAATTTGATCTTTACTAATGAATGATATGCATTAAATATTTATAAAAGACTCCCATGAGCTTACCATTCAAAGATCCTAGCACAATAATTTGTTACAAACAATGTTGCTGAAAGATCAATGAATGCTTGAGCAATGGATTGAATGATGAACTCCTATGGGAAAGAGAGCTGGAAGATGAGGTTATTAACTATGGCAATTACTCTTGTAAAAATCTCTTCAATATAAGCTCAAATGTCCAATAAGTAACCTAAACGGTATATAAAGACAAATACCAATGGTAAAAAAATGGGCAGAAATTCTGACATTGTCGATGCTATCAAAGGATATTCGATGTCATCAAACCTTCTCCGATTGCATTGACTTTTTGCATCAAGATATTCATTTGATGCAGGACAAATTTTTTTTGATCTCATTGAGCAACCTTTGATGTCATCGAGGGATGGTTCGATGCCATAGGGATTCTCTGGAAAAATACACTTCGGTTGTTGTATAATTTGAGGCCTTTTTCGATGACATCGATTACTGTTTCGATGTCATCGAAGATGACATCGATCATGTTTTGATGTCAACAAGAGAAATATGATTTTCCTATAAAACCTCTCTAGACAGTTTGTCCCTGTAACGTCTTGAAAAAATTCGTACGAAGACCCAAGTACCACCCCAACCAGAAATCACATAGGACCAAATCCTTTAGAAATTAACGAGAATTAACTAGTGCTAAACTAGATTACCTATGAAATTAGCACCAATCACTTTAAATATGATCTGCAAGACCCAAAACCTATAGAATTAGTAACGCTACATTACTCTGAAATCTTGAAGCAAACTCTAAACCCAGTTGCTCTCGGGAGCATTCGAAAATTCTGTATCGGACCTGAACCGCACATCGAAAGCCTGATAGCGATGAACTTAGACAATTATGACCACCTAGTTAGAATTGACAATCACCTCAAAAATCAAGTCCAAATGATATCCTGGGACTATTTTATTGAGTTCAAAGTGAAGTGTGTGAGAACGTAAAGGTTTTTATGAAATTAAATATAAATTTAAGTAATCCGACTTGTGTCGCTTACGGACCGATTATAAGCATTCTAACCGTCAGAATCTGACCCAAATTTACCCTCGGAACAGGGAAAATGTCTCACACATTTCAATGTACTTGTGGCCCTGATCGAGTTTCGGTGACCATTGAACTGAAACTGGTTCGCCACGGTCGATCTGTAAATCTAATCGGACTGAAAACTTAGCTTGACCTAGATCCAGTATCTGTGAGCTTAAGTCTGACCACATTCAGTAAAGGGACCTCCAGAAATGCTCCGTTAGATCGGAATAAGCCCGATTTGGTTATAACCTAAGTATACCTTGGCCCTGGGGCTATTTTTGTTAGTTCTAGGCCTATATAAGGGCCTTAAACCCTCTCTCTCATAATCTATATGAATTCCAAACCCTAGTTAAGAAAAAAGAGAGAAAGTGAGAGAGAAGTTGGTGATTCATCCTGGGATTCTTCCCAGCTACTCTACGTGCCTATTCCACCTAATCATATAGCTATACGGGTGATTCTAATTCCATATTTAGGTAAGAAAATCAAACCCTAACTTATTTTAGAACTTAGTATAGTTTAAGTGATGATATACCTAACCAAATTCATGCCTTAGGTTGTCAATCCGTCATTGACAAAGACTTATCGTCTAAATCAAATCCATTATACATTTATCGGTTTAAGGTGCGGACTATATACATATAGGTTATGGTTTTCAAGACTTTCAATGTCAGATAATGATTTATTACTGATGTGGGTACCATTACACATGTAAAATGTGCTATCTGTTTTGCTTTACGTATATATATAACCTATATTGTAAATAGAGTATTTCATGTGTTTGTTGAAATGTTTGTATGCATTTAGAATTTGATGTTGTGATTGCCATGATTTATTGTCGTAGGTACATGATTGTTATGTATGCGACATCTCCTTGGCAAAAGGATTTATCCTAATACGTAATATGGCCGACATACGTGATGTATGTTGAAAAGTATAGTCTAAGTATATGTAAAAATGCCTGAATGAGTTAGGAATTAGTAAAGCGTAATTTCTAAGGGAATTGGGATATGAATTCCAACTACCTTACCTATGTGTATGATTTTCTCCATGTATGATACAGTTTGCATAATTCATGTTTAACTGTGTATATGATTTCCTCCATGTATGTATTCCATAATATGCTCACATGATTGCAGGAATTGACTTAAGTGTTTATTACTGCTTTGAATATCTTATATGCTTACTTGTGATGAATGCACGTTGTTGGGGCTATGCCATAGTCCAGGTAATTGGTAAAAGTACTCAAACTAATGGCTGAGGTTGTTTTCGCTACGCAGGATGTGTTCGACGAATCCGAGCCGTACTTGGGATGTTCGACAGTGGTTAGGCCACATGGAGTGCTTATGCATTTCATGTCGATCAACTCAACGTGCGCCCATCTTAGTCGAGCTCGTCAATTAACCCGATTGACCTGATATATGTTTACCATGTTTGGATGCTACTGTTTGAATCTAAGGTACCAATCTCACCAGTGAAACTCTATTAACCTTGGTACCTCAATCCGCTAAGACTCATGAGCCGGACATGGTGGTATGAGACACCATGGTCGATCTGTCAACCTGCGCTAGGGCGACGAGCCTCCCCGTAGTGACCAGTGCGCAACTCAGACTCGTAAGCCGAATACGGTGGTATGGGACATTGTACTCATGATGTCAGCCTACACTGATTGGTGACAAGCCCTCTGTAGTGACCTCGAGTATATCCTGAGACTGTGTTGAGGCGACGAGCTTTATCGTAGTATCTAGGATATGATTGGGCCTATATTGATTGGTGACGAGCCCTTTACAGCGACCTAGAACCGTAATATCATATGAGATTTACTAGGACTGACGACCCTAGAATGGATCATTGATTGGGAATTGATATAAGGGAGGTACCTTAGCCTCTCAATCCTGCTGTATGAAAAGGACTAATAAGAACTAGGTAATCACGTCTATGCACCGCATTGCATGCACTTTGGCATGGAAGAGCACTTTCGGGTGGTTATCTTGCACGCCGTAAGATAAAGACGTTGAGGGAGTGCAGGTGAGGGCATGCATCATTACTACATCTCATCCTTGCATTAATCAGAATATTCAGGACTTGTTTAACTGTACTGCTTTATCATTTCTGCTTGATTGAATTGATAACATGTTAACCTTTGCTGTATAGTTCCACTAAGTTGATCACTCACTCCCACGCTCTGGGACGGTGCTTAAACACCAACCAAACTCTGTCTTAGCTGCAAGTGATGGTGATGCCTGTGAGGCAGAGCCGGAGTTCGAGGATGACGAGGAGGCATTCTCTTACATGCAGTATTCAGGCGGGTTCACTTAGACCATTCTGAGTCGATGGGGCTTTAGGGTTCACACTTTATAGAGGACTATCACATTTTGTTATTTGTATTTGAAACAAGGCTTGTAATTATTGACCCGGCATAGCACACATATTTTGGGGACTTGTACTGGTTTATATACTTACTTCAGACTTTCGCTTGCGTATTCTAATTGTCCCTAGATTATGTTTTGTTGTTTTGGCTTAATCTATTTCATGTTTTATGCACTAATACAGAAAACATTCATCCATCATAAAAAATGTTGCATAAGTGATATTTTGAAACTCGGGAGTTAGGTTATACTCGACCCCTGATTTTTATGGCATTACAGTCCCCTATTTCGATACCATCAGAATTTAAATTTTAATGCCATCGAACGTCCGTTGATGCAATAAACAATATGTGATTTTCTTAGAAATCTTATTGGACAAACTGGTCCATATTTTGATGCTATCAAACAATCTTTAATGTTATCTTATCTTACCTCGATGTCATCAATAGAAGTTTGATTGCATCAGAGAACACTTAGAGTATTTCAAGTATAATGGAAGGAAGAGACCAAGGTTGATGCTATCAAAGTGGGTTCGATGCCATTGAAACATAAGTTTTGATGTCATCGAACTTTAATGTAATCGAGAATTAGGGGTGTACACGAACTGAGCTAGCTTGGTTAGCTTGCTCGACTCAACTAGAAAAAGCTCGATTCGACTCAGTTAGAAGCTAAGTTCAAGCCGAATCAAGCTGATTGCAATACCGAATCAAGCTAAGTACACCCCATTCAACAATACCCAGCATATGTTTTGTTGGTTGCTGGACTTTTTAGCCTAATTTCGATGCAATCGAATCATGTTCGATTTCATCGAAATTATCCTCGATTGTATATTGACGATATGCAATCATCAGAACATTAATTTTACCTTTATAGTTCATATTTCTTCTAATACTCAAAATATTCTAAACTAAGCTTACCAAGGGATTTTTAAAAATAGTTGTGGGTAAGTTTAGGTTCTTATGGATGAGGTCATATACCTCGAGGATTTGGTTCAGGGAAGTGAGGCTTTATTTACCTATGTGGAGCACTCAATCTTTTTAAGTTGATGAGTATTTGATCTTGTGATCTTCAGTTTGAGGCTCACTTGATAGATTGAGTCACCACTCACGTATATTGACAAATCAGGGCACTTTCAAGTTCTAGCTCGGCCAACAAGGTAAGTCGAACATGTAACTTCAAAAAGGACCAACAAGAGAGACCTATCGACTACGAAAATTGTTCCCACCCCTTAACTGCCAACAAAGAGTTCTAAGTCAAAGGATGGTCAAGCCTCCACCAACTCAAATAGGAGTCTGGAAAAGGGTTATGCATCCCAAATTTTCGGCTACCCCTGCATTAATGACTCGAACGCAAAAATGTTGTCACACCCCGAACTCAGAAACTGGGCTCACAATTTTTCGATCACTGAATCCGACACCGACAGCCTTCATAGTACCCCATTCTCGACTCCCGGCACCCATACACCAGGTTCCAATCCTAAGATCCTACAAGGAGGATTTCAAACATAATTTTGATTCAATATAAGCATAATCATAAGCATAACCCACGAACAATAACCACAAAAATACCATCACAAAATCCACTATGATAAAAAACTTTAACTATAATGGTATGAAGGAAAATGCAAGATAATGATAATAACAGAAACTCCAAACGTTCAACTACACACTCCAACTATGGCGAGACTACAGCTGCATCCCGGCATCACCTGCACGCATCAATCATACATAAGCTTATAAAAAGTTTAGAGGGTGGTGTAAGTGTGTGCGTAGTATGAACGTGCTCAGAATGTAATGCCAGAGTAATGCGGAATCATGCTAATGAGTACATGAATGCAATCAACTGTACCATGGCTATGCGGTGCAAGATATGAATGTTATTGGCCATATCGAGATCATGCGATGCAAGATACAAATCAAGCATGCCAATCCCCATACAGCTCAGCAAATATCAGTACAGTTCTAATTCTGGATAATCATTGGGGTCTTGTATACTCTACACTAGCTTGTCGCCCCTATCCAAATGCATAACTGGGAGAGTGAAAGAGACCTCACTATCCGCCTGTCAATATCGGGCTCGACTCGTCAATAGTAGACCTATTCCTCGAGCTGGTCAAACTCAACGTAGAAATTATCCCCTCACTCAGGCGGGTAAGGTCACACCCCTTTTCAATCGACCACGAAACAGTGGAAGACGCGGCCTACTGGTATATGGCCCTCGCGCGCTCATGTATCCATTCGGTCTCGACGTTAGAGTCATCCTTTGGTACCATCAAGTTTAGAGATTTTCAACCAGGGACATCTATGGCTCTCTAATGCTAGAAACGGTATTTCTGGTATCCAATCCAGCTATCCACGATGTGTCTGTGGAGGCTATGTGTCACGCCCCAAACCTGAAAAATTGGATTCACATGAATCCCGATTACCGAATCCGGTGCCGACAGCCTCCGTAGTGCCCCATTCTCGGCTCCTGACAATTAAATGCCAGATTCCGATCCTGGGATCCTACAAGGAGGATTTTCAGAATGAATTTTTTTTTGTAATGGAGTATAACTACAAGCATAACCAAGTCACAAAACAACATCACCACATATCCACTATATCAAAAGTTTTAAGTACAATGCGGAAAGAGAAATACAAGGTGATCAAAAAGCTCCAAAAGGTCCTGATACGCGCTCCTGTCTCAGCGTTGCTGGTGTCCAATGCTACCTGCACGCAACTATAGTGCATAAGCTTACAAAAGCTTAGAGGGTGGTGTAAGTGTGTGCGCAAGGCAAACACCGAATGTACAATATCAGGTAATGCGGAAGTATGCGGTAAGTCCATGAATAAAATCAACCATACCAAGGTCATGCGATGCGAGATATGAATGTCATCGGCCACACCGATGCAATGCAAGGCCTACGTAGCCGAATGTCATATGCAAAATGCAATCCAAGTCAGTACTCATCAAGTACATATATCAGTACAGTTCCTCTCTGGATATCACCGGGGTCTAATACACTTCACAGTGACTGCCACCTCCCTAGCTGCACAGTCAAGAAAGCGGAATAGACCTCACTATTCGCCTGACCAGTAGTCTGTCAATACCTACCCGGCTCGTCGATAGCGGACTCATTTGCGAGCTAGTCAAAATCAGCCTAGCTTATAGCCCCCTCACTCAGGCGGATAAGGCCACACCCCCTTCTAACCTACCACGACACAGTGGAAGACGCGGCCTACTGGTATTCAGCACTCGGGCGCTCGTGTATCCACTCGGTATAGACGTTGGAGCATCTTCTGGTACCAAAAAGGTTCTGGAACTTTCACCTAAGGACATCGTAAGTGCCCACAGTGCTAGAATAAGTATTTTCGATATCCAATACGGCCATCCACGATATACCTATTGTCACGCCCCAAACTCGGAAACCAGGCTCATAAAATTTTCGATCGCCGAATCCGGCGTCGACAGCCTCCGTAGAACCCCATTTTCGGCTCCTAGCTCCCATTCGCCAGGTTCTGATCCTGGGATGCTACGAGGAAGATTTTAAATGTCAGTTTGATTCGTAATAAGCATAACCAAAGGCATAACCCACAAACAACAATCAAGAACTCCATTACATTTCCACTATGATCAAAAACTTTACAAGTACAATGAGCATAAAGGGAAATACAATGGTAAAGAACAAAAACTCTAAAATGCTCAGCAACATGCTCCTGCCTCAGCACTGCTGCGATCCAACGTCACCTGCACGCAACGGTCGTGCATAAGCTTACAGAAAGCTTAGAGGGTGGTGAAAGTGTGTGCACAAGGTAGTAATATGCACATGCAATGCCTAAGTAATGTGGAATATGTAGATGGAATCATAATATCATGAGCCATACCAAGGCTTATGCGATACAAGACATGAATGGAATCGGCCATCCCAAGGCCATGCTATGTGCAATGCAGCTCAAGCATACAGGTCCTCATCTATGTCCACACATCAATACAGCTCAAATATGGAATATCACCGGGGTCTAGTACACTCTAAATCAGATTGCCGCCACATCGCGCTCAATCAGGTAAGTGGAAAAGACCTCACTATCCGTCTGCCAATATCGGGCGCGACTCGTCGATAGCGGACCCATTCCTCGAGCTGGTCAAACTCAGCCTAGCATTGCCCACTACTCTCGGGCGGGTAAGGCCACACCCCCTTCCAACCGACCACGACACAGTGGAGAGCACAGCCAACTGGTATTCGACACTCAGCTCTTATCTACCCACTCGGTCTAGACGTTGGAGCAACCTCTTTGTACAATAAGGGTTTAGGGACTTTCACCCACGGATATCTATAGTACCCCATGTAGAACAAGATTTTCGATATCCAATCCTGCCAACCACGATACATCTGTAGAAGTTACGACCCCGATGTAGCTAGGGTGTAATAATAACTATGTCACACAAATGCGAAATGCATGATTCACGCTATCCAGTCATGCAACAAATCCTGCGCATATCGTACGCTCATGTAGGGCAACACCGCCTAACCGGGAGCCCATAAACAACCTGCCCAAAGGCAAATGCTATAATCAGACAACTCTCACGTCAAGCATACATATGATGCGTATGATCATGAGTCATGGAACTGTACTAAACATGTTATAATAAAATGAACTATCTTACAATGCAGATGAACCTGGACGGCCTATACACGATAAGTACGGCCCAGTAATGGGCCCTAAGGAGAGTCGTAATGTGGACATCCAACCAACATTACACTCGCAATGTGGACGTCAAACCAACATTGCTCCCAAGACACGATCTTTGTAAACATCAATACTTAGTCTGTAATGGATTTACATATTGCAATGGACCGTAGGTTGTCCCCATTGGACCTTACATATATATATCAAATGGGCCATATCCTATGGGCCTTTTATTCATCAGATGGGCCACATAAATGGGCCACATCAATGGGTCTTATGTGCATTGCAATGGGTCAAAACCCGTGGGCCTTGGATTGCATCAATTGGACCTAGTCACATGAGTCTAATATGTATCAAATGGGCCACACCAATTGGACCCCCAAATGTATATCAAATGGGCCTCAACCCAAAGGCCTTATATGAGTCGAATGGGCCTAAATCCCTAGGCCTTAAACAATTCAAATGGGCCTAATCCATGAGCTTGCATGCATATTAAAGTGGGCCTAATCCCATGGACCCTTTTATAATCAAATGGGTTTAATCCCATGGGCCTTACAATATATCAAATGGCCTACTTCCATGGGCTTTAAAATTGCATCAATGGGTCCAATTTCATGGGCCTTGTACCTGCCAAGTGAGCCTAATCCTGTAGGCCTTTATATGAATTAAATGAACTTAAATCCATAGGCCCTTTTCAAATCAAATGGGCCTAACCCATAGGCCTTATACGAGTCAAATGGGCCTAATCACATGGCCTTGAAACAAATCAAGTGGGCCCAATCCCATGGCCTAGAGGCCCACTGAAATATTTGCCATTAGAAATAGCAGGGGTCCACTTTAATGTTTATTTCTATCCAAAATGTGCAGCCAGGGGAGGGGTGGCGTGAACAGCACACGTATAAGGTGGGCTCCACCGTCTGTTGGACGGTGGAGGTTAAACACAAACATCATGGTGATAGTCACCGTCCACGGCCTGTGGACGGTGTGAATAAAATACATACATTAATGGTGGGATCCACGTGTGTGGCCCACCATCAAATTTGCCACCCATCCAGACCGTTGATAAGGTCACGTAGGCCTAGATGAAGAGTAAAAACAATTTTTATATTGAATCCAAAACATCTGTGGCCCAGCAAGAGTTTTCAATGGTAAAATTAAATTCACACTGTTTCATATGGTGTGGGCCACCAGAGTTTCTGATCAAGCTGAATTTTGGAGGGGGCCCACCTGAGGATGGGACCCATCCCATGGACGGTTGAGATGGCATACAAACATCAAGGTGGGGCCCACGGCTAGAGCCGTGGGTCCCTCTCTGGACGCTGCCCGCCTGCACGCCAACACGCTGCTAGGTGCAGCCGCTGTCAGAAGCAAGAGGCTTGCCTCTTGCAATTTTTGGGGAAAAACTATTTTTTTTGGGGATTTTTGCACGTAGGGCCCGCTGCGCCAAAATCCATCCCGGCCATTGCGATCAATAGCTCGAGGCCGTCTAAATAAGTCCAGAGTTTGAATTTTTTTTGATGAAAAAAAATGAAATAAATTAAGAAAATGATGTTTGAATGGTGAGGGTGCGATTTTGACGCTATGGCCCACCAGGTGCTCCGTTCAATCTCATTTTCTGGCTCAACGTCTAAAATGAGATGGTGAAAGGGATGGACGGCTTGGATTAGAGCAATACATCAGGGTGGGGCCTATACAAGTGAGCCACCCCAAAAGTACCATTTCCTTTTTTTTTTTTTAACAAGCAGGGACGTCCAGCGTCCCAGACGCTGGACGTTTAGTCCTCTCATTTGCATTGTGGTGGGCCTTGTTGAAGTGGGCCACCACAATGGACGATATAGATATAATATTTTAGGTGGGCCCCACTTGAAGGACACTTGGATACAATGCCAAAAGGTGGGGTCCATTCAAGTGGGCCACACAATCCCATTGCATAGAAATAAAATAAAATAAAATAAAAGAAATCAAAGAGAGAGAGAGACATGGAGAGTGGGACACGGCTTGTGATGGAGGGACCCCGACATTATGGGCCCTCCCTTGTAATGATTCATACAATAAACGGATCCCTTTGAACATGGGACCGTCAAAAATGTAAATCAACGGTGGAGATCCATTCCCCACCGATATGGACGGTCTAGATGACCTATCTAAATGAAATAAACATCATGATGGGGTCCATGGAGAATGGCCCCATCATGGAATGATCATGATGATCCAAGTGGTCCATCGGCCACATATTAAGGTCCCAAGTGAGATCCGCACCATTGATCGGTGGGCCTCACTTGGCACATCATAAAAATAAGAAAAACTAAAATGATCTAGCACCCACCATCCGATCTTCTTGCTCCTAGGGGTTCCTTGGCACCTTGGCTTCAACTTCAATGGATGAGATGAAGAATGGAAGGTTGAGATGGGAGATTTTAGGGTAGGAAGGTGGGCCACTTGGAGCTTAGGAGGGTTTGAAAATCCCCATACGTGAGGGCTCTTGTTGCTTGGAATTTTTTTAAAATGAGAAAGAGAGAAAGAGAGAGAGAGTGATGTAAAGGGAGAGAGAGAGAGTGATGGATGGATGTGGTGAGTGATGTTTGTGTAAGAAAAACTTGACTTTTGAGGCTTTTGTGTAAGAGAGGTATGGGTGATGTAAGAAAAGCTTGACTTTTGTGGCTTTTTGTGTAAGAGAGGTATGGTTTTGGGAGACTTTTGTGGTTGCTTGGGAAAAGGGAATAAAGTGATGTGTACTTGACATGTGATGGCTTGATGGATTGATTGATTAATAGGATTGATGTGATTAATGTGACACATCGTAGAAATTCTCTTGGGTTTCGCAACGCGCGGCGTTTTCTAGCACCGAACGTTGGCCCATATCTCTTGACCAGGGTATCGCCTCGGCGCGCGAGTCGAGGCATCGGAACCGTAACGACGGCGTGGTCGCTATGGTATTGGTCTCGGGCTGAGTCGACTCGGGTTGTCGGCATATGAATCAGGGTCACGCGTCGATATCGGTTAAGGGTCGAAGGTCGCCGGAATTCGACCGGTAAGACCGCGGAAGTCTACGGAAAGGTACGGACCAAGATACGGGTCTTACACCTGTGGAGCCACGGCCCTGATGTCGCTAGGGCGTGCAGTGATCAAGTCACACATATGCGAGGTGCATGAATCACACGGTCAAATCATGCAGAAATCCAGCGCGTACTACGCGATCATGTGGGGCACTCCGTCTCATAACGGGTCCCATAGGTGGTCTGCCCAATGGCATATGCTACGATCAGTCACTACTCAAATCAAGCATACATATGATGCGTATGGGCATGAGTCATAGGATTATACTAAGCATGTTATAAAGCAATGAATAGTAACGAGTGTGGGCCTATCAATGAGCCCTAAGGAGAGTTACAATGAGGACATTTAACCAACATTGTACATACAATGTGGACGACAAACCAACATTATTCCCTAGGCACGACCTGCCCTAAATGTCATTACATGAACCATGAGAAATCACACAGTACAATGGACCGTAAGGTCATTCCGTTGGGCCTCGATCCATGGGTCATAGATACATCAAATGGGCCGAATTACATGAGCCTTACATTCATCAAATGGCTGCATTAATGGGCCTCACCAATGAGCCTTATGTACATTGCAATGGTCCATGACCCATGGGCCATGAAACACATCAAAGTGGGCCTCACAACTTGGGCCTTAAATATATCAGATGGGCCTACACACAAGAGATTTAAATACATCAAATGGGCCACTCCATTGGCGTCCCATGCACATCAAATGGGCTTGATCCCATGGGCTTTAATATGTATCAAATGGGCTTGAATCCCGTGGGCCTTATATAAAATAAATGGGCCAGATTCCATGGGCATTGCATATGTCAAATGGGCCCAAACCCATGGGCATGCCAGATGGGCTTAATCCCATAGGCCTTATGCATGCCAAATGGGCTTCATCCCATAGGCTTTAGATGTGCACCAAGGTGGGCCTTAACAAATGGTTACAAACAGGCCGACATGGGCCCTATACACATACCAAGGGGCCTAATTGAACCATAGATCTGACTCATTTTCTTTTAGCTCATATCATGAAATGAGCTCTCAAAATAGGTGGACAGTTTGGATGCAGCACATGCATCATAGTGGGGGCCCACATGAAGGCCTATAATTAGATATATTATATATAGTATGATATATATAAAATATATATATAATATAATATTTTATATATATACACACACTGAGGGCCCCACACGTAGAGGGGTAGGTCCCACCGTCCAGCTGCCCTGCTGGACGGCGTTGGTAAAACACATGCGTCACGAAGGGGGTCTCACCGCCTGGACGGCTTGATTAAAGCACATACACGACTGTGGGTCCCATGTGGGGCCCACCATAATGTCTTCATGCCATCTAACCCGTTGATAAGGTCACGGAGACCTGGTTGAAGAGGAAGTACGAATTTCAGCTTGATCCAAAACTTATGTGGGCCCCAAAAAGGGTTTCATTGGTGGAATTCAATTCACACTATTTCAGACGGTGTGGACCACCTGAGCATTGGATTTCGCTGAAATTTGGAGGGGACCCTCTTCAGAGAGTGGCCCACCTCATGAACAGATTGGATGGAACATAAACATCAAGGTGGGGCCCACGACTGGAACCGTGGGGCCCTGCACGTATGCCCGCCCGCGCAGGACGCTGCAGCGTCATGGGTTGTCAGCAACAGCAGCAGGCGCTGCTGTTGTGATATTTTTATTTTTTTTTTTAAATGAGTTTTCACACGGATTTTCGTGTATAGGGCCCGCATCACATAGATCCATCCCGTCCATTACACTCAGTGGCTTAAGACCGTCCAAACGAGTCTAATATCCAAAGTGTTTTCGACGTATAAGAATATCAAGATGACTTTCAATGGTAAGAACTACTGTTTTACCTACTATGACCCGCCTGAAGATAGGATGAACTTCATTTTTCGGCTCAACGCCTAAAATAATTAGGAGAACAGAGTGGGCGGAGTGGATTGAATACATACATCAGTGTGGGGCCTACATGAGCAACCCTTCCACAAGCTTTGAAACAAGCTATTATTTGTGTTTCCCCTTTTGACGTCCAACGTCCAAGGGACGCTGGACGGTTTTGTACATTGAGGTGAACCTTGCTGAGGTGGGCCACCACTGATGAATGAACATATATAAGGTGGGCCCCACTTATAAATAGCTTGGGTAGGATACAAGTCTCATGGTGGGGTCCATTCAAGTGGGCCACACGGCCACATCAATCATATAAGAAAAATAAATAAAAAGGAGAGGGAGAGAAAGAGAGAAAGATGGAATGGGACACGTATGATGGAGGGACCCCAGTACTATGGGCCCTCCGTTTCAACTATCCAATCATACATCAATGGGTCCCGTTGCACATGGGCCATCCAAATAAAAGATCAACGGTGGAGATCCCTCTCCACCAAAAATGGACGGTCTAGATGACCTCTTTAATACAAGGAAAGTAAACATCATGATGGGGTCCATGGAGAATGGCCCCATCATGGAATGATTTGATGATCAAGATGGGCCATCGGCCACATCTTAGGGTACCAAATGAGATCCACACCATTGATCGGTGGGCCTCACTTGGCCCATCATAAAAATATGAAAATCTAGCTTATGAAAACACCCACCGCTTAATCTTCTTGGTCCGTTGGAAAGCTACTCTCCTAGAGCTTCACTTTGATGGTGGAGATGGGAAATGGATGGCTAGGATGATGGGTTTTGGAGTGGGAAGTGGGCCACCAAAAATTTCTTTTCTCTCATGGAAGGCCTTGGACGTGTGATGCTCTCTTGGTTGCTTGGGTTTGGTGTGAGAAAAGAGAGAGAGAGAGAGAGAGAGAGAGAGAGAGAGAGAGAGAGAGATGAGATGTAGGGAGATGTGAGGTGAGTGATGGGATGATGGTTGATGGATGTGAGTGATGGGTGAGGTGATGTGTTAGTTGACTTTGGTGGTTGCTTGACTTGTGAAGAAAGGAAGCATGGGTGCTTTGTACTTGACATGAGAGGTGATTGATGGGATTGATTGATGTGATTGATTTGACACTTTGTAGAGATTCTCTTGGGAATGTAAATGCGCGGCATTTTCTCAAAATAAACGTCGACCCACATCTCTTAGTCAGGGTATTGGATCGGTGCATGAGTCGCGGCGTTGGAACCGCGACGATGGTGCAGTCGCAACGATACAAGTCTTAGGTTAAGTCGACTCAAATGTATAGGATACGACTTACGGTCGTGCACAAAGTCGATTACAGGTCGCAGGTCACCGAAATTTGACGAGAAGGATCGCGGGAAGCAACGGAACAGTACAGATTAGGATACGGGTCTTACACTATGGCCCTAATGTCTCTAAGGTATATAATAATCACAATCATATAAATACAAGTGCATGAATCACTCTACCAGACATGCAACAATCCTGCGCATACCGTGCGCTCATGAAGAGCAACTCCGCTTATCAGGGAGCCTATAAATAATCTGTCCGAAGAAATATGGTAAAATCAGTCACTCTTCATATCAAGCATACATATGATGCGTATGAGCATGAATCATAAATCTATACTAAACATGTTATATGGTGATGGATTCTGTTCATAACGAAGATGGGCCTAGATGGTCTATACACTACAATTATGGGCCTATCAATGGGCCCTAGAGAGAATGACAATGCGGACATTTAACTAACATCATCCTTACAATATAGGCATCAAACCATCATTGCTCTCAAGGCATGGCCTACCATGAACATCATCACATAAACTATGGCAGAATCACACATTACAATGGGCCTTATACACATCTCGTTGGGCCTCAACCCAAGGGCTCCAAATACATCAAATGGGCCACATCACAAGGGGCTCATACATATCCAGGTGGGCCTCAACATCGAGCCTCATATATCACATCAGGCCTAATCAAATGAGCCGAAACAATGGGCCGAATCAACTGGGCCAAGTCGAATGGGCCGAGTTGAATATGTCGAGTCGAATGGGCCGAGTCGAATACATCAAATGGGTCACATCCCCTGGGCCTCATATATCAAAGTGAGCCTCGACAACATACCTTATACACATCAAGGTGGGCCTCAACAATAGGCCATAAATACATCAAGATGGGCCTCATCACATACCCAAAAAGAGTCATTTTGAAGGATCATTTAGACTATACCCCAAGTAACAGTGGAGATAATTTTCACTGTTTAAACAATTCACAAGGGCCTACCATAAGGTTTATTTCCCACTCAATCTAATCATAAGGTCTTAAAGACCTGGATTAAGAGGGAAAAATAAATATCATATTGGTCCAAACCCTGTAGTCCAAGGGTTTTAATGGTGGACGTTCAAACCCACTATTTTCTAAAATGTGGTCCACCTGATTCTAGATCTGTCTTATTTTTTAGTCTCAAGCCTTAAAATGAGCTTTCAAAATGGTTGGACGGTTTGGATGCAATACATCATCATGGTGGGTCCCACCGTCCAGTGGTGTGGACAGTGTGGATAGAACAAATACACCATTGGATCCCACGTGGGGCCCACCATAACGTTTATTTGTCATCCAATCTATTAATAAGGTCATGCAGACCCAGATGAAAAGGAAAACAAATTTCAGAATGATCCAAAACTTCTGTGACAACCCAACCTAAAAAGGGTTTCAATGGCAGACGCTCAATCCCTCTATTTCCTACCATGTAGGCTACCTGAGTTCCTCATATAGGTAATTTTTTGGGTGGCCCACTGCCTTAAGGGGGCCATCCAAATGTATGGTGTTGATGTTCTCACACATCACAGTGGGGCCCACGGTTGGGACCCCCTGGCTCCAGCATCCACTGCAGTAGGATGCTACTACAGCGTCCTCTAGACGTCAGCAGCAACAGCGTCTACTGCTTAGTTTTAGTTTTTTTAAAAAAATAATTTTTTTAAGTTTTTTGTAGGTGGGGCCCGCATCCGAAAAATCCAACCCATTAGTTGGGTTCTATGGCTTCCTTTAGGGTATTTGCACTTTCTTTGGCTCAAGTTGAGCAGTTCTGGACAGTACCCAGGTCTGACTCCCGCGATGAATGTCAAACCCAGTAAGATGAACATTATTCTATAGTTTTGTAACTAGTAGCCCACCAACGAGCAGTCTAGAGCTTGTTCAGGAAATCGGGGCATTTATGGAATGAATTAGGTATTGAGATTTCTTATGCGCGATGATTAGGGTTTGGATTAACTATATTCATAGGGTGGCCAATTTATAACTAGTGAAAGTGGAGATTTGGTCATGATTACTTTAAACCGTCAGTTTTAGGCTAAAAGAGTAATGAAGTTGATTTGGTCTATTAGTCAAGATCCGGGACTCATCTGACATGCCCACGGTTAGATCTTTAATTTAGTCATGATTGTCTTGATTAGTTAGCGATGGTCGATTAGGTTTGGGTCCTATGTGAGTAAATATGGGGCTACACCTAATGTTTAAGTGATCGGGCGGATTCATTGGCTTCCTACAGTTAATTAATCGAACTTGTGTGGTTCTTTACTGGTATCACCCCTGTATAAACTAACATTGAGTGCTAATGGTTATTTAAGTAATATTGTAAGTTAATTCATAAAAAAATCAAGGATTATTTTGGAAATCCAAAACAGTAAAAATCCAAGATGTTACAATCTACCCCCCTTAAAAATAATTTCGTCCTCGAAATTACCTAAGGGTAATAAGTAAAGATATTATCATTTCGTTTACTTAAGTTTTGTTGATTTTAGTTTTACATACATTTTAGGGTATATAATAAATATGCTGGCCTAGCTCATTGTGATCTACCCCCCTTAAAAGTTTTCACCTTAGAGGGTTAAAAATAAATGACAAAATCATCATTATCATGTTAAGTGTTTGATGATAAAGTTTACCTAAGGTTGGTATATTCTACTCTTTTATGATTGGGCTAATATGGAAAGACAGTTGTGGTAGGCTTGATTCCATATGTCAATCCTCTGCCTGACCAGGGCAGAAAAATCGTTGTATCCCTTCCTAGTCCTGGTAAATCCTAGCCTTCTACTCGGTCAAAGCAATAAGTCCGTTAATATTCACATAAAATTGAGAATTGGGTTAAGCTGCGAATACTTTTTAAATGTATGGTTCCGTAATTCCGTAGTTAGATTATTCTTAACATTTGGAAGATATCAAAATTTATTAAAAAGTTTAGATTTCTCATTTATAATATTTTAGTGGGTGGTGAGCCTCCCACGGTGCTTATGATCAAACAACTGTCCTAGAAAGGTTTTCAGGAACTTAAAGTTCCTCTTGACATTACCATTTTGATCCTATGGTTAGTGAGTTATAGGTAAATCACACTTTAGTTTCATAAATTTTAACAGGAAAGGAAGAATCGAAAGTTTTAAGGTATTCTGGAGGTTTGGAGTGATGGTGACGCAAGGAATGCCGCAGAAAAAAAAAAGGAATAACATTATCTCCTCAAAGTGGTATGAACTTTGAATCCTTAAGAGAATAAGAACCCAAAATATTTTAGTAAAGTCCACTTTTAATACGAACTCTCAAATTCTTAAGCAATGAAACGAAACCCTACTTAAGAAGTCTAATTCGTCAAGTTATAAATTATTTGAAATAGAAAAATATACTAAAAATAAGGATTTAATTTAATCACCCAGGATGATTCCTAGGTCCTTGGAAGAAATTCCTAATTAGACTTTGAATCCTAAAACTCTATGATGAAAGGGATACATCTGATCCATCGGTAACTTTTAGTTTTAGAAACTTTCGGTTTTGATACATCTTTTGTTCATAAAGTATATATCACTTTTAATTACTTAATAATTTTTTTATAATTTTTTATACTAATTCATCATTAATTTGACCCTTTACATATAAAATTTTAATCTATTTCAAGTTCTATAAACTTATAAAAATTTTAAAAGCATAAGTTATTCAAAACTAATAATTTTCTATAAGATATTAAAATGTATCTAATTCTTGTAATGTCTCTTATACTTATAGTAACTGAATTATTTTTAAAATTTTTATAATAATTTATCAGTAATTTCTGAATTATCCCACCAAATTTCATATCATTTGTAGTTTTAAATAAATTCTAAAAATTTTAGAAGTAACCACCATCTAATACTAATGATTTTTGGATAGCTGTCAATTTATTCCAAATATAACTATATTATAATTTTTATTTTATTTTTATATAAAACTGTACTTATTAAGATTCAATATGACTTTTGAATCACCTAAATCAGATTTATATTGAGGGAAATATGAATTTTTGAAGTTGGCCTAAAATACTAGGGAATTTCGACGGGGGAGCGCCCACTAGGCGCGGTGGTGCCGGCCTGCTGGAGGTCAGGTGCTGGCTGCGCTCGCTGGGTGTTGTGGTGCCAACCTGCTGGACAGTCGGGCGCTGGCTGCCCCCACCAGGCGTTGTGGCACCGGCCCGCTGGACGATCGATCTTTTGACGCGTGTATCTCGCAAACAAGAATAAGTTATTCGATGTGCCATATATGAATTTGGGGTAAGAGAAGCTGCTCTATCCAATTAACATGATTATTTTGTAAAATTCTATTAGGTTGATGGTCAAAAGTCTATTATGCTTATATTTTTTCTATTTATAGTAAATTTTTGTTTACTTATAGTTCTTTATCCTTGAACTTTAGGATTTGTGTCTAAAATGAAGGTACATAGAAAAATTAGAAGAATAAAGGGGCAGAAGGTGAGGATTTAAAGGAGATAGGTTGAAAGGAGGAGTTTAGACAAAGGGATTGGGCGGACTGGACTACCTAAATTTTCTAATTGCATGAATCGGGTCTTGCAGTTAAATTCCCGAACTCTTGTCCGGGAATGTGCCAAGGCACTACAAGACTCTCGGATCCCCTACTCTAGCGTTATTATTCCCTTTCTCTATCGAAACCTTTTTTTTATGTTTACACACACACCCACACACTCACGCTAGTGGAATTTCACCACCCATGGATACTCAAACCCTTGACCGGGTGTT
Organism: Magnolia kwangsiensis; assembly: GCA_037074715.1. Lineage (NCBI taxonomy): Eukaryota > Viridiplantae > Streptophyta > Magnoliopsida > Magnoliales > Magnoliaceae > Magnolia > Magnolia kwangsiensis. Next base: position 86,554,127 of record CM073583.1, read on the forward strand.
GAAACTCCCGAGAGTCTACCACCCGGGCAAGAGTAAGGATTCTCGCTATCGAAACCTAACACCTTAGAAGTCTTACCTTCTGTCTAAGACTGGCAGTTCAAGGACTGGGGTGGTTCCTAGCATTTCACGTTTTCTATTACGTATCCTCTCAAGTCAACGGACGCGTTAGTGAGTTCATGACCCATGACCCAATTGATTCTAAACTATTACTCTGATACCATCTAGTAACGCCCTAAAAATTAGGGGTCATGCATACGCTCGACTCCGAAGTTCCTGGGTATTACTTATAACCAAATTTTTACTCATTTGCGTTTAATCAAATTTAGATGCGTAGTATGGAATTACTTGAAACATGAAACACAACCACAACTAGTCTACTGAAATGAAAGAGGCTAAATATATATAAGTCTAAAATAATATAAATGGGTTACACAAGGCATTACCCAACAAAATTTTAAACAATTATGTCCAAAAAGAATGATGAGCTAGGTCCAACACTCAGCTATCCAAAATCTGTCTACTAGGCCGATGAAGAACCGCCCATCAGTTGGAAGTAGGACAGCTTTTCCTCCTCATCAAGACTCGCACCGTCAGGCTCTTCAAACTCAGAACCACTTGCAGCTACTGAAGAGTTTAGTTGGTGTTTTAAAACACCATCCCAGAGTGGGAGTGAGTGATCAACTTAGTGGGTGTTATTAGTCTTAAGTTGTAACGAACATCAATTATATTATGAATTTGATGAAAGGCAATACATTCATAAAATCCTGACTAGTCTTGTTAATGCATGTGCATGTATTAGGGTATGATGCATGCCCTTGTATCAACACTCCCTCGAGCGACTCCATCTAACGATCACACATGACCAACACTCCCTCAATGCGACCTCAACTGTCGAGTCACTAAATCCTAACTAATGCAATGCATGAACGATGTTAACTGAGTATTTAGTTAGTTCCATTCATCCAATACATTTGAAAAACTGGAACACTCCACGATATCAATGCCCTTAACTAGTTACGAGACCAAGGCCCCTCAATGTAGAGGCCAAGACCCCACGATTCTTGATCCCATCGGGTTCTCCATCCCCAATTTCAAGTAAATGGAGAGTGCTGGGAAAGGGATTATTCACAGTCACTATGGGGAGGCTCGTCACCCCAGCGTAGGCCGACAGCTCAGAAACAGTGTCCCATTCCTTCATGCCCGGCTCTCGAGATGGTGGATCACTTTCAAATGGTTATTAATGGGCTTCAGTGAGCGAAGTGTGTTCCAGGTTCTATTCAGGCATGAGCAGACATGGTTAACACTTATAGTTGGTCAGTAATTGGGCTAGACCGTGCGAGTCCGGGCGAATACATGACGGATGACATCGGGTATAAGCGACCCACGTAGTCCAACTACTATTGCCCATTCGCATCCTCCCAAACCCACAGGTTTAACCGTAAGATGGTCCTACCAATGGGACCACCTTCACTCCCTCAGTTTCCTGACCAACCTAGGAATTTAATGGTATTCGATAACACTTCAACAATTCGTCGTTTATCATCTAACTCAAGTAATATCATGCACTCATACATCAACATAAGAATCCAGATTTTTCTATAAATGCAAATCCTAACAATATTACTAAATGAATGTGCATGTGTGTTGCGGGGATTAGCGAAGGGATTAAAAGCTATAAATCATTTCAAGCACCAACAGGCAACAAGGAGTAGTGCTAGCATAATATATATCGAGGACTTATGCGAGCACACATACTATACAACAAGGATTAATGGGACATACAAGGCATAGGGAATCATCACACAAGAATCAAGCAATAAATGAACATGCATTCACCAAATTCATGCCCAATCATGTTAATGTACGATAAGAAATACACAATCATTTCATATCATTTGGAAAATCTATCACGCAGGGTTTGGCTAGGGTTTCTCTAGATTATCTAAATACTTCACCAAACAATCATAATCATTAGATTCATACTAAAATTGGTACTAAGCCACCTAAGAACAGTAGTCCGCACCTATGGATCATTAAGGTCTTAGGAAACGACATAGAAGCGCCGAACTCGGTGTCGATCGGCTAAAATCCTAAGACAATATACTTGCATGTTAGAATCTCATGCAAATCCTCTCTCAATGAAAGGGGTTTTCAAGAGATGGGGGATTTACCCACTTAATCAGCGGAGAGAGGTTCTTTCAGTTGTGGGTAAAGGATTTTTTGACGAAGAGGTGAGGAGTTGGAAGAATCAGACTCCCTTAGGCCCCACTTTGATCTATGGCCTACCTTCACTCTCCCTTCCTCTCTTCTTCCTTTCTTCTTTCTCCCTTTTCTCTCCTTTCTTTCTTTTCTCTAGAGCATATTCGTATGGGGAGAGGGGTGCCCAAAAGAAGCCCATTTTATAATGTTAGATTTGGTGCAAATGGCCCTAATTGTTGGATTTTTACTATACTAACCTTATAGGAGGATTTTTCTAGTCTCCAGGGCCCACTATGGGGTGTACATATTAATATACACCGTAGGATATTTAACCCTAATGATGATCTACGTATGGACATATTCGGTCCGCCATTTGGATGCACCGATCAATAGATATGATGAGAAGTCTGTTCAACTGTCATCGATGGTTAATCGGGACCACGGTTAGACGGATATGAGCAAGGAAATATCCTTACTTCATGTGAGAAGTTTAGTTGTAAACCAACGGTCCAAAATCCTCAACTTTGTATAAGAGTAGATGACCCAAATCACTTAAGTTTCAGCTTCTTCCTTTAGGGTATTTGCACTTCTCATGCACTCGTCCTTTGGCTTAAGTTGAGCAGCTCTGGACAGTACCCCGGTCTGACTGCCATGATGAATGTCAAGCCCAGTAAGACAGACATTATTCGTTGGTTTTGTAAGTAGTGGCCCCAACGAGCGATCTAGAGCTTGTTCAGAAAATCGGGGCATTTCTGGAATGAATTAGGTGTTGAGATTTCTCGTGGGCAATGATTAGGGTTTGGATTAACTATGTTCATAGGGTGGCCTATTTATAACTAGTGAAAGTAGAGATTTAATCATGATTACTCTAAACCATTGATTTTAGGCTAAAAGAGTAACGAGGTTGATTTAGTCTGTTCGTTAAGATCCGGGCCTTATTTGACTCGGCCACAATTAGATCTTTAATTTAGTCATGATTATCTTAATTAGTTAGTGATGGGTCAGTCAGATTTGGGTCCTATGTGAGTAAATCATGGAGATACACTTGATGTTCAAGTGATCGAGCGGATTCGTTGGCTTCCTACTGTTGATTAATCGAACTTGTGTGGTCCTTTACTGGTACCACCCATGTATAAACTAATATTGAGTGTTAATGGTCATTTAAGTGATATTATAAGTTAATTAATGTCACGCCCTAAACTCAGAATTCGGATTCACAGGAATCCCGATCGCCGAATCCGGTGCTGAAAGCCTCCGTAGTACCCCATTCTCGGCTCCCGGCGTACATATGCCAAATTTCGATCCTGGGATCCTATAAGGAGGATTTTTTAGTGTACATTTATCTCGTAATAAGCATAACCATAAGATTACCCAAAATGTCATATGCTTGCGGATATAATGCAATATGCGATGTGAATGAAATGACCAAGCTGAAGAGTGAAGTCGGGATGATAGTACGTAATATCGCAGGCTACGGGGTCCATCACGAGGGACTTCCATCCAAACCAGTCTCATACCTAAATTTGGATAGTCAGACTCAGCATAATAAACTCCTGATCTCATGTTAGTCGCGCGCCCAACCGAAATCCTTGCCATGCGAAGGTACACGTAACAAATAGTTGCGCACAACCAGCCCGAGTGGATAGTGAATGAATGAATGAATGAGTATGCAATTCCTGTTCAATAAGTTCACATATCAGTATGGTTACTCTCTAGAAAATCACCGGGGTCTATTACACTCCAAATGGAACTGCCGCTCTCCCTAGCCGCACAGTCCAAGTGAGCGTAAGAAACCTCACTATTCGTCTGGCCAATAATCTGCCAATACCTATCTGGCACGTCGATAGCGGACCCATTTCGTGAGCTGGTCAAACTCAGCCTAGCTTTACCCCCTGCGCTCGGGCGGGTAAGGCCGCACCCCCTTCCAACCGACCACGATACAGTGGAGAGCGCAACCATCTGAACATCGGTACTCAACGCTCATCTACCCACTCGGTCTAGACGTTGGAGCATCCTTTAGTACCAAGAGGTGTTTAGAAATTTTTACCTAGGGCTATCTATAGCAGCCCGATGCTCGAACAGATTTTTAGTGTCCCATCTGGCCATCCACGATATGCCTGTGGAGGCTACGACCCTGATGTCATTAGGGCGTACAATAATCACAACACAATGCAAGATGCATGAGTCATACAATCTAATCATGCATCAATCCTGCGCATGTTGTGCGCTCATGTGGGAGAACCTCCGCCTATCAGGGAGTCTCATATCATCCTGCCCAATGACATATGCAATGATCAATCACATCTCATAACAAACATGCAGATGATGCGTATGAGCATGTATCAGGATGTTGTGCAGTCACATACTCATAATCGATATCAATAACCGGCATCGACAATCAACCTCGACAATGTGGACATTTAACCAACATTGTCCCCCAAAAGAAAAATGGCCCATATAGAGCCTAACATACAGTGGACTCATGACCTCACACGGGCCAAATATACAACACCATGGGTCTCACTCAAGATCTTTATACGCATCGCGATGAGCCTCACTCATGAGCCACATATACATCAAGTGGGTCGCATCTTACGGGTCTAATATACATCACAATGAGCCGTTCCCACAGGCCTAATATACATCAAGTCGGGCCTCATCATACGGGTTGAAAATATATATCACAATGGGCCACGTCCCATGGGCCTCGAATACATCACGATGGGCCTCGCTCATGGGCCTCATATACAACAGGTGGGCTGCATCAATGGGTCACACTAATGGGCCTCAAGTATCTCAAAAGGGACCTCATCACATAAGCCTCACATGCGTCACGTTAGTCCTCACATAAGGCCATATGTATCATCATAATTTTCCCCATATACGGGCCACATGTACATTACAATGGATCATATCCCATGAGCCCCGAATACGTCGTGATGAGCCACATCCCATAGGCCCTGAATACATCACATTGGGCTACGTCCCATGGGTCTTAAACATGTCGCAATGGGCTACAACCCATGGGCTTTAAATACACAATAGGTGGGCCTTACACATGGGCCTAATATACATCACAGGTGGGCCCTACACATGGGCCTCATACACAACAAGTTGGGCCTACCAAAGGGCCCCAGGGAGAGTGATAATGTGAACATTTAACCAACATTAATCTTATAATGTGAACATCAAACCAACATTGCTCCTAAGATACGGTCGTCATAAACATCATTACACAAACCATGGTAGAGTCTCACATTGTAATGGATTTGTATACATCCAATTGGGCTTCAACCAATAGGTCGAAGCAATTGGCCTAGTCAAACAGGCCGAGTCAATGGGACGAGTCAAACAAGACGAGTCAATGGGCCGAGTCAACAGGCCGAGTCAAACAAGACGAGTCAATGGGCCGAGTCAACAGGACGAGTCAAACAGGATAAGTCAATGGGCTGAGTCAACAGGCCGAGTCAAACAAGACGAGTTAACAGGCTGAGTCAAAAAGGACGAGTCAATGGGCCGAGTCAGCAGGCCGAGTCAAACAAGACGAGTCAATGGGCCGAGTCAAACAAGACGACTCAATGGGCCGAGTCAAACAGGCTAAATCACTTGGCCGAGTCAAATAAGTTGAATCACTTGGCCGAGTCTCACTTGGCCAAGTCAAATAGGTTGAATCACTTAGCTGAGTCAAATGGGCTAAATCACTTGGCCGAGTCTCACTTGGCCGAGTCAAATAGATTGAATCACTTGGCCGAGTCTCACTTGGTCGAGTTAAATAAGCTAAATCACTTGGCCGAGTCAATTGGGCTAAATCACTTGACCGAGTCTCACTTGGCCGAGTCAAATAGGTTAAATCACTTGGCCGAGTCTCACTTGGCCGAGTCAAATAGGTTGAATCACTTGGCCAAGTCTCACTTGGCCGAGTAAAATAGGCTAAATCACTTGGCCGAGTCTCACATGGCTGAGTCAAATAAGTTGAATCACTTGTTCGAGTCTCACTTGGCCGAGTCAAATAGCTTGAATCACTTGGCCGAGTCTCACTTGGCCAAGTCAAATAGGTTGAATCACTTGGCCGAGCCTCACTTAGCCAAGTTAAATAGGCTGAATCACTTGGCCGAGTCTCACTTAGCCGAGTCAAATAGGCTAAATCACTTGGCCGAGTCTCACTTGGCCGAGTCAAATAAGTTGAATCACTTGGTCGAGTCACTTGGCCGAGTTAAATAAGTTGAATCACTTGGCCGAGTCAAATGGGCTAAATCACTTGGCCGAGTCTCACTTGGCCGAGTCAAATGGGCTAAATCACTTGGCCGTGTCTCACTTGGTTGAGCCTCACTTGGCCAAGTTAAATAGGTTGAATCACTTGGCCGAGTCTCACTTGGCCGAGTTAAATAGGCCAAATCACTTGGCCGAGTCTCACTTGGCCGAGTCAAATAAGTTGAATCACTTGGTTGAGTCTCACTTGGCCGAGTCAAATAGGTTGAATCACTTGGCCGAGTCAAATGGGCTAAATCACTTGGCCGAGTCAAATGGGCTAAATCACTTGGCCGAGTCAAATAGGACGAGTTAATGGGCCGAGTCAAACAGGCTAAATCACTTGGCCGAGTCAAATAAGTTGAATCACTTGGCTGAGTCAAATAAGTTGAATCACTTGGCCGAGTCAAATGGGCTAAATCACTTGGCCGAGTCTCACTTGGCAGAGTTAAATAGGTTGAATCACTTGGCCGAGTTAAATAGGTTGAATCACTTGGCCGAGTCTCACTTGGACGAGTCAAATAGGCTAAATCACTTGGCCGAGTCAATTGGGCTAAATCACTTGGCCGAGTCTCACTTGGCCGAGTCAAATAGGTTGAATCACTTGGCCGAGCCTCACTTGGTCGAGTCAAATAGGTTAAATCACTTGGCCGAGTCTCACTTGGCCGAGTCAAATAGGCTGAATTGCTTGGTCGAGTCTCACTTGGCCGAGTCAAATAAGTTGAATCACTTGGCCGAGTCTCACTTGTATTTTGAGATCCGACCCATACATAAGTTAGCATAGAGATAGATGAAAGGAAAACCAAATATCAGCTTGGGTTTTAACCACTGTTGCTCTTAAGAAGTTTTAAACGGTGGTGCCACTATACCCCATTACTATTGCAATTGGTGGGGTCCACTTGAACTTTAGATCACACACATTTACCCCATGTCCAAAAATGATCTCCCAGATGGTTGGACGGTTTGGATACAACACATGCACCATGGTGGGTCCCATCAATGTGGGGTCTACACGATGACTGCAAGCTAGAGATCTTGTTGATGTTTGTATTTCTTGCAAACAAGCCCGTCCAAGCAGGTGGACGGTCCTACTGTTGCTGCCATGGTGCAACCCACCCATCATCAGATCTGGGCTGTGCAGATGGACGGCAAGGCTGTCCCACTTACGAACAGCGTGGATAAACTCATATATCAGGTGGGTCACAAATAGAGAAGGAGAGAGAGAGAGAGAGAGAGAGAGAGAGGAGCACCCACCTTGGATCTCTTCGTCCTTCATCCATCAACGCGTTCTATAGTTCCAAAGATCATGATCTAACGGTTGAGATGAGGCTTTGATGTTGAAGATGGGAGGTATGAAGGTGGGCCACACATGGCTTTTCTCATGGAGCTTGGACATGGGTTGCTTGGAGAATGAGGGAGAGAGGGATGAGAGAGAGTGGTTGTAAGAGAGAGAGGGATGGGTGAATGATGGGGTGATGGGTGAAGTGACTGATGGGTGTACTTTGTGTAAGAGAGTGTTGACTTTAGGGGTTGCTTGGGGAAGAGTGTGAGGTGATGTGTACTTGACATGTTGAGATTGATGGATTGATATATTGATGTGACATGTCATAGAGATTCTCTTGGATTTTGCAACGCGCGGCATTTTCCTTACACCGAACGCTAGCCCGCATCTCCTAATCAGAGCATCGGATCGGTGCGCGAGTCGCGGCATTGGAACCGCGGCGATAGTGCGGTCGCCAAGGTACAAGTCTTGGGTTGAGTCGACTCAGGTCGACGGCGTGTGACGCAAGGTTGTGTGTAAATGCCGATTAAGGGTCGAAGGTTACCAGAATCCAGAATTAGACCGGAAAGACTACGGAAGCCTACGGAATAGTACGGACTAAGACACGAGTCTTACAATTAATAAAAAAATTCAAGGATTTTTTTAAAAATTCAAAATAGTAAAAATTCAGGATGTTACAGACTCCTCTCTTAGTCATTTTGGAGCCTTGGGCCTGGACCGAATCGGTGCTGAACCCAGCCAACATTAGGCCGAATCTAGTCAGACCCTGAGTTGTCTAAACACAATAGCTGTTGGGCTAAAACAAGCAAGCCCAGCTGGCCTCTGGTTAGCAAATGTTGAGCCAAAAAAGGCCCAACTAATAGTGGTATTGGTGCTGGGCCACATCCTGTTCAGTGGGCCCACCTCAGGCTCGTGTTGCTACTGGGCCACATTCTGTTCAGAGGGCCCACCTCAAGTTTGTGTTTTTATCTCAAATGATTGATTTGGTAGAGAAAGAAGTCATTAATCTTATGTTTAGGAGAAAGCTTGGAACAAGTTGCAGACATATTCATAAAGCCCTTAAGTTTACATGTGTTTGTGAAGCTTGTAAGGCTACATGAAATGTTTTCTTTAATTATTAGATTTAAGAGGGTGTGGTTAGGCTTCACTTAGAGATCTATGGGATAGGATTTCTTAAATTCCAAGCCCACTAGACAGAAATTTGTAGATTGGTACCGCTGCTGGGCCAGGAGTAGCCTAGCCCAGCCAAATTTCTAGGCATTTAATGGATGTAACAGGTCAGGCCAAACTAGGCCCAGTTCGGGCCTTAGTAATGGGCAATCTTAGGCCCAGTCCAGACCAGTTGGTTGGATTAAAAAATTGATGGGCCTGGTCACTCTAATGCAGGCCCAAATAACGTTATTCATAAGATCCTTCAAACCCACTAGACTCATTTTAATGTATTATTGCCATCGTTACCACCCTTATTTATGGAGATTGTTAATATTACATATGAATAGCCATTAGTACATTATCTATATTAATATTAGTTATTACATACAAATTATTATTATTAAATATTAGAGTTTTGTCGCGTCAACCTAAATATTATCATTGGTGATAGAGTATACTATTTATTTCATGCCAATAACTATTAGTGCCTCGTTAACTAATATTAAGTATATTATTAATATTAATGATCATTTTGAAATTATTAGCATTACGATCAACTATACATCATTAGTCGTTATTGGATTACTATTTTGAAAATTAAATCTTAAAATTTATCCTGAACCTAGGTAATTTAAGCTCTAGGTCAATACCCTAAACATAGATAGTGTGTTAGGCTTGAGCTAATTATAGAATTTCATAATTCATGGTAGATCATAGTATCTAGTATCATGACTAGATTCACTATTGATAGTTATCACTATTAGCATTAGAAAATAGTTTTTATTTTCCTTATGGGCTTAGTATAATACTTGTTAATATAATTATTAGTATTTAGTCTTTTTTAAATAATGTTGGTACATTTAAATGTGAACTTATGAACCATCATTATTAATATTGATGGATTAATACTCCTATTATGAATATTATTTGACCCATTGTATAATAATAATAATAATAATAATAATAATAATAATAATTTAGGATTCAAACCCTATGATCTAAGTATTTAACTAAACTCTAGGATGAAAATCTAAGTAATCCAAGCCCTATATTATATTAATCCACACCATGGACACTTTATAGAACACTAGTCTCACGTACAACTTTACCATTCATGGTAAGATTCGATTCTAAGGGTGCACGCGCTTCCTGGCAACATCAGTTAGCAATTCAAGTATAAGGTGATGATTTCTTCCCCTTGAGGTTTTCATTTTTCCATTAGCTTAAACGATAGTTTTTATTTTAATTTTAATTGATATCTTCACCTAGTAATCACATGTGTTAATTGTTAGAATTAGATTGCTAGATTACATGCTTAATATTTATCTTGCATATCTTCTTATACGTATGGATTACTTGTGAATTGCTTATGAAACTTAGACTGGTACATTAGCGAAAAATTCTCACTTATAAATGTACACCCATACTTGAGATGTAACTCGATTGCATGTAATTATAATAGACCTTCGACTGAGTGGTTATTGAATGGTGGCTTGAATTAAATATTGATGTGGGCCTACCATCTAGGGTTGTTGTGTCTCAGTATTTTTTTAAAGATGGTCTTTTATCGCATGGATTTGATATTTACCCTATGCAGCTTAATTTTGATAATTGTCAAATGTGGCTTAGTTTTGAAATTCACCCTAGGTGGCTTTGTTTTGTTATTTGCCTTTTATGGGTTCAATGTCTTATATTGTGCAACCATGTGACGGTAAGCTCCATATACTATAATATAATTGGCCACTAGTCGATGGGTTTTCATTAAACATCCTAAGGTGGTAGTCTCATGAGCTGGGGATGGTGGTATGGGACTTATGCCCGAGCTGTCGGCCTATGCTGGATGACAAGCCCCCCATAGTGACCTTAAGCTTATTTAAATTGGTTGATTGTAACTGGACTAATAATGGTTTGGGTAATCATGCATCATGACACAGACCAACATCTATCATTATCATCCGTAATGTATGCACTCTGTTCGACTGGATGAGCGTTCTCAGATAGATGATTGCATGGGTGACAAGCTCACTGTCCACATGGATGAGCATCTCAAGAGCGATGATTGCATTCAAGCATCCGTGCATCTAACAATACTGTATCATGTATTGTTTTGTATGTCTTTTTATGTTTTTGTAACTATGTTTACCTAATGTGGTGGTGTGTAATCCTAAGGAAAATTCACACTGAGTTGTCCACTCATCCATCAAATATATAACCGTACAGGTAGCACAGGTGGCTTAAATAATATTCATGTTCTTATTGATGATGAGCAAGCAATAATTGACAAGGGTGCATGATTGTGTTTGCTAAGGGTTGCTCCAGAATTTTACATCTCAAGATTATTGTGATTTATTTTGTTTCACATGTAATATTATTTCATTTCGTAATTTGTTAATTTCAGAGACATTAGTTGTATAAGTCATTATGGACAGCTTCTTGTATATTTGAATGATCACTCAACTTTCTTTTACATTTGATTTGTCCATACTACGCTAACGGCTAACTTTGAATGAATATATATATGTGTGTGTGTGTGTGTGTGGATTTGGCTCTTTATAGGTTAACACTCGAGTTTTTGAGAAACGGGTCATATACTCGGGTCTTGAAAATGCGAGGTGTTATATATTGTGACTCAAATATTACAAATTTATCCTCTCAATTATATTAATTTTCCTTGCAATTAAGCATTGATTTAATATAATTATATATGTTTTCATCATACTAGGTAATTTTAAATCTAAAGATGAATGTGCTGAAAAGGATGGATTTAAAGCCAAAAAGAAGATATTGAAGAAATGGAGATTTGGAAGCCATTAATGAAAATTTCACAATCTAAAGATTTAGGAAAACCAAGTAGAAAGGATGAAGAAAAGGCTAAAAAAGTCATAAAGTACATCAACAAAAATTATAAATTATTCAGTAGCTTAAGGTTGGTTCAGTTTGACCGAATGTGCATAGAATAATCCAGCAACAAACCAACCAGAGCCATATTTGATGCTATCAAAGGAGGGTTGGTGCGACCTGAGGGAGACAAAGACTTCATATATATTTTAGTGAAATTTAGCTACAATTGAGAGAGTAATTCTGTGCAACCGAAGTGATATTCGATGTAACCGACGTGTAACAAAAGTTAATAAATTTGAAGTTGGTTCCAATTTAGTATGAATTTTTTTTCTATTTAAATGGATGTTTTAGACTTTCCTAAGTATGAATTAGGGCTTGGGAGAAAATCCTAGGGATGGCGGAGCTTCTACGGAGCCATCCTTATTCTTCTTCCCCTCAATTCAAGTTGATCGTTTTAGTATTTTTTAATTTTTCTTCTAAAATGTTAGGCATGTTAAGCTAATCTCTTACTAAGGCTAAGTGAAGAAGCTTGTACTTTAATTGTCGTATTTAGCATATTTGATTCAATATCAATGGGTTGAATCATGATAATAGATTGAAATTGATTTAGATTTTACTTTAAAGTCTTTGTGTTATTTTATCTTTAATCCATTATTGACTCTGGGCACATTGGATGCTTGAAAGTACAATTATAAGTTTTTTAGAGAATGAATCAATTTGTAAAATTCATTAATCTAGTGTAGACTCTGGGCACAATAAATACTTTGAGTTCCATGCGATTGATGTTAGAGTGCTTCAAAGGAGAATCGATCAATTGAAATCATATTCTTATTGGTGTTTATGAATGGTTTAACATAATTATCTTCTGATTAGATAGAATAGGACTTCAATTCCAATTAAGATATACATTGAATCAGTAAATTAAATATAGTGATTGCTACGAGTGGATTTCTAGACCCTTAATCTTTTATTTTTATTGTTTTAAAACCCTTTCCTTAAATCGTTGGATTAAAAACTAAAAGCAACATTTACTGTTAGACTAGTTCTAGGTCGTGTTCTCCATTTCCCTATGGATTCGACCTCGGTCTCACTAAGTTATTACTACATCGCAGCCCTGCACTTAGGGTTGTCAATTCTTAGGTTCAAACATGTTAGTTCACCATTTTGAAAAATTCAGTTTTATGATTAGAAGTGAAGAAGGATGCTCAAGAAAAGGAAGAGTAACTAAATGTCTAATTTACTTTCTATTTATATTTAGGTTTTAGTTTCCTTTTATATCTTAAAAAAAATTCGTGTAAAAGAATTATAGTGGAATAATGATTAGTTTTTGAAATAGTGGTGATTAGATATTTTATTGTTTGTATTTAAAAAAGTGTACGGGTTGTGGAATGATATTGTATGGTTTAATATATTGGATTATGATTTTTTTGTTTATGTTTATATTACATATGAGTCATGTCCTAAGATGCAAGATCAAAGTTAAGCCAACCTAGGTGCATGATATTGGGGCATGACAGATTCCTTGCATTATGTGGGATTAGTTCATCACACATACATCATCAAAACCAATAGTCGATCTAATTCAACACAAATGTGTGTAACCTACCCAATAGGACAACATGTTTGACAACCATGATGAGATATGCATAGAATATATGAGAGAAAATGTGTGCGTGGCGTAAGTGTGTGTGAAGTGGTGGGGCTAGGACAGTGTGAATATGTATGTATGAATGCGTAAATACACTAAGATTGCTATTGAAATTCAGTTTATTATATATTGATATATAATTACTTCTTTGTTACTTTTTTTTAAAGTATACACATTTATTAAATTCATTGATTTTAAAACCATATAAAGTAATAACTTTACCGAACTTTTCATGTCATTATTTAAATGCATGTTTAAGTTAATAAAGTATGTTGATCAATTTATACATTTTTTCTTAGAATTATAAAGCATTTCAGTTGCTCTATATACTTTTCATCGACGTCACTATTTAGAAAAGTTTTTTTTTACATTCATCTGATAAATTTCTATTTTATATATAATACTAAAGAAACAAAAACTCAGATAGTTACTATCTGTTGAGGGTCAAATAGTGCATATTAGACCCCAAATATTGTCCGGATTTACGAGCATAATAGTGTTTAACGGCTGATTCAATCGTGTTTATGTTGCAGGTTGATTTTACAAGCTTGGATGGAAAAAGGATGTTAAAAGTTGAGATTTAACGATCTGATGACACCAAAGGCAAGGGACGAACTTCAGAGGACCAAGATTGACGGATATACACGGTCAGAAATCCGAGAAAACTAAGAAACTGAAGCTCAAGTGGCTTGAAACGCATCCAGAATGCAAGATCACATGGTTCCCGACATCTGATCGGTTCGAAACTTTATACATGAGATGAGGGCCATAAATTAAACGTACACGTCAAAAATCATCCATTGGATCACCCTAGAAGTTTTACAACGGATAGATTAGCCCATAAATCGTCCATCTGGAGCCCACCTACTATCTGTATGTGCCTCAAAATTTGTCCCAACTGTTAAAAAGATCTGATTTACGAGATGGATGGACTGGATTGCTCATAAACATCATAATAGAGCCCATCTAGTGTAGCATGTGTACAGTGCACATGTGCACTCGTCGTGCACCAAACGAGTCAAGTCGGTCAGCAAGACGCTGACCGACTTTCTTCTTAAAAAAAAAATAATAAATAATATAAAAAAAATTTACGCACCGAGTAACGCACGGCCGCTGGCCGTTTTTACGGACGGTTGTGGGCCCTACCCATTGACCGTACGAAAAATCTGACCCATTCACCGTGTAGAGGGGCTCGAATACTACAAAAACATGTTGTCACTTTTCACCCATGCATGCACACGTGTGAGATACAGAGGCCACAAAAGGGCTACCCTGCAACGTTTAAAACTGATTCTTTTGTTATTTCTTCTCTGGGCCACGTCAATGGACGTTCAAAACTACCCATTCTTAACTGAAATTTCGTTCTGAATCCAATGAACGGGGTGGATTTTCTAGAAAATGCTTATGTGGGGCCCACCGATCACAACAGCCAAATGGTGCGAAAGGTTTCGCACATCCTCGAAAACTGACTTTTTCAGGCGGTTTTGGCCCACCATCTTTGATCATATGACAGATCTGAACCGTCTATTATGTAGAGGACCCAATAAAATTCTAAGGGACAGTGTTTATTTGGAATTTGAGCGAGAAAAGTGGCGTGTTTTGAGGCACCAAACTTGGCTGCGAAAAAGCTTTCACTAGGCATGCATAGCTTTCCAAATCTGATTCAAATCCGATTTTCACCACTCCAGCAGCTATATAAGGAGGTTTTGGACGTGGGGAGCATTCATTCAGGTCTAGGAAGGAAGAAAAAGAGAGACGTGGAGGCTCGGACAGGGACTTGAAGCAGACGTGAGGGAGAGAGTATTTTCTTTTCTTTTCTTTTATTATGAGATTTAACCCGTTCATGGCGGGCTGAATCTCTTAGCTAGGGCTAAGAGGTGAAGCTTGTAATGAGATGAAAGATTTTATTTAATTTTAATTTTAATTCATGAATCGACGTTGATTTTAGTTGATTATTATGGGAATATTTTTAGTTCTTAATGGTCTGTTGTGACTGAAATTACAATAGGTCTGCGATGCTTTGAATATTTCTATTTTCTTTTCATGTTTATGACGTCAGGACGTCCTGTTGTTCACCATAGTCTCCTGGGCATGGTTGGATGACGATACCCTTCCTAACTTTCATAGCATGTGATTGGGTGATAATTAGTTTGATTCTGTTGTTTGCCATAGTCTTTGCGCATGGTTTGGTGATGGAATCCATTCTAATTCATACACCTTTCATCTCCTTGAAAACTAGATCAACGGCAGTTCAGTAATTTTCATGATTTTTGATGCAAGTATAAGTTCTCCCTGATCTCTACAAGTGGATCCTCTGAATCCCTAGTTTCCTTTCCTCTGATTTCTATAAATTTTAGATTAATATTTTTACCATTATTCCTCAAATTACATTCAGTTTAGATTTCATCTTAATCTAATTCTAGTTCTGATTAGTTTTAGATAACGTACAAGTTTCAGTCCCTTGGGATTCGACCTCGGTCTTACCGAGTTATTACTACATCACAACCCTGCACTTGGGGAGTGAACAAGTTTTTGGCGCCGTTGCCGGGGACTGTCGGCTACATTTTTCTGAAATTAATTAGTTTTAGGATTAGTTTAAGATTAGGTTTACATTTTCTTAATTTTTAGAAATTAACTTGTCTTTCTTGTTTTATAGGCTTCTAAGATAGTTTCTAAATTAGTAAAATTTTTCTTAAATTCTTCCTTTCTATTCTAGATTTAGATTAAGATTTATTTCTTCTTTTTAGTGAGATTCTAATTCTAAATCTTTTTAGGAATCCTAACTTTGTTTCTTGTTTTAGAATTTTTCTATAAGTTCTTGTTTAGGAACTAACCCAATTTTTCTGTTTTGTAGGAAACTTCTAATTTAGTAAGCTCTTTCTAATTCTTCTTTCTTTGAAATTTTTTTTTCTTTTCTCTAGAAATTAGTTTACTCTTAATTAGGACTTCCTATTCTTAGAAGCTAACTTATTTTGTTTTGTTTTGCAGATTCTTAACCTAGGACTCCAAATTTGGTAACTTCTTTCCATCTTTCCCTTTTTCTAGATTTCTTCTTCCTTTCTCTTAGGTTTAAGTTAGAATTTGAGGGCTGAGTGTGTTTTATGCCTCATTGAGCACGCGACAACACTCGACGTCTCGTGACTGAAGGAGGATTAGTTGAGGGGTTGACTGTCCATCGCAGGACTATAAACCACTTGAATTCTCCTGAGTTATAGGACGTTATGGCTGAAAATCAACCTCAAGCACTACCCCAACCAAGGGTTGAGGAAGTACATGATGAGAATGAGGTGCATCAGGCACCCCGGCCTCGTACTTTACGAGATTATTTACAACCGGCGGGGGTGAGTACGCCCTCATGCATGATTTTTCCTGAGAATACAGGACATATGGACATCAAGTCAGGGGTTATCCAACTCCTTCCTAAGTTCCATGCGCTTGAATCTGAAGAACCATACTTGCATCTGAGAGAATTCGATGAAATCATAGGCACCTTATACTTTCCTAATGTATCTGAGGATACTATTAGGCTGAAACTCTTTCCATTTTTCTTGAAAGAAAAAGCCAAGACGTGGTTACATTCACTTCGTCCTAGATCCATTGGCACATGGAATGATATGCAGAGAAAATTTATAAAGAAATTTTTTCCACATCATAAGACAATTACCCTCAGGAGAGCAATCATAAACTTTGCCCAAAAGGAAGATGAAACATTCTTCCAATGTTGGGAAAGGTTCAAGGATCTGGTTAATGCATGCCCACAACATGGCTTTGAAATATGGCGCATTACAAATTTTTTCTATGATGGACTAACATCTTCCATGCGCCAAATGGTCGAGACAATGTGTAACAGAGAATTCATCAATAAAAATGTCGACGAGGTATGGGATTACCTCGATAGTCTCGCTGAAAAAATACAATCATGGGACTATTACCCAAGGACAAACACTACGTCTAGGCCGACTCATTTAAGGAAAAAATGAGGAATATATCTCCTGAAAGAGGATAATGATCTTAACGCTAAGGTGGCCAATTTCACCAGAAAATTTGAGGCCATGGAAGGAAGGAAGGAAAAGGTTAATGAAAGTGTTTGCGGCATCTGTGATTGCAACATTCATACTACTGAAAATTATCCTTCAATACCTGCCTTTCGAGAAGTATTGAATGAACAATCTAATGCCGTAAATAACTATCAAAGACCTTTCAATGGACCACCCTCTAAGACTTACAATCCTGGCTGGAAAAATCATCCGAATTTTAGTTGGAGGAACGGACAAACTGCTACCCCTCAAGGTTTCTTCAATCAAAATCCAAATCAAGGAAAACCTCAAGAAGAATCGGTTCAAATTTCCATACAAGAGCTGGCACAGACAATGCAAGGAATTTCAGATTTTATGTAAAAAATTGATTCACGTATGACGGCTATGGAAAAAGGGATGCTCCCTGCACAATCACTCCCTAATCCGAAATCGCAATACGAGACAGGTGATCCTATCTCTTCAAATCAAATGGGGCACGCTAAATCCATCACCACTCTTAGGAGTGGGAAGGTTATTGATAAAACCCTTCCGGTTAGGCCCAAAAAGCCTCAAGAATTAGAAGAGGACAACAATGATGGATCTAGTGGCGCCCCACAAAAATTTGAACCGGAACCTCTAGAAAAGCCAGTTGCTCCGTTTCTCCAACGGTTGGTTGAACCAAAACGTCTATCTAACTCTCAGGATATCCTAGAGGTGTTGAAACAAGTGAAAGTCAACATTCCTCTGCTTGACGTTGTAAAACAGATTCCTTCATATGTTAAATTTCTAAAGGATTTATGCACTACCAAACGACGAAAAAGTGTTCAAAAGAAGATCTCCTTGACTGAGAAAGTGAGTGCCATCCTGAAACAAGATGTGCCACAAAAATTTAAAGATCCCGGTTGCCCAACCATATCATGTGTGATCGGAAACTATCGAATTGATCACGCACTTCTTGACTTAGGAGCAAGCGTCAATCTGATTCCTTACTCGGTATACCAACAGTTAGGTTTGGGTGAATTAAAACCCACTCGAACCACACTACAACTTGCTGATCGTTCTGTTCGTATACCAAGAGGGATCATCGAGGATGTGTTGGTCCAGGTTGATAGATTCTACTACCCTGTTGATTTTATCATCTTGGACACCGAACCCATCAATGACACGAGCACTCAGATTCCCGTCATTCTTGGTCGCCCATTCTTGTCCACTTCAAATGCAATTATCAATTGCAGGAATGGTGTCATGACTATGTCCTTTGAAAATTTGACATTGGAATCGAATATCTTTTTCAATAACGGCAGCAACTCAGAGGATGATGACGATTTTCACGATGTTAACATGATTGATTCTTTTGTGGAAGATAGAACACCTCTCATCTTATCTTCTGATCCTCTAGAGACGTGCCTGGCCCACTCCCATGATCTTGATAATGATATAATTAAGGAGACGTGTGTCATACTAGATACTGCACCGGTACTTAAAGTTAACCGGTGGAGGCCACAAATTGAAGAATTGCCTCAAACTGATGTAGTGCCCCAACCGTCTAACCTCAAGTCACCGAAGCTTGACCTAAAACCTTTGCCCTCTGATTTAAAATATGTCTATTTAGGTCAAGATGAGACATACCCGGTGGTGATCTCTGCCCACCTGGAGAAAGAACAGGAGAGTATGCTGATATCTACTCTCATTGAGCATAAGGGAGCTCTTGGATGGACGATAGCGGACCTCAAGGGAATTAACCCATCGATTTGTACTCACCGTATATATCTTGAGAACAATGCAAAGGCTGTTCGACAATCACAACGTAGACTAAATCCAAACATGAAGGAAGTGGTTAAGGCCGAGGTTCTCAAACTATTGGAAGTGGGGATCATTTATCCCATATTCGATAGTCAATGGGTGAGTCCAACTCAGGTGGTTCCTAAGAAGTCCGGGATCACCATCGTAGCCAATGCCAATAATGAACTCGTGCCAACCAGAGTTACTACTGGTTGGAGAATGTGCATTGACTACAGAAAGCTGAATACCGTCACAAAGAAAGATCACTTTCCTTTGCCCTTCATTGATCAAATCCTGAAAAGGCTAGCTGGTCATTCCTATTATTGTTTCCTTGACGGGTATTCAGGTTATAATCAGATTGAAATCGCCCCTGAGGATCAGGAAAAGACCACATTCACATGTCCCTATGGCACTTTTGCTTACATAAGGATGCCATTCGGGTTATGTAATGCCCCTACCACCTTTCAGCGATGCATGACGAGTATCTTTTCTGACATGGTGGGAAAATATCTAGAGGTCTTCATGGACGATTTCTCTGTTTTTGGTTCATCTTTCAGCGAATGCTTAGCAAGTCTTAAATGTGTGCTGAAAAGATGTGAAGAAAAAAACTTGGTACTTAACTGGGAGAAGTGCCATTTTATGGTTCAAAAGGGAATTGTCCTTGGGCATATCATCTCGTCCAAAGGAATCGAGGTAGATAAGGCAAAAATCGATCTTATCTCTAACCTACCTCCACCCAAGAATATCAGAGATGTGCGATCCTTCTTAGGACACGCAGGCTTTTACAGACGATTCATAAAGGACTTTAGTCTCCTCTCTCGTCCTTTATGTAATCTTCTTCAAAAGGATACACCATACGAGTGGACTGAGCAGTGCCAAGAAACTTTCACTAAGCTTAAGGGCATGTTAACCACTGCACCTATCATGCAGCCACCCGACTGTAGTCTTCCTTTTGAACTTATGTGCGACACCTCTGATTATGCTCTTGGGGCGGTTCTAGGCCAGAGAAAAGATAAGCGGCCTTACGTTATTCACTACGCAAGTAGGACTCTAAATCCTGCCCAAGTGAACTACTCGACTACGAAAAAGGAACTCTTAGCCGTAGTGTTCGCTTTGGACAAATTTAGATCATACCTGATTGGATCCAAGATCATCATATACACAGATCATGCGGCACTTAATTATCTTCTTTCTAAGAATGATTCTAAACCCCGCCTGATACGATGGATCCTTCTACTCCAAGAATTCGATTTGAAAATTAAAGACAAAAAGGGAGTAGAGAACATAGTGGCTGATCATCTTTCTCGCCTTAATACCTCTGATTCCCTTAAGGCGACCCATATCAATGACATGTTCCCTGATGAACAACTGTTTAGAGTCTCTCATTCACCTTGGTTCGCTGATATTGCTAATTATCTTGCTACAGGTGCCATACCGACACACTGGACGTCACAAGATAAGAAGAAATTCTTTACCAAGGTGCGTAACTTTTTCTGGGACGATCCATATTTGTTTAAATATTGTCCAGACCAAATTTTAAGGAGATGTGTACCAGACGATGAGCATCAGAGTGTCATCTCCTTCTGTCACTCACAGGCCTATGGTGGTCACTTTTCTGTTAAAAATACCAGGGCCAAGATTTTGCAATGTGGCTTATACTGGCCCACTATGTTCAGGGACACTCATGAGTTTTGCAAGGCTTGTGATTGTTGTCAGAAATTGGGAGCATTGTCTCGTCAAAATATGATGCCCTTGAATCTCATCCTTATTATAGAAGCATTTGATTGTTAGGGCATTGATTTCATGGGACCATTCCCCCAATCATTTGAAAATCTATATATTTTGCTCGCCGTAAACTATGTCACTAAATGGGTCGAAGCAATTCCGTGCCGCAAAAATGACCATCGCACGGTCATTAAATTTTTGAAAGAAAATATCCTGTCGCGGTTCGGAACGCCTCGAGCCATCATTAGTGACGGGGGCTCACACTTCTGCAATAGACCATTTGAGAGTTTAATGAAGAAATACGGTATCTCACATAAGGTGAGCACCCCATACCATCCACAAACAAGTGGACAAGCTGAGATTTCCAATAGAGAGATCAAACATATCCTGGAGAAAATGGTTAACCCTAACCGTAAGGATTGGTCAATCCGATTGACCGATGCCTTATGGGTGTACCGTACTGCTTTTAAAACTCTTATTGGAACATCTCCATTTAGACTTGTCTACGGAAAGGCTTGTCATTTGCCTGTGGAATTGGAACATAAAGCATACTGGGCGATCAAAAATCTGAATTTCAATCTAGACAACGCTGGCTCGCTACGCGAACTTCAATTAAATGAACTTGAAGAAATCCGGAACGATGCATATGAGAACTCGAGAATTTACAAGGACAAGATGAAGGCGTTTCATGATCAACATATTCTACAAAAATCATTCACGCCAGGTCAGAAAGTCCTTTTGTACGATTCTCGACTACATCTCTTTCCGGATAAGCTTCGATCTCGTTGGACCGGCCCTTACATTGTTGTTACTGCTTATCCTCATGGGGCCGTCGAGATAAGAGATCCCGACAATGGCAAGGAGTTTAAAGTAAATGGACATCGATTAAAGCCATTTGTCGAGGCATTTGATTCAGAGGACATGTCCATGCCTCTGATTGCTCCTGTTTATCAGGACTGATCTCCTAGTCTGATGGAGATATAGGTAGGTTTATCGCTTTCATAGGACTAGGATTGTTGCTTTATTTGTCTGAATGAAGACGGTAAATTTAGCACTCCTGGGAGGCAACCCAGCTTTTCATTTCATTTTTCTAGTTAGATGATTCAATGTTTGTGGGTAACATTACTGCAAACCCTCACGACACTACAACTCGTCCACTAGGGGTAACTTAGGGGTTTAAAGGCTTGTTGCATACGCTAAATGCAATCGAGAGCACCTGCGAAAGTGGTATAGGTAGGATTTTATTTTCATTATTTTTGTTCTGCTTTCTCTCTCATGCTGACAAGCTTCCATGCCGTGATCTATTGGAAACTCTCTTGATTCGTTATTCAGGTACTATCTTCCCATCACTTCTCATTTACTTTCGTTGTCCCATGTGCATTGCATGCTCATATCTTTTACATTGAGGATAATGTAGATTTTAGGTTGGGGGTGGGAGATTAGGTTTCCTAATCAGTATTTTCTTGGTCTTGAGCAAAAATTGTGAAATTTTTTTTAAAAAAATTTCTG
The DNA here is from genome assembly GCA_037074715.1 of Magnolia kwangsiensis. NCBI lineage: Eukaryota > Viridiplantae > Streptophyta > Magnoliopsida > Magnoliales > Magnoliaceae > Magnolia > Magnolia kwangsiensis. The sequence goes on from CM073583.1 coordinate 86,576,529, forward strand.
AAAATTCCTACAAATTCGAAGTGATTTTGACAGATATCCCTAATTTAGATTTTCAAGATACATAATGGTGGATTTATGACTCTTGGATTCCGTATCTGTTAGATTTCATAGTTAAGTGAATTATTAATCCATGATTAGAAGTTGTAAACATTGATTGAATCATGATTTCAGGACACGTCTTGTTTACACATTAAGATTTCAGTTTCATATCGAAGGATTAACTTGGTAATCACTACGCACGAAAGGAACTAGCCTGAAATATCTTGCCATCATGGTATAAAAATTAGAAAGGTTGGATAATTAATCTTCACCATAAGTTTACTCCCTATAGGTGTAGAGTTAATTCCCTATGAATGATATGTGAAAAAGAGTCAGGTGTACGATCTTCACCATAGGTTTGCTCCCTATAGGTGAGGATTTGATTCCCCTTCCTTGGCATTACTTTGAATAGAAAAATCACAAGTTAATAGGTTAATCTATGAGGCAAGTTTTGGATTAGGTTTTGGTTGTCATGAATTTTCTTGTTGGTTACCAATGATATCATGAAATTGACGATTGGATCTCTTAATGATGAGAAGCCGAGATTAGACTATGCCATCCATGGATCTCAATGTTTAAAATTTTTCTAATTCATGGATTAATACTTTACACTTGATTAATGAAGTTTAATGTGTGCTTGAGTCCAGGAGAAAACAATTTCCAACATTCATGAATATTAAATTTCTCGTATCTTGTTCAAAGTCTCACTCGATTTCATAGAAAGTTCTCCTATCATTCTCAACTTATTTTTCGCATATTTTGCTCGGGACTAGCAAAATGCTGGTTGGGGGTTGTGTTGAGGGTCAAATAGTGCATATTAGACCCCAAATATTGTCCGAATTTACGAGCATAATAGTGCTTAACGGCTGATTCAATCGTGTTTATGTTGCAGGTTGATTTTACAAGCTTGGATGGAAAAAGGATGTTAAAAGTTGAGATTTAACGATCTGATGACACCAAAGGCAAGGGACGAACTTCAGAGGACCAAGATTGACGGATATACACGGTCAGAAATCCGAGAAAACTAAGAAACTGAAGCTCAAGTGGCTTGAAATACATCCAGAATGCAAGATCACATGGTTCCCGACATCTGATCGGTTCGAAACTTTATACATGAGATGAGGGCCATAAATTAACCCTACACGTCAAAAATCATCCATTGGATCACCCTAGAAGTTTTCCAACGGATAGATTAGCCCATAAATCGTCCATCTGGAGCCCACCTACTATCTGTATGTGCCTCAAAATTTGTCCCAACTGTTAAAAAGATCTGATTTACGAGATGGATGGACTGGATTGCTCATAAACATCATAATAGAGCCCATCTAGTGTAGCATGTGTACAGTGCACATGTGCACTCGTCGTGCACCAAACGAGTCAAGTCGATCAGCAAGACGCTGACCGACTTTCTTCTTAAAAAAAAAAATAATAAATAATATAAAAAAAATTTACGCACCGAGTAACGCACGGCCGCTGGCCGTTTTTGCGGACGGTTGTGGGCCCTACCCATTGACCGTACGAAAAATCTGACCCGTTCACCGTGTAGAGGGGCTCGAATACTACAAAAATATGTTGTCACTTTTCACCTATACGTGCACACGTGTGAGATACAGAGGCCACAAAAGGGCTACCCTGCAACGTTCAAAACTGATTCTTTTGTTATTTCTTCTCTGGGCCACGTCAATGGACGTTCAAAACTACTCATTTTTAACTGAAATTTCGTTCTAAATCCAATGAACGGTGTGGATTTTCTAGAAAATGCTTATGTGGGGCCCACCGATCACAACAGCTAAATGGTACGAAAGGTTTCGCACATCCGCGAAAACTGACTTTTTCAGGCGGTTTTGGCCCACCCTCTTTGATCATATGACAGATCTGAACCGTCTATCATGTAGAGGACCCAATAAAATTCTAAGGGACAGTGTTTATTTGGAATTTGAGCGAGAAAAGTGGCGTGTTTTGAGGCACCAAACTTAGCTGCGAAAAAGCTTTCACTAGGCATGCATAGCTTTCCAAATCCGATTCAAATCCGATTTTCACCACTCCAGCAGCTATATAAGGAGGTTTTGGACGTGGGGAGCATTCATTCAGGTCTAGGAAGAAAGAAAAAGAGAGACGTGGAGGCTCGGACAGGGACTTGAAGCAGACGTGAGGGAGAGAGTATTTTCTTTTCTTTTCTTTTATTATGAGATTTAACCCGTTCATGGTGGGCTGAACCTCTTAGCTAGGGCTAAGAGGTGAAGCTTGTAATGAGATGGAAGATTTTATTTAATTTTAATTTTAATTCATGAATCGACGTTGATTTTAGTTGATTATTATGGGAATATTTTTAGTTCTTAATGGTCTGTTGTGACTGAAATTACAATAGGTCTGCGATGCTTTGAATATTTCTATTTCCTTTTCATGTTTATGACGTCAGGACGTCCTGTTGTTCACCATAGTCTCCTGGGCATGGTTGGATGACGGTACCCTTCCTAACTTTCATAGCATGTGATTGGGTGATAATTAGTTTGATTCTGTTGTTTGTCATAGTCTTTGCGCATGGTTTGGTGATGGAATCCATTCTGATTCATACACCTTTCATCTCCTTGAAAACTAGATTAACGGCAGTTCAGTAATTTTCATGATTTTTGATGCAAGTATAAGTTCTCCCTGATCTCTACAAGTGGATCCTCTGAATCCCTAGTTTCCTTTCCTTTGATTTCTATAAATTTTAGATTAATATTTTCACCATTATTCCTCAAATTACATTCAGTTTAGATTTCATCTTAATCTAATTCTAGTTCTGGTTAGTTTTAGATAACGTACAAGTTTCAGTCCATTGGGATTCGACCTCGGTCTTACCGAGTTATTACTACATCACAACCCTGCACTTGGGGAGTGAACACTATCCTAGTTATCTTTGAGCATAGTTGTCGAAGAAGTTGACACCTTTTCTTTGTCCTCTAGTCACTAGTTTAGCTTTGAACTTTTTTGTCGCACCATCTGGTCTTATTTTTCTTTTGAATATCCATTTCCAACTCATTAATTTTTATTTTGAGGACAGATACACAAATTTTCATGTCTCATTTTTCATGATAGAATCCGTCTCATTATTTACAACATCAATTTAGAAAGAAGCATTTTGATATTTAAAGGCATCATATACAGTTAGAGGATAATTTTTTAGATTATATATTAATATGATTTTCCCTATTATATTTTTCTATCTCTTTATATTGGCATAAGGTATAAGTCAGGTCTAAAGAATGAACTTGTCTTGATCCTCTTAGTAATTCTAGGTTTTATATCCACTTTGTTGGGACCAATGATGTCTTGAGTTATCCGAGTAATACTACTAGTACTAAGAGCTTGAGATATTGTCTCGTTTCTAATTATAGCATAAAATGAGTTCTCATAAAACCCGATATCCTTAGTTTTATGATTGTGTTTGATAAGATAACTTCATTATAATTTATAACTAGAAATCTACAGGCCCTATCATTTTGTGCATATCCTAGGAAAGTGCAGTCAATATATCTTAACCCTATCTTAGGTCGTTTAGGCTCAGTTTAACCAAGGCTTTATAACCCCATACTTTAAAGTATGATAGGTTTGGATTTATATTCTTCCATAATTCATATAGAGTCTTATGGGTCTTAGAGTTAAGTATTCTATACAAGATGTGATGGGCAATTAATATGGCTTCTTACCAAAACCTTAAACTTTGATAAAGCTACCCCTGGTCAACTTAAGAATGGTTAAAAATCAAAACCAATCATATGGATGGGACCCTCGACAACTCATGGAAACAACTGATGAACTTGATTGGCAAGTCTGGAACCTAACAAATAAAATCACGGTAAATAATCCATACTCTCCGTAAACCCTGACCATGCATATTTTCGATAAAACTATTTTTGGCCAACCCAAAAAGCATCATAAATCCAAATGGGGCAAGTCAAAAAGGTCCCCAACACCTTCCGGAAACAACTAATAGATATGATCAATTAATCCCAAACAAGGGTGATTAGATCTCAAACAATCATCTTTACCCTCCAAAACGCTGTATACATGTTGTATATGGCAAAGTACACTCCAAAAAAAGGGCAAAGTACACCATTGGCTTATGGCAAGTCGATGGTCCACATGGCATACTTTTTACCTAACAAACTTTAGACAACTCACGAAAAATGTTAATAGCACTTCACACAATCCTAATGAACTCTCAATAACGGCATCATATCGACCCAACGAAACATCATCCAAAGCCAATTGCCTATCCGAATCGGCCAAAAGTGACCAATGAAAATGTAACGTCCTATCCAACCAGCACAGTTTCTTGGGGGGTCCACATAGGATTTGCCGCTTTGTTTAAACCACTCGTGGTGGGGTACCACAAGTTAATTAACCTAGGATTAGCCCATTAGAGTAAACCAGACAGGTCATGATAAGACTAAGTGCGGGCCGTTAAGCCAGATGGCTCATTTGCACTTAACAACAGCCCGTGCGGGCTATACTGCGGCGCAGTGAGGTCCAAAAATTATAAGAATTTAGGAAAATATAGATCTCACTGGGCTTATGGCCCATCGCGAACCACAGACCCAGTAAACGTCCAGAAGTCAATTATCCACACCGTTCCAACAGCGCTTGTCAAATGCAACCCACCAAGGCCAGAGTTGAAATCTGGCACTTGTAAATGAAACTGAGATTCTAGGCTTTTCAGTGGTCGGATTTCTTCTAAATTTACGGTGAATGTCTAATGTATTTTTCTACACCCATCCACAAAATTTAGGACCCGATCGTGGCACGGTAACCGTTGATCGCAAATCGGACCCGTACGATCAAACCCCATATCCAATCGTTTTCAAATTTTACATAGCCCTTCATCGGGCCATGAAGCATCTAACCTATAAGTTTCATGGCCAGAAGGCCACCAAAACCACCCCAATCACCGGAATAGACCCCACAGGGCCATTTAAAGATCGAAACCGTATGATCAAACTCCATATTCGTTCATCCGCTTGCTCCCAAACTTTGCATGACCTCTCATCAGGCCATAAGACACCTACACAACAAATTTGGTGGCCAATGGGGTGTTAGGACAGCCCCAAAGCTAATATGGAGTCCTAGAGGGCCATTGTGGGCATTTGAGGAAACTTAAGGCCAATTAACCCAAGTCTAGGAAATAAAAACCCTAGCTCTCTCATAACTCTCTCCTTTACTACAACCACTAATGAGTAAAGAGAGAGCAAGAGAGTAAAGGGAGAAGAAAGAGAGGGTGGAAAAGGAGCAAGGTAGACCTTAGATCGAGGTGGGGCCAAGGAAACCAAAACCTTGCAACTCCCTATCTCTCATCTAAGAAGAAACTCTCCACCGCGACGGCGCAATCCTCCGTTGATCATCTAGGTAAGATCCTTTATCCCTTTTCTTGAAACCCTTGTGTTGAGAAGGGATTTGCTTAGGATTCTAACATGTAAATGGTTGCTCAAGAGATTCCGGCCGTCCGACCCCAAAGCCCTCATTCCTAGGTCATTTTTTAAGTCTATAACGATCCATAGGTGCGAACTATTATCCTTAGGCGGCCTAGCACCAATTATAGTATGAGTGTAATGATTGTGATTGCTTGGATGAGGTATTTGGAGAATCTAGAGAAACCTTAGGAATTGTATATTTGTTAGAATTGTATGGAATGGTATGTTTGGTTCTCATATGATGTCGTTCTTTCCTCTCACGTGATTTTGTGTATGGATGATTACATGATTATGTCTTATTTGATTTTTTCATATGGTGTTGCTTCATAGTATGTATGATTCATTACTCTTGTGTACATGATTTCTTAAGATGAAGGGGGTACTTAACTTCCTTACAAACCCCCACAACTCACATGTACCTTGTTTAATGATAATGATTGCTTATTTGTTAGGAATATCTGATTTGTATGGTTGAGATGCATGAAAATATGATATTATTATGCTAGTTGATAACCTAGATAGTTGACATGTTATGGATCACCATCACACCCTTAGGTTGGTCAAGAACATGAGGAGAGACGGTAGTTCCATCGGTAGGACTATGCTAGGGCTTAACCCGTGGGTTTGGGCCGGTGTGTACGGGTGGCAGTAGTTTGACTACATGGGTCCCTTATACCCGATGTCGCTCGTCACGTGTTCGTCGGACTCATGCGGTCTAGCCTACCTACTGACCAATCTTGATTGTTAACCTTGTTTGCTCACATATGTATAAAACCTGTAACACCCTACAACCATTGTTTCCCATCGATAATTAAACTGAAACCGATCCACCGTCTCGTGAGCTGGGCATGATGGAATAGGACACTGTGTCCAAGTTGTTGGCCTACGCTGGGGTGACACGCCTCCCCGTAGTAACCGTGAGCGATCGCTTCTACTCAGCACTCCCCATGTGCTTGGAGTCAGATGGGGAACCCGACGGAATCAAGGATTGCCTGGTCTTTGCCTCACACGTTGGGGGGCCTTGGCCTAGCAACTAGTTTAGGCCATTTAATATATGGGGGTGTATCAGATTTTCCAACCTACTGGATGAATGGAATTAACTAAGAACTCGACTAACACTATCGCATTACATCGCACTAGCTAGGGTAGCGACTGGGCAGTCAAGGTCACTCTGAGGGAGTGTCGTTCATATGCGATCGTTAGACGGAGTCGCACGAGGGAGTGTTGTGGTGAGAACATGCATCATATCATCTTTCATGCATATTCATTAATAAGATTAGATAGGTGTTTATGCATGACTGCTTTTCATTAAGTTCATAATATAATTGATGTTTATTAAAACTTAAGACTAATAGCACCGACTAAGTTGATCACTCACTCCCAATCTATGACGGTGTTTTAAAACACCAACCAACTCGTCCGTAGATGCAGGTGATGCCGAGTATGAGGAGCCCGGTGACGCGAGCCTCGAGGAGGAGGATGAATTCTCTTACTTCCAAATGATGAGCGGGTTTTCGTCGACTCATTAGATGAGACGTTTGATCGCTGAGTAGCAGGCTCAGCTCTATTCTTTTGGACATAATATTTTTATGATTTTTGTTGGGCAACGCCTTGGGCGACCCACTTATATTCTTTTAGACCTTTATATGTTATCTCTTTCATTCTGATAGACTAGTTGTGGTTGTGTTTTATGCTCCAAATAATTTCAAGTTGCGCAATTAAATTTGATTAATCTTAAAACCATATATTTGATGATAAGTGACACTCGGGAACTCGGGAGTCGAGTGTATGCACGACCCCCGATTTTTAGGGCGTTACAGAAAATCTAATTCCCGCCAGCCACGTGTCGCTAACCTAGACCAACAGATGGAGTTCAGTGGTAACTGAAATGGAAAATACGCCTCGAAAATCATAAAATAAGATCAATGAGAAATTCTCGTCGACCCTAAAATGCTTACTTATCATTTGTGCAGGCTCGTATCACCTCGATCATCTCAAAAGTGTGCCAATATGCCACATCAACGACCAGAGAAAATCCTATTCTCACCAGTCATGTCTATAAATATTAACCCAACCTCCCTCATTTGCAATGATCATGACCAAGGAGAGTCATTTACAACCATAAGGAGGAAGCCTTTGAAAGGTCCTGAGAGGGTTTTGAAGGCTTAGGGGTATTCTCCTCCCTCGAGCAATCTTCTCTATATCGATAGGCTGTTGATTTTAAAAATTTAACGGTCAATGTAGAGTTAGAATTGGGACACCTGAATAGCTATTTTTACATAAAAGTACTTGGCTTCCCTCTTTCTATTCTCATATTTCCAAATTTATACTAACATCTCACACATAGCACATCAGCACCACACTCTCATCTCTTTCTATGTGCTTTATCTTTTTCTCTAGTATTTGTACAATTGGACCCTGCATGTAGTTACCTTTAAAATTGCATGTAGTTACCTTTAAAATTTTCCCGAATCACCAAATAATTCAAAATCTCATAAAGTAGAGATTGTACTTAGTGCTAGTGAAAAAGAGTGCATAATTGATTCTTTTTTCATCATTAAGGCCCTTACTTGATCTCTAGTCACAAACTCACCTCATGAGTCACTCGAATCAAGGAATCTTCGGATGTTTTATTTTGCAAGTAATTCTATGGTCTTTAGTTAACCGTAAATTCTAAACCTTATTAGCTAATTGCGACTCCCAATCACATGCATTATTTCATTTAAGTCAATACCAAATGTAGTGACGCCAAAATTCTATTAAGATTTTTTGAAAACCTTGAAATCTTTTAAAGTCGAAACTGCATATCATGCAGGTAGAAGAGGTATGCAGACAAAACAAAGTGCCTAACCTCTTCTTTTCTGTCATCAAAACCTTTACCCGGAATCTACCGTCTTTAATTACCAGCGAAGATGAAATCATAATAGGTTACCCAACCTGTCATCTTCTTTCTATTCTTCCTTCTTGCTCTTCATGCATGAAAAAGGTGTTTTCATGCCGTCTTCCCTGATTGTTCCGTTGGTCATGGTTAATAGCAGTAGAGGCTGGATATGGACCTATTACAAAATTTAGTTTGGATTTCTAACCAATCACAAGTATAACTCCAACAAGTGTAATTTTTATTGGAACCACTGATCACGTCATGGTTAGAGGGATGAATGGGCCAGGGATGGGCATCAGGTCTGGATAAGAGTGCAGAAGGATTTTGCTCACTGACAGTCATGGGTCCACTTCCCCTATCACAATGTGGCTGGGTGCGAAGTTTCCAGGACAACCATGTAAAGTTACGAGCATGATGTGAACCTTGCATGAGCAAATAAAAATCGAAACATAGCTGGCTTTGATACCAATTGTTACGCTAAATGTAGAATAACCGATAGCGCCATGCATCAATCTGGGAAACAAAACCTAATCTAAACCATGTACCTAGATGGGAATCCATTCCTTACTATCATTGATGTTGACGGACAACGATGAATTTTTTATCCCCACACCTTACATTCTTTTAAAAGTTCTTCGAGGGGACTTGGGTTTTCTAAATCGTATAGGTGAAGATAAACTCTGTGGCCCACAACCTATAGATAAGAGTTTTTCATCCAACCTATTAATAAGGTCACACAAACCTGGATGAAGAGAAAAAACAAATATCAGCTTGATCCAAAACATTTGTGGCCCACAAAAAGTTTTTAATGGTCAATCACAATCGTTTCCTAACGTGTGGTTCACCTGAGATTTGAATCTTCTTCATTTTGGGGATATTCCCTTAAAATGATATTGAAAAACAGACGGACGGTGTGGATATACATTAAATACATCAAGGTGGTCCCACGATAAGGGCAACACCATCTTCGGTGAGGCCGGGTTGCACTTAATCCACTCCCCACTATTTCCTATCATGTGGTGCACTTGAGCCTTGGATATGCTTCAATTTTGAGCTCATGTCCTACAATGAAGGGAGCAAAATTGATGGACGGCATGGATAAAACACACACATCATGGTGGCCCCACGAAATCCTTACACTACGTGGTGTTGGGTTTACCACGCAATCCTGTCCGTTTAACATCACTCCATCGATCATTTCCGGCCACTGATTTCAGGACATCAACCCAAAAACCAGGTCAATCCAAAACTCAAGTGGGCCACATTAAGGGAGGAGTAGGATGCCACGCCCCCATCGAAAACCTTTCAGGGCCTACCATGATGTTGATATTTCATCCAATCCGTTAATAAGGTGGGCCACCACTAGGATGAAGGGAAAAACTAAATTATAACGGTCTGATACAAAACTTCTGTGGGCCAAGAGGGTTCCAATGGTAGGCGTACCCATCCCCAAATTTTCCTACTATGGCCCACTAGACTTTTCATCAGCCGTGTTTTCAGGCTCCCTTGCTAACATGAGCTGGCACAAACAATGGACGGAGTGGATTTCACATATACCCATTAGGTGGGCCCCGGAGAGTATTGCGTACTACGGTCTTCTTGCAACAACTGTTGTAGAAAACTCGCGTGCATCCCCGATTGAGAGACCCCGGGCAAAGAGACATCGCTGTGTGGGGTCCACAGAGATGTCCATGAAAAATCCACTCCGTTTATCTGTTTTGAAAGACGACAATAGGACATGATTATAAAAAACAGGAAGATCTAAGACACCCACACCAGCAAAACAGTTAGAACAACAATCCACCGTTGAAACCTTCTTGAAGCTGACCATAGTGTTTCCATGCCATCCAAACCGTTCAGTTCATAGGGTTAATCGCCGATCAGATAAAATGTAAGGAAAAATATCATCCTGATATAAAACTTCTGTCACCCCAGGCGTTCAATCCCTACTGTTTCATGTGATATGGCCCACATGAATTTTAGATCTGCCTGATTTTTAGAAACAGATGAATAGAGTGGATTTGTCACGGAAATCTCTGTGGACCCCACACAGCCCGGGGCACAGGGATATCTCTGTGTCCGGGGTCACAGGCAATCCGCACTCTCCCCGATATGCTCGCCAGATGAGCGGTTGCCATTACCCAGACCAAGGTCCGAAGACTACACTTTTGGGTGGCATCGCGGGCCCAGAACTCAGGCCATCACTATGCTAAGAGTTCACCACCATATTTGATTTGTGATCTCTCATCCACCTCACAAGTTGGCATACGCACGCACCTCAATCGAGATTTCCAAACCGCAAGGCCGATTTTGGATGGATCACAGCCCGAAAACCATACTAATATTACGACCCCATCCATCAGATTTGATTTCCACGGTCCAAATTCAAGGAATAAATCTGGCATTCAGGAGATTTGATCGGTATGGATTTCACTCTTCACTCAATCCACAACCGATAACATGACACAGACGGTCCAGATCTCCGTAAATTTGCGCCACATGTACGGTGGATAAGACACCACAGCTTAAAAGATTATGTAAACTATCACCCAAGTTCTCCAGTCCCAAATTTGAAAATGCCGCGCACTAAATGGAAAGGTTCCACCACCGTGACCCACGTTTCAAACCGCTCCCACCATTTACTGGAACGGTTTCTACTTTCCGAGTTACCAAAATGCCCCCGAGTCTAGCAACCCATGCTGGTGTAATGACAAAATTGCCCTTTTGCATTGAAATGGATTAGCTGACATCAGGTGGGGACAGCCCATGTGAGCCGTTGGATTAGGTTGTAATTTTCTAAAAAATTTTCACTAAATTAGTAGAATAATTCACGTGAATTTGGTGTTTTTTTTTTCTTATGAAGTTTTGATTAGGTGAGCAAAAGCTCCTAAGAATACTCCCTATAATTGCGTTTATGTGTGGAAAGTCATTGCAATTTCAAGTAAGAAATTGTTTGCTAAAATACATCCCATGTGTTGCAATTTTTTCTAGTTTTGGACTGTTGCAATTGATTTGAGCCAATGTTTCAATGATCCAAACCGTTTACATCACGGGGCTCATCGTGGATGGAAATACCCAAAAACGATTTTCAAGATTGAGGTTCCCATCAATATCCTGTGTAAAAATGATTAAGGAAGACGAAGTAAAATATCAAAGGGTTTAGATGTTCCGATATCAGATTTTTTATTATTTTTTTTTTTTGGAATACTCCACATCCACAGTGAGGCCCTTTATATCAACGGTTTGGATCGTTCGAATATGATATAAGATCCATTGGTCACATGACCAATGTAGGAAAAAGCAATATACGGGGATGTTTTGTAGCAAATATGACGTTATATCAGGGATCGGGCTGTCAATGGGCCAGGCCTGGTAGTTTCGGCCCGGATTTTGAACTGTTTCGGCTAAATTGTCGGGCCGGGCAATTCGGATCCGATTTAGGCCCGACAGGCCCATTTACACTCCAAAGATTCAGGGAGCTGGACGCGGATTTTGAACTGTTTCGGCCGAATTTTCGGGCCCATCGTGATGTAAGTATTTTATCCACACCGTTAATCGTTTTTATATGATAATTTTAAAGTATTATCCAAAAATTGAGGTAGTTCTAGGGCTTAAGTAGACCACAAATTGGGGATTGAACGTCCACCATAAAAAACTTCCTGGGAGCTGGAGAATTGCTAGATCAAGCTAAAATTTGTGTTTTCACTTCATCCAAGTCTGCGTGACCTTATTAATAGGTTGGGTGGTAAAAACACATCACGATGGCCCTTAGAAAGGTTTCAACGGTGGGTGTCATTATCATTGCAGCTTCCTTTGATGTGGTCCAATGGAGCTGTTTATCTACTTCAATTTTTGACCTAGAATTTAAAATGATCATATAGAAACGATTAACGGTGTGGATAAAATACTTACATAACGGTGGGTCCCACAGAGCTCTGCCCGGACGGATTACCGTCCGGGCGGGGGTAGGACGCAATCCGCGTCCCAGGGAGTCATGCCCTGCACGACGTCTGTGGAAGGCAGCCCATGTGCACACGATGGCCGTGCCACCACGCCAATCAGGTACAATATTCAAGACATCCGTCAGAAGGCTACCACTATGCCCTGTCCCACAAATCAGGACCGTCCACTAGTGAGGTGGGCCACAGTTTTTCGAAATAAATGCACGCCTGGCCAAAAAACTTGGCTGAATTTCTCTCAATCCAATCTTCCAGTATTTCCTGATATTGTGGCCTATATGAACAGTGAACCATCTTTATTTTTGGGTAAAACTATCCTCATAGTCTCATACACCTGATGGATGGCTTGGATATTGCACCTGTCTACCACAAGGGCATACGTGGCAGCGTGTAGATGGTATGCCTTTGCACACGAGACGCCTGTGGGCTGAGCGAAGCTCTCTACTGTAAAATAGTATACTAGGTTTGCTAATCCCACGTGCGTAGATGCACATCAAAATGTACCGATTGACACGTGTAGGGTTATCCCATGCAATAGATGGCCCACACATAGTAGTTAGCTGGCCCAAAGATCATATCAGGTGGGCCACACTGTCCAAGGAAATGGACTGCTAAAAAGAACTTGAGCCAATGGTCCACATTCGACGTACATGCACAAAGCACCTGATGAGTGGACTAGCCAGATTTCTGGACATGATTACCTACACGGTGGGTCCCAACTCTGTGCAGCCTGGATGATTCCCTCGAATTTGCACGTGTCCGTTGAAGTGTACGAGCGTGCATGTGCATGTCTACGTGATTAGAATACCTCACAAAAATATACATACTAGCCAGAGGCACGCGTGTGACGTGTGGGCGAGCAGACGCTGTGATAATACGTACGCGCACATGGCACGCTAGGGATGCCAATAGAATGAATGGTAGAGAAGGTTCTATACCTCGCTGATGAATGATTTGATGGGCCCCACAGATTCCCAAGCTTTGTTTAAGAGAAATATTTGATACTCTGGCAGGTAATGCATGATATGCATGCAGAAGGATCCCAGTTTTGGCGCGTAAATAAAATCAAATTAAATTGTCCAAGTTAGGTATCCCGGTTGGTGGACATTAATTGGCACAAATCAAAATATCTAATGTTTGTATTTCTAATAATCAGGTGTCCATCAATTAAAGGTTGAGATTGTTTCGCTAACTTAATTTTGAGACTGAGTTTATTTAATATTCCAATCTGATTAAATTAGTACCTGCATCACTAAAATTATATTAATAGAATGAACCAACGGCTAAAAATTGTTGGTGAGTTTGGCATTCCTAATCTTTTGCTTGTGGGCAACCATTTCAATAAATTTATTGTAATTATTTTATCAAATACCACATACAACGTACAAGTACTAATTATGGATGGACAGTTAAAAAAAATTATAAATATTGAAGTTGATTTAGTAATGAAAATTAAATTCCTATATAAATATGCCATTGGTTTTAATGCATTGCTATTTGTAGATACCAGCCTACTCGGAAGGGCCCTTAGTTACCGTGTCAGTGAGATTCTTTTGAGTTAATGTATGCCACGTGTACAACTTCGAAGTGCCAGCGCATTAAATGTCACGCTCCGCCGGAGCATCAAATAGCTCCCCGCAGGCGCTAAAAGAGTATCAAACAATACATTGGCCTATCGAGTGCACACAACTCTTCGGTTTCAGTTTTTATACGTGGGACTATCATATAGTGATCCAAACCGTTGATACGATGGGACAGGGAAAATTCAGAAAATGATCCCATTCATCCAATAAAAGGCCAATTATTCTATAGCTAGGATCTTTCTGGGCCATCATTGATAAATCGCATCATATCAACGTTTCGGATCACTGAACCATCGCTCCATTTGTACAAACAGGAGGACTTGGAATTATCCTAGAAACCCTCTTATATTGGTCAATCGAGGACGGATTTCAAGTGGAAGCGGATTGGCTGGTGTGTGCTGTAGGTACGTGTCGTGCGAGGACGAGCGCTGACGCCCCTCGAGCTCCGAGTTTTACGAACGGTTCAAAGGAGATCAAAATTACATGGCCCCACAGTGATGTATTTATTATATCTAAACCGTTCATCTATTTTTAGAGATCATTTTAGACCATTATCCAAAAATGAATCATATCCAAAGATTATATGGACCACACCACAAATAGTAGCGGAGGTAATGATTTTCACCGTTAAAGCATTTGTAGGGTCTACCAAAACGCTTATTTTCCATCCAATCTGTTCATGAGCTCACAAAGGCTGGATGAAGATGAAAAATAAATTTCATATTGAGCCAAAACTTCTGTGATCCCAAAAAAGGTTTCAATGGTAGACGTTCAATCTCCGCCGCTTTCTGCAGTGGGTGCACTTGATAGTTTTATCTGTTTTATTTTTCGTCTCAGGCCTTAAGACGAGCTCGCCAGGATGGACGGTTTGGATATAATACATACCTCATGATCAGTTGACGTCGATACACCAGCTATATGGCTGTCGCGAGGTACACCAGCCACCAGCCAATCCGCTTCCATTTTAGTCGGTGGTATTGAATAGGACCCACTTCCAGTCACCAGATTCATCGCCAGAGGATCCCACACGCGTGTGGGAGTCCTGTCCATCCACACGCAGGCACGTGCACCAATATGTATGATGTGTGAAATCTGAACTCTTGATCAGTTGGGCCACACTGTAAGAGATTAATCAAGCCTTTTCACACTCAATGTGGGCCACACCATGATGAACAAATGGATGGCCAGGAAAAAAAATAGACCATCAGATTACTTTGTAAATTCTGGCTCAGAGAAAGCTATGATTTTCAGGGCCTAATATCTAAGCAATGCTTCCAACCAAATGAAAAGCTCGGACACCGCACGTGTTTTATATTGGCACGTGTGATTGCGTGACGGTGGGCAGGCCTCCACACTCATCTGGAACTAGCATACCTCCCTTTCGGAAGCGGATTAGCTGGTGTACCACACACCAGCTGTATATAGCTGCTGTAGGTACGTGTCCTGCGAGGACGAGCACGGAGGCTCCTCGAGCTCCGAGTCGTACGAACGGTTCAAAGGAGATCAAAGTTACATGGGCCCCACGGTGATTTATTTATTATATCTACACCGTTCATTTATTTTTAGAGATCATTTTAGAATATTATCCAAAAAAAACAATCATATCAAAAGATCATCTGGCCCACACCACAAATAAAAGCGGAGATAATGAATTTCACCGTTAAAAAATTAGTAGGGCCCACAATAACGTTTATTTTCCATCCAATCTGTTCATGAGGTTAAAAAGGCCTGAATGATGCGGTAAAACAAATTTCGTATTGATCCAAAACCCCTGTGACCCCAAAAAAGGTTTCAATGGTAAACGTTCAATCCCCCACTGCTTTTTTCAGTGTGGTCTACTTGATAGTTATATCTGTCTTATTTTTCATATCAAGCCTTCAGATGATCTTGCCAAATGGATGAACGGTTTGGATATAACAAATATCTCATGATAACACCAACAGAACTTGCTAACGCGAATACAGCCTGTATATAGTTGGTGTGGGTTACACCAGCCAATCCGCTTCCCTTTCCATGCACTAGCTACAGCATAGCAGCTAGACTAGAAAGTCTAAGACTACAGCATGCTTTCGCCACAGGCTACTAAATTCGGGCATGTAACGGTGCTAGGATTGCCTACATGCATGCTGATGTAGACCCTCCAAATGTGGGGCCCACTATGAAAGATACAGCAGTGGTTTTTCAGGTTAATCCGACGGTTGATTGGATTGGACTCGACCCCACCATCAGTTGTTTTGACTGTCAACATCCGAAATTTAGATCCATGGAGCTGATCTCGGTACTCGAAATCAACGGACCTGATTCTACCCTTCCCAATTTTAAATTTAAATAGGTTGACTTGGATAATATTAAAATGGACTTGAACCAGACAAAAGAGAATAATTAACTACATGAGTTTTTTTCATTTTTTGGACTTAGATTACAACAATAGCTGACCCCCTTTTCAAAAATGTGGCTAATCTGCTACTTCGGACTCTAAAATGTGGCTAATCTGCTACTTGGGACAACATTGGCTGCCCATTCAGTAAAAACTATATTAAATTTATATTAATTGGTCTATATTTATTTATTTTTACCCATTGAAACTAAATTGTTGACAGTTTATAGCCACTTCTCATGTATGGTTTGAAACATAGTAAACTTATTTGTAAATTATACACCTAAGTTGACTTAGGGTATGTTTGGTTTTTTAATTTTTGATGTAACTCAAAGAAAATATGTATTATTTTCTTTTTAGGGTGATTGGCTAGGAAAAATTATGGCACCAAAAACAAGGGTCAAATATTAGTGTAAGTAGATGCATGAATATGTATTATTATCATTTTAAGGTGTTTGGCTAAGAAAAAATTACGGCACAAAAAACAAGGGTTAAATGTTAGTATAAGTAGACGCGTAAATATATATTATTATCTTTTTAGGGTGTTTGGCTCAGAAAAAACTACAGCACAAAAAACAAGGGTCAAACATTAGTGTAAGTAGATGTGTAAATATGTATTATTATCTTTTTAGGGTGTTTGGTTAGGAAAAAATCATGGCGCAAAAAACAAGGGTCAAATATTAGTGTTAATTGAATGCAGATTGCTTGGGTGGAGCCCGCTATGATCTTTTGGGAGAGACACGTACTATATTTATCTATTTTAAAAGATGATGTTTAGACATGAGCTTAAAAATAAGGTAGATTTAAGACTTAAGTAACTTGTATGACAAGAAAAACCTTCCTAGGGTCCTCTATGATGTTCATATGCCATTTAAATTGTTCTTAAATTGTTCTTAAGGTCATTCCTAACCAGATGAATTGAAAACAAAATATATTAGCTGGATCCAAAACTTCAATGGCCTCATGAATGTTTCAACAATTGCTTTCTATTATAAGGTCTACTTGAGTTTGGGATCTAGCTCAATTTCAAGCTTATGTTCTAACATGATATTGCAAAACAAATGGGCTAAGGTGAATTTCTTACTAATATCACATTAGGCTTTACTTAGCTTCTAAGCACAAAATTTCCTACTAAGGCTTTGTTTGGTCCGTGCCATAAAATGGTATGGAATTGTATTGGATGTGATAACACCATTATTGCACAATGATTGCATGTTTGGAAATACCATGATATTTGAGTCATCCAATCTCATGTTTAGGATAAATTTCTTTGTAATAGAAAAACATTCAATTAAACAGAATCCCATTTGGTGGGCCATAGAATTGTAATCAACAAACTAAATTCACAATGAACGCCGGTCACTTACACATATAACTAGAATGTCACGTGTAAATGGTGTATATGAATAGGCTATAGAGATAAAACACATGCATCATATATGGGGCCTACATGTGTGGTGGAATTCAAAATTCATTGAAAATACCGCATGAACCAAATACAATTCCATATCACTTACTTTCAACCCTTCCAATTCTCTAAAAATACGAGCCGGAATTTAGACAAGACCAAATGCAATTCCTTCCCACTTAATGTCATCTAAGGCATGTACCAACACAAGCCCTAAAGTTTTTATAGGAAATGCACATTCATGTAAAAATAAGTAGGTAAAATAAACTGTAATTATTATATTTTTAAATAATAAAAGGCTCATTTTTACCTCAATATTAAGGGAGCCTGGATTTGAAACCCCCTGGATTCGAAACCCCCTGGATTTGAAATCCTCCTATTGTGTTTAGCACCTGGATTGGGAATCAACTTTAATCCAAAAGTAGTTATGCATGGTATATTTACAGGGGCTTAAATTTAATTACTAAATCAACTTTAATATCTCTAATTAGTAAACATATATAATGTTTGACACAATTAAAATTGCGGTACAACCTCTATTACTGAAGTACAAAGTATGTCCAAATATCCTAGAAGGGGGTGAATGGGACTTTTCAAAAATTATTTTCTAATAAGAACAAACAATGCCTAACTTTCAATGAAAGATTAAGACAAAGTAACTTTATGACTTCTAAACCAATAGAGGGTCTAAATCACATATGCTTACACTAGATTTACATATAAAGAACAATCTTATTAAGGATAGTGTATATGATAGTATGTGGGATGTGATCTCTATCAATACTCATACATCAACTAAATCATACATCATAAAAGTCATTTGATAAATATAAGCATAATTAGAACAATGCATAAAAAGTAATTTCAAACGCAATCATATATAATGGTTTGGTTCCTTGCCTACTCTACTCTCGGTGGACGCACTCTCTCCTAGAGTGTATTGGATTTTCACTATTTAATGATTTTAAATTGGGTTAACCATGAACCTTCACAGCCTACACAAGGTTAACTAAGGGACCTACACAAGGTTCCCTTAAGTGCCTACGCAAGGCGACGAGTCCTACATAAGGACACAACTGGGAGCCTACATAAGACAACCTATGCCTACACAAGGACCACGTATTTTCTCGTTGGAGGCCTGCAAAGAGGCCTTAGTGAGTTTCACTCAAACGCTGAATCTCAATCCTACACGAGGAAAGGGCTTTAGACTTGACGGACTCTATATACTTACAAATAAGCGAGTGAGCCCATTTCTTGCACAACGTGAAGATTTTCAATGATGGCGAAGAGTCTTTTACTCCTTTAAACTACAACTACTTCAATGATGGTGAAGATTTTCTTGCACCTCCTTTAGATTTTCAGTGAGTGAGCCCATTTCTTGCACAACGTGAGGTTTATGGTTTTGTTCTTCTCTATTCAAATGATATAATTTAAATACATAAAAGAGGTTCCCGTGAACTATGCATTCAAGAGTTCCAACACAAGGATTTACCTATGATGAGGTCAATTGGAAACTCAATGAATGCTAGAGTTCATAATTCAATCTAAGCAGTGAAAATGATGAGTTAATGGTTACGTCTGGATTGAATGATGAACTATAATAGGAAAGAAGGAATGAGGAAGAGATTTTTGAAGCAACTCTCTCAAATTCTTTTAAATTCTAGCTCAAATTACATCAAACAAGACTAGTGTATTTATAAAGTTGAAATCTCAAAGGTAAAAAAAAGGGCAGAAATCTAACATTGTTGATGCCATCGAACATTCTTCAATTGCATCAACTTCCTACACTTGATTTTCAAATGGATGTATGACAGATTCTTATCGTCCTCATTGAGCATCCTTTGAAGTCATCGCCGTACACTTTAATGCCATCGAGGAATGTATCATCATTGACAAATTTCCTTAAATTCATGGTGCCAAACAACCCCTAAGGGCCCATTTGGAATCTTAGATTCAGAACCCCCTGAATTTAGAACTCCCTAGATTTGAAATCCTCCTATTGTGTTTGACACCCTGGATTGGGAATCAACTTTAATCCAAAAGTAGCTATGCATGGTATATTTATAAGGTTTGAATTTAATTACTAAATCAACTCTAATATCTCTAATCAGTGAACGTATGTAATGTTTAACACAATGGTTGTAATAAGCCTACTGAAATATATACTTTGCTTGAAATGATGAAATTCCAAGTCCCGAATGGGCCACAAGCACAAGATCATGTCTGAGTGACTAACCAACATTTTTTAACCATTGATTTAAATCGACAATGTTTGGACGACACTGATCATCATATTAAAGTAATTATACTGATGCAATTGATAATCTAATTGTTTTGGGATATCATTAGTGGGCCATGTGCCAAATAGTTTAATAATGTATTAATACACATTGTTATGGGTAAAAATGGACTAACTAAAGAGAAAAGGTCAGCTCAAACATCTTTGTGGGACACGAGGTCGGCTAGTGCCAGTCATGACCAATGACCTCATCAATGGCCAAAGAAGAGAGGTCAACAGGTCGGCGGATCCACCATCTGCTCAATGATAAGGGAAGGCTCAAAGCTCATCTGAGTACCCATGTTAGGTCGGCCAAGACAGGTCGGCATATACTACCCCCAGGTTTGGTCGGCTAAAACCACTTTGGCCTCAGCAGGTCGGCCATAGACCTTAGCCTCGGTCATCTGCCTCAACTTTCTTAAGGTTCGACCAATTGATCTTATCTTTACCAGAGATCATGGGAAACGGTTGAGAGACGTCTGCTAAACGCATGCCTATAATTTAGGAAACTGTCTCCACTCATGTAATAAACTCTTGCCTTATAAATAGATGACTTATCTACGGTAAAAGGTATGTAAAATCTCACGCCCTAAACCCTTCAAGATGATTAGACTCAAATTCTCAGCTTAACTTTGGCATCAGAGGGTCTCCTGCTTCAGCCAGGGTATCCTTTGTTCTTCTTTCGTGCAGGTGCTCGGAGGCATGAAGATGGCGGTCCAAATTCTTGCATCAATACACATATAATACATGCAACTCTTGGAAGAATTTTAGATGTAATTCAAGCTCTCCTCGTAGATTTCAAACCTTTTCTTTGAGGAGATTTGGAACTTGGATTTGTACTGCAGTATAATCCAAGCTAACAATAGTGTCATGTATATGTATCTATTGCATAACTAATATCATCCTATAACCACTACAAGTTAAGTAATTATTGTTGGTTTTCATCATTATCTATTCCCAATCAAACAAAACATGCATCTGATTGATGTGATAAATGCGCTGGTATTTTGATTCTCTAGTACCCACAGCTAATCCATTTATTAAAATGGTTGGCTATTTTTGAATTGGGTCCGACCCAAAAATTAATAAGTTGGGCTGGTTCAAAATTTTAACCCAATTCATGAAAGAGTGGATCCCGGCTCCATTGACTTGATGGTGTAAAAAATTTCAAAAAATAAAATTACTGACGGTTAAGATGGCAAGATCAGAGTGGTTTTTTTTAGGCTACTCAAAATTCGGACGCGGATTTCCCGTGAAAGGCTCCTGCACAAGGATGCTGGATGGACCTACTGCAGTGTACGTGAGAAATTCATTCCGTACATCCGGTTTTGAAATGGAAATTTCCACCGTTGAAACCTTCCCAGGCTCCACCTTGTTGTTTATATGCTATCCAAACAGTTTATAAGGTGATTCCAAATGGGACGAAGTGAAAACACAAAAAATATAACCTGATACATAACTTTTATAGCCATAAGAATGCTTCAACGGTGTTTACTGAATGCCCACTATTTCCTCTTGTGTGGCCCATTTGTGTGTTGAATACATTATTTTTTTGTCACACTTCTTAAAATGAGCTCTCAAAACGGATGGACGGGGTGGATTTTACACAAACCTCTCTGTGGGCCCCACCCAACACGAAAGGCTTTCGCAGGAAATCTGCGTCCTCAAATTAGATACCGACAAGTTCAGTAGCCAGATCGCTACTAAAGTGACGTCACCAAGATATGTGGACCCACCATGATGCATGTGTTGTATCCATACTGCCCATTAATTTGGAGAGATTGTTTTATTGCATGAGAAAAAGAATAAGATAGATCTAGAGTTCAAGTGGACTCCACCATAGAAAACAGTGTGTACAGTAGCATCCACCGTTTAAAACTTCTTAGGGGCATAGAAGTTTTCGATCAAGCTTATATTTTTAATATCACTTCGTCTATCTCTATGTTAACTCGTGAATAGGTTGAATCTGTAAAATACATCATAGTGAGCCTTATAAATATTTCAGTGGTGAGAATGACTACTCTCACGGTTTTCTGTCGTGGGTCTGCTTAATTTTAAATTTGTCTACTTCTTTTTTTCATAAATGTCAGTATGGATATAACACATGCATCACGGTGGAATCTACGGTGATATTACCTCAATAGGGATTTGGCTACTGACCTTGTCCGTATCTAATCCGGGTCCCTCAAAATTTCATCCAAGGTGGCCCACAGATCACGCTGTGTGAGCTGCATTCATGCAACCGAGTTATCACCATGTAATAAACGGTGAAAACACACAACCCAGCTTAAAGGGTACTTTCTGAATGAAAGGGCAGCAGGGTAATTTTTGTCATTTAGATGGGTGGGCCCCTCCATCCTCTACGCTTTCTCCATCTGCGTCAGCTTTTGGGCAATCACCGTTTTGATAACCGCCCACATGATTGCACATCTGCCCCAGGGATAGAGAGAGAAGGCCACACGGGGTGAGAGTCTGAGAGAGAGAAGACAGAGGGGGCCCAAAACTAAAGTGCTTTTAGTGTTTTTCCAGGAGTAGTTGTTGTCCGTTCCTGCAGTCAATCTGAACACAGTTTCAATTCAAAAAACAAGATCCAAACATCTCTCTCTACTCTACATACAACACTCTCCAACTCTCCATTTTGAAATCCTCTCTCTCTCTTTCTCTCTCTCTCTCTCTCCATGAAGCTTCTCCTCCTTCTACCCATTTGGGTCTTCTCCTTGTCTCTCTTCTCATCACTCAACCATGCGAGATTACCACCATTTATTTCTCCAATGTACGAAGGGCCTGTCTTGTCTCCTCAAACCCAACCCATTTCTCTCCATCCTTCAAGAATCTCAGCAGCTCCATTCGGTAAGAAATAAAATCATGTAAAGACTAGCTTTTCCTGTCTTCTCTCTTTGTTTCCCTTATGGGTTTTCTCTGTTTCTCCTTTTCAAATCACCACATTATAAAAAAAAAAAACAAAAATACAGTTCTGTAGCTTTTTCTTAGCGAGTTTTTCTAGGTTTTTGTCTTCTCAAATCCGTAGCTCATTCCGTTTGAAAATTAACAATAAATAAATTTAATACAGTAGCTTTATTATTATTTTTTAAACCTTTCACAATGGCTTCGGTTCTTGAATGTCATCTAGAAGAAAAACAGGATTTTGGATTCTTTTGTTTTATTTTTTGTTGAATTTTTTCTTTTTTCTTTTGTTGGTGTTTTTTTTTTTTTTTTAATATTCTTTTTTTGAATTTTTTTTTCTTTCTCAGATCACTACATTTGCTCAACTGTCTTCTTCGGATTTTAACACTGTCTGCACTTCCTCATGTACTCCATGAAAAATAGAAAAGATAGCGTTTTTTTTTTCTTCGAAGTGCATTCGCTTAATCATCTTTCATGATTATTTTTGTTCTTCCTGTAACCAGGAATGCAGGTTGCAGGAGGAGACGCCCATCATCACTTGGATAGAGATTTGTTTTTGGCAATCGTCATAGTTTCCGCTCTCGGTGGTTCAATCATATTATCATTGCTTTGTCTCTGGATTTATTGTCGGAAGAGCCTGCAAAAATCCGATCTGAAAAGCATACAGAGTTCAGGTACCTTCTCTTCCAACATCCCAAATTCTTTGTTTTAATTTATTTAATATCAGAAATTATTCAGCTTTTTGTGATCTTCGACTTTTGAATTTGTTCTCTCTCTCTCTCTCTCTCTCTCTCTCTCTCTCTCTCTCTCTCTCTCTCTCTCTCTCTCTCTCTCTCTCTCTCTCTCTCTCTCTTTTTCTTTGGAATTTCAATCCGTAGATGCAAATAGAGGGCTTACATTAGGCCCGATTTTGGGTAAGTTCAGTTCCTTGAAGACGATGCCTGGTAAGAAGGGATCTGTTTCTGTGCTTGAACACTCATTGCTGGAATCCGCTACGAGCAATTTCAGTGAGAGTAATGTTTTGGGGGAAGGTGGATTTGGGCGTGTTTACAAGGCCTGCTTTGATGACGGCTTCCTTGCTGCCGTGAAGAAAATCGATAGTGGAGGACAGGATTCAGAAAGAGAGTTCGAGGTACTAATCAGGAAATTGGAATAGCAGTTGATTTGGGTGTCATTCATTCTCCTTCTTTTATAAATCTGATGTTGGCTTTTCAATTGAAATTGCAGAATGAAATTGAGTTTTTGAATAGAATTCAGCATCCGAATATTGTTTCCCTTTTGGGTTATTGCATTCATGGCCAGACAAGGCTTCTTGTGTATGAATTGATGCAGAATGGATCCTTGGAAACGCAATTACATGGTACTATTTCCTCACAACTCCCCTTCTTAGTGTAGTGAAGTAGATTGACAAGGTGGAAGAATGTTTGAATTTCCTCTTCCTTTTGGTTGCTATTGCAGGACCACATCATGGATCAGTTCTATCATGGCACCTTCGAATGAAAATCGCGCTGGATGCAGCTAGGTGAATAATCTCGGCCACTTTCTTTTCTTTGTGTTTTATATGATGCTTGATTGGAAATTACAGTGTTTTGCCATTCAAGCCGACAACAGTGCCAATGGTGCTGCATTTAAGCTAAACCGTTGATATGGTGGGCCCCGCGGGCCATGACTCGATATCTCCCTTAATGGATGATCCTAGCCATCTAACGAAAATGGACAAATATACCAGCCAAGGACCAATCTGATTGTTGGAACCCCACCATATGAATTACTCAAATCAATGAAAAGTGGGCCCCACATGTAGACCTTCTTGGGCTGAATAAATGCTTGATCAGACAATGTATATTTCATGTACACTTCATCTGTTCTTCTATGCACGACCTTACCTGTATTCTGCCCAATTTGCTAGTTTCTTGTTGTATCTTCATTTGAATATATTGATGGTGAACAGGGGACTGGAATTTCTTCACGAGCACTGCAATCCCCCAGTGATCCATAGAGATCTAAAATCGTCCAACATTCTTCTCGATTCCAACTTCAATGCGAAGGTAAACCCATAACGTTTGCGGTTTCAGATAGTTCTTTTCTTCCTCTATGGCCTGTCCATGAAGATCTCATTGTTTTCAACTGAATTTTCCACTGGATGCAGATTTCGGATTTCGGTCTTGCAGTAACTGTTGGAAGCCAAAACAAGAGCAGCATCAAGCTTTCGGGCACTTTGGGATATGTTGCTCCAGAGTACCTTTTAGATGGTAGGTGAACTAATCTGTACTGAGGTAGTGCTTGGCACCATATCAAATCGTCTTCTCTAGCTCCTTAAGGGCCTGTTCGGATGCATCCTCTATGGGTGTTTATTGCCTAAATGGCATTTTGAGGCAAACCTTAGTTCGTTTTCTGCATTTGGATGCACTTTCACAAACTCCATCTTGCTCCCCACTCAGTAGAAGAGGCACTAAAAAACCCAACCCAGCAGAAGAGGCACTAAAACGCCCGACTCAACGTAAACTAATCAGATTGGTTTTCGTTTAGTTGATTGAAAAAGCAGGCATGAAAACCCCTTTTACGGAAGTGTGTCCAAATGGGCTGTAAGGGGAATTTTTTTAGTAGTGTAACTGTGCAAGTGTGTGATGGTTGATATGCAGCACTCAGAAACTGTTCTCTTGGAATATTATTAACTCAATTGCAGGAACCACTACAGATATGTAATTGTAGCAAAATGAGATTCGTTAACAATCCCAATCTCTGATTCGTGGACACTTGTTTTTTATTTTATTTTATTTTCTTTTTCCTTTTTTAAATTCAGGCCATTGGCTGTTTTTCATTTTAACCATACACTAAATGCCCACCAATCGGCTAGTTAGATAATCAAATTAGTGTAATCTTTGGTTTATGATCCATCTAAACTAAGGCCTACAATTTGAATAGTTCAATTTGAGTTATATGTCACGGTCAATTTCTTAGTGCATGCATATCAACCATCAGACTCTGCTAGAGGATCAGAGTTTTCTCACTTCCTTAATGCAATTTGGGTTGTTCGGATTCAAGCAAAGTGGTGTCCTGACTAGTAGTCATGAACAATCGCTTATGTCCATGGTTTGTAAACCCCAATGTGCATGGGAACCAATGGACATTTGGATAGGTACTTATGGAAATGTGACTGTTAGACCATGGATTAGCCATCTTTGGTGGAGAGGTGAAACTACTTGTCATTGAAACTATAGTTTTGGTGAACATGAGCATCATACATGTTTCAAGGTGCCATATGTGCAACCGTCCAAGCACCCCATATGTGCATCCGTGCCACCATCAATTTTCAAGCACTAAAAAATGCGGCAATGGTGTAGATGTTCAATGTCTACATACACGTGCAGGTGTGCCACCAATCAGATTTTAATTTCCTCCTGTACCACAACCTATCCAGTCATGATCCGTTGTGTTTGACAAGGGACGGAATAACTAGTCAGCAACAGCATGTCCATGACCAGCCAGCCTTGACAGCATGCCATGGAAGCTAGTCGTGATGCAACTTTGCCAAATCCAAATGGCCTTTGTTTTTTGGGGTGGCAGGAAAGGCGACCTGCATTAAGCAGGCTAGCATTTTTTAGTTCTAAAAATCATGATTGTGATCCCTTTCTTATCTCAATCAGGATTCAGTACTCACAGTTACTATCGGATTCATTCATATCCTGATCGTTTCCTCATGCCTAATGTTTTGTTGAGAAACTTTCTCTGGGAACTCAAATCCCATTGCCTTAGAGACTTACTTTGCATGAGAAACCTTTGTGAACTTTGACTCTTTCCTTAAAAAATCTGCTCCTTGATCCATCTTTTTTACTTCCATTTTACACCTCAAGTGCAGATTCAATGCCTGTTTGGATATACCCCAAAATAAGAAAGTGTGGGATCTGCATTATGCCAAAGTCGCACTGCTTTTCCCATCTCTCAAAATGCAGATGGTGGGATGCCTTTTGCAAGGAGATCCTAAACCGATCAAAAGTCTTCATCTCCCAAGTCTCCACACTTTTGGAAAATCCACACTTGCTTCCATTACACCACATAATCAAGTGGATAGTATATTGAACTATATAATGGAGGATATGATCATAAGTGGCCCAACCAGCATGCTCACTGCCTAACATCCAACTGCTGGATTCTATCCTGTTTGATCAAGAACATTGATCTATGATGGCCCACTAGACAGAAAAGTCTTATCTCAATATCACAAATTTCATATGATAAAATGTGCATATTGTTCCCAAAGGCTAAGAAAATTTTGAATTTTCAGGCAAACTTACTGAGAAAAGCGATGTATATGCTTTTGGAGTTGTCCTCTTGGAGCTTCTGATGGGAAGAAAACCAGTAGAAAAAATGGCACCAGCCCAATGCCAATCTATTGTTACGTGGGTATGTGTTCTCTTTAGGCGCTTTTTGTTGCGACCCATTTTTCAATTGGGTCACTGCACCTTCTCCAATTTCAGTAAGGTTATCTTCTAGTCAAACTGTTTTGTATTTTTTACTTTTTCCCTCACTTTAATGTTGATGCTTATGCAGGCCATGCCTCAGCTCACTGATAGATCAAAGCTTCCAAACATCGTCGATCCTGTGATCAGGAACAAGATGGATCTGAAACACTTGTACCAGGTCTGTTGTCCGAATACTTTTTTCTGAATTTTCCGTTTCTGTGTTGAAGGAAATTATTCGATGTTTGGTCGAGCATTTACTTGGCCTAAACTGTACAGCAGGACCCAGCTTATGGTGATCCATGTTCATAGGGTGGGCCCCATCATGTTTGGGAGATACCCCAAAAGTCTCCCCATTGGATGACTGGAACCCCAAAAAAAATGTGAACCATTGGTTGCAATTTTACATTTTCGTAGGTCAACTTGGATCATCTGATTGGGGATATAATTTGGCCATGGTCTATCATACCGGGGCCCACCAGATCCATGAAACAAAGAATACTCTTCTGATTGATTACTGAGCTGATAATAGGAGTTTTCATGTGTGAGTTATTCTAACACATGCTAATATGCTTATGCAGGTTGCTGCCGTCGCCGTGCTGTGCATCCAACCAGAACCGAGTTACAGGCCACTGATAACCGACGTCTTGCACTCCCTCGTTCCTCTTGTGCCCGTCGAGCTCGGAGGGACACTGAGAGTAGCAGAACCTGCAGCTCATGCATGCCCAAAATCTTCCACTTGCTGATTTTACAAGTCGGAAATGCAATTCTTTCATCCAACGTGTTTCACAAGCCTGTGGAAGCACTCATACTGTATCACAACATCCATGGTTCAAAATCACAGGTAATGCAGTTCCATATTTGCCACGTTATGCTCCTCCAGGCTTCCACATGTTTCTGACTATTTGCTCGGAGTATATTTAGGTCGCGTTTGGACATACTACCCGAACAAATTGCAATAATTAGTCCAACGAAGTGGAAACAACCAAATTGCAGTCCTTGCTTAGTAAACTCCAAATCACAACTTCAGGGTAACTACAGTTTGGTCATTTCCTCTTTATTTAACTAAGTATTGCAATTCGATTCAGTAGTGCATCCAAACGCGTAGTCTTTTCCATAGAAAGGAGCTGACCCAGTTCAGAAGAAATCTCATTTGTTTCATTACTGTTGTAAATTGAGTAAATTAGATGCAAGTTGCTTGCTTGCATCTGAGAAAGAAAAAAAAATCACTTGTGCATATGTAGGTTATTCAGACAAGAACGACTTTGCAAATTTCTTTGAAATTCAGATCATTTGGTCGTAATCTTCAGATAGGTAGTATGATATTTCCATTTTCAGCTTGTATAATTGGGGCCCATGATTCAGTGATCAAACCATACAAGGTTCATGAACCAAAATGACCAGATTGTAGAAGTGGGGTCCATTGTTCATTTGTTATCTTTTGTTTTCCACTGTATAGAAGGTGTTATAGGTTTTTTTCAGCATGTGAAATTGGACCTATGGTCAGGTGATGCAAATCACTGATATGATGAGTCTCTGCCATGGTGGCAGATTTAAAAATTGATGCAGGACAATTAACCACTTGCTCTAAAAGCTCCAATTGATATGGCATGGCAAATCAATTTCATTATCTTATAATCCAGGCCCTACATCACATGGGTTATGATGTCGGCCAAACCCCCTTGTTGGCCCTACTTCACATGGGTTCTGCTTTACACGGGCCACCCACCTCTTGTGTGGCCCCGCATCCCACAGGCTACCCCACTTGAGCCTGGTGTGAAAATGCTCCTACATTGAAAATTCTAGCTTTAGTTTGTTTGGCCTTTTCCGTTAATGCGAACCGCTGTTGTTGTATTTCTTTTTTGTATCCGTCTATTAGTGGACTGACTATTGAAGGGTTAGGTTTTTTAATTGCAGTGTATTTTTTGGTGCAAGGTTCATGTTTGGATGTGTATGGCACTACATGCTGGTAGAATTAGCAAACCGTATGTGGAAGCCCTGTTCATCCACACGGGTGCACGAGTCACCATGTGATGCGTTTGTGAGATCTGAGCTTTCCATCAGATCAATACACTGTTTAGATCTTCTGGCATAAAAATCAAGCAATTTCACACCTCGGATGGGTCACATCACATCAAAACAAAAGAATGGCTAGAGATAGTTCTTAACTGTTAATTTTACTCTATATGTTATGGCCCAACTAACTAGTGAAATTGTTGCGATCCCAATGGTTTAAAAAGCCTAACTTGACATGTTCCATCAGTCCTAGGGCTTTTGGTGTGTTGGTTACGTTCTTAATAATTGGTTTCATAGGCAACACTTGTGTTTGAGTCACGGAAGGGGCAGGGAAAGGGCAAAAACCTGAACTAGAGTAAAAGTTGTCATGGATGTGTGGAAAGGGGCGGATGTGGATTTCCTGCACAAGGATGTGTGGTGGGGCCCAACGTGATGTTTGTGATGTGAAAACAAAACTTTTATGGCCATAAGATTGTTTCAATGGTTCTCACTGTTACCTCTCATGTGGCCCACTTAAGTTTTGTAGTCACCTCGTTTTTGGTCGCATGTCCTAAAATGAGTTTGAAAAACGGATTGATGAGTGTATTTCTCACAAACATCTCAGTGGGTCCCACCCCGCATCGTAGTGTCAGAACTTCCTGCCGAAGGCTGGCTTCGGCAGGAAATCCGTGTCCAGAAAGGGCTACCTCAGCAAACATAGTGCAACCACCGATTGAAAAGAGTACCTGGATAACCAGAGTGCAGCCACCACGTGTCTTGGAAAGGGCTAATAGAGGCCAGATAATGCCATCATAGATGTCAGTTGCGGCGCATGGTGGAATGTTATTATCCCAATGGTTTAAAGAGCTTAGCTTGACAGGTTCCATCAATTTAGGATTTTTGGCATATTAGTTAGGTTATTAGCAGAGATTGTCTGATCTTTGAAGTAAAAGATTTCAACATCATTTGCAATCTTTTGGAAAGATCAGATCTTAACATGTTTCATGTTTGCATGTGCCTGCATGTGGATGCGCGTTGCTCTTCATGCTTGTGGAATTATCAATGTTAATGGAGTTTGATAGACCCCCTTTTCGGTCATTTCTTATTGGGGACAATCGCCTGACGCTTTGGTTTTAGGTGAGGGGCAACTTCACAATTGCAAAATAGTCATTTTGCATGTTGGGTAAGGGGCATCTTTTTAAGTACAAAAGGATCTTTTTGCATATGTTTTATTAAGTTGGGGCATGTTGTAAAAGATAATGAGATGAAATTTTATTTTTTGGATACTAGGAGCATTTCTCCTTGCCATATTAAGATCCAGAGAAGAGTTTCTTTTAAGAAGAGTGGTTTTTTTTCCAAGACTTTTTTTCTCATGTATTGGCAAGGAGAGTAAAGGTAGGATATTTTTTTAAAAGGTTCTCTTGATTGGATGGCAAATAAACACTATGGAAAAATTTAAGGTGCCCCCTAAGAAGTTTTTAATGGTGGGGTGTTCAATCACCACTGTTTCTTATGGTGTGGTCCACCTGATAATTGGATTTGCTTCATTTTTTGGGATAATTCCCTGAAGTGATCTGAAAAACCGGATGGATGGAGTGGATGCAGAGTACATACATCAAGGTGGGCCCCACGGTAAAGGCTACTCTGTCTTGGTGAGGCGTGGGTCTCACCGCCCCTGATCTTGAAACGTTGCTTCAAAAATAAACTAAATAATATTATTGCCATAAGATCCCATGATTTTCAAAATATTACCAAATTTGATTTTTATTTTATTTTATTTTTCATGATATTTTATGAAATTATCCATATATTAATGTTATAATTAGTTAAAATGGTAACTAATTATATGCTTATATGTTAAAGTTTTAAAATGGTAACTAATTATATGCATATTTCTAATAGATATTTAAAATTTTTTGAGTGAGATTCCTAATAATATCCCAAGAAAAATGTCAAAAATTAAAAAATCCTAAGAAATTCTGACTAAAGGGATTTGTGGTTGTGTAAATTAGAAAAGGTGAAAGGTGTTCCTCATTTGTTCAGTTTACATGGAATTGTGATTAAATGGTGATAAATGGTATTTGATGTGTGTTTGGATGAGAGTAAATGCACGAAAATGAAATGAAATTGGATAAAATAAGACTACATGCACGAAAATGAAATGAAATGAAATGAAATAAAACAAGTGTAAATGAGCATGTAAAAGGATTTGGAAGTAAATGGAGGTGAAATGCCTCTCCTTGGTGACGCGCATGAGTAAACAATGGACATGTTGTACACATGTTTGTCAGGGATGATGATACTTTGAAATAATTAAATTATCGACTATATCACTAAAATCACATTAATAGAATGATTCAAACCATTCAAAAGTTAGTCATTTAAATGGGTAGTGAAAAAATGTTGATAAATTATTTATTTGTAATTCTTACCTTTGTAGCCCACTCAAGGCTTGAAACTTTTTCATTTTTGATAGAAGTATATATTTCAATGAGCTTATTATAAACATTTTCTACTTATTTTGGAGTGATACTCATTCTACCCCCAAAACTATAATGGTTATTTCATATTGTCTTTATACGGAAAACCATGTATGGGGGCATGCATCCATAGGCGGGACCTCACCCAGATTTGATGACGATGATCTTCATATTGTGGAAGTTGATTTTCTAACCTTAATTTTTATAATCTTCGTGCAATCGCAGCCATTGGATGACCAAATTAGTTTCTTAATCATGCCCCCTAATTATTTAATAGTCAGTGCATTCGTAGCCATTCATTGGCACGGGGTTGTGAGTCCCATGTGCTATTAAGTTATATAGCTGTCCAACAATTAACACATTGTGCTCTGGCCCACCATGACAAGATCAGAAGTTGAAGTAGCGCCTTCTCTCGTTTTCATTTTACGTCGCTATCGTTGTGGAGTTGGGAAGATGGATTAAATGAAATTTAATCTCGGAAGTGGTATGGATACGTTAGATGTAGACCGTTGGGAAGGTGGGCCACACATGCATTTGTCCCATCTTCGAGTTTGACTTTTTTTCTTTGTTGGGTCGCTACTAATAAATCTTCTACAGCTGTAACCATGGACCGAAAATCTGTTCATTTTCTTTGCCAGGTTGCTACGATTCTTAATATTCTAGTACTGTCATCTGATGGACGGTCGGTATCATTACATGTACGGCCACGTAAGTACAAGGACGATTCACCTTAATTCGGTGGAGTATCATATAATTTTGGTATATGCTAATTGCGTAGTCCACACTCTAAGATTCTCGTGAATTTGCAATCACCTATCAAGCAAAACCCACACCCTGTGTGGTTATGACGAATTCACCAACGGTCCAAATTTATTGTAGAAGTTTGGTCCACAAGTAGGTCAGAAAAAGGCTTATTTTTTAGGAATGGCGTGAATACAATTAAGATCAGTTGATGAGCGGCTCTGATTTAACAAACGTATGATTCATTCAACGTGTGAGATCACGTGCAATGTTTGACCTTTTCGTTTTTTGTTTTTGGGTACGCATTTGAACATCACGTGTAGGGAGTGGGAGCCATAAACTCTGAGAAAAGGGAGCTCAGAGAAGGCGGATTTCCTGTGAAAGCCTTTGGCAGGAAGTTCCTGCGCTGGCAACCTAGGTGGGGCCCACCGTGTTGTTTTTGAGAAATCTTACCCGTCCATCCTATGTGAGATCATTTTATGACGTGCAACAAAAATGTGCCGGATCCAAGAATCAGGTGGGCCTCACAGGTGGGAAAATTGGAGAAAGAAATTCCTACCATTGAAACCTTCCTGGGCTGCACCTTCATCTTTATATGACATCCAAACCGTTAATAAGGTCATTTCCACTGGCATGAACTGAAAAAATAAAAAATAAAAAATAAAAAAAAATCTTAGTCTGATACAAAACTTCTGTGGCCAAGCCTATGTTTCAACTGTGATTGTTCAATCCCCACTGTTTCTTCTCGTGTGTCCCACTTGAATCTTGGATCCTGATCATTTTTTACTTCTATATGCTAAAATGAGCTTGCAAAACGGATGGACAGGGTGGATTTCTCACAAACATCATGGTGGGCCCCACCTGGGTTCCCATGCAAAAGGCTTTTGTAGGAAATCCACGTCCGAGCTGAACTTGTTCATTGTCTCTCCTATCTAGAGTTGTACACGAGTCGAGCCGAGCCGAGCCGAGTATCGCCCTACTTGTATTCGGCTCTTAATGCCCGAGTTCTGCTCGTACTTGGCTCTACTCGGCTAACGAATATGAATTCTCTGCTTGTACTCTACTCACCCGAGTACGAACCGAGTTCGAGTCGAGGCGAGTTCGAGTACGAGCAGAAATCGAGTCAAGTCTGATTTTTCTGACATATATTAAATCAATTTCTGACATATATTAATAATTTATAAAAATAAAATAAAATCAACCCCACACATTATCGGGGGAGCTGGGCAGGAACGACAGACAGCTGCATGCAGGGCAAGGATGACAGACGAGTGGCAGCCTGGCAGGGACGAGCTGCGGCACCGGACGAGTGGTAGGGATGAGTTCCGTCACCGGACAGGCCGCAGGGACGAGCGGCAAGGTCTAGCAACGCCAGACAGGGGATAAGGGTGAGTGAGAGAGAGAGAGGGGGAAGAAAAAGGATGGCCGGACGGGCGCTAGGAGAGAGAGAGAGAGAGAGAGAGAGAGAGAGAGAGAGAGAGAGAGAGATTTTTCGAATGGGTGCTGGGAGGGAAGAAGGAAAAGGGATTTTCGAACAGGCGCTGTTTGAAAACGATCGAAAGTAGGGTTTTTTTTTTTTTTTTTTTTGGGCGGGTTATATATAATGTATATGAGTTGAGTACGAGTCGAGTACCGAGTCGAGCACATGAGTCGAGTACCTCTCAACTCGTACTTGTAATGTAAACAAGTCTTAGAAACTCACTCGTACTCGGATCAAACTCACACGAGTCGAATATTGAGTTGAGTATTCCGAGTCAAGTCGAGCGAGTACCCGAGCTTAGTCTGCTCGTGTACAGCTCTACTCCTGTCACGTCACTATCCTTCGGTCTACTCCCACACGTCTATAGCCCAGCCCATGTGCACGCTAGTACATGTGCGGTCCAGATGCAATGGCCTAAACATTACGTCAGTCCACTCATCAGCCCATTGTTTTGATTGGTGGAACTTTTCCATTTGGTACACTGCAGTCCACCGTAGGTGGGTCAGTCTATTTTGGTCCCAAGAAATCTACACGTGGGCCCCACCGATGGACGGTTTGGATCTCACACGTGTGCACGAGCCTTCGCGGCTCAGATAAAATAAAAGTGGAGGAATGTTACAGTGCTCAGGCTTAGAGTGACAAAGGTCCGGGCATGAGCCCCTAGGGCTTTCAATTCCAGATCTTGTGTTCTGTCTAAGTTGGGCTAGGGCTAATGTTAAATGGCTCAGCCCGTCCTATTGACCCAATTAGCCATTGTTATATAAAAGAATGGATGATTTGAAAATACTCGGGATGAATTTCATTCAGCACAATCTAGACTATTTTGAACCCTTGATCATGTCACTTTTTCTCTTAGGTGGGTCGCTTGGGTTAACCTTGTAAGGCTAGTGCCAAGGACATCTTAGCCCAGTTAGGAGCAGGGCCAGGGAATTTAGTGAATTGACCACAATATCGGCTTCCGAATCATCAAATCTTTTGTTTTGATTCTGTTTTTGACCCCGTTGATAGCAGATCCACTGATAGCAGTGAAAGAACCTGTTTACTCACGAGCTAGGTGCAGAGGCAAAGAACCTGTCAATTCACAAGCTAGGTGCAGAGAATAAGCAAAGCTATCTAGAGTAGAGCTCTTGCACGGATCCATATATAGGAGCCTGAGACCCCAGCATTTTAGCCACCAAATCTGCAAAAATAAAAAGATGAATAGCGAGCAGTAATTTACATGACTCAAGGCCTGTTTGGGAGAGGAGGTTCCGATGTGAAACCCCCTGGATTTGAAATTCTCCTAGGGTGTTTGGCACCTTGGAAGGTGAATCAACTTTAATCCAAAAGTAGCCATGCCTATATATTTATGGGGGTTTGAATTTAATTACTAAATTAATTTTAATATTTTTAATTAATGAGATATGTAATTTTGATATAATGGTTGTAATAAGTCTGCTGAAATATTTGTTTTGCCTAAAAATGATAAAATTCTCAGTAATAGAGGGGCCACAAGCATAAGATCATGTTTGAGTTGCAGTGTTTGGACGGTGGTGATCATCATTAGTCAATCATGTGTTAAATAGAATGATGATATAGTGATACACATGTTACACGTGCAACTATTGAAATGATTTTAAGAATAATCCAAGCTCTCATTGTGGATTTGAAATACCGTTAGTGAGGGGATTTAAAATCCTCAATTACTTTAATTAGTACACGGGTGGTTTGAATGAGTGTATTCGTTGTCAAGAGGATTTAAAATCCTCAATTACTTTAAATAGTACATGAGTCGTTTGAATGGGTGTAATTGTTGTTGAGGGGATTTAAAATCCTCAGTTACTTTAAATAGTACATGTTTGAATGGGTTATTCGTCGTTTGAATGGGTGTTTTTGTTGTTGAGGGGATTTAAAATCCTTAGTTACTTTAAATAGTAGATGGGTCGTTTGAATGGGTGTATTTGTTGTAATAGCAACACAGCTGTAATCTGAAACAGGATGAGAAAGGCATGTTTCACGATGCAGTACTGACTGATGGGAATTTCACTGCGAAAGCCTTTCGCAGGCGATTCCTACGTTGGGATGTTAGGTGAGGCTCACCTTATGTTTGTCATAAATCTATTTTGTTTATCTATTTTATGAGATCATTTTAGGATATTATATAAAAATTTAGATTGATAAAAATTACCACTGTTAAACATTTTTAAGGCCATAAAAGTTTTATATCATGCTAATTTTTTCGTGTTTTCACTTCATCCCAATGGGAATGACCTTATAAACCGCTTGGATGGCATATAAAAATCAAGGTGGAGCCTTGGATGGTTTCAACCTTAGAAAATTCTTTCCCCAGTTTTTTCTCTCGTGTGGCTCACTTAAGTCTTGAATCCACATCATTTTGTGTAGTATCTTCTAAAATGATCTTGGAAAATGGATAGATGGAACGGATTTATCATAAACATTACGGTAGACACTACCCAGTATCCCAACGCAGGCACTTCCTGCAAAGGCTTTCGCAGGAAATCCGCGTCCGACAAACAGGCAATCGTCTTTAAAAAAAATAAAAAATAAAAAAATTTCAACGCAGGGAGAATTGCGATGCGGCTAGGCATCCCGCCTGCCTTCTCTTCGGACGCGGATTGCGTACTACCGCCGCCCGTCCCTAGCTCCGAACGGGCAGCTCTGTGGGCGGGCCCACCGTAATGTATCTGTACATCCAAACCGTCTATCCCTTTTCTCATATTATTTTAAGATATTAAAGTAAAAAAGCAAATTCAACGATCAAATGGACCACACCATGGATAACTCTTGCATTTAATGCAACTTACATTTAATGCCATGTACATTTTAATGCCACGCAGTTTATTAATTTGTGTGGTCCACTCGAACATTGGATATGCATCATTTTTGTGTTCATATCTTAAAATAATATGAGAAAAATGATAGACGGTTTGGATGTAAAGATATATAATGATGGGCCCACCCACAAAATCAACCATTCGGAGCTAGGGACGAGCGGGGTAGTACGCAATCCCGTCCTTCCTGGGCGCGGATTGGATACCGACAAGGTTATCACTACTGAGGTGACGTAACCAAGCTATGTGGACCCACACATGATATGCATGTGTTGTATCCCTACCGTTTAACCATTTTTTAAGAACAAAGGGAATGAGATACATCTAAAGTTTAAGTGGACCCTACCATAGAAAATAGTCGGAACAGTGACATCCACCGTTCAAAACTTCGTAGGGGCCACAGTAGTTTCCTATGGAGCTGATTTTTTATTTTTTATTTTTCACTTCGTCTATCTCTATGTTAACTTATGAATAGTATGGATCTCAAAAATACATCACTGTGGGCCCTATAAATGTTTCAACGATGGGTGTCTGACAACTCCCACAGTTTCCTATGGTAGGTCCACTTGAAATTTAGATCCATATCATTCTATTTATAATGCCATAAAAAGATCTCTAAAAATGGTTGGACGGTATGGATACAACACATGCATCATGGTAGGGTCCACATAGCTTGATGATGTCACTTCAGTAGCCATTTAGCTACTGACCTTGTACGTATCCAATCCCCGCCCGCTACTACCCCCGCCTCGAGCCCGGTGTTCAGTAGGCCCCACCACGATGTATGTGTTTCATCTATTTTTAGATGTCATTCCCCCTGCCACCAGCCCGGTGCTCCTTAGCCCCACCATGATGTACGTGTTTCATCCATTTTTAGAGGTCATTTTAGGGATTGATTCCATAATTGAGAGGGATATAAATCTCAGGTGGACTATACCACGGAAAACAATAGTGAT
Organism: Magnolia kwangsiensis; assembly: GCA_037074715.1. Classification (NCBI taxonomy): domain Eukaryota; kingdom Viridiplantae; phylum Streptophyta; class Magnoliopsida; order Magnoliales; family Magnoliaceae; genus Magnolia; species Magnolia kwangsiensis. Next base: position 86,614,354 of record CM073583.1, read on the forward strand.
TGGATATTCACCATTAAAATTCTCGTGATACCCATTGTACTTTTTATTTGACATCCAATTTGTTGATGAGGTCATACAGACTCAGATGAAGGGAAAAAACAAAGATCAGCTTGATCCAATACTTTTATGGTCCTCAAAAGGTTTTTAATGATTCACACTTATTCAACACTGTTTCCTGTAATGTGGTCCACTGTAGATTGGGATATACCTCATTTTTTAACCTTATTTCCTAAAATGATCTTGGAAAAAATAGATGAACAGCATGGATTAAACACATAAATCATGTTGGGTCCCAGAGGGCACCGACCACCAGCCATGGGCTGGTGGGGAGTAGCCAATCCGTTCCCCCACTTCATCTTCTCTATGTGCATGTATGTCTAATTGTATATATATGGCCATATACACGTGAACAGCATATATGGAGGCCAGTATACATATGGAGCATACCGTACACATCACTAGCACACTACATGTACACGTGGATATCACGTGATAGACGACATACATCAAAGGTGGGTACCAAGTGAAGTACGGCCCACGTCAAAGGTGAGCCCCACATGATGGTCAACCCACGTTAAAGGTGGACACAATGTGATGGACGGTCAACATCAAAGTGGGCCCTTACTATGATGGACGGTGGACACTAAAGGTGGGCCCGGATGATTGATGGCCCAAATTAAAGGTGGACGACACATGATGGACTGTCAACATCAGTATGGCCCCATGTGGGCCTTGCATGATGGATAGTCCACATCCAAGGTGGGTTAACATAGTGATGACTTGCATTGATAGTGGGCCTCACAAGATTGAGACGGTCCATGTTGATGGTGGGCCCACAGAATGGATGGGCCACATCAAAGGTGGGCTCCGCATGATGGCCAGTGTAGATCATATAATGCATGGACTACATAAAAGGTGGGTCCCACATGATAGGCGACCAACATCAAGGTTGCCTCCTCTTGATGGACAATCTATATCAAAGTAGACCCCACGAGATGGTGAGCCCCCGCATATGATGGACGGTGGACATTAAAGGTGGACTCACATTAAGGACAACCCACATCAATGGTGGCCATCGCATGATGGACAGTCAACATCAACTTGGGTCCTACGTGATGAATGTTGGACAATATAGGTGGGCCATACATGATGGACAAACAACAAGAAAGCTATGCCTGCATGATGGACGACTCACATGAAAGTCGGACCCAGGTGGGCCTTGCATTCTAAACCGTCCACATCAATGGTGGGCCCTTATGATGAACGGTCCAAATCGAAAGTGGGCCCCACACAATAGATGATCCACATCAAGGGTAGGCCCATATGATTCATGATGGACATCAAATGTGGGAGCAACAATAACTAGGTGATTCATTTCCAGCAACATACTAACAAATGCGGCAGTCAACCCTCATTTTCATAATTGATCCACATGATGCAATGTGTTGGAATAGGTGTGAAACCTTTGATACCAAAGGAGATCTTGGGGATCTACCTTAATCACGAGTATGAGGAAGACTTGGCTACATGAAGTCAAGTCGATTTCGGAGACATACACAGTAATGGTCAGGTACATTGGGTGGATGGAACCCAAGAAGCTAATGCATCCCCACAAAAAGGATCACTCCTATATATACAACCTTTAAAAGGGTGTGATTAGAGAAGTGGAGTTAAAGAATGCGATTCAAGTTAAGGGCAATGCATTCGTCAAGTTAGGAAAGAAATTAATGAAGAAGTACAATATCTATTAGACCATTAATTTGAACTTCATTGAAGTGGTGAGGAGCTTGATGAACTTTATATATAATTACTCATGATTGTTTAACTGTAATGCCCAAGCTCAAGGGAATATTATCATACTAGATACGACATGATTTGCTATGGACTTTATTGCACTTGAGGCCTTGTACAAGCATATAATAAGCTTATGATTTGTTTAGTTCCAAGGGATATTTTGAGTGGGATCAGATACACATCTGAGTGCATGAAGGGTTGCAAGGACGATGCTTGGTGCTTTCTTATGAGACAGTTTATGATATCGTTGACATCCTATGGTCAATTTATAAGGTTCTTAGTGCCATAGATAATGAAGCCTGGACACATGACCTTCAATGGAGTCCATGTACAAGCTTATGAGATTGATGAGAGATGGGATATCGGCTTCATCCCCCAATTCGCATTCATCGGTGCTATAGATAATCTATGATAGATAGACAGGGACCCTTTAGCATCCACCCTATGAAGTTGGTAATTTTGTTACATTTAACTTCATATATTTATCACTTGCACTTGTGCTTTAAGTACTACTTTTGTTTAGATGAACATGACATCTTAGTGCTATGCCATAGGTAATCGAGCATGGACGTAGACAATGTGGAATAAACTGGTGAGGCCTAAGGGGGCGCCCACAGAGGTGAGGTGTACACACCTATTAGAGTAATCGTGCAGCAGCATACTGTTTCTTATGTTAAAAAACGTAATTGGCAAAAATATCAACGGTGAGTTAAACGATGAGTAAGACTTGTTTGCAAACCTATACAAGTTTCGGTGATTTAAACGATGGGCCCTTGCTCTTGCACGGGTGGTAGGCTCTCGGGAGTTTCAACACCCTGGCAAGGGTTCGAGTACCCATAGATGGTGAAATTTCACTAGGACATGAGTGTGTGCGTGTGTTTAAAACTAAAAAATTAAAATAATTTTTTTTTAAAAAAAAAAAAAAAAAAAACCTACACAAACTTATATATGAAGGTCAGGTCCCTAATTCTACATACAACGAAATGCATAAGCTCCCATCTGCAACACATGTAAAAGAAGAGAGTTTTTATATCTCCGATGATCTCAAGTACCGGCAACAATGGTGGATGCAGGTAATCTTGGTAATCTCTTCGCACAAGTAAATCATTGCCATTATCGAAGTACGAAGGTCCTGAAAGAAGCAAATATACTAATAATGGAATCAGAGCACCCACGCCTTTGATCATCTCTCTCTGTTTTCTTATAAATTAGCCATGTACGTCGTAAAGGGCAACTATGGCTAATTGACACCTATGTGATCTTAATACTATCTAGAGGAGAAGAGACCCTTTCTATATGGGTCGGATGCAGGGCTTGCTATTAGCCCTTTTTGTTGGGCTTACGTTAAGTGTTTTTGGGCCCACTTAATCCCAGGCCGAAAAGCGGGGCCCAAATATGTTCATGAAACCATTTTATTGCAGATTCCACATTGATACTTTAACCGAATAGGTCAGTGATATTGGTGTAACATTCCAGATTTTTCTGTACTCCACCTTAACAAATACGCGAGCCTCACGGTTAGAAAACTATATGAACTCAATTAGTTAACATGACTAGCCTACCAATCGATGATTTATGAGGATTAGGGCCAAATAATTATTTCTATTAATTAAGAATAGGTCGTTCCATGAACTTAACAAAGCCAAACACTAATCGTCGTGCATGAGAAATCTCGCGTCCTAACCCATTCCAGAAATGCCCAAATTGCCCAAATTAGCTCTAGACAGCTTGTTTGTGGTCTGCTAAACTCAAAAATGTATAAAAACGTTCATCTTGTCGGGCTTGATGTCAACCGCGAACATTGAGCTGAGATTACTTCTAGGATCGTTCAACTTATGCTCGCAAGCCAATCGCGTAGAACTCGTGAATGCCCGTACGAGTCTTCATGAACTTAAGTTAAAAGTCCATTTCCACACTTTGCCCAAGTTGTGGCTTTTAGACCATTAGGTTTCGATCAAAGTAGGAACATTGACTTAGATTAATACCCCGCACATATCCGTCTAGTCGTAACCCCAATCGGTGCTCAGTAACCGTCGAACTAACTTAGGACCTTACCTGTTAATTGACACATCCAAATGTCGGAGTGATAGTATCCATACGTAGATCTCCACTAGGGACACCTATCCAATGGCATAGATCGATCCGTACACCTCCTTGTGGACCCCAATTGTTGGAAACAACATCCCATAGAGTTAGTATATAAAAAATCTGGACATTATGGCCATTTACACCACATCTGATACTATAAAAGCCTCATTTTGGGCACCCCCTTAATTCCATACGAATTTTTCCCTAGGTTTGAAGAAAGAGAGAAGAGAATGAGAAAAAGAAGAGAGAGAATGGGAGTGAGAGGGAAGGTGGGTTCTGGTGCTTTATCATACATTTCCCCTTCAATCGAAACCTTGTCTGCTTTTGGATCTTTCGTTGAACCCCTTCCATTGATGTTTGGATGCAAGAAACAAACCCTACTTCACAGTTTAGGTCTTCCTAGGTTGAATTGAATGAATCTCACCTTAGTTCTTATGTTCGTATAGGAATCAATGTTTTGCCCTAAAACCATAACCTTATAAATGCGAGTAAGTTGGGCAAAACCCTCATAGGGTGCAGATTATTTTTCTATGTTTCCATTTATCAACCCTTGAGGATGATAGACCATGATTTTTTGTTAATTGTTTGAAATTCATAACTTGTGCTATTATTAAACCCTAATGTTGATGTTATTGGTAGATGACATGTTTGATGAAATGTTTGGTCAATATGAAGTCTATTCCCGTTGAAACCTTGTTATGGCTATTCCTAAGTGTTGTTGATGCTTATTAGTATGCCTTGATATACATTGTGTTGTAATGTTTAAGCATTTGTTCCATTAATATACCCTAGTGGGGTATAAATATGTGATTGTCGATACTTATGGGTATGTGCTAATGTACCTTAGATTGTGTCAATTCATATTGTCATTGAAGTAATATATTCGGTTGTGTTGTTAAAGCATTGTATGATTATTTTTTGTATTTGATGAGTTAAATTGTCGTTGTGTTAGATCGAGCCCTACTAGTCGCTTGAATAAATGGATGACCATCGTGGGTTGGCTATTCTAGGCTTATATGGTCGACTGGGGTTAAACACGTACGACCAGCAGTAGTTAGAGCGACATGAGATGCTTTGCGCTCAATGCCAATTTGGTCTGAGGTTCTCCATGGCCAATCAGATCAGTCTAATGCATAGATTGATTATTCTTATGCTTGGTGATTTTATAACACTCAAAGGATATATGAATACCATATGTTACCGTTGAATTAAGTCCATTCATAACCGTGAGTGCATTACAATCCTACGAAGACTCATGAATCTGGCATGGTGGTATGGGATATCGTGTCTGAGCTGTCAACCTATGTAGGGTGATGATCCTCCCCGTAGTGTCCTTTGAGCACTACTAGAGGTGACTTGTCATATCACACTAGGATATTTAGTTGGGTGTGATATCGGTAACAAACTACCGAGCTATCATGAGAATTGGGCGACAAACCCTTTTCGCATTGATTTGTGTTGGCTGATGAGTCCTTATCATTGTTTGATTGTCTACTTTAAACTATTGAGTAACTAACCCTAAATTAGATCAAGGGACACTGGTGAGAAGTCGTCTTATACTACAACTAGCCATGTGATCCGAGTTAAGACTAGTGATATAATTGCTATATCCTGGATTCACCAATACTGTTATATGAAAATGAATTAATAAAGGTTGGGCTAAGCATACACACACACATGAGCATAAAAGGTGTCTATGTCATGCCCCAAACTTAGTGAACGGGCTTATAGAATTCCAGACCACCGAATCCGGCGGTGACAGCCTCCATAGTAACTCATTTTCGGTTCATAGCTCCCATACACCAGGTTCGATTATATGATTCCACAATGAGAATTTTTAGGACAAATTTTTATGTACATGAGCATAACCATAAGTGTATTAAACTAAAAACAGCATCACATTTCCATTATAATATCAGTTCGAGTATAGTGCTAGAAGGGAAATACACAATATAACAAAGTCTTAAAGATCAGGCACAAGCTCTTGCCTCAGTGTTGTTGTGGTCTAGCATAACCTGCACATAAACAATGTGCATAAACTTACTACGAATCTTAGAGAGTGCGTGCAATGTATGTGCCAAACATATAAATATCAGAGTAAGTGGAAATGATGGAGAGCTAAACTGGCAAGTCCATAAATGCTATCAGACATACCCGCAAACTATGCGATGCAAGAGACTACATAACCAAATGTCATATGTTAATAATGCAATGCAATATACCAATCCTCTACTAGTCCACATCAGAATAGTTCTCTATTGGATCATCACTGAGGTCAAGTACACTTTCAACATTGGCTACCGCCTGTCACGCACAAGACCAAGTGCATGTAAAATACCACACTATCCACCTCGTCAGTGGTACAAAGAAAATCACCCGGCCCATCGATAGCAAACTCATTTCACGAATCAGTCAGACTCAACCTGTCATATAGTCCTTTGCACCCAGTTAGGTAAGGTCAAACCCCCTTCCGATTGACCCCGCCACAGTAGAAAATGCAGCCTACTGATATCCAGCTATCATGCGCTCATGAATCTACTTGGTCTAGACGTTGGAGCATCCTACCGGTACCAAAGAGTTTAGGGACTTTCACCCAGGGACACTTGTGACGCCATGTAACCTCAATAGTTTCTAATGTCCATAAAATCATCCACTAGCCATAACAAGACTGCAGGACTACCTCCCCGGTGTCACCAGGAAGTAGATGCGACGTGTCACACATGATGCATAATGTATGAATTACACTATCCAAGTCATGCATGAATCATTCATAAACCACACGATCATGTAGGGCGATCGAATCTCATACGAGTCCCCCAATTACCTCAAATCAAAAAGGTGTATGCTATGATCAATCGTCATTATAAGACAAAGATACAAATGATGCATATGGTCAGATGAATGAGCAAAGTATCCATTACACTAAGGGCTTGTTTGATTTTCTGGCTCATTTGTAATTACCTTGTAAATGAGTAATCATTATTTACCAAGGTAATTGCTACATCTTTCCCAATGTTGACTTGTCCAGTTACTCTTTAAACACTTAAATTGAGAAATTTTCAAAATAAATATGGGGGCCACCGTAATGTGCGTGTCTTTTCCACACCGCCCATTCATTATGCCAACTAAATTTAGGGCATGAACCCAAAAATTAGGCAAATCCAAAGCTCAAGTGGACCACACCACATGAAATTGTGAGAATCGAATGCCTACCATAAAAAACTTCTTGGGGCCCTTAGAAGTTTTGGATCAAGCTTATATTTATGTTTTTCACTTATCCATGTCTATGTGACCCTATGAACGGGTTAGATGGTGAATAAACCTTAATGTGGGCCCAGTAAAAGGACTAACTTTCAACGGTGGACAAATTGAGTCCATTGTTTCCTTTCATGTGGGCCAATTGAGCATTGGATTTACCTCATTTTTCAGCTCATGCCCTAAAATATTCGACTAAAACAGATGGACGACACAGATATATCATATACATTATGCTGGGGGCCATGGATTTAAGTCAATAATTTTGGATCAATTTTCTAGGTGAAATTACTCTTCCATTTTCATACAAGTGAAAAAGTAATAATTACTTATTTACTAGGAATTTACCCACATCATGAAAAATCAAACAAGCCCTAAGCATATTATCAGTGTCAACCTATCATGTTGATTACCTTAGCAAGTTATCAAACATATCACATGATAATCGGCCTTAAATGGCCTGACATATCGAGAGTGAAGCCCAATCAGTGGGATCCTCTAGCAATATAAGGATCTATGTGGCATGACCCACTTGTAACTAGAATCGGCCACACACTAGGGCCTTTACATATAACCTGATCTAGTAAAATGGATGATCGGTGAGGATATAATCTTTGCATCAAGGTGGAACCTACTCGAGATGTCTTAAACAAACGCGTGCACCATGGTGGGGTCCACAGTAGGCCTTACGGATAAGTTGGCCATGGTAACAAACACTACAATGGACTCGTGGAAGTTTTTCAATGGTAGGTATTCAACTCCCACCATTTCTTTTGGTGTGGCCCCCTTGAGGGTCTGATCATCCTCATTTATGGGCTCATGACCTAAATTGATAAAAACATATGGACGATATGGATAAAATAGGTACATCATGGTGGGTCCCACTGTCAGATGGGTAGCGTGGATAACCAACAAACATCATGGTGGCCCTAGGAAGGTCTCAATGGTGGACGTCATTGTCCCGCTGTTTTTCTAAGGTGTGGCCCACCTAATATCCCATGATTTTCATTCACTGAATACACTTAGAGGAGAATGCCAAAATATCTAGGCAACCACAACACCGATTAAATCCAAACATAAGACGGAGATGTTGAAATTGTTGGAGGTGGGTATCATCTACCCTATATTTAATAGTCAGTGGATGAGTCCAACTCATATAGTAACCAAGAAGTTTGAGATCACCATCGTAGCCAATGCCAACAATGAACACATGTCAACTAGAGTTACCATTGGTTGGAAAATATGCATTGACTATAGGAAGCTGAATATCGTGACCAGAAAATATTAATTTTCCTTGCCTTTGATCAAATTTTGGAAAGGTTGGCCGGTCATTCCTACTATTGCTTCCTACATGGGTACTTTGGTTATAATCAGATTGAGATAATCCCAGAAGATCATCAGGAGAAGATCACATTTACATGTCCCTTTGGCACTTTTGCTTATCAAAGGATACCATTCGGACTATGTAATGCTCATGCGATATTCCAAAGATGCATGCTTAGTATTTTCTCATATATGGTTGGGCATTTTCTGAAAGTGTTCATGGATGACTTCTCCATTTTTTGCCGTTCATTTGATGAGTGCCTTGAGCAAAAAAGCCAATGGATTGCTTTGACTTACCTTGGAAAAGAATTTGTATTATACATGTATTCTATGAATGAGGATTTCACTGATAATTGTGATTATGTGGTTGAGCGTCCGAGTGTGTACAAGAGATTTTCTGCATTGGTTGTGGCCAGTAGGATAAATATTGTGCAAAAGGCAGCTATGTAGATCTCATCGTTGGTTGTGGCCAATATGGTGAGAATCAAGTGTGTGCAAAAGACCGTTATGCAGACCATGGTGTTGATTATGGTCGGCCGGGTGAGCACCATGCAAAAGACTGTTATTCAAGCTAGTGGATATTCTATTTAATTGTGGCCAGTTGGGTGAGTATTGTGCAAAAGACCGCTATGCAGACCACCGAGATGGTTGTAGTCGGTTGGGTGAGCATCGTACAAAAGACTGCTATGTAGATCAATGGGGTGGGTGATGGCTGGTTTGGTGAGCACCTAGGCGTGTGCAAAAGATTGCTATGCAGACCAACAGGTATGTGATTGATAGTGTAGGCTAATCGGATGAATCGGCCCTAGATATTCTACTAATAATCGTACTGAGATAGTTGATGCATACTTGCAGATATTACATTACATACATATTTCTAAAGACTTAGTTTAATATTTTTTTGGATTTGAATACTTGATTGTTTTTATTACCGTGAAATTCTCTTTATTACTTTAAACTCTGATTATGTGTTAAACCATATGAGGCCATCTCAATGACTTTTATAGTTGACTCTTTATTTGAGAAAAATATATAATTCCAGGTGATGACATTGAGAAGAATTTCCTATAAGATAAGGGATACTAGAAGACTTCGTCGTAGTTTTATTCATTTGGATTATTAAAGCATCAATGTAGTAAAGGTCCATTAGATGACCATTAGATTAAATAGTTGAAAACTTAATTAGTTGATTTATAGATGAGGATTGGTGAATTAACTATAGGTATTGATTTCATAATTGACTATTTAATATAAGTTGGTTCTTAGAAATTAAATAGTTGATGAATGTGAATGTGGCTGTGAATAAGAAAGCGAATGAGAATGTGATTCAAATGTAAAGGGGGGGTGTGATTGTGAAGCATTCATTCATTATTTATCTTACACCCTTAAATTTGGAATATGAGTCCCTGTACTCAGGTGCTGGTTTTAGGGTGTTACATGACTGGTACTACCTTTACTGTGCTTTTTATTTATGTGAATGACATCATCATGATAGGGAATGATAACCTCTCCATTGCCTTCTCGAAAGCTTTTCTTCATAACAAATTTCACATTAAAGATCTTAACATTCTCAAATATTAATTCTTTGGCATTGAGGTTATTTACTCTCCAAAAAGAATTTTCTTCAATCAACACAAGTATATTTACACTTGATATACTCAATGATAGTAGCCACCTTAGAGCTCGATCAACAACTTTTCCTAAGGAACAAAACTTAGGTCTAAAAAATGATCGAGGAAAGCTTCCTAATGATCCAAGTACATATCACAGACCTGTTAGACAATTGATCTACTTAACAATCACGACACCAGACATTGTTTATTCCATCAATATTTTAAGGCAATTTTTGCTCAATCTCATCAGACTCACTACGATGTTGCGGTTCGCATACTAGATACATCAAATCTTCACCAAGAAAATAAATTTTTTCACCTTATAGCTTATTCCATCTCTTTGCTTACTCCAATTCTAAATGGACCGGTTGTTTCATGATACGTCACTCCATGACCGATTATTTCACCATGCTTGGCCGTTACCCTCTTTTTTAGACGATGAAGAAACAAACTATGGTCTTCCATTCCTCTGCTGAGGTCAATTACCAAGCCATGGCCACCACCACTTATAAGCTAATTTAAATCTTCATGATCTTGGTATTTCTCATAATTAATCCAAGTAGTTATACTATGACAACCGACGGCTTTTCATATTGTTGTCAATCCAATGTTTCAACTAAACATATTGAAATAGATTATTTCAGGAAAAAAAATAACTTTGGGCACCCTCTTCACCTACATGTGTCGACTCGATATCAACTTGCTGATGTTTTTACTAAAGCACTTGGACACAATCAATTTCATCCACTTGGTAAGTTGGGCATTATAGAACTTCATGCACCAACTTAATGGAAAGTATTAGAAAACCTTTTAAAATTTGAACCTATTAAGAAGCCTTTTAAATTTTAAATTAAAATTATTAAGAAACCTTTTAAAATTTGAATTTATTAAGAAATTTTTTATTTTGAATTTAAATTTTATATTCTCTCTTGTACACTAGTATAGCGTATATATTCACTTCATACAAATGGAAGGAAAAGTAAGAAAGTTCTATAATTATTGTTCTTTTATAAAATTTATTAATTTGGATCAACAACCTAAATTAGAGGTCAGCTAGTTGCAATCATCACAGACTGAGTGGTGAGCGGCAGCAGCAACAAGTGAAGTCCAAATGAGAAAATCGATTAAAGAAGAAAATATACCAATGGTTTGTATAATCCTTTGTACATATGAGATAGGCGCTAAAATCTGATCGGATGGGGTGACAAATTTGGATGTTGATGGGTTTGGGGATCTAGCAGCACATGGTGGATCTTTCATAGTTATGCCTAATATGCATGTTGTTGGATTGAAAGAAATGCAACGCACGAAGGCTATAATGGGGTTGCTAGCAAGGTACAACGGAGATAGTGAGAGACGGAGATTCAATGGTTTGGATCGAAGCAGATCATAGCTTTGATATCATGTTATTCTACAAAAGATATCGTGGAAACTGTTGATGATAAAATCTGGTCGGCCCTCTGCACGTTGCTCTCTACGCGTCGCCCCTGAAACCTGCACCACGAGAACAGGCAAAGGTGACCCTGGCTAAGTCGGGGGACCCTTCGATGCCTAAGTCAGGACAAGGGAATCAGGGTCTAGGTAGAATAGAAGAGAGCTCGATTTCACGTACCTGTAGATGTGGCGATGCGTGCTTTTTATACTTGCCTGTGAGGTGGTCTGGGTTCGGTAATCTCTGCACGATCAGAGGGATTCTAGGATCATGGAGATACTGCCCGCCATCTACTGATTACACAACGTATCTGGGGGATCGTGCGCATCTGTGAGTGAAGTTACCGGCTACGTTAGGTTATGGCAGTTTCCATGTTTAGCGAGTGGAGTATGCTCCTCTGATCATCGACTCGGCTCGGCCAGTTCGACCATAGTCTCAGCATCCGACCCGCCCGCAAGTCCGAGCTCATGTGGTCGGCCGAGTTTCCATGTTTAGCGAGTGGAGTATGCTCCTCTGATCATCGACTCGGCTCGGCCAGTCTGACCATAGTCTCGGCATTCGACCCACCCGCAAGTCCGAGCTCATGTGGTCGGCCGAGGGTATATTGTTGTCCGATCGGATGTGGCCCCCTCCGAACTGAACTTTGCTCTAAGACTCATGCGGTGTTGATGCTGAGTCCAGATTGAATGGGTCGTGCCTCAGACGTAATGGCGCTGGGTCGGCTCAGACTAGTGGGCTCAGATCTTCCCATAACAGAAGCCCCCTACTCTTC